>CM035836.1:391081119-392578332 GCA_020510985.1 Pholidichthys leucotaenia | reverse complement strand
CGGGGAATCATACAATTTACCTTTACCTCTTCCCATATTCATATACTCAGATTCGGCAAAAAAATTACAAAAACAAGTTAAAAATCCATTTGTAAAGCATATGATCAAAATATGGTGTGAAGCTAAAAACTATTTAAAAGAACCACAGTTATTGTCACAATTTAGTCCAATATGGGGTAATCAATATTTTAAACCAGGGAGAGCGGACGCTGTATTTAAAGTATGGAATTTAAAAGGGATACAAAAGATTCAGGATTTATATTTGCCATGTGCAGACAACATAATGTCTTTTGAAGAGCTGAGGATCAAATTTAATCTCAATAGAACACATTTTTTTAAATATCTTCAACTTAGAAACTTTATTCGATCAAATCAAAATAAAGCTCTCACTCGACCTATTTATTCATCCTTGGAAAAAATGATGATGAAAGATAGTAAAAGAAAGGGTATTATTTCAGAGTTTTATAACTCATTGACACTATCTTCAAGTGAAAATTCACTGAAAAGATTAAACTACTGGAAAGAAGATCTGCAAATTGAAATTTCGGAGGAACAATGGGAATTGGCTTGTACAGAAGCTCAAACCAAATCAATAAATGCACGCCTTAAATTGATACATTTCAAATGGTTAATGCGGATGTATGTTACACCGGAGGAGTTAAATAGATATAACAAAAATATACCAGATACATGCACAAAATGCATGGAAAGTAAAGGAACCCTATTTCATTGTTTATGGGAATGTAGATTAATAAGAATGTTTTGGGAAGAGGTGAGGGTAACAATTGAAAAAATAATCTCAAAACAAATCATACTGAATCCTAAACTGTTTTTGTTGGGTCTGTACCCAGAAAAGCATAATTTTAATAAAAGTGAAAGAACATTCATAGACCTCAGTTTGCTTAATGCCAAAAAATGTATTGCACTATTATGGAAAAAGACTCATAGACCAGATGTGACTCAGTGGTTAAGACAGATGTTAACAAACCTTCCATTAGAAAGAATAACATATATACTGAAATCAAAGGAAATTGTGTTTGAGAATATATGGAGACCTTTTATTGATTATGTAAAAAATTTAAACATAACTCTTGAAGAAGAAGGTGAATGATGTGTGTGGACCTTGTAAATTCCAAACTGGTGAACATAATATGTATACTTATGTATTGGATTGTCTAGACTAAACAGAGGAGCATTGTTGAAGATTTGATTTTGTTGGTGGTTGTTGGTGTTTTTAGTGCATTTTTTTTTTTTTTTTGTAGTACTTTAGCGTTAGTGTTTGATTGTTTGTATCATGTTTGTTAAAAAAAAAAAAAAAAGGTTCAATAAAGATATTGTGGAAAAAAAAAAAACTCAATAGGTTGTATTTTTTTAAAACATTACAGTGATGCCACCTAATGGGCTTTTTGTCCAAGATTTTTAGGGTTTGATTATATAATGAACCTATATGTCTTATTGCGGAAGGGGCTGCTTGAGCCCAGACTGTCAAACAGTATGATATATGAGAAAAAACCATAGAATGCATATACAGTGCAGCTGCTTCGTAAGGTATGTAATATCTAATTAATTTAAAGCAGTTCAGATTTTTATTTACTGTTTTTGAAATTTTCTTTATATGAAGATTAAATTTGAGTTGAGGATCTAGTACAATGCCAAGGTATTTGAATTCTGTAGCTAAACTGATGTCATGATCATGTATATTAACTTTAAAACGTTGCAGGTTACATTTTTTGATTGAAAAGCACATTGAGACTGTTTTCTGAAGGTTCAGCAATAGATGGTTCTGGAGGAGCCACTCTTGGACATCAACCATACTTGTAGACAGTACATCTGCAGCCTGTGCTGGAGTCTTGGCAGCTGTGTAAATAACTGCATCATCTGCATAAAGTTGGCATGTTGCAGCTGAGCAGTGTAACGGCAAGTCATTAATAAAAATGCTGAAAAGTGAAGGACCAAGAATGGACCCTTGTGGGATACCCATGCGGTTGTTTAAAAATGAGGATTTATCCTGGTGAACTTTTACACACTGTTCTCTATTCTGGAGATAAGATGCAAACCATTCTAATGTATTTGGGGAGAAGTTAAAAGATACCATTTTGGATAAAAGCAAACTGTGGTTTACAGTATCGAAAGCCTTTTTGAGATCTAGAAAAACAGCTCCTACCACATTACCCCTGTCCAAGGACTGTTTGACGTTTTCAATAAGGCAACAATTTGCTGTTTCTGTTGAGTATCCTGGTCTAAAACCAAATTGATGTGGATGAAGAAGTTGACTGTCTTGTAAGTAGTCTATCAGCTGTGTAGCTACAACTTTTTCAAGAACCTTAGATAGGACTGGTAAAATAGAGATTGGGCGGTAATTGCATATATCGTCTTTACTGCCTGATTTATGAACTGGTATGACGACAGCTTTTTTCCAGCCAGATGGAAATGTACTAGACCTAATGGAGAGATTAATGAGATGAGTCAGTGGTTTGATTAATATTTTGCTGTGCATTTTGAGAAAGGAGGTGCTCATATTGTAGATATCATTAGTTTTTGAGTTTGACAGTGTTTTAACAATACCAGCAATTAACTTCTCATTTACCTCATCGATGTGAAAAGTATCTGTTGGAAGTATGGAATTTGTGTTGTTGAGCACATTTGGCAGCACAAAAATTTTTGTTAGGTCTTCCACAGAGCCCACAAAGTATGAATTAAATTCATTTGCCAAAGTAGCCTTGTCACTGACGGTCTTGCCATTGATTCTAAGTTCCTTTACCCCCTTCTGATCGTTTTTTTTATTAGTTAAGTTATTTAAATGCCTCCATAGGGAACTGTTGTTACCCTTTGCATGATCTATCAGTTTATTGTAATAAGATATTTTTGATTTTCGCAGCTCATGTACCACTTTATTTCTTAAACTTTTGTACACAAGGTGATCATTTTGTAGTTTGGAGGTTAGTGATGTTTTCAATGCATAGTCTCGCCTCTTCATAAGTTTTCTTATTTCATTATTTAACCATGGTAGGCTAATCTTCTGTTGTCTACTTTTAATTTGCTTTGTAAATTTTTCTATAGATTTTGTGATTGTTGCAGTTATAAAATTACAACAATCATCTACTTCACATGTTGACATGAGCTGCTCCCAATTTTGATTCTCTAAGTAATGTTCAAACTCCTTATTTTTTGATTTGGGAATAATAAAATTTGATTTGTCAATATCGACTCCCCCAAAATACTGTAGTCGCTTTTTATAGAGACATTGGAAGACTAAAAACATGTAAAATAGGACTGATGGATCTCTCTGACCACAGTCCGATCTATATGGACTTAAACATCCAAAAATACACAAATAATACATTTTCCTGGAGGTTGAATTCAAATGTCCTGAAAGGACCACTGAAAGATGAATTGGAATCAGATATTCTCAGATATTTGGAAGAAAACAATAATGGAGAAGTATCCCCTTTAATACTGTGGGATGCGTGCAAAGCTGTAATAAGGGGAAAAATTATTGCAAAACTGGCAACCCAAAAGAAACTGAGACAAGAAAAACTAATCACACTAGAGTCAGAACTCAAGAACCTAGAAAAAGAACACAAAGACAACACTCATTCTAATGGCTCGCTCAAGATTAAAGAAATTAAAAATCAAATAAATGAGATCTACACAATAGAAATCCAGAAGAAACTTACATTTATGAAACAAAAACACTATGAAGCAGGCAGTAAATCGGCAAAATTACTAGCCTATAAATTGAGGAAACAACAAACAGAAAGAGCAATCTATAAAATCAGAGACCCAGTATCAAAGGAAATAAAATTCAGAATTCAGGATATTCTTAAAAGCTTCGAGAATTACTACAAGAACTTATACTCCCACAAAAAACATAAAAACGCATCCGAGACATTCCTAAACACATTAAACCTTCCCCAACTTACGGAATCACAAAATAAAACACTACTGTCAGAAATACAACCTAAAGAATTGGAAAAAGCAATTATGAAACTTAAAGCTAACAAATCCCCAGGAGCAGATGGCTATACAGCAGAATGGTACAGAACCTTTAAACAGCAACTATCTCCTCTCCTCCTGAAAACATTTAACTATGTCCTCCACACAGGGGAAATCCCCCCCTCCTGGAGAGAAGGGGTCATTGCAGTTATACCTAAACCTGAAAAGGATAAACAAGAATGCTCCAACTACAGACCAATCAGTGTATTAAATCAGGACTATAAGCTTTTTACCATTATCCTTGCCAAAAGGTTAGAAAACATACTGACAGACATAATTCACTTAGACCAAACAGGTTTTATAAGACAAAGACAGACACAAGACAACATTCGACGCACTTTACACATAATTCATCATATAAAAAACTATAACTTAAATGCAGTCATATTGGGATTAGACGCTGAAAAAGCATTCGATTCGGTTGACTGGTCTTTCCTATATAGAATTTTATCCAGTTTCAGTTTTCATAACAACTTCATTAGAACTATACAGGCATTATATAAAAAACCAACAGCTAAAATAAGAATTAACGGTAATTTATCATCATCTTTTGAACTGGAAAGAGGATGTCGTCAGGGCTGCCCCCTGTCTCCACTGCTCTTTGCAATCTTCATAGAACCTCTGAGCCAATGGATAAGACAAAATCAAGAAATTCAAGGTATTACACTTGGTCAGAAGGAACATAAAATAGCACTCTTTGCTGATGACATTTTAATATACCTAGGGCAGCCGGACACCTCTTTACCAGAACTAATCTCAGTTTTTGGAGATTTATCGGGGTACAAATTAAACATGCATAAAACCCAAGTTTTAACATTCAACTATGACCCAAATCATTATTCACTAAGTGAACTCAAAACTAACTGGGAGTTGGAATCTATGAAATATCTGGGGGTCAATATCCCGAAACAACTCAACAAAATTATAACACTAAACTATGATCCACTGGTGACAAAAATAAAATCTGACCTAGCAAGATGGAATATGATACCATTCTTAGGTACTGCACGAAGAATTGAAGCAGTCAAAATGAATATACTTCCACGTCTTCTATACCTTTTCCAAACAATACCGGTAGAACCTCCCAAAAAAACATGGCAGGAGCTGGACAGAAGGATCTCAAGATTCATATGGCAGGGCAAGAGACCTAGAATCAGATATAGAACCTTACAGCTAAACAAAGACAAAGGTGGGTTCACGCTGCCAAATATCAGGGACTATTTTAAAGCCGCACAAATTAAAACTTTAATAGAGATATGTAACCCAGTCTACACTGCACAATGGAAGGAGATCGAATGCCAAATAACAAGTGACATCCCCCTACAGGCGATAATAGGGAACAATGCCTTACCTAAACTCTTGAATAACACTAACCCGTGGATAGAGACCCCACTAAAAATTTGGTTTAAGATAGTCAGAGAGAATCAAGCTAAAGAGCCCTATCGACTTCTGCAATGGATTGCCTATGATCAAGACTTTACCCCCAATAAAACAGACACTAGATTTAAAGAGTGGAAAGAGAAAGGGCTGATAAAATATTACGATTTTTTTAAGGGGCAAACTTTAAGAAGTTTTGAAGATTTGAAAAAACAATGTCTAATAAATCAAGATCTTTACAGGTTCTTTCAGCTTAGACACCACATAAACAATATACTTAAAAAGGAGGATTTGGAAAGGGCCCAGTCAGGTGTTCTGAAGGTCTTCTTAATGGTATATAAAGGGATCCCAGGGATCAGATACATTTCTAAAATATACCAAGGTCTTCAAGACTTAAAAGGAGACAACACATCATATATAAAAGAGAGATGGGAAAAAGAGGGGAATTTCACTTTACAATTGGAAATATGGGAAAAGCTAAATAAACAGCAATGGAAAAGTATCTCATCCCTGCAGTGGAGAGAATTTGGATGGAAAAATTTGGTAAGATTTTTCAGAACACCTGCACAAAACAAATTTACCCATAAGGGGTTGAACTGTTGGCGCTTGTGTGGTGAAAAGACTGCAAATCATTGTCATGTGTTTTGGTCATGCCCAGTTATCCACCAATATTGGACCAATGTACAGACAATATTGGGGAAAATATTCAAAATAACAGTTCCCTTTTCTTTTGTAACTTTGTATTTGGGTTTACTACCGGACTCACTGGAAAGACGAGGAGATAAATACTTATTCAATGTTTTAATATTGGCAAGTAAAAAAAGCCCTAACTAAAAAATGGATGCTGAAGGACTGTCCTACACCTGAAGATTGGATTAACGTGATTCAAGACATTTACTCGATGGAAAAGTTGACATTCACACTGAGACAGGACATGGATGGGTTCATGAACTTTTGGCAACCCTGGATCACATATGTGTCTTCCATTAGATCTAATCTTTGACAAATACCATTTCAATAATGGTCCCGCTCTTTGTTCCAACACTACTCAGATGCTCTTTTACTTTTAATTACTTAATTTTCTGTTTGTTTGTTTTTTGCTGTTCTGTTTGTTTGTTTGTTTTTATTTTATTCTCTTTAATTTCACTTTTTCTTTCACTTTAAAAAAAAAGGGGTGTTGTAATAATTATCCTACCAATGTTGTCAAATAACAAAAAATAAGGGAACATGTGATGAAAATGTAAACAATGCAATGCTGTAATGACCTGTATACCCTTTACAAAAATTTAAATTAAAAAAAAAAAAAAAGCTAGACATCATGCTGTGATCCAAAGAAATTCAGGAACAAATGAGAAACAAAGTACTGTAATTGAGATCAATCAGTCTGGAAAAGCTTATAAAGCCATTTCTAAAGCGTTGGGACTCCAGAGAACCACAGTGAGAGCCATTATCTACAAATGGCAAAAACATGTAACAGTGGTGAACCTTCCGAGGAGTAGCCGGCCAACCAAAATTACCCCAAGAGTGCAGCTACAACTCATCCAAGAGGTCACAAAAGACCCCACAACAACATCCAAAGAACTGCAGGCCTCTCTTGCCTCAGTTAAGGTCAGTGTTCATGATTCCACCATAAGAAAGAGACTGGGCAAAAATGACCTGCATGGCAGAGTTCCAAGACGAAAACCACTGCTGAGCAAAAAGAACAGAAAGGCTCATTTCAGTTTTGCCAGAAAACATCTTGATGATCCCCAAGACTTTTGGGAAAATACTCTGTGGACTGACGAGACAAAAGTTGAACTTTTTGGAAGGTGTGTGTCCCATTACATCTGGCATAAAAGTAACACAGCATTTCAGAAAAGGAACATCATACCAACAGTAAAATATGGTGGTGGTAGTGTGATGGTCTGGGGCTGTTTTGCTGCTTCAGGACCTGGAAGATTTGCTGTGGTAAATGGAACCATGAACTCTGCTGTCTACCAAAAAATCCTGAAGGAGAATGCTGGGCCATCTGTTCGTGACCTCAAGCTGACGCGCACTTGGGTCCTGCAGCAGGACAATGATCCAAAACACACCAGCACATCCACCTCTGAATGGCTTCAGAAAAACAAAATGAAGACTTTGGAGTGGCCTAGTCAAAGTCCTGACCTGAATCCAATTAAGATGCTGTGGCATGCCCTTAAAAAGGTGGTTCATGCTCGAAAATTCTCCAATGTGGCTGAATTACAACAATTCTGCAAAGATGAGTGGGCCAAAATTCCTCCACAGCGCTGTAAAAAGACTCATTGCCAGTTATCACAAACGCTTGATTGCAGTTGTTGCTGCTAAGGGTGGCCCAACAAGTTATTAGGTTTAGGGGGCAATCACTTTTTAACACAGGGCCATGTAGGTTTGGATTTTTTCCCCCTTAATAATAAACACCATTTAAAAACTGCATTTTGTATTTACTTGTTATCTTTGTCTAATATTTAAATATGTTTGATGATCTGAAACATTTAAGTGTGACAAACATACAAAAAATGAGAAATCAGGAAGGGGGCAAACACTTTTTTACACCACTGTATGTAGTTATTCACACACACACACACACACACACACACACACACACACACACACACACACACACACCACACATTATCAACAGCATGAATGAATTACAACATGAATTATCAACAGCATGATTAGCAGTATACTGTTGACTGTACAACCTAAGCAGGGCTGCTCGCAGAGATAGCAAAAAGACGTGACAGCCTAATAGTTTTGAATGCAAAAGACGCAATAGACTTACACAATGGTCCCCTCCGGTATACAACTAGGAAAATACTGGTCGCTATGGAGGGTGAGAATATGTATCGGTACTTAATCATACCATGTAGGATAACTAAGTAAATGGTTGTGCTGTTTCATTCCATCTAGCTACAATGCTCCGCACGGTGTGTGTTTTTATATTTACATATTTATTCCATCTAGCTACAATGCTCCGCACTGTGTGTTTATATATTTACATATTTATTCCATCTAGCTACAATGCTCCGCACTGTGTGCTTATATATTCATATATTTATTCCATCTAGCTACAATGCTCCGCACTGTGTTTATATATTTACATATTTATTCCATCTAGCTACAATGCTCCGCACTGTGTGTTTATATATTCACATATTCATTCCATCCAGCTACAATGCTCTGCACTGTGCTTATATTTTTATATATCTATCCCATCTAGCTACAATGCTCCGCACTGTGTCTATATATATATACACTACCGTTCAAAAGTTTGGGGTCACTTAGAAATTTCCTTATTTTTGAAAGAAAAGCACTTTTTTCAATGAAGATAACTTTAAACTAATCAGATATACACTCTATACATTGCTAATGTGGTAAATGACTATTCTAGCTGCAAATGTCTGGTTTTTGGTGCAATATCTACATAGGTGTATAGAGGCCCATTTCCAGCAACTATCACTCCAGTGTTCTAATGGTACAGTGTGTTTGCTCATTGTGTCAGAAGGCTAATGGATGATTAGAAAACCCTTGTGCAATCATGTTAGGTCTGCAATGCTGTAATTGCTGCAAATGGAGGATCCTTTGACGAAAGCAAAGTTTGAAGGAAAAAATTATTATTTCAAATACAAATCATTATTTCTAACCTTGTCAATGTCTTGACTATATTTTCTATTCATTTTACAACTCATGGTGGTAAATAAAAGTGTGACTTTTCATGGAAAACACAAAATTGTCTGAGGTGACCCCAAACTTTTGAACGGTAGTGTATATATACAGTGATCCCTCACTTATCGCGGTTAATGGGTTCCAGAACCGACCGCGAAAAGTGAAAAACCGCGAAGTAGCGTCACCCCTAATGACGTCATCCATAAATAATACGTACGTTCATTCTCTCACTCTCTCTCTCTCATATGATACGTGTGTGTGTGTGTACGTGTACATACATACGTAGATGTAAACAAAGTGTACATAAATATGTTTTTAGAACTCTTTTATTCTTATAACAAGATACGTAACTCAAGATGAAAATGATTTACTGCACAGGTTAATGAGAGCTTTACTGCTCCTCAGGTGACGCCTCATCGTGAGATGCTGGAGGCGCAGGATCATCGAGGGCAGCTTCCGATAGAGCTGAAGCTGCAGGAGGCGGCGTAGTGCCTCGACGGGAAGACTATTTCGCACAAAATGGCACAAGAGAACAGCAAAAAGTTCCACGCGGCGAGACTAAGTAACACGAGCGATAAAAAGCAATGAATGCGGTCTTCCTTCCCTTTATGGGTGCTCGGCAGGGAGAGGAGGTGGGTGAAACGTCTCGGCCAATCAGCTTGCGGGGTGAAACGTCTCGGCCAATCAGCTTGCGAGATTTCCGAGCCGAGCCAACACGACAACAGCGAACAGAGAGTTGTGCGGCTCTCCGTGTTGACACCTGACGGTCTAATGTAGTCTCCCTGCCTTCTGCTAGCGCCCGCCCATTATTTCTCAATTTTGAATTTTTGATGAATATTTTTGAAAAATCCGCGATGCACTGAGGGCGCGAAAGGTGAAGCGCGAAGTAGCAAGGGATCACTGTATATATATATATATATATATATATATATATATATATATATATATATATTTATATTTATTTGTACATATGTATACTAGCTGCTCTTGTTTTTTCTCTTGCCTTCTGATTGTTGCTCTGAGTGTTGCTATCCCTGTGCTATTGCAATCCTGGAATTTTCCCATTGTGGGACTAATAAAGGCTTATCTTATCCTATCTTATCTTATCTTATCTTATACAATAGGCTTTTTTTTTTTACATTGTTACATTGTTATATACCTCTTGCATCCACCCATTCTTCCTCTTTCAAGTGACTGGGAGCAGCCTGCCTCCACGGACGAAGGACAATGAATGGTTACAGGTTCACTTTCATTCATAAAACCACGTTTACATCCATAAACATACGTTTTATTTCATTTCAGTGAACCTGTAACCACGTGACTGACATAACGCACGGCTCAGGAGACGCACACACACAGGCTCAGAGTAGTTCAAATAGTTTATTAACAACAGGAGTGTATGAATGTGTGTCTGCGGGATGTAAATGTGTTGATGGCGGCGTCTGCTTCGGGCACAGAGGCAGGAGGCCGTACAGCCGGACAACCCTATGGGAAAAGCACAAGGAGAAGGGTGACGGGCACACACCAACACAGGAGATATAAGAGCGAGAGAGGAGCTTACTTGGAGAGGACAGATGACTGGCACAACAGGGGACAAGGTCCGGTAGACAGCCACCTGGAGAACCCGGTGCAGCAGCGAGGAACAGGGGATGGAGAGGCGTCGTCCGCCGCCGGGGAATCCACCTGTGCACAGGGGAGCAGACTGGGAAGGAAAAGGAGGTAAGGTCTTCTTACCAGAGTAATTACTTGAGGGTGAAGGAACTCACAGCGATGCATGGGGAAGTCTGACGGCTTCAGGCCGAAGCTCAGGGCGAGGCGGCTCATATCCCTTGCCGCTGATGATGTGCAGGTGTGCGTGCAGGTGGCGCCGCTGATGAGCGGCGCGGCGTGACAGTACTCCCCCCTCTAGCAGCGCCTCCTGGCGATGGCCTCTCTGGGCGCGCTCGGTGGAAATCAGCGATGAGCGACGGGTCCAACACAAACAACGAGGGTACCCACTGTCGATGTTCAGGCCCATAGCCCTCCCAGTCCACCAAGTACTGCAACCCACGACCCCGGCGCCGGGAGTCCAGGATGGAGGCGACGGACCAGGCTGGATGGCCACCAATCATCCGGGGCGCGGGTTGCGCAGCAGGAGGAGGGCAAAGGGGATCGGAGACTGCCAGCTTCACCTTGGACACGTGGAAGGTGGGATGGATGCGGAGGGAGGGGGGAATAGCTACACGCACAGCCACCGGGTTAACGATCCTGGTGATGGGGTAAGGACCCATAAAGCGCTGTGCCAGCTTCCTCCTCTCGCCCTTTAAAGTCACGTCCTGGGTCGACACGTAGACTTGCTGACCAACTCTGTACGCCGGGGCAGGTCTTCTGTGTCGGTCCGCCACGGCTCTGTTGCGCTCCGCCGTGCGTAAAAGCGCATTGCGCGCTGACGCCCAGATGGAGCGGAACTGCCTGAGATGCGCCCGTACTGAGGGGACAGTTACCTCACTCTCCTGCGCTGGGAACAGCGGGGGGGGGGGGGGGTCGTAACCCAGGGACGCCTTAAAGGGGGACATCCCTGTAGAAGAAGAGCGAGCGGTGTTATGGGCGTATTCAACCCAGGCGAGGTGGTTACTCCAGGACGTAGGTTTGGACGCCGTTACACAGCGGAGCGCAGCCTCCAGCTCCTGGTTGGTCCGCTCACACTGCCCGTTGGATTGGGGGTGATGGCCGGAGGAGAGGCTCACCTTGGCTCCTAAGGCGTTGCAGAACGACCTCCAAACCTCTGAAGAAAATTGGGGCCCCCGGTCCGAGACCACGTCCACCGGGATCCCATGCAGCCTGACCACGTGTTGGATGAGGAGGTCCGCCGTCTCCAGGGCAGTTGGGAGACCTCGTAGGGGGACGAAGTGTACCGCCTTGGAGAAGCGGTCCACGATGGTCAGGATGGTGTCGTAGGTGTTCGAGACTGGGAGTCCGGTGACGAAATCCAGGGCGATATGCGACCAGGGCCTGCCAGGAACGGGCAGAGGCTGGAGCAAACCCGCTGGAGGGGCATTACCCGATTTGTTGGTGGCACAAACTGGACAGGCCCGGGCGTAGCGGGCAGCGTCCCTCCGCAGGCCCGGCCACCAAAAGGACCACTGGAGGAGGTCAATCATCCGAGAGGAGCCAGGGTGACAGGTGAGCTTGGATGTGTGCAACCAGTGGATGACCTCCCCCCGAACCGTGGATGGCATGAACAGCCTCCCTTCCGGTCCGCCGCCAGGGTCAGGTTCCACTTCCTGCGCCTTCCGGATCTTGCTCTCGATGTCCCAGGTGACGGTTCCCACGACGCACGACCTTGGTAGGATGGTGTGGACCGTGTCCTCCGACTCCTCAGGGGCGAATTGCCTAGAGAGGGCGTCGGGCAGGCCGTTCTTGGAGCCAGGTCTGAAGGTGATGGTAAATTGGAACCTGGCGAAGAACAAGGACCAGCGCGCCTGGCGGGCGTTCAGGCGCCTGGCAGATCTAAGGTACTTCAAGTTCTTGTGGTCCGTCAGGACCACGAACGGCAGGTCCGCCCCCTCTAGCCAGTGACGCCACTCCTGTAGCGTGAGCTTGATGGCGAGGAGCTCTCTGTCACCCACGTCGTAATTCCTCTCCGCCGGGGACAAGCGCTGGGAGAAGAAGGCGCAGGGCCGTTTGATACCGTCGTCTGGCGACCGCTGGGATAGCACCGCCCCCACTCCTGTGTCCGAAGCGTCCACTTCCACGATGCACTGCAGCGCAGGGTTGACTTGGCTAAGGACCCGGGAGGAGGAGAACTCCGCCTTCAGCGCCTGAAAAGCAGCTGCGGCCTCTTCGGTCCACCGGAATGGGACCTTAGGGGACGTGAGGCGGGTCAGCGGACCGACGATGGTGCCAAAATTTGGGACGAAGCGGTGGTAGAAGTTCACAAACCCAACGAACTGTTGCACCTGCTTCCTTGATGCAGGTGTAGGCCATTCCACCACCGCCTTCACCTTCTCTGGGTCCGGAAGCACCTGGTCGTGTGAGATGATGAACCCAAGGAAGGATGTTGTCTTTGCGTAAAATTCACACTTCTCGGCCTTCACGTATAACCGGTTCTCCAGCAGTCTTTGGAGGACCCGCCTCACGTGGACCTGGTGCTCGTCCCTGGACTTGGAGAAGATGAGTATGTCATCCAGGTAGACGAACACAAAAAGGCCGATGAAATCCCGGAGGACGTCGTTGATGAGGCGCTGAAAGACGGCTGGAGCGTTGGTCAACCCGAACGGCATCACCAGGTACTCGAAGTGGCCGTTCGGGGTATGGAAGGCTGTTTTCCACTCGTCTCCCTCCCGGATCCGGACGAGGTGGTATGCGCTGCGTAGATCCAGCTTGGTGAACCAAGTCGCCCCCTGGAGGGAGTGGAAAGCGGTGTCCATGAGGGGCAGGGTGTAACGATCCTTTTCCGTTATGTCATTAAGGGCACGATAGTCAATGCAAGGACGGAGGGATCCGTCCTTCTTACCAACGAAGAAGAATCCTGCCCCCACAGGTGATGACGATGGGCGGATAATCCCAGCACTCAGCGACTCCTTGAGGTATGAGTTCATTGTCTCCTTCTCCGGCGCCGATAGACTGTAGAGTCGTCCAGAAGGTAAGGGTGCCCCCTGGCGGAGATTGATTGCGCAGTCATAGGGCCGATGAGGAGGGAGAGACATCGCCTTGGATTTGCTGAATACCATACCCAGGTCGTGAAATTCCAGTGGCACCAGGGACAGGTCCGGGGGTGCAGCGTCCGTAGGAGGGGGAGAAGCGGACGGAGAGCAGGCAGCGGACTGAAGACAGGTGCCCATGCAGAACGTACTCCATGCCGACACCCCGGCGGACTTCCAATCCAGAACGGGGTTGTGGAGGCATAGCCAGGGATACCCCAGGATGACGGGCGACACAGAGTTGGGCAGGATGTAAAAGGTTATCTCCTCCCGGTGGTTTCCAGAGATAATAACCGGGACGGGGACGGTCTGGTGCGTAACTCTCCCAAGGGAGGCTCGAGAGAGGTTGACCAGGGAGATGGGGTTCCTGAGTGCCTGACAGCGGATGCCCAATCGGGTTGCCAGGCTTTGTGAAATAAAGCTGCCTTCCGCGCCCGAATCCACCAGTGCGTGGGTGAGATGCCCAGTGGGGTTGTGGCAGAAACGGATGGGCAGCTTCAATTGTGTGAGGGGACTTAACCGATTGACGTCCGCGAGGCCCCCTACAGTGACTCGCGGACCCCGCAGTTTGGCTTCTGTGGACAAAGCTCTACCGTGTGTTGACTATCTCCGCAATACATACAAAGATTTAACTCACGGCGGCGTTGTCTCTCCGCCGGAGAGAGCTTTGTCCAGCCCGTCACCATCGGCTCCGACTCCTCGGGGCGCGATGGTGGCGGCGTCGCCAGGGGGCGAGCTTGGGGCAGGCGCAACGAGGCTCCACGAGGGCGAGAAGAAGACGACTTCCGTCCCGAGGAGCGCTCGCGCAGCCTGTTGTCCAAACTGATGGCAAGGGATGTTAGCTCCGCTAGCGTCTCAGGGATATCCCGCCCAGCCAGTTCATCCCTCAGATCATCATTGAGACTGCGGAGGAAAAGGCCGCAGAGGGAGCGTTCCTCCCAGCCTAATTCCTCCGCCGCTACCCGGAAGTCGACCGCGTAGTCCGCTGCCAACCGGCTTCCCTGCTGGAGGGCGAGAAGCCAATCGACCTGGACCGTCTTGGTACGCGAATGGTCAAAGACTTCCAGGAAGCGTCTCACGAATTGGTCATATGTGAGGGTGGCATAACTGGGCCTCGCCATTACGGCGTAGGTCCAAGTTAATGCTCACCCCTCCAGGAGATTTCCGATATAACCAATCCGGCTATGATCTGAGGGAAAGTCTCCGGGCACATGATGGAACACGGACTCACATTGCATTATGAACCCCCGCGCTCCGCCGAGCTTTCCGCTAAAGCGGGCGGGGGTCGGAATGGGCGTGAGCCGAGTCGGTGCCGCCGGAGCCTGCTGGACGGCCACTGGAGCGGCAGGAGCTGCGCCACCCTGACGAGCCGGGGGGAACGGCTGTTGGGGGTCCAAGCGGTCCAATCGGTTATTTATATTTATTAACTGATTGAGGATCACCTGCTGCTGATAAGCTATCTGATCCACCCGAGCCTTGAGAGTGGTAAGCCGGTGTGCGAGCCCACCGTCCGCCGAGCCGCTCTGCTGAAGCCGTACTGACATAACGCACGGCTCAGGAGACGCACACACACAGGCTCAGAGTAGTTCAAATAGTTTATTAACAACAGGAGTGTATGAATGTGTGTCTGCGGGATGTAAATGTGTTGATGGCGGCGTCTGCTTCGGGCACAGAGGCAGGAGGCCGTACAGCCGGACAACCCTATGGAAAAAAAAAAGAAAAGGGTGACAGGCACACACCAACACAGGAGATATAAGAGCGAGAGAGGAGCTTACTTGGAGAGGACAGATGACTGGCACAACAAGGGACAAGGTCCGGTAGACAGCCACCTGGAGAACCCGGTGCGGCAGCGAGGAACAGGCGATGGAGAGGCGTCGTCCGCCGCCGGGGAATCCACCTGTGCACAGGGGAGCAGACTGGGAAGGTAAAGGAGGTAAGGTCTTCTTACCAGAGTAATTAGTTGAGGGTGAAGGAACTCACAGCGATGCATGGGGAAGTCTGACGGCTTCAGGCCGAAGCTCAGGGCGAGGCGGCTCATATCCCTCGCCGCTGATGATGTGCAGGTGTGCGTGCAGGTGGCGCTGCTGATGAGCGGCGCGGTGTGACAGTGACAACCATATACCAAATAAGTCCTGAGGAGAATGGAGGTGGTCTCACTCACAGGTTGAAGGAGCACAATTCCCCAGTCACACCATTAAGCACAAACACAATCAGATGAGTTTGGCTCCTTTATTATTCTTAACTGAGTGTGTACAAGTTAAGCCGGTTCCTCCAGGTAACCGGAGTTGAAACAAACCTTTCAAGCACAAGGCACACATGCCGGCTCACATGAAGGAAAACTAAGATGCAACTTAACAACCTGCTGCGACCCCCAGAACAGATGAGGGGACAACTGATGAGGCCAGGTTGAGCCTATAGAATGGAACACGTTGAGGAAGAAGCCCAGCCAGTGGCTGCACATACATCCTCCAGGGTGCACCTTCAACAATGCCCATGTAGTGGCCAATCCCCATGTCGAGCGGGCCACCAGCCTATCTGATGGTTCTGCTCCAACCTGTACATACGCGAAGACAATCAGGTCGACTATCCAATGGGACAGGCACTGCTAAAAGATAGGCCTGCTCATTGTGGGCTCCCCATAGAATACAAAAGCTTGTCTGAAGAGCGGACAGACCTCGTACGGTCAACATAAACCTTAAGGGCCCTACCGGCATAAACTAAGGAGCCTCTCAGCCTCCAAAGAAGTGTATGGGGGAGGGTAGAAGGCTTGAAGCACGAGAGGGCGGGAAAACAACCCCACTAGTAGCACTTTGGGTTTAAAAGCTGAGCTGGGCCGCAGGTGGGCCAAGCGATCACCATCAAACCTAAGACATGCTGTGTCCACAAAGACCACATTCAGTTCACTGACCCTCTTGGCTAAGACATTTGCCAAGAGAAAAGCAGCCTTCCCAGAGATTAGACAAAGGTCAGCAATGGAGAGTGGCTCAAAAGGAGGCAAACATAGAGCCCTGAGAACTGTCTGTAAATTCCAAGTGGGCAGCAAAGGATGACGGGATGGGCGGCTCTGTCTCACGCCTCTCAAAAATCGCCTAGCCAAGGAATGTGCCTCAGGTGACAAGCCATCACATTTTTCATGGGCAGCTGACACTGTTGCCAGGTTGCCCCTCATAGTTGACCCCATCCAACCTCGGGCAAAGAGGTACTGGAGGAAAAAACAAGATGACAGAGATGTGACATGTCAAGGGATTCTCATCCTTGGTCCGACACCAGTTCAAAAACACTCTCCACTTCACATCATATTGCAGCTGGGTAGATGGGGCCCATGAAGCCTGCACAGTGTCTATAGCCTCCTTCTCTCAGCCAAGTTTACACAATTGTTGCTGTCCAAGGGCCATACATGAAGCCTCAGAAGTTGGGGATTCGGATACCTAATCCCACCCTGTGCCTGTAAGAGCATATGCCATCTGATTGGGAGGGGACAAGGATGGCCCTCCAACATCTCGTGGATTGCCACCATCCATGGTTTTTGTGGCCAATTCGGGGCCATCAAAATTACTTGAACAGACAGTAGTCTCACCTTTGTGTGGAAAGTTGGCAGAAGAGGCAGTAGTGGAAATGCAAACAGTTTCACTGGAGGCCAAGCATGCTCAGAGCATCTGTAGCTAGTGGACCTGGCAGGCTTGAGCCCACAAGAGCAGATGATGCACCCTCGCATGGAGCGAGGGAGACCTCAGTTCGTCCTGCTGGTTGATATAAGACACCACAGCCGCGCTGTCCATCCATACCAGAATTTTTCTGCCCTGAATGACTGGAAGAAAAACCCCCAGAGCCAAACGCACTGCTTCCATCTTGGGATGATTTATATGCCAAGACTGCTGTGCCAGAGCCATGTCCCCGAACAAACCTGCCGTCCCAGACTGCACCCCAGCCTGCTTGGGAGGTGTCGGTTGTAATGGTCACCCTGCAGCCCTCTTGGCCCAGGGGAA
Organism: Pholidichthys leucotaenia; assembly: GCA_020510985.1. Classification (NCBI taxonomy): domain Eukaryota; kingdom Metazoa; phylum Chordata; class Actinopteri; order Cichliformes; family Pholidichthyidae; genus Pholidichthys; species Pholidichthys leucotaenia. The sequence continues at coordinate 392,560,622 of CM035836.1, read as the reverse complement.
CACCATCTCAGACTGCTGACGAGTATCTCCACCACCTCAGGACCATGAGGCTCCTTCGGAAGAACTAGTCTCCTCCTTTTGTCGCCGGGCAAAACCACCTTCTGAAGTGCAAACCACTGTTGAAGGGGACGAGCGCGTAAAAGACCCAGTGGCACCACCTGGGCAGCTGCAGCAAAGAGGGCTAAGATCTTCTGGCACTGCTGCACTGATACAGTCCTTTGTGAAATGCAGCTCTCGATGCATTCCCTGATAGTATGTCCTCTCTTGAGAGTCAGGGATGCCCTCATGGCAACTGAATCCAGGGTGAGCCCCAAGTACTCGACAACCCTAGTTGGCACCAGGCAGCCTTTCACTGCATTCAAATGCAACCGGAGTGCCACCAGGTGAGCCAATATGGTCTCCATATTGCTCCTTGCTATGGTTTCTGATGGCGCACAAACCAGCCAATCGTCCAGATAATTGAACTCGAATGCCCCTCTGCCGCAGTGGGACGAGTGCAGCGTCCATGCACTTGGTGAACTTCCGAGAACAGGGACAGGCCAAAAGGCAGGACGTTGTAACCAAAGGCTTGTCCTGAAGGAACCCTGAGCAACTTCCTGTGGCTGGATTTCTGGGAATATGGAAACCAGCATCGCAAAGGTCCATTGCTGTGAACCAATTGCCTGGCCCTATGGCCTGAATAATGTCCTCAGCCTGAGCACCGGACAAGGGAGCACCTTGAGATACCTGCTCAACCGCCTCAGGTCCAAAACCGGACAAAGACCCCCAGTTCGCTTAGTTAGTTAGTTAATTCCCTCCCACAGCACGTGGGACACCATACAGTGTATAGGGTGGAGCCTATCTCCGTTTCTCTGACCTCAGGCCACACAGCCATTGTAAGTAGCGAAGCTACAGTGAAGGGTCAGTCCTCTGGTAGCTCTGTGTGTCACGCACCAATTTGCTTGAAAACAAGGAATAGGCAGTGTAAAAAGCCTCGCCTCTCTTCTCCTGGAGACAGAGACGTATTACGTTCTTTTCCAGCAGGGCCGAGACCTCACTGCCCAGAACCGTGGAAAGAGTGTCCTCCTTACTTTTGCTTCCAGAATCCCTTGAAGTTGGGGAATGAGATCTGAATTGTAGGCGGTATCCACACTTCAGTGCATCGATCATCCATGGACATGAGGTACACCAGGGGTCACCAACCTTTTTGAAACCAAGAGCTACTCCATGGGTATCGAGTCATGTGAAGGGCACCAACTTGACTCACTCCTCTAAAATAACAAATTGTGTGTATATATATATATATATATATATATATATATATATATATATATATATATATATACTGTATATATACACTACCGTTCAAAAGTTTGGGGTCACTTAGAAATTTCCTTATTTTTGAAAGAAAAGCACTGTTTTTTTCAATGAAGATAACTTTAAAAATAATCAGAAATACACTCTATACATTGCTAATGTGGTAAATGACTATTCTAGCCGCAAATGTCTGGTTTTTGGTGCAATATCTACATAGGTGTATAGAGTCCCATTTTCAGCAACTATCACTCCAGTGTTCTAATGGTACAATGTGTTTGCTCATTGCGTCAGAAGGCTAATGGATGATTAGAAAACCCTTGTGCAATCATGTTAGCACAGCTGAAAACAGTTTAGCTGGTTAGAGAAGCTATAAAACTGACCTTCCTTTGAGCAGGTTGATTATCTGGAGCATCACATTTGTGGGGTCGATTAAATGCTCAAAATGGCCAGAAAAAGAGAACTTTCATGTGAAACTCGACAGTCTCTTCTTGTTCTTTGAAATGAAGGCGATTCCATGCTAGAAATTGTCAAGAAACTGAAGATTTCCTACAACGGTGTGTACTACTCTCTTCAGAGAACAGCACAAACAGTCTCTAACCAGAGTAGAAAGAGAAGTGGGAGGCCCCGCTGCACAACTGAGCAAGAAGATAAGTACCTTAGAGTCTCTAGTTTGAGAAATAGACGCTTTACAGGTCCTCAACTGACAGCTTCATTAAATAGTACCCGCAAAACGCCAGTGTCAACATCTACAATGAAGAGGCGACTCCGGAATGCTGGCCTTCAGAGCAGAGTGGCAAAGAAAAAGCCATATCTGAGACTTGCCAATAAAAGAAAAAGATTAATATGGGCAAAAGAACACAGACATTGGACAGAGGAAGATTGGAAAAAAGTGTTATGGACAGACGAATCGAAGTTTGAGGTGTTTGGATCACACAGGAGAACATTTGTGAGACGCAGAACAACTGAAAAGATGCTGGAAGAGTGCCTGACGCCATCTGTCAAGCAAGGTGGGGGTAACGTGATGGTCTGGGGTTGCTCTGGTGCTGGTAAGGTGGGAGATTTGTTCAGGGTAAAAGGGATTTTGAATAAGGAAAGCTATCACTCCATATTGCAATGCCATGCCATACCCTGTGGACAGTGCTTGATTGGAGCCAATTTCATCCTACAACAGGACAATGACCCAAAGCACACCTCCAAATTGTGCAAGAACTATTTAGAGAAGAAGCAGGCTGCTGGTATTCTATCTGTAATGGATTGGCCAGCGCAGTCACCAGATCTAAACCCCACTGAGCTGTTGTGGGAGCAGCTTGACCGTATGGTACGCAAGAAGTGACCATCCAGCCAATCCAACTTGTGGGAGGGGCTTCTAGAAGCGTGGGGTGAAATTTCTCCAGATTACCTCAAAAAATTAACAGCTAGAATGCCAAAGGTCTGCAATGCTGTAATTGCTGCAAATGGAGGATTCTTTGACGAAAGCAAAGTTTGAAGGAAAAAATTATTATTTCAAATACAAATGATTATTTCTAACGTTGTCAATGTCTTGACTATATTTTCTATTCATTTTACAACTCATGGTGGTAAATAAAAGTGTGACTTTTCATGGAAAACACAAAATTGTCTGAGTGACCCCAAACTTTTGAACGGTAGTGTATATATATATACACATAAATAAATAATTATCAATAACTTAGAGTGGGTAACAGACAAGATCAATATTCAACACTTTGTTTTTATTAATCTCAGCAATTGTTCAGAAAATCGCTTCTACATTTCATTAAAAAAATGTCCAGTTTTCACCAGTCCCTTTTAACCATAAAAAACTAAACCCTTTTAATTCATGAACTATGTTGAACCATGTTTGAAAAAGTTATGCAACATTTAAGAAAAATCAGCTTTCATATTAAATAAATCTTATCACATTTTTAACTGAATAAATCTGCTGCAATTCTGCTCAAAATCTGTTACATTTAATAAACACACTTTTGTGTGTTCTTCTTCACTGGAATTATATCCATACAGTTCTTGCCAAGAATCATGCTGGAGTAATAACCAGCACCGCGGCAGCAGTTTACCCTCGGCTGCGGGATCGCGGGGATCGTGGGTTCGATCCCTGCCCCCGGCCAACAGTGATCTGTGTGGAGTTTGCATGTTCTCCTCGTGTTTGCGTGGGTTTCCTCCCACATGCCAAAAACATGCAGGTTAGGGAGTTAAGGGGCGCTTGCGCACGCAGCAACCGGCAGCTGGTGGCTTGTCACCGGACTGCAGAACAAATCTACCTACGGGTACAAAAAAAAAAGAGTGGGCAGCAGTTTCATGACGCGTATTGAAGGTTTTTTTTTTTTTTCAAAAACTTTATTGAGAACAAGGTCCACATAGTGCCGCTTCGCCGTCCCGCCGCAAATGAAACACACGCAGCTTCCTTTCACGGTAGGAAAAAAGAACTCTTCCTCCCACTCACTTTGAAAATGATAAATTTTCTGTCTTTTTTTTTTGGCCATGTTTTGGGGCTAGGGAAACTGCACTCCGTTCACCATCTTCACTGCCCGCTAGCTTACTCTCCACAAGCGCGAAGGTTTTGTCATGCGCACAATACTGACCTTTGAACTAGGTCAGAGTTCACCTTAACTTTACGTATAATAAACATATTTTCATTTTTTTTAATTTTTAAGACATTGTCATTTTAAAATCTATATAAATGCAAGTGTGATTTTAAAAAATAGCGGCAGAAAAAATTACATCTTAGACGCAGCTCACTTGCGAGTTGTGCTATTTTTAGAACAGGCCTGCGGGCGACTCATGTGGTCTTTGCGGGCGACATGGTGCCCGCGGGCACCGCGTTGGTGACCCCTGAGGTACACCAACACCAACTCTTGAGGTGCGCTGCGGAGAAGGTTGACGTCAGGGAAAGCGTACCGTGAGAGACGCTGGTGGGGCTTGGCAGTACCATGGCCTACACGCTCCCGAGAGTGTGGACATGAGTGCTGCTGAAACTGCGCCTGCTGCCAAGAGGCCCTCTGCCTGGGGTGACCCAAGCTCTGAAAGGAACCTGGTTCTGTGAAACGAAGCCATTCTGGGTTCTTATCCCCTCAAGAGGTCTCCGGCTACTCGACCTGAATGGTCCTGGCCGAAGAAAGGACTGCATGCGCAGTCTCACCTTTTGCACCTCGTCCAATACCACCTCTGCTGCAGGCCCAAAGACCTCACCAGGCACTACCACAGCCTCCAAAACAGCAGCCTTGTTCGTATCCACCAATCCAGGCTGACTCAACCACACATGCTGCCGGGCCATGATCAGCTGGCCAGGGAGTTCCCAAGTGCTGTAGCACATGAGCTAGCTCCTTGAATCACAGTGCCCACCACCTTTACCAACTCCAGTAAAAGGTCAGTTCCGCTTTTGACTCTAGGTCCCTTATCAGACCTTCTAAATACACTAAAAGAAGTCTATTAGTATTTGCCAGCCTAGAGGCCATAGCCACAGACTGGTAGGCGCTAGCCATTCACCCATCAGTGGCACAACACTTGCTGTTAGGATGGTGTATAGACTTGCTGCCTGTGCGGGGCGCACCAGCCAGCAGTGCAAAGGTAGAGTCACCTCAATGCACCATCCAAGCCCTGCTCTGCAGCACCACTCAAAATACTGAGTCTAGAACGAGGGGCAGCAGCCTCCTTAGATGCGCCCACTACTTCTGCAGATGTTCCCCAAAGTCAGGATAAACTGACAAGGGAACCCGGCTCTGAGTTGCAGGACCTCTGCCCAAAGCTAAAGCCCTAGGCAGAGAAGATGGGGGAGGAAGCCCAGCAGCCGATGCTGCTCCAGAGAGTTGTGCCCTGACAGATATATCATAGGGCTCAGGAAGGTCTTCTTGACCGGAGAGTCAACTTCGACTTCATCTTCATCCTCAGAGAGACATCCACTCTCCCAATAGCACCACAGCCAGAGCTGATGGTCTTACCCAAGTTATCAGAGGCCACGAGAGACATTGCATCAGTATGCAGTCTCAGGGCACATACGGGAGCCTGGTGTGACACACTCAAAAACAACGGCGATTTGCAGCCATATGTTCAATGGTCTTACACACTTCCTCCAATTGGCTCTGCATGAAGTCCACCCGCTGGATCATGTAGCTGGCTTCCTTCAATCCGCTTCTGCTTCCTGCTGGCCTTCCCAATTCCAGCTGGAGCACTTAAAATTGGAGGGATGGAGCCCTTAGCTGGTTGCATACCAGTGTCTGGGCTATTCCCCCTCCTTCACTCCCTGCAGAAGCCATTATTCCTCCAAGAAAGCAATAGGAGAGAAAACAAAACAGTTATTAAGATAAGATAAGATAAGCCTTTATTAGTCCCACAATGGGGAAATTCCAGGATTGCAACAGCACAGGGATAGCAACACTCAGAGTAACAATCAAGAAGACAAGAAAAACAAGAGCAGCGAATATACATATGTACACATAAATATATATACACACAATGCGGAGCATTGTAGCTAGATGGAATAAACAGTATAACTGTCTACTTAGTTATCCTACATAGTATGAATATGTACCCATACATATTGTCACCCTCCGTAGTGACTGATATTGTCCTAGTTGTATACTGGAGGGGACCATTGTGTAAGTCTATTGCGTCTTTTGCATTCAATACTATTAGGTTGTCACATTTTTTGCTATCTCTGCGAGCAGCCCTGCTTAGGTTATATAGTCTGACAGCCGTAGGTAGGAAGGACCTGCGAAACCTCTTGGTTGCACACCTAGGATGATGAAGTCTGCTGCTAAATGAGCTCCTCAGTGCGTTCAGTATGTCCTGCATAGGGTGGGACTCGGACTCCAGCAGAGATGACAGTTTAGCCACCATCCTTCTCTCTCCTATCTCCTCCACTGGGTCAAGGCATTGCCCCAGGACAGAGCTAGCTTTCTTGATCAGTTTGTTCAGTCTCTTCCTATCGGCTGCTGTAATGCCACTGCCCCAGCAGACCACTCCAAAAGTGATGGCTGATGCCACCACCGTGTCGTAGAATGTCTTCAGCAGCGCCCCTTGTACACCAAAAGACCTGAGTCTCCTCAGTAGGAACAGCCTGCGCTGTCCCTTCTTGTAGAGTGTGTCGGTATTGTGTGACCAGTCTAGTTTATTGTTCAGATGAACACCCAGGTACTTGTAGGATGTCACCATCTCAATGGCTGTTCCTTGTATGTTTACTGGCACTGTGAGGGGTTGTCCTTGCCTGCGGCAGTCCACCACCAGCTCCTTAGTTTTCCTCACGTTGATCTGGAGGCAGTTCTGATGGCACCAGTCCACAAAGTCCTGGATAAGTCCTCTGTACTCAGCTTCATCTCCGTTGGAGATGAGACCGATGATCACAGAGTCGTCAGAGAACTTCTGTAGATGGCAGTGTGTTGTGTTGTGTGAGAAGTCCGCAGTATAAAGGATGAACAGGAAGGGAGCCAAAACTGTTCCCTGGGGGGCCCCCATGCTACCGATGATCGTGTTGGCCACACAGTCCCGGGTTCTCACAAACTGTGGCCGGTTTGTGAGGTAGTCCAGGATCCATGATGACAGGTGCTGGTCCACCCCTGCGCACAGCAGCTTGTCCTTCAGGATCATCGGTTGGATGGTGTTGAAAGCACTGGAGAAGTCAAAGAACATGATCCTCACCGCATTCTCGGGCTTCTCCAGGTGGGACAGAGAACGGTGAAGGAGGAAGATCACTGCATCCTCCACCCCAATGCCATGCTGGTAGGCGAACTGGAGTGGATCCATCGCTGGTCCCACCAGGGGGCGGAGGTGAGCAAGGAGCAGTCTCTCCAGGGTCTTCATCATGTGAGACGTCAGGGCCACTGGTCTGTAGCTGTTCAGGTTTTTGGGGTGGGAAGTCTTTGGTGCAGGTACCACACAAGATGTTTTTCACAACTGTGGTACCCTCCCCAGCTTCAGGCTCAGGTTGAAGATGTGTTCCACAATCCCACACAGCTGGTCTGCACAGGACTTGAGGAGCTTCGCGCTGATGCCGTCCGGTCCCAAGGCCTTCCTCGCCTTGATCTTCCTCAGCTCCGTCCTCACCTGGGTCTTAGTGAGGGTCATGTTAGGGGGCTGTGTGCCGGGAGTGGGGGGGGGGGGGGTGTTGGTGGAGTGGGGTGTGGGCAGCAGGAGTTGATGTCTTTAGAGGCAGCAGTGGTTGTTGTGCAGTCGGGGGGGGGGGAGGGTGGTTGGTCAAACCTATTAAAAAAAAAATTTATTTAAAAAAATTATTAAATTTTTTTAAATTTTTTTAATCATTTTAATTAATTCCCCCCCCCCCTTTGTCCTGTCAGGCAGCTAGGCAAACAGAACAGGGATCTGTCACCCTACTGTGCCAAAACAGATTTACTTTGCCAAGAGGAGCCTATACAGTGCCTAACTTTGCACTGTATATTGTTGTAAACTCCTCCTGTAATAACTTTTAATACTTTATTTTAATTGTTTTACCCATGGAAGACCCAACAGGATGGGGAAGAGGGAAAGGAAGTGTGTGAAGGGGGGAAAGAAAAGGGAGGGGAACAGACAAAAAAAAAAAAAAAAAAAAAAGACAACTAAAACAAACAAAAGACAAACTGCTTCTTCCACCGGAGATGTCTCAACACGAGTCTGGTTTCTGCACCTGTTAAAGGAGAGACACTTGTACATGTATGTCTGTGTGCCTATATATGAGAACGCACGCAAAATAAGTGTGTGCATGTGAGTGGTTTGTCAGGAAACATACGAGCGGAGGGCCGGTCGCAGCAGCCCTCCCCCCGAGGACCCCGAGCAGGCAAGGCAGCGCCACCAACCCCTAGCCCCGAGGTCAGCAAGCCCCAGGAAAGCCAAGCATCCACCCCCGGAGAGACGATCAAGGGAGGGCAGGCCGCCCGGCGGCCGGCGCGGTGAGCCCACACCCCTGGACCCGCCCGACCACCACCCCCCCAGCGGGGCCAACATCCGCCCCCGGGCCCCAGGCACCAGGAGGCCAGCGACCCCACCCCCCAGGAAAGAGACCAGCCAGTGCCCCTCAGCGCGAGCCCCCCCAGGTACCCCCACAGCGGCCCCGCCCCAGCGCCTCGGCCACACACCCCGGGGACCCCCACGTCCAAAGAAGTCCCCTCGCCCAGGTGAGCCCACATTAATAATTAATTAATTAAAAAAATTTTAATTAAATTTTTTAATTTTTTTTTTAAAAATTTATTTAAAAAATTAATTAAAAAAATTATTATGATTACTATTACGAATGCAGGCCCGTAGAAAGCACAAATTCCTGTCTGAAACACGTAGCCCAATCAGGCTTTGCAGGTCCAAACGTAGGCTGTTTGAAAGTGGAATACAGAGGTGTAGCCTATATCTAGGCAATCACACGTTAGACTTTGACAAATATGAAAGGGACTGTACTGAGACTGATTGTGTGAATATTTATTACAGAATAATTGAAAATAAATGGAACCTCTAATGTTAGCCACTGTTTAAGAACTGCTTGTTTATTTATTTGTCAGATCACTTATTTGTGTGATCTTTTATGATTTATATTCATAAATGTTGTATCTTGCACTTTGGGGAATGGGAATTCAGTTATCATTATAATTTAGTTTATATGTGTAGTTTATAGCAGCGGTCCCCAACCTTTTTTGTACTAGGGACCAGTTTCATGCATGAAAATTTTCCGTGGACCGGGTAGAGGTGCGGGGGTTCCAATAACAAAAACCTTTGTCAGTTCAGAGCATGTAATCTGAAACAATTACACTTTAGATTAGGCAATTACAATGATTCTACAGCATAATATTGTAACGTGCTGCTCGACATGGTGACGTCCCACCAGGAGATTTGAACTCACGCCTCCCGCTCCGGAGTCCCGCACCCTACCTGTGTCGCCAATAGGGTCAACCCACTTGGCAAGCCAAGTAGGGTGCTCATATTGAGTTCGCTACACTACTCCCCTCTGGTTCTCGACATCGTCCCGATGTCAGCGCCCCATTACTGCTTTGGACAGGAGATCCCACTTCTGACACCAGTGTAACGTGCTGCTCGACATGGCGACGTCCCACCGGGAGGTTCGAACTCACGCCTCCCGCTCCGGAGTCCCGCACCCTACCTGTGTCGCCAATAGGGTCAACCCACTTGGCAAGCCAAGTAGGGTGCTCATATTGAGTTCGCTACACTACTCCCCTCTGGTTCTCGACATCGTCCCGTTGTCAGCGCCCCATTACTGCTTTGGACAGGAGATCCCACTTCTGACACCAGTGTAACGTGCTGCTCGACATGGTGACGTCCCACCAGGAGATTTGAACTCACGCCTCCCGCTCCGGAGTCCCGCACCCTACCTGTGTCGCCAATAGGGTCAACCCACTTGGCAAGCCAAGTAGGGTGCTCATATTGAGTTCGCTACACTATCAACTCACCATAATCAGTGGGAACTCTGGGCTTGTTTCCCTGCAACTAGAATTTTGTTTTTGGCTCATTTTTTCAAGACTTAGGTTGTGTCACTGATGCCTGAAACGTTGTGCCAGAGTCAAGCGCGGTTGTGAGGCGAGGGTGGAAACAGTTGTTTTTCAAAATAAAATCTCCGCAAGACTGATGGAAAAAAAATAGCTTTAATATTCACCACAATTTTTTTTCTTTGCGGCCCGGTACCAAATGATCCACGGTCCAGTACCAGTCCGGGGACCGGGGGTTGGGGACCCCTGGTGTGTAGTCTATTGTAAATAGTCATGCAGTACTATAACAGGACACGTTTACAAATATTTGAGACCCACTGTAGTGCATCCTTTTATATTTTAGCAATATTATAAGTACAAAACACCGAACATTATTATTGTTTTGTATTTGTATCTTGTATACTTTATTGATCCCCAGAGGGGAATTCAGGGCATCCACGTACAGCGCCAATCCCTTCACCAGTATCTCTGGCTGACAAGGAAAAATCGGACTACTAACACTGGCAATGTGGATCCTGTGTTTGTTTTCAAGGCTTTGTTAAAAGCCAGACTCCAGGTGGAGTACTCTTACTATAAAGTGGTGGACAATTTGGAGGTATTCACCAATAGATGGACTGTAGGGAATATTTTGTGTTCTGTGGGAGAGGGGGATGAGTTATGTTTGCACTTTTGAAACGTGAGACACTTGGTGGAATGATGGTATCGGTGATCTTACATTTTTGAATTGTACAATAAAGGGATTTTTTAAAACTCTCTCTCTCTCTCTCTCTCTCTCTCTCTCTCTCTCTCTCTCTCTTATGTTTGCACTTTTGAAATGTGAGACACGTGATGGGATGATGGTATTGGTGATCTTACATTTTTGAATTGTCCAATAAAGGGATTTTTTAAAACTCAAACTCTCTCTCTCTCTCTCTCTCTCTCTCTCTCTCTCTCTCTCTCTATCCACTGGGCCAGATGAGCCAAACAGTCAGCTGAGTTGTGCTGACGAGGAAATGGAATCTGATCCTGACACTGTGTCCAATACTGAGTCTATTGAGGCAAAATGCAGTACAAACACGAGTTTGTATTCACTGGAAGAAATAAATGCTTTTCTGGGTGAAACCTATAACAAAGCCATTAAAGTCACTGACTACTTCAGTGACACTGATAAATTCATCAAATCTGTTAATGTGCTAAGAAGGCAGGTTGGTCTTGACCTCCTGGATGAAAGGAAACGTTTTCGCCTCAAAAAACACCTGACGGCCCTGCGTAAAGCAGCAGGGGGAACAGGGGTCAAGCGCGCCCGACAGAAGGAATAAATGGCAGTCGTTCCTCTGCCTGTTTTACGCATTTTTGGGATATTGTTCGATCAGACTTTTATGACGTTTCTAATTGACTGTAATTGACTGTCACAGAACTGGATCTTTACCGGTCTCTTGCGGGCGCGCAGCACCATCTTTGCTGCCCGAGGACGGGGACTTGGCCTGGCTTGAAAACGGGAGGCCTGTGGCTCTTCTTTGCACGGACTACAAGGTCACGGTTTACTCGCCTGCAGGGCATGGATGCCCCAATGTTTTCTTTCTACAATCTGGACGAGCCTGCTGCAAAGATGACTTGCTTAAAAATCCCGCATAGTCTAAGGACTACAATCCATCTGAGATGAGGAAAATGTCTCTGGGACGTACAACGGAACTGGCTGCGGGCGCGCAGCGCTATCTCTGCTGCCGGAGGAAGGGGAATTGGCCTTGCTTAAGAACTGGAGGCCTGTGGCTCATCTTTGCATAGACTACAAGGAAGACTCGGACTACTGCCACTGGTAATGTGGAATAGGTGGACTGCAGGGAATACTTTGTGTTGTGTGTGGGGGGGATGACTTATGTTTGCACTTTTCCAATGTGAGACACTTGGTGGAATGATATTGGTGCACTTACATTTTTTTGAATTGTGCAATAAAGGCATTTTTTTAAAACTCAAAACTCTCTCTCTCTCTCTCTGCTGGTGATTTCAGCTGTACCTTGGACTTCAGTCTGGATCACACTAATGCAGAACCTCATCTGCAGTCTTCTCAAGTTTTAAAAAATATCACTGTACAGTTCGACCTATTGGATACATGGAGAGTTAAAGATGCAAACACTAGACAGTATACCTGGGTCAGAGTCACAGATGATATGGTCAGTGCTGCTAGATTAGACAGAATATATGTTTCTCAAACCTTTGGCCTGGGAATCCTCCACAGTAACATAAGTCCCGTCGGTTTTACAGATCATCATCTGGCCTCTGTGGTGTTAATTAGCTCACCAGGGGAAAGAAATAAATCTTATTGGCACTTCAATAACAAGCACCTTCAGGACACCACCTTTTGTCAATATTTTGTGTGTTTCTGGGAACACTGGAGGACCACAAAGCCTCGTTTTAGTTCCCTGGAACAGTGGTGGGAGGTTGGCAAGGTGCAAATTCGCATTTTTTGTCAACAGTATACTGTGAACTCGACTGCCATTATCAAAACCAAAGTCGGTGAACTTGAGGACACTGTCAAGAGGCTGGAGGCCAGTTTGGTTAGGGATCAGGATTCTACCGCAGGTCCTTTGTTGCAGGAGAAGAGATCAGCCCTGAGCTCTTTCCTGCAGGAAAGAGTGAAGGGGGCACTTGTTAGGTCACGGTTTACTCGCCTGCAGGACATAGATGCCCCAACATCTTTTTTCTTCAATCTGGAGAAGTCTGCTGCAAAAAAGAAGTTGATGACTTGCTTAAAACTCCCAGATGGTCAAATGACTACAAATCCATCTGAGATGCGGTGCCATGCAGTGGATTTTTACGGGGCCCTGTTTGGTGCAGAACCATGTTGCATAGAATCTCAAAACCAACTCTTTGAAGGTCTTCCCATGCTCAGCCCAGAGGACAGGGCTGCTCTGGACTATGAACTGACTTTAGATGAGTTAACTGTAGCAGTTAATCAGATGGCTCTGGGATGCGCACCTGGACTTGACGGTCTTTCTTCTGACTTTTTTAAGCATTTTTGGGATATTATTGGATCAGACTTTTATAACATTCTAATTGCCTGTTACAGAAATGGAACTTTACCTGTCTCCTGCCGCCATGCAGTACTATCTCTGCTGCCTAAGGAAGGGGACTTGGCCTTGCTTAAAAACTGGAGGCCTGCGGCTCTTCTTTGCACGGACTACAAGGTGCTTTCTAAAGCCCTGTCAAATAGACTGAAAAATGTATTGGATTTCATCATAGATAGAGATCAAACATATTGTATTCCTGACCGAACCATTATGGACAATATTTTTCTCGTACGGGACGTTCTTCATCTCAGTAGATGTTATGATTTAGAGTTCGAAATTATGTCTTTGGACCAAGAAAGGGCTTTTGATAGGGTTGACCATTCTTATTTGTTTTCCACACTGAAAGGGTTTGGTTTTGGCAATATGTTTTTGAGGTGGGTCAATCTGCTATATACTGGAGCTGAGTGTTTGGTAAAGATGGGGGCAGGGCTGAGTCGGCCAATCCCTGTACGTCGGGGAATAAGACAGGGTTGTCCAATCTCAGGTCAGCTGTATAGCTTGGCTATTGAGCCTTTGCTGTGCAGGTTGCGCACTCAGCTGGGTGGTTTGATTCTGCCGGGGCCCTCCAGCAGTTGTCGTCTAATTGTCTTGTCTGCTTATGTGGATGACGTCAACATTTTCATCACATCCCACAGGGATGTACAGCGTCTGGTGGACACTTTATCTATTTATGAGAAAGCATCTTCTGCATGGGTAAACTGGGCCAAGAGTGAGGGTCTGTTGGTGGGCCAGTGGTCACATCAGGACATTCCTCAGCTTCCTGGAGGTCTTCTGTGGGGGAAAGTCGGTCTCAAAGTGTTGGGGGTATTTTTGGGTTCTGAGGACTTTGAACGCAAGAACTGGGAGGGAATTAAGGAGAAGGTATGTGCTCGCTTTTCTAAATGGAAATGGTTGCTACCACAGCTGTAATATAGGGAAAGGGTTCTGGTCGCCAATAATCTGGTCGCTTCGGCTCTTTGGCATAGGCTTATTGCTTTGATACCGCCCAGGAGCCTGGTTGAGGAGGTTCAGAAGATCATTGTGGATTTCTTTTGGTCTGGTCGACATTGGGTCCATGCGGCTGTTCTCTACCTGCCTGTTGCCTAGGGAGGACAGGGCCTGGTGGACATACAGTCCAAGATCGCCTGTTTTAGGCTTCAGACTGCACAACGGCTCCTTTACGGATGTGGCCCCTGCTGGATGGACACTGCAAAACTGCTCCTGAGGGGAGTTGGCTGCTTGGGCTATGATAAGCAGCTTTTCCTCGTGAAGTCAGGGGAGGTGGACCTTACTGGACTTTCTGCTTTTTACACATCTGTTTTACATGCATGGCAAGTCTTCACCATAGCCCGCATTCCTGAGGAGACACCAGGCATGTGGCTGTTTGAGGAACCACTATTTTTCAATCAATTCATGGCCACTCAAGTGCTGCAATCTGTTAGTCTGCGAACTTGTTTAAGAGAGGCACGCTGTACCAAGCTTGGTCATCTTATGAAGATGTCAACCACGTCGATAGAAACGCTGGGGCGGAGTGCCAACATTACATCTGTCAGACTGGTGCATAGGGTGGTGAAGGAAGTGTGTGCTGCCCTGCCACGACCTCTTAGAGCATTTGCGGAAAACCGTACTCTTTCCACTCAATGGGATGAGGGCGCTGTGTCCAACTTTCCTGCCCTTTCCATAAGTCCAGCTGTGGGAGAATGGCAGGAGGGAGAGGATCACCTGCTGTCCTTCAGAAATCCTCGTCTGGGCAAGTTCCAGTTTGTGGGGACGAAGACGGTGTATCACATCTGTGTGAAAGTTCTGAATCTGCGCTCTCTGACTTACGTGAAAGAGTCGAAGTGGGCGGGGTTTTTGGGGCCGGTATTCTCCCCGAAAGGCAGCTGGCGGTCCACGTACAAGCGCCCTATTGAGAAACGGACGGCAGATCTCCAGTGGAGGATTGTTCATGGGGCAATAGCTACGAATAAATACAGAGCACACCTGGATCTTAATGTGGGGGAGGAATGTTTGTTTTGTTCCCAAGTTGAGACCCTGGAGCATTTGTTTGTTCAATGTTTTCGTTTATCTGGTCTTTTTGATCTTCTGAAAGTGTGGTTTCATGATTTGGGTGAATGTTTCTCTTTTGGTTTGTTTATTTACGGGCCAAAGTATAAAGTGGCAAAGAAGTCTGTGCACACTTTGATGAACTTCCTATCTGGTACTGCTAAACTTGCCATCTGGCTGACAAGGAAAAATCGGACTACTAACACTGGCAATGTGGATCCTGTGTTTGTTTTCAAGGCCTTGTTAAAAGTCAGACTCCAGGTGGAGTACTCTTACTATAAAATGGTGGACAATTTGGAAGTATTCACCAATAGATGGACTGTAGGGAATATTTTGTGTTCTGTGGGAGAGGGGGATGAGTTATGTTTGCACTTTTGAAGGGTGACACTTGGTGGAATGATATTGGTGATCTTACATTTTTTGAATTGTGCAATAAAGGGATTTTTTAAAACTCAAAACTCACTCTCACTCTCTCTCTCTCTCTCTCACACACACACACACACGCGCGCGCACACACACACACACGCAGCAGAATGAGCCATTTTGCTGCAACTTTTGCATTAGTGTTGCCCATTTGTCTGTAAATATTTAAATAAAAATGATTTATTTTGTTATTTGGACATTTTTGCATCTTGTTGTCATTTAGTCAAAGCATGTGTCCGCATGTAATATGCAGTTGATCTGGTCATTACGCTCCACAATGAAGCAGCAGTCAGGATTTTCGTCTACCACTGACCAGGCGGGCTGAGCGTGCCTCCCCCTGAACGTTCATGGAGCAGCCGGTGGGACGGGAGTGTATGCTGAGCCCCCTCCCCCCACACCTCATGTTCTCTATGCTGAATATATCCATTAGACCTACGCAATCACAGCAACTTTATGGTCTATATTTTGGCTGAGCGACTCCATACTTGTGGATGCACACCTCAGCAGCAAAGCACTTCTAAAATCTTTGTTTGC
The DNA here is from genome assembly GCA_020510985.1 of Pholidichthys leucotaenia. NCBI lineage: Eukaryota > Metazoa > Chordata > Actinopteri > Cichliformes > Pholidichthyidae > Pholidichthys > Pholidichthys leucotaenia. Next base: position 392,544,865 of record CM035836.1, on the reverse strand, counting down.
CAAGCCTTGTGGTGATTGACAGGTTATGATGACTGACAGGTTGTGATGCTGTGTTATCCAATCAGCATGGTCATGATGCCGCGTATTGTCCAGTCATCATGGCTGTGATGGCGCACATTCTCCAACGAGCACGGAGTCAATCCGAAACCCCATTCACACTTCTTGAAGCCAGGGGATGAAAACAGAGTGGTCACACACTGATGGCTAAACTTTAATTGATAAAAATTACATATTTTGACTGAGTGACTCCATATTCAGGGATGCACACCCTAGTAGCTCCAGCAAAACATGTTTAAAATCTTTGGTCAGTGTGACGAACAGTTTGAGAGATATCTGAGGAACACACACACAGACACACAGACATACAAACAGACAGAGATGTCTTGAATTTATAGATAGATTACAAACAGACCAAAGGGCTGTTCCATGAGGTACAAGCGCACTAGTCAGAAGACAACATAGCAATATCAGATTTCAGTTCCTACCTGTATGCAGTACCACTCCCCCACAAAAGGTGGCGAGAGTACACCAAGCACAGGAGCGCGCAGTACCCAGACAAGAAGACGTCTCCTTTTTTTTTTTTAAGAAGATGACTGTCATTTGAGAAAAAGAAAATGATACAGAATTAATGGCAAATTGTACTGTGCTGTTAAACTGTTAAGCAATCCCTGCTTGATGAAGGCAAAATACTGTATATCACATATCCCAAGCAGATAAAGCATATTGTGTGCTGTTAAGCTGTTAAACAGTTCTTCTGCCTAAAGAGAAGGCACAAAAATACATCACAAACCTTAAGCAGGTAAGGGTAGTACATATCTCACACTGCTAAACTGTTAACAGTTCCGGCTGAAAAGAAGGCAAGTGTATATTACATACCTCTAACCAGGCATGGACAGTGCACATCACGCTGCCCAGCCGCTGCAAACCTTCTCTCATTCAGCAGAAAACACAACAATTTTATGACACAGCGATGGGGCACCCAGGGTAAGGCAGCCCAAACAGCACACAAAACACAATGTTAAACAGACTGGTATAAGCTCTTACTGACCAGGAGACTAGAAAGAGGAAGAATGGGTGGATGCAAGGGGTATACAGTATATAAGGTGTGCATCCACAGGTGTGATTAATTTGGTATAATGCTCCTGTCCCGAGGATCATAGTCTCGAGGTTACATGTTCACTGAAATGAAATAAAACTAAAGGATAAGGGAGGAAGTACTTAAAAATGAAACCCAAGATCAAAATAAAACAAGATAACTCAACAGGTTAGGAAGGCAGACAAGACATGAGGGATGTAAGAACTAAGAAACTAGACCAGACTAAATAATAAAACAAAATAATGCCCTAGCAGAATAAACCATAATGATAACAATAAACTCAAACACAACAAACCCAAAGGGTGGAGCATGATCCAAGATCATGCTCCCCTGACAAATAGTTGTAAGCATTTGCAATGGCTGTAACACATGCTGCTAAAGTTCTTTTTAGTTTGCCAAGTAGTAAACACTAGCAACTGTTTGAGAACCTTTACAAACCCATGAAATCTGAATGCTGGAGAGTGTCTGTTAACCCTTTTTTATAGGGTTGGGTCCAAGATTCTCCTGACATTCACCAGATATTTTACCCGGAGTTGGCAAAAGGTCAAACAGTGGCAGAATGTCAAATAGTTGCTAATCGTTGCAAACGCGGTCACTTACATTTGTTAACAGTTGCTAACGTTTGTCAGCTGTCTTTTGCAAACACTTCTGCAAAAACATTTGCATGAATGTTGCTGATTGTCACTAAACATCGCTAATGATGGAGACAAACCCTGATTTTTGCAAACATTCGTTAGAAAAATTGGCCAGTCCAAAAATGGCAGCGTTCGTCAACATTCGCTGGTCCATGAGATACTAGCTTTACCAAAATAAAATACAAGAAAAATAAATATCTCTAAAATGGGAATGGAGATTGAATAAACTTTTACCCTGCTACGCAAGATAAGGACTTTGTTCTGCATCCATCCATCCATCCATCCATCTTCTACTGCTTATCTGGGGGTCCGGGTTGTGGGGGCAGCAGTTCAAGGAGAGTAGCCCAAACTGCCACCCAATTCGCATAGCACCATGATCCCCGTGATCCCTCCTGCAGGTGGTGAACCATGTTGCTTCTCTGGGTATCCCAGGTCCTTGATGTAACTTTTTTCATGGGGAGCGACTGGACCGCTTTTGGTCTGGCCCTTCACCCAAGACCAGATGGTCTTGGGAGGCCCTACCAGGGGCCATTTCCCCCGACAGTATAGCACCTGGGATCATTAGGGCACTCAAACTCCTCCACCACGATAAGGTGGTGATCCGCGGACGGGTTTGTGTCTGTTCTCTGTATAAATAATCATTCTCTTTGCTGTTTATTGCAAAGCTATATCTGTGCTAAAAGTCAGATGAGGCTCTTGTTCTTGTATCTGTTTCAGTAATCATTCAGCAATAAGTTAAGAAAAAATATTACTAAATCATCCACATATAGCGGGGAAAATAAGTATTGAACACGTCAACATTTTTCTCATTAAACCTATTTCTGATGGAGCCATTGACCTGAGATTTTCATCAGATATCAGTAACACCCCAAGTAATCCATACATACAGCGAAATCAAGGCAACTGTGTTCACAAAACAAGTTATATTTAATAAGTGGAATGACAGGGAAAAAGTATTGAACACGCTTGGTGAAATTAATTTAATATTTAGTAGAAAAGCCTTTGTTGGTAATAACAGCTTCCGGACACCTCCTGTATGAAAAAACTAGGCTTAGACATTGCTCAGGAGTGATTTTAGTCCATTCTTCCACGCAAACTGTCTTCAAATCTTGAAGGTTCCGTGGGTGTCTTCGATGAACTCTGATCTTCAGTTCATTCCATAGATTTTCAATTGGATTCAGGTCAGGTGACAGATGGGGCCATTCTAGCAGCTTTATGTTCCTTCTCTGGAGCCAGTTGAATGCTTCCTTGGCTGTGTGTTTGGGATCATTGTCTTGCTGAAATGTCCACCCTTGTTTCATCTTCAGCATCTTGGCAGATGGCAACAGGTTCTTATCAAGGATGTCTCTGTACATTTGTCCATTCTTCTCCCTCAATTATATGAAGTCTGCCTGTACCATTTGCTGAAAAACACCCCCACACCATGATGGGATGTGCAGTGCCATTTCTCCTCCAAACATGCTGTGTGTTGTGGCAAGTTCAATTTTGATCTCATCTGACCAGACTGTATTCTCCCAGTATTTTACTGGCTTGCCCAAATGTTGTGCAGCAAACTTTAAATGAACTTCAACATGCTTTTTGTTCAGCAATAGAGTCTTGCGAGGTGAGCGGGGATAGAGCCCATGTCAGTTGAGGGCATTACTTATTGTTTTCTTTGAAACAGCAGTACCTGCTAACTCCAGGTCTTTCTGGAGCTCTCCACGAGTGGTCTTTGGCTCTTGGACAACTCTTCTGATAATTCTTTGGACTCTTCTGTCAGAAATCTTGCGAGGAGCTCCTGGTTGTGGCTGGTTTATGGTAAAATGATGTTCTTTCCACTTACAAATTATGGCTCCAACAGTGCTCACTGAAACATATAGAAATGCACCTGTAACCAATGCCATCATTATATTTTGCAACAATAAGGTTGTGAAGGTCTACAGAGAGCTCTTTGCTTCTACCCATTATGAGATCTTTGTGGTGTGACCATCTGATATTCATAGACCTTTTAACACTAGAAGACCCAGACATTAGCCCTCTTGTGGCCACTTGATGGTCCCCCTATGGGTTTTCTAGCCAAAAAGGCCAAATGGCCCCTCTCTGGGACTTCTAGTGTTAAAAGGCACATGCAGACAGATGCAGGACTTAACCAGCTGAAATTAATTTGCACTGATGGGGGATGGGATGGCTTCCTAAATTCTGATGGATTTCAGCTGGTTTCTTGGCTTTCTATGCCTCTTTGCACCTTTTTTCTTCATGTGTTCAATACTTATTCCCGGTGCCATTCCACTTTATTTGATATAACTTGTTTTGTGAACACAGTTACCTTGATTTCTTTGTATGTATGGATTACTTGGGTTGTTAATGATATCTGGTGAAAATCTCAGGTCAATGACTCCATCAGAAATATGTTTGAGAAAAATCTTTTTTTTTCCACAATATCTTTATTGAACCTTTTTTTTTTTTTTTAACAAACATGATACAAACAATCAAACACTAACACTAAAGTACTACAAAAAAAAAAAAAAATGCACTAAAAACACCAACAACCACCAACAAAATCAAGTCTTCAACAATGCTCCTCTGTTTAGTCTAGACAATCCAATACATAAGTATACATATTATGTTCACCAGTTTGGAATTTACAAGGTCCACACACATCATTCACCTTCTTCTTCAAGAGTTATGTTTAAATTTTTTACATAATCAATAAAAGGTCTCCATATATTCTCAAACACAATTTCCTTTGATTTCAGTATATATGTTATTCTTTCTAATGGAAGGTTTGTTAACATCTGTCTTAACCACTGAGTCACATCTGGTCTATGAGTCTTTTTCCATAATAGTGCAATACATTTTTTGGCATTAAGCAAACTGAGGTCTATGAATGTTCTTTCACTTTTATTGAAATTATGCTTTTCTGGGTACAGACCCAACAAAACCAGTTTAGGATTCAATATGATTTGTTTTGAGATTATTTTTTCAATTGTTACCCTCACCTCTTCCCAAAACATTCTTATTAATCTACATTCCCATAAACAATGAAATAGGGTTCCTTTACTTTCCATGCATTTTGTGCATGTATCTGGTATATTTTTGTTATATCTATTTAACTCCTCCGGTGTAACATACATCCGCATTAACCATTTGAAATGTATCAATTTAAGGCGTGCATTTATTGATTTGGTTTGAGCTTCTGTACAAGCCAATTCCCATTGTTCCTCTGAAATTTCAATTTGCAGATCTTCTTTCCAGTAGTTTAATCTTTTCAGTGAATTTTCACTTGAAGATAGTGTCAATGAGTTATAAAACTCTGAAATAATACCCTTTCTTTTACTATCTTTCATCATCATTTTTTCCAAGGATGAATAAATAGGTCGAGTGAGAGCTTTATTTTGATTTGATCGAATAAAGTTTCTAAGTTGAAGATATTTAAAAAAATGTGTTCTATTGAGATTAAATTTGATCCTCAGCTCTTCAAAAGACATTATGTTGTCTGCACATGGCAAATATAAAACCTGAATCTTTTGTATCCCTTTTAAATTCCATACTTTAAATACAGCGTCCGCTCTCCCTGGTTTAAAATATTGATTACCCCATATTGGACTAAATTGTGACAATAACTGTGGTTCTTTTAAATAGTTTTTAGCTTCACACCATATTTTGATCATATGCTTTACAAATGGATTTTTAACTTGTTTTTGTAATTTTTTTGCCGAATCTGAGTATATGAATATGGGAAGAGGTAAAGGTAAATTGTATGATTCCATTTCAGTCCAGTGAGGGAGATCATTTGATGAAAAATAATATGTCATAGACCTCAGTTGTGCCGACCAATAATACAACATAAAATTTGGACATTTCAGACCTCCACGATCAAATGGTAAATATAATAAAGACAGACGTAATCTAGCCCTCCTGTTGTTCCATATAAATTCCACTAACTTTTTTTTTATTCTTGAGAATAGATCTAAAGGTGGTGATAAGGGAATGTATTGAAATAAATAAAGTATTTTAGGTAAAATATTACTTTTAAGTATATTGATTCTCCCGATCATCGACATTGGTAGTGACATCCATCTCTGAGTTAACTCACTGATATCTGACATTAAGGCTTCATAGTTGACACTGGCGACTGATTCTAGCTTAGGCATAATTTGGATTCCTAAATATTTAAACTGATTTACAACATTGAATTGATTTACCTCAGGGGCTGGGTAATTTCTCTGGGTCTCATTTAGCATTAATATTGAAGATTTAGTTTTATTTATTTTATATCCTGATATTTCCCCAAAATTCTTTATTAAATTCAACAAGGTTGGAATTGATTTTTTTAGATTCGACATAAACAAAATTATATCATCGGCGTACAGGGAGATTTTATGTTCTGTTGGTCCAACTTTAATTCCATATATTTGTGAATGTAAACGTATCGCTATCGCTAAAGGTTCAATTGCCATAGTAAACAGTAAAGGTGAGAGTGGACAGCCTTGTCGACATCCTCTATTGATTTTTATTGGTTTTGAAATATTGTTATTTGTTAGGATTTCTGCTGTAGCATTATTGTATATTATTTGAACCCATTTTATGAAATTATTTCCAAGTCCAAACCTTTGTAGGACTTCAAAAAGAAAGGGCCATTCAACTCTATCAAAGGCCTTTTCGGCGTCCAATGATAGGAGAGCTGTATCCGGTGCTTCTTTATTAAAATAGATAATATTAAATAGTCTTCTTACATTATGGAAGCCTTGTCTACCCTTTATAAAGCCATTCTGATCTCGATTAATAATATTTGGTAAAATTTCTTGTATTCGTCTTGCTAAAATTTTACAGATTATCTTAAGGTCGGCGTTTAATAGGCTTATTGGTCTCATATTTTCACATTTATTAGAGGGCTTACCTGGTTTTGGCAGCAGTATAATTAAGGCATTATTTATGTATGATGGTAAATTATTATTTTGAAATGCTTCTAAAACCATTTCCAAAAAAGGTTTTATTAATTTATTCTTAAATTTTTTATAAAGGTCAACTGGAAGACCATCTGGTCCTGCACTTTTTCCTGATTTCATATTATCAATGGCTAGCCCAACTTCTTCTTGACTAATTTTAGACTCCAATATCTCCCTGTTTTCATTTGGAATACACGGTATAGATAGTTCGTTCAAAAACCCATTTAGTTTTGTTAAATCAGGTTCATTTTTGGTATCATATAATTTTTCATAGTAATCTCTAAAGGCTCTATTAATTTCTAAAGGATCTATAACTACCTGTCCATTACTTATAATACTGGTAATTGGTGTTTTAATTTCCAATTGTTTAATCTGCCATGCTAATAATTTTCCTGATTTTTCACCTTGTTCATAAAAAGATTGTTTCAATCTTAGAAGACTCGAGGCAGCTCTATTCGCTGATTTTTTGTCGTATTCAGCTCTCAAAATCAGTAATTCATTCTCCAACCTTGGGTCACTTCCTGCATACACTTTTTCCTGAAGATTTTTTATTTTATGTTCCAATTTAGCTCTCTCCTCTCGAGTCTTCTTAGATTTTGATCCTGTATAACTAATAATATGCCCCCTAATAAAAGCTTTGAAAGCCTCCCACTTTACACATGCTGATGTTTGTGTAGTATTGATGTCAAAGAACTCGTCTATCTGTTTTTCTATATACTTGACAAATTCCTCATCCTGAAGCCATTTATGCTGAAATTGCCATCTACCTGATTCCTTTGTCAATTTTTTATCTACATATATTAGACAACAGGGTGCATGATCAGAGATCACGATGTTATCATAAAAGCAGTTTTGAATCTTGGACCTTAATTCTGTGGAAATCAAAAAATAATCAATACGTGAGAATGTCTTGTAGGTACTGGAATAACAAGAATAGGCTTTAACTTGTGGTTTCATTTCTCTCCATATATCTAACAATCTCAATTCTTTCATAAAATGATTAATAGTCATCCTACATCCAATGTGCGTACAATCCAGTCCTGTTGATCTATCCACACCTGGATTCAATGTACAATTAAAATCCCCTGCTATTATATGTTGCCCTGTAAGTGATGATAAGATGAGAAATAAATTAGCAAAGAACTTCTGATCATCTATATTGGGACCATATAAGTTCACAAGATTTATATTTTCTAATAGCAAAGAACCTTGAATGATTACATATCTTCCAAATTTGTCTCCAATTACATTTTTCACTTGAAAAGGAACTGATTTATGTATGAGAGTCATAACTCCCCTGGCTCGGGATGAAAATGAAGAGGTGAATACACTTCCCTGCCATCTACTCCTAATTCTTTTAACATCCTCCTCTATCAGATGAGTTTCTTGTAAAAACACAATTCTTGAACCCATGTCCTTTATTTTATTCATAACTTGTTTAAGTTTTTTTAAATTTTGTAGACCTCTGCAATTCCATGAAGTTAAATTAAGATTAACACTTTGGTCCATGATCAATAGAGAGTTTGGGATTACCTTGCAGTGTAAACATGCTCATACAGAGAAGCAAAAACATGAGTGGTTGAACATTCATCCTACAAACTACACACAAACAAATTTCCCCTTCCCACACTTGTGGCAAACCCCCCAAAATCAAAAGAAAAATTCTGTCTCCCGATATAGCCATCGACCGTTCCACACCCACGGGGAACAGCCTAAGCCACTCCTTCTTCATCCTCCCAATCACCCTAACTCTACTGCTTTTAATGACGTAACATTAACTCTCCTCTGTAGTTTTCCAACTTAACTCCAAAATTTTTAACAACTTTGTACATCATAGTTTTTTTTTTTGTTTGTTTTGTTTTTGTTTTGTTTTTTTTTAAATATATAATACAATCTATATTTTGTAAACTTACTATTTACTTCAAGTCAGTCAGATGCCTGTGCAAATGCTTAATTATTCTACCTTATATTTTGTTCATGCTTAGCTCCCACCAGTCTCTTCTTCTTCTTTGATCTTCTTGATGAACTCCTGCGCCTCCTCTGGGGTCTTGAAGATGTGGGTTCTGCCCTCATACGTGGTCAGCAGTCTCGCAGGATAGATTACACCATGACGAATCCCAAGGTTGCGCAGCTCCTTACGTATGGGATCAAACTGCTTCCTCAATTGCTGGATTCCTGTGGCCAAATCTGGGTAGAACCGCACCTGCTGGTCCTGGTGTTTAATCTCTCCTTTTTTAGCTCGTGCAGCGTTGAAGATCTTCATCCTGTCTCTGTTGTTAAGAAACTTCATAATTAAGGTCCTCGGCGGTCCCTTATCTCTCCGTGGGCCAATACGATGTGCTTTTTCCAGAACCACTGCTGATTGCAACTCCTCGCTGCCCAGCACCTCCGGAATCCACTTTTCCAGAAAGGAACATACGTCCCGACCTTCTGATTCCTCTGGAAGACCCACCAGCCTCAAATTATTCTGTCTCGACCGAGATTCCAAATCCAAAATATTATCTTCCAGAGATTTATTTTTTTTTTCCAAAGTGCGCACCTTTAATTGAAGACGGGTGACGTCATCTTCAGCACTAGCGAGACGGAGCTCCATCTGCGCCGTTCGTTCTACACAGTCACCCAATTCCTTTCTTATTCCTTCCAACGCTGTCATAATCCCATCAAATCTAGAGGAAAAGTCCGCTCTCATTGAACTCATGGCAGCCATCAGCGCATCTGCGCCATTCCCCGCAGAAATCGCACCGTTGCCAGCCTCCTCCGCCATATATGGAGCCCTGTTTGCTGCGTCACAGACCTGAAAGTCCGTTAATTTGGACTGTTTCGGCGGCTCGCTTTTTCCTTTTCCTGGTTTTCCAGCCTTAGGCTTCGCCGACATATCCTCGCCCAAACGCTGGGATACGTTCTGTCCCAAATGAAAGAGTTATTTGCCGATTTTTTTTCTCCAGGAGCAGAGCAGAGCGAGACACGTCCGTCCTACGTGGCAGCCATAACCGGACTGTTTGAGAAAAATCTTGACGTGTTAAATATATACTTATTTTCCCCACTGTATTTGTATCATATTTGCATTTTTATTGAAAAGAGGATAAACACGGGGTGTGTGTGTGTGTGTGTGTGTGTGTGTGTGTGTGAAAGGTTCATAGGCTGAAAAGTTCATAGTGGCTAAATGTTGTTTATTTTTCAACTACAGGGATCCAAGTGCTGCAACACCAATGGAAGAAGTGTGTGGACTGAAGGGGAGACTATGTTGAAAAATAAACCACATTTGGTCAAATTTGACCACTATGATCTTTTCAACCCCCCCACCCATATAAGTCTGATACTGACATGATTTATGCCATGCTTTAACATCCGACATCTGGACTAGGAGAACAAAATTCACTGCATTAACCACATTCCAGCAACAAAACCCTGACTCTTTTGTTAACTATTTGCTTGCAATTCTGGCCCAAAATAATGTAGTATGTGGTAAATTGTGCATAAAAAACACTGTAGCATATGTTTTGCTGGAACACAGTGAACTCGAGAGTGAGGTTTTTCTGACTTCATTGTCCAGACATTTGTTCTGGAGTAGGGCATTAGTCCTAGGAAAACTAGTAGGCTCTCAAAATAAAAGCTACCTGTGGTTTAAATAAGAATCATGGAGGATCTGACATTTTCTGGGTTCACTAACTTGTTTTCTTAAAAATAAGAGCAAATGTTATCCAGTTAACTTTAAGCATTTGCAGTATTAAATATCAAGGGGAAAAATAGCGCAAAATTTTAGTGAGCCTGTTGAAAAAGCTTAGATGCCACATATCTGGGAAGATGTATGGAAATGAATGGATTGCAGCATTTTTGTTTTGACAGAAGCAAAATTAAAGAATAAACCTTTCTACTTTTTGCAGCCATGACTTGTACTCTTTTTTGTTTTTTTGAAGGCATAGCCTACTTTATAGCTGGTATCCACTGTGTATGTTTTCAGGCCTGACAGGACACATGATGTGATGCCCCTCAAAGGAAATTGCACAATCTACATTTTGCAGTGCGTGTAAACATGTTCAGAGCTGGTCATGCAAGTCCACTTTAAAAATAATGATTCTGACTTGTTTGCAAACTCCTGAAGATGTGCAAAGAAATGTGTTGTATCTCATACTGAAGCCTGAGGGAAGACTTGAGTTAGTGTTTCACACAGCACTTACCATTTATTTTTAAAGTCCAAGGTGATACCCACAGTCTTGTGGTGACCCTTGAGATAACAGGTCTGAAGAAGATGGCAGAGCAGCTGGCAAGATTCAGTTCAATGTCAGTAGTTATTGACAGCCAGACAGCATGGAGGCGACACTGACTTTTAGCCATGCTAGCAGCAAGTCTGTGTGCATGGCAAAGTCGACTTGTCAAATGTCTGTTTGCTCTTTGCTAAGGACTGACATCTTTCAACAACTGCATGATGCAATTTTGCAAAAGTAGCTTGCACTTGGGGCATTTAATCTCACACCAGTTACTGTATGTATAGTTTATCTCCATGTTTTAGGCTGCTGAACAACTGTCCAGAAGATAATATACAGAGCATAAACTCTAGTTGTAGAGCTACAGTATTGTTTTACCATATACTCTATTTGAGTTTGTGTACATATGTACACAAGAAAATTAATTTGTAAAGTCATTTCATTATTTATATTTTCATTGTTTACAGCAAAGATATACTGTAGTATACGATCAATGAATGGTTGTAACCTGCTAATGCATGTTCATTGGTAGGTCAAGGATACAAAATGGCACACTCCGTTATTGCCTGAATCAGGGATCCTCAAATGTTTCTGCCAGGGTCTGCATTTGTTTTTTTCCAGTGAGCCAGAGGTCCGGAGCAATGCTAACATGTAATGTAATGTAATGTACTTAAGTTATATAGCCCTTTAAAACAACCCTTATGTGACCAAAGTGCTTTACAGAAAATTGAACAGCACTAGAAACACGCACAATTTAAAAACAGTTACATAAACAAAGGGATAAGCATAAATACATTAAAATAAAAGCAAATTAAAAAGGATAAAAAGAATAAGTGTCACCCCTACTGGGTATTAAAAGTCATCCTGAATAAATGCATTTTAAGCTTTGATTTAAAGAGGGCCAGATCAGAGATAACACGTAAGTCAGGGGGGAAATTATTCCAGAACCTGGGGGTGACAACAGAAAAGGCTCAGTCACCCCAGTGTTTATGCCTTGACCTGAGCACATCCAGCAAAAGCTGAGTGGACGACCTCAAAGACCTGCCTTGATCACAGACAGTTGAAATCTCAGATGAATAAACTGGAACAAGCCATTAAGAGCTTTTAAAACAAAGAATAAAAGTTAAAAATTAATTCTAAAATGGACTGGAAGCCAAGGGAGGGAAAAGAGAATGGGTGTAATGTGCACTCGTCTGGTTGTGTTGGTTAAAAGACAGGCCACTGCGTTTTGCGCAAGTTGAAGGGGACTGAGAGACGTCAACATAAAGTGCGTGTAGCCTTGGAATTGGAAGCACCTAATTAGCTGGCCAATCTTGGGAACTTTAAAAGGCTCCTCTGCAGTGAAGCTCACTCTCTCACCTCCTTGACTGGATCCCCTTTTGGCTCTGGTTCTCCTTAGTTGCATGTTTTTCCATTTAATAAAGATTAGTGCATGCCCGTGGAAAGCAAGTATTCTTGTCTGAAAATAGGTAGCCCAATTAGGGTTTACAGGCCCTAATGGAGGCTGTGTTTGAAAGTGGAATACAGAGGCGTTGTCATGCGGTGATCCTCGCGGATCACCATAAGACACCAAGAGTCCACCAGTGAGTTTTGCGATGATGGTTTATTAACACAAGACGAGACAGGACAAGACTGTGAGCCGCTCTCGGCAAAAACACACACAAATCAATACATGGGCTCGCAGGGCTGACCCCAGCCACTACGAGCTAAACTGAGACATGGCAAATCACGAACCTGACATGAAGGTCTAACGATGCTCTGACAAAGCTTGACAAGGTGTAGACCATAACTGACAAGATGTTGACAATCTGACAAGATGTAGACAATACTCCTGCAACATTACTGTCGCTAGTGCCGGCTTTATGAAGGCGAACACTAACGAGCAGTAATGACACACAGCTGACCAGCCTTGACAGGCGGAAGCCCCACCGAGCACCTTCACAATAAGAGCCCGGTGAGACCAGAATACAGCCCACAGCTGTCAAGGCCGGCAGCGAGTTGAACTCAGCCCGAGCGCGATCAGAGCCCAGCGCTCGGGTCGTAACAGTACCCTCTGTAGAAGAGCTTGGAATAACGAGGCGATGTGACTTATAAACCAAAGTTTATTATCAGCTTTGCTCCTCTAACAAGTCTCATCTCAGTGCAGAAGCAGAAGTAGAATCGAGGAAGAACACATTCAGCTCTACATACTTATACCTACACATAACAAAAGACATGCATATCCAAGCTGACATCCCGCATTATCTTAATCCCCCTCCTTTGTCTTCGTATCCCTCCACCTGGCCCTGGGAGGTCAGGGCGATCGATCTGGTCTCCACCGCAGCGCCTCGGATGCTCTTTGATCTCCGCTGACGGTTGAGACCTCTTTGTCCTGTTCTGAGGTGTGAAGTCGCTTTACATATGTAATCACCAAACATTCTCACATGCTTATACATATGTAGGTTATGGGATATATGATTAATATAGACCACAGCCCCCCCCCAAACGACTAAGAAAAGGACAATAGAAAAATTCACAGTTTAAGATAATTATTATGACATACTAACTGCTACACCTCTTGACAAGAAAGAAACTTTCCAGCAGCTATGCTCCTGTAGAGAATTCAGTGGTAATCATAACAGCGTAGTAATATCACAAGTCAGTCTTAAACTGTTACAGCACAATTAGTGAACAACTTTTGAGTAGTTTGCATCAGTCCCTGTGCCGTCTGGGTTTTAATCTTCTCCCGAATCTGCTGTGGGTCCGCTTGGGTGTCCTAGTGGGACCTTCCTGTAAGGAATCTGCAGCTTGGGGAGGAGAGTGATTATTTGTTCTCTGCAGGGGGGCTGAGTCTTTTCTCTTGGGGGGTCTACCCCGCCGAGGTGCTCTCGCCAACCGTGCAGGTTCGTCTCTCAACAAGAAGGCAGGTTTAAGTCTGTCAATGCTGACTGTTTCTTTTCTGTCCCCTAAATCAAGCACAAAATGCTTATCACCAGGTTCCAGCACTCTGAATGGTCCATCGTATGGTGGACGGAGGGTTGGTTTTAAAGCTTCATGCCTAACAAAAACGAATTCAGCGTTTTTTAAAGCTTGGGGGACAAAAACCCGTGGAAAAGAGTGATGTGCCGGTCCGGGGAGAGTGTCAGGACCGTTGCTGCCTAAAAGCCTCGGGGCTGGAAGATGCCCTGGCTCTGGGTTCTCTGGTAAAAATTCACCTGGGAGCCTGAGAGGTTGTGCAAAAACTAATTCTGCTGGGGAGGCGTCTAGATCCTCTTTAGGCGCAGCACGCAACCCCAATAAAACCCAGGGAAGTTTATTTACCCAATTTGTATCCGTTAGTGAGGCTCTGAGGGCGGCCTTTAAAGATCTGTGAAAACGCTCGCATAACCCATTAGCCTGAGGGTGATAAGCGGTGGTGCGGTGAATTGTCGCCCCTAAGCTGCTGGCCATGGCTGACCAAAGCTCCGAGACGAATTGAGGCCCCCTATCGGACATGATGTCCTATGGGACGCCAAAACGTGCCACCCAGTTTGTCAAAAAAACGCGAGCGACTTCCTCCGCTGTGGTTGACGCCAGAGGGACCGCCTCAGGCCAGCGCGTAGTACGGTCTATCATTGTTAACAGTTGTGTGAAACCTTGGGAGGAAGGTAGTGGTCCCACGAGGTCGACATGAACGTGGTCGAACCTTCTAGCTGGGATTCGAAAAGGCTCTAGAGGGGCTTTTGTGTGTTTGTGTATTTTGGCGCGCTGACAAGACATGCAAGTTTTTGCCCATTCTTTTACGTTTTTGCGCAGGCCGGGCCACACAAACTTTTCGGCGACCATTTTAACCGAGGCGCGCACACCCGGGTGCACGAGGGCGTGAATTGAGTCGAAAATACGGCGGCGCCATGCAGCTGGGACTACCGGGCGAGGACGGCCGGTTGAGATGTCGCATATTAGGGGGGGTACACCGTCGCGTAAACCCCTTTCCTCCAGCCTTAACCCTGTTGGTCCAGACAGGAGTGCGCGCACGTCTGCGTCACTACTTTGCTCCTCCGCCATGGCTGCGTAATCTATCCCTACGTGGATTGGGGCCGCGTATGTGTCCGCGTTGGCAAAGAGTTCTGCGGCTGAGGTAGTATAATCTGTCTCCTCGCGCTCTGGCGATGTCACAGCGCGAGAGAGGCAGTCTGCTACCACGTTAAGTTTGCCTGCCACATGTCGAATGTCTGTGGTGAACTCTGAAATTGCAGCTAGCTGTCTTTGTTGCCTGCCTGACAATGGTTCTGAAATTTTAGCCATCGCAAAGGTGAGCGGTTTGTGGTCTACAAAAGCCGTGAAACACCGCCCCTCTAACCAGAACTGGAAGTGGCGGATGGATAAATGAAGCGCTAGCAGCTCCCTGTCAAAAGTGCTGTATTTACGCTCAGTTTGGTTTAACGATTTGCTGAAAAATGCCAAAGGTTGCCAGGTTCCGCCAACGTGTTGTTCTACAACCACCCCTATGGCCAGGTCTGAAGCATCTGTGGTTAGCGCAATGCGGGCCGAGGGATCAGGATGAACCAACAATGTGGCGTTAGCTAGGGCACTTTTTACTTCCGCGAAGGCGCGTTCGCGCTCCAGGGTCCATTCGACCGCGTTGGAAGGCTTTTGTTTTCTGAGCGCGTCATATAGGGGCTGCATGAGTTGAGCTGCACGGGGGAGAAAACGGTTGTAAAAATTAACCATTCCCAAAAATTCTTGCAGCGATTTGACTGTTTGTGGCCGTGGAAAACTTTTTACTGCACAAACTTTGTCTGGCAGTGGGACTGCCCCCTTCGATGAAACTCTGTGTCCCAAAAAATCAATTTGTGGCATGCCGAATTTGCATTTGGCTGGATTGATTATTAACCCGTGCTCTTCTAGTCTTTGAAAAACCATAGTGAGATGCTGTTCGTGTTCTTCCTCCGACGAGCTGGCTACCAGCATATCGTCGAGGTAGACGAACACGAAAGGGAGGTCGCATAATACCGCGTCCATCATCCGCTGAAAGGTTTGAGCCGCGCCTTTGAGGCCAAAAGGCATCCGCAAAAATTCAAAAAGACCGAAGGGGGTTATTACAGCTGTTTTAGGAATGTCTTCCGCTCGAACGGGGACTTGGTGATAGCCACGGACCAGGTCTATTTTAGAAAAAATGCGCGCACCCGCCAGATGTAGTGAAAAATCTTGGATGTGAGGAATTGGGTAGCGGTCATGCGCTGTCGCATTGTTTAATCTACGGTAATCACCGCACGGTCTCCAAGAACCGTCGGATTTCGGGACCATGTGTAGTGGTGATGCCCAGGGGCTTTTTGAGCGTCTGATAATGCCTAGTTTTTCAAGGGTAGTAAACTCGTCCCGAGCTATGGCGAGCTTGGTCGCGTCTAAGCGCCGAGCTTTGGCGAATACGGGTGGGCCCGTTGTGGGAATAAAGTGTTCAACCCCGTGCTTAGTCACTGTAGCTGAGAATTTGGGAATTGTGAGTGCTGGAAATTGGGTGAGGAGTTGATCAAACTTACCTCCTGCTGTAGTGACGCTGGCCTGCACGGGTGGTGGAGAAACTCGAGCTGAGCAGGGAATAGAAGCAAATGACTTAACATGAATGAATTAACCAAGCGTCTATTTGCTAGATCGACTAATAGCCCATGTGCACACAAAAAATCCGCGCCCACAAGTTAAACTCACCGCCGCTACAACAAATGTCCATCTGTAGTTGCGGCCATGAATGCAGAGGGGCAGATTCCTTTCGCCATAAGTGTCGATGATGGAGCCGTTGGCTGCCATCGCTCCATTGCCCCGGGGGCCCATGGCCCGGTCTGCGTGGGAGGGCATGATAAAACTCAGTTGAGCTCCAGTGTCAATTAGGAACTGTTTGCCGGTGTGTCCGTCAGT
The DNA here is from genome assembly GCA_020510985.1 of Pholidichthys leucotaenia. Classification (NCBI taxonomy): domain Eukaryota; kingdom Metazoa; phylum Chordata; class Actinopteri; order Cichliformes; family Pholidichthyidae; genus Pholidichthys; species Pholidichthys leucotaenia. The sequence continues at coordinate 392,528,130 of CM035836.1, read as the reverse complement.
CACATAAAGAAGTTTATTTTTTTTGCCGAGAACCGCAGCCGTTAACGGTTCTCGGTTTGGGCGTTTTCCCGAACTTTTGAACTTGCAGGGGGGAACGCATTTGTACGCCCCCTCGGCAAAACGGTGGTGGTAATAGCAGATGTCGTTCCGCCTGCTGCGTCTTGGTCGTGTTGCCGCCATGGTGGGCGGGCTCTGCTCGGTTGTCTGTGGTTCTCTGTTGCTCTGGGCATCTGCGGATGCTGCTGTGGCCACCTGTTCCCTGCAGGCGTTGGTGAGTCGCTGCGCTTCTCGGGCCAGCGCGCGGAAGTCCTGCTGGGTGCTGCACCGCATGTTGATCAGCGTCCCTCTCATGTGTGGCGGCAGAGTGCTGAGGAAGATGTGTTGGAAGAGGAAGTTGTCGTTGTCCTCCTCCTTGAGCTGCAGCATGTCCTCCATGAGGGCCTTGGGTCTGCATCCTCTGTGGCCGTAGATCGCCAGGATCTTCTCTGCTCTCTCCTCGGCTGAGGGGACGAAGTTCTCGACGATGGTCGCCTTCAGCTCTCTGTATTTGTCATAGGCGGGTGGCTGTCGGATTATGCTCCGCGCGCATCTTGACGTGGCAGCGTCGAGTTTGGCGACGATGTGATAAAACTTCGTCTCGTCTGCCGTTATGCCCGCCAGTGCAAACTGAGCCTCAGCTTGCTGGAACCACGAGCTCGGGTCTTCTTGCCAGAATTCTGGCAGCTTGACGGTGACGGCGCTTGTGTGGGCCGTCCTTGATGTGTCCACCGGGTGAGAGCGCCTTTCTTCTGCTCTCACGGCGGGGCTGGTGCTCGGTTGAGCCCTCTCTTCTGCCGTGGGGGAACGTCTTCCATCCGTTCCCCTGTCTGCATGGGTGCCGGCGTCTGCTTGGGTCACCTCAGATGAGTCAATCGTGGGGGAACACCTCTGGTCCATCCTCGCGTCAGGGTCACCAGTGTAGAAGAGCTTGGAATAACGAGGCGATGTGACTTATAAACCAAAGTTTATTATCAGCTTCGCTCCTCTAACAAGTCTCATCTCAGTGCAGAAGCAGAAGTAGAATCGAAGAAGAACACATTCAGCTCTACATACTTATACCTACACATAACAAAAGACATGCATATCCAAGCTGACATCCCGCATTATCTTAATCCCCCTCCTTTGTCTTCGTATCCCTCCACCTGGCCCTGGGAGGTCAGGGCGATCGATCTGGTCTCCACCGCAGCGCCTCGGATGCTCTTTGATCTCCGCTGACGGTTGAGACCTCTTTGCTCCTGTTCTGAGGTGTGAAGTCGCTTTACATATGTAATCACCAAACATTCTCACATGCTTATACATATGTAGGTTATGGGATATATGATTAATATAGACCACACCCTCCCTCCACGGGCGGGCTCAGAACGCCTCAAGGACCCCCCCCCCCCCCCCCCCCCGGGGGGGTGGCCGGGGGTAGGGGCGGAGGGAGAGAGACCAAACCCAAAGACAAAACAGAGACGAGAAAAAACGACATACAGGACAATGACCAGAAAAACTACTCAGATTAAATCAAGAAAATGCACATGGGGAAAAACAAAAAACCCCCAGAACTACTGGATCAGAAATACTAAACGCGAGACTAAGACAAGATACCAAATATTCAAAAATCAGACAAAATACAGAGAAAAACAAGGCCACAGTGGAACATAACACATGCTAGGGCAACTGCCAGACATAACCAAAACACAAAATACACAGAACAGCAAGGACAAGAAAAAAAAAGACAGAACAATCACCGTGACGAATCAACCAGAAAAACCACTACCCCCCCGACAGTTTATGCTGACCGGCGGAGACCAAGCGCCACAGGAACAGTTCAGGTGGTCTCCCCGCGTCCAACAGCCGGCGGGTGGTCTTAGGAGCCGGAGCATGACCAGGCGGCTCACCAGAGTCCAATGCCCAGCACGTCCGCTCCTCCGGTGGTCGAACCAGGTCGATGGAAGACACACACAACACATCGGGTGGCCGACCCGAGGCGCCGAACCGGCGAAACAGTTCCTCTGGCGGCCGACCCGTGTCCCTCAGCCACCAGTCCTGGGGAAAAACAGCCCGCGGCGGCCTCCCTAACGAGGGCAAAACTTGGGAGAGCCGGGGCGAGCGAGCAGGAGCCCCCACGACCCCTGGCGATGATGCACAGGGGCGATGACTCAGAGGGGACAGATGACCAGGATGAGCCTGTGATCTGTTCGACGGTGAAAGGTCTGCAGCTCCTCCCCCGTCCGCGGACCACGCTGGCACTGCACCTCCGCTGGACCCCGATTGGGTCCCAGCTGCATCCACGTCAGGCCCCGATTGGGCCAGAACCGCACCCGCGGTGGACCCCGATCGAGCCTCCGGTGCACCCACGTTGGACCCCGATTGGGCCAGATCCGCACCCGCGGTGGACCCCGATTGGGCCTCCGACGCATCCACGTCGGACCCCGATTGGGCCAGAACCGCACTTGCGGCGGACTCCGATTGGGCCTCCGGTGCACCCACGTTGTACCTCAATTGGGCCAGAACCGCCCCCGCGGTGGACCCCGATTGGGCCTCTGATGCACCCACGTCGGACCCCGATTGGGCCACAGCAGCCTCCACAACGGACCCCGATTGGGTTGGTGCAGCTCCGCTGACGATCTCCACCCCCGAACCTGGGACCCCCAACCCAGTGATTCTGACTCGTTCCACGCCGGCGACACAGCAACAAGGCTCAGAAACAAGAAAACCGGGATCAGAATCACCGGTAGCAACAGAACCCAGCGAGATGAGCTCGGGCGCAGCAGGCGGCTGCTCCTCACTCGCCTCCCCGAGAGGCAGGCAAAAATGCTCCAACACAGGGGACAGAGACAAAAGAGGGAGCACTGGCCTGCACTCGGGTTCTGTTGCCACCCAGGACTCCGACGATCCAGGTTCAGGGCGGCGACTCTTGTCAGCAGGCTCGAACTCAGCTGCGTTGGGCTCCAAAGCTGGCAGGATGTCATTTACAGCCTGAGGTTCCTCCCACGCTGCTGTCCACGCTGATGACCCGTATGGCGTGGGGGCAGAGGACCCTCAACCCACTAGCTCGGACCCCTCCGGCGAGGAGACCCGGGGACGCTTCTTCGTCGGCTCAGGCTCCGGGCCGCAGTCCGCTCTTCTCTTCCGTCCACGACGTAGCTGCAGGGCCGGATCCAGGCTTTCCAGCACTGCAGGCCCCCTCTTCATCCGACGACGTTGGCCTGGCGTCGCGGACCGCTCAACCGGGGGGGACACAGAGGCAGCAGGTTTAGTCATTTTCGCTACAGCAGGTGGAAGGAGCTCGGGGGGCTGCAAACCCCGAACTCCGCCCCCAGGAGTCAGACAAGGCAGATTATAATCAAGATGTAACGAATTATCATGCACTTGCCTTTCTCCCAGGGAAGAGATGGTTCCTGCTGCAGGGGATGTTGTTCCCCCTTCTCCCCGCTGGATGGCGACAGAGGGCCCCCTGGATGGACGAGGTGGAGCTGCTCTCAGAGGTTCGCTGACGGGCTTCGCCAGCAGCGGGTCCAGCCGGGGATTCTGCTGAGGAATACTTGGGCCGTTGCGCTGACGTCGTCGTAGGCTCCCAGACGGCGTGAACTCCTGGACCGGTTCCGGGACAGGAACGGGACTCCAACGCAGGGAGCGAGGATACCTCCTCCTCTGCTTCCTGCTTCTTTCCTCCTCCAGCCCACGGAGTATCTCGCGCTGCGCAGCGAGTTCATCTCTCCTCATCACCACCTCTGGGTGATCGTCGTAGAGGAGAGGAAGGTTGTCCAGGAGATCCTCAGCAACGTCCAGATGCCAACGCATGTCATCGAGGTTGTCGTCAAAAGTTGCGGCGAGGAGCGTTCCGTCTACATACTCCAGAGCATCCGCCAACTCGCGGTTCAGACGCCGACCGCGGCTCCTGAATGACGGCATTTTCCCAGCAGTTGACACCCAGACAGGGAAGAACAATTGTCCAATTACAGCAAAAACTCACGGTGAAAGGCGTCTCGGTGTGGTGTCTCCGTTCAGACGTCCTGGCAGGAGTATACTGTCATGCGGTGATCCTCGCGGATCACCATAAGACGCCAAGAGTCCACCAGTGAGTTTTGCGATGATGGTTTATTAACACAAGATGAGACAGGACAAGACTGTGAGCCGCTCTCGGCAAAAACACACACAAATCAATACATGGGCTCGCAGGGCTGACCCCAGCCACTACGAGCTAAACTGAGACATGGCAAATCACGAACCTGACATGAAGGTCTAACGATGCTCTGACAAAGCTTGACGAGGTGTAGACCATAACTGACAAGATGTTGACAATCTGACAAGATGTAGACAATACTCCTGCAACATTACTGTCGCTAGTGCCGGCTTTATGAAGGCGAACACTAACGAACAGTAATGACACACAGCTGACCAGCCTTGACAGGCGGAAGCCCCACCGAGCACCTTCACAATAAGAGCCCGATGAGACCAGAATACAGCCCACAGCTGTCAAGGCCGGCAGCGAGTTGAACTCGGCAGCGAGTTGAACTCAGCCCGAGCGCGATCAGAACCCAGCGCTCGGGTCGTAACAGGCGTAGCCTATATGTAGACAGTCACACGTTAGACTTTGACAAAAATAAAAGGGACTGAATACTCAGATTTATTTGATTGTGTGAATATTAATTACAGAAATATTGAAAATGAATGGGACACCCAATATTAGTGACTGAATCCTTGTTTATTTTTTTGTCAGACTTATTTGTGTGATCTTTCATGAGTTATATTCATAAGTGTTATATCTTGCTCTTTGGGGAATGGGAGCTGTTCAGTCATCATTATAATTTAGTTTATATGTGTAGTTTATAGTCTATCGTCAATAAACTCATGCAGTACTATAGCAGGACATGTTTACAAATATTTGAGACCCATTTTAGTGCATGTTTTTATATTTTAGCAATATTATAAGTACAAAACACCGAACATTATTATACTCAGCAGAAGGACCCGTTTGGCTGCAACTGTTGCATTAGTGTTGCCCATTTGTCGGTAAATACAAAATGATTTATTTCATTATTTGGGTGTTTTTTGTCATAGTCATCATTTAGTCAAACAATCCACAGTCATGGTGGTATTATTATTATTATTATTAACGTTTAATTTTTAGATAGCAGTGCACCAGGAGGATCACCATGTTGAACCTGCGGTGCCACAACGGACAGCGGTGGTATGGGTGAAGCAGCAGCCGAGACTCTGTCCCGTTAATTGGGCAGCCTGGGCTTGGCTCCCTGCAACGACTGCAATAAGCCGGTCTGGCTGACTCCCCCACCCCCCTGCACACCCGTGCACCTCTTGTTCTCCACATAACAATGGCCGAAACACAAAACCTCCTATCTGAAAAATGCACTTTTTTGAGAAAACTAAAAAAAACCTTTTTGTTTTCTTGCAGAATACTATGCTATTTTTTTTTTCATCAGAATAATTTTCTGTCACAATAAAGGGCGGGACTGTCTTGTAGACAGATATGAGCAGCCTTCCTTGTTCTCATCATCCAAAGTGAAATCTGCAAATCAGAAAATCCTGCAGACAGGAGGCTTTGCATTTCAGCCATCGATATGCCAAATTAACCTTTAGAGCTATGCAATCACATCAACATTATAGTATAATTTTTTTAAGCATTAAATTGTCAGTATTCTCTTTTTCTGGTCAAATTTGTCGCTTTTCCATTCCTTGTTTTGTTTGTGGAGCGCTCTGGTGACTGGTCGTGATACTGCGCAGTATCCAACCAGTACGGAGTCAATCTGAAGCCCTGCCCACACTTCTAGATGCCAGGGCATGAAGAAACGGAGCAGTGGCTAAACTTTTATTGATAAAAATTACATATTTTCACTGAGCAACTTCATACTCAGGGATGCACACCCTCGTAACCTCAGCAAAGCACTTATAAAATCTGATGTCAGTGTTAACCGTTCCTGCTTCTCGTCTCCTAACTGTGGTTGGGGGATGCAGGGGAGATCTGTCTTCTCCAGGGCCGGAGGCGCTTTTCCTCCTCCGGGGTCAACTCCCGAGTAAAACCTCACTCTTGTTAAGCAGGAGATATAGTGGTACACAGAGGCACAGGCCGTTTGGCTGAAGCGTTGGGGCTTTATTCACAGACTGCAATATTATTAGCAACCATTTCTACCTGCTCCGGTCGCCTCGCTCTCTGTCTCTCATCCGCCCAAAATCACACACACCGTCCACTCGTCGGGGCCATTCCACACACACCGCCGGGGCGCGCCTCGGCTGCGCGCATGCACTCACTCACATTCACACACTGAGCTGTCCTTTCTAAACACCTGCATTAGGCACATCTTACAACACTACCCCCACCATGGATTGGCAATTAACACTAATTCCATTCCATCCAAACCATATAAAATTGGTACACACTCTCTGCATTTGTACGCCTAGCAGTAGCAGTAGCAGTGTCCAATATATAACAGGGATTCAAATAGGTAGGTAGGTTACGAGTGTCTATGCAGTGGTAAAACTAGCTCATTTGGCAGTGAAAACGTGAGGGGCAAATACATGGAATACCATTGTTTCTAATTAAACAAGGAGGTACATTATACTTTGGAATCTATTTCTAGGCGACCGGAGTATTACTGAACAACTAATCAGCATACAACACATTCAAATGGAATCAAGTGCAGGTGGGTATATGAAAGCATTGTTACTTCAGCTTTTTTTTTTTTTTTTTTTTAAACAAACATATAGAACATTATAACTAGCGTCCAAAAATGTGAACTGGAGAGTCTCTAGTGCAAACAGGAACTACCACAGTTGGCTCATTCAGTAACCCAGTCCCCGTAACGGTCCGGTCCTCTGCACCGACGTTTGGGCCGTGACACGTGCTGAGCCTGATGGCGTGGTTCTCCCACCGCACCCCGACCATGGCCAAATATCACATGGGAAGGAGTGGGTGAAAGAGACCCGATCACATTGGGGGCATTAGCAGGTGGAGTGGACGGCCGGGAACTGCTGGGGCCATCACTGGAGGTAGTAGCGAACAGGTTGTACAGGCTGAGGTCCTGGTCTGCTGGGTCCCCGTCCACAGCCGGTGGCAAATTGAGCGGAGCTGCCGAATGGCGCGAACAAATCCTCTCCATCAACAGGTGCGCCCACGCAGCTCTCATCACACAGAAATGGGCCACAATGTCCACACTTCGTCTCAGCCCGACATTCATGAGCCCTCACAGCACCTCGTCTGCACTCCTGACGATTAGCCAGTGACATGAACGTGTTTGAGTAGTTAGTATCTTGTCTGTAGATATCGGCGGGATAGCGAGCGGCCGCCATGTCTCATTAGCTTAGCTGCCATCACAGTCACTCGGCCCAGCTGCCGCTGTCCTTTTCTTCGGTACTCACCACCCTCTTAACAACGTGAGAGTCCCTTCGTGGTCGCCAGTGTTAACCGTTCCTGCTTCTCGTCTCCTAACCGTGGTTGGGGGACGCAGGGGAGATCTGTCTTCTCCAGGGCCGGAGGCGCTTTTCCTCCTCCGGGGTCAACTCCCGAGTAAAACCTCACTCTTGTTAAGCAGGAGATATAGTGGTACACAGAGGCACAGGCCGTTTCACTGAAGCGTTGGGGCTTTATTCACAGACTGCAGTATTATTAGCAACCATTTCTACCTGCTCCGGTTGCCTCGCTCTCTGTCTCTCATCCGCCCAAAATCACACACACCGTCCACTCGTCGGGGCCATTCCACACACACCGCCGGGGCGCGCCTTGGCTGCGCGCACGCACTCACTCACGTTCACACACTGAGCTGTCCTTTCTAAACACCTGCATTAGGCACATCTTACAACATCAGTCTGACAAACGGTTTGAGAGATATCTGAGGAACACACACACACAGACAGACACACACACACTCACAGACAAACACACAGAAAGAGATTTATTGCATTTATAGATAGATAACTGTGAAACCCTTTTTTGAAATAGTAAGTGTGGACCCCCTTTTTTCACCCCTCTGGAGCTTGGGGCTGTGAGTGACAATTGCAGTAATCAAGTCTGGAAGTGATGAAAGCATGGGTGGCTATCTCGAGGTCATGACTTTTCAGGAAAGGTTTGGTTTTGGATAACAGACGTAACTGATAAAAGCTCATCTTGACTACATAGTCAATCTGTTTGTCAAATATTAAATGATTGTCAAAAATCACCCCCAGATTTCTGGCAGCTGAACTGAGCCTTAAAGACAGGGTACCAAAGCCAGCCATTACAGTATCATGGTGCATGGGTGAATATTTAGGGTTCCAAGCAGCTATGCTTGGAACCCTAGAATAAGAATTTCCAGAATCTTCTTCTTCTTCTTCTTCTTCTTCTTCTTCTTCTTCTTCTTCTTCTTCTTCTTCTTCTTCTTCTTCTCCTTTAAAAGTGCTTGGGGAACAAAAATGGTAATAACATAGAAGCTTGAAATTTTACAGTTTGATCAGAAATTCTCCCAACTACTCAGAGACAAAAAAAATCAATGCACTGCGTTCATAGGTGGCGCTATAATAACAACTTTGACATTTTTCCAAATATCTTGAGAATGGCTGGGCCTAGATTAAAAATTCTTTCAACTTTCCATTTACTGAAACATTTCGCAACTTTTTGTCAATGGTGGCAAACTCTGAAAATGAAGTTTTCTGCGTTATATTTTAAAAAGTGTGCAATGAAAGTACAAAATGAACTTCTCCTAGGCTATGCATCCAAATTGCCTGAAATTAAGCAGAGATCATCTACAGACATTGATAATGAAACGTTAAATTGATCTAAAAATGTCAATCTGTTTTGATTTTCTAGGCCAATCAAGTTGTACAGTTTCTCTTTGTCATTTAGTTTTGGGTTTAACTCTAGATATACTGATTCAAATTTGAAGGCGGTTGGTCCAGATGACATACAGTGGTGTGAAAAAGTGTTTCCCCCCTTCCCGAGTTCCCATTTTTTGTATGCTTGTCACACAAATGTTTCAGATAATCAAACAAATTTAAATATTAGACAAAGATTATACAAGTAAACACAAAATACAGTTTTTAAATGAAGGTATTTATTATTAAGGGTAAACAAAAATCCAAACCTAAATGGCCCTGTGTTAAAAAGTGATTGCCCCCCTGTTAAAACATAAATTAACTGTGGTTTATCACATCTTTGGAAAGCTGAGTTCAATTTCTCTAGCCACATCCAGGCTTGATTACTGCCACACTAGTTCTCAATCAAGAAATCACTTAAATAGGGCCTGCCTGACAAAGTGAAGCAGACCAAAAGATCCTCAAAAGCTAGACATCATGCTGCGATCCAAAGAAATTCAGGAACAAATGAGAAACAAAGTAATTTAGATCTATCAGTCTGGAAAAGGTTATAAAGCCATTTCTAAAGCTTTGGGAACCACAGTTAGAGTTATTATCCACAAATGATGAAAACATGGAACAGTGGTGAACCTTCCCAGGAGTGGCTGGCCAGCCAAACTTACTCCAAGAGGGCAGTGACAACTCATCCAAGAGGTCACAAAAGACCCCACAACAACATCCAAGAACTGCAGGCCTCACTTACCTCAGTTAAGGTTAGTGTTCATGACTCCACCATCAGAAAGAGATTTGGCAAAAATGGCATGCATGGCAGAGTTCCAAGACGAAAACCACTGCTGAGCAAATAGAACATAAAGGCTTGTCTCAGTTTTGCCAGAAAACATCTTGATGATCCCCAAGACTTTTGGGAAAATACTCTGTGGACTGACGAGACAAAAGTTGAACTTTTTTGGAATGGAAAATGGAAAATGTACAAGAGATGTGAAAAAGACAGTGCAAGCAGGGTGGAGTGGGTGGAGACGAGTATCAGGGGTGATTTGTGACAGGAAGATAGCAGCTAGAGTGAAAGGAAAGATTTACAAGACGATAGTGAGACCTGCTGTGATGTATGGTTTGGAGACGGTGGCACTGACAAAAAGACAAGAGGCGGAGCTGGCGATGGCAGAGTTGAAGATGCCAAGATTCTCATTGGGAATGACTAGGAGGGACAGGATTAGAAATGTAGTAGTAGTAGTAGTAGATTAGTTTATTTGACAGGGACAGTGCAATAAACATAGACAATTAATCAAAGACAATCAATCTGATGTGTTGCACATAGAGTGTATAGCTATTAGCTAATTTGCAACTCTTGTCCCTGGATGGGCTTTAGAAAAAAGAATCAAGATAAAAATATACACAATAACCACATACATCAATGCAGAAAAATTATAAATACACAATTATAAATATTATAAATATTATAAATACACAAATATAACAGCCTGACTCACCTTTAACATAAATATTATAAATACACAAATATAACAGCCTGACTCACATTTAACACATATAACATAACTCACATTTGCCTATTTCAGGCCTTCCTCCCTCCGTCACTCACTATAAACAAACACATTTATTCCTTCCCTTCATTCACTCTCACTTTGCAGACAAATAATTCATACATGAGTACATTCTTGTTTATTTTTCAGCCAGTTTTTAACATTTTTAGTGAATGTTTTAAAGTCCGTTATTATTTTAATTTCATTTGGCATTGTGTTCCAGATGTGACTGCCCTTTATAGAGAAAGCTGTTTGTCCAAATGTGGTTCTGCGGTGGAATATTTTACAGTTATTGTTAACAGAACTCCTGGTGGCTCTGCTGCTGTCCTGTCTTTGGACGAAACCAGCAAGTGGCTCGGGTGCTGATTTATGGAAACATTTGAACGTTAATTTCAGAAGACAGAGGTCAATGAAGCTCTCAAAACTCAATAGGTTGTATTTTTTTAAAACATTACAGTGATGATTACATACATGATGATACAATGAGTATATTAGAGGGACAGCTCAGGTTGAGCGGTTTGGAGACGAAGTAAGAGCGATAAGGCTGAGATGTTTGGACATGTGCAGAGGAGGGACAGTGGATATATCGGACGGAGGATGTTGAAGATGGAGCTGCCAGGCAAGAGGAAACAAGGAAGACCACAGGAGCAGCCGAAAGAAGAAGAAGAAGAAGATGCAGATACAGTGGCCCTCATTTATCAAAAGTGTGTAGAAATCGGTGCATATTTGGTTGTTAATATGATCGTACAAAAAGGTCTACATTAGGCTTATTCAATTAGCGGCCCGCGGGCCACATGCAACCAAAAGCAATCTCCAAGTGGCCCCTGGGCCCAGGCCATGCCAAGGAAATATAAATTTAAGAAAAAAATATGAAGGAATGATGGTCCGCAAGCACACACACAACGCGTGTGATCGTCATCTGTGCGGAGCTCAGAAGCACCCTGCCCACATGACAGTTCCAGTCGGCAGGCAGAGTGTCTCGCTTGTGTCACTGTCCGAGAGAAGCATGAGCTTATTAAAGTACTTTAAATGTGGAAAAAATCAGAAGAGGTATGCAAGCAGTGGAGGCATTGATGGTGGTTTTAACCCGCTGGTAACGGGAACAATTATGAGTCGCTGAGCAAACAGGTGTGGTTAGACTTCATATGCAGGGAAAGAGACAAGAGTGACTGAATCGCTGAGGATTTATTTCACCAGCGATTACAATAATATATGTTCATTTTTTATGTACCTGGCAAGTTAAGATGACCGAAATTCACAAAGTCAATGACTTTAATCCGTCAGCAGCCTTCAGACAAACTAAACGTGCCAACATTTGGATTTCAAAATAAGGGAGGTTTTTCCTGCTGTCTGGTTGGTGAGGAGAGGTCTAAAAAACTATAAATATATAGAAATATTTTAACAGAAATAACTGACTCTTTGGAAATTTAAGTTAACTTATTTTAATAAATGTAATCTTATAAATATGTTTTCTTTGAAATCAGAGTTAAATTATTGTTCTGTTCTGGCTTTGCAAAATTATGGTCAAAAGTATAAATTGTATAAGGAAAAAAAAGTCAAATTTTTACCACAGTCTGTTTCAAAAAAAATAAATATATATATATATATATATATATATATATACAGTATATATACAGTATTTATATATATATATATATATATATATATATATATATATATATATATATATATATATATATATATATATATATATATATATAGTATATATTGTGGGCGACACACATTGTGGGCTCACATTCCCACAGAGACATGACTGCATGTGTATTGAGGGTGTCACGTCTGCAAGGACAAAGGACTCGAATCTGCAGAAGATAACGAGGAGGTGTGAGATTTGTCTTTTTGTCCCACAGAAGATGCCCCAGAGAGATTTCCGGTTCATCAAGAAATGAGAGGCAATGGTGAAGATTCAAAGGGATGCTTTGTGACTGTATGTTTACTGAAAACACCATGTAACTTGAATTCTGATGCTGGAAACATATAAAAGGGTGATGAGATATGATTCTTCCTCTTTCCTGCTTTGAGAATGCTAGACGATGTGTTCTGTCAATAAAGCTGGTTTACGAACTAAACTCAGCCTCATCATTCGAGCACATCTTCTACACTGGTGACCTACGACAAGAAATGAGCAGACAGAATTCTCCCGAGCGGGGCTCGGCGGAAGCCAGCCTGATGGCCGCCTCCACGATCCAGCTGCCCGATTTCTGGCAACACAGCCTGCGCTCATGGTTTAGCACAGTCGAGGCGCAGTTCAACCTCCGGAGAATCTCCAACGACGACACAAAATTCTACCATGTGGTAGCGAAGCTGGACAGCGACACGGTCCAGAGAGTGGAGGATCTGGTTAATCATCCACCAAACAGCGACAAGTACAGCGCATTGAAGGACCCCTTCAGTCCAACAACGAGCAGAGGGGCTCCTGACGTTGACGGAGTCAGAGAACGAGAGGCCTGCGGACCTGATGGTGAAGATGCTGAGGCTCAAAGACTCTGAGGATGGCGAATTCATTTTCGCCCACCTTTTCCTTCGGACCCTGCCGCCAGCAGTGAGAGTGGCTCTGGCAGAGTCGCCCCGATTGGCCAGGCGAGACTACCATGGGCTGAGCAAAGAGGCGCAGCGGTTGGTCGACGCCCACAAGCGGAACGCGGTTTCGGCCGCAGCTGCCAGCCCAGGAACGGCGTCCGGAGACAGCGCAGATCCAGTGGCCAAGGCGCCAGACGCACCAACGACGGCAGCGATGGGGGCCAGACGACGCGGAGCGGAGGACGGCCCGTGTTTCTACCACCGCCGTTTTGCAGAGAGAGCGCACAGGTGCGTCCCGCCGTGCAACTTCAAATGCCAAGACCGAAGGCCGGTAGCAGCTGCGACCCTCGGCGACGAGAACAAGTTGCTTTACCTGACGGATGCACACTCGGGGAAACAGTTCCTCGTGGACACGGGCTCCCAGCTGAGTTTCGTCACACCCACCTCCGCGGAACAGCTGATGCCGTCTAAAGCTCCCTGGGTGTCAGTGTCAGCAGCGAACGGCTCCACGATTAAAACGTTCGGTGAAAGGACCATGCTTCTGTCCTTACAGGGCCGTTCATTTGAGTGGACATTTATTGTAGCAGCAGTCAGTTTTAACATGTTAGGGGCTGATTTTTTGTGCTCACATGGTTTATTGGTTGATCTTGCTAATAGACGTCTGATTAATGCACTGTCCTTTCATTCTATTCCCTGCACAGCTCGGGTGGCCCCGCCGACTGCACATGCCAGCGTCTCAGCTGCGGGTGGTAAGTTTCGCACATTGCTTGCTCAGTTCCCAGCACTCACAGTCCCCACGTTTTCGGCGACGGTGGCTAAACATGGGGTGGAGCATTTTATAACCACCACCGGCCCTCCCGTTTTTGCAAAAGCTCGCCGCTTGGACCCAGCTAAACTGGCCATCGCGCGTGAGGAGTTCACTAATCTGGAAAAACTGGGCATTGTTAGACGCTCCAAGAGCTCTTGGGCTTCGCCGTTACACATGGTCCCAAAGGCTGACGGCTCGTGGCGACCTTGCGGCGATTTCCGCAGGTTGAACAACGTTTCAGCTCATGACCGCTACCCGATTCCGCACATTCAGGATTTTTCTGTTCATTTGGCGGGGGCGCGCATTTTTTCTAAAATAGACTTGGTGCGCGGTTACCACCAGGTTCCAGTGCGCGCGCAAGATGTACCCAAAACAGCGGTCATAACTCCTTTCGGCCTTTTTGAATTTTTGCGCATGCCTTTTGGCCTCGAGGGGGTCGCGCAGACTTTCCAACGCATGATGGATGCAGTTTTACGCGAACTCCCTTTCGTGTTCGTTTATTTGGACGATATTTTGGTAGCCAGCGCGTCCGAGGGCGAGCATGAAAAACACCTCACAGCAGTTTTTCAGAGGCTGGCAGAGCACGGGTTAATAGTTAACCCAGCGAAGTGCCAGTTTGGGGTGGCGCAGATTGATTTTTTGGGGCATCGCGTTTCGGCAGAAGGAGCGGTTCCTCTTCCAAATAAAGTGCGTGCCATAACGGATTTTCCGCAACCTCAAACGGTCAAGGCGCTTCAGGAGTTTCTAGGGATGGTTAATTTTTACAACCGGTTCCTCCCAAGCGCAGCACGGCTCATGCAGCCACTGTACACCACGTTAAAAAAAACAAAAGCCCGCAAATAAAGTTGAATGGTCTCCGGAGCGGGAGCGCGTTTTTGCCCAGGTAAAATCAGCCCTGGCAAACGCAGTTTTGTTAGCGCACCCGGTTCCAACGGCCCGCATGGCGCTCACCACTGACGCTTCCGATGTAGCGGTGCGGGCGGTAGTTGAACAGTTTGTGGCAGGTACCTGGCAACCCCTCGCTTTTTTCAGCAGGACTTTGTGCGATAGTGAGCGTAAATACAGTGCGTTTGACAGGGAGCTTTTGGCCCTACACTTGGCCATCCGCCATTTTCAGTTCTGGTTAGAGGGGCGACGTTTCACCGCGTTTGTGGATCATAAACCGCTAACGTTTGCGATGGCCAAAATTTCAGAACCCTGGTCAGGCCGACAACAAAGGCAACTAGCCGCAATATCGGAGTTCACTACTGATATTCAGCATGTTGCGGGTAAACATAATGTTGTGGCAGACTATAAATATATAGAACTATTTTAACAGAAATAACGGACTCTTTGGAAATTTAAGTTAACTTATTTTTTTAAATGTAATCTTATAAATATGTTTTCTTTGAAATCAGAGTTAAATTATTGTTCTGTTCTGGCTTTGCAAAATTATGGTCAAAAGTATAAATTGTATAAGGAAAAAAAAGTCAAATTTTTACCACAGTCTGTTTCAAAAATATATATATACTGTATATATATATATATATATATATATATATATATATATATATATATATATATATATATATATATATATATATACACAGTATATATATATATATATTGTGGGCGACACACATTGTGGGCTCACATTCCCACAGAGACATGACTGCATGTGTATTGAGGGTGTCACGTCTGCAAGGACAAAGGACTCGAATCTGCAGAAGATAACGAGGAGGTGTGAGATTTGTCTTTTTGTCCCACAGAAGATGCCCCGGAGAGATTTCCGGTTCATCAAGAAATGAGAGGCAATGGTGAAGATTCAAAGGGATGCTTTGTGACTGTATGTTTACTGAAAACACCATGTGACTTGAATTCTGATGCTGGAAACATATAAAAGGGTGATGAGATATGATTCTTCCTCTTTTCTGCTTTGAGAATGCTAGACGATGTGTTCTGTCAATAAAGCTGGTTTACGAACTAAACTCAGCCTCATCATTTGAGCACATCTTCTACAATATATATATATATATATATATATATATATATATATACTCATTCATTCATTCATCTTCTTCCGCTTAATCCTTTTCGGGTTGGGGGGGGGGGGGGGCTGGAGCCTATCCCAGCATCTTTGGACGAGAGGCAGGGTACACCCTGGACAGATCGCCAGTCCATCGCAGGGCCAACACAGAGAGACAGACAACCATTCACTCTCACAGTCATACCTAAGGACAATTTAGAATCCCCAGTTTGATTCCAATTAACCTAACTTGCATATTTTTGGCATGTGGGAGGAAACCGGAGAAATCCCGGAGTAAACCCATGCAGACACGGGGAGAACATGCAAACTCCACACAGATCACTGTTGGTCGGGGGCTGGGATCGAACCCAGGATCCCCCCGGCCAAGGGTGAGTTGCTGCGCTGCCAGAGTACTAACCACTCTGCCACCGCGCCACCCTATATATATATATATATATATACAGTATATACGTATATATAATATACAGTAATTTTATTTTAAAAAATAGACAAAAATTACCCATAAAATAATTCACACATGTATAATAAAGTCTCAAATGTACAAGAAAAGTCAATTTTACAAGAGGAAGTTACAAATTTGAGGAAAATGGTTTCAAATTTAGATTTACAGAAAAAATAGAAAATTATAAGAAAATTGTTATAAATTTTGAATAAAAACCTCAAACTTTCAAGGCTGAAGTCATTACTCAAGTTTTTAAGTGGGTGCTTTTGGCATCCTTAACTCT
The DNA here is from genome assembly GCA_020510985.1 of Pholidichthys leucotaenia. Lineage (NCBI taxonomy): Eukaryota > Metazoa > Chordata > Actinopteri > Cichliformes > Pholidichthyidae > Pholidichthys > Pholidichthys leucotaenia. The sequence goes on along the minus strand of CM035836.1, from coordinate 392,511,663 downwards.
ACTAGAAATTTTTGGTTGACTGATATGCGTGTGTAATGGAATGTGTAGTTATAAAAAGAGATTCCTACTCACATGTGGTGATTTAAAACAAAACAAACCACAATAGTGGATGTGCAGTATTTGTTAATATTATCAATCTTTTCTTGGGGGGGTTTGTGCACTGAAGTGTTTGACAGTTCATTTTTTATTCAGCTAAATGCACTTTGTGATGTGCTAAGGTCAGTTATGACCAGGATGTAGTATATTTTATTTCAGAAGGGAAACAAATGTTAATGCTACTAGCAGTGCACATTGAGTTTTTACGCACTTTAAGATATGCCTGAGTAAGATGTGACCAAAATGGTTATTTACAGAATTTTATTTTTTTCATTCAATTTATTTGTTGTTCAAGGGGAAAAAATATTTCTGCGACTTCAAGTTCTGCTCAACCCCAGCACTGTTGTTGCGTTTTTATGCATGTTTGATGTGCCTTTGTCATGTGCCAAGTGCACATTTAAAACCAAGACAATGAATAAAAAGTGCATATTTTTTGTCATACTGATCTGTGTTGGTTTGCCATTTGTCATATTCATCGGATCACTGCACATGTATGGCCCAGTTACATGTCTTGATTTCAAATTGTGGCCCAATTGATTTTGTAATTGAATAGCCCTGGCCTACACCCTTTCTGTCCAAAATATGTTGTGTTTTTCTCTATCCTTTTCATTTTTTCTTATGATCCGACAGAAGTAAAAAAAAAATGATTGAACTGTCATTGTATATTGTATATTGTCATTAAGATGGCGGTGCGTGTGAACACAATGGCTAGACGCTCCAGACTACTGCATTCATTTTTGTGCCTTTTCTGCCTTTTTTATGGTCCTTCTGTGACAGACTAATTACCTACAGTTGGCAGGAACTTATAGGCATCAGTCACCAACTTACCTCCAACATCTCCAGGGCTCATTCCAGTAATTTCCACCACATCCCTGAGGAGATCGCCAGACCTTCGGGTGCCCTGTGCTTCATTATGCCCCACAAATGGCGTAGACGACGGGAGAGGAAGCAGAAATGAGGCTGCAGGGCTGGCCTTCATGCCCAGCTGCGGAAACTTTGCTCCAAACCACCATTACCTTCAATTTTCCTCACCAACGCCAGATCCCTCGCCAACAAAATGGACGAGCTGCGTGTAATGGGGGTTTGATTATGAAGTGCGGTGTAATGATGCCGCCTTTCAGTTACATCATCACACTGCCCTACATTACAGAGCATCCGCCATTCGTGCTTCCTCTTGCTCAGGATGACTTTGCCTTGGTGTGTTCCCTGTAGTGCAACTGTATAATCAATAAAGCTGTGTTCCAGTGCAACCTCCTCGTCCGCCTCCTTTTATACCAGGTTTGTGGACATAACATTTGACAACTGAGGATTAAACCACGGAGGCGTGCTTTACACCACTGTGGCCTTTCCTGGAGCTTCCCGGCTAACCACCGGTGCCGTGGCCTCGCTGGTTGGAGGCCTTCGAGACCTACATCATGGCCTTGGACCTCGGGAAGCTAGATAAGGTGAGGATGTGAGCGCTCCTTGTCCACAACCTGGGTATTGAAGGCCAAAGGATTCTGCGGATGCTCGGTGCGATGGACTCGTACAAGGATGTCGTGGAGCTGCTGGCTAACCACTTTACCACACCGGACAGCGTGACGGTATGACGGATTCACTTTCGCCAGAGACGCAAAAGGGTCAATGTTCCAATTCAACAGATTGTCGCTGACCTTAGACAGTTAGTTAGGGAGTGCTGTTTTGGGCTGTTGGAGGACAAAATGGTGTGGGACCAGTTAGCCGAGCACATGTGTAATGATGGGCTACATGCTAGGTTGCTAATGACGCCTGATAACTTGACGTTAGCTAGGGCTGTCGAGCTAGCTCTCCAGCTGGAGGCTGCAGATAAGTTAGCTTTGGAGCTAAACTGGTGCCAGTTACAAAAGCCGCCGGAGACGACTACGTCAGTGAATGTGGTGGACCTGGAGAATGAAGACAGTATGGATGAGGACTATGAGGCTAACGCAACGAGCCAAACGTCTGCCCCAAGAGACCCCTTTTGCGGGGGTTGTGGGTCCCCAATGCACCGGTTTAAAGCGAGAGTGTGCCCGGCAAGAGGGAAGCGATGTAGTAAGTGTGGGCGCTTGAATCATTTTGCCAGGGTGTGTCGATTACCAGCGCCGTGGAGCCCGCCGAAGAAGCCAGCCCGCCCGCCTGGGACAACCATCCATTTGGTGAGTCCCAACACCAATGGGTATTCTTATTGCATGGTGGAATTGGACGGTGTTGCTTTGCCATTATTGCTCGACACAGCGGTGGTGCGGTTGATGCTAAATTGGACCACGGTGAAGAAGTTTTTCCCATATCACAGGATCAGGAGTAACCCAGCGCTGTTATATGGCTACGGCAGTAACAGACTGTGCAATATTGGCACTGTGGAGTAGACTGTTCGCTACAAGTCTGAAGCGGTGACCTGTTCTATGGACTGGGTTTTGCCATCAGAGACAGCGCTGGGAACGAATGGTCTGGGTGTGGTCATTGGGGCTTGCCAGTCCCAGTGAATGACGACATCACGGTTTGGGACAAGGCGCTGGCAGACAGTACCGGCACCTAGACGCCCACTTCCAGCTCAGTGGAGGAACAGGATGGCTTCAGTGCCTGCGCTCGGCAGGAGGTAGTAGGGGTGGCCGGGTCGGCGGATGGAGCGCCTATTCTGACGAGCAACACCAGGGTGGCACCGGACACCTTCATTGCTCATGTTGGGTCTCGGCCAAACACGGGTGAGGGGTCTGCTGCGACGACAGTGACTGCTGCATTGCCACAGTGTAACAACCGGGCAAGATCATATGAGAGCATGGAGCCGCCACAGTCACAGCAGCACATCAGACCAACTAAGGTACCACTCCAGGTCATGCACTGGATTCAGGTTTGGGCTGACGAGAGACCTAAGCGACATCTAGCCGGGTAGCATCCGGCCGGACCACAGCCAGTGAAACATCGGGCGCAGCTGAGGATTGTGGCAAAGTTGGGAGCGGTGTGTTTCTGTCTGACGGACAGCCCAATCAGGCATGCAAACCAGCTGCGGTGTGTCCAGGTGGATGCACCAGGCTGCGAGGCTGCGCAGAAGCCGGCGCAGGTGGTGTGGGACTCGGGCTTCTGTGTTTCAAAGATCGGTCCTCACTTTAGGGGCCTGCCACCTCCAGGGGCATGTCTGCTGTGGGGCTGCAGCAGGGCCCCCCCTGCCTGACCCACCATTTCTGTGGAGGACTGTGTTTAAGAGACTGAAGACTGTTTAAGAAAATGTTTAGTTAGGAGCACAGCTGTTCGGTTCTAAGTGGAAGAATAAACTACTGGGCCGTGTGGCATTCTGCCCACCAGTCCTAGTTTTAGTTGTTTTATGTATTAGTGTTCTTTATGATTTTTTTTATGCCTGCTTTTATTTTAATGTGTTTATGTGGGGTTTGTGTTTCCAAATTTGTGTGGGTTTTAATTGGTGTGTTTTTCTGTTTTATAAAGGGTGTGGGAGGGAAATGTAATGGGGGGTTTTATTATGAAGTGCGGTGTGATAACGCCGCCTTCCAGTTGTATCATCACACTGCCCTATATTATGGGGCATCTGCCATTCGGGCTTCCTCTTACCCAGGAAGACTCTGCCTCGGTGTGTTCTCTGTAGTGCAAACGTATAATCAATAAAGCTGTATTCCAGTGCAACCTCCTCGTCCGCCTCCTGTTATACCAGGTTTGTGAACATAACACTGCGCACAAAGATCACCCATAATCGTTACGTCCGGCACTGTTGTATTCTGATTGTGACTGAGTCATGGCTGAATGAACGCATCCCGGCTGACGCTGTGAAATTACCTGGCCAAACTACACACCGTTTTGACCGCAATGCTGATTCTGGTAAGGGTAGGGGTGGAGGGCTCTGTGCTTATAATAATAATAATAATAATAATAATAATAATAACTTTATTTTTATAGCACTTTTTACATACAAAAGTCACAAAGTGCTTTACATGAAATACAACACAGAAAATTTACAGTGATAAAATAAAACACAAGAATAGATTACAACAAATAAATAAAATAAAACAAATTAAACCAGTAAGTAACCCCCCTTTCTCCTACCTAAAGGCCTGTCTAAACAACAGTGTTTTAATTTGCTTCCTAAAAATAACCTCAGAGTCAGTCAAACAGACTGAAGGTGGCAGAGAATTCCACAACTTTGGTGCTCCAACTTGAAAAGCTCGATCACCATGTGTTTTAAAATAAGTCCGAGGTACCTCTAATAAAAGCTGACCAGAGGACCTGAGGGGCCAAGAGGAGGAGTATGGTTGAATGAGGTCTGCAATATAAGGAGGTGTGAGACCATGCAAGGCTCTAAAAGTTAAAACCAGAATTTTAAACTGAACTCTAAAATTAACAGGGAGCCATTGAAGATTAAATAAAATGGGGTGATGTTCAGGTTCAGGTTCAGGTTACTTTATTTGTACCCATAGGTAGATTTGTTTTGCAGTCTGGTGACATCCATATTTACAAGCCACAAATTACATTCAACATAAACACAAACACAGGCACACATGAAGCTGACTATAAACATGATAAAAATACTCAAGGCTCTATCAATCAGGGTATAAAGACAAAGAGATGAGAGAAAAACCAGAGGTAAGAGATAAAGGTCATATTAAAAAGTTAAAAACTAGTCAAAGAAGTTAAAAACTCAAAGGTCTCAAACCCAATAAAATATTTAGAACCCAAATAACATCCTACAAAAATAAGTAAATATAAAATGGAGTTAATAAATAGGTACCTAAATTATGTGCAATATATTGTTACATCTTGTTCAACTCTTTGACAGCAGCAGGAACAAAGCTGTTTTTGTAGCGCTGGGTTTTACTTTTTGGGACAGCAAACCTCCGTCTTGAGGGAAGAAGCTGAAAGTTGCAGTGCAAAGGGTGGGAGTCATCATTTAAAATGGAGGTAGCCATCCTCTGTACTTGTCTGGTGTACAGGGATGTCAGGCTCAGCTGTGACTCACCAAGCAAACGACTGGACCATGTAACTACCTGATCCAAGGGTTTCCTCTGTTTCAGTTTTATCTGACCAAACCATGACACTAAAGAAAAGGATAAAACAGATTCAATAAAAGCCCGATAAAACATTGTCATTATGGTTTGGTCAATTTGGAAGCGTGCAAGTTTTCTCAAGCAATGCAAATGTTGCTGACCCTTTTTGCACACCCTTTCACAGTTCTCCTCAAACTTTAAATTACTATCAATAATTGTCCCAAGATATTTGTAGGACTGTACACATTTGGTGGTCTGGCCTTTTAGTACGGTGACTTTGTGCCTGGGAGTTTTCCTCCTAAAGTCAATAATCATGTCTTTAGTTTTTGTCATATTCAGCTGCAGGTAGGAATCCTCACACCAGTGAACAAAATCATCAACTACTGGGCCGTGGCCACTCTCACCATCCTGGAGGAGACTGACAATAACTGAATCATCAGCATACTTTATGATATGTCTGTTGTCATGTCTGCTCCGACACATGTTTGTGTACAAGATGAAGAGTAGTGGTGACAACACACACCCCTGAGGAGAGCCAGTAGAAGAGCACTTTAGGTCAGACAATGTACCATTGACCCTTACTCTCTGCGTCCTGTTGGTTAAGAAATCCAGAATCCAACCCACCAGATTATTGCTCAAATCAAATTGTTGCAGGAGCCTTTCAGCTAAGATATGAGGTTGGATTGTATTAAAGGTGGAGTAAAAGTCCACAAATAAAAGCCTGGCATGTGTCCCATTAAAATCCAGATGTTTAAAAAGCATGTTAAACCGAGTGACAGTGGCATCCTCCACTCCTCTGTGAGGCCTATAGGCAAACTGCAGAGGATCCAATGCATGCTCAGTCTGCTTTAGGACCTCACATCTGACCAGTTTTTCAAAAATTTTCATTAAAATTGAAGTCAAAGCAACTGGTCTGAAGTCGATTACCGTTTTAGGACAGCTGGATTTTGGAACGGGAACAACCACGGCTTCTTTCCAGATCTTAGGCACATGTTGTGTCTATAAGGACTTATTGAAAATGTAATGAAATGTAGGACTCAGTTCATGTGCACAGGACTTTACCAAGCGCCCACATATATTATCAAGACCCTGACTTTTGTTCACTTTTACAGCGCAGAACTCCCTTTTAACATCCTGCACCTCAATATTAAAGTGCTGATTGTCTTTGAGTTTCTGGTTCAAATCTTGGGTTTCAGTGCTAAAATCAAAGGAGTCAAAACGACCATAAAAACAATTAAGAGCATTAGCCAGCTCTGTGTCTGAATTAAAACCATCTAAAAACACACGATTACTGCGCTCTGTGCTCTGAAGGCCTGCAATAGTTTTCATACTGGCCCAGGCTGAACCAAGTTTCTTTGTTGCCATCTTGCTTTCCAATTCTGATTTATAATTCTGTTTTGCTCTTAAAATTTCGGATTTCAGCTCTTTTGTGGCAACCTGTAGCTCAGAAACAGACCCCTGTTTAAAGGCAAGTGCTTTCCTCTGTAAGCAGGATTTAACTGATTTTGTAACCCATGGTTTGTTGTTGGGATATATTTTGACACGTTTACATGGAACGATCTTATTTTTACAGAAAGCCATGTATGAGCATGTGACGTTCACCAAAGAGTCCAAATCATCCCCGCAGGTCAGTGTGAACATCTCCCAGTCTGTACAGTCAAAGCATTCCTGGAGGCTGTGCACTGAATCTTCTGTCCACACATCAATGTCTCTCGTCTCCACCTTGCCTCTTCTGAGAGCAGTTTTATATGTGGGCAGCAAATGTACACAGTTGTGATCTGAGGATCTTAAAGGAGGAAGGGGGAGTGATTTATAGGCCCTCTCTATGGATCCATAGCACAGATCCAATGTCTTTTTTCGCCTGGTTGGGCAGGAGACATACTGATAAAAGTTTTTAAGTGTCTTCTTTAAAGAAACATGGTTAAAATCCCCAAGAATGAAGTTTGGCGCCTCTGGAGAAATTGATTGCAGCTGCTGGATCACATCAAATCAGAATCAGATTTATTGCCATTGTTCATGTAGTACACAAACTAGGAATTTGTCTCGGTGCAATGCTGCAACATTAAACATGATAAAATAGAAGAAATAAACTATACATGCAATAAAGTGTAGAATAAGAATGAGTAATACTAGTCAGCAGTTTAAATATATTAGCGAGCAGCAGATAATGTGGAGAACCATATAGTGCAGTCGGTAATGCAAGAAGAAAACAGTGATGATTGACATGAGTCTGGTTGAGCTGCTGTACATAGTGCACGAGAGTCAATAAGTCACTTAGTGTTCAGCAGTCTGATGGCAGAGGGGAAGAAGCTATTCATGTGACGGGAGGTTTTAGTCTGAATGGACCGAAGTCTTCTACCTGAGGGGAGAGGGGCAAACAGTATGTGACCAGGGTGTGAAGGATCAGCTATGATCCGGCCAGCACGCCTCCGGGTCCTGGAGATGTACAGATCCTGGAGAGATGGGAGCTTGCAGCCGATCACCTTCTCAGCAGTGCGCACGACGCACGATGCGTCGTGCGTCACGTCGTGCAGCACAATCTTTGACGCGTCAAAGGTTGTGCTGCAGGCGGAGTCAGCGTCTGCCCTCGGATGAATGTACACAATTGTGATGAAAAGTTGGGGGAACTCATGAGGCAAATAAAAGGGGCGTAGTGACACAGACAGCAGCTCCACATCGGGTGTACAGATGCGCTCTCTGACCGTGACAGATGTGCAGTACTGCTTATTAATGTATAAACATACGCTGCCCCCCTGACGTTTCCCCGTTACCTCTTCCTGCCGATCCGAGCGCAGCGGGGCTCCAAAGCCATCAATCCACAGGTCTGCATCTCGGTCATGCGCAGTAAGCCAAGATTCGGTGAAGGCCATGACGCAGCAGTTCTAAGTCCTTCTGGTAGCGTACATTCCCTCGAATTTCATCCACCTTGTTTCTCAGAGACTGTACATTCCCAAAAATCATTGAAGGAAGAGGAATGTTACCAAACTGACGTCTTCTCAGGCGCAATTTCACTCCTCCACGTTTTCCACGTTTTTTTCTTCCGTCTCTCTTTTCACCGCTGTGTCCATGAACGTCTCTCAAAATAAAGTCCGGCAGTTGCGGCATAGGCTCAATCACAGCTGCTGCATCAACCGTGTTAAAATGCAGCAACATGTCCCTGGAATAATGTATCCTGCCCACCATGTTGCCGAACGCTTTTACTTCAGAGACAATCTGCCGGAGGAGAATTAGCAGCAGTGCAAAAAAGGGGAGGTAGTCCATGTTGATGGAACCAGGGAGCTCTTCACCATACAGTCCACAAACATTCCAGGACAGAAACAACACAGATAATATCGTAAAAACACATTAAAGTGCATAAAACAAAAGACACAGACGACGTGCTTTTTCACCAGCTGCCGGTCGCTGCGTGCACATGCGCCCCAGCTTCAGCGTGTTGGTGGTGAAGGAGTCGGGCTCCAAAATCCAAAAGATCAGCCATCATCCCAAGGGTTTGCTGCTTCCAGGGGCGCACTTGCTGAGGGGCTGCCCTAGGCTCCCCCATGCCGGTTCTATCTCTCCCACCCAAGTGACTGTGCTGTAAATTTGGTTGTTTATAGTTCTGATGTTTTACATATATGTTATATAATGGGGTTTATTTTGTGTGTTTATCTTTTAGTTTAGGAGCACAGCAAGTAGTTTTTTTTTCCCACAATATTTTTTATTGAACCTTTTTTTTTATAGACATAACACAAACAATCAAACACTAACACTAAAGTAAAAAAAAAAAAGTACTAAAAACACCAACAACCACTAACAAAGGTAGGTCTTCAACAATGCTCCTCTGTTTAGTCTAGGCAATCCATTACATAAGTATACATATTATACATTCACCAGTTTGGAATTTACAAGGTCCACACACATCATTCACCTTCTTCTTCAAAAGTTATGTTTAAATTCTTTGCATAATCAATGAAAGGTCTCCATATATTCTCAAACACAATTTCCTTTGATTTCAGTATGTATGTTATTCTTTCTAGTGGAAGGTTTGTAAACATCTGTCTTAACCACTGAGTCCCATCTGGTCTATGAGTCTTTTTCCACAATAGTGCAATACAGTTTTTGGCGTTAAGCAGACTGAGGTCTATGAATGCTCTTTCACTCTTTTTTTTTCCACAATATCTTTATTGAACCTTTTTTTTTTTTTTTTTAACAAACATGATACAAACAATCAAACACTAACACTAAAGTACTACAAAAAAAAAAATGCACTAAAAACACCAACAACCACCAACAAAATCAAGTCTTCAACAATGCTCCTCTGTTTAGTCTAGACAATCCAATACATAAGTATACATATTATGTTCACCAGTTTGGAATTTACAAGGTCCACACACATCATTCACCTTCTTCTTCAAGAGTTATGTTTAAATTTTTTACATAATCAATAAAAGGTCTCCATATATTCTCAAACACAATTTCCTTTGATTTTAGTATATATGTTATTCTTTCTAATGGAAGGTTTGTTAACATCTGTCTTAACCACTGAGTCACATCTGGTCTATGAGTCTTTTTCCATAATAGTGCAATACATTTTTTGGCATTAAGCAAACTGAGGTCTATGAATGTTCTTTCACTTTTATTAAAATTATGCTTTTCTGGGTACAGACCCAACAAAAACAGTTTAGGATTCAATATGATTTGTTTTGAGATTATTTTTTCAATTGTTACCCTCACCTCTTCCCAAAACATTCTTATTAATCTACATTCCCATAAACAATGAAATAGGGTTCCTTTACTTTCCATGCATTTTGTGCATGTATCTGGTATATTTTTGTTATATCTATTTAACTCCTCCGGTGTAACATACATCCGCATTAACCATTTGAAATGTATCAATTTAAGGCGTGCATTTATTGATTTGGTTTGAGCTTCTGTACAAGCCAATTCCCATTGTTCCTCTGAAATTTCAATTTGCAGATCTTCTTTCCAGTAGTTTAATCTTTTCAGTGAATTTTCACTTGAAGATAGTGTCAGTGAGTTATAAAACTCTGAAATAATACCCTTTCTTTTACTATCTTTCATCATCATTTTTTCCAAGGATGAATAAATAGGTCGAGTGAGAGCTTTATTTTGATTTGATCGAATAAAGTTTCTAAGTTGAAGATATTTAAAAAAATGTGTTCTATTGAGATTAAATTTGATCCTCAGCTCTTCAAAAGACATTATGTTGTCTGCACATGGCAAATATAAATCCTGAATCTTTTGTATCCCTTTTAAATTCCATACTTTAAATACAGCGTCCGCTCTCCCTGGTTTAAAATATTGATTACCCCATATTGGACTAAATTGTGACAATAACTGTGGTTCTTTTAAATAGTTTTTAGCTTCACACCATATTTTGATCATATGCTTTACAAATGGATTTTTAACTTGTTTTTGTAATTTTTTTGCCGAATCTGAGTATATGAATATGGGAAGAGGTAAAGGTAAATTGTATGATTCCATTTCAGTCCAGTGAGGGAGATCATTTGATGAAAAATAATATGTCATAGACCTCAGTTGTGCTGACCAATAATACAACATAAAATTTGGACATTTCAGACCTCCACGATCAAATGGTAAATATAATAAAGACAAACGTAATCTAGCCCTCCTGTTGTTCCATATAAATTCCACTAACTTTTTTTTTATTCTTGAGAATAGATCTAAAGGTGGTGATAAGGGAATGTATTGAAATAAATAAAGTATTTTAGGTAAAATATTACTTTTAAGTATATTGATTCTCCCGATCATCGACATTGGTAGTGACATCCATCTCTGAGTTAACTCATTGATATCTGACATTAAGGCTTCATAGTTGACACTGGCGACTGATTCTAGCTTAGGCATAATTTGGATTCCTAAATATTTAAACTGATTTACAACATTGAATTGATTTACCTCAGGGGCTGGGTAATTTCTCTGGGTCTCATTTAGCATTAATATTGAAGATTTAGTTTTATTTATTTTATATCCTGATATTTCCCCAAAATTCTTTATTAAATTCAACAAGGTTGGAATTGATTTTTTTAGATTCGACATAAACAAAATTATGTCATTGGCGTACAGGGAGATTTTATGTTCTGTTGGTCCAACTTTAATTCCATATATTTGTGAATGTAAACGTATCGCTATCGCTAAAGGTTCAATTGCCATAGTAAACAGTAAAGGTGAAAGTGGACAGCCTTGTCGACATCCTCTATTGATTTTTATTGGTTTTGAAATATTGTTATTTGTTAGGATTTCTGCTGTAGCATTATTGTATATTATTTGAACCCATTTTATGAAATTATTTCCAAGTCCAAACCTTTGTAGGACTTCAAAAAGAAAGGGCCATTCAACTCTATCAAAGGCCTTTTCGGCGTCCAATGATAGGAGAGCTGTATCCGGTGCTTCTTTATTAAAATAAATAATATTAAATAGTCTTCTTACATTATGGAAGCCTTGTCTACCCTTTATAAAGCCATTCTGATCTCGATTAATAATATTTGGTAAAATTTCTTGTATTCGTCTTGCTAAAATTTTACAGATTATCTTAAGGTCGGCGTTTAATAGGCTTATTGGTCTCATATTTTCACATTTATTAGAGGGCTTACCTGGTTTTGGCAGCAGTATAATTAAGGCATTATTTATGTATGATGGTAAATTATTATTTTGAAATGCTTCTAAAACCATTTCCAAAAAAGGTTTTATTAATTTATTCTTAAATTTTTTATAAAGGTCAACTGGAAGACCATCTGGTCCTGCACTTTTTCCTGATTTCATATTATCAATGGCTAGCCCAACTTCTTCTTGACTAATTTTAGACTCCAATATCTCCCTGTTTTCATTTGGAATACACGGTATAGATAGTTCGTTCAAAAACCCATTTAGTTTTGTTAAATCAGGTTCATTTTTGGTATCATATAATTTTTCATAGTAATCTCTAAAGGCTCTATTAATTTCTAAAGGATCTATAACTACCTGTCCGTTACTTATAATACTGGTAATTGGTGTTTTAATTTCCAATTGTTTAATCTGCCATGCTAATAATTTTCCTGATTTTTCACCTTGTTCATAAAAAGATTGTTTCAATCTTAGAAGACTCGAGGCAGCTCTATTCGCTGATTTTTTGTCGTATTCAGCTCTCAAAATCAGTAATTCATTCTCCAACCTTGGGTCACTTCCTGCATACACTTTTTCCTGAAGATTTTTTATTTTATGTTCCAATTTAGCTCTCTCCTCTCGAGTCTTCTTAGATTTTGATCCTGTATAACTAATAATATGTCCCCTAATAAAAGCTTTGAAAGCCTCCCACTTTACACATGCTGATGTTTGTGTAGTATTGATGTCAAAGAACTCGTCTATCTGTTTTTCTATATACTTGACAAATTCCTCATCCTGAAGCCATTTATGCTGAAATTGCCATCTACCTGATTCCTTTGTCAATTTTTTATCTACATATATTAGACAACAGGGTGCATGATCAGAGATCACGATGTTATCATAAAAGCAGTTTTGAATCTTGGACCTTAATTCTGTGGAAATCAAAAAATAATCAATACGTGAGAATGTCTTGTAGGTACTGGAATAACAAGAATAGGCTTTAACTTGTGGTTTCATTTCTCTCCATATATCTAACAATCTCAATTCTTTCATAAAATGATTAATAGTCATCCTACATCCAATGTGCGTACAATCCAGTCCTGTTGATCTATCCACACCTGGATTCAATGTACAATTAAAATCCCCTGCTATTATATGTTGCCCTGTAAGTGATGATAAGATGAGAAATAAATTAGCAAAGAACTTCTGATCATCTATATTGGGACCATATAAGTTCACAAGATTTATATTTTCTAATAGCAAAGAACCTTGAATGATTACATATCTTCCAAATTTGTCTCCAATTACATTTTTCACTTGAAAAGGAACTGATTTATGTATGAGAGTCATAACTCCCCTGGCTCGGGATGAAAATGAAGAGGTGAATACACTTCCATGCCATCTACTCCTAATTCTTTTAACATCCTCCTCTATCAGATGAGTTTCTTGTAAAAACACAATTCTTGAACCCATGTCCTTTATTTTATTCATAACTTGTTTAAGTTTTTTTAAATTTTGTAGACCTCTGCAATTCCATGAAGTTAAATTAAGGTTAACACTTTGGTCCATGATCAATAGAGAGTTTGGGATTACCTTGCAGTGTAAACATGCTCATACAGAGAAGCAAAAACATGAGTGGTTGAACATTCATCCTACAAACTACACACAAACAAATTTCCCCTTCCCACACTTGTGGCAAACCCCCCAAAATCAAAAGAAAAATTCTGTCTCCCGATATAGCCATCGACCGTTCCACACCCACGGGGAACAGCCTAAGCCACTCCTTCTTCATCCTCCCAATCACCCTAACTCTACTGCTTTTAATGACGTAACATTAACTCTCCTCTGTAGTTTTCCAACTTAACTCCAAAATTTTTAACAACTTTGTACATCATAGTTTTTTTTTTGTTTGTTTGTTTTGTTTTTGTTTTGTTTTTTTAATATATAATACAATCTATATTTTGTAAACTTACTATTTACTTCAAGTCAGTCAGATGCCTGTGCAAATGCTTAATTATTCTACCTTATATTTTGTTCATGCTTAGCTCCCACCAGTCTCTTCTTCTTTTTTGATCTTCTTGATGAACTCCTGCGCCTCCTCTGGGGTCTTGAAGATGTGGGTTCTGCCCTCATACGTGGTCAGCAGTCTCGCAGGATAGATTACACCATGACGAATCCCAAGGTTGCGCAGCTCCTTACGTACGGGATCAAACTGCTTCCTCAATTGCTGGATTCCTGTGGCCAAATCTGGGTAGAACCGCACCTGCTGGTCCTGGTGTTTAATCTCTCCTTTAGCACGTGCAGCGTTGAAGATCTTCATCCTGTCTCTGTTGCTAAGAAACTTCATAATTAAGGTCCTCGGCGGTCCCTTATCTCTCCGTGGGCCAATACGATGTGCTTTTTCCAGAACCACTGCTGATTGCAACTCCTCGCTGCCCAGCACCTCCGGAATCCACTTTTCCAGAAAGGAACATACGTCCCGACCTTCTGATTCCTCTGGAAGACCCACCAGCCTCAAATTATTCTGTCTCGGCCGAGATTCCAAATCCAAAATATTATCTTCCAGAGATTTATTTTTTTTTTCCAAAGTGCGCACCTTTAATTGAAGACGGGTGACGTCATCTTCAGCACTAGCGAGACGGAGCTCCATCTGCGCCGTTCGTTCTACACAGTCACCCAATTCCTTTCTTATTCCTTCCAGCGCTGTCATAATCCCATCAAATCTAGAGGAAAAGTCCGCTCTCATTGAACTCATGGCAGCCATCAGCGCATCTGCGCCATTCCCCGCAGAAATCGCACCGCCGCCAGCCTCCTCCGCCATATATGGAGCCTTGTTTGCTGCGTCACAGACCTGAAAGTCCGTTAATTTGGACTGTTTCGGCGGCTCGCTTTTTCCTTTTCCTGGTTTTCCAGCCTTAGGCTTCGCCGACATATCCTCGCCCAAATGCTGGGATACGTTCTGTCCCAAATGAGAGAGTTATTTGCCGATTTTTTTCTCCAGGAGCAGAGCAGAGCGAGACACGTCCGTCCTACGTGGCAGCCATAACCGGAAGTGCTCTTTCACTCTAATTAAAGTTATGCTTTTCTGGATACAGACCCAACAAAAACAATTTAGGATTCAATATGATTTGTTTTGAAATTATTTTTTCAATTGTTACCCTCACCTCTTCCCAAAACATTCTAATTTTTCTACATTCCCATAAACAATGAAATAGGGTTCCTTTACTTTCCATACATTTTGAGCACGTATCTGGTATGTTTTTGTTATATCTATTTAACTCCACCGGTGTAACATACATCCGCATTAACCATTTAAAATGTATCAATTTAAGATGTACATTTATTGATTTGGTTTGAGCTTCTGTACAAGCCAATTCCCATTGTTCCTCTGAAATTTCAGTTTGCAGGTCTTCTTTCCAATAATTCAGTCTTTTCTGTGAGTTTTCACTTGAGGATAATGTCAATGAGTTATAAAACTCTGAAATAATACCCTTTCTCTTACTATCTTTCGTCAAAATTTTTTCCAAGGATGAATAAGTAGGTCGGATGAGAACATTATTTTGATTTGATCGAATAAAGTTCCTAAGCTGAAGATATTTAAAAAAATGTGTTCTATTAAGATTAAATTTGATCCTCAGTTCTTCAAAAGACATTATGTTATCTGAACCTGACAAATATAAGTCTTGAATCTTTTGAATCCCTTTTAAATTCCATACTTTAAATACAGCATCCGCTCTCCCTGGTTTAAAATATTGATTACCCCATATTGGGCAAAATTGTGACAATAAGTGTGGTTCTTTTAAATATTTTTTGGTTTCACACCATATTTTGATCATATGCTTTACAAATGGATTTTTAACTTGTTTCTGTAATTTTTTTGCCGAGTCTGAGTATATGAATATGGGAAGAGGTAAAGGTAAATTGTATGATTCCATTTCAGTCGAGTGAGGGAGATCATTTGATGAAAAATAATATATCATAGACCTCAGTTGTGCTGACCAGTAATACAACATAAAGTTTGGACATTTCAGACCTCCACGATCAAATGGTAAATATAGTAAGGACAGACGTAATCTAGCCTTCCTATTGTTCCATATAAATTCCACTAACTTTTTTTTAATTCTTGAGAATAGATCTGAAGGTGGTGGTAAAGGAATGTATTGAAATAAGTAAAGTATTTTGGGTAAGATATTACTTTTAAGTATATTAATTCTCCCGATCATCGACATTGGTAGTGACATCCATCTCTGAAGTAACTCATTAATGTCTGTCATTAAGGCTTCACAGTTGGCACTGGCGACTGATTCTAGCTTAGGCACAATTTGAATTCCTAAATATTTAAACTGATTTACAACATTGAATTGATTTACCTCAGGAGCTGGGTGATTTCTCTGGGTCTCATTTAGTATTAATATTGAAGATTTAGTTTTATTTACTTTATATCCTGATATTTTCCCAAAATTCTTTATTAAATTCAACAAGGTCGGAATTGATTTTTTAAGATTCGACATAAACAAAATTATGTCATCGGCATACAGGGAGATTTTATGTTCTGTTGGTCCTACTTTAATTCCATATATTTGTGGATGTAAACGTACTGCCATCGCTAAAGGTTCAATTGCCATAGTAAACAGTAAAGGTGAAAGTGGACAGCCTTGTCGACATCCTCTATTGATATTTATTGATTTTGAGATATTACTGTTTGTTAGGATTTCTGCTGTAGCATTATTGTATATTATCTGAACCCATTTTATGAAATTATTTCCAAGTCCAAACCTTTGTAGGACTTCTAAAAGAAAGGGCCATTTGACCCTATCAAAGGCCTTTTCGGCGTCCAATGATAGGAGAGCTGTATCCGGTGCTTCTTTATTAGAATAGATAATATTAAATAGTCTTCTTACATTATGGAAGCCTTGTCTTCCCATTATAAAGCCATTCTGATCTCGGTTAATAATATTTGGTAATATTTCTTGTAGTCGTCTTGCTAAAATTTTACAGACTATCTTAAGGTCAGCATTTAATAGGCTTATTGGTCTCATATTTTCACATTTATTAGAGGGTTTACCTGGTTTTGGCAACAGTATAATTAAGGCATTATTCATGTATGGTGGCAAATTACTACTTTGAAATGCTTCTAAAACCATTTCCAAAAATGGTTTTATTAATTTATTCTTAAATTTTTTATAGAGGTCAACTGGAAGACCATCTGGTCCTGCACTTTTTCCTGATTTCATATTATCAATGGCTAGCCCAACTTCTTCTTGTCTAATTTTAGACTCCAGTATCTCCCTGTTTTCATTTGGAATACACGGTATAGATAATCCGTCCAAAAACCCATTTAGTTTTGTTAAGTCAGTTTCATTTTTTGTATCATATAGTTTTTCATAATAATCTCTAAAGGCACTGTTAATTTCTAAAGGATCTACAACTGCCTGTCTGTTACTTATAATACTGGTAATTGGTGTTTTAAATTCTAATTGTTTAATCTGCCATGCCAATAATTTCCCTGATTTTTCACCTTGTTCATAAAAAGATTGCTTCAATCTTAGAAAACTCGAGGCAGCTCTATTTGCTGATTTTTTGTCATATTCAGCTCTCAGAATCAGTAATTCGTTCTCTAACTTTGGGTCACTTCCTGCATACACTTTTTCTTGAAGAATTTTTATTTTATGTTCCAATTGGACTCTCTCCTCTCGAGTCTTCTTAGATTTTGAACCTGTATAACTAATAATATGCCCCCTAATAAAAGCTTTGAAAGCCTCCCACTTTATACATGCTGATATTTGTGTAGTATTGATTTCAAAGAACTCATCTATCTGTTTTTCTATGTACTTAATAAATTCCTCATCCTGAAGCCATTAATGCTGAAATTGCCACCTACCTGGTTCCTTTGTCAATTTCTTATCTACATATATTAGATAGCAGGGTGCATGATCAGAGATCACAATGTTATCATAGAAACAGTTCTGAATCTTGGACCTTAATTCTGTGGAGATCAAAAAATAGTCAATACGTGAGAATGTCTTGTAGGTATTAGAATAACAAGAGTAGGCCTTAACTTGGGGTTTCATTTCTCTCCATATATCTAGCAATCTCAATTTTTTCATAAAATGATTAATGATCATCCTGCAACCATTGTGCGTACAGTCCAGTCCTGTTGATCTATCTATACCGGGATTCAATGTACAATTAAAATCCCCTGCTATTATATGTTGCCCTGTAAGTGATGATAAAATAAGAAATAAATTAGCAAAGAAGTTTTGATCATCTATATTGGGGCCGTATAAGTTCACCAGATTTATATTTTCTAATAACAAAGATCCTTGGATGATTAGATATCTTCCTAATTTGTCTCCAATTACATTTTTCACTTGAAATGGGACTGTTTTATGTATGAGAGTCATAACTCCCCTGGCTCGGGATGAAAATGATGAGGTGAACACATTTCCCTGCCATCTTCTCCTAATTCTTTTTACATCCTCCTCTATTAGATGAATTTCTTGTAAAAACACAATTTTTGACCCTATGTCTTTTATTTTATTCATAACTTGTTTAAGTTTTTTTTAAATTTTGTAGACCTCTGCAATTCCATGAAGTTAAATTAAGATTAACGCTTTGGTCTATGATCAATAAGGAGTTTGAGATTACCTCGCAATATAAACATGCTCATACAGAGAAGCAAAAACATGAGTGGTTGAACATTCGTCCCACAAACTACACACAAACAAATTCCCCCTCCCCACATTCGTGGTAATCCCCCCAAAGTCAAAAAAAAAATTCTGTCTCCCGCTATAGCCATTGACTGCTCCACACCTGCGAGGATCAGTCAAAACCACTCTTTCTCCTCTCAATCACCCTAACTCTACTGCTTTTAATGACATAACCTTAACTCTCTTCTGTAGTTTTCCAACTTAACTCCAAAATTTTATAGCAGCTTTGTACATCATAGAGGTTTTTTTTTTTTTTTTTTTATATAATACAATCTATATTTTGTAAACTTGCTATATGCTTCAGATCAGTCAGATGCCTGTGCAAATGCTTAAATATTCTACCTATTATATCTTGTTCATGCTCAGCTCCCGCCAGTCTCTTCTTGGATCTGCTTGATAAGCACCTGCGCCTCCTGAGGGGTCTTGAAGGTGTGGGTTCTCCCTTTATATGTGACCAGCAGTCTTACCGGATAAATCACTCCATGACGAATCCCGAGGCTGTGCAGCTCTTTATGGGCAGGGTCAAACTGTTTCCTTAATTGTTGGATTCCTGTGGCCAAATCTGAGTAGAACCGCACCTGTTGCTCCTGGTATTTAATTTCTCCTTTAGCTCACACCGCGTTGGAGATCGTCATCTTGTCTCTGTAGCTGAGGAACTTCATAATCAGCGTCCTCGGTGGTGCCTTATTATCTCTCGATGGGCCGATTCAGTGGGCGCTCTCTAAGACGACTGATGACTGCAGCTCCGCATTATTCAGCACTTCTGGAATCCACTTTTCCAAAAAGGAACATGGGTCCCGTCCCTCCATTCCCTCCGGGAGACCCACCAGCCTCAGATTGTTCTGTCTCGACCGGGATTCTAAGTCCAGGACACTATCTTCCAGACGTTTATTTTTTAATTCCAATGTGCGCACCTTTAATTGTAGGCTGGTGATGTCATCCTCAGCGCTGGAAATTCTGAGCTCCACCTGCGATACTCGTTCCATACAATCACTTATTTCCTTTCTCATTCCTTCTATCGCTGCTATAATCCCATCAAATTTAGCGGAAAAGTCTGCTCTCATTGAGCTAATGGCAGCGAGCACCGCACCCGTGCCCTCGCCAGCAGTCACCGCTCCGCCGCTAGCTTCCTCCGCCATATCTGGAGATTTTTCTGCTTTGTCACAAGCATGGAAGTCTGTTAGCTTGGACTGTTTCGACGATTCAGTTTTTCCTCCACCTAATTTCCCAGCCTTAGGCTTTACCGGCATATCCGCACCCAAACGCTGGGATAGGTTTTGTTCCAACTGAGAGAGTTATTTGCCAACTTTTTATTTTTAGGAGCAGAGCAGAGTGAAACACGTCTTCCTACGTGGCCGCCATAACCGGAAGTCCGGCAAGTAGTTTTAGTTTGATAATGGACTTTTTCTTTTAGATATGGGTGACAGAATAATCCACCATGCCGTCCGGGCTGTGCGGTAGTCCACCTGCCAGCCCTATTCTAGGTTGTTTTGAGTGAGTGTGTTAGGCCAATTTAGTACATTAGTTTTCATTATTTTAGAGTGTGATTCGGGTCCCAAATTGTGTGTGTGTGTGTGTGTGGGTGGGGGGGGGGTTCAATTGTGTGTGTGGTTTTTGGACTTTTCTAAAGTGGGGAAGAACTGTTATATATAATAAACGGCACCTTTATTGTGAAGTGCAGTGTGGTGATGTGCCCTTCCCGTGATGAGCTGCACGAACTCTGTCTCCCAGCCAGCTGGAGCCTCTGTGTCTTGCCAGAGTGGTAAGACAGCCACCGACGCCTCCAGGTTATATGTGCCTCATTCCCGGCCTGCCTTGGCTGTTCCTCCCTCCTCCTCGATGCTCTCTGCAGCTGCTGAGAACGCCGCGAGTCCTGCTCCGGCTGTGCCCGTCATCGATCCAGTGCGAGTGGCTCCTCCTCATCTTCCCGGGGGGCCCTCCATCACCATCAAAAGGGGAAGGGAGAAAACAAAGTCCAACGCAGCAGCTTCCATCGGCCCTCAGCGGATCAGGCAAGTGTCTCTTCATTCTTTTCCTTCACTGGGTGAATTGCCTTGTTCGATCCCTGGGGGTGAAGTTCGGGGTTCTCAGTCCCCCGAGCTTCCTCCACCTGCTGCAATTATTAAATGTGAACCTGCTACCTGCGTGTCTCCTTCCCTGAGTGTTCCCTGGTGCCAGGACTACACCACTGGACGAGGAAGGAGCCTGCGGCCCTGGAGAGCCTGGTTCCAGCCCTGCAGCCACGTCGTGGGCAGAGGAGGAGGGCGGACTGCCAACTGGAGCCTGCGCCGACGACTAAGCATCCCTGGGTCTCCACGGAGGAGCGGTTCGACCCAGCAGGTCAAGGATCCCCTGCCACCACGCCATGCGGGTTTTCGGCATGGACGTCAGTGTCAGGGAATCCCCAGACTGAGGACGCCATCATGACGGCTGCGGAGCCCGCCGCAGTCAAGTGGGAGCCAGAAGTGGACCTTCATCTTGCTGAACCTGGATCGCCGAAGTCCTGGACGGCGGCGGACCCGAGATCAGGCAAGTGCTCTATTTGATCTTCCTCCTTTCTATTCTGGAGCATTTTTGTCTGTCTCTCGGGGGGATGAGCCAGGTGCAGCCATCGGCTGCACCCGAGCTTGTCTCACCGGGCTGTGCCGCTACCGGTGATCCTGATCCCGGTTCTCTATCTTTCTCCTCTGAACCTTCTCCCAGGGTTACCAGTGACGAGCCTGTTCCGGTCGTCACCTTTGTTGTTGTGCTCTGCCTGCCGTCATCCCTGTAGTTTTTTTTCTTTCCCCCTCTGTAGTCTGAGATGTGCGCTGTTGTTGCTTCTGCCAGTTAGTTATTCTTATTGATCTGTATGTATTCGCCGCTATTCAGCGTGATTTTTTTTTTCCCCTTCCTCTGTTTGAGAGATATGTGGTTCCTTTTGTTTCTTTGGGCCTGTGTATCTTGGTCTGTAGGCACTGTATTTCTGTTATTTGCATTTATTGTTCTGTTGCCTCTGCCAGTTATTTGGACTTATTGTACCGCCTGTATTTCGCTGCTATTTAGCGTGATTTTTTTTTCTTCCCCTTCCTCTGTTTGAGAGATGATATATAGTTGCCTTTTGCTCCTTTTGGCCTGTGTTTCTTGGTCTATAGACTTGGTATTTCTGTTATTTGTGTCCTGTAGGCTTAGTATTCCTGTTATTTGCATTTATTGTCCTGTCTGTTTTCTACCTGTGCTTATGGAGTATATTTGTGGGTTTTTTCCCATGCTCTGTAGTTGCTCCATGTTATGTTTTCTGTATTTGCCCTTGTCACTTTTTGTTCTGGTTCCTTGTCTTGATGAGTTTTTTCCCGGTTCTCGCCCACCTAGCCTTTTTCCCCCTCCTCCCACCCTGGGTGGGCCTTTTGGGTGGGGGGGAGGCTTGGATGTCATGCAGCGCCCAGAGTGCGCCGTTCGGGAGGGGGGGGGAGTACTGTCATGGTCTGAGGGCCGATATCGTCCGCGCTCGGGTCATGCAGTATTTTCCTCCCATCTTGTGTTAGTTCCTTGTGGCTCTCCGAGCTTTTATTTTGACAGTGTCTCAGAGGGGCTTCAGGCTGTCAGAGCTGAGCTCCTCTGTGACAGCTGAATTGCATTCAGCTGATGACTGCCTCATCAGCTGATTAATCCTTAGCCCTATTTAAGGGAGCAGCTTAGGTTACTCCGGGCTGCGACCTCACATACAGATAACGCTGGGTTCCCCAATATTCGGCTGAAGCTCCTAACCCTGGCTTCAGTCACTCCCTTGATCCTCCGTGTTCCCAGTAAGTTTCTCCTTGTTCTCAGTATATCGTTAGTGTGTCCTAGTCATAATCTTTATTTGTGTTTTGCCCCACAAGGTTCATTATTTTGTACCTTGTATCAGTCCTTTAATAAATATGCAAACTCACTGGTTGCCTATACTGTTTCATTAGTGGTCCGCCAGGACTGCACCATGACATTTACACTATATTTGCAAGTGAACAATCTGATTTTCTTCTACTTTTTCATAAAAAAATCAAATGTTTTGTTTACCTTGGCTTTGGACGCACAAAGGTTGTTGATTTCACACACTGCACGTCTCAGACCCAGCCACTTACACTACCGTTCAAAAGTTTGGGGTCACTTAGAAATTTCCTTATTTTTGAAAGAAAAGCGCTTTTTTTCAATGAAGATAACTTTAAACTAATCAGAAATACGCTCTATACATTGCTAATGTGGTAAATGACTATTCTAGCTGCAAATGTCTTGTTTTTGGTGCAATATCTAGATAGGTGTATAGAGGCCCATTTCCAGCAACTATCACTCCAGTGTTCTAATGGTACAGTGTGTTTGCTCATTGCGTCAGAAGGCTAATGGATGATTAGAAAACCCTTGTGCAATCATGTTAGGTCTGCAATGCTGTAATTGCTGCAAATGGAGGATTCTTTGACAAAAGCAAAGTTTGAAGGAAAAAAATATTATTTCAAATACAAATCATTATTTCTAAACTTGTCAATGTCTTGACTATATTTTCTATTCATTTTATAACTCATGGTGGTAAATAAGTGTGACTTTTCATGGAAAACACAAAATAATTGTCTGGGTGACCCCAAACTTTTGAACGGTAGTGTATGTACAAACTTGTTGTAAGCTTCTAGACCTTTGCAAGATCTTAATTGCTTCAGAGTGTAAACACTGGTACTGTACAGTAATAAATTAAAGATGTCTGGACAGGTGATGCTAGCCCACTTCTCCCTGTCTTTTGGCCAGTTTTGCTTTGGAATGCGATAGAGGGTCTGCTTCTCAATTAAAACTAATTTGTCGTCATATCGCTGTCTGTTGTCATTATCAAGAGTTTCATAATAAATTTTGGATGTTTTCACAATTTTTTTGGCTCCATTTTGCTCCGTGATTATCCCCCCAACATGGCCGGTGATCTTATTTGACCCTGCTGGAACTCACGTGATTGAAAACTGTGAATATAACAGAAAACTTAAAGAAATACGTTTTAGAATAGTATTTCAGTACAGTTCTCACACAGGAGAAATGTCAAATCTCTCATCTAAATATAACACAAGGCAAACATATCACCTGAAAGGTTGCACTTCTCATTATAATTTGATATGATCAAATAATTCTCCCAGTCAGCCAGGTTTCTCTGCTGCACTGCACGTCTACAGTGACTTGAAAATTTGCATGCACAACCATGGAGCTGTCGTAGGATTTGAATGCACCGTACAATCATGTTCAGATTGATAAATACCGATTTGCACGTTGAAATGATGGTATGACTACTTTTCTGTCTTAGGCACGTTTGGTAAATGAGGGCCAGTGTTTTGGTCCCAGCAGTATGCTCAGTCCTAGCCACAAGTGGTGTTGCTGGAAGGACTCATTGGTGGAAACATGGTTAGGAGGGGGAAGTCCTTAATGCTTAAATACAGTTACCACCCCTGGTCTCACTATCTTCACCCACAAAACCATATAAAGTAATATTGTGGCACAAAATGATATTAAATTATACAATCTGAAATGAGGTGATGGAACACTGCCCTAGAGATACAGCATGTTGAGAAGCTCAGTCATTCAGGACATCCTCAGAGAAGAATTGTTGCTCCCCCACAGTGAAAGACATTTAAATGGCAATTTAAATGGCTCAGACTAGAGTACCTACAAAAAGCTTTTTTTGATGTAGGGTTTCTACACACCCCTCCATGGATTGTCACCTTATTGTGATGGAGGGGTTTGAGTGTCCAAATGATCCCAGGAGCTATGTTACTGGGGGCAATTTGCCCCTTGTAAGGTCTTCCAAGGCAAGCTGGTCCTGGGCAGTCCAATGGATCTCAATGAAAATCGTTACATCAAGGACCCAGTGTACCCAAAGGAGGCACATCAATCAATCAATCAATCAATCAATCAATCAATCAATCTTTATATAGCACTTTTCAAACAAACAGCAATGTTGCACGAAGTGGTTTACATATTAAAAAAAGGAAAAGGACTGATGCACCCGTGACCCGAATAATAATAAGAAACCAACTTTATTGTCATTCAGTCAATACAGCCAATCATGTACAGCAGAACAAAATTACATTTCTCCTATCTACAATGTTAATCACATCAAGAATCAGAGGGGTCGCTGCCATGCAAGGTGCCGACACAAACAACTTTTCCTTCGCCCATTCTATTATGCTGAGCACCAACCTAGAAGGTGGGAAGTGCCATTTTTTTATATGGTCTTTGGTATGACTTGGCTGGGGTTTGAACCCACGACCTCTCAGTTGTAGGGCGGATGCTCTATCACCTAGGCCACCACTCCGGTGGTGGTAAGTGGTAGAAGATGGATGGATGGGTGGATGGGTTTCTACACAACCAAGTATTCCCTTGGGTAGATCCAGAATATGCTGAAAAAATTGTCTCTCAGCTGGCCTTTGAGCTGGAGGTGGTAGTGAAGAGAAATACATCTGAGCATCTGTGCTTTTACTTGTATGCCCAGTGACATAATGGCTGACCCAGGGAACAGACGTGGACTCAGAAATGGATACAATTATCTTTATTGAACCAGTGTTCGAGTGTGAATGCGTGAATGTGCTGTGTCGTGTAAGTGAGTGCGGGCTGGAGACTCCAAGCAGCTGGGAGAGAGCAGAGCGCCGTGCAGCCTGGCAACCCTGTTGACGGAGCAAAGGCACACAATTAGCTAGGAACGAGATGGGTAATCACTCAGGTAATTGTGGCTTACTGTTCTAGGCAGATGGTGAGCACCCGTTGGCCAGGAAGACAGCATCCGCTGTCCCAGTGTCGTAGCCGTGTAGAGGGTGGAGAGGAGAGAGCAGAGACCGCTGCCGAGAGGGACAATTCCTCCCCTGGAAGATTCCGCCTGTGCACAGGGGAGTAGCAAGGAACAGATGAGTAAAGGTGAGGCTTACTTGGTTGGGAGAGGATTTCCTCCAAGCGTTGATGCCGAGATGGCGAGGTGGACGATCGTGGAGAGGATTGGCTGAAAAGTCGTAGGAAGAGCTTCATAAAGCCAAGGAGACAGATGGCTCTGTGCAGGCCTGCAGGCAGAGTGAGATTATATAGCCCTGGCCTGATGAGGAGCCGGTGTGCACGCAGCTGTGGATAACGGCCCAGAGCGAGTCATCACAGTACTCCCCCCCCCCCCCCGAGGGATGCCTCCTGGCACCCGATCCAGCCTACCTGGGTGCGTCCGGTGGAAGTCCCTGATGAGTTGCTTGTCCAACACGAAGGATGGATGCACCTAGGAGCGCCACTCAGGGCCATATCCCTCCCAGTCCACCAGGTACTGCATGCCGCGACCCCAGCGGCGGACATCCAGGATGGAGCTGACCTTCCTCACTGGGTCACCGTCGATCACGACCGGTGGAGGTGGAGACCTGGGAGGAGGACAGAGAGGACTGGAAAAGAAGGGCTTGATCTGGGACACATGGAATGTGGGACAGATGCGGAGGGGGGGGGGAGACAGGCGCACAGCAACTGGATTGACAATCCGCTCGATGGGAAATGGACCAATGAATCGTTGCGACAATTTCCTTCTCTCACCCCTCAGGTTAATATGTTGCGTTGAGAGCCAAACCTGCTGACCCACCTGGTAGGTTGGAACCGGTCTCCTGCGGTGATTAGTGACTCTGGAGTTCCGTTCTGCAGTGCGTCGAAGCGCCGTTCAGACCACCCTTCATATCCGCCCAGAGTGTCTCAGATGAGCCTGGACAGATGGCATGGCAATGTCCTCCTCCTCTTTGGGAAAGAGTGGGGGGTTGTAGCCCAAGGAGGCCTCAAAAGGGGACATACTGATGGCTGAAGACACCGTGGAGCTATGGGCATATTCGACCCATGGAAGCTGGGCGCTCCATGAGGCCGGATTGGACGAGATCACACACTGCAGCGCAGCCTCCAGCTCCTGGTTCGCTCTCTCACATTGGCCGTTGCTCTGAGGGTGGTAGCTGGAGGACAGGCTCACTGTAGCCCCCAGAGAATTACAGAACGACTTCCATACCTGCGACACGAACTGCGGCCCCCGATCAGAGACGATATCCACAGGTATGCCATGAAGCCTGACAACGTGCTGCACCAGCAGATCTGCCGTCTCCTTCGCAGTGGGCAGTCCCAGTAGGGGGATGAAGTGGGCGGCCTTGGAGAAGCGATCCACGATAGTGAGGACGACAGTGTGTTGATTGGATGGAGGGAGGCCGGTAACGAAGTCCAAGGCGATGTGTGACCAAGATCTGCCAGGAACAGGAAGGGGATGAAGCAGCCCTGCCGGAGGAGAGGAAGGCGTCTTGACGGTGGCGCACTGAGAGCAGGCGCGGATGTAATCGGCGACGTCCCTCCGGAGCGATGGCCACCAAAACGACCTCTGGAGAATCTTGACCGTGCGGGAACCCCCCAGATGGCATGCCAGTCTGGAGGAGTGGGCCCAGTGGATCACCTCGCCCCGAACTGTAGATGAAACGAACAACTTGCCCGCTGGCCCCCCGCCTGGGTCCGGTTCCGCCTCCTGCGCCTTCAGGACCCTCTCCTTGATCTCCCACGGGAGGGCACCCACGATGCATGAAGAAGGGAGGATTGGGAGAGCGGGCACCTCCGCTGTGTCAGGGGAGAACTGCCTGGAGAGCGCATCAGGTTTAGTGTTCTTAGACCTGTGGTGGTAGGTGATGGTAAAGTTGAAACGGCCAAAGAACAAGGACCAGCGGGCCTGGCGGGCGTTCAGACGCTTGGCCATCCTTAGGTACTCCAGGTTCTTATGATCTGTCCAAACAACGAAGGGTTGGGCAGCCCCCTCCAACTAGTGATGCCACTCCTCCAGCGCGAGCTTAACCGCCAGGAGCTCCCTATCACCAATGTCGTAATTCTTCTCCGCCGGGGACAGTCGGCGGGAGAAAAATGCACACGGCCGGACCTCCCCATCCACCGGAGAACGCTGGGACAACAAGGCCCCCACCCCAGAGTCCGAGGCATCCACTTCCACCAGGCACTGTAGCGCGGGATCCACCTGAGTCAAGATGGGGGAGGACGAAAACCGGGTCTTGAACTCGGCGAATGTGGCTGCAGCCTCCTCCATCCACCGGAAAGCCATCTTCGGGGAGGTAAGGCGGGTGAGGGGAAGAGCAATGACACTGTAGTTATTAATAAAGCACCGGTAAAAGTTGGCGAAACCCAGGAATTGCTGCAGCTGCTTCCTAGAGGAGGGGGGAGGCCAGTCCACAACGGTCTTCACCTTGTCGGGGTCCGGGGTGACCTGATTATGAGAGATGGTGAAGCCAAGAAATGAGGTCTTGGAGGCATGAAACTCACATTTCTCAGCCTTAGCGTACAGCTTATTCTCCAAGAGTCGCTGCAAGACCCGCCTCACGTGAACGCGGTGCTCATCCAGGGATCGGGAGAAGATCAAGATGTCATTGAGATAGACGAAGACGAATGACCCCAGGAAGTCCCGAAGTACATCATTGGTCAGTCTCTGGGAGATGGCCAGAGCGTTGGTTAGCCCAAATGGCATCACCAGGTACTCAAAGTGGCCGCTTGGGGTCTGGAAACCAGTCTTCCACTCATCTCCCTCCCTGATCCACACCAAATGATATGCATTCCGGAGATCCAGTTTGGTAAAGATCGAGGCCCCCTGGAGGGAATCAAAAGCCGTGTCCATCAGAGGCAGCGTGTACTTGTCCTTGATGGTGATCTCGTTGAGGGCACGGAAGTCTATACACAGCCTTAGGATGCCATCTTTCTTCCCGGCCCCTACTGCCAAGGAAGACGGGTGGATAATGCCCGAGCCGAGGGACTCCTTATGCCTCCATTGCTTCCCGCTCCGGGGCCGACAGGCTGTAGAGGCGGCTCGATGGCAGCGGGGCCTCAGCCTGGAGATTGATGGCACAGTCATAGGGCCGGTGGGGGGGAAGAGACAACGCCTGGGACTTACTGAAAACTGCCCCCAGATTGTGATACTCAGTGGGCACCCTGGACAGATTGGGAGGAGGAGAGACTGGGGCGACCAACGGCATGGAGGGAGCACATGCGGTGAACTGGAGGCAAGCGCTGGGGCAGAAGGAGCTCCAGGACACCACACTTTCTGTGCGCCAGTCAAAGGAGGGATTGTGGAGCCGGAGCCAGGGATAACCCAAGATGACCGGGGAGGAGGCAACCGGCAGGACGAACAGGCTGAGATCCTCCCGATGATTTCTGGAGATGATAACTGAGACAGGGGCCGTTTGTTTTGTCACAATCGCTAATGGCGCTCTGGATAGAGCAATGAGCCATAGGGGAGTCTTCAAAGGACGGCAGGGAAGCCCCAGTCAGGTTGCCAGTTCCTTCGAGATGAAGCTCTGCTCAGCTCCCGAGTCAACCAGGGCATGTGTGCAATGTTCAGTCTTATTGTGTATGAATCTGATGGGTATCATACATTTGGAGAGGGGATTCGGCCGAGGTTGGTCCGTGAGTCCCCCTACTGCGACGCACGGACCCCCTCTTTTGGTCGAACGGGACAGGCTTCTAACTCATGCTCCTCACTACCACAGTACATGCACAAGCCTAGCTCCCTACGATGCTGTCTCTCAGCCTGGGAAAGCTTAGTTTGCCCTATGACCATAGGCTCCTGTGTGTCAACTGATTCTAGGGACGGCAAGGCCAGTAACGGGGTCTGGGAGGAGCGCAAGGCCTGGGCGCCCGAGCGACCGGAAGCTCTCCACTTGGATGCCTGCTTCCTCAGCCTATTATCTAAATTAATGGCAAGAGAAATAAGCGCCGTGAGCTTCTCTGGCTTCTCCAAGTGGGCTAACTCATCCCGCAGGCTAGGGCTCAAGCTCCTGATGAAAATACTACACAACAAGACATCTTCCCACCCCACCTCTGCCCGCCACCACCCGGAAATCGACAGCATAGTTCACCATGGACCTGCCCCCCTGTTGAAGATTTAACAGCCGGGTGGTGAGCACATTGTCCCGATCGGAGTGGTCGAATACCTCGTTGAACTCACTAACAAACTGGCTGTAGGTTAAGTTAGCATAGCTTGCCCTAGCCATCACAGCGTATGCCCAAGCTAGCGCTCACCCTTCCAATAGGCTTGTAACATAACCTATCCGGCTATGCTCAGTTGGAAAATCCCCCCGAACCCGCTGGAAAACTATCTCACACTGGAGGAGGAGCCCACGAGCTTCCCCTAGCTTTCCGCTAAAGCGGGAGGGCGTGGGAACAGGAGTGAGTCGGGTCGGAGTAGCTTGACTAGCCTGGCTAGAGGAGGAGCTAGTGGGAGCTGTAGCACCGATTGGTGCCGGAGGAAACGTCTGCTGCCCTGCCAGGCAATCCAACCGGCTGTTAATTTGGGTCAACTGATTCAAGATAACCTGCTGTTGGTAAGCAATCTGATCCACTCGAGCCTCTAAGTTGTTAAATTGCTGCGCTAACGCGCTGTTCGCTGGGTCATTCTGACGGAGCTGTACTGACATAATGGCTGACCCAGGGAACAGACGTGGACTCAGAAATGGATACAATTATCTTTATTGAACCAGTGTTCGTGTGTGAGTGCGTGAATGTGCTGTGTCGTGTAAGTGAGTGCGGGCTGGAGACTCCGAGCAGCTGGGAGAGAGCAGAGCGCCGTGCAGCCTGGCAACCCTATGGACGGAGCAAAGGCACACAATTAGCTAGGAGCGAGATGGGTAATCACTCAGGTAATAACTGTGGCTTACTGTTCCAAGCAGATGGTGAGCACCCGTTGGCCAGGAAGATAGCGTCTGCTGTCCCAGTGTAGTTGTAGCCGTGTAGAGGGTAGAGAGGAGAGAGCGGAGACCGCCGCCGAGAGGGACGATTCCGCCGCTGGGAGATTCCGCCTGTGCACAGGGGAGTAGCAAGGAACAGGTGAGTAAAGGTGAGGCTTACTTGGTTGGGAGAGGATTTCCTCCAAGCGTTGATGCCGAGATGGCGAGGTGGACGATCGTGGAGAGGTTTGGCTGAAAAGTCGTAGGAAGAGCTTCATAAAGCCAGGGAGACAGATGGCTCTGTGCAGGCCTGCAGGCAGAGTGAGATTATATAGCCCTGGCCTGATGAGGAGCCGGTGTGCACGCAGCTGTGGATGATAACGGCCCAGAGCGAGTCATCACACCCAGATTGTTTCACTTACCCAGACTGAAATATTTGATGGATATGAATATGACTACTCCCATAAAGTGGGTCAAAGTTTTGTCATATCATCAACTAGAGGTCATGTGAAGAGTGCTTACCTCCGCCAAGTTTGGTTGTCCACCAATTGAAATGTGATTGTTGAAGCTGTAAAAAGTATTGAATGTCCTTGCTCTCTGGCACTTGCTTTGGCCTGTGTTGCAGTCAAAGGCTCTGATGTCCACCACTTTGATGCATTTAGATGTGAGCTTTTCTCTAATGTCCTGCAAAGGATGAATAGATGGCTTCCCCATTTCTAACTCAATAATACGGCATCATAGCACACCCAGCAATGAGATGTCATGTTGCTTGTGAGCACGTTTGAAGTGATTGTGTGGGAGTCACTTGGAATAGTACATAAGAGTATGACAATGACAGAATGACATGTCGATATGTTCAGGAGGGGACTGTCATCAGACATGTTAGGTTTGGTGCAGATTGGATATTGAATTTCTGAGCTGTTAACAAAAATCTATTTCAAAAAGGCCTGTTGCACAAAGTAAAGCATATACTGTATACTGATCTGAATCTGACATAACATCGCATCATCGACTCACAACAGGGGACGCACTCTGGATCTTGTCATTAGCCATGGCCTGCCCACGACTGTGTCCTCTGTTGTTGACTTGGCTGTATCCGACCATTACTGTGTGTTTTTTAACATCACTGGTTTTATGCAACAAGAGACCTCAGTGCGAACTGTGAGGAAGCGCCATCTGACACCTGAAGTGGCTGCTGATTTTATTAAATTCTTGTGCAACTCTCCCCCAGTTATTTTACCTGCATCGTGTGATTTTATTGTTGATAATTTTAACAGTAAATTAAGATCAACTATTCAACTATTGACAGAGTTGCCCCAATAATCACAAGGACAGTTAGGAATAAACGAAAGCCTCCATGGAGAAATAACCAAATCCAAAAACTGAAAAGAGAGTGCAGGATGGCTGAGAGGAAATGGAGGAAAAACAAATTAACTATGAATTACCAAGTATTACAGAATAAATTAAAAATATACAATAATGCAATCAAGATATCAAGAATTGAGTATTTTTCCAACATAATCTCAACCAATAACAATAATTCTAAAGTCCTTTTTGCAACCACTGATCAGTTAATCAACCCAGATTTTAGTAAATATACAAACCTGCCATCAGACTCTCTCTGTGAGAGTTTTGCAGATCACTTCAGGTGCAAGGTGGATTCTATTAGATCCAACATTTTATCTGACCAGAAGACTGCTTTTAATGGAATCTTGGACTCACCTTTAGCTGAGGAAACATTGGACTGTTTTGCCTTGGTTGATGCTAAGATGCTTGGTAGAGTTTTCTACCAGGTGAACATGACCTTCTGCCTTTTAGATCTGATTCCCACATCATTTTTTAAAACATTTTATGGATTCTTCGAACATGAGATTTTAAACATTGTAAATTGCTCTCTTCAGACCGGTGTTTTCCCCGCTGCCTTTAAAGCGGCTATGGTGAAGGCCCTTTCGAAGAAGAGTAATTTAGATCCTGATATCCTCAGTAACTATCGACCTGTATCCAACTTACTGTTTTTAAGTAAAGTTCTAGATCTAGTTCTTTTATCCAGTTAAACAATTTTCTTATGGACTACAATATTTTTGAGAAATTTTAGTCTGGTTATAGGACAAACCACAGTACTGAGACAGCCCTTTTAAAAATCGTTAATGATATCAGGTGTAACATGGACTCCCACAAACTGTCAGTCCTGGTGCTGCTGGATCTCAGCGCTGCCTTTGATACAGTAGATCACCACATTTTATTATGCAGACTCAAACACCTTGTGGGCCTCTCAGGTACTGTTCTTGAATGGTTTCATTCCTATCTCACAGATCGCCGCTATTTTGTAAGTATGGATACATGTTCTTCGGCAATCCATGAAACCAAGTGTGGGGTACCCCAAGGTTCAATTTTAGGGCCAATACTTTTTAATCTTTATATGTTACCACTTGGGGATGTTATTAGGAGACATGGCAACAATTTTCATAGCTATGCTGATGATACTCAACTGTACATTGCCACGTCTTCTGATGACACAAAACCAATTAATGCCCTTTTGAACTGTATTTTAGATATAAAGTCATGGATGGCAGTGAACTTCCTACAGCTCAACCAGGGTAAAACAGAAGTTTTAATCATTGGTCCTGAAGACAAGAGAGAGAAACTTCTACCAAAATTGCTAGATCTAAAACCTACACATTGTGTCAAGAACCTGGGCATTCTTCTAGACTCTGACTTCAATTTTATTTCACACATTAAAAATGTAACAAAAATCGGATTTTACCATCTTAGGAATATAACTAGAGTCCGCCCTTTTCTCTCTCTTGCCGGCATGGAGGTCTTGATGCATGCTTTTATTATTAGTCGTATAGACTATTGTAATGCCCTGCTCTCAGGTCTTCCTCAGAAAAGAATGTCACATCTCCAACTGCTCCAAAATTCAGCAGCACGAGTGTTAACGAGGACCAAGGGGTGGGTGCATATTACACCAGTTTTAGAATCATTGCATTGGCTCTCTGTGTGTTTTAGGATCAATTTTAATGTTCTCTTAGTAGTTTTTAAATGCCTCAATGGTCTTGGGCCTTCTTATCTATCTGAACTGCTCTTATCTTATGAGCCCTTGCGAACCCTGAGGTCCTCTGGTACTGGCCTTTTAATGGTTCCCATAGTCAAGACCAAGACCTTTGGTGAAGCTTCCTTTCACTATTATGGTCCTCATCTGTGGAACAGCCTGCCAGAGAGCCTCAGGGCCGCAGAGTCAATAGATGTTTTTAAGAACAGGCTCAAGACCCACCTTTTTAATTTGGCTTTTAATAAACCTGTTTAACTATTACTGAAGTAGTCATTTATGTTCCATTGTTTTATGTTCTTTTTGGCGCCATTTGTTCTTAGATTTTCTCATCTTCTTGTTGATGTGTTTAATTCAGTTTGGGTTTTTTTTAGTTCCTGTTTTTATGTGTTCTTAGCTCTTTTTGCACCTTTTTAAATTTTGGCTTTTAACAAACCGTTTAACTATTATTGAAGTAGTCATTTACGTTCCATTGTTTTTACATTCTTCTTAGCTCCATTTGCTTTTAGATTTTCTTATTTTGATGTGTTCTTAGCTCAGTTTCTAAGTATGTGTCTTTAGTTCCCTTTGCTCTTTGTGTTCTTAGTTTTATTTTGTATTTATGTGTTTTAGCTCCAGTGTTTCCTCAGGATGGTTGCTCCTTCACGTGGTGCCTCGCTGCCGAGCAATATCTCCTTTATTTTATATGTGTGTAATGAGAAGTAGGGGGTGATGTATATGCCCGTGTGTGTTGTGTTTGTGGGTATGTTTATGGGAGGGTTGGGAGGGGTGGGGCTGTATCATTGAAAATATGTAATTAAATGTGTCTATTGTTTTTATCTATGTAAAGCACTTTGCGCAGCATCTAATGTTTTAAAAGTGCTATACAAATAAAGCTTGATTTGACCTTGACCTTGACCTTTTTATCAGCAACCTACGTCTGAATCTACGTCTCATCCCGGAGCTCTGGAGAACTCCCGACGCTCGGCAGGCTTCCCGGCCGACCGGAAGTGCTCGCAGGCGGCGTAAAGATCGTAAACAAAGGAGGGGTAAACGCGGTGGGCTAAGAGCTAAGCTAAAGCTAACACCGCACCGGCTATCGCTACCCAGTATTTTCCTTGCTAATGTACGGTCTCTGACGAGCAAAATGAGTGAACTACGGCTTCGGATCACCAACAATAAGAGACTTATGAACTGCAATATCATGATTTTTACGGAAACATGGCTTCACAGTGGAATACCCGACAATGCTATCGAGCTAGCCGGCCTACACACGCTCCGGGCAGACAGAGCAGCAGTTGACTCCGGTAAGACAAGGGGGGGGGGGGGAGTGTGCATTTATACTAACAAGGCTTGGTGCACGAACTCTGTCACTGTTGAGAGACACTGCTCAGCTAACCTGGAGTTTCTCATGGTTAAATGTAGACCTTTCTATCTGCCACGCGAGTTCACTTGTGCCATCATAACAGCCGCTTACATTTCTCCGGATGCTAATGCTAAGCTTGCTATGAAAGAACTGCATGCAGCTATTAGCAAACAACAAACTGCACACCCAGAGGCAGCATTTATTGTGGCTGGTGATTTTAACCACTCTAACCTCAAGACAGTGCTTCCTAAATTCTACCAGCATGTCTCCTGTCACACAAGAGGGGACAAAACATTGGACCATGTTTACACCAATATTGTGGGAGCCTACACAGCAACTCCCCTCCCCCACCTAGGTCAGTCTGATCATTTATCCTTGTTCCTTACCCCGAAGTATGTACCGCTCATCAACTGGGTGAAGCCATCAGTGAGGACCATCAAAGTGTGGCCAGAGGGGGTTGACTCTGTACTCCAGGAGAAGTTTAGGAACACAGACTGGAGTATGTTCACCTCTCAGGCTACCTGTGGCTCCCACATAAACATCAACTCTTACACCCACTCAGTTCTGGACCATATCAACACCACTATTGACAGTGTCACCACGGAAAGACAGATCACCACGTACCCAAATCAGAAGCCGTGGATGAACAGAGAAGTGCGGCTTCTGCTAAAAGCACGTAACAATGTCTTTAGATCTGGTGGTGCACAGGCCTACAGTTCATCCAGGGCAGATCTGAAGAGGGGCATCAAGAAGGCCAAGCACAGCTACAAGCTGAAGGTGGAGGAACATTTTGGGGACTCTGACCCCCGACGTATGTGGCAGGGCATTCAAGCTATCTCTGATTATAAGCCCAGCAACTCCATACCTATAGCCATGACTGTGCCCTTTCTCAACGAGCTAAATAACTTCTATGCTCGTTTTGACAAGGACAACAACGAAAAGAACATCAATTTCCCACCCTCTGATGACCTCCACCACCTCACACTCACCCACACCGACGTCCGTAATGCACTGAGTCATGTCAACGTACGTAAGGCTGCTGGCCCTGATGGCATTCCTGGGCGTGTGCTGAGGGCATGCGCTGAGCAGCTGGCAGGGGTCTTCACAGACATCTTCAATCTGTCCCTGGCCCAGGCCGTGGTACCAGCGTGCTTCAAGACCACTTCAATAGTACCAGTGCCGAAACATTCAACACCATCGTGCCTAAATGACTATCGCCCTGTGGCACTGACGCCCATAGTCATGAAGTGCTTTGAGCGACTGGTCTTGGCACAGCTCAAAAAAGGCCTGCCCCCTACACTGGACCCTCATCAGTTCGCCTACTGGAGCAACAGGAGTACAGAGGATGCGGTTTCTACAGCACTGCACTATGTACTCTCACACCTGGATGACAAGAACACCTACGCAAGAATGCTGTTTATTGACTTCAGCTCAGCATTCAACACAGTTATCCCCTCCAAGTTGCTCACTAAACTTGGGGACCTGGGAGTCAGTACCTCCACCTGCAACTGGATCATGGATTTTCTGACCAACAGACCCCAGCATGTTAGGTCAGGCCCCAACCGTTCTTCCGTCATCACACTCAACACTGGTGTACCACAGGGCTGTGTGCTCAGCCCATTCCTCTACTCCCTCTTCACCCATGACTGCAGGCCTATGTATGGATCCAATTCCATCATAAAGTTCGCAGATGACACCACGGTGATTGGACTCATCAGGGACAACGACGAGTCAGATTACAGGGCAGAGGTTGAGCACTTGGCTACTTGGTGCGCTGACAATAACCTGCTCCTTAACACCAGCAAAACCAAGGAGCTCATAGTGGACTACAGGAAGGAGAGGGAAGAGACACATGACCCCATCCATATCAATGGGATAGCTGTTGAACGTGTCCCCAGCTTCAAATTCCTGGGGACCCACATCTCGGAGGACCTGTCCTGGTCAGTTAACACCACCAGCCTGATCAAGAAGGCCCATCAGCGCCTCTTCTTCTTGAGGACACTGAAGAAGAACCATCTGTCAACTGACATCCTGGGCAACTTCTACCGCTGCGTGATAGAGAGCACCCTGACCAACTGTATCACAGCCTGGTATGGGAGCTGCTCTGTAGCTGACCGCAAGGCGCTGCAGCGGGTGGTGAAAACCGTCCAACGCATCACAGGGACTCCACTTCCAGCTATAGAGGACGTCTACAGGAAAAGATGTCTGCGCCGGGCACGCAGCATTCTTGGGGACTCCAACCATCCTGCTCATGGACTGTTCCAGCTTCTCCCCTCCAGAAGACGTTTCAGAAGCCTTCGGACTAGAACCAGCAGGTTTAGGAACAGTTTCTTTCCAACAGCTGTCACGTTATTGAACTTAGTTCCCCGCTGACTCTCTTACCATCATCTTTTACCATCCTCACCTGTACATAACTGCATAACTACATAACTACATCTAACTTATTGCACATTATTTGCACATAACAGTACTCTTAACTTTCTGCACTGCTGCATATATTTGCTTAAATTGCACATACTGTTAATTACCGTATTTACTGCACTGCTGTCCTTTGCACTTCTGATTGGATGCTAAACTGTGTTTCCTTACCTTGTATTCATACATGTGTAATGACAATAAAGTTGAATCTAATCTAATCTAAAAATTTGATTTGATCCTACCCCTTTGTTGTTGTTGTCATCTTTGTTTATTTGTTTGTGACTCCTTGGTTGTGACTCACTTTGCAGTTAACTTCTTTTAGCCATTAAATGCACATTTTTAGGTGGTTGGTGTAATGATTAGGGTTAGGAAAAGTTGAGGTTCAACACTGCACACATTACAACTGTAACTCTCCACCATGTCATTGTTTACACAACTACCAGATGTCACTAAATGTCAAAATGTGCATGTAGTTTGTTTAGACCAGTTGTCCATGAGAGAATTCAGTGTCCCATGGGAAATTGTATATTTTCGCTACTTAATTGGTCCAAAAAATTGAAAACAAATTGCCATTGTTGTGCATTGGTGCCTGCAGTGGCTCCTCCACGTCAGCGGGTGGCAGCACAAATGCAATCCCTCCTCTTTTTCTTCCTCTTGATGGAGACTGAGTTGAGGAGTCCTGCACAACTGGAGGCAGCAGTTTCACCACTGGAGTTTCATGACCACAGTAGTTTCAGGACCCTCAGGTTTATTATTCCTAAGCCCACAACACTATCCGCATGGGGAAAATGTCACCACCTCCAACAGAAACTGCATCCCGACGTCGGCCATCCCAGCACCAAACACGTTGTGGATATGGAGGTCATTGTTTTCACAACTGCTGTGAAAACAACCCCTTTTGTGGGAGTGTACATCTAATAACAGTCGTCTCCGGTAAGTGGCTGCCAGTCTCATTTTCAAACTGATTCCATCTTGAGTGCTGAATGCATCAAGCAAACTCTGGGCTCATGTTGAACAAAATCCAACTCCCGCAGAAACGAACTTGCATGCACTTGTGTCACCCGGAGCAAATGTGCATCTGTTCGCATTTTTCCATTGACTTTGTGTGTAATTGTGCCACATTCCACACTGTATAAACAAATTATAAGACTAAATAATCATTAGATATGCCATAATAGGCTACAATGTGTCATTTTCTAACATTTTAGATTTTGGGGGTTCCGCTGAATTTTTTTTTAATGTAGAAAGGGTTCCGTGGCTCAAAAAAGGCTGAAAAACACTGGTTTAGACATGCTGCTAAAAATAGCAATAGGGCATTTTCTGTTGGAGTACAGTCATGTGTTGACCACTTCTTCTGGTCTCTGAAACTATAAACAGGCAGTTGAGAAGTTGCGAGCTCAGGAG
Organism: Pholidichthys leucotaenia; assembly: GCA_020510985.1. Lineage (NCBI taxonomy): Eukaryota > Metazoa > Chordata > Actinopteri > Cichliformes > Pholidichthyidae > Pholidichthys > Pholidichthys leucotaenia. The sequence goes on along the minus strand of CM035836.1, from coordinate 392,473,369 downwards.
AGCAACTGTTTCCTTGAAAGCACCCACTTGCCTGGTGCTTGAGCTAGAAAGGTTTGTTTCACTCCAGCTGTGACCTGTTGTAAATTGCATAAACAGATAGTAAAGACCAGTCTTGTGACAGGTGGTTTACAATGGTCCCATGGCATGTCTGTAGTCTAGATTACAATATTACCATATACAAGGAGAAAACATTTGATAGCTGCATGGGATTTTGTAAAACTGAGTCATGCCCTTCTTCTTCTGGTGTGAAGAGGATAAGCAATGCTTGATTTGGTTCTCTCTCGTTTAGCCGTCAGGTATATTGAACGTCATAACTTTTCTCCATTGTGTCAGCGGCATACAGATAGCGCTCCTGTTGCTCTCACTGCTCAGACAAGCTAAGCATGTCTGCTACTCAGTTGCCCAGACAGGCTAAACACAATACGTGGTGACGTTGCATCCCGACATGCTGTAAACCCCCAAATAGGAATAACAGTACAGGTGATGTCATAACACAACGAGTAATTACGGCAATGAATGATACCTAATGGATTTTATTAGACATTAAGCTTCTTTTACACATTAACATTTTTTAGTCTTCTTGCATTTTAAAAAAATCTGCAGTTTTGCCTTATAAAATTGAAGAAATAGATTGCGTATATTTGTGCAGAGATTTTTATAGTTATTTGGTCAAACCTAAGAAAAACATCAAAGAGTCAAACAGTATTATATGCAAAACTTAGACAAAACCATTTAAATGTGGGCAGGTGGCTGTACATTTATAAGAGGGAAGTGTACAAGTGCACAAAGGGCAATTTAGCTCGACAGCTAAAACATCTATCTTTAATTTGGATCTCCCCTGGCGAGTTAAGTAGGGATGTTCAAGATAACACAAAGGCCTTATTAATGTCACTTCAGACATTTCAGTGGAGGCAAGCCTAGCATTCTCATGTCTAACAGAGGCTGAAGACACATGCATGGAGCACACAGACACACTGACCCCATACATTTACCCAAACACTTAAACACACTCCGCAGTGGCCTGACATGCATCACCAACTGGCTCCTGCAAATGTCAAGCTGAAGCCCCGTGACTTTACTGATATTGAGTGGGCAGGATAGAATGAATCAAACATTTCCTTTAGTTGTGTTTGCATAGGCTGGAGATTACCTAAATTTAAACAAGACTGCAGTTGAGACATAATCTTTCAAATCCCTCTACTTATGCATGATGAAACCAGGCGCAGAGGAAAAGAAGAAAAAAACTCAAACTATCCCCACAGCCCAGTCCAAGAAGAGAAGCTTGCATCAACAAAAAGAAGCTTACCACACATCTCAGAGAAGGACTTATCTTTGAGGTCCTGGACCTGCTTAAAGTTGGGAAAGGACATGAGATGAAATGTGAGTCAAAGGTTTAAGTGCTGGGCTTTTTAAAACAAAATTTAAAACTTGCCCAGCTATGTCCTTTAGGCTTTCTCCTGTGACATGTTATTCAGCACCGAAGCCTACATAAACACAGTAGTTCAAGCAAAACCCCCCAATTTTTGGAGAATATAGAGAAGATGGTCCCAGCCAAGAAAATTTCACTGTTTTTTACAGGGGTTCCAACAGGAGAAATCTGACCTGAATAGAAATGGTTGTTAAGTGTGGTTAAATGTGGAATTTATTTTGCTCTATGCTACATGATGCAATAATTATTAGTATTTGCTTTCATAAATCCTTCCCTTTTTGTAGTTTGGAAAGTAAAGCGGGAACAGTGAGCTGAAACAAATTTGATATTTAGACCAACTCACTCACTGCATGATTACATTTCAAAAAGGTGAATGCTGCTGAGTATCTGGTTTAATATCTCTGGTCTGTTTTTCTATGAGATTAGTTTCAATGTGTAGTATGTAGTTGTAGTTTCAGTATGTTTTTGCCACTGATGACTTCAGGAAAAGTACAGATGTTGCAGACTCGCAGTCAGTGCTCAATTCTGATGGCTTTAGCAATGAAAGCTGTTTCTTGCAGACTAGAGGCATTCGTCTTTGACATCGTGACATGAAGTCTCTAATTTGACTATGTACTCATGCACCCTGCAAGGAGAAGACAGCCTGTGCTAGTGCTCGACTGCCCCGTGGCTCGGGTGACCTCTGCTTATGCATGGACCCTCAGTCCTAATTGTGTCTGGAGGAATTCTGCTGTCTTAAGACAAGATTCAGTTGAGGCCCGAGGGCTTCCTGGCATTCACCGCATACAGCAGCTAAACAGACAACAAGATGCTTTAACACTCCTCATTGTGGCAATCCAGTCCCATTCTATCACTCTAATCCACTGTATGCTATCATATCAATCATCAGCAAACCTCTGGGGCAAAAAAAGTCAAAGTTTGTGAGAGTTATTGTTGTGAGTTTATCACTCTCACACATGCAAACAGATGTAGTGTGGTTCTGATGGGCTGTTGTAGAACTGCCTGGATATTGCAAATCCAGGGATTTGCAACATGTGACTCTGAAGCCACATGTGACTCTTTTGCACATAACCAATGGTTCTCTTTGTCTGTGATAACAAACCACTTTAAAATGCTACAAGTTTACAAGAAATAAGTGGCAACTTTACCCTCAAAAACATGAAATTTGTATGTTGTTGAATTTAGTTAAACACTTAGTTGAACTTAAAATGTATATACAGTGGGCTGAGAAAGTATTGAGACCCCCTTCATTTTTTTCAGTTTTGTTATCCTGCGGCCTGATGATACAGTCGTTTAAAGACAAACTCCGGTGGATAGCAATCTCCTATAAAAACAAATCTATATTGTCTAAAATGGTATCTTATGCCCTTTATTCTACAAAAAATATCTTTCATTGTCTTAGTTGCTTGTCAAAATCTTTTCACTTTTCCTCCTCCTTCAAATGGCAGGTTCTGTGAATAATCCCACCCACATCCCACGAGGCTAATAGTGGCTAGCACTACATTAAACAGAATAGATCCTGTTATAAAAAGACTTACTGGTTGAAGGACATGCACATTCATGGCAGCCCAGAATAATGACTGAAACTGCATTGGTCCTTAAATGCAGTTCAGTAGTAAAACCCATCTTAATTTGGGTCAAGTTTTCAAAGCAGCTGTCTAAAAAGGCTAACTGGCCCCGCAGGCTAACTTCAGTTAGGCCAGAGAGTCCTGATTGGCTCAACACTACTGACCTGCTATAGTTACGTCACCAAAAATGCTACATCTAAATTCGCCTTTTTTCAGGGGGGCAGGGCTTAACTGAAATTTCAAAGCAAAAAAAGAGGCATGACAAATTTGAGTGATTTCACTTTTGATATGTCTTGTAAGTCATAAAACACATATTACAGACATGTTAGCAAGAAAAAAAAAACTCGATTTTTGGTGGAGTGTCACTTTAAATTCCTTTTTCCCCTCTCATTAATTTACACTTAGTACCTCATTTTGACAAACTGAACACAGAATTTGGGGATTTTTTGTAAATTTATTAAAAGCAAAGAACTGAAATATCACATGTGCATAAGTATTCAGACACAAAAACACTTGAAATTTAGCTCAGGATCCTCCCATTTCTTTTGATCATTGCTAAGCTATTTCTAGACCTTGACTGGACTCCACCTGTGGTGAACTAAATTGATATGACATGATTTAGAAAGACACACATCTCTCTGTAGAAGACCTTACAGCTGACAATGCCTATCAGAACAACAACCAAACTCTGGAATAGAACAGAATAGGCTTTATTGTCATTGTACAATTGTGCAGTACAATGAAATTGTGGGTGCTCCACCAGGCTACTTATCATGTAAGTGCGCCGCAGCGCACAGGTGAAAAGGATTTGAGCCCAATCGCTGGTGAGGTGAACATGTTTATTAAACAGAAAAAACATACAAAGTGTCCAGTGAATACAGTCCAAGAAATGGGTAATGATAAAGATGACAGGCTACGAACTCCGTTGGCTGAAGAGGAAGCTTACGTCATGCTCCTGGGTAAAACTGGCTGCAGGGGGAAAACTAGAAACGTAAACCAGAATGAAGAGGAAAACTTACATGAGAGTCAGAGTGCTACAGGGCTCTGAAAACAACTCCATCCAAAAGGAGAGAAACCAATTAAGAGTGAGCCAGGACATCAAGTGTTGACACACCGCCACACTGAGTGCTCACACTGTCACCCATAAATATCCCGTGTACTAGAAGTTGGAAGAGCTAATCAAAATGCGGACCCGGCGAAGCTCCTTCAACAAATTCGACCAGCTGGGGAGAGCACTGATAGCGGCAAATATGTGACTAACATGGAATTTACCATCTGGCATGCACTGAAGAGAGATGGACTCTGTGGACATGTTTATCTATGTTTGGCGAACTGAATCGGAAGGTGGAAAACATCTTGGAGTCGCTGGGTGCTCTCCAGGGAATGATTTTAAAGCCTGTGTATGTAAATTGTGATGCATAGAATTGCATAAGAGAGGAAATTTCTATGCTCTAAGTGAACTGTGCTTATCAGGCCTTGATTCGGCGTCCTTATTCCTCCAGGAGAAGAGATAAAGCAGAAGGGAGTTTTGGCTTCTCCTTAACCCAAACAATTGCTGATGTACAGCAATCTAAACTCTCCAAGGACAGCGTTATCATGTGACTAACATGGAGTTTTACCATCTGGCATGCACTGAAGAGAGATGGACTCTGTGGACATGCCTATCTATGTTTAGAATACATGGACATAACACCTAACCGTTGCCTAGGAGAGGATTTTTTGATGTGCACCAGTAACTGATACATTCACACTGCACTCATACTGATATCACATGACTGACATACACACACTGGTCTCTCTCCTTTGCTCTGTAATGTGTAGATCTGTATCTTGTCTGCTAATTGTGCAATTAGAGGGTTTTTTCTATGTGATCACAATCTTTCGCACTCGAGCACTATTCTGATAACTTTGTTTTTTCTCTCTGCCCAATGTGTCACCCCTTCCCCTCCCCCTCTTTACCCCCCACTGTACGAGGCGCCTTGTATGGCTGCTGTGTCATTAGGGAGCGCTTAGAAACGAGCGCACCTTAGTGATAAGTAAAATTCCTTGTATGTTGTAAGCATACTTGGCACTAAAGTTGATTCTGATTCTGATACTTAATGAGTGACAGGTGGATGTAGGTGTGTGGCGGCAGCCGGTGCATGAGTGCGTGTCAACGAATGTGAGTAAGAATGAATGTGTGTGTGTGAGTGGATAAATGATAATGACAGTCAGCTGGTGGATACCGGCAGAGAAGGAGAGGCGTGGCTGTAGATTGGCAGGGAGCCCAGGACCCAGAGGCTCCAAAAACCTGCCAGCTGAGAATTAAGAAAACAATGCTCTAGGAAAATACAGCCACAAATCATGGACAGGGTTGGAGACGTCCAACCCAGCCCATGACACTACTGTGCAATAAAGTAAGAGAGAAGGGTTAGATAAAACACGGTTGCAGAACACATGATTAAACACACAAATAAATTAAAAATAGCCCAGGATTATGGAAATATACACCGGTATGGTAGTGGCTTCACAGATGAAACAATGTACATAAAAGTGTGGAGTGAGAACACACAATTGAACACACCATTGATTAAAATGGCCCAAGGATTATGGAAAATATACATAGGTATGGTAGTGGTTTCACGGATGGGTCAATGTACATGAAAGTGCATAGTGCAGAGACAGGTATGATTATTATGATAATTAAAAGGTCCTCAGTTCTGTGTATGTGAGCATTCGGAGGGAGGGGGGTGGGGCCTCTGACTGTTTGCAGTCTGGATGGGCCAGGGGAAGAAACTGTTTGTCAGTCTGGAGGTGTGGGACCTGATTGATCTGAACTGTCGTCCAGATGGAAGCAGGTCAAACAGGTAGTGGGCAGGATGTGAGGGGTCTCCTGTGATGACCTTGATCTTTCAGAGACAGGAGGATCTGGAGATGTCCTCCAGGGAGGGCAGAGGGCCGCCAATGATTTTTTTTGAGCGGTGTTGATGACCCGCTGCACAGCCTTCCTGTTCTCGGCCATGGAGCCGGTGTACCACACACTCAGGCAGTAGATGAGCCCGCTCTCCACTGAGCAGCGTTAGAAGGTCAGCAGCAGCTTCTAGTCCAGGTCGTTCTTCCTTAGGACATGGAGGAAGTGCAGCCACTGCTGGGCTTTCTTCACCAGAGCCTTGGTGTTGCTAGGCCAGGAGAGGTCAAAGCAACTACCTACAGAGCACAGAAAAAAGGTTTGTTGCAATGCACAGATCTGGGGAAGCCTTCAAAAATTTTTTTGCTCTACTCAAGGTTGCAAAGAGCACAGTGGCCTCCATAATACTCAAAAGGAAAAAGTTTGGCACAACCAGGACTTGTCCAAGAGCCGGTCGTCCGGCCAAACTGAGCAACAGAGGGAGAAGGGTCTTTGTGAGGTGACCAAGAACCCGATGGCCACTCTGACTGAGCTCCAGAGATCCCAAGTGGAGTTGGGACTAAGTTCCAGAAGGGTAACAATCACTGCAGCCCTCCACAGGTCTGGGCTTTATGGCAGAGTGGCTAGACGGGGTCTGAATACTTTCTCAACCTATTCTATATTTAATTTAAAGTGCCCATATTATTCATTTTTCCCTATGTGTTGACACAGTTCCCAGATGTGGAATTGAAATGTCTGTGATATGCTTTGGTCAAAACAACTCATGGTTTAATTATTGCAGTACTATTTTCCCACACATAGGAAGGCGCGCTCCTACAAACAGACTGTTTGATGGCATATCCCCAGTTCAACCCCTCCCTCTTTTGTAATTTCTCTGAGAGCTACATAGTTGCCAAGTCTGCTTATTATAAGCGACTTTGGGCTTGTTTTTTTCTAAAGTTGCTTGCAAATCGGCTGCACGGTGGCGCAGTGGTTAGCACTGTGGCAGCACAGTTTTACCCTTGGCCGGGGGATCGTGGGGACCGTGAGATCGTGGGTTCGATCCCTGCCCCTGGCCAACAGTGATCTGTGTGGAGTTTGCATGTTCTCCCCGTGTTTGCGTGGGTTTACTCCGGGATTTCTCCAGTTTCCTCCCACATGCCAAAAAACATGCAGGTTAGGGAGTTAAGGGGCGCTTGCGCATGCAGTGACCGGCAGCTGGTGGTTTGTCACCAGACTGCAAAACAAATCTACCTACGGGTACAAAATAAGTAATAAAAAAAAATAAAATAAAAATAAATAAAAAATCGTGTCAGTCGTGGGTTGCAGGTTTTTGGGCTTGTTTTTTAATGTGTAGTTGCTTATTTGGGTTTGCTTTGCTGTGTGTGTGACAGCTCCCCTAGCTCAGTTACGCAAGATTATAAACTGTCTCCATATCAAGAAGTTCAAAATCTGTTAATTTTTGGGGGGGTTACTGAGGTAAAAGTGGCCGGCCAGGGCCTTCACTTCTGGCGGCCAATGATCCATCCAGTTTTTCTATAGAGATCAGAGGCCCGCCTGACTCCACTCAGCTCTGTACTTGGTAATGGGGCATGAGAGATCCAGGTTTTTTTATACAGATCAGTGCATATGGGACCTTAAACTGAAAAAAACAAAAAACAAAAACTCCATTGAAATGAATGGTAAGAGCAAAATTATCTTTTGATCCCGATCAAATTTTGCCATGAGTTACACATATGACGTTTGCCAATTTAAAAGATAATTTTCCACGTAATTAAAGTTGTTGGCTGTTGTGTAATATTTAGTTTTTGTTTAAAGGACTAGCAGACAACAACTCCCATCCTCCCACATCACTAAACTGTAATCGTGTTTAGTGCTGTTACTTATGCAGAATGTACATGTCTTTTCTTTTGATCAGATTAAAATTTTAATTTATTCAAAGTTTTTATGTTGACTGTGTTTACTATAAATTTGCTGTTGCTTATGCAGAATGCATATGTATTTTCCTTTAGTTAGAGTTTATAAAATTCTGTTATTCCATGCTGACTGTGTTTACAGTTAATTCACTGCAAACAAAAATAAATCTATATATCGATATATGTTATCAAGCAGCCTCTCTTTTACAATGTGGTAGGTTGCCTGTTGGGCTTTTTTTGGGCTTGTTTCCTTAGAGCTGATCACTTGTTTCTCTCGTGAAACCTGGGAACACTGGAAAGCTATTGTTTTGATGGCCATGTCATGTTTGAGGCTAACATTAGCTTTGGTTGTCTGATTAACATACTAGCAAATATTGACTTAATGTTAGGGTTAAAAAACCCAAATAAAGTGTGATCAGAGAAAGGATCAGTGGTTTGAGTGGTTAATAGTATGACAGGTCCCTGAAGTGTAATGAGCATAGAAACAACCATATGTGAGTGAATTGCTAACGCTGCTGATAGCAGCTAACCACTGCTAATTGAGGTGGTGTCTGGTCCAGAATATGATAAACTCTGATTTATATATATATACACACACACATATATTTATACCTATATATAAATATAAACCTATATATATAGGTTATAGGTTCTATAGTCGTGTTAGTTTCTTTTTTACTTTCCATGGGTAATCCCTTTGTCTGTCGTGTGTGTTTCTGTTGTTTGGCTGTCAACTGTCATGCTGCTGTTACACTGTAATTTCCCAGTTTGGGATCAATAAAGTACATCTATCTATCTATCTATCTAAATATCGGTCGCTACGGAGGGTGACAATATGTATGGGTACATATTCATACTATGTAGGATAAATAAGTAGACGGTTATGCTGTTTATTCCATCTTGCTACAATGCTCTGCACTTTGTATATATATTTATATATTTATGTGTATGTATGTATATCCACTGCTCTTGTTTATATCTTCCATATCTTCTTAACTATTGCTCTGAGTGTTGCTATCCCTGTGCTGTTGCAATCCTGGAATTTCCCCATTATATATATATACGTATATATATATATATATATATATATATATATATATATATATATACAGTGGGGAAAAAAAGTATTTAGTCAGCCACCAATTGTGCAAGTTCTCCCACTTAAAAGATGAGAGAGGTCTCCAATTTTCATCATAGGTATACCTCAACAATGAGAGACAAAATGAGAAAAAAAAAATCCAGAAAATCACATTGAAGGATTTTTAATGAATTAATTGGTAAATTCCTCGGTAAAATAAGTATTTGGTCACCTACAAACAAGCAAGATTTCTGGCTCTCACAGACCTGTAACTTCTTTTTTAAGAGGCTCCTCTGTCCTCCACTCGTTACCTGTATTAATGGCACCTGTTTGAACTCTTTATCAGTATAAAAGACACCTGTCCACAACCTCAAACAGTCAGACTCCAAACTCCACTATGGCCAAGACCAAAGAGCTGTCAAAGGACACCAGAAACAAAATTGTAGACCTGCACCAGGCTAGGAAGACTGAATCTGCAATAGGTAAGCAGCTTGGTGTGAAGAAATCAACTGTGGGAGCAATTATTAGAAAATGGAAGACATACAAGACCACTGATAATCTCCCTCGATCTGGGGCTACATGCAAGATCTTACTCCGTGGGGTCAAAATGATCACAAGAACGGTGAGCAAAAATCCCAGAACCACACGGGGGGACCTAGTGAATGACCTGCAGAGAGCTGAGACCAAAGTAACAAAGGCTACATCAGTAACACACTACGCCACCAGGGACTCAAATCCTGCAGTGCCAGACGTGTCCCCCTGCTTAAGCCAGTACATGTCCAGGCCCGTCTGAAGTTTGCTAGAGAGCATTTGGATGATCCAGAAGAGGATTGGGAGAATGTCATATGGTCAGATGAAACCAAAATAGAACTTTATTGTAAAAACTCAACTTGTCGTGTTTGGAGGAGAAAGAACACTATACCTACTGTGAAGCACTGGGGCAGAAACATCATGCTTTGGGGCTGTTTTTCTGCAAAGGGACCAGGACGACTGATCCGTGTAAAGGAAAGAATGAATGGGGCCATGTATCGTGAGATTTTGAGTGAAAACCTCCTTCCATCAGCAAGGGCATTGAAGATGAAACGTGGCTGGGTCTTTCAGGATGACAATGATCCCAAACACACCGCCCGGGCAATGAAGGAGTGGCTTCGTAAGAAGCATTTCAAGGTCCTGGAGTGGCCTAGCCAGTCTCCAGATCTCAACCCCATAGAAAATCTTTGGAGGGAGTTGAAAGTCTGTGTTGCCCAACGACAGCCCCAAAACATCACTGCTCTAGAGGAGATCTGCATGGAGGAATGGGCCAAAATACCAGCAACAGTGTGTGAAAACCTTGTGTAGACTTACAGAAAACGTTTGACCTCTGTCATTGCCAACAAAGGGTATATAACAAAGTATTGAGATGAACTTTTGTTATTGACCAAATACTTATTTTACCGAGGAATTTTCCAATTAATTCATTAAAAATCCTTCAATGTGATTTTCTGGATTTTTCTTTCTCATTTTGTCTCTCATAGTTGAAGTATACCTATGATGAAAATTGGAGACCTCTCTCATCTTTTAAGTGGGAGAACTTGCACAGTTGGTGGCTGACTAAATACTTTTTTGCCCCACTGGATGACACCACCCTCATCGGGCTCATCTCCAACGGCGACGAGTCCGCCTACAGGAGAGAGGTGGCCCAGCTGGCATCCTGGTGCAACAACAACAACCTGCAGCTGAACGCTGTGAAGACAGTGGAGATGATTGTGGACTTCGGGAAAGTCACAACCCCTCTGCCCCCCCTCACCCTCACAGGCTCTCCCATCACCACTGCTGATTCCTTCCGCTTCCTAGGCACCACCATCACCAGGGACCTCAAGTGGGAGCCGACCATTAGCTCACTCATCAAAAAAGCCCAGCAGAGGATGTTCTTCCTGCGGCAGCTGAGGAAGCTCAAGCTACCCACCAAGATGTTAGTGCAGTTCTACACAGCCATCATCGAGTCCATCCTCACCACCTCCATAACCGTGTGGTACGCAGGAGCCACTGCCAGGGACAGACTAAGGCTGCAGCGCGTCGTGCGCACTGCTGAGAAGGTGATCGGCTGCAAGCTCCCATCTCTCCAGGATCTGTACATCTCCAGGACCCAGAGGCGTGCTGGCCGGATCATAGCCGATCCCTCACACCCTGGTCACGTACTGTTTGCCCCCCTCCCCTCAGGTAGAAGACTTCGGTCCATCCAGACTAAAACCTCCCGTCACATGAACAGCTTCTTCCCCTCTGCCATCAGACTGCTGAACACTAAGTGACTTATTGACTCTCGTGCACTATGTACAGCAGCTCAACCAGTCTCATGTCAATCATCACTGTTTTCTTCCTGCATTACCGACTGCACTATATGGTTCTCCACATTATCTGCTGCTCGCTAATATATTTTAACTGCTGACCAGTATCACTCACTCTTATTCTACACTTTATTGCATGTATAGTTTATTTCTTTTATTTTATCATGTTTAATGTTGCAGCATTGCACCGAGACAACTTCCTAGTTTGTGTACTACATGAACAATGGCAATAAATCTGATTCTGATTCTGTATATATATATATATACAGTATATATATATACTCTGTGTGTGTGTGTGTGTGTGTGTGTGTGTGTGTGTGTGTGTGTGTGTGTGTGAATGAAAAATATGGTCAAGGGTTGGTAGATGATCCAGCTGAGAAAATATGTATCTAGTTGGAATGAATACAAAATACAGAAAATAGGCAAAAAGGGTACTGAGTCACAGCCAAGCTAGTGGAAGGCAAATTGACTCCTTTCTCAGTTTGTACCTAGCAGGTTGACCTCGAAGGCTGTGGATCATCAGACCAGCTAAACTTAGCACATATGCCCAGTTATTTATGGACAAAACATAACAAAATAAGCAAGATATATAACATACTATGGATTAATGAAGGAGTAATAAAACTGCTGGTTGCGCTGATTCTCATCGATAAGCTAGCCTTGTTAACTGGCTCAGTACAAGTGTCATTCTGGAAAAAAAAATAGCAATAGGCCAGAATTATTAGCAACTGTGGATTAATGAATGAGCTGGGACAGATGGCTATTGGGGTGACTAGAATTTACAGGGAAAAGCTTTAAAGATGCACTCCGGCGGCTCTAAAACCACCTAAAACTGCCTCAAAAACAAATATGTACTGCCCACAATAGTACAGTATATTGTGGCTTTTTACCCACAAAAACTTTCATTGCCTTAGAATTGCTTGGAAAGAGCTTTTAAATCTTTCACCTACTTAAGTATGTGCAGATCTATGAATATTCTAATTAGCTGCGCTCCCCAACCTACAGGGCTTGAACATGATTGGTTGCCACGACTCCTGGTGGGTGGGATGCTAGTCACTTCACAACGCTTCTGGACGTTAAAGTTTTACCTACATCTTTAAAAGTAAAAAGCGAAACATTTTTCTGAAAACGGTCTTGCCAAGCATGGCACCCCATCCTCCGACGACTGTGGCAAGACGGTGCCAGTTCTGCTTATCAAAGGTGGCCCACTGGGCGGCTCACATTCCACAGCTTGGCACCCATCTGCCAGCGAAGTGAGCTGAGAGCAGCCGTCTCACTGAGCAACATTCAAGCTGGACCTGGGGACCTCTACTTCTTTCCTGATGAACCCCAGGAAAGAAGTAGAGTGAGTGGTGAATTCGCACTTCTCCACTTTCACAAAAACCTGATTCTCCAGCAGCCGCTGCAGAACAGACCGAATATGGACTACGTGCTCCTCCAGCATGCAGGAAAAAATCAAAATATCGTCCAAATAAACAAAAACAAACTGGTTCACCATGTCTCGCAAGACATCATTGATTAACCGCTGGAAGACGGCAGGGGCGTTGGTCAGCCCGAACGGCATGACTAAATACTCAAATTGGTCCAGAGGTGTTTTAAATGCTGTCTTCCACTTGTCTCCCTCACAAATTGGTATGTGTTACGGAGGTCAAGCTTGGTGAAATAACACGCCCACTGGAGAAGCTCAAATTCTGAGTTAATAAGGGGCAGCTGATATTTATCCTTACAGGTAATGGTGTTAAGTTCTCGGTTGTCAATACATGGCCGCAATGTCCTGTCATTTTTCCCAACAAAAAAGAACCCAACGCCAAGAGGGGCGGACGACGGGTGAATAAGGCCGGTGCTAAGGGAGTCTTTAATGTAGGTCTCCATCACCTCCCTCTCCGGCCCAAATAAACTGTAGAGCCAGCTGGTTGGCAGCTGCGCATCCAGAAGGAGGTCGATAGCACAGTCATAGGCCAGTGAGGTGGTAAAGATAGGGTCCTAGACTTGCTAAAGACCTCCCCTAAGTCATGACCATAGACCTCGGTCACAGAGCTGAGATCCGCCAGCTCAGCCGAAAAGGAGGAGATCAGGAGAGAGGGTGAGCATGCGGCTGAGCGGAGACACGAAGAGAGACAGAAGGGGCTCCAGGACAAAATGGAGCCCTGACTCCAATTAATTGTGGGGTTATGGATTTGGAGCCACGGATACCCCAGGATCATGGGGGTAGTGGATTGAGGCAGCACATAGAACTGAACGGTCTTGCGGTGATTACCGGACAAAATGACCAAAATGGGCTCTGTTTGTTCAGCAATCGCTGCGATCCGGCCGCCTGATACCATCGAGACATTCAAAGGCATCGGCAGATTCCTGGTAGGAATCTGAAGTTCTCGGACCAGTGCCAGATTAATGAAATTCCGCTCCGCCCCTGAATCAATCAGGGCGGACGTTTTGAATTCAGCCCCCGGTAACTGAATGAGGACCGGGAGTTCAAAACGGTTGGGAGAATTTTGGGAAGGTCCTTCCGCCAGACCCCCTACAGCTACTGACGGTCCAGATCTTTTGGGATGAATTGGGCATTTCGGTATTGCCTGGACAGGGACCCCACAATATATGCACACCCCCGCTCTCTTATGACACTGGTGTTCCCTCGGAGTCAGACGGGCCCTACCGAGGACCATCGTCTCCGGTGACGACGCGGATGGAGCAGCATCAGAGACTGGGGGGGGGGGGCTGTGGAGCGAATGGGGAAGCAGCGGTTTTCTGCTCCCTCGCGTGCTCCCTAAACCGGTTATCGAGAGCCACCACCTGTGCAATAAGCTCATCCAGAGAGGAGGGAGAAGCTTGGCTAGCCAGCTCGTCGTAAAGGTTAGCATTCAGATCCCTGTGCAGAGCAACGTCATTCCATCCAGAGTCCACCGCAGCGACCCAGAACTCAACGGAGAAATGGGCTACAGACCGATTCCTCTGCCAGAGTCCCATCAGCTGGCTAACAATATTCCCCTCGCTCTCCGTATGGTTGAAAGCCTCAGAAAATTCCTGCACAAACCATTCGAATGTGTAAGAAGGCCCGGACGGACCACTCAAGGTGGACTGTGCCCACTTGAGTGCTCGGTCCCGCAGCAGCAAGGTCACGAAGTGAATTTTGGCCGAATCATACCTAAACTCGCCCTCCACCTGCTGGAAAAAAAAGCCGGCAGTGAAGCAGGAGCCCTTTGCATCCCCCCACCTCCTCCCCATAAGGGGCAGGTGAAGGAACAGAAATGGTCCTGCGGATGGAAGAGACTGCCAGGACAGCAGGTGCGGGGGGAGACGCCACACCAGGAAGCCGACACAGTTGCTCGGTGACAGTTGCCAAATACTGGGTGATGGTTTGGAATTGGTCAAATAAAAACATGACCCGGCGCTCCGTGTCCTCCAAGCGCCAGAGTGCCGACTGCTTACCCAGTGAAGCGCCCACTGAGCCTCGATCTTAGCTGGACCATTCTGTCATGATTCAACCCAAGAGAGAGAGGCTCAAACGCTGAGCAACCACACCAGATGAACACTCAGACTCAGATGGTAAAAGGATTCACAACTTTAATGAAAACACAAAAACTAAAAATACACAAATGTCATGGTCTGGTGAGCACACGCCCCCTCCTTTCTGTTTCCTCCTCCGCAGGTAATCAACGCACCTGAGAGACTGGACGCACCTGCTGCCTCTGCTCAGCCAGCGCTTATTAGGACCATCTCTTCAGTGCCTCAGCGCTGGCTTGTTTGGGTATACTGCCTCGCAGTTCAACACAGCAAGTATTGTTCATGTTTACGGTGAAGTTTTCGCACTCACCTTGTCTCTGTCTTTGTTCTCAGGTTGCTGCCACCAGTGCGGGTGCGTCTTCGGGGACTGTGTGTGCTCACCTGCCTCTCCATCCACACTCAGCTGCAACTGTTCTCCACCCGGTCAGGCACCATCGGCTCTACTCCATTCAATCTCACAACCCACTTCATCCTGCTGGTTCGTCTCTCCCCACTGGGGTCCCTGCCAGTTCTCCTGTTTGGCCCACGTAAGTGGCATTTTGGCTTGCCATCTCCCTGTCTCCATTCCTCCTCTCACACCTCTCGTTTCTCTCTCCACAGGCCACTTCCTCTGGCGAGTAACGTTTTCTGTAGCTGTGCTCAGAACCTTTTGAGATTTAATAAAGATTCTCAAATGTGTTTTCTTATGTACCTTTGTTGTTGCATTCTGCACGTGAGCTGTCAGCCTATTAATCATGACAACAAACCCACATAAAAGTGCATAACTAAGGAAAAGCACAAACAAAACACACTTAAATGGACACACAAAATCTGGAGCACGCTGGAATGCACGCAGCCTGGAGGGAGAAAGAAGAGAGCTTAAGCTAGACAACAGGCTTTGCCATTGCTCGAGGGAGCACCAGCCCAGTTTCCATACCCCCTCACGTCCTACGTCAACGCGCTCTTCACTCCTCGCTCTTCTGCTTTCCACCACTCCCCCAATGCACCTGAGCCCATGGCGGTGGGACGGTCCAAGATCGCTCCTGCTGAAAAGCTCCGGTGTTACGAGGAGGGGTTGTGTTTTTACTGTGGCCAATCCAGTCACGCCATCGCCTCTTGCCCCAATAAGTTAAAAGATTAAGCCCGTCAATCACTGTGGGGGGATTGGCGGGTGACTCAGTTAACTCCTTCCCTAATTGTCTCAGTTTGCCCATTAGGTTACTGCTCAAAGCCACTGAGTTTGTCGGCTCCACCTTGGTTGATTCCAGAGCTGAGCAAAATTTTATCTCAGAGGATTTGGCAACCCAGTTTAACATCCCGTGTTCTGAGCTTCCCAGGCCCCTGAAAATTATTACCCTCTCCGGTCAGCCCTTTTGCTGGGTTTTCAAACAAACTGTACCTCTTGCCCTACTAGCTTCTGGTAACCATCATGAACTTCTGTCCTTTCTCATCCTCCCCCTATCCACATCCCCCATTGTGTTAGGATTCTCCCGGTTGAGGTCACATTGCCCCGTTATTAATTGAGACAGGGGAGTTATTACCTTGCGGAGTTCCTATTGTATGTTCACCTGCCTCCATTCTGCCACCTGCTCCCAGTCCATCCCCATTCAGCCCCCTGTCCCCAAAGCCCCTGATCTGTCCAGTGTACCCCCAAAGTACCATGATTTGGCGCCCATGTTCAGTAAAGCAAAATCCCTGTCATTGCCTCCACACTGACCTTGCGACGCAGCTATAAGGTGGTTATACAGCCTGTCAGCCCCCGAGAGGGAGGCCATGGATAAATATATCAAAGAGTACCTTAATGTTGGTATCATCCGGCCCTCGCCATCTGCTGTGGCCGCAGGGTTCTTCTTCATGGCCAAGAAGGATGGCTCTCTGCGCCCCTGCATAGACTATTGTGAGCTGAATAACATCACCATTAAGGATAAATATGCCCTCCCCCTCATTAACTCGCCATTCGCTCAGCTCCAGGGCTCAGTTATTTACATGAAGTTGGACCTATGCAACGCCTATCACCTCATTAGAAGTTGGGAGGGTGATGAGTGGAAGACTGGATTTCACACCTCTAGTGGCCACTTTGAGTATTGCGTCATGCCTTTTGGCCTCACCAATGCCCCTGCTGTGTTTCAGCCCTCATTAATGATGTATTGAGGGATTTTTCTGGGCGCATTTGTGTTTGTGTACCTTGATGACATCCTTGTTTTCTCCAGATCCCTAGCTGAGCACAAGACGCATGTTCGGATGGTCCTCTAGCGCCTCCTCAAAAATCAGCTCTACATGAAGGCTGAAAAGTGCGAGTTCCATACCAACATCACCACTTTTCTGGGCTGGTGGCCCTCTATGGACAGTGACATGCACGAATACACCAGAGCTTGTCCTCAGTGTTCCACAGCAAAGAACCCCATGACCCCCCCACCCCTCGCCGGCCTGCTCCATCCCCTCCCCGTACCGGGCCGGCCCTGGTCCCACGTTGCCCTCAATTACATCACTGGACTACCTCTCTCCAACGGGCACCTGGTCATCCTCACCATAGTGGACAGCTTCTCCAAGAATGCACAATTTATCCCCCTGAAGAAACTCCCATCGGCCTTGGAGACAGCCCAGCTCCTCTCAGTCCATGTGATCAGGTTGCACAGCATCCTGCTGGACACTGTCTCTGACCGGGGTCCCCAGTTCATCTCCAAGGTATGTCGAGCTTTCTGTAAATCTATCAGGGCCACAGTCAGCCTATCCCCTGGTTACCATCCTCAGAGTAACGGGTAGTGCGAGTGGGCGAACCAGGAACTCAAGTCCATGCTATGCTGTGTCATGGCTTTGGACCCCTTGTCGTAGAGCTCCTTCCTCCCATGGGCTGAATATGCCCACAATTCGGTCACCTCCGCTGCCACTGGATTCTCCCCCTTTGAGGCCTCCCTTGGGTACAACCCACCCCTCTTCCCCATCACTGAGGAGGAATTGTCTGACCTATCCATTTCTGCACATATATCTCGGTGCAAACACTTTTGGAGGGACACAAAGGCTGCTGTGCTCCGGTCCACGAAGAAGAACGTCAGGTGAGCTGACAAGAAAAGGTGCCCTGCCCCTGCCTATAGGGTTGGCCAGAGAGTATGGCTATCCACAAAGAACTTCCTTCTTAAAACCAACTCCAGAAAGCTCACTCCCCAATTTATAGGACCCTTTACCATCAAGTCCATCATCAACCCCATATCAGTGAGGCTCGACCTACCCTCTTCCCTTATGGTCAACCCTTCCTTTCATGTATCCCTTATCAAGCCCATTTTTGCCAGCTCCCTTTGCCTGCCATCTAAGCCTCCGCTGCCGCCCAAGATGATCGATGGTGGGCTTGTGCATGCCATAACCCGCATCCTGGATGCTTGCCACAGAGGGCGTGGCATCCAGTTCCTGGTCGACTGGCAAGGCTATGATCCTGAGGAGCACTCATGGATTCCTGGGTCCTTTGTCATGGACAAATCCCTCATCACTGACTTGTACCTACTGTACGTCATCCTGACAAACCCCGTGTTACGCCATGAGGTGTTCGCGAGGGGGGAGTACTGTAAGGATCCCTGCCTGTCATGTGTGTCTGTCTCCCTCTTTCCCTGTTGATTAATACTCTTCCCGCAGCCCTGATCACACCTGTGGCTAATCAAGGTGCCCTTTATAAGGGAAGCTCTTCCACTGCTCTGTCTGGTCACGTAGCTTTGCACTCGCCTGTTTGTTCCTGTTGCCTGTTGTTTTTTGAACTCAGCTTTGCCTGCCGTGTCTGACTTTTGACTGTCTTAGACCCCGTTGCCTGCCTCACGTCTTGAATCTCTGTCTGCCCTGTTACGCCTGCCGTGCTCTGACCCTCTGCTTGTTCTTGGATTCTGGATCTCACCTCACGGACTGGAATTGGATACACCCGGATAAGTGCACTTCGTCACCCCTCCACAAGTAAGTTGACTTACCACCTTTAACATTCATTGCTCCCTGCTCCATCTCCCCTTCACCTAGGCCTGGCCAGCCTGCCCCTGTGTCTTCCCTGGAGCTGCCCTGCCACACTTCATCACCACCACTGCTGGCAACCCGCTCTCCGTCTCTGCAGGACCCTCATCCTGTCACCGCAGCTTCTCCCCAGAGTGCCTGTAAGCATAAAACAATATTATTCATTATCATTATCCGCCCATCAATACTAACTCCTGTTTCTGCTCTCACCTGCAGGGTTGCCAGATCCTCGTTGCACATTATTTCACTATTGCACAATTATTGTAATAAAGTTTATTGTTGAACTCTACTTACTGTTTCCTTCTGCGTTGCTTTTGGGTCTTGGTCTCAGAATCCTTGTCAATTGCATGCTAAATTTTACTTGAACTAAATTTACAACCTTTTTAAATGTAAATGACCCTTAAACATTCATAAAAATAGCAAGAGAATCAGTTTAATTATTATGGATTGAATTTTATTGAATGGATCAATATACATGAAAGTGAGGAGTGCAAAGACAGGTGAGTTATAGTGATAATTAAAAAGTCCTCAGTTCTGTGCATGTGAGCGTTCGGGGGGGGGGGGGCGGGCTCTGACTGTTTGTAGTTCGGATGGCCCAGGGGAAGAAACTGGAGGTCTGGAGGTCTGGAGGTATGGGGCCTGATGGATCTGACCCGTCGTCCAGAAGGAAGCAGGTCAAGCAGGTGGTGGGCGGGATGTGAGGGGTCTCCTGTGATGGCCTGGATCCTTCTGAAACAGGAGGCTCTGGAGATGTCTTTCAGGGAGGGCAGAGGGCTGCCGATTATTTTTTGAGCGGTGTTGATGACCTGCTGCACAGCCTTCCTGTTCTTGGCCATGGAGCCAGCGTACCACACACCCAGACAGTAGGTGAGCACGCTCTCCACTGAGCAGTAATGGAAGGCCAGCAGCAGCTTCTGGTCCAGGTTGTGGTTCTTTGGGACACGGAGGAAGTGCAGCCGCTGCTGGGCTTTCTTCACCAGGGCCTTGGTGTTGACAGTCCAGGAGAGGTCAGTGGAGATGTGGGTGCCCAGGAACCTGAAGGTGGGGACATTTTCCATGCGGTTGCCATTTATTATGTGGAAGTGGGGCGTCCTGTCTGTTCTTCGTGAAGTTCAGAATGAGTTCTTTGGGTTTTTTGGACATTTAGTTCCAGGTTGTTTGTCTGGCACCACAGCAGCAGATTCTCTACCTCCACCTTATATGCCTTCTCATCGTTGTCAGTGATGAGCCCAACCAAGGTGGTGTCATCCACGCATTTCATGATGGCGGTGGTTGGGTGGGTTGGAATACAGTCAAAGGTGTAGAGGGAGTACAGTAGAGGGCTTAGCACGCAGCCTTGCGGGGAGCCGGTGCTGAGGGACAGTGTGGAGGAGTGGTGGGGGGCAAGTCTGACTGTTTGTGGGTGATTGGTGAGGAAGTTCTTTATCCAGGAGCAGGTGGGGGGGGGGGGGGTCTGGAGGAGGTGTAGTTTGTTGATCAGGATGCCCGGAATGATGGTGTTAAAAGCTGAGCTATAGTCCACGAAGAGCATCCTCATGTAGCTCCTTTGGTTCTCCAGGTGGCTCAGCACTCTGTGGAAAGTGGTGGCGATGGCATCTTCTGTAGACCGGTTCTCCCTGTAGGAGAATTGATGTAGGTCGAAGGAGGGGGGAAGACAGTCCGTGATGTGGTGGGACACCAGTCGCTCAAAACATTTCATGACTACAGACGTGAGTGCTATGGGTCTGTAGTCATTAAGGCTGTCTATTGCGGCCTTTTGGGTAATGGGGATGATGGTGGAGTCCTTGAGGCAGGAGGGGACAATGGCATGCGTCAGGGAGAAGTCAAACAACTTAGTGAGGGTCCCTGCCAGCTAGTCTGCAAATGCTTTGACCACCGCTCCTGGGATGCCATCTGGACCAGCAGCTCTGCAGGGGTTCACTACTCTCAGTTGCGTCCTCACCTCGTGCACCTGTAGAGATGGGGGGGGATGAGGGGGAGAGAGGGGAGGGGAGGAGAGGGGTACGGGTTTGGTGTGCTCAAACCGGGCAAAGAAGCTGTTAAGCTCCTCTGCCAGAGTGAGGCTGCTGTCTGATGCTGGGGGGCCCTGGCCCTTGTAGTTGGTGAGGGCCTGGATGCCTCTCCACATCTGTCCGGGGTTGTTGTCTGAGAGGAAGCCCTTTTAAAGTGCTTTATAAATAAACTTGATTGATTAACAGCAATAAATACTGTAAAACAGTCAAGAAAAATATTTGGAATATGAGAGTGAGAGATTTGGGGTCTGTCCCAATTCTCATCTGTACCACTTCCCCTAGGGGTAGGGGTTGAAAATTACCCCTATGAATTGGGACACCCCTTCAGGGCTGCATGACATTAGTAATTGCTGATGGATTTAATCTAAATCTATACTACTTGTTTTCACCAGAAAAAAAAAAGAAGAAAACTGATGAGTTAAAAAGCCTTATCTTAAAAAGAAAAATGTCTCAAATTTACATGAACAATTCTAATCAGCAGAAAAAGTCAGAAATTTACTATAAAGAAAGCTGTAAATTCAGAGAAAAACTTGGACCTCCTGGTTGGCCATTTTTGGCCTGGAGGCCACATGTTTGACACACCCTGGACCAGCACATTAAAAATACATAATTTTCTAATTATGTATTTCTAATTATGTATTAATCACAGATATCATAGATGATCACAGATAAACAAAAGTTCACGTCAGAAGAAGCTTCATTTGCTCTTTACAGCAACATAAAATTTAGTCACTTTTTCTCACCATCATACAAAAACTTAAATTTGCACAACTTATGGGAGCTTCTTGCTCTAAAAATAATCATATTTAACCACAGAGGAAGGAGCTAAAATGGGGGGAGAGCACAGTGGTTATTCTTACCACTGGGGGGTGGGGGGAGATCAGGAGCAGTTATGATCTGACCGTGATCTGATCGCTGAGAACAGCTGCTGTCTCTTCATCACCATTTCTCCAGACTGGCTATAAAATGAACCAAACCGCGAAGCAGACCATCCGTGCCTTTACCTGTACCCAGCACGCTGAGCACAGACTCCGTCTGCATCTTCTCAGAATCAGAATCAGAATCAGGATCAGAATCAGATTTATTGCCATTGTTCATGTAGTACACAAACTAGGAATTTGTCTCGGTGCCATGCTGCAACATTAAAAACATGATGAGATAAAGAGATAAACTAAAAAACTAAAAGACTAAAAACATGCAATAAGTGTAGAATAATAAGTAATAATAATAATAATAATAATAATAATAATAATAATGAGTAATACTAGTCAAGGCAGTTTTAAATAAATTAGCAAGTAGCAGATAATATGGGGTACCACAGTGCAGTCGATAATGCAACAGAAAAACAGTGATGAATGACATGAGTCTGGTTGAGCTGCTGTATATAGTGCACGAGAGTCAATAAGTCACTTAATGTTCAGCAGTCTGATGGCAGAGGGGAAAAAGCTGTTCATGTGCCGGGAGGTTTTAGTCTGAATGGACCGAAGTCTTCTACCTGAGGGGAGGGGGGCAAACAGTACGTGACCAGGGTGTGAAGGATCGGCTATGATCCGGCCTGCACGCCTCCAGGTCCTGGAGATGTACAGGTCCTGGAGAGATGGAAGCTTGCAGCCGATCACCTTCTCAGCAGTGCGCACGACGCGCTGCAGCCTTAGTCTGTCCCTGGCAGTGG
Source organism: Pholidichthys leucotaenia (assembly GCA_020510985.1). Lineage (NCBI taxonomy): Eukaryota > Metazoa > Chordata > Actinopteri > Cichliformes > Pholidichthyidae > Pholidichthys > Pholidichthys leucotaenia. The sequence goes on along the minus strand of CM035836.1, from coordinate 392,451,040 downwards.
CTCCTGCGTACCACACGGTTATGGAGGAGGTGAGGATGGACTCGATGATGGCCGTGTAGAACTGCACTAACATCTTGGTCGGTAGCTTAAGCTTCCTCAGCTGCCGCAGAAAGAACATCCTGTGTACTGCGTCCCATTCTCCTGTGTACTGCGGCTGCTACTGCCAACAGTAGAACAGTGAAAATACACTGTGTGTGCGAAGATAGTGCTTATGGGAGCTGTAGTTTCATAGTCTCACACTGTGATAGGCTTATTATTTAGATGTCGCTTGAGAAAACTATTGTCATATGCGCTCCTTCGGAGCGGAAGGACAGATCCAAATGCAAGGTTGTGTTTAGACATTTATTAACAAAACGCACCATAAATGTCCAGAAGTGCCCACAATACAAAAATGCAACAAGAATGACTTACAGATTGAGCCTCTGAGCAGGGAGTGCTTCAGAGGCTGGGACCAGTAGGGTGCTGAAAAGACAATCCAATTTAACCGTACTGAAACAGTGAATCAGCAGTGCTTAAATATTATACAGTTTAATGAGGCACAGGTGCAGGCAGGCTGAACGATCCAGCAACCTAATCAAACCACCTGCCCACAGCTGATGTCAGAAGGCAGTGGGCAGCTGGTGGGGAGTGTCTGGAGAAAAAGGGGAAAGACTCTGTCACAAAACCAGAAAATAAACAAAACAGACCACATAATAATACTGATGACAAACAAACAGAACTTAGAATAAACGTGAGTGTCTGAGCTCGGTAAACACATGCTCAGACACATGACAACTACACTTGCCAAAGTGGCTAGTGAGAGTGGCTGTCTTACCCGCCACCAGTGACATCCACCTGCCGGTTGGCAAGTGTTTATGTCAAGCCCTGGTTATGACTAATCAGGCTAAGAAGGAATGCTTATAGCTAGAAACGCTCTGTCCAAAATCGCCCGTTTGGGCGGGGGGGGGACTTAATTGGAAATTCACAGCAGAAAAACACAGACTTGGGACTGTGGTCAGATTTTGCTGTGGATATGTCTTGTAAGTCGCAAAAAACATGTTACAGACATGTTAACAACATAAAAACTTAATTTTTGCCAGAGTGTCACTTTAAAAAGTGCAGTTGGGCTGCTACCCAGCTCACTAGCTACCTGTGACTAGGTACCTGTGACAAGTCTGTAACAGGTTTGTTACGTAATGTCATGATAACCTCATGGAAAAGAGCATCAAATCCAAGCAAGGTGTTTCAGGCTGAGTTGTATCCCAAGTTTATGTGGGAGAGGAGCGCACCCCTGCAGGTGGACTTTGTGCTCTGCAGACCATTGACTGTAAATCACAAAAATCCCATGCACAATAATAAAGTGGAAATTCCAAAAAGCACAGGGGCTCTTTGGGAGAAAACAACCACAAATCCACAAGGGAAAAAAAAACAATCAAAGCTAAACCCCACAAATTTATGAGAGAAAAGTTTTACTATATATTAAGGAAGAAAAAAGCACTCCTATTGTGGAGAAAGGAAGCAGGTGAGGCAACGAGCTAGACGACACATGAACTTTATCCCATCTCCAACATACAGTACAGTAAAAAGAGCTCCTGGATCTCTGTGCATTCCTCTTTTATACCTTTACTTCCATGCAGTGAGACCCGGGACTTCCAACCATAATACACTGTTTGGAACAAAGACCTGTGTGGCGCATTAACATAATATAATACCGGCCCCGCTGCTCACACCCTTCTCTCTTCCAGTGGCTCCGGTGGTTCCTCCTCTCCCCAGGGGGTGCATAATCCACTCTCCCTTTTGAGACCCCCCGGTGGCACTTCCTCCTCCAGTCCATTGTTCCCCCTTATCCCAGCTGCCTTCTCTGGGTGGAGAATCCCCCACCCATGCCACCACACAGCCCCCCCCCCCCCCCGCTGGTGAGGTGTACAGGAGGGCACGTCAGTCTGTGGAGGGATAAGGGGGGGAACACATCAGCTTCACGTGCGCCTGTCCCTACCAAGGGAACACCAATTTACGGAGCCACCAACGGTGGACGTCCGTGTCGGGGAGCTCGGGCCAACACCACCTGCTCGTCTGCCAACACAAAAGCAGGCTTCAGTCTGTTGATGCAGACGGTCTCCCTACAACCCCCCAAGTCTAACACAAAATGTTTCACCCCAGGTTCCAACACCCTGAACGGTCCGTCATACGGTGGGCGCAGTGGGGTCCACTGTGCATCGTGCCTGACGAAAATAAAGCTGGCGCTCTGCAAACCTTTGGGGACGAAAGTGTAGGGAAAACAACGGTGGGCCGGGTCCGGTACTTTAAAAGCCTCTGTACTGTGCAAAAATTGCGCAGGCGAATCAGCCTCGGGCACGGGGTTTTCCAGGAAAAACTCTCCAGGGATCCACAGCGGCTGAGAAAAAAACGAGCTCTGCTGGGGAGGCTGCCAAACCCTCCTTAGGTGTGGAGCGCAACCCTAAAAGAACCCAGGGCAGATGGTCGACCCAATTTGTGTCCGTGAGTGAAGCTCTGAGTGCTGCTTTAAGCGACCTATGAAAACACTCACATAACCCGTTAGCTTGGGGGTTGTATGCGGTAGTGTGGTGAATTTTGACCCCCAGGCTCTGGGCCATCATGGACCAGAGTTCTGAAATGAATTGTGGACCCCTGTCAGAAGTGATGTCTGGTGGGGATCCAAACCGTGCAACCCAAGCGGACAAAAAAGGATGAGCCACTTCTGCGGACGTGGTAGAAGCCAGCAGGACAACTTCAGGCCAGCGCGTGGTGCGGTCCACGATTGTTAAAAGGTACGTGAAATCTTGCGACTGCAGGAGGGGTCCCACCAAATCCACGTGGACATGGTCAAACCACCTGGCCGGGATTTTGAATGGCTCGAGGGGGGCTCTGGTGTGCTTGTGCACTTTGACCCGCTGGTACGCGACGCAAGCTGCAGCTCACTCCTTCGTGTCCTTGCGCAAGCGCGGCCAGACGAATTTCGCCCCCACTAGCTTCACCGAAGCACCCACTCCCAGATGTGAAAGGGAGTGGACCAACTCAAAAGCGTGACGACACCAAGAGCTCGGAACCACCAGGCGCGGGCGGCCGGTGGAGACGTCGCAGAGCAAGGGAGGGCACCCTTCTTGCACCACCCTGCTCTCCAGCCTTAACCCAGTAGGTGCAGACTGGAGCGCACAAATGTCCGCATCCCCGGCTTGCTCCGTGGCTATGGCGGGGATATCTATTCCCGTGTTGACCGGGGAGACTAATGCGTGTGACAGACAACTGGCCACGACGTTGAGTTTACCGGCAACGTGTTGAATGTTGGTTGTAAACTCCGAGATCACGGCCAAATGCCTTTGCTGCCGGGCCAACCACGGTTCTGAGACCTTGGACATCGCGCACGTCAGCGGCTTATGGTCCACGAATGCGGTGAACTCGTGCCCTTCTAGCCAAAACTGGAAATGGGGCATCGGCAGGTGTAGAGCCAACAACTCTCTGTTGAACGTGCTGTATTTGTGCTCACTGTCGTTCAAAGTCCAACTGAAAAATGCGAGCGGCTGCCACAAACCGGAGACATACTGCTCTACCACTGCTCATATGGCAACATCAGATGCGTCCGGAGTGAGCGCTATCTGTGCCGACGGATCCAGATGAGCTAGCAATGTGGCATCCGCAAGCGCTGTTTTGGCATTCTTGAAAGCCTGCACTCGCTCTGGAGTCCAGTCAACATTTTCCGCGGGCTTCTTTTTTTTAAGCACGGCATACAACGGCTGCATCAGCTGGGCTGCCCAGGGAAGGAAATGGTTATAAAAATTGACCATCCCCAAAAACTCCTGCAGGGCCCTCATAGTCTGCGGACATGGAAAGTCCGACATGGCGTGCATCTTATCCGGTAGTGGAATCGTACCCTCCGGCGAAATGTGGTGGCCCAAAAAAATTAGTCACAGGCACACTGAATTGGCACTTCACCAGGTTCATTATAAGCCCGGGTGCTTCCAACCTGTGGAAAACCGTCCTGAGATGGGCGATGTGCTCCTCTTCGGACGCGCTAGCCACCAGAATGTCGTCTAAGTAGACGAAAACGAAGGACAAGTCGCGAAGCACTGCATCCATCATCCTCTGGAAAGTCTGCGCCGTGCATTTTAATCCGAAAGGCATGCGTAAAAACTCGAAAAGGCCGAAAGGAGTTATTACCGCTGTTTTTGGAACGTCTTCCACGTGCACCAGGACCTGATGGTATCCGCGGACCAGATCCACTTTCAAAAAACACACGCCCCGGCCAGGTGCACAGAAAAATCCTGGATGTGCGGAATAGGATAACATCGTGTTCCGTGGCATTATTCAAACACCGGAAATCACCGCACGGTCACCACGACCTGTCGGCTTCAGGCACTATGTGTAGCGGTGATGCCCACGGGCTGTTGGAACGCCTGACGATGCCCAACTGCTCTAAGTTGGCAAACTCCTCTCGCGCGCTGGCCAGTTTAGCTGTGTCCAAGTGCCGAGGTCGCGCGAACACCGGCGGGCCTTTTGTCGTTATGAAGTGTTCGACCCCATGTTTTGTTATCGTAGCTGAAAAAGTCGGGACCGTGAGTGCTGGGAACTGTGTGAGTAAATGTTGGTACTTACCCCCTGGAGCTGTAACATTAGCCAGTGTTGTCGACCCAGCTCCCTGAGCTGTACAGGGCAGTGAGGTAAAAGAGACAGCATCCACTAATCTCCTGTTAGCAACATTGATTAACAACCCATAAGCACATAAAAAATCTGCGCCTAAAATGGGGGCGGAACATGCGGCTACCACAAAGTCCCACTGAAAGTTGCATCCGTGTAAGCATATCATCAGTGTCCGCTCGCCAAATGTCCTGATGGTGGATCCGTTGGCGGCAGTGAGCTCGGGACCGCTGCGTCCTACCACCCTGTTTGCGTTGACCGGTAGGATGAGGCTGTTCTGGGAGTCGGAGTCCACCAAAAACCATCTCCCCGAACGTGTGTCCGTGACATAAAGCAGTCTGTTCCTGTCGCCATCGGTTGCAGTTGCAACTGAATTCCGAAGGTGCCGTCTTCCCGGCTTCCTGAATTGGCATGGTGACAAGCAGCGTTGGGCGTTCGAGCCGAAACTGCGATGATAAAAACAGATCGCCCTGTTCCTTCGTCTCCTGGTGTCCGTCTCAGCTACCACCAACGGCTCCTCGATCTCGCTGAAGTTCTTCCTGGATGCCAGTGCCACTACCTGCACACTGAGAGTTCTGGTTGCCAAAATGATGCAATCCACTTCCTGCGCCAGGGCGTGGTAGTCCTTAGCAACCAGCCGCGGCGAGTTGGCCAGGATCGCCCTCACTGTAGCCGGTAGATTCCTGAGGAACAAGTGGGCGAACAGGAAAGAGTGTTCGTCCTTCCCCCTCAGTGCCAACATGCTCTCCATGAGCTCCACTGCTGATCTGTCACCTAACTCCAAACGCGTGAGGAATCTCTCTGCCCTCTCACTGTCAGAAAGGGTATAGCACTGGAGAAGCGTCCTCTTGAGCGTTTCATATTTTTCTTGGGCCGGCGGCTCCTGGAGCAGGCTCGTTACCTGTTGCATGGCGTGCACATCCAGTGCAGCGACCACATAGTAATACTTGGTATCGTCCGTTGTTATCCCACGGAGTGCGAACTGGGCTTCTATGTGCAAGAACCACGCGGTCGGGTTGTGAAGCCAGAAGTCTTGGAGCTTGACTGAGCCAGCGCACGCGGCGCTGGTGCTCTCCCTCCAGGTAGTCTCCGGGGCGGTGCTCGGTTTGCTTTCCGTGGCACGCCTTCGGGTCACCAATGTCAAGAAAGGAAGCAGGCGAGGCAATGAGCTAGATGACACATGAACTTTATCCCATCTCCAACATACAGTACAGTTAAAAGAGCTCCCGGGTCTCTGTGCATTACTCTTTTGTCCCTTTACTTCCATGCATTGAGACCCGGAACTTCTGACCATAATGCACTGTTTGGAACAAAGACCTGTGTGGCACATTAACATAACATAATGCCAGCCCCGCTGCTCACACCCTTCTCTCTTCCAGTGGCTCCAGCGGCTCCTCCTCTCCCCGGGGGTGCATAGTCCCTCCAGTCCATTGTTCCCCCTTATCCCAGCTGCCTCCCCCACCCATGCCACCACACTATTACTAATATTGACATATAAGTTTACACTTATAACTTGGGTGTTTTTTAATATGTTTCAAGGCTCTATATACAGCTTAGTTTTTTGTTGATTTTTTTTTTTTTGCTTTTTTCATAGTATAGCTTAGACAAAGGTGTTGCATTGAATAGAGTATGCACATAACTACTCACACAATATCCACCCACTATTTTTACATGGGTGCAACTGAATGTTATGGATTCAGCAGCATAAATACCACCTAATGTCCAAAGCAACTGATTCAAATAACTAGACTGGAAGATACAAATTATATATACCTGTTGTTAAGAATCCCAAACCATTTTCTATTAAAATATGCTAAATTTATCCTACAAGGTCCTGACCATCTTTTTTAAATTGCCCACTAAAATTGGTTTTATTTCTCTTAGCCAAAATTCACTTGCATTTAATTAAAATTTAGATGTCAGTTTTGAAATGGGTTATTAAACTGCATTTAAGGGGAGCAATCAGAAGTTCAGTGGGTTCTCTGATCTGAGTATTGCATTGTATTGCAATATTGTAAAGGGGTTAATGAAGATTTTAACTGCAGCAGTTTGGTCTAAAATAATCTTCTTCCATTCACCATCAGAAGCCTGGAAGTGAGAATGAATTGTTCATCTTAATATTCAATATTAATATATTCAATATTGCAATTTGCAATATTGTATCGATCTGAGTATTGCATTGATGAAGCAGCTGTGCCCTGAATTGCCGCTGATTCATCAGTACCTGAATATGTGTGTGATAAATAATAAGGATCAAATAAACCATTTAAAATAGCCACTGTGACTAAACACAAAACTATTTAAAGGCCAGTCCTTGTAAGTTTTACTCTTGAACAAGTAACTTCTTAACTAAGACCCTGTGTAGCTCATGTCAAAGGTGAAATTCATATTATCAAAGTAGCACTTGAGACAACAGAAAATAAATATATTTGTTTTTACAGTTTAGGCCTGGGAGCTATTTTCTTGCCTCTGATACTTGCGTTGCAGTCACAGCAGAGGCTAATTCACCCTGGATTGCTTCACAAGACTGATCTAAGCTTTGTCGTGATATGTTCCAACAGCCATCCTCTGAGTTTTTTTTCCCCACCATATCGCATCATCTCCACACCCATTAGTGGAAAAAACACATATGTCCTTTGATTGTGAAACACAATCATCTCCTGCTTCATTTGGCATTTAACACAGCTGTGATTTTCTTTCTTTTTCCCTCAGTGATCATCCCAGTGCTGATTGCCTCTCGCTGGCTCTCTCATGTTTAACATTTAGAATACTAAAGGGCTGGTTTCGCTGGGGAAATGAGAGACAAGAGCAGCCTGATCAACAAATAGGAGGTGAGTGATATTAACCACATAATAAGCAAGGAAATGCAAAAAAGGAACCTTTAATGCAAAATCATGTACATAAAAGTAAAGGTGAAACAGAAATAAAAGCACCCAAAGCGAATGTTCAGCCCAGTCGCACCTAAAAGTAGTATAAATAACGCGCTTTTGCAACTTTGAGAAACGCAGAGCATGTACGTGTGAGGTATGAGTGGGAGACGTGCGTAAACATCCTACTTTCCCTAACCTTCAACAGTCATGGAGTGAGTGCCTAAACCTAACAAAAAAGGGAAAAGCAAATGCAGAAGTGATAAACGGACAGCGCCGGATGTGACCCCTGGCTTTTCCCCCCTGCCGCCAAATCGAGCAGTGTTAAAACAGGTGTTGTTTCACACATGTGCAGTGACAACAGGTTTTGGAGTGAAAGCTTTATATACAGTATGGCACTTTTTTTTGTTTTGTTTTTAGTATAAATGGTACATTTTTAATGGGGTGGAAAGCATGTTATTTGTACTACTTTTGATGTGATCGGGCTGCAGTCCCAGCTGATTTACCTTTGCTTAGAATAATCGTTTATCATTTGTAGAAGCACACAGAACATTTCAACAGGTGCATGCATAAATGAAATAAACACACTAACAATTACATGATAAACATATACAACAACCTAGCCACAGCTATATTTTACTAATGGACACACAGGGAATAAGGAGTGCTTCTAACTGTGATAGGACATTTAGATTCAAAATGAAATTTACACTTTATACACTAACAATATGTTAAATATAGTGGGCCGATATGACATTATTTTCCAAATCATCACACTCGCACAAGATACATTTTGCCACACTGGCTGATGTTCAAGCCTTAACCTCATTTTGGCGCCATTTTTCATACGATAAAATATGAGTCTCCTGTTGTTTATTCACAATATTTTATCATTAGAGGTGGGTAGTGACTAGTTACATTTACTCAAGTATATGTACTCAATTAACTTTTCAAAAATTTTCTTTTGTACATTATTAGAGCATACTTTTGTTTTTACTTGAGAGCATTTTTGAAGAAAAAAGTTACACTTTGCTCAATTTGATCATACTCTTGAAGTCATACTCTTTAATGTCACCAGTTTTACTGAGTCCTTCCATCAGATTTGAAATTGTTTCTCTTCTTTGCACACGCGCGCGCACACACATACCACCACCACCATCACCATCACCACCAGGTTGTGACAGTAATAATTAATATTAGAAAACAATATAAAGGAATTTAAACTCACCACTGCTACGAAAAAAAATTCATCCATTGTGTTCAATGAAGGAAATTGCTATCAATTATTTTATTTTTTTACATTTTATTATTCACCCACAGCTCATTATCACACACTTAAGCAAGGCTAAGCTTGTAATTATTTTTTTCAAGCAAGAAGCTGCTGTTTATTGTCCGCAGTTGTACAATTAGAAATATGGGTGGCTACAGGCCCATCCAGGCCCACCCACAGCTACGCCACAGCCTCACACTAACATGAGTCCCAACTTTACAAGAAACTAGTTGCAAACTTAAGAGAAGAAAAACTGCAAGTATACAAGAAAAACATTGCACTTGATTGTTTAAATAAAAAACAGATTTATGTGGAAACCAAGTGACAAATTTTTTAGTTAACGTGTTTATAATGAACTTGTAAATTTATGAGGAAAAAAGTCACAAATTTGTGAGGAAAAATTTACAAGAAAAAAAAAACAGTAGTACATAAGAAAAAGTAAAAGTCACAAATTTATATGAGGGGAAGCAAATTTATGAAGAGAATAAAAAAAAAATTAAGAGAAAATCTTGTGAATTGCCAAGAGAAACATTACTTGCTAAATGGTAAATGGCGTTCACTTATATAGCGCTTTTCTTCTCATCTAGGATGACCAAAGTGCTTTACAGATCCTGCAATCCACCCATTCACACACACATTCACACACACATTCATACACTGATGGCGGCAGAGCTGCCATACACACAGGCACTAACCAGGCCACCAGGAGCAACTGATGGCCTGGTTATTTGCTACCCAAATAACCGTTTTTAGTAGTTACATTCTTATTCTTAATCAAGTAATTATACTTTTTTATTTATTGGTGACTGCTCTTATTTGAGTAATTGATATCATAAGGTAATGTTACTTACTTGAGGACAATTTCTAGCTGCTCTACCCACCTCTGCTTATCATTCAAACGGCATGAGAAAACATAAAATGGACATAAAGCTAAACAGCACATTTACAAACACTGCAGTCAGTCACTGTGGGATTTTTCAGACCTAAATTCAAAATGACAGCTCAAAAATGATGGTGAGGCTTCAGCACTGTCAGAACTGTTACGGCACCTCAGCGCGACACATGCATGGCAGTGACTGACACCATAACGTAGCCCGTGTCCATCATTTATAGCAGCATAGGCACCCTGTATGCAATGGCATGTATGGATGAGGAAGAAATAAAGCTGCCGACAACCACAAACCCGCAGCCTTAATCAGTGTGTTGACGCTGATCTCAATCTTCATGTGGACACAATCTAACTGCAGATCAGTGGCTGTGGGCAATGTGGACCTTACTGCTGGTCAGAAACTGCTCCGGTGTCTTCAGTCGGCGTAGAGAATGAACCCTGAGAAGGTGCTATATTTGTTGCTGTTGCCCCCATGAGCCTTGCCCCCATCCAATTTTATGAAAACCTCGTCGCCCGCATCCAAATGTAGGATGACACTGTTGCTGGCGTAGTCATAGCTCTGGTCCTGGTCTTGGGCGATGGCACTGGCCCTGACCTGGAATGTGACATGCACACACAGCCGAGGAGGACAAAAATTTACAATGAGAAGTAATGTTATAAGGCGTCACAGTTATTACCAAGATGCGTTTTTTATTATTACAGAAAGCAAATAAGTTCAAAATTAAAGACTCTTATAAATACACCTAAAACAACACTTTAGATAACAGCAGTTGCAGATGATGTTGTGCAACCATTAATCTGTGTGTACTGACTATTAGAAATGCACCAATTTATCAGCTTAACTTCAGCATCGGCTGATATTTACCTTGCTGACTGATATCAAACTGTCGGTACATAACATTCGCTGATGCTAGCTGCCTGTGTTATTCTGGTGTGTGAAAGGTGGTAATAAATGTTTCATGTATTTGTATGACTGAATTTGGGCTCATTCAAACATAGCAGGTTTGAAATATTTTTAAAATGTGTTAATTTTTTTAAACAATGGCTAGCTATTTGTTCTCCAGAGTGAGCAGATAACCGCAAAACAAACAAACAAAAAAAATGGTCAAATTATTTTTTAAGAATCAGTTTCAGTGTCAGTATCAAAATTTCCCAATCGGTGTATCCTTACTGACTACGTTTATTATGTGTATATGTATGCGCATAGTCAGTGCATTTCATTGTCCGTGCACTTATTTTGAGAGTTTGACTTTGTGTAAGCTTGTCCCCTGTGGCGAATATCTTGTTCTTCTCTCATGACTCAACGGAAAGGGTCAGGCTTGACTCAGGCTGCCTCTGAGGAAGGATGGCACCAAATACTCTTCCTTACTTTGCCTCGCGCTACTCACATCCACCTTTCTCTGGGTGGAAAATGTCATTTTTCTGTATATTCCGTCAGTGTCATTGAGTCAAAAGTGGGTAATTACATTGGATGTTGCGCTCACATCTTTTCGCATGTCTGTGTAAATTGAGAAACTGGGGTAGGTTTGCGGTTAGGCCCTGATGGACATATCCCTCCTAAACCAAAGCAAACATAAAACCACCAGGGTTGCCAGGTTGACTTTCATGCTTCAGCTTTACCAGACAGACCAAAAATGTGTAATCTGTGCTTCTTCACCCAGACTGGCAGGAATCTCTAAAATCAAAATAACATCAAATCTCATCTAGTGCATGATGTAGTCCAAAAGCATACAACTCTGTTTCTAGAAAGTGTTAAATTACAGATTAAATAAAACATATCACATGTTGAAACTGAAGTATTTTAATGCATTCTAACCCAATCTAGAGAATCTGTCTTTAAGAGAAGGACCCTCAGACTCATAGGAGGCAGTGCTTTATAAATAAATTGTATGACATGATGCTGCAGTTAAATCATTGCATAGTCTTAAGAATAAACCACAGAAAAAAAAACATTTAAATCAATGAGCATTATTTGTAGTGTATAGTTATTTGTCATTGCATCTACAAATGAAGGTTGAGACTTGATCATGCAAAAGAAAAAAATCCCAATCTTTTTCTTGTTTTCCCCTTTGTAAAATTAAACTATGAAATTGTGAAACAATTTTTGAAAATCCTACACACTGCATTCAGTGCTGAAGACAAGAATTTAACACCAGTGCACAGTACAAAAGGGAAGGCTCCCATCCAGGCAACTTTCCTGCCCGTCAATACAGAATACATGCGTTTTTGAGAAGACATTTGCTCCATCCACATGGCACGATTCTGGGAAAGGCCGTGCTTATTTCAGCAACTTAATGCCAAATAAAGATTCCGGATAGCTTCATAATAAAGGTCTAGGTGCCAAACTGGCATAGCTTCAAATAACAAATACAACAAAGTCCCTGAACTGTCAGGCTCATAAAAACCCTTTACTGAGTATCACGTGAAGCAACTTTACTTTTAGAACTGTTGCAAGATGTATGTGAACTTTCCCTGTTACTTCTGGTGTCAAACTGGAAATTAGCTTAAAGGTTTATGTTTGATGTGCCGTCTTTGTCATAATTTCTAACTACTTTCATTTTCTCACATTTATTGGAAGGACAGTATAGAGAAACAAAAGGAAAGCAGGGGACGGACATGTATTAACAAGGGATCTCTTGCATATGGGCCAGAAGGTTCAAGCAGTATGCGCCTTAATTTTATAGCATCACACCTGCTTTGAAAAGTGATGTTAAATGTTAAGAGACTGAGGGGGCGTTGAGGGGGTGTGTGGTGAAGAGTGACAAATGACAGCCTGATGATGGATTACTGCAGCAGCCTACACTCCCCTGGCTCCCACCCTGTGTCCCTACTTCTCCAGCACACTGACATATATGTTGCTATACGGTCATTATTTGTCATGTTTTACAAGGAGTAAAAACTGCACAATTTCATGATGACATTTTTGGCAGAGCTTTCCCTTAATTATACCAAGTGATCACGATTACAAGTTGATGGTTTGCATTCTAATGGTTCCTTTAATTATGATTTGATTTAGCACTTACAAGTAGTTTTCACAATTGGGCATGCTGTAGATTGTCACAGTTTGCTGTTTTGATTTGTGCAAAGAGTGTCATTGTCATTATGTTTTGTTTTTCTTTGAAACAATCCAAGGCCACAATATGGACTGTTAATCTATGTTTAATCATATTTTTAGATGAATGGCCACAAGTTAAGGTTTATCTGGGTGTATAAAATATGTGAAAGTGCCCATCTGCTTCAGCAGCTGTTCTATCTAATAAGACCATTTTAAGGCCGATATTAATAGGCAGTCACTGAAATATCTGGAAACCTACAGTACGTCCTCATAAAATAACCTTTAATTTACTGTTAAAGCAGTGTATCTATTCTTTCTTTATTGCATATCTTAATGACATAACTAGATAGTCTGATCATTCTGGAGGCGGTAAAGTGAGGGTTTGCTTTTTGAGTCACTGTCTCAAAAAAATTCACAAACATTGAAGCCACATACCATACATATACAACATAATGAGGGTCAGGATAAAATATACTGTATCAAATACGTATAATGTATTTGTTACAACACACTGTTTAACCTTCAAGTGAAGAAGTAAGGTGTATATGTGTTATTTCTAATTTGGAAAAAAAAAATGTTTCCACCCACAAATTTGTCTGTTTCGCCAACAGTTTTTCACATTTTTTTTCTGAGACTGGCTGTGAATTAAAATGGCAAGAATAGTGGAAATTTGTGTTTGGTCATCAACCAAATTTGTTTGTTTGGACATTGCAGAGACAGTGTCTGTGCATCATAAATTATTTTGCAGCCATTCCAGTTTAAAAAAAATCACGTAACTAGACCTGTGTTCCATGTCACAATGTTTTCTAAAATGGATCAGTCCTGGTATCACAAATGTGTAATTCATTGTCTGTCTGCTGCACTGGATTATAGTACAGTGTGCAGGTGTTTTTATTGTGCTTGCTTTTTGCACAGCTTGTTGAAGTCTTGTTAAGATGTTTTCAGTGAAGTTATGAGAATCACATTTACATGGTGTTTGATCAGTGTCTTCACCTGGGGCCTTAAAGACATTAGAAAATTATCCATGAACATAGCAAATATCATGACTTGACGCTGAAACGCTCAGGCCTGACAGGCAGGCTGATAACGCTTACTAGCACATCATGGCTCCATGAAGTTTGTTGTATTTCAAAGGGCACCAGCTTTGAACTAGCCACTACCCCGGGCCATGTTTTGATGTGTGCAGAGTGAAGATAGCGCTGCACCCCTTCCACTCACTTCAACGTGTACATCATCAGATGTGTAATATGCACAGATGCACAATCTAGCCGAGTGCCACTGTGCATTGTCATTACACAGGAGTCTAACACCAGACTAAATCAGAGCTAAAATCACTCTACACATGAATGCATGACTTCTCAATTTAGACTTTCAGCACACTGGTTGAAGTCTTCTTTGAGCAGTTTGTTGTGGGTTCTTCCCAGTGTGTGATTCAGGATATATTACTCAGTAAATGGCTAATTTGATTTGACAGATAGAGCTGACATGAACTCAATAAACATAAGGAAGCAAAGTACCATTAAAAAAGTGTTACCCACCAAACCATTTTTGATCAGGTCAGCCCACATGCTCGTGCCATCTCCTCCCCTCATCAGCACATTGTAGATGAAAAAGTAGGTGCCGGGGATCTTACAGGTGAATTTGCCTGTTGCTCCTTCATAATTACCCCCAATATTCGTCACCACATCATCAAATCGCAGTATGTCATAACCTTCTTGAGGGTTTCTAAGTCCTGCATAAAAAGCCACCCGAGGAGTTGTGTTATAGGTGGTTGTGCTTACTGATCCTTTACCACCTAAACCTAGAATTCCAGTCCGTACAATGTCCACACCATCTCCCGGCGGTCCTTTTGGTCCAGGGGGACCTGGCTCTCCAGGTGGTCCCGGGGGTCCAGGCTTGCCCGGGCGTCCTGGTTTGCCTTGTGGGCCGTGGGCACTGTATGTAGGCAGTGGCGGCCCAATGCTGTGATCACTCAGGTCCTCCTCATTGTCCACCCTGAAGCCTGCAGTTGCTGTATCTATGCCTGTGTGCACACCTGTTCCTGTGGTGCCCGTGTTGGGGAAAGGGTCACAAACCATGCGGCAGGTGCCCAGCATCTCGAAGTGGCTTGTGCTCTCATCTATGCCGCCTGAGCCAACAGAGCTGACCAGCACAGGGATGAGGACCACCAAAACTAGGACCAGCATGACCCCCACTGCAGCTGCCACCAGGGTCTTCCGCCCGATGCTCAGCCTGGGAAGGGGCTGCGCTGCCAGCGTGGAACTCTCCGGAGTGGAAATGGTGACTGTAGGGAGTGCGTTCACGTGGCAAAACGCAGATCCGATGAAGATCCCCGACAGTGGAGATGCTGCCCAGGGAGAGGTGGTGTGAGTGAGTGACAGAGCTGTGCGGGAGTAAAGGAGAGCGAGAGGAGCAAGGGACCAAAGTAGCACAAAGGAGAGAGTGAGAGAGACTGAGAGAGTGGTGAGGGAGTGTAAAGAGAGGAGAAGAAAAAGAGTAGGGGAAAAAAGAAACAAGGGGCGGAGAGAGTGAGCAAGCACTGAGTCAGGGGAGGGTACTGGCAGATGTGTAAAACCAGGGAAGACATACAGAACAAGTGGGATGTATACAAAACAATAAATGTGAGCATGATAGCCTGCTTTCTGCTGAACAGTGCTGAAAATTTTTAAAAAGAAAACTTTAGGGTGAGTAATATTTGAAGTATATTGCTTTTCACTTCTGTAATTCCCCCCCTTTTTTTTTAGAAACCAAGAACATCAATATGGCGATTAAGTGGGGATGTACAGTATATTCAGATTGAATTGCAGTCTTTTGCCTCATCTTAACTGTTTGCCTGTTTGTGTGACACAGTTCTATGTGGCAGAACTGTGTAGGAGCTGTGTGGGGGCTGTTATAGGACTAATTCCAGGCATCATTATCCAAATGAGCAGTGAGCTTCCAAACTTTTCTAAACTTTTAAAGAGGAGGTTGAGAATTTTTTAAAAGTTGAAATGAATTATAAATGCCGTTAATCTGTTTTGGCTTTACTTATAATTTCAATTTGCTATGATCTTTTTTTCTTTACTCAGAAAAACAGTGACACAAATCTTCTGTCAAGTTGGTGTAATGCAGAGGTCCAGTGTTTACTCTTGTGTGGATATTAATATACAGACCTAACTGAATAAAATCCACAAGAACCTGGAGGTATTTCTGTGATATCCTACCGTGTAGCAATGATCACACTTGAGTTATTTCTTTGGCTAACTCTGCCATTTATTCTGCAACACACATATAAGACTGAACATGGATTCTGCGCGGGGTTTTCACACTCTTATTCTAATGTGTCCCCTTAGTAGCAGTGCTGAACAATAAAGGTAGTTCCCCCTAGAGGCATGTGCCAGTAATGTTTTAAGTTAGACTTGCAGTCTACCACATCCCTCCCCTCTAGATTAAACTATTCTTAAACACATGTGCCATACACATAATGTCTTTCTCTTTTTTTTTTTTCTTTTTTTTTATATGTATAACACACATAACAGTCTAACTGGGGAATTGGTTTGACTACCGCATCCCAGTGAGGTTCCAGGACGCATTCTTGTCCTGTGGCTGGGGAACTCACTACTGACTAAGTATAGTCCTTCAAGTAGTCTGGAGCTTTCCTAGCTCGCTGAGATCTTCTCACGGCTGGTGAGCCAACTGCAGGTGAAGACTCAGACTGCTCCACTGTTTCGGCTGCTGCAGTGCTGCCCGTAGAATCTGCAGAGACGGGTACCTCAGGTATCACCTGAAGTGGTGGTTCGTTGATGCTCTCCTCAGAATGGTTGTCAGACAACACCTCTGGTGCCATCGGCAGGGGAATGGAGCTCCTACCACGAACTTGGTCGATGTGTCGCCTCACCACTTGTCCATGACCTAATGTCACCTTGAATGACACAGGGCCTGTCTTTTCTGTTATTTCTCCTGGTACCCAGGCTGGTCCTGAGCCAAAGTTGCGGGTGTAGACCACGTCTCCTTCTCTCAGTATTCTCTCTCTAGCATGCATGTCATGATAACCTTTTTGTTTCTCTTGTTTATCATGCACTTTGTTTCTGAAGTCTGGATGTATTAAGTCAAATGTTGACCTCAACTTCCTTCCACACAACAGCTCAGCTGGTGACTTGCCAGTTGTAGATTGGGGTGTTATTCGATAGCTGAACAGAGCTCTCGACATTCGGGTTTCAATAGAGTCTCCTGTCATCTTTTTCATGAGTGACTTGAACGTCTGCACGGCCCTCTCGGCTAAGCCGTTAGAAGAAGGATGGTATGGCGCAGTCGTGATGTGACGTATGCCATTCTTTTCAGAAAACTCTTGGAACTGTTCACTCATAAAACATGTACCGTTATCTGATACTATGATTTCAGGTAGCCCATGTTGGCTGAAACTCTTTCTAAGACATTCAATGGTAACAGTAGAAGTAGAGCTACTCACAGAATATGCATCGATCCACTTTGAGTATGCGTCAACTATGATCAGGAACATTCTTCCCATCCATGGACCTGCGTAGTCAATGTGAATTCTTCTCCATGGTTTATCTGGAACTTCCCAGGGATGTAGTGGGGCTGCTGGAGGACTGTTCCTGTTCTCCTGGCATGCCGCACATGACTTCACAAGCGCCTCCACCTCTGCATCCATGTTGGGCCACCACATGTAACTCCTCGCCAACGCTTTCATGCGAGTGATGCCAGGGTGTGCTTGGTGTAGTTGTTGCAGTAAGGCATTCCTACCAGGTGGTGGAACAACCACGCGTCCTCCCCACAGGATACAACCTTCCTGGGTGCTGAGCTCATCCTGTCGTCGGGCATAGGGAATGAACTCAGGACTGTTCATCTTCGGCCATCCTCGCAAGATGTATTCTCGCACTCTTGCTAGAACAGGGTCTTTGTCTGTCCACTTCTTTATTTGTTGTGCGTTCACCAGGGGCACGCCGATATCTTCAAACAATAGCACTCTCTCCTCCTCCTCAGGCGTGCTGTCTCTTCCTCCATCCAAGGGTAGCCTACTCATCGCGTCAGCATTTGTATGGTCCCGTCCGGCTTTGTAAACGATGGTGTACTCATACGCTGCTAATGTAACGGCCCATCTCTGAATTCTCTGAGATGTCATCTGGGGTATGGCTCTCATTTCACTGAACAGTGAAATTAGTGGCTTGTGGTCAGTCACTATAGCGAACTGTCTCCCATACAGGTATTTGTGGAACTTTTTTACACCAAATACTACTGCAAGGCCCTCCTTGTCTAGCTGGGAGTAGTTTTTCTCAGCTGCACTAAGAGTTCTTGAGACGAACCCTATGGGTCTCTCTGAGCCATCCTCCATACGATGAGAGAGTACAGCACCCACACCGTAGGGTGATGCGTCACACGCCAGGATGAGTGGTTTGTTTGAATCATAGTGCACTAACACACTACAGGACTGAAGTAGCGCTTTGGACTCTTCAAACGCCTTCTGCTGCTTGACCCCCCATGACCATTTTTCTTCCTTCTTAAGTAAGGTATGTAGTGGTGCCAGCAGCGTGGAGAGCTTTGGGAGGAACCTATGGTAATAGTTCAATAAGCCCAGGTAGGCTTTTAACTCAGTAACATTTTGTGGCTCAGGCGCCTCCGCAATGGCTTCCACTTTGTCTGTTAGAGGGTGTAGACCACTGGCGTTGATCTTGTGGCCTAGGAACACCACCTCTTTTCCCATGAACTCACACTTGCTTCTTTTCAACCTCAGACCGCTTTTCTCCAACCGTTGAAGCACTTCCTCCAGCGTTTTCAGATGTTCTTGTTCATTTGGTCCTGTACAAAGGATGTCATCCAAATAAATGGTAACATTCGGAATTCCACCTAGGATGCCCTCCATAGTTCTCTGGAATATAGCAGGACTGGAAGCTACTCCAAATGGTAAGCGTGTGTAGGTATATAAGCCTTTGTGTGTATTGATGGTTACATACTTTCTTGATTCTTCTTCCAGGACTACTTGTTGGTAGGCGTGACTCATGTCTAATTTCGTGAAGTGTCGGCCGCCATTCAGCTGTGCGAAGAGGTCCTCCACTTTAGGAATTGGATACTGATCCACCCGTGATGCTCGATTGACAGTGAGTTTGTAATCTCCACATATTCTAATGGAGCCATCCGGCTTTCTCACTGGGACTATGGGTGCCGCCCATTCTGCAACCTGCACTGGCTCAATGATCTTGTCATCCAGCAGCCTCTGTAGCTCGCTTTCGACCAGTGGCTTGACTGCATAGGGTACCGGTCGGGGTTTGCAGAATCGTGGTTGGGCCTCCTTGTCCACATTAATCTTTGCAGTGACACCTTTTAGCTGTCCTACGCCTTCTTTGAACACCTCAGCGTGTCTTTCGAGGATCTCCTCCAGCTGCAATTTGGGCTGAGATTCCACTTTATTCACCAACTGATCAATCATGGCCAGTTCTTGTAGCCAACTTCGCCCTAGTAGATTTGGTCCTTCGCTCCCAACTACTACTACAGGTAAGTCCTTTTCTTTGTTTTCGTGTTGCACCTTCACTTGTGCCATGCCTAGCACGTCTAGCTTCTCTCCTGTGTATGTTTTTAATTTTAATGAACAGGGATTTAATTCTGCTGTGTCTGTTTTCTTCCACAGTTGTGTATATTGCTGTTTACTTAATATGGTTACTCCACAGCCTGTATCAACTTCAAATGTTACTTTCATTCCATTAACATTCATGGTACGCGTGATGGGCGCTACCTTGGTCAGCTCCTCTGACGTGTTGTAAATTGTGTGAAAACCCATGTCTTCTGTATCACTTTCTCCCTCCCCTCTCAGTTGATTCGCTTGCTGTTCCTTTCCTGGGCCCTTGTTTTCATACTTTTGCCCATTAACTGTCGCTTTCAGCACCTGTGCGCTGTCCACCTTTATTCTACATGCTTTCTTAATGTGCCCTCGCTTGCCACAATTATGACACAGCTCAGTGGCAAATTTGCACTCGGCGGCATTGTGCTGGCCTTTGCAGCGATAACAACTGGGGAATTTGTGCTGATTTTTGTCAGTCGACACTTTGTGGACACCTACTTGGGTCTTAGGCACACGAACATGCGTTGCTGTGTCCTCTGTTAGCTTCCCTTGCATCTCTCTCACATCTTTAGATGCTGTTTCCATCGCTTGGCATAATTCCAAAGCCTTCGCAAAAGTGAGTTTTGTTTCAGATAAAAGTCGCCGTTGCATACGGTCATCATTCACTCCACACACAAGTCTGTCTCTTAACATTTCTTCCAATGAGTCTTTGTAATCACAGTGCAGTGTTAATTTCTTCAATTCTGCCACATACTCTGCTATGGACTCAGTGTTCCTCCTTATGCGTGAATTAAATTTGAATCGTTGCACGATTTCACTCGGTTTGGGGCTGAAGTGCTTCTGAAGCTCAGCAGTAAGCTGGTCGTATGTTTTATCTTTCGGTAATGCAGGGCTTATTAAATTTCTCAACAAGCTGTAAGTAGTTGCACCAACTCCACTCAACAGTACAGCCTTCCTTTTGTCTGGCTCCTCAATGTCATTAGCTTGGAAGAAAAAGTCCAACATTTCACTATATCCTTCCCATGACTGAGTCGAGTTATCAAAAGGGGTTACCGTTCCGATTACAGCCGCCATTGCTCGTCGTGGTGGGGAAACCTCGTTTTTCCTCCTCTGAACTTGCACTCGAACTACTGGAGTCACTTGAGTTCGCCACACTCGCAATGTTCTCTGTTTCTCGCCGCTGATTTTTTTCTTTTAATCCTCGTCGCCAATTGTGTGATATCCTACCGTGTAGCAATGATCACACTTGAGTTATTTCTTTGGCTAACTCTGCCATTTATTCTGCAACACACATATAAGACTGAACATGGATTCTGCGCGGGGTTTTCACACTCTTATTCTAATGTGTCCCCTTAGTAGCAGTGCTGAACAATAAAGGTAGTTCCCCCTAGAGGCATGTGCCAGTAATGTTTTAAGTTAGACTTGCAGTCTACCACAATTTCCATGACTGCTTTTCGGCAGTGACAGGGGCCAGGGGCGACACTGGCATGGTACGGAGCAATTGAGACGGTGTGAGTACAGGCCAGCCGGGGAGGTGGGAGGATGCGCTTCAGCATGTTAACAGAGCAACTGGTGATGGAGTGAGAGCACCCCAAATGTCTCAGGCTAAAAGACTAGATTCAAAAGTATGTGGAACTGGTTTACAATGGGTTTTCCCCCCATTCTATCAAAATAAAAGTGATTTTAAAAAGTGCCCAAGTGACAAATCACTTCAAAGAGAAACAAAACAACAGGTTACATTGAGAAGATCATATAATCTTTCTCTTTTTCACTTTACTGCATGGAGTTCAAGATACATTTATTTCATAATCATGGTAAAGGTTTTGGAGATATGACACTTGTGGTATTTTGTTTCTTCAGTTTTCAGTATACAAAATATTAGTTCACTTATAGAAGAGCATTAAATTTTCTTGTTCCAGGGACTTTAATTTTTTTTAATACTGGAAACTCATTATTGCTTTAGTCACACATAACAGACACTGCACATATTTAACATTAAATAAACAATACAGAGATATGGTCATTAAAAATATGTTAAAATTAAACAAATTAACATCAATACTATCACACTGATGGCAATACGAAACATTATGTGCAATCCTGTACTGTTTCCAGGAGATTTGATCATTAATATACCCAAACCATTAATTGACACATCACTGCCTAATACACTTGGGAATATTAAAAGGAGACTTTGGCAAAATCCTCCTAGAGTAGTTTTGTATGAACGGCCAATAATCACACTGTACTTGTCATGAGTCTGATCTCAAATATTCCTTCTGAGCTCAGACTCAATTTATTTCTGAGTTTTGTATGTGTGTCATTATTTTGTTGTCAGTTCTCTGTATATATTTTGGTTTATTGTCTCTTATGTTCCCTCCTCTCTCACCCCCACTAACTATTCACAGTCTGTTCTCCTGCCATCTCAGCTGTGGACAGTTAGGTTAATTAGCTCACCTGCCTGCTCAGCTCACACCTGCTGCTCATTTGTCTGCCCAGTACTTAAGCTTTGCAAGTTCACTGTTTCACTGTGGCAGCATTGCTTAACTTGGACTGGTTTGGACTTTTGCTTTTTCCTCATCTCCTCCAGAGCTTTCCCTGCTCTGGAGTGAATCTTCTGTAAGTAATCTTAGTTTGTATTTTTATGTTTGCACTGTTTTTTGTATTTTGCTAATAAATGTTACAGTTCAGTTCAGTGTTTGGGCTTGTCTTTCTGCCCCGGAGGGGCCACTTTGTGACAGTACTGTACCACAATGTTGCTGAAAAGGATTTATAGGCCAGCTGTCAGCAGCTGTGCTCATATGTTGCGTTACATCATATCTGGCTCTGAGCTTTACAGTTCAGCTGTTTACATATCGTGCTCTGGTTTTAGTAAGTGATAATCTGAATATTGCAAATGCATTAACAGTTTTTTCAAGAAGAATAATGACAATATCTGTTTCATAATATTGTCATGCTCTTTAAATTCTACAGGTGCCAATTTACATGTAACAAAGTGTGTATTGAAATGTACCCAAAACATGCTTGCATTTTTAAATCCTGCACAAAACTAAACACTCTCCTATTAACCGTCAGACAGACCAGATCACACTGATGCAATAGGTGCACGCACATATCTCCAGAATATAAACATACCACAGGATATATAATCCAAAAGTGTTTTTTTTTTTTTTTCATAGAATAATTTTGTGTCCTCTACTCTGATGCTTGCTGCTGTCACAGGAGATGACAATGGTGCTGAGTCAGACACCTCAAGCGGTGCTTTCATGCTGAGCGTCCCCAACCGATGACAAAATACACGAAATCTGAGAGATGACTACATCCTCATTATACCTGATAAAGTCCTCAGTCTCCAATATTTTTTTTATAAAGATTTTTCCAGAGGTACCTCTTATGTAAAGAACAGTTTACTACATGCACATTTTAAACGGTGAGGAAAATATTATTAGTATAGAAAAAGATGGATTAATCAAAATGTAACTGTCAAAAAATAGTTGTGTTCATATATGAAATTCAGTTAATTTCTCTGATAAAATAATTACTCCTTAATTTGCAGACTTTAGTGCCCTCATGTGGTAACATAACTCAACACAATGCTGATCCTTGCATTCTCATTAGTAAACATGCTCATGTACAGTATTGGCTATTGTAAACAACATTTCTCTGAGATATAGTTGAACACCATCATTCATTTCTTCATCCTGGTGATTATCAGGTGACATTTAAATTCATACTTTCAGATGATGGTTATCATGAATTTACTGATTAGTACTTAGACTTAGCACCCTGTAGATGTGGTGACATCAAATCTATTATATTTCATCTTGAAGCAGACAGATAAACTTGATAGCAGCAGTCTTGTTTGTGAACATTCATAGACATCATTGACAAGAAAGAGCTCAAATTTTTATGTGATTTAAAAAAAAAAACAACAAAAAAAAAAACTGTCTAGGTTTTGTGGAACAGGCACGGAGAGAGGGCCCAAAATGCAGGCTGGATGCAGGTTCACTCAGTTTATTAAAGATGCACTCTGGTGGATATAACTCCCCTATAAAACAAATCTACATTGTCTAAAATGGTATCTTATGCCCTTTTTTTTTTTTTTTTTTTTTTTTTTTTTAAACTTTCAATGTCTTACAGTTCCATGTCAAAATCTTTTCACTTTTCTCCTCCTTCAAACTACAGGTTCTGTGACTAGGTCCTCCCACATCCCACAAGGCTAATGGTGGCTAGCGCTACATTACATAGACTAAATCCTTTGATAAAAAGACTTACTGGTTGAAAGACATGCCGAGTTGTATGCACAGTAGCAAGGATAATGACTAAAACTGCAATTTAATGGCAAAACATCTTAATTTGGGTCAAGTTTTCAAAGCAGTTGTCTAAAAATGCTAACTAGCAGTGGAGGCTAACTTCAGTTAGGCCAGAGAGTCCTGATTGGCTCAACACTAGGACCTGTTATAGTCACATCACCAAAAATGCTCTGTCTAAAGCACTTTTTCAGGGGGCGGGGCTTAACTGAACCTTTAAAGCAAAAAAAACAAAACAGACATGACACATTTGAGTGATTGTGTTCTGAGTTTGGAGTCAAGGAGAACGCCAGAAGTGGAGCTGAACACTTGTTTATTGAATACAGGGCTCCGTGCACCTAACCACGCATGCAACCGCCGGCAGAAGTAAAGGCAGAAGAGACTGCCCCCCCTACCTGCAGCCCTTCTTATACACACAGGGTTGGCAGAACCGCAAGGTGGAGCATGTGACATGCTTTTACATGGCTTTTTGCAGGGATATTGTGGGGACCCAGCACACTGCGGACGGACACTATCTCACACTCATCAGGGCTGGAGGAAGTGGAGGGCAATTGACATACGGACAGAGAGCCCCAGGGAGCAATCAGTTGGGACTGTTATGTATGCGTCCTCGGAGAGGATGTCCGGGCTGGGTGCCAGCTGATGTCATGCTAATGATGGGTATTAAATGACAATCACTATGCTAATGTGCCATGCATTCTCTCTGTCTGTATAACATATAAAAGAGCTTGTTGCACATTCCTAAGCAACGCAGTAGCTCACCGAGCTACGACGTGTGTTTCATTATGTTGGAGGAAATAAAACCTTGCACCCTTCCAGCTCGTTGCATCTCGCCTGTTCTATTACCTCCACATTGGTGACCCTGGACATGCATGGTGTGTCTCTCGACTATACCATTTTTCTCCACACTGGTGACCTGACGAGAGAGAGAATGACCGTCTACTTCCTCTCACTGCGCTGTGGACTCCAGAGTACCAGAGAGCACCTGCATCCTCTTCATCCTTGCCGGAGCGGGCAGCGCTGGGACCGAGACGTACCATGAACAGCGACATAAGCGAACCAAAGGAAACAGCCTGAACGGGGAAGATCATCGGCGCTGTCTGCGTTGATTTCCATCAAGCTCCCCAACCCTGACTCACCTCCCGACAGTGGACTTTCTGCACACAGAAGCCCCGCACACACACCACAGGATTACGAGGACAGTGCAACTTCCAGCTATGTGGTCACTGCGCCAGGCGCATGCCACGCACCAAGGACACACCGGCTCCACAGACTTATACATCGTCCTCCGCCGCTGCACATGCCCGAGAAACGCTGCACATGCCAGAGAAACACGGCCAATCGCCATCCTCAGAACCTTTAGGGCTGCTCACGCACCTGACTTTGTATGGGTTTCTCAGCCACGGCGCACAACGGGAATTTAGCCGATTGCTTTCCCCAATGACTTTAGGGCTGCTCCCGCACCTAAAGCCAAACCGCCAAGTCCCTCACACAGCTTCAGTTTTTTTTTTTTTTTCACAGCCGCTAGAGGAGTCAGAGGTTTAATTTTTTTCACAGCCGCTGCGGATCACCGCCAGGTTTACTGGGAAAGTCCCTCACCATGGCGGATTCACACGCAATTTTTGTGTGGCCCAGACACTTTTGACGTCCCGGGCCGGCACTCGCTTATTCCCATCCACCTCCCGCTCCTCCTCCACATCGTTCTTCCCGCACCTCACTCCCTAAAGCCGGCCGATCGCCGGTTTGTTCCATTATGCACGATGCGCACTGGCCCTGTGCTCTCACGATCGATCCACGGTCGTTCAACATGCTGGAACTCAGAGCGGAATACACGGTCTTTTCCACCACCACCCCCCCCATGGACTGACATGCCCTCCGACACTCCTCTACAGCAGGACAGTTCTAACGGAGCGGCAACCCCAGCTGCAGCCTCCACAGGCACCAACCGCAGCCCAAACAACCCAGGGGGGTCACAGCCCCTTCTGAGTGTTCTGGGGGAGCCGTGTGGGGACCCAGCACACTGCAGACGGACACTATCTCACACTCATCAGGGCTGGAGGAAGTGGAGGACAATTGACATATGGACAGAAAGCCCCAGGGGGCAATCAGTTGGAACTGTTATGCGTCCTCTGAGAGGACGTCCGGGCCGGGCACCAGCTGATGTCATGCTAATGATAGCTATTAAATGACAATCACCATGCTAATGTGCCATGCATTCTCTCTGTCTGTATAACGTATAAAAGAGCTTGTTACACATGCCTAAGCAACACAGTAGCACACAGAGCTACGAAGCGTGTTTCATTATGTTGGAGGAAATAAAACCTTGCACCCTTCCAGCTCGTTGCATCTCACCTGTTCTATTACCTCCACAATATGATTGTTCCACGTAAACGTGTCAAAATATATCCCAACAATAAGCCATGGGTTACTAAATCAGTTAAATCCTGCTCACAGAGGAAAGCACTTGCCTTTAAACTGGGTTGTTTCTCAGCTGCAGGTTGCCACAAAAGAGCTGAAGTCCGAAATTTTAAGAGCAAAACAGAACTATAAATCAGAATTGGAAAACAAGATCGCAGCAAAGAAGCTTGGTTCAGCCTGGGCTAGTTTGAAAACTGTTGCAGGCCTACAGAGCACAGTAATCGTGTGTTTTTAGATGGTTTTAATTCAGCCACAGAGCTGGCTTAATTGTTTTTATGGTCGTTTTGATTCCTTTGATTTTAGCACAGAAACCGAAGATTTGAAACAGAAACTCAAAGACAATCAGCACTCTAATATTGAGGTGCAGGATGTTAAAAGGATGTTCTGTGCTGTTAAAGTGAACAAAAGTCAGGGCCCTGATAATATATTGGACACTTGGTAAAGTCCTGTGCACATGAATTGAGTCCTGTGTTTCACTACATTTTTAATAAGTCCTTACAGACACAACATGTGCCTAAGGTTTGGAAAGATGCTGTTGTTGTCCCTGTTCCAAAATCCAGCTATCCTAAAACGGTAAATGATTTTAGACCAGTTGCCTTGACTTCAATTTTAATGAAAATTTTTGAAAAACTGGTCAGATTTGAGGTCCTAAAGCAGACTGAGCATGCATTGGATCCTTTGCAGTTTGCCTATAGGCCTCACAGAGGAGTGGAGAACGCCACTGTCACTCTGCTTAACATGCTTTTTAAACATCTGGATTTTAATGGGACACACACCAGGCTTTTATTTGTGGACTTTTCTTCTGCTTTTAATACAATCCAACCTCATATTTTAGTTGAAAGGCTCCTGCAACAATTTGATTTGAGTAATAATATAGTGAGTTGGATTCTGGATTTTTTTTTAACCAACAGGACACAGAGAGTAAGGGTCAGTGGTACACTGTCTGACAAAGTGTTCTTCTACTGGCTCTCCTCAGGGGTGTGTGTTGTCACCACTACTCTTCATCCTGTACACAAACATGTGTCAAAGCAGACATGACAACAGACACATTATAAAGTATGCTGATGATTCAGTTATTGTCAGTCTCCTTCAGGATGGTGAGAGTGGCCACGGCCTAGTAGTTGATGATTTTGTTCACTGGTGTGAGGATTCCTACCTGCAGCTGAATACGACAGAAACTAAAGATATGATTAATGACTTTAGGAGGAAAACTCCCAGGCACAAAGCCACTGTACTAAAAGGCCAGACCACTGAATGCGTGCAATCTTACAAATATCTTGGGACAATTATTGATAGTAATTTAAACTTTGAAGAGAACTGTGAAAGAGTGTGCAAAAAGGGTCAGCAACATTTGCATTGTTTAAGGAAACTTGCACACTTCCAAACGGACCAAACCATAATGACAATGTTTTATCAGGCTTTTATTAAATCTGTTTTATCCTTTTCTTTAGTGTCATGGTTTGGTCAGATAAAACTGAAACAGAGGAAATCCTTAGACCAGGTAGTTAGATGGTCCAGTCATTTTCTTGATGAGTCACAGCTGAGCCTGACAACCCTGTACACCAGACAGGTAGAGAGGATTGCTACCTCCATTTTAAATGATGACTCCCACTCTTTGCACTGCCACTTTCAGCTTCTCCCCTCCAGACGGAGGTTTGTTGTCCCAAAATGTAAAACCCAGCGCTACAAAAACAGCTTAATTCCTGCTGCTGTCAAAGAATTGAACAAGATGTAGCAATATATTGCACATAATTTAGTTATCTATTTATTTTTATTTTATATTTGTTTATTTTTGTAGGTTTTTTATTTGGGTTTTAAATGTTTTATTGGGTTTTAGACTTCAGACTTTTGAGTTTTTAATCTCTTTGACTTAGTTTTTAACTTTTTTTTGACATTCTGGTGACCCAGCACACTGCAGACTGACACTATTTCATACTCAGCAGGGCTGGAGGAAATGGAGGACAATTTACATACGGACAGAGAGCCCCAGGTGGCAATCAGAACAATGGACTGTTGTGTATACATCCCTGGATGAGGGAGAAGACATCCAGGCACCAGTTGTTCACGCTAATGATATGTATTGACTGATATGTATATCACTATGCTAATGGGCCATGCATTCTCTCTGTTTGTATATCGTGTGTAAAAGAGCTTGCTATACATGCCTCAGCAGCGCAGTAGCTCACCGAGCTACAAAGCGCGTTTCAATATGTTGGAGGAAATAAAACCTTGTATCCTTCCAGCTCGTCACATCTCGCCTGTTCCATTCCCTCCACATTGGCGACCCTGGACGTGCATGGTGCGTCTCTCAACTATGCCATTTTCTCCACACTGCTGACCTGACGAGAGAGAATGATCGTCTACTCCCTCTCACCGCGCTGTGGATTCCAGAGGACCAGAGAACGGCTGCATCCTCTTCATCCACACCGGAGCGCGCTCTCTTGAGCGGGCAGCGCTGGGACCGACATGCACCATGAACGGCGACATGAGCGAGCCGAAGGAAGCAGCCTGAACGGGAAAGATCATCGGTGCCATCTGCATTGATTTCCACCAAGCTCCATGACTCTGACTCACTTCCCGACAGTGGACTTTCTGCGCACAGAAGCCCCATGCGCACACCGCAGGATTATGAGGACAGCGCAGCTTCCAGCTATGTGGTCACTGCGCCAAGCGCGTGTCACGCACCAGGGACAATCCGGCTCCAGACTTATACATCGTCCTCCGCCGCTGCACATGCCCGAGAAACACGGCCGATCGCCATCCTCGGAACCTTTAGGGCTGCTCACACACCTGAAGCAGACATGCAGCCCGCACATGGGACTTTGTCTGGGTTTCTCAGCCACGGCGCACAATGGGAATTTAGCCGATTGCTTTCCCCAAAGACTTTAGGGCTGCTTTCCCACCTAAAGCCAAACCGCCAAGTCCCTCACACAGCTTCAGTTTTTTTTTTTTTTCACAGCCGCTATGCATCCTCAAGGAATTTGGCCGTTTGCCTTCCCCACATCCTCGTAGGATTGAGCTGCAAGAGGAGTCAGAGACTTAATTTTTTTCACAGGCGCTGCGGATCACTGCCAGGTTTACCGGGAAAGTCGCTCACCATCGCGGATCCACACGCAATTTTTGCATGGCCCAGATACCTTTGACGTCCCGGGCCGGCACTCACGTACTCCCACCCCCTCCCCCCTCCTCCTCCACAGTGCTCTTCGCGCACCTCACTCCCTAAAGCCGGCTGATCGCCGGTTTGTTCCATTACGCACAACGCATACCGGCCCCGTGCGCCCACAATCCACGGCCGTTCAAGGTGCTGGAACTCGGAGCGGAGCACATTGTCTTTTCCACCCCTCCCCCGTCCCCCCCACGGGCTGACATGCCCTCCGACACTCCTCTACAGCAGGACAGTTCTACCAGAGCTGGAGCCCAAACGACCCGGTGGGGGGGGTTCACAGCCCCTTCTGAGTGTTCTGGGGGGAGCTGTGTGGTGACCCAGCACACTGCAGACTGACGCTATTTCACACTCAGCAGGGCTGGAGGAAACGGAGGACAATTTACATACGGACAGAGAGTCCCAGGGGGCAATCAGAACAATGGACTGTTGTGTATACATTCCTGGATGAGGAAGAGGACATCCGGGCGCCAGTTGGTCACGCTAATGATATGTATTGACTGATATGTACAGTATATCACTATGCTAATGTGCCATGCATTCTCTCTGTCTGTATAACGTGTATAAAAGAGCTTGCTATACATGCCTCAGCAGTGCAGTAGCTCACGGACCTACAAAGCGCGTTTCAGTATGTTGGAGGAAATAAAACCTTGTACCCTTCCAGCTCGTCGCATCTCACCTGTTCTATTCCCTCCACAATATGACCCTTCTCTTTTGTAATTAAAGTTTTATTGACTTTATACAGGATGGTACTACACATACTGATCTTCCAGGTATCACATCAGTCTCCAAAAAGGGTAAATAAATAGGGGGGGGGGAAATATATATATATATATATATATATACTATATATACCCTTCTCTCTTATCTCTTTGTCTTATGTCCTGATTGGTGGAGCCTTGAGTACTTTTATCGTGTTTATAGTCAGCTTCATGTGTGCCTGTGTTTGTGTTCATGTTGAATGTAATTGTGGTTTGTAAATATGTGTCTAAAAGGAAGTCACCTGACTGCAAAACAAATCTACCTGCGGGTACAAATAAAGGAACCTGAACCACCCCGTGCTACACAAATAAGAGTTCCATATGAAAACAATATATAAACAATAAATAACTACATTACAGATTGCACTTTTGATATGTCTTGTAAGTCATAAAAAACATGTTACAGACATGTTAATAAGAAAAAAACTTGATTTTTGGCGGAGTGTCTCTTAAAAAATGAAAACAAAGTGTGACTTAGGGGCTGAAGAATGCTACATGAAACTGAAGTTAAACACAAGGATAATATAACTGAAGAAAAGGTAACAACCACGAAAACGAGGAGCCAGGAGATGAGAAAAGCACGGGGAGCTTGGGGAGGAACCAACATTAATGACGCCACATCAGAGGGAAGACCTAAGACCACATTTAAAGGTAAGAGACAATCAAACCAAGGGACGGCAGGTGAGGACACAGGTGAAGGGAGTCATGCTAACAAGGGAAATACCAGAATTAACCTAAACTTAAAAGGAAGATTGTAACCAAAGACATTTCAAAGTAAGACACAAAATCAAATTAGAATCTAAACCAGAACATAGGAGACGCTTTCAGAATAAAACTAAGATCGAAACTATCAATAAGTCAAAGAAAATAAACTCACAGGGTGGGACATGATCATAACTCATAGTCCCCCATGACACCATCCTGAAAGTCCATCCCAGTGCCTATATGAATCTTATATCTTAATCCAGTCAGACTAAGCAAATGCTCCAAAATCTTTATAACTGATGTACAATAAACTTTGCTAATTACGTTTTTTAGGAATGTTTCTTTGAGATTTTCTTAAAACCACACGTTGGAGCAAAGGAGGACCCAGATGCAGACAGGAATGCAGGTACATGAGGATTTATTAAAGTAAGCAAAAGACTGAGGTACAAATCAGGAAAAACTAAACTGAAACACTGAATATCTTTGAAAGCAAGATCATGCCACGAGGGCCAGAAACACTAAACTGAAAACACTGGGGAAAAAATAAAGAACCAAGGAAGTGAAAGCAGCTAATAATTAAATACAAACAAACTGGGAGAAAAGGAGCGAGGAGACACTGGACAAATCCAGAGATTAAGGAGGGCACCAACACTACATTAATGATGCCACCAGGAGGGGAGAGACAACATTGAATTTAAAGGGACAGATACAATCATGGGAACTGACAACAGATGAAGGAAATCACTGCACTGCTAAGGAGGGAGAGAGGCAAACAAAGAAGGGAAAAGACACTAGGAAATAGAACCTAAAAGACAAAACCAGAACTAAGGCATAACTAGGAGGGAGGCACAAGAAAAACATTAAACCAGGAATAAAATGTAACTAAAGGAAGTCACCAAAAACTAAACCTAGAAGTATATTGGAAATCATAACAAAGGACTAACAGGAAGTGCTTTACAAAATAAGACAGGAATCAAACTAGACTCAACAAGAACAAAACAAGAAATACTTTCAAAATAAAATGAGAATTAAACAAGAGCAAACCAAAATAAGTCCAAAATAACAGGACACAAATATGCTGAAGGAACCACACTCCATACACTACCACATTTCCTGAGCGATGACATCCTATAAAAACTGACTTAAAGAAACACTGTTCAAATCTAATTCACTAATTTGATTTCCTGTCATTTATTGTGCGAGTCTTATGCTCCAAAGCTTAGGGAAGGCCTATTCAATTAGCGGCCCGTGGGCCACATGCGGCCCAGAAGCAACCTCCGAGTGACCCAGACCACACCAAGGAAATATAAATTTAAGAAAAAAATATGAAGGAATGACGGTCCGCAAGCACGCACACGAACAATGCGCGTGACCGTTATCCACGTGGAGCTCAGAAGTGCCCTGCCTGCGTGAAGTTGGATTCATGCTGCACCTCCGCTGTCCGCCTACGTGCAACCGGAAATCTCGTGTGACGAAACTTGCGTCATCGTCTCCAGTACACTAGTATACGCAGGGCTCTAATACGGGCGACTGCGTGCAGCCCAAATTTTATGACCGCGTGGCCTGCCCATGACCTGAACGCATTGACAGAGCATGCACAAGACATTCACGAGGTGGCGCTATTAACACAATATACAAAGACAAAGTGGACAAGGAAGACAACGAGGACACGGAAGATGAGAACAAACATACATGAATCCTTTTGCAGCAGCAGCTTGAGCAGAGAAGAGCACTGGAAAACGGTAATTCCTCCGTTTCCTTGAAATGATGCCATTGTTGTTGCTACAAAAAAATGTGCATTGCACTCGTGTTTATAGAACAAACTGTCGTGTTAGTGCATTTGCACTACCCATAGGGCTGGGGCAAAACTACAAAATAACAGTTGTGTGCATACATCAACTGCTTTGCCTGGTAGACCAAAAAAGTGAGCATGTACAACGCTGCGTGCGTGCCAGGCTCATTCAAAGCATACGCGGACCAGAGGGGAAATGCAGCATGAATAAGGCTTGACAGTTCCAGTTGGCAAGGCAGAGCGTTTCGCTCATTGTCCGAGAGAAGCAAGAGCTTATTATAGTACTTTAAACGTGGAAAAAATCAGAAGAGGTATGTAAGCAGTGGAAGCATTTATGGTGGTTTTAACCCGCTGGTAATGGGAATAATAATGAGTTGCTGAGGAAACAGGTGTGGTTGAGCTTCATATGCAAGGAAAGAGGCAAGAGTGACTGAATCGCTGAGGATTTACTTCACCGGCCATTACAATAATTTCTGTTCATTATTATGTACCTGGCAAGTTAAGATGACCGAAATTCACGAAGCCAATGACTTTAATCCGTCAGCAGCCTTCAGACAAACTAAATGTGCCAGCATTTGGATTTCAAAATAAGCGAGGTTTTTCCTGCTGTCTGGTTGGTGAGGAGAGTTCTAAAAAACTATAAATATATAGAAGTATTTTAACAGAAAAAACTGCATCTTTGGTAATTTAAGTTAATTTATTTTGTTAAAAGTAATTTTATAAATATTTTTTTCTTTGAAATCAGAGTTAAATTATTGTTCTGTTCTGGCTCTGTCACGTGCTGAGTTCTGGATCTTCTGCCAGACTCAGTTTCATGGCTCCTTCTCTGCATTTATGTATATTTATTGTATTTTTTGCCCTTGAGTTTCATTATTGCTTTTTATATTTCTGTTTTGACTCCAGTTCTGTCTCTTGTTTATTTGTAGTGAATTATCAGTCCATATTGATTATGTTTGTTCTTTGTATGTGTTCTATGGTGTGTTTCTCTGGGTTGACAGCTGTCAAGCGATGTTTCCGGGTTTGTGCTCTGCAGGGGGCGTCGCCTGTCAAGTTGTCAGTCCAGCCACTCTTCCCTCACCTCTCTCAGCTGATCTCATTATCACTCATTAGTTCCTTTTTGCTCGCTCAGGTGAACCCACACTTGTTACTTGTTATGTGATGGTTTTTATCCCTATTTAAGGGAAACTGTTGTACATTTTCATTGTTGCTGCCACGACTCATTAGGCTAAATTCAAGCCTGTGGGCGACACACATTGTGGGCTCACGTTGCCACAGAGACAGGACTGCATGTGTATTGAGGGTGTCACGTCTGCAAGGACAGAGGACTCGAATCTGCAGAAGATAACAAGGAGGTGTGAGATTTGTCTTTTTGTCCCACAGAAGATGCCCCGGAGAGATTTCCGGTTCATCAGGAAATGAGAGACAATGGTGAAGCTTCAAAGGGATGCTTTGTGACTGTATGTTTACTGAAGACACCATGTGACTTGAATTCTGATGCTGGAAACATATAAAAGGGTGTTGAGATATGATTCTTTCTCTTTCCTGCTTTGAGAATGCTAGAAGCTGTGTTCTGTCAATAAAGCTGGTTTACGACTAAACTCAGCCTTGTCATTTGAGCACATCTTCTACACTGGTGACCTACGACGAAAAATGAGCAGACAGAATTCTCCCGAGCGGGGCTCGGCGGAAGCCAGCCTGATGGCCGCCTCCACGATCCGGCTGCCCGATTTCTGGCAGCACAGCCCGCGCTCATGGTTTAGCGCAGTCGAGGTGCAGTTCAACCTCCAGAGAATCTCCAACGACGACACAAGATTCTACCACGTGGTAGCGAAGCTGGACAGCAACACGGTCCAGAGAGTGGAGGATCTGGTTAATCATCCACCAGACAGCGACAAGTACAGCGCATTGAAGGACGCGCTGATCAGCCATTTCACCCCCTCAGTCCAACAACGAGCAGAGGGGCTCCTGACGTTGACGGAGGCAGAAAACGATAGACCTGCGGACCTGATGGTGAAGATGCTGAAGCTCAAAGACTCTGAGGATGGCGAATTCATTTTCGCCCACCTTTTCCTTCGAACCCTGCCACCAGCAGTGAGAGTGGCCCTGGCAGAGTTGCCCCGATTGGCCAGGCGAGACTACCATGGATTGAGCAAAGAGGCGCAGCGGTTGGTCGACGCCCACAAGCGGAACGCGGTTTCGGCCGCGGCGGCCAGCCCGGGAACAGCGTCCGGAGACAGCGCAGGTCCAGCGGCCGCGGCGCCAGACGCACCAACGGCGGCGGCGACAGGAGCCAGACGACGCGGAGCGGAGGACGGCCCGTGCTTCTACCACCGCCGTTTTGCAGAGAGAGCGCACAGGTGCGTCCCACCGTGCAACTTTAAGCGCCAGGGAAACGCCAAGACCGAGGGCCAGTAGAAGCTGCGACCCTCGGCAACGAGAACAGGCTGCTTTACCTGACGGATGCACGCTCGGGGAAACAGTTCCTCGTGGACACGGGCTCTCAGCTGAGTTTCGTCACACCCACCTACGCGGAACGGCTGATGCCTTCTAAAGCTCCCTGGGTGTCAGTGTCAGCAGCGAACGGCTCCACGATTAAAACGTTCGGTAAGAGGACCATGCTTCTGTCCTTACAGGGCCGTTCATTTGAGTGGACATTTATTGTAGCAGCAGTCAGTTTCAACATGTTAGGGGCTGATTTTTTGTGCTCACATGGTTTATTGGTTGACCTTGCTAATAGATGTCTGATTAATGCACTGTCCTTTCATTCTATTCCCTGCACAGCTCGGGTGGCCCCGCCGACTGCACATGCCAGCGTCTCAGCTGCGGGTGGTAAGTTTCACACATTGCTTGCTCAGTTCCCAGCACTCACAGTCCCCACGTTTTCGGCAACGGTGGCTAAACATGGGGTGGAGCATTTCATAACAACCACCGGCCCTCCCGTTTTTGCAAAAGCTCGGCGCAGACCCAGCTAAACTGGCCATCGCGCGCGAGGAGTTCACTAATCTGGAAAAACTGGGCATTGTTAGACGCTCCAAGAGCTCTTGGGCTTCGCCGTTACACATGATCCCAAAGGCTGACGGCTCGTGGCGACCTTGCGGCGATTTCCGCAGGTTGAACAACGTTTCAGCTCATGACTGCTACCCGATTCCGCACATTCAGGATTTTTCTGTTCATTTGGCGGGGGCGCGCATTTTTTCTAAAATAGACTTGGTGCGCGGTTACCACCAGGTTCCAGTGCGCGCGCAAGATGTACCCAAAACAGCGGTCATTAACTCCTTTCGGCCTTTTTGAGTTTTTGCGCATGCCTTTTGGCCTCAAGGGGGCCGCGCAGACTTTCCAACGCATGATGGATGCAGTTTTACGCGACCTTCCTTTCGTGTTCGTTTATTTGGACGATATTTTGGCAGCCAGCGCGTCCGAGGGCGAGCAGGAAAAACACCTCACAGCAGTTTTTCGGAGGCTGGCAGAGCACGGGTTAATAGTTAACCCAGCGAAGTGCCAGTTTGGGGTGGCGCAGATTGATTTTTTGGGACATCGCGTTTCGGCAGAAGGAGCGGTTCCTCTTCCAAATAAAATGCGTGCCATAACGGATTTTCCGCAACCTCAAACGGTCAAGGCGCTTCAGGAGTTTCTAGGGATGGTTAATTTTTACAACCGGTTCCTCCCAAGCGCAGCACGACTCATGCAGCCATTGTACACCGCGTTAAAAAAACAAAAGCCCGCAAATAAAGTTGAATGGTCTCCGGAGCGGGAGCGCACTTTTGCCCAGGTCAAATCAGCCCCGGCAAACGCAGTTTTGTTAGCGCACCCAGTTCCAACGGCCCGCATGGCGCTCACCACTGACGCTTCCGATGTAGCGGTGGGGGCGGTAGTTGAACAGTTTGTGGCAGGTACCTGGCAACCCCTCGCGTTTTTCAGCAGGACTTTGCGCGATAGCGAGCGGAAATACAGTGCGTTTGACAGGGAGCTTTTGGCCCTACACTTGGCCATCCGTCATTTTCAGTTCTGGTTAGAGGGGCAACGTTTCACCGCGTTTGTGGATCATAAACCGCTAACGTTTGCGATGGCCAAAATTTCAGAACCCTGGTCAGGCCGGCAACAAAGGCAACTAGCCGCAATATCAGAGTTCACTACTGATATTCAGCATGTCGCGGGTAAACACAATGTTGTGGCAGACTGCCTCTCGCGCGCGGTAGCACCACCAAGCCCCATAGGGGCAGACTCTGTAGCCGTGGCCGCGGGCCCGGGCAGCGACGCGGGAGCGCGCGCAGCCCCGGTCTGTGTTGGGTTAGATTATGCAGCCATGGCTGCGGAGCAGGTTAACGACGCGGATGTGCGCGTGCTCCAGTCTGGACCAATAGGGTTAAGGCTCGAGCACAGGGTGCAACAAAATGGTATGCCCCCACTAATCTGCGATGTCTCCACGGGACGGCCCCGCCCCGTGGTGCCAGCCGCGTGGCGTCGCCACGTTTTTGACTCGGTCCATTCTCTCGCGCACCCGGGGGTGCGCGCATCGATTAAATTGGTGGGGGAGAAATTTGTTTGGCCCGGGTTGCGCAAACAGGTCAAGGAATGGGCGGCAGCCTGCGTAGCGTGTCAGCGAGCCAAAATACACAGACACACTAAGGCCCCGTTAGAACCTTTTCACATCCCCGCTAAGCGTTTTGATCACGTGCATGTTGACTTAGTAGGCCCGCTTCCATTATCACACGGGCACACACATCTTTTGACGATGGTGGATCGCACCACGCGCTGGCCAGAGGCGATTCCTCTGACATCAACCACAGCGGAAGAAGTTGCGCGAGCATTTTTAGCAGCGTGGGTTGCGCGTTTCGGTGTACCGTCGGACATAACGTCCGACAGGGGTCCCCAATTTATTTCCGAGCTATGGTCATCGATGGCCCGCAGCTTGGGGGTGAAGATTCATCGCACCACCGCGTATAACCCCCAGGCTAATGGTTTATGCGAACGCTTTCACAGGTCATTGAAAGCAGCCCTCAGAGCGTCGCTAATGGATACAAATTGGGTGGACAAACTTCCATGGGTTTTATTGGGGTTGCGTTCTGCACCTAAGGAAGATTTGCATGCTTCCCCGGCTGAATTAGTTTTTGCACAACTGCTCCGTTTGCCGGGGGAATTTCTCCCCAATAATCCCACACCAAATGGCCCCCCTGCTCAGCCGTGGCAGAGCGACTCAGGAGCAAACACGCTCCCTGGCCCGGTCCATCACAGTTTACCACACATTTTTGTGCCAAAGGCTTTAAAAAATGCAGAGTTTGTCTTTGTTAAACATGATGCTCAGCGTCCAAGTTTGCGGCCGTTTTATGACGGACCGTTCCGAGTGCTGGAGACCGGGCAGAAGCATTTTCTGCTAGATTTAGGGGGCAGAAGGGAGTTGATTTGCATAAACAGGCTCAAACCCATCTTTGTTTTGGCTGATGAGGAAGTGCAGCTCGCGAGGCCCCCCCCACCGTGGCAGGCCGCCGAGAGGACATTCTCCAAAGTCTTCACAGAAGGGTGCTAACAGCTTTAATCCACAGGTGCAGAGAGATGTTGCAGGTGCAGCCAAGCCAGGTTGCAGCAGATTCGGCAGAAAGTTAAAACCTAGGCAGTTGGTGGATTGATTAGCGATGTATGGAGTGCTTTGTGTTTTTCTTTTTTTTATGCCATGCAGGTTTTGCCTTACTAGACGTTTGGGGGGGGTAGTGTGGGCGACACACATTGTGGGCTCACGTTGCCACAGAGACAGGACTGCATGTGTATTGAGGGTGTCACGTCTGCAAGGACAGAGGACTCGAATCTGCAGAAGATAACAAGGAGGTGTGAGATTTGTCTTTTTGTCCCACAGAAGATGCCCCGGAGAGATTTCCGGTTCATCAGGAAATGAGAGACAATGGTGAAGCTTCAAAGGGATGCTTTGTGACTGTATGTTTACTGAAGACACCATGTGACTTGAATTCTGATGCTGGAAACATATAAAAGGGTGTTGAGATATGATTCTTTCTCTTTCCTGCTTTGAGAATGCTAGAAGCTGTGTTCTGTCAATAAAGCTGGTTTACGACTAAACTCAGCCTCGTCATTTGAGCACATCTTCTACAAGCCTTCCTTAATCCACGTCAGAGCCCTGTTCCTGCTCTGGCGTCCATCCCTTGTAAGTTTTTTTGTTCGTTGTTACTTTGTCATTTTGAGTATCGTGTTGAACTTTATGTTTGTTGTTTTTGTTAATAAACCTCATAAGCTCACAGTTCAGTGCCTGGGTCCATTCTCCCTGCCCCGAAGGGGCAAACATGACAGTTGGCAGCAACCAGTTAAGAACCAA
The DNA here is from genome assembly GCA_020510985.1 of Pholidichthys leucotaenia. Lineage (NCBI taxonomy): Eukaryota > Metazoa > Chordata > Actinopteri > Cichliformes > Pholidichthyidae > Pholidichthys > Pholidichthys leucotaenia. The sequence goes on along the minus strand of CM035836.1, from coordinate 392,412,306 downwards.
GCTGCTGTAAGCTTGTGAATCTTTTTGTTTTCTCTTTTGTTGCTCACCTGGATGTTGGAGCTCATTATGCCCCCGGCTCGCCCATCCGGTAAAGGAAGACTGGCAGCAGGGTCACCTACCCTGGAAGAGGAATGGGTGGTGGACTTTATCCAGAGTTTTGTGGATGAAGCTCTCGCCACCCGCGGTCCCAAGAAAACCTGGGATAGTTTGCATGGAGCTATAGGAATTCTGGAGGCACACCCCGGCCTCTGGAGATATCCGCAATATGCGGGACTGCTGTCCACAGCTCTCCCCACGTGCTGCAGCAATTAACTGCTCACCAACTCTCTCTGTGTCCTCTTCCTCGGTTCCTGAATGTCCGCCGGCCACTGGCACTGGAGGACCCAATTCCAGCGCCAGTGGTGAGCCAACCCCCAGTTACCACGTCAGATGAGCCACCTGCGTGGTTTGCTCCACCTGGGGGCATCCAGACTGCAACTACCATCATGCCTGCTGCGGAGGCCGCCCCAGCAGAGTCAGCGACTGAGCTGGACCTCCAGAGGACCAAGCCCAAGTTACCCTCATCGCCTGGATCGACGGAGTCCTGGACGGTGGCGGAGCTCGAGCTCAGGCAAGTGCTCTCTTTTATCTTCCTCTTATCGGTTTTAGAGCAATCTTGCCTGGCTCTTGGTTAGGACATCCAGGTGCAGCCACCTGTCAAAGAGTCATGATTTATGACTTCTCATGCCTGTAGCTCGTAATGACGTGGTGCACATTCCGACTCATTTTGCCAGCACGGGTCACATATGTCAATATCTGCACCGCAATAATATCGGCTGCATTTTGTTAAAATATGTTGGACATAATCAGATTTACGTCAGAGCAGACATGGAATCTAGTCAGAGCCACTAAGAACCCTCCATTTATACAGTCTATGGCACAACCACGAACACCAGCATCAAGTACCAGAACTATGCCAAAACATTAAAAAAAAATACAAAAACTACAAGTGCTGAAATTTGCTGTCACTTGAGTGCAAAACACATATGTGGACTATACATTAAAATGAATTTGAAAACTTTTAAAAACGCTATTTTAAATGCCTCTGCTACGCCACTCTTGCTGACTGATTTAACACTACCTCAGCCGAAACCGGAAGTCCCGCCCATAATCGTTTCTACAGCCGCACCCCTAGGAATAAGGTCGATAATGAAAAAAAGTTAAATTTTTACACAATGTACAAACAATAATTTTATTTAAAAAATAGACAAAAATTAGAAATAAAATAATCCAAAGTATCAAATGCACAACAAAAGTCAATTTCACAAGAAGAAATTACAAATTTGAGGAAAATGGTTTCAAATTTAGATAAATTTACAGAAAAAATAGAAAACTATAAGAAAATTGTTATAAATTTTGAAGAAAAACCTCAAACCTTCAAGACTGAAGTCATTACTCAAGTTTTTAAGTGAGTGCTCTTTGCATCCTTAACTCTACTAGAAATTTTTGGTTGACTGATATGTGTGTGTAATGGAATGTGTATTTATAAAAAGAGGTTCCTACTCACACATGTAGTGATTTAAAACAAAACAAACCACAATAGTGGATATGCAATGTTTGTTAAGGTTATCAATCTTTTCTTAGGGGGTTTGTGCACTGAAGTGTTTGACAGTTCATTTTTTATTCAGCTAAATGCACTTTGTGATGTGCCAAGGTCAGTTATGACCAGGATGTAGTATATTTTATTTCAGAAGGGAAACAAATGTTAATGCTACTAACAGTGCACGCTGAGTTTTTATGTACTTTGAGATATGCCTGAGTAAGATGTGACCAAAATGGTTATTTACAAAATTTTATTTTTTTCATTCTATTTATTTGTTGTTCAAGAGAAAAAAATATTTCTACTACTTCAGTTCTGCTCAACCCCAGCACTGTTATTTTGTTTTTATGTTCGTTTGATGTGTCTTTGTCATGTGCCAAGCACACATTTAAAACCAAGACAAAGAATAAAAAGCGCATATTTTTTGTCATACTGATCTGTGTTGGTTTGAAATTGGTCATCTTCAATGGATCGCTGAACATGCATGGCCCCATTACATGTCTTGATTTCAAATTGTGGCCCAACTGATTTTGTAAATGAATTGCCTTGGCTTAGGGTAAAAACAGGGTTGGGTTTAAAAAAAAGGAAAATAATCACTTGCTCATGAACTTTTAGATAATACTGTCTTCTTACCAATAAGCTACTGTGAATGAAAGTGTACTCACCATTGTTAGTTGCCACATTTGCACATTTAACACCTGATCTTTACGTCTTGTATTACTACATCCTTATCTCTCTTCATAAATGGTGAACAAAGGAAGGCTACGTTTTTCATTTTGCAGTTTTGGCCTTAATAAGTCCACACGTAAAACAAACACACATCTCCCCTAAAGTGACTGTGGGTAAAATTAATTTTAAAAAATACAATGATTATTTTTTTTCATAGCTTTAGTTTAGATTAGGGATGGACAACTGGCGGCCCGCGGGCCACATGTGACCCACCTCCTCATCCACTGTGGCCCACCAGTCCATTTCCAAAAATTTATTTATATTGCGTTTGGAACTCCATTCTTAAATGCAATTATAGAGTCTGCCAGCGGAGGGAGTGCTAATCAAGACCTAGGTGCCGCTCTGTGCAAGTGGTGGAACAAGAGCCCAAGAGTGAGGGAGCCACAGAGACATAGAGGGAACAGTGTGCACCGGAGGACATGTTTGGAATGTACAAAGTACAGTAGGTTGCTTTTAAACAAGAATAAATGCTACAGCTGAGGAGCTGTAGCATTTATTCTTGTTTGGCAGGTGAAGCCTCATGTAGCTCGGTGGCCTTCCTTCTAATTGTGCAGAAAAAGATTCAAAGCGTTGAGGTTTCTTTCTAAAGAACGCGGCTGAAGCACTGACACTGTTTCAATCCAATATCAGCAATAAAAGTTCAGAGACTGTAGTCGTTGTAATCTGATTTTTTTTTTTTTTTGTTCATTTATACCAATGACTCTTAAACTTTTTTATTCCCCATTTTGGGGAGCCACACAATTACCAAGCCCACTTACCCACAGCCATTTCTCTGCCTCTCCACACCCACAATGAATCCAAGCACAAGCTAGGCCTTGTCATAGTCAATTCAATTCAATTCAACCTTATTTATATAGCGCCATTTCACAACAACAGTCATCTCATAGCACTTTCAACTGTAGGGGAAACCACCACAATTGCAGAAAGACCCCAGCAATCAGGCGATCCCCTGTGAGCAAGCATTTGGCGATGGGGAGAGGAAAAACTCCCTTTTAACAGGAAGAAACCTCCAGCAGAACCAGGCTCAGGGACGGGCAGTCATCTGCTGCGACTGGCTGGGGGGTGAGGGGATAGAGAAGAACAAGAAAAGAACAGATATGTAGAGAGCAAACAGCACAACGGGGACTCAATCTATGGGAGAGAACAAACAGATGTTAATGACCAGCAAGAATATTTCATTGAGAGCGAAGAAAGGAGTGAAGCCCAGTGCATTGTTGGAGGTCCTGAAAGGGTTATGAAAAGTTAGAGTGCCAAAATAATAATTCTGTAGGTAATCTCTCATTATGCTCTACACATATTCTATACATATTCTGTTTGCATTCTTATGAACAAATGTGTTGTGTTAAACTCTGATAAACAGGAATTAGGCAGAGCTATAGAGCCCTCTTTCTTCTCTCTCTCACTTCTTTTAGTCAGGTCTATTACATTAGTTACACACCTAAACCAACACTCACACACACACTTTTGATAGTACATTTTAGGAGATAGGTAACGTGAATAGCGGATGGCCTGTTCACGTCAGAGTTAAAGCAGACCTCCGCCAAGCGCCACAGTTCCCCCCATACAGTGTTTGTGTGTATGTTTTCAGATTCCTTGACCATGAAAACATATGACTAGCAATTGGATTCACAATGATAGGATTAGTGGTTCAGTAGTTATTCCCGAAAATGGCATTTTCCGTAATGGCGGCCACAGTTCCCCACATACAGTGTTTGTGTGTACGTTTTCAGATTCCTTGACCATGAAAACATATGACTAGCAATTGGATTGACAATGATAGGATTAGTGGTTCAGTGGTTATTCACGAAAATGGCATTTTCCGTAATGGCGGCCACAGTTCCCCACATACAGTGTTTGTGTGTACGTTTTCAGATTCCTTGACCATGAAAACATATGACTAGCAATTGGATTGACAATGATAGGATTAGTGGTTCAGTAGTTATTCACGAAAATGGCATTTTCCGTAATGGCGGCCACAGTTCCCCCCATACAGTGTTTGTGTGTACGTTTTCAGATTCCTTGACCACGAAAACATATGACTAGCAATTGGATTGACAATGATAGGATTAGTGGTTCAGTGGTTATTCACGAAAATGGCATTTTCCGTAATGGCGGTTTTCTTCTGGATGGTGATCCGAATCACCACCAAAATGTAATCATCTGTAGGATACCCCATTTCTGACAATCTGTGAAAATTTCATGAAAATCCATCCATAAGTTTTTGAGTTATCTTGCTAACAAACAAACAGACAAACAGACAAACAAACAGACAGACAGACAAACCAACGCCGATGATCACATAACCTCCTTGGCGGAGGTAACTAGCCAATCAGACGGTTGTGTACAAGCCCATCCTATTGTACAGGGTTGGTCTAATCAACCCGAGAAGATGAATGTAAGTTGCACCCAGAAGTCGAGGTCAGTCTGGTGACGCTCCAGAGGGAGCTGCATCACGCTGGACCCAGCGCTGCTTGCTTTACATGTGACCTCTAAATAAATGTTGCATCTTTGAATTGAAGAATTCTCTGGCTTATTCTTGGATCTTTCAATCAAAGAATCGAGATTTTAACAATTTGGTGCCGGTGACCCGGATTGAACTATTCTGAGACGAGAGTCCAGAACAGAACGGAAGGACCCTGTTTAGATGACGTTGGCGCCCAAACAGAAGGGTAAGCAGAAAAACTTTTCTACACGAATTTCTGCACTTTGGCCATACTAAATTTATAGTTGTCTGATTAAGGGGTATATCCGATCTCCAAATTTTATAACTTAGTAGGGAGTCACATGTAAAGTGGAACCAAATAGTCAAATAGTTTCAAAGGAAAGTGCACAGTGTTCTATTATCAGTCTGAGGTAGGATGGTCGTGATCAGGACGTACAATTCATGGGTGTATAGTCCATCAAATGATAAAACATTTTGGAGTCAGTCTGAACCAAAATAGTATGAGACTTAGGGAGCCAGGGTGATCAATGATCACTCGGGCTCGTCTCCTTAAATGAAAATAGCCAGGGTTAGTGACCTGATGCCGGGGGGAGACATTTAAAGTGTTCAACCTGATGCCACTAGGGAGCGAAGCCACGATCGTTTAAATCAGTATAGCACTGAGCTTTAAGATACAGTACCGCTTGTACTGGGGGACCTGTCAAGGCCTCAGTGAAAGTGCCCTCTGTTTGGAGTTGGACGAATCAGTGAAATTCTGGGGGCAGTCTGTACCCAGAATTAATAAGACTTAGTGGGCAACGGCCGTGCCCGTCTTCCAAATTAAAAATAGCCAAGATTAGCCTGATGCCGGGGGGGATTTAAATGTCCGACCCGATGCCGTTAAGGAACGATGCCACGTGGGTGAAGTATTTCGGATGCAGTCTCTTCTGAAATAATTACAAGACTTAGGGAACAGTGGAATCAACCATGTTCGTCTCCTCAAATATGGGAACAAGGGCTAGCCTGGTGCCGGTAGCCCTGGTTAACCTGGATAACCATTTTACCACCATTAGTGAGTGTTTGTTCATAAGTATAAAAGTAATAACTTACAGTACAGCACAAGAACCTTTTACCACCATTAGTGAGTGACTGTTCCTAAGTATAAAAGTAATAATTTACAGTACAGCGCAAGAATCTTCTAACCATTCCTTAGTGAGCGACTGTCCATGATAATAAAAACAGTTGTTGTATTGTATTGTCCATATTCTGCATGCTGATGTCTGTGTTAATTCTGTGTCTTTAGGGAATAAATGTGTGGTTTGAGAAATACCGGGGTTGGGAATATCTATTAACCTTTTCCCATAGTATGATTTAACTAACGGCGCTCTTCGGGCCGTGTGGATAAAACAAAGGCGGGTGTGTGTTTTTCCTCAAAGGAGGGAGGCAATTCGCCCCCACTCCTGAGTGGAGTTGAGATTGTTAAAACAGATTATTGAGAGGAGATTATTTGAGGTAACAGTATTAAAAGAGAAAAGCACTCGGAGAGCGCAGACCTCCGCCAAGCGCCACAGTTCCCCACATACAGTGTTTGTGTGTACGTTTTCAGATTCCTTGACCATGAAAACATATGACTAGCAATTGGATTGACAATGATAGGATTACAGTGATCCCTCGCTACTTCGCGCTTCACCTTTCGCGCCCTCAGTGCATCGCGGATTTTTCAAAAATATTCATCAAAAATTCAAAGTTGAGAAAAAATGGGCGGGCGCTAGCAGAAGGCGGGGAGACTACATTAGAACATCAGGTATCAACACAGAGAGCCCGCACAACTCAAAATCCACCTCTCTGTTCGCTGTTCTTGTGTTGGCTCGGCTCGAGAATCTCGCAAGCTGATTGGCCGAGACATTTTTTTTTTCCAAAACTTTATTGAGAACAAAGTGAAAGTACAGAATTATGACATAGAAAGCGCCCATACCCAGCGAAGGAAGACCGCATTCATTGTTCTTTATCGCTCGTGTTGCTTAGTCTCGCTGCGTGGAACTTTTCGCTGTTCTCTTGTGCCTTTTTGTGCAAAATAGTCTTCCCGTCGAGCCACTACGCCGCCTCCTGCAGCTTCTCCAGCTGCCCTCGACGATCCTGCGCCTCTAGCACCTGAGGATGAGGTGTCACCTGAGGAGCAGTAAAGCTCTCATTAACCTGTGCAGTAAATCATCTTCATCTTGAGTTACGTATCTTGTTATAAGAATAAAAGAGTTCTAAAAACATATTTATGTACACTTTATTTACATCTACGTATGTATGTACACTTACACACACACACACACACACGTATCATATGAGAGAGAGAGTGAGAGAATGAACGTACGTATTATTTATGGGTGACGTCATTAGGGGTGACGCTACTTCGCGGTTTTTCACTTTTCGCGGTCGGTTCTGGAACCCATTAACCGCGATAAGTGAGGGATCACTGTAGTGGTTCAGTGGTTATTCACGAAAATGGCATTTTCCGTAATGGCGGCCACAGTTCCCCCCATACAGTGTTTGTGTGTACGTTTTCAGATTCCTTGACCACGAAAACATATGACTAGCAATTGGATTGACAATGATAGGATTAGTGGTTCAGTAGTTATTCACGAAAATGGCATTTTCCGTAATGGTGGCCACAGTTCCCCCCATACAGTGTTTGTGTGTATGTTTTCAGATTCCTTGACCATGAAAACATATGACTAGCAATTGGATTGACAATGATAGGATTAGTGGTTCAGTGGTTATTCACGAAAATGGCATTTTCCGTAATGGCGGTTTTCTTCTGGACGGTGATCCGGATCACCACCAAAATGTAATCATCTGTAGGATACCCCATTTCTGACAATCTGTGAAAATTTCATGAAAATCCGTCCATAAGTTTTTGAGTTATCTTGCTAACAAACAAACAGACAAACAGACAGACAGACAGACAGACAAACCAACGCCGATGATCAGCTGTAATAAAGTTGTAAGGTTATTCTGTCATGTTTACAGCTGAAGTTAAGGAGGCAGTGCTCCAGTTTCTTTGAAAAACAAGTCATGGTTTGTGGACAGTAGGCTCCTGGGCCATCTTGCGCGTTCACAATTGCACGTGGCAGAGGCGGCCATGTGGCGTTCAGTGTGCATGTGCAGGTAAACGCCATCTTGAATCGCTTTCAAACTGCGGCACAGTGCCTCCATCGTGTGGCCAAATGCCACACGATGGAGGCACACAATACTGCCAAATAGGGCTTCAAATCTTCCTAATAAATTTGGAACCTTATCTCTCTGGCTGAAAGGAAGGCTTTAAGTTTGTGCACGGCAAAATAAAGTCCTCCCACACCCGCCTATGTGGGTTTGATGTAGCGAGGCAAAGGCATGCCCATTCAGCTGGAGAGAAAAGGCTCAACTTTAAATTGGGCAGAGGGGGGAATAAGGAGATTTATTCCTACTTATACAATAAACATGTGGAAAAATCCTAGGTGGACAATATATAAAGGTGAGGTAATTTAAATGAAGAAATAAATAATAAATTTCCGTAATGGTGGCCACAGTTCCCCCCATACAGTGTTTGTGTGTACGTTTTCAGATTCCTTGACCACGAAAACATATGACTAGCAATTGGATTGACAATGATAGGATTAGTGGTTCAGTGGTTATTCACGAAAATGGCATTTTCCGTAATGGCGGTTTTCTTCTGGATGGTGATCCGGATCACCACCAAAATGTAATCATCTGTAGGATACCCCATTTCTGACGATCTGTGAAAATTTCATGAAAATCCATCCATAAGTTTTTGAGTTATCTTGCTAACAAACAAACAGACAAACAAACAGACAGACAGACAAACCAACGCCGATGATCACATAACCTCCTTGGCGGAGGTAATAATTAATAAACGTGATAAAGTGGAAAAGGACAAAAACACGCTGTTTAACGTCCTGTCTGTTTCTCTATTAATCTGAGACGATGGTGGTGGCTGTGGATCATCCCTCCCCCAGCAACCATGTGAGACCCTTCTTCAGGCCTTCTGGAATTGGCTGCGTCCATCCTCCCCCTCCACGCCATCGCCTAGCGACCCCCTCCTCCCTCCGCAACAGCAGTAAAAGAATGCAAAACAAAGGGACATCGAAAGATGGGTCAAAGAAGATCAACTGAGCACACGTAAGTACAATAAATCATATTGTTGCTTTCCATTTACCTTCGGACAGCATCTCAAATATTGAATCTCATTCATGTTCATGAACATTTAAGTGTTAGTCTGTGTAAGCCATACATATTTTGCCAGGAAGCTGTGTTGGTGTTAACAAGCCATTCCAGATTCAACAAACTACTCATATGTTCTCTAAGTGTGCATAAACAGTATTCTTGAATCAGCTGTAGTCAGCACGTGTTCATGAGAATTGAGGATTGCATAACTGACGCCTAAAACTACCGCTAAAACCACATCTCAATATAACTGACCAGCAGTCTCATTTACTAAAAGCCCTATCAGAGAGGTGCCAAAATCACATACTGAGCAAACTGAAATATTTTTAGAAAAAGCTGTACCCATGCCCCACCAAACTCTATCTATGCACCCCAGGACCTCACATCACCACAATATGGACCCTACCCAGACCCCCCACCTAATCTGCCCTATCAGTATCAACCGCAGGGCCACAGGAGATGGTCAGAGGTTTAATAATGGCGACAGAGGCCGTATTAACGGTAGACCCCTGGTGGGGAGGGGAGGCGGCAACCCATGGGACCAATGCTTCCTATGTCAGCAATTTGGCCACTGGGCTCAATACTGCCCACAACAACACTCATAAAGGCACCCAGGGGGGTCCCCCAATTAACAACACAATGAGTATCCTCCCCTACATGGTCCTCATTTGGATGTTGAAAAAGAACGGCTTTTAACTAAACTAAACAATCTAAACTAGACTGGTCACACAATACCGACGCACTCCACAAGAAGGGACAGTGCAGGCTGTTCCTACTGAGGAGACTCAGGTCTTTTGGTGTACAAGGGGCACTGCTGAAGACATTCTACGACACAGTGGTGGCATCAGCCATCACTTTTGGAGTGGTCTGCTGGGGCAACGGCATTACAGCAGCCAATAGGAAGAGACTGAACAAACTGATCAAGAAAGTTAGCTCTGTCCTGGGGCAGCTCCTTGACCCAGTGGAGGAGATAGGAGAGAGAAGGATGGTGGCTAAACTGTCATCTCTGCTGGAGTCCGAGTCCCACCCTATGCAGAACATACTGAATGCACTGAGGAGCTCATTTAGCAGCAGACTACATCATCCTAGGTGCGCAACCAAGAGGTTTCGCAGGTCCTTCCTACCTACAGCTGTCAGACTGTATAACCTAAGCAGGGCTGCTCGCAGAGATAGCAAAAAAACGTGACAACCTAATAGTATTGAATGCAAAAGATGCAATAGACTTACACAATGGTCCCCTCCAGTATATACAACTAGGACAATATCGGTCGCTACGGAGGGTCACAGTGTGTATGGGTACATATTCATACTATGTAGGATAACTAAGTAGACGGTTATGCTGTTTATTCCATCTAGCTACAATGCTCTGCACTGTGTGTATATATATTTATATATGTATTCCATCTAGCTACAATGCTCCGCACTGTGTGTTTATATATTATATATTTATATGTACATATGTATATTCGCTGCTCTTGTTTTTCTTGTCTTCTTGATTGTTGCTCTGAGTGTTGCTATCCCTGTGCTGTTGCAATTCTGGAATTTCCCCATTGTGGTACTAATAAAGGCTTATGTTATGTTATGTTATCTTATCTTATCTTATCTTAAACACTGGTTTCTTTTCACTACTCTGTAGTTGTTACTGTTGGTGCTAATGCGCGTGACTTGTTTTTCCACTCTGAACAAACTGTCAGTGCATTTGCGCTACCTAAAGGGCTGGGGTGAAACATGATGGTTATGTGCATGCATCAAACACTTGGCCGGGTAGACTCAAAAAATGAAGCATATACTGTACATACTGTACATATAGCTGTGTGCGCACCGGCCTTATCCAAAGGGTACAAGCATCATAGACGCATGCACAGAGCAGAGGTGGAACATAAATGTGGTGTAAACAAACGACACAGTATTATCTTGTCTGTAACTAGTGATCTTTGGTCACGCATCTGACGTCGTGACGTAATTATATATGCGCTGTCTCTTTTTCTCATGCAAGCGCCAAGAAAAGTTCATGTTCAACAGCACGCAGTTGTCCCACGTTATTATGTTCAACTAAAGAACACGACATGGTGTCAGAAGTGCTGCGTAGCTGTGAAGACAGACACTAAAAGTCATTCTAGTGGGAAGAGGGAGAGAGGTGAGCTAAGATGCCCGAAGATAGAGATGATGAACAGGTGAGAGCAGGAGTTAGCATCGCGGCTAGCACGCCCAGCGCCACATTTAGCATTCAGCCACCGGAGCCCTTTGATTTCTCCAAACCACATGAATGGACCAAGTGGATTCGGCGCTTCGAAAGATTTCGCCAGGCAAGCAATTTGTCTTCAAGTTCAAATGAAAATCAAGTCAACACATTAATATACTGCATGGGAGATGAAGCAGATGATGTCCTGAGAGGCTTAAAGTTAACCGAAGCAGAGCAGCTCGAATATAGCAAAGTGAGAGACGGCTTCCACAGCTTTTTCATTGTAAAGAAAAATGTTGTTTATGAACGTGCATGTTTCAATATGCGCAAACAAGAGCCAAATGAAACCGTAGACGCATTTGTAACGGCCCTGCATGCATTAGCGGAGCACTGCAACTACGGTCAGCTTCACGATGAGCTCATAAGAGACAGAATAGTAGTGGGCTTGGCCGACACAAGACTGTCTGAGCGCATGCAAATGGAAAAAGACTTGGACTTGGAGAAAGCCGTAAATATGGCAAGGCAATCAGAAGAGATCAAAAAGCAACAAACAACTTTGAGGAATGAAGGAAACGTGATGCAGATGAATGCGAACTCTGTGGATAGAGTTACTAAAGCCAAATATGACAAGACAAAGTTTAAGTTCAAAAGCGAAACAGTGAACGCACGCCAGCTGTCTAAAAGTAAAAGCAAAAGTACACCAAACGCATGGTGCTATAAATGTGGTGGCTCTCCTCACCCTAAATACGAGTGCCCTGCAAATGATGCCAAATGTCATGCATGTGGAAAGAAAGGCCACTATCAACGGGTCTGCAGGCAAAGTAAGAATGTCCAAAGTATTGAGGAGGAAGAGGAGCGAAGTTTTTTCCTCGGCTCAGTCACAACAGGCCACCAGGTACGGACAGCTGATATTCTGGTTAGGGACACTAAAATGTCTTTCAAACTCGACACTGGAGCCGATGTCACTGCAATAGCGGAGTCAGACTTGGAACAAATATTTCCAAGAGCAAAAATGCCTGTTCTCCAGCAGCCGGAGAAACCATTGTTGGGTCCTGGAAGGAAACCACTGGAGGTCGCAGGTTTCACAAAGCTTCAGCTCAACTATGGGTCAAAACAGACAACAGAAAAGGTCTACATTGTCAAAAATCTCAGCACGCCACTGTTAGGCCTTCCTGCCATCATAGCTCTAGGCCTTCTTGTGTGAGTTGATGTTATTTCAATGGACACTCTGAAAACATCCTACCCCAAACTGTGCAGCGGTCTGGGTGAAGTGCAGCAGCCCTACCACATAAAACTCAAACCAAACGCTGTGCCATACTCATTGAAAACCCCAAGGAGGATTCCAGTACCTCTAATGGGTAAAGTCAAGGAGGAACTCCAAAGGATGGAACAGCTTGGAGTCATCACCCGAGTGGAGGAACCTACAGACTGGTGCGCCGGCATGGTCGTTGTTCCAAAGAAAAACAGTCCGAGGCTGAGACTGTGCGTGGATTTTACCGGACTAAATGAGTATGTGTGCAGAGAAAAGTTTGTGCTGCCTTCTGTCGAACAAAGTCTTGGGATGCTAGCAGGAGCCAAAGTGTTCAGCAAACTGGACGCCAACATGGGCTTCTGGCAAATTCCCTTGTCGGAGGAATCTGCCAAACTGACCACATTCATAACACCCTTCGGGCGGTTCCACTTTAACCGCCTCCCCTTTGGCATCAGCTCTGCGCCCGAGCACTTTCAGCACAATATGTCGGAGGTTATCGAAGGAGTTGAAGGAGTGGTCTGTCACGTTGATGATGTGCTGGTATGGGGACATGACCAAGAGGAGCACGACGCCTGACTCCATACCACCCTGCAAAGACTGGAAAAAGCAGGTATAACTCTGAATGTGGAAAAATGTGATCTGTCACAGACCAAAGTGACTTTCCTTGGCCACATCATTACGGACACTGGCATAAGTCCTGACCCAAAGAAAACAGAGTCCATCACAGAGATGAATGAGCCATCAAACGTGACAGAGCTAAGAAGTTTTCTGGGCATGGTCAATCAGGTGGGAAAGTTTATCCCCCATTTAGCAGAGAAAGACAAAGCTCTGAGAGATCTTTTGTCCAAGAAGAACAGCTGGTATTGGGGTGTAGACCAAGCTAAAGCATTCAAAACGCTCAAAGATGCTCTAACTTCACCCCCAGTGCTTGCTATGTATGACCCAAACAGAGACACTAAAGTATCGGCTGATGCTTCTTCTTATGGTCTAGGTAGTGTTCTCCTGCAGCAGTGGGAAGAAGGATGGAGACCAGTCGCCTACGCTTCAAGGTCGCTGTCTCCAACAGAACAACGCTATGCACAAGTGGAAAAAGAAGCCTTAGCAGCCACATGGGCATGCGAGCGATTCCGTGATTTTCTAATAGGCAAACACTTCTGTCTGGAAACTGATCATAAACCTCTTGTGTCACTCTTAGGAGCTCAAGCCTTGGATCTACTGCCACCGAGGATCCAGCGCTTCAGGATGAGACTCATGCGTTACTCGTACAATGTACAGTATGCCCCAGGTAAATCGCTCTGGACAGCAGACACTTTGTCTCGCTCACCATTGAAAACAAAACTGACAAAATCAGACGAGGAACTCATGGAGAGCACAGACATATATGTGGACAGCATCATTGAAAATATGCCTATCAGTTCATCATATATGCAAACACTCAAGGAACAACTGAAAATGGACAGTGTGTGTGCTCGTGTAATGGTCATGTGCAGTCAAGGTTGGCCTGAACATGCAAAACAAGAACCTCTGTTGAGAAACTACTGGCCCGACCGAGCCACACTTACCGTGAAAGATGGCTTGCTGTTGAAGGATTCAAGACTTGTTATCCCTTCAGCAATGCGAAACGATGTCTTAACAAAACTACATGATGGACACCAAGGAGTTGTAAAATGTAAAGCCCGAGCTCGCCAGTCAGTATGGTGGCCTGGTCTCAGCCAACAGATAAGTGAAATGGTGTTAAAGTGCAGAACATGCATACAAGAGAGACACAATCACAGTGAGCCGTTAATGCCAACCGAATGCCCTGACCGCCCGTGGCAAAGAGTGGGTACAGATTTGTTCGAGCTGGGAGGGAAAACTTACCTTCTTGCTGTGGACTATCTTTCCAGGTTCGTTGAGATTGCCCTGCTGAACAAAACGAAATCCAACGACGTCATTACTCACCTGAAGTCTTTCTTTGCCCGTCATGGCATCCCTGAGGTCCTGATGTCTGATAATGGGCCCCAGTTCTCTGGTCGGACTTTCACAGACTTTGCGGCTGCCTATGGCTTTAAACACATCACAAGCAGCCCAAGGTTCCCGCAAAGTAACGGAGAGGCGGAACGTGCTGTACAGACTGTGAAAAACTTACTGAAAAAGGCTGCTGATCCATATTTAGCTCTTCTTGCCTATAGAGCTACTCCTCGCCAAAATGGTTACAGCCCTGCTGAACTCCTCATGGGCCGCCGCCTGAGGACGACACTACCGACTCTTCCCTCTCAGTTGGATCCGACACTGCCAGACAGCGTCACTCTTGCTCATAAGGAAAGGGAGAAGAGGATGTCGGACATTTCAAACTACAACAGACGTCACCGAGCAAAACCCTTGTGTAACTTGTCACCAGGAGAACAAGTGTGGGTGACAGATGCTAAAACACCAGGCACTGTTATCCAAAGTCACTCAACACCGAGATCTTATACAGTGGACCTACCACAGGGGACAGTGAGATGCAATCGCATGCATTTGATTCCTCTACACTCACCTTTGCAACAGTGTACCAAACAGCAGAGTGGGTCAGATGAACCTTCAGAGCAGGTGAAACAAATGCCTATTGTACCTCCTGTTACTCCTATAAAGTCTGATGTTGTGAGAACTAGATCGGGAAGAACTATTGTCAAACCTAAAAAGTTAGATCTCTAAAGAATGGTAAAAAGGTACAAACACAGAATGTTCTTAGCTGTGGTATTGTTAATGTTTAGAAAATAATAAGCGAAGGTTTAAAAAGTACATGTTAAGTTCAGAGAAAATGTACACGTGAATACTAGTTACATGTATGCATACTCTCAAAAAAAAAAGAAAAAAAGGGAGATGTGGTGTAAACAAACGACACAGTATTATCTTGTCTGTAACTAGTGATCTTTGGTCACGCATCTGACGTCGTGACGTAATTATATATGCGCTGTCTCTTTTTCACATGCAAGCGCCAAGAAAAGTTCATGTTCAACAGCACGCAGTTATCCCACGTTATTATGTTCAACTAAAGAACACGACAATAAACAAGGCTTTAATGTCCTGTGCACATAGATGTGCAGCTCTGACACACACCAGACAACCAGTGTAGCTTGATCAACTACTTTTTAAAATTCCATGCTTAAAACAACTGTTGCTTTTAAAATAAATAAATTAATTAATTAAATTTTGCTTTATCCTGAAGAGTGTCAGGAAGAAGGCACAAACACAGGCAGCCATCTTAAATGTTTCCAAGTACTTAAAGCGGAAATGAGGCATTAGGTATCCATTCTTTCAGTGCATTTCTAATTGTGAATATTAACATTAAGTAATGAGCAAACAATCATAGCAAAGATTATAGCTTTACTGTATACTCAGTTATTTAAAGTCAATCTAACACACATTCTTATGTTCCTCCCCATTAGAGGGTATGCATAGGATGTCACCGAACAGAACTCTTGGCAGTTAAACACTGAGTGGCAAAAATGAGTAGCAGCATGAAGGTGTATGCAGTACAACACAAAAAATCCACACAGCATTCAATTACAGCAGTACAAAGAATATCTGTTTGCATTGTGGAGAGTTAATATTATCATTCCATCTTGTATTAATTAGCAAAAATTATATAAAGGCTTTGAATCAGTTCCTTTCTTGACTCAAAGTTGGAAATCTAGATAAGAAAGGAAAATAAAATTTGAAGGAAAAACCCGCACTTATTTATGGAATGGCTGACACACGGGGAGCCTGAGGCTCCCCATGAATCTGTTTCTTTTATAAAAGGAAGCCAAAATGAGGAGGGGGAGGACAGCAGTGGAGGAGGAGGGAGCACGCCCCACAATGGAGACTGAGTGATGGCGAGACCGGCTGCTGGCAGGGGGGAGGTGCCCATGATCCACATCCACTACGGAAAAACTGGACTGCATGCTTAAGACTAAAACATATAAGTGGACTGTGTGGTTTGCTCTCCTCACTCTCCTGAGCTTTGGGTTAGCCACTAGCTATGGCTACTAGCTCTCCTTCCTCTCCTCCTCTGGTGTGCTCTCTCTGTCAGATGTTTAGCTAGACCTCTGCCTCTTTTAGTGATAACGGTAAATGTAATAAATGTCTTTTTGAGGCGCTCGAGGCGAGGTTGTCTGTTTTGGAATCCTGGCTCCGCTGCATTGAAACACCGTCTGCGCCAGTTACTCTTGACGGACGCCCCTTAGCTGCAGCGGAGCTAGCTAGCATAGCTAACCCCGTTAGCGATCCTCCGGCTCTCCTCAGCAGCGAGGAGACTGGGTGGGTGACGGTGAGAAGGAAGCCTAGTCGCAAAGCCTCGGTACACCTCTAACCTGTTCGCGTTTCTAATCGTTTTCCCCGCTCAGCGACACACCCGCTGAGGAAAAAACTCTGATCATTGGTGACTCTGTAGTCAGAAATGTGAACCTAGAGACTCCAGCGGCCATAGTCAAATGCATTCCTGGGGCCAGAGCAGGCGACATCGAGTCAAATTTGAAAATGCAGGCTATAAGTAAATGTAAATACTCCACAATTGTTATTCACGCCGGCATTAATGACATCCGTCTCCGGCAGTCAGAAGTCATGAAACTTAATGTAGAATCGGTGTGTGACTTTGCAAAAACAATGTCGGACTCTGTAGTATTCTCTGGGCCCCTCCCCAATCTGACCAGTGATGACATGTTTAGCCGCTCGTCATCCTTGAACCGCTGGCTGTCTGTGTGGTGTCCTGCAAACAACGTGGGCTACATTGACAATTGGAGCTCATTTTGGGGAAAACCTGGTCTTATGAGACGAGACAGCATTCATCCCACTTTGGATGGTGCTTCTCATTTATCTAACAATCTGGCATCTTTTTTATCCAAATTTTCAAAACCTTGACTACTCAGAGTTGGGACCAGGAAGCAGAGTCGCAGTCTTACACGCCTCTCTGCAGCTCCTCTTCATCCGCCACCCCTCAACTTAGCCCCTGTCTTCCCCATCAAAGAATCATTGTCTGCTCCCTCCAAAGTAAATAAAAATATAACATATAAGCATCCCAAAGTGATTAAGCAAAAAATTGGTAAAACTCAAATTAAACATAAAGCCTCTAAATTGAATGATTTGGCCTCTGTTCCTCCTCATAATTTAAAAATTAAATGTGGTTTATTAAATATTAATAAACCACATTAAACCACATTAATAAACCAAAATCCCAGAAGTTCTGGTCATGGAGGAGGAGTAGCAACAATTTACCATTCCAAATTACTAGTTAATGTAAAGCAAAAAACATGTTATAATTCCTTTGAGGGCCTGGTCCTCAGTATTGGGAACTTTAGCAATTTTAGGTTAAACCCAATTTTATTTGCCACAGTTTATCGTCCCCCATCAACCTACTCAGAATTTTTATCCAAATTTGCTGATTTCTTAGCTGATTTAGCGCTGAAATCTGATAGAATAATTATAGTAGGGGACTTTAATATACAGTACATGTGGATGTAGATAGTGACTGCCTTAATGTGGCATTTAATTCAATATTAGACTCGGTTGGGTTTTCTCAGAAAGTAGGAAATTCTACTCATTATCTCCACCATACGTTGGACCTTGTTCTGACATATGGCATAGAAATAGAAAATCTTGTAGTGTCTCCTCATAACCCTGTACTGTCAGACCATTGTCTGTTAACCTTTGATTTTACTATTTCTGACTATTTGGCTCCTAAAGAAAAATATTATTACAGTAGATGCCTCTCAGATGATGCTGTTACCAAATTTATGCAGATTGTTTCCTCTATGCCATGTGTCAACACAACGGAAATAAGCTATAGACAGCTTGCTCCTTCTGTAATTGATAGCATGGTAGATAGTGTTACAGCTTCTCTGCATCAGACTCTAGACGTGGTGGCCCCCTTAAAAAAGAAGAAGTCTAATCAGAGATTTCTAACTCCTTGGTTCAACACAGAAACTCGTAGCTTATAACAGAAGACTCGTCAATTAGAAAGAAAATGGCACTCCACTAATTTAGATGAAATCTATTTAGCTTGGAAAAATCATCTTTTTTTTTTCCACAATATTTTTTATTGAACCTTTTTTAACAAACATGACACAAACAATCAAACACTAACAAAGTAAATTAAAAATAAATGTTCTAAAAACACCAACAACCATTAACAAAAACAAGTCAAACAATGCTCCTCTGTTTAGCCTAGGTAATCCATTACATAAGTATACATATTATACATTCACCAATTTGGAATTTACAAGGTCCACACATATCATTCACCTTCTTCTTCAGAAGTTATGTTTAGTTTCTTTACATAATCAATGAAAGGTCTCCATATATTCTCAAACACATTTTCCTTTGATTTCAATATGTATGTTATTCTTTCTAGTGGAAGGTTTGTTAACATCTGTCTTAACCACTGAGTCACATTTGGTCTATGAGTCTTTTTCCACAGTAGTGCAATACATTTTTTGGCGTTAAGCAAACTGAGGTCTATGAATGTTCTTTCACTCTTATTAAAATTATGCTTTTCTGGATACAGACCCAACAAAAACAATTTAGGATTCAATATGATTTGTTTTGAAATTATTTTTTCAATTGTTACCCTCACCTCTTCCCAAAATATTCTAATTTTTCTACTTTCCCATAAACAATGAAATAGGGTTCCTTTACTTTCCATACATTTTGTGCATGTATCTGGTATGTTTTTGTTATATCTATTTAACTCCACTGGTGTAACATACATCCGCATTAACCATTTAAAATGTATCAATTTAAGACGTACATTTATTGATTTGGTTTGAGCTTCTGTACAAGCCAATTCCCATTGTTCCTCTGAAATTTCAGTTTGCAGGTCTTCTTTCCAATAATTCAATCTTTTCTGTGAGTTTTCACTTGAGGATAGTGTCAATGAGTTATAAAACTCTGAAATAATACCCTTTCTCTTACTATCTTTCGTCAAAATTTTTTCCAAGGATGAATAAGTGGGTCGGATGAGAGCATTATTTTGATTTGATCGAATAAAGTTCCTAAGCTGAAGATATTTTAAAAAATGTGTTCTATTAAGATTAAATTTGATCCTCAGTTCTTCAAAAGACATTATGTTATCTGAACATGACAGATATAAGTCTTGAATCTTTTGAATCCCTTTTAAATTCCATACTTTAAATGCAGCATCCGCTCTCCCTGGTGTAAAATATTGATTACTCCATATTGGGCTAAATTGTGACAGTAAGTGTGGTTCTTTTAAATATTTTGTGGTTTCATACCATATTTTGATCATATGTTTTACAAATGGATTTTTAACTTGTTTCTGTAATTTTTTTGCCGAGTCTGAGTATATGAATATGGGAAGAGGTAAAGGTAAATTGTATGATTCCATTTCAGTCCAGTGAGGGAGATCATTTGATGAAAAATAATATGTCATAGACCTCAGTTGTGCTGACCAGTAATACAACATAAAGTTTGGACATTTCAGACCTCCACGATCAAATGGTAAATATAGTAAGGACAGATGTAATCTAGCCTTCCTATTGTTCCATATAAATTCCACTAACTTTTTTTTAATTCTTGAGAATAGATCTGAAGGTGGTGATAAAGGAATGTATTGAAGTAAATAAAGTATTTTGGGTAAAATATTACTTTTAACACTAGAAGTCCCAGAGAGGGGCCATTTGGCCTTTTTGGCTAGAAAACCCATAGGGGGACCATCAAGTGGCCACAAGAGGGCTAATGTCTGGGTCTTCTAGTGTTGATTCTCCCAATCATCGACATTGGTAGTGACATCCATCTCTGAAGTAACTCATTAATGTCTGTCATTAAGGCTTCATAGTTGGTACTGGCGACTAATTCTAGCTTAGGCACAATTTGAATTCCTAAATATTTAAACTGATTTACAACATTGAATTGATTTACCTCAGGAGCTGGGTGATTTCTCTGGGTCTCATTTAGCATTAATATTGAAGATTTAGTTTTATTTATTTTATATCCTGATATTTCCCCACCATTCTTTATTAAATTCAACAAGGTCGGAATTGATTTTTTAAGGTTTGACATAAACAAAATTATGTCATCGGCATACAGGGAGATTTTATGTTCTGTTGGTCCTACTTTAATTCCATATATTTGTGGATGTAAACGTACTGCCATCGCTAAAGGTTCAATTGCCATAGTAAACAGTAAAGGTGAAAGTGGGCAGCCTTGTCGACATCCTCTATTGATATTTATTGATTTTGAAATATTGCTGTTTGTTAGGATTTTTGCTGTAGCATTATTGTATATTATCTGAACCCAGTTTATGAAATTATTTCCAAGTCCAAACCTTTGTAAAACTTCAAAAAGAAAGGGCCATTCGACCCTATCAAAGGCCTTTTCGGCGTCCAATGATAGGAGAGCTGTATCCGGTGCTTCTTTATAAGAATAGATCATATTAAATAGTCTTCTTACATTATGGAAGCCTTGTCTTCCCTTTATAAAGCCATTCTGATCCCAGTTAATAATATTTGGTAATATTTCTTGTAGTCGTCTTGCTAAAATTTTACAGATTATCTTAAGGTCAGCATTTAATAGGCTTATTGGTCTCATATTTTCACATTTATTAGAGGGTTTACCTGGTTTTGGCAACAGTATAATTAAGGCATTATTCATGTATGGTGGTAAATTACTATTTTGAAATGCTTCTAAAACCATTTCCAAAAATGGTTTTATTAATTTATTCTTAAATTTTTTATAGAGGTCAACTGGAAGGCCATCTGGTCCTGCACTTTTTCCTGATTTCATATTATCAATGGCCAGCCCAACTTCTTCTTGACTAATTTTAGACTCCAGTATCTCCCTGTTTTCATTTGGAATACACGGTATAGATAATCCGTCCAAAAACCCATTTAGTTTTGTTAAGTCAGTTTCATTTTTTGTATCATATAATTTTTCATAATAATCTCTAAAGGCACTATTAATTTCTAAAGGATCTACAACTGGCTGTCCATTACTTATAATACTGGTAATTGGTGTTTTAAATTCTAATTGTTTAATCTGCCATGCCAATAATCTTCCTGATTTTTCACCTTGTTCATAAAAAGATTGCTTCAATCTTAGAAGACTCGAGGCAGCTCTATTCGCTGATTTTTTGTCATATTCAGCTCTCAGAATCAGTAATTCGTTCTCTAACTTTGGGTCACTTCCTGCATACACTTTTTCTTGAAGAATTTTTATTTTATGTTCCAATTGGACTCTCTCCTCTCGAGTCTTCTTAGATTTTGAACCTGTATAACTAATAATATGCCCCCTAATAAAAGCTTTGAAAGCCTCCCACTTTATACATGCTGATGTTTGTGTAGTATTAATATCAAAAAACTCATCTATCTGTTTTTCTATGTACGTAACAAATTCCTCATCCTGAAGCCATTTATGCTGAAATTGCCACCTACCTGGTTCCTTTGTCAATTTTTTATCTACATATATTAGACAGCAGGGTGCATGATCAGAGATCACAATATTATCATAAAAGCAGTTTTGAATCTTGGACCTTAATTCTGTGGAGATCAAAAAATAGTCAATACGTGAGAATGTCTTGTAGATATTAGAATAACAAGAATAGGCTTTAACTTGTGGTTTCATTTCTCTCCATATATCTAGCAATCTCAATTCTTTCATAAAATGATTAATGATCATCCTGCATCCATTGTGCATACAGTCCAGTCCTGTTGATCTATCTATACCAGGATTCAATGTACAATTAAAATCCCCTGCTATTATATGTTGCCCTGTAAGTGAAGATAAAATAAGAAATAAATTAGCAAAGAAATTTTGATCATCTATATTGGGACCGTATAAGTTCACCAGATTTATATTTTCTAATAACAAAGATCCTTGAATGATTAGATATCTTCCAAATTTGTCACCAATTACATTTTTCACTTGAAATGGGACTGATTTATGTATGAGAGTCATAACTCCCCTGGCTCGGGATGAAAATGAAGAGGTGAATACACTTCCTTGCCATCTTCTCCTAATTCTTTTTACATCCTCCTCTATTAGATGAGTTTCTTGTAAAAACACAATTTTTGAACCTATGTCTTTTATTTTATTCATAACTTGTTTAAGTTTTTTTAAATTTTGTAGACCTCTGCAATTCCATGAAGTTAAATTAAGATTAACGCTTTGGTCTATGATCAATAAGGAGTTTGAGATTACCTTGCAATGTAAACATGCTCATACAGAGAAGCAAAAAAATGAGTGGTTGAACATTCATCCTACAAACTACACACAAACAAATTCCCCCTTCCCACATTCGTGGTAATCCCCCCAAAACAAAAAAAAAAATCTGTCTCCCGCTATAGCCATTGACTGCTCCACACCCGCGAGGATCAGTCAAAACCACTCTTTCTTTCTCCTCTCAATCACCCTGACTCTACTGCTTTTAATGACGTAACATTAACTCTCTTCTGTAGTTTTCCAACTTAACTCCAAAATTTTATAGCAACTTTGTACATCATAGGTTTTTTTTTTAATATATAATACAATCTATATTTTGTAAACTTGCTATATGCTTCAGATCAGTCAGATGCCTGTGCAAATGCTTAATCAAATCAAATTAAATCAAATCAAACTTTATTGTCATATTGCTGTACATACAACTGTAGTGCAGGCAAGATGAAATTGCGTTTCTCTCGGCATCCATATAAGAAGCAGCATGATTAAGACACACTCCCACATAGCTCCACCCCCCACCCCACCCCCACCCCCCCATCCATTCACACATCCCTGAGACATACTTGGGGAAAAAGAATAACTAACTATAATATACAAAACGTCCATAGGTGCAGTAGTGTGTATGTGAGATTCCGGGTCAGCTGTTCAGCATCCTGACAGCTTGTGGGAGGAAGCTGTTGATCAGTCTGGTGGTTCTGCCTCTGATGCTCCAGAATCGTTTACCAGATGGAAGAAGTTCAAAGTGTTTATGCAGAGGGTGAGAACAGTCCTTGACAATGTTCAGTGCCCTGCTCCTACAACGGTTCTGAAAAAGTTCTTGGACAGAGGGGAGGGAGACTCCAATTACCCTCTCAGCCCCCTTGACTATCCTCTGCAGGGCTTTTTTGTCTGACATACTGCAGCTGGAGTACCATGTAGCAATGCAGTATGTCAGAACACTCTCCACCACACCTCTGTAGAAGGTCCTGAGGATGCAGATGGGGAGAGAGGCCTGTTTGAGTTTCCTCAAGAAGTGTAGTCTCTGCTGAGCCCACTTCCTGATCTCCAAGGAATTCTTGCTCCAGGTCAGGTCCTGCGAGATCTGCACTCCGAGGAACTTGATGTTCTCTACTCTCTCCACTAAACGGTCGCCGATGCTGAGGGGGACGTGCTCAGGCTGTGACCGCCGGAAGTCGATAATCATCTCCTTTGTTTTGTCCACGTTGAGCACCAGATTGTTCTCCCTGCACCAGCCCTCCAGGTCTCTCACTTCTTCCCTGTACATTGATTCCTCATCCCTCTGAATAAGTCCCACCACCGTGGTGTCATCTGCAAACTTAATAATCTGGTTCCCCTCATGTTTGGATACACAGTCATGTGTTAGAAGTGTAAACAACAGTGGACTGAGTACACAGCCTTGAGGGGTTCCGGTACTCAGCGTGACAGAGTTGGAGATGTTGTTTCCAACCCGGACAGACTGAGGTCTCTCAGTCAGGAAATCCAGGATCCAGAGACATGTGGCGGTGTTCAGACCGAGAAGGAGTAATTTCTCTATCAGTCTCTGGGGAATAATGGTGTTGAATGCTGAACTGAAATCAATGTACAGGAGTCTGGCGTAGGTGTCTTTCTGGTCCAGGTGGGTGATGACAGAGTATAGGGTGGTGACTATAGCATCCTCCGTGGAGCGGTTTGAACGATATGCAAACTGGAGCGGGTCGTGTGATGCAGGGAGGCAGGCTGTGATGTGTGGTTTGACAAGCCGTTTAAAACACTTCATCACAATTGGTGTAAGTGCAACAGGACGATAGTCATTCAAACAGGACACCACTGGTTTCTTTGCCACCGGTACAATGATAGAGATCTTGAAGCATCTGGGAACGATGGCCTGACTCAGGGAGATGTTATAAATGTCAGTCAGGACATCCGCCAACTCGCTCGCGCAGTCTCAGAGCACACGTCCCGGAATGTTGTCTGGACCTGCAGCTTTGCGTGGGTTGATTCTGGATAGGGTCCTCCGTGTGTCCGCTGTGTTAATGGTAAAAGCTGGTCCGACCGATGGTGGGAGTGGGCCGGCCCTCCCTCTGATTGTCGAGTTTGATGCTTCAAAACGTGCAAAGAAGTCGTTAAGCCTGTCTGGAAGCGAAGCGTCGTCATCATCGACCCCCTGCCTAGACTTAAAGCCCGTCAGTGTCCGAACTCCCTGCCACATCTGCTTGGTGTTCCTAGTGTCACAGAGGTGTCCCTGGATTTTCTCCGCATAGGCGCGCTTTGCCGCCTTAATTCCCTTTGAAAGCGCAGACCTGGCTGAGCGGAGGGCAATCCTGTCCTTCGCTCTGAATGCTGCATCTCTGGCTGTAAGCAGCGAGTGCACCTCTGCAGTCATCCAGGGCTTATGATTACCCCGCATAGTGATGGTCTTCACTGTAGTGAAATCCTCTGTGCACTTCGCGATGTAGCTGGTGACCGAATCAGCATACTCCTCCACATCTGTCCTGTCTTCCTGGGAGGCTGCTATTTTGAAGATCTTCCAGTCTGTGTGCTGAAAACAGTCTTGCAGTGCAGAGGTTGCACTCTCTGGCAAAATCCTGATTTGTTTCACTGCTGGCCTGCTGCGCTTCAATAAAGGTTTGTAGGCAGGCAGCAGCATCACGGACATGTGATCAGAACGGCCGAGATGGGGGCGGGGTATTGCTTTATATGCATCTGTGTTTGTGTACACTAAGTCCAACATATTCTCTCCTCTGGTCTTAAAGTCAACACATTGTTTAAACTTGGGGAGCACAGTCTTTAAGCTGGTGTGGTTAAAATCCCCCGCAACCACCACAAAACTGTCCGGGTGTGACGTTTGGATTTCACTGATCGCATTGTGCAGTACCCCGAGTACCTTCTTAGCATTAGCTTTAGCATTAGCGCTCGGCGCTATGTAAACACCAACTACAAACACGTTGCTGAATTCCCTCGGCAGATAAAATGGCCGACAATTAACAATAAGGAACTCCGCCAACGGAGAGCAGTGTTTAGACACTAACGTGGCATTAACGCACCAGTTCTTGTTAACATAGATGCATAGCCCACCCCCCCGGCTCTTACCGGAGCTCGCCGTTTCCCTGTCGGCACGGAACATCGCCATATCTTCCAGCTGAATGGCCTCGTCAGGAATGTTGTCGTGGAGCCATGTCTCGGTGAAAACAAACACACAGCAGTCCCTCCATTCTCTCCGGGTTTCTCTCAGCAAACGCAGCTCGTCTACCTTGTTTTCGAGGGCGCGGACGTTTGACAGAAGAAGCGACGGTACCGCTGGTCTGGAGGGGTTAGCCTTTAGCCTAGCATGGATCCCGACCCTTTTTCCTCGCTTTTGCTTGCGTTCGCTCCGCTTCCGCTTCCTCCTCTCCCGGGTAACTTCCAGCGGGGACTCCGCCAAAATTCCATGCTGGCGTAGAATGTCCAAATCACAACCGATCGCCGCGATTCTTGCAGCGTGCAGTACCTTGATGTTTAATAAGGTCTCACGGTTGTAAGTTTTACAGAATGTACGTCTGGGATGATTAAAACTCTCACACTCGCTGATGCCAAGAGGGGCCGCTGCGTCTAGGCACGCCGCCATTTTTTTTTTTTTTTTTTTTAAATATTCTACCTTATATTTTGTTCAAGCTTCATGCTTAGCTCCCACCAGTCTCTGCTTGGATCTTCTTGATGAACTTCTGCGCCTCCTCAGGGGTCTTGAAGATGTGGGTTCTGCCCTTATACGTGACCAGCAGTCTTGCAGGATAAATCACTCCATGACGAATCCCAAGGTTGCGCAGCTCTTTATGGGCGGGGTCAAACTGTTTCCTTAATTGTTGGATTCCTGTGGCCAAATCTGGGTAGAACCGCACCTGTTGATCCTGGTATTTAATTTCTCCTTTGGCTCGCGCCACGTTGGAGATCGTCATCCTGTCTCTGTAGCTGAGGAACTTCATAATCAGCGTCCTCGGTGATGCCTTATTATCTCTCGGTGGGCCAATTCGGTGGGCGCTTTCTAAGACGACTGATGACTGCAGCTCTGTGTTGTTCAGCGCTTCTGGAATCCACTTTTCCAAAAAGGAACATGGATCCAGACCCTCCGTTCTCTCCGGGAGGCCCACCAGCCTCAGGTTGTTCCGTCTCGACCGGGATTCTAAATCCAGGACATTACCTTCCAGACGTTTATTTTTTAATTCCAATGTGCGCACCTTTAATTGTAGGCCGGTGACGTCATCCTCAGCACTGGAAATTCGGAGCTCCACCTGCGAAACTCGTTCCATACAGTCGCTTAACTCCTTTCTCATTCCTTCTATCGCTGCTATAATCCCATCAAATTTAGACGAAAAGTCTGCTCTCATTGAACTAATGGCAGCGAGCACCGCACCTGTGCCATCGCCAGCAGTCACCGCTCCTCCGCTAGCTTGTTCCGCCATATCTGGGGATTTTTCTGCTTCGTCACGGACATGAAAGTCCGTTAACTTGGACTGTTTCGGCGGTTCCATTTTTCCTCCACCTGATTTCCCAGCCTTAGGCTTTACCGGCATGTCCTCGCCCAAACGCTGGGATAGGTTTTGTTTCAATTGAGAGAGTTATTTGCCGATTTTTTTATTTTTAGGAGCAGAGTAGAGTGAAGCACGTCCTCCTACGTGGCGGCCATAACCGGAAGTCCTCGGAAAAATCATCTTTTAATTTATAAAAAATTTCTTAGAAAAGCTAGAACGAGTTATTATTCTGAATTAATAAAAGAGAACAAGAATAATCCCAGGTTTCTTTTCAGCACTGTAGCCAGGTTGACAAAGAGTCAGGACTCTGTCAATCCTAGCATTCCCTTAGAGCTTACTAGTCAGGACTTTATGAACTTTTTCAATAATAAAATTTCATCCATCAGAGATAAAATCAATCAGATTCTTCCCACAGTTAACTTAAATACAGTAACTACTACATCTCCTTCAACTGATGTCTGTCTTGATGAGTTTACTCCAATCGACCTTTGTGAGTTAGACAAAATAGTTTCCTCATCCAAACCTTCAACTTGTCTTTTAGACCCTATTCCTACCAGGTTATTTAAAGAAGTCTTCCCACTTATTGGTAGCTTTATTCTTCATATAATCAATTCTTCATTAACTTTAGGCCATGTACCGCAGGCTTTTAAAACGGCTGTAACTTACTCAAAAGGCCAACGCTAGATCCAGGAGCTTTAGCTAACTATAGACCAATCTCTAATCTCCCTTTCATTTCAAAAATCTTAGAAAGAGTTGTTGCTACGCAATTATTTGACCACCTGCAGGGAAATGGTTTACTTGAAGAGTTTCAGTCTGGGTTTAGAATCCATCATAGTACTGAAACAGCCTTAGCGAACGTCACTAACGACCTCCTCATCACATCTGATAATGGACTGGTTTCTGTACTTGTCCTTTTAGACCTTAGTGCAGCTTTTGATACTATCGATCATAATATTCCACGGGATAGATTAGAACACTATGTTGGACTTAATGGAACTTCGTTGCAGTGGTTTAGATCTTATTTATCTGATAGGTTCCAGTTTGTTCATGTAAATAATGAGTTTTCTTTCAACTCAAAGCTTAGTCATGGAGTTCCACAGGGATGTGTGCTAGGCCCTACTACTTTTTAGTTTATATATGCTTCCGTTAGGCAACATTATTAGAAAGCACTGTATACATTTTCATTGTTATGCAGATGACACACAATTATACCTGTCAATGAAGCCAGATGATAGTAATCAATTAGCCAAGTTAGAAGCCTGTCTTAAGGAAATCAAAGCTTGGATGACTTGTAATTTCCTGCTATTAAATTCAGATAAGACTGAAGTCATTCTTGTTGGTCCAGAAAACCTTAGAAATACCTTCCCAAATCAAACTTTCAGTTTTGATGCGGTTACTCTTTCTCTTAATAGCTCTGTGAGGAACCTTGGAATTATTTTTGATCAAGAGCTGCCCTTCAATTCACATATTAAATTAGTTTCTAAGACTGCCTTCTATCATTTGCGTAATATTTCCAAGATTAGGAGCATCTTGTCTCAGAGTGATGCTGAGAAACTGATCCACGCTTTTGTTAGCTCGAGAATAGATTA
The DNA here is from genome assembly GCA_020510985.1 of Pholidichthys leucotaenia. NCBI lineage: Eukaryota > Metazoa > Chordata > Actinopteri > Cichliformes > Pholidichthyidae > Pholidichthys > Pholidichthys leucotaenia. The sequence goes on along the minus strand of CM035836.1, from coordinate 392,383,681 downwards.
TTGTAATTCTTTATTATCAGGCTGTCCTAAAATATCTTTAAAAAGTCTTCAGCTGATCCAAAATGCTGCAGCAAGAGTTTTAACAGGTACTAGAAAGAGAGATCATATCTCTCCGGTTCTGGCCTCCCTTCATTGGCTTCCCATAGAGTTTAGAATTAAGTTTAAAATCCTTCTTCTTACTTACAAAGCTCTAAACAATCAGGCTCCTTTTTATTTAAAAGATCTGATACTACCATATTATCCTAACAGAGCACTATGCTCCCAAAATGCAGGATTACTTGTAATACCTAGAATCTCCAAAAGTACAATGGAAGGCAGAGCCTTCAGTTATCAAGCTCCTCTCCTGTGGAACCAGCTGCCAATCTGGATTCGGGAGTCAGACTCGATCTCTGTTTTTAAGAATAGGGCTAAAACCTACCTTTTTGATATAGCCTACAATTAGGGAGGGATCATGTGTTTCTGAACCCTCCCTTAGTTATGCTGCTAATAGGTTTAGTCAACCGGGGGACCTCCAATAATGCACTGGGCCTCACTCCTTTCTTCACTCTCAATGAAATATTTTTTTTTTGCTGGTCATTAACATCTGTTTGTTCTCTCCCATAGATTGAGTCCCCATTGTGCTGTTTGCTCTCTACATGTCTGTTCTTTTCATCTTCTCTGTCCCCTCACCCCCCAGCCAGTCACAGCAGATGACTGCCCCTTCCTGAGCCTGGTTCTGCTGGAGGTTTCTTCCTGTTAAAAGGGAGTTTTTCCTCTCCACCGTCGCCAAGTGCTTGCTCACAGGGGATCGCCTGATTGCTGGGGTCTTTCTGCAACTGTGGGGGTTCCCCCTACAGTTGATAGTGCTATGAGATGACTGTTGTTGTGAAATGGCGCTATATAAATAAAGTTGAATTGAATTGAATTCTACACACATACAGAAAATTAGCAAAAATTAAATTATTAGAAAATAGCAGACATATTCCATTTACCTGGCTCTGAAGTTCAAGGTACTTCGATTAACCCCTTGAACTCTGTGAATTCCGCGGGCGGTCACGTCTCTACATCTTAGTGCGTCTCAATGCGCACTGAAAAAAAAAGCTGTATTTACAGTCTTCCAGTACAGACACAGCCTTGTTACAACCTGAGAAAAAAGCTGTGTAATATATTCATTTTTTGTGGTATTTTTACAAAATTTTGACCTGAGCTTGAAAACACTTGGTTCTACATTTCTGTTGTGTTTTCCAGCCAGTATCTGACAGCTGTATGTTATTTGCAAGCATTTGTATATAAAAAAAAAACACCCAGGAGAACTTTCTTGTTACTCAGTGGCAGGAGCACTTAGAGAGATTATGACTGTTTTGCCAAAAAAATTCAGAGTGTTTTCTTTTAAATGAGACTAACCCCATGAAGATGCTGCAAAGGGTTGAATAACAGCTTTTGATTTACTTTGGGCATGTTATTTTTAGGCGTTTTTAGGGAAGTTGAACAGAGTTCAACAGGTTAAATTTGTATGGTGCAGGTGCATATAAAGTAGTAACTTCGGGTAATGACATACAGGACTTTTCAAAGCCAGAAAAGGTAACAGTTAAAATCTGCAAATGGCAAGCTACCAGTAGAATACCTATCAACATTTGTAAAAGCAGCATTGTACCCCATGTACTATAGGCAATTGAACGGATCTGATCCAAATTATGAACAACCATTATCTGCAAATCCATCCTCCAGATTGGTCATAAAACTTGGACTGGTAAACAAGGAAATGTGTGGAAGCATCCATTGTCCTAGTTGAAAAGGATAAGAGACATTTCAACCTATGGGGGGTTCCACACATCCCGCTGATTAGACCCAAACACATGGATTGGAAAATGTTGGACATTTTGTCACATCTGCTAGGGAATATAGCCATCCATGGAAAACCAACACCTGACCTTAAGATAGAATATTCTCCTAAATTAGAAACGTACGCATTGTCTCTTAACTGGGTAACCACAGCACAAAAGGCTGGGCGCATTGACGCCCAGAAATCTCCTACATGACCAATCTAACATTAACAAACGAGGGGATGAGAAAATTTGAAGAAAATTCTAAATTTGTTATAGTAAAAGGTTAAATAGATGTAGATCAAATGAAACGAGCAGAGTATGACACTATAGACCATATATTTAGAAGCCCAGAAAGGTGTTAGCCAGGTCATAAAACCAAAAGCAGCAGATGTCATAGCGTCATCAGTCCTGTAGGAAAAACCCTGATGACGCAGGGCCTGCAGGAATTAATGAAGCTCTAACTCTCTGTGCTTGTTGTATGCCAGGATCACATATATTGATAAATGAGCTAAACGGGCTCACGGGCTAAAGGGCTAAAGGGCTAAAGGGCTGCACGGTGGCGCAGTGGTTAGCACTGCGGCAGCACAGTTTACCCTTGGCCGGAGGATTGTGGGGATCGTGGGATCGTGGGTTCGATCCCAGCCCCCGACCAACAGTGATCTGTGTGGAGTTTGCATGTTCTCCCCGTGTTGCGTGGGTTTACTCCAGGATTTCTCTGGTTTCCTCCCACATGCCAAAGACATGCATGTTAGGTTAATTGGCTGTTCTAAATTGTCCCTAGATATCTGTTTCCTATAGGCCCTTAGAATAGAGGGTTAGTATTAATGAAAGCGCTTTGAGTGGTCTTTGTGACTAGAAAAGCGCTATATAAGTGCAGGTTAGTTAGTTAGTAGTAGTTAAACCTCCAAATGCAATTTTCCACAGTGGTAGTCATCAGCAAATCTTGCACATCTCATACCTCCTCACAGAAACCAATTGCTGAGTCCAGAGGAGGAGCTGAAGACCCCAAGACGGAGGATGATGACGAAGAAGACCATTGCGCTATTACGGATTATTTGTAAACACAATGTGCTACTGATAATACATGAATCATACATAGCTCACCACACACACGTAGGAGTGTGAGACTTATAGTATTCTTGCATTATTATTTACATCATACTAATTACGGTTAGGTAGTCAGGATAATTGTGAAGGTTAGAAGCTATAGAGGCCCGAATACAACAAGCATGGATAAGGATGTCTCCTAACTTTGAATGATTTTGTTTACTACCTACAACCCTGCAACACATAGGTCTCATCACCCAGCTCACTTATCACAACACAACCACTGCTTGTAGCTTGCATATAGCCGACAATCACACACTCAAGGCTAATGGGAGGTAACTTACAACAGCACATTGTCAACTACAGATGCAGTGAATAAGGATAAAATGGTACAGGCTCCAGCATTGTAGTGACAACCACTCAGACCATTATTGATCCTGTCCCGGCCGAGCCCTTTGTATCGGCACCCAAGCAAAGGTTTAGGGTACAGGGAAGGTGCAGCCAGGGGGCCACCAGACCATCACGATATGTGCCTGTGACGTAGAAAGAGGTCATAGGGCTAATGACTGTATGACTTCAGTCCCTAGAAGAAGGCTGGACTGGTACCCATGCACACCCACCGCTCCTCCAACATCTGGGGTGGAGCCAGATCAGCCACACGGAGGAGACAGCATTTTCCAACGCTACCCCTCACAGTAGAAGCTACGGTGGGCACAGGGGCTTGAACTTCATCAACACCAGTGTCTCTACCTCTGTCCAACTAATAGACCGGTGGGTGGCATCCCTGGGACAGCAACACTGAACTGTTCACTGGCTGGACTGGATGTTGTCTACTCTCTGCTGCATCCACCAGACTGTCCTATAAACCTCATGGGACAAGATGTGCCTCTGAAAGCATGGGCACACAGTTGTTTTGCTTCTAATGGTACCAGTGTGTGTCTATGAGATGGGACTGTGCTCCACTGCTGCAGATACAGGAAGCAGACACAGAGGAAGGTCAAACCCCTGTCGCAACCGTGTGATGACTGCAACTGAGCGATGTGAGCCCTGGCAAAGGTCAACTGGTGGACAAAATGTTTCGTGGGCTTCGTGGATTGACCCTGGTCGACCTTATGACCCCCACATCATCCACTCCACCGGACAAAGAACTATTCACATCAGGAGGAGACCTTGTGGGGGTGCAGGACTTGGTGAACAGGGACAATTATGTGACTGCAGTTCATCTGGACAAGGACGTGTTGCCTTGGTACGCCCTCTTAGACATCGCTGCACCGCGCTGGGGGTGTCCACAAGGGGGGAGGCAAGCATATCAGAACCAATGGTGCAAGCCTATCTTGGGTTGACTGACTGGGTTGACACACAATGTAGGGATCTACCTTATTCACCATCTGCTAACCGCTAGCGTTTCTCACACCATGTATGGTTGACATGATAAAATCATGTCAAAGGGGGGAATGATAGGGTTATTAAAAGTTAGAGTGCCAAAATAATAATTCTATAGGTAATCTCTCATTATGCTCTACACATATTCTATACATATTCTGTTTGCATTTTTATGAACAAATATGTTGTGTTAAACTCTAATAAACAGGAATTAGGCAGAGCTATAGAGCCCTCTTTCTTCTCTCTCTCACTTCTTTTTGTCAGGTCTATTACATTAGTTACACACCCAAACCAACACTCACACACACACTTTTGATAGTACATTTTAGGAGATAGGTAACGTGAATAGCGGATGGCCTGTTCACGTCAGAGTTAAACTGGCCAATCAGACAATCAGGTTGCGTACAAGCCCATTCTATTGTACGGGGTTGGTCTAACCAACCCGCGAAGATGAATGTAAGTTGCACCCAGAAGTCGAAGTCAGTCTGGCGACTCTCCAGAGGGAGCTGCGTCACGCTGAATCCAGCACTGCTTGCTTTACATGTGACCTCAGAATAAATGTTGCATCTTTGAATTGAAGAATTCTCCGGCTTATTCTTGGATCTTTCAATCAAAGAATCAGGATTTTAACAGTCCCCCAGCTGTCTAAACCTATTAGCAGCATAACTAAGGGAGGGTTCAGAGGCTCATGATCCCTCCCTAATTATAGGCTACATCAAAAAGGAAGGTTTTAACCCTATTCTTAAAAACAGAGTCTGACTCCCGAATCCAGACTGGCAGCTGGTTCCACAGGAGAGGAGCTTAATAACTGAAGGCTCTGCCTCCCATTGTACTTTTGGAGATTCTAGGTATTACAAGTAATCTTGCATTTTGGGAGCGTAGTGCTCTGTTAGGATAATATGGTAGTATCAGATCTTTTAAATAAAAAGGGGCCTGATTATTTAGAGCTTTGTAAGTGAGAAGAAGGATTTTAAACTTAATTCTAAACTCTATGGGAAGCCAATGAAGGGAGGCCAGAACTGGAGAGATATGATCTCTCTTTCTAGTACCTATTAAAACTCTTGCTGCAGCATTTTGGATCAGTTGAAGTTTTTTTTTTAAAGATGTTTGAGGACAGCATGATGATAAAATTACAATAATCTAAACTAGAGCTAACAAAAGCATGGATTAGTTTCTCAGCATCGCTCTGAGACAAGATGCTCCTAATCTTGGCAATATTACGCAAATGATAGAAGGCAGTCTTAGAAACAAGTTTAATACTGTATGTGAATCAAAAAACAGATCTTGATCAAAAATAACTCCAAGGTTCCTCACAGAACTATTAAGAGAAAGAGTGACCACATCCAAACTAAGAGTTTGATTTGGAAAGGTATTTCTAAGGTTTTTTGGACCAACTAGAATGACTTCAGTCTTATCTGAATTTAACAGCAGGAAGTTACAAGTCATCCAAGCTTTGATTTCCTTAAGACAGGCTTCTAACTTGGCTAATTGATTACTATCATCTGGCTTCATTAACAGGTATAACAATGAAAATGTATACAGTGCTTTCTAATAATGTTGTCTAGCGGAAGCATATATAAACTAAAAAGAATAGGGCCTAGCACAGATCCCTGTGGAACTCCGTGACTGAGCTTTGAGTTGGAAGAAAACTCATTCTTGACATGAACAAACTGGAACCTATCAGATAAATAAGATCTAAACCACTGCAACGAAGTTCTATTAAGTTGACCATGGTGTTCTAATCTATCAAGTAGAATATTATGATTGATAGTATCAAAAGCTGCACTAAGGTCTAAAAGGACAAGTACAGAAACAAGTCCATTATCAGATGCAATAAGGAGGTCCATAGTGACCTTCACTAAGGCTGTTTCAGTACTGTGATGGATTCTAAACCATGATTGAAACTCTTCAAATAAACCATTTCCCTGCAAGTGGTCAAATAATCGTGTAGCAACAGCTCTTTCTAAGATTTTTGAAATGAAAGGCAGATTAGAGATTGGTCTATAGTTAGCTAAAACTCCTGGATCCAGTGTTGGCTTTTTGAGTAAGGGTTTAATTACAGCAATTTTAAAAGCCTGCGGTACATGGCCTAATGTTAATGAAGAATTGATTATTTGAAGAATAGAGCTATTGTGGCGGTTCGTTTTAACCCCACAACAGACTAAGGACACTCAGCCCTCTTTTCTCTGTTTTTCTGCTGCATTACTGAGAAGCAATGTGCCATTCATGTATTTGTGATGCAAACATGCATGTGTTGTGATGTAATGCGCCATTCTGTATAGTGTGCATAGGGCTTGTCCTTACTGTGCTTTTTCTGAGCATCTTAGATGTGCTTTGGTGTATTAATGTCTACAGGTAGACGAGTTTCTTCTGTCTCACCTATGTGATGTTAATCGATGCCTTTCATCCTTTGTACTCATGCATCCTGTCCTTACTGTGACCTAGAGACTCAGATCAGTATGTAGATGTGCTTGTTAGCCTCTTTGTCTTGCACTTAGAGCGAGGTCTAGCTAATCTGCCCATTGTGATGTATGGCTTACAAATGCAAATACCTCCTGCCTGTTCTGTTGTCCCTTTGATCATTCTAGACTGTGGGGTATGTCTTTTTGATGTATTGTTATGATCAAGTATTTAAGGTGCAACTCTGTAACGCAATCTCTCTCTCTTACTCTCTCACTCTGATCCTGCAACAGGTGGACACACTGTGTCCGCCTCTCTTTCTCTGAGAGCCTAGGGATCCCGCTCCGGGCTGCTCCACTATGCACCGGAGAGGGGATCCCGTGAAGGCGACATGATTAATAAAATCTGCTTAAAACCACAGCACTGCTGCTTATTTTTTCATGCCGCTTCACTATCAATAAATGGGAAGACTTCTTTAAATATCCTGGTAGGAATAGGTTCTAAAAGACAAGTTGAAGGCTTGGATGAGGAAATTATTTTATCTAACTCTAAAAGGTCAACTGGAGTAAACTCATCCAAACAGATATCAGTTGAAGGAGTTGTAGTAGTTAATGTATTTAAGTTAACGGTGGTAAGAATCTGACTGATTTTATCTCTGATAGATGAAATTTTATTATTTAAAAAGTTCATAAAGTCCTCACTAATAAGCTCTAAGGGAATGCTAGGACTGACAGAGTCCTGACTCTTTGTCAGCCTGGCTACAGTGCTGAAAAGAAACCTGGGATTATTCTTGTTCTCTTCGATTAATGTGGAATAATAACTTGTTCTAGCTTTCCTAAAAGATTTTTTATAAATTAGAAGATAATTTCTTCAAGCTAAATAGATTTCATCTAATTTAGTGGAGTGCCATTTTCTTTCTAATTGATGAGTCTTCTGTTTTAAGCTACAAGTTTCTGTGTTGAACCAAGGAGTTAGAAATGTCTGATTAGACTTTTTTTTTTTTAAAGGGGCCACCATGTCTAGAGTCCGATGCAGAGAAGCTGTAACACTATCTACCATGCTATCAATCACAGAAGGAGCAAGCTCTCGGGTTAGCGGGTTAGAGGTTGAACCCTTGTTCTGGTGTGTAAAATAGTCAGTCAATGAATGAAGATCAAACACTTTGAAAGTACTTCTCTATTATCTCAAGCAGAGGTCCACTTTGGCTGCAGTTAATCATGTGCCTCGGGGAGCAGAGTCACGCTGAACCCCCGGAAGACGACTACACACAAACCGGTAACTAAAGACACACCAGGACTTACTCACTCACCAGGAGGAGGGGCACATATGTGTGCTGGGGCTCGCCCCGGCCACTGCATCACGACTGAATGTCACGTCCCGACCAAATCTCTCCTGTTCCAGCGTGGCAAAGGCCTGTTTTCTAAATTGTCATTTTAGCAATGACAATCTGACTTGTTCTTGCATTTTTTTTGGTCTTTTTTTAGTGTTGCATTATGGCATATACAGAAGCCGGATATTGATAGATTGTTTGAAAGATTAATGCCATTCTTGTCAAACACAAATGTTCGAAAAAAAAATGTGGAAAACATTGGGTTCTTCATGCCCAGGAGAGAAAATTGTTACCCACCACACAGCTTTAGCTAGTTCCCTCACTGTATGTCAAATATGAATTTACTTTCAATATGGCTATGTAATTTCTATTTTTGATACAGTACAAATTTTTATGCATTTGTTTATAGTTATAAGAAGACCAAAGATGGCTTCAGGCTTAATGGTGTTTTTTTTTTTTTGTATTGCACACTCTGGTTCAAATTTATTGGGACACAAGTTGAAACTTTTCTAATTTCCTTTTCTTCTTGGCTAATTATCATCCAGAATTTCTCTTTGCTCATCAATTTGATGGAGAGAGTTTTAAAACTGAGGTCATGAAATAATTTTATCAATCCATCCATCCATCCATCTTCTACTGCTTAATCCTTTTTGGGTTGCGTGGGGGGCGGGGGGTACTGGAGCCTATCCCAGCATCCTTGGGCGAGAGGCAGGGTACACCCTGGACAGATCGCCACTGCAGGACAGATATAATTTTATCAGTAATTTTAATTCTAATATGATAAAACACTGAGAAGCTTTTATTTTCATTTTCAGTTTAATTGTGAAACTTTTAACTTTGCGGGAAATAATACCCCCCACACACACACACACACATGGAAGGTTTACATGTAAATTTGGCCCTCGTGAAGTTAGGAAAAAAAAACTGTGGCCCTCACGACCACCACAGTTGCCCATCCCTGGTTTAGATGCTGCTTACTCTGTTCTTCTATTTGCATTTACATCTTCACACCAGAGGATGGCACTCAACGTCTGAAGAAAAAAATTTAAAGACCCAACCACCATCAGGTTATCATATATATATATATATATACTGTATATATATATATATATATATATATATATATATATATATATATATAGAGAGAGAGAGAGAGAGAGAGAGAGAGACAGAGAGATAGAGAGAGATAGATATAGATATAGATATAGATATAGATATACTGCTCAAAAAAATAAAGGGAATACTTATAAGCTGGATATCAAAATTGTGGCAGGCTAGTCCAGCTTACTCAGATTAAAGGAACACTTTTTAAGGTTTGTTTCCTTTATTTTTTTGAGCAGTATATATATATATATATACTGTATATATGTATATATATATATACAGTATATAGTACAGAATGAACCCAAGAATGACCAATTTCAAGTTCTTGGGATTTCAAAAGATCTTTAAAGTAGAATTGCAAGCACTGTTCGTAATGTAAGTGAATCCCACTACCTCTGTACAGCAGCAAGAACATCATAGATTGCCTTATCAGTGACTGAGTACAGCAGAGAAGGTGAGGACCACCTATTGAGAACAGCAGAGAACATACCACACACAGGAAGGCCCCCCTTCAGTAACTGGAGAACTGGGGAAACAGCAGGCCATCTCTGATGTCTATATTCAGGATGGACTCGACTACATCTGCCTTTTAATAGATCCAGAGGGCAATATACTTAGTCTTCTAGTGTTTTTTTGAATGAAGCTATAGTATGATATACATAGAAGAAAAACAGCTGTGCCTATGTGAAAATAATTCAAACACAAAGTCTAAAAAATGGTTAAATCCTGAGCTGTTCTTTGACATTTTGTATAATAACCCCTCAGGCAAAGCATATCAACCCCTTGTATGTTTACACAAGGGTTCAAACAGTAACTTCCTCAATTCTTTCTTTTTGAACTCTTCCTTTTTAGGCAATGGGCTGCTGCCTTGTAGGCCCTCTTGGGATTCTCTGGGAATTCCTAAGCTGGTTTACTTGGTTTTCAATCCTCCAGTCCTCCAGTTTTGTTATTTCATGGTGTGAGCAGTAGGCGGAGATGGAATTGAAAAAAATGTGGCATGCTGGACCACTGAAAAGACTGAATTTGTAAACACTTGTGTATTGCTGGAGCACTGCGCAATGTCCCAACTTAGTTTACACTTGTTTATACTTACAGTGGTGTGAAAAAGTGTTTGCCCCCTTCCTGATTTCTCATTTTTTGTATGTTTGTCACACTTAAATGTTTCAGACCATCAAACAAATTTAAATATTAGACAAAGATAACACAAGTAAACACAAAATGCCATTTTTAAATGAAGGTGTTTATTACTAAGGGGAAAAAAATTCCAAACCTACATGGCCCTGTGTGAAAAAGTGATTGCCCCTAAACCTAATAACTGGTTGGGTCACCCTTAGGCGCAACAACTGCAATCAAGCGTTTGAGATAACTAGCAATGAGTCTTTTACAGCGCTGTGGAGGAATTATGGCCCACTCATCTTTGCAGAATTGTTGTAATTCAGCCACATTGGAAGGTTTTTGAGCAGGAACCCCCATTTTAAGGTCATGCCACAGCATCTCAATCGGATTCAGGTCAGGAATTTGACTAGGCCACTCCAAAATCTTCATTTTCTTTTTCTTAAGCCATTCAGAGGTGGACTTGCTGTTGTATTTTGGATCATTGTCCTGCTGCAGAACCCAAGTGAACTTCAGCTTGAGGTCATGAGCAGATGGCCAGACATTCTCCTTCAGGATTTTTTGGTAGATAGCAGTATTCATAGTTCGATTTACCACAGCAAGTCTTCCAGATCCTGAAGCAGCAAAACAACCACAGATCATCACACTACCTCCACCATATTTTGCTGTTGGTATGATGTTCCTTTTCTGAAATGCTGTGTTACTTTTACGCTGGATGTAATGTGACACACACCTTCCAAAAAGTTCAACTTTTGTCTTGTCAGTCCACAGAGTATTTTTCCAAAAGTCTTGGGGATCATCAAGATGTTTTCTGGCAAAACTGAGATGAGCCTTTATGTTCTTTTTGCTCAGCACTGGTTTTTGTCTTGGAACTCTGCCATGCAGGCCATTTTTGCCCAGTTGCTTTCTTATGGTGGAGTCATGAACACTGACCTTAACTGAGGCAAGTGAGGCCTGCAGTTCTTTGGATGTTGTTGTGGGGTCTTTTGTGACCTCTTGGATGAGTCGTCGCTGCGCTCTTGGGGTAATTTTGGTTGGCTGGCCACTCCTGGGAAGGTTCACCACTGTTGCATGTTTTCGCCATTTGTAGATAATGGCTCTCACTGTGGTTTGCTGGAGTCCCAAAGCTTTAGAAATAGTTTTATAACCTTTTCCTGACTGATAAGCCCCCAACAGACTGCTATGATGATGATGATGATGAGATCTCAATTACTTTAGGTGCTTTTCCACTAGGGTCAGTACGGTACGGTTCGGCACGGTTTGTCCACTTTTCCACTAGGGACCCGCAGTCCCTACAGTTCTGTTTAGTGGGAACTGTTCCTATTTTTTTTTTTTCCACAATATCTTTATTGAACCTTTTTTTTTTTTTTTTTAACAAACATGATACAAACAATCAAACACTAACACTAAAGTACTACAAAAAAAAAAAAAAATGCACTAAAAACACCAACAACCACCAACAAAATCAAGTCTTCAACAATGCTCCTCTGTTTAGTCTAGACAATCCAATACATAAGTATACATATTATGTTCACCAGTTTGGAATTTACAAGGTCCACACACATCATTCACCTTCTTCTTCAAGAGTTATGTTTAAATTTTTTACATAATCAATAAAAGGTCTCCATATATTCTCAAACACAATTTCCTTTGATTTCAGTATATATGTTATTCTTTCTAATGGAAGGTTTGTTAACATCTGTCTTAACCACTGAGTCACATCTGGTCTATGAGTCTTTTTCCATAATAGTGCAATACATTTTTTGGCATTAAGCAAACTGAGGTCTATGAATGTTCTTTCACTTTTATTAAAATTATGCTTTTCTGGGTACAGACCCAACAAAAACAGTTTAGGATTCAATATGATTTGTTTTGAGATTATTTTTTCAATTGTTACCCTCACCTCTTCCCAAAACATTCTTATTAATCTACATTCCCATAAACAATGAAATAGGGTTCCTTTACTTTCCATGCATTTTGTGCATGTATCTGGTATATTTTTGTTATATCTATTTAACTCCTCCGGTGTAACATACATCCGCATTAACCATTTGAAATGTATCAATTTAAGGCGTGCATTTATTGATTTGGTTTGAGCTTCTGTACAAGCCAATTCCCATTGTTCCTCTGAAATTTCAATTTGCAGATCTTCTTTCCAGTAGTTTAATCTTTTCAGTGAATTTTCACTTGAAGATAGTGTCAATGAGTTATAAAACTCTGAAATAATACCCTTTCTTTTACTATCTTTCATCATCATTTTTTCCAAGGATGAATAAATAGGTCGAGTGAGAGCTTTATTTTGATTTGATCGAATAAAGTTTCTAAGTTGAAGATATTTAAAAAAATGTGTTCTATTGAGATTAAATTTGATCCTCAGCTCTTCAAAAGACATTATGTTGTCTGCACATGGCAAATATAAATCCTGAATCTTTTGTATCCCTTTTAAATTCCATACTTTAAATACAGCGTCCGCTCTCCCTGGTTTAAAATATTGATTACCCCATATTGGACTAAATTGTGACAATAACTGTGGTTCTTTTAAATAGTTTTTAGCTTCACACCATATTTTGATCATATGCTTTACAAATGGATTTTTAACTTGTTTTTGTAATTTTTTTGCCGAATCTGAGTATATGAATATGGGAAGAGGTAAAGGTAAATTGTATGATTCCATTTCAGTCCAGTGAGGGAGATCATTTGATGAAAAATAATATGTCATAGACCTCAGTTGTGCCGACCAATAATACAACATAAAATTTGGACATTTCAGACCTCCACGATCAAATGGTAAATATAATAAAGACAAACGTAATCTAGCCCTCCTGTTGTTCCATATAAATTCCACTAACTTTTTTTTTATTCTTGAGAATAGATCTAAAGGTGGTGATAAGGGAATGTATTGAAATAAATAAAGTATTTTAGGTAAAATATTACTTTTAAGTATATTGATTCTCCCGATCATCGACATTGGTAGTGACATCCATCTCTGAGTTAACTCATTGATATCTGACATTAAGGCTTCATAGTTGACACTGGCGACTGATTCTAGCTTAGGCATAATTTGGATTCCTAAATATTTAAACTGATTTACAACATTGAATTGATTTACCTCAGGGGCTGGGTAATTTCTCTGGGTCTCATTTAGCATTAATATTGAAGATTTAGTTTTATTTATTTTATATCCTGATATTTCCCCAAAATTCTTTATTAAATTCAACAAGGTTGGAATTGATTTTTTTAGATTCGACATAAACAAAATTATATCATCGGCGTACAGGGAGATTTTATGTTCTGTTGGTCCAACTTTAATTCCATATATTTGTGAATGTAAACGTATCGCTATCGCTAAAGGTTCAATTGCCATAGTAAACAGTAAAGGTGAAAGTGGACAGCCTTGTCGACATCCTCTATTGATTTTTATTGGTTTTGAAATATTGTTATTTGTTAGGATTTCTGCTGTAGCATTATTGTATATTATTTGAACCCATTTTATGAAATTATTTCCAAGTCCAAACCTTTGTAGGACTTCAAAAAGAAAGGGCCATTCAACTCTATCAAAGGCCTTTTCGGCGTCCAATGATAGGAGAGCTGTATCCGGTGCTTCTTTATTAAAATAAATAATATTAAATAGTCTTCTTACATTATGGAAGCCTTGTCTACCCTTTATAAAGCCATTCTGATCTCGATTAATAATATTTGGTAAAATTTCTTGTATTCGTCTTGCTAAAATTTTACAGGTTATCTTAAGGTCGGCGTTTAATAGGCTTATTGGTCTCATATTTTCACATTTATTAGAGGGCTTACCTGGTTTTGGCAGTAGTATAATTAAGGCATTATTTATGTATGATGGTAAATTATTATTTTGAAATGCTTCTAAAACCATTTCCAAAAAAGGTTTTATTAATTTATTCTTAAATTTTTTATAAAGGTCAACTGGAAGACCATCTGGTCCTGCACTTTTTCCTGATTTCATATTATCAATGGCTAGCCCAACTTCTTCTTGACTAATTTTAGACTCCAATATCTCCCTGTTTTCATTTGGTATACACGGTATAGATAGTTCGTTCAAAAACCCATTTAGTTTTGTTAAATCAGGTTCATTTTTGCGCCTAGAAATCCTGTCCATAAAAATTCATAATTTTTATGGACAGGATTTCTAGGCGCAGCCAGGGAATGGAGGGTGTCATGCTTGGTGACCACAGGATCTCATCTCTGTTGTTTGCAGATGATGTTGTCCTGTTGGCTTCATCCAGCAATGACCTACAGCTCTTGCTGGGACGGTTTGCCGCTGAGTGTGAAGCGGCTGGGATGAGAATCAGCACCTCCAAGTCCGAGTCCATGGTCCTCAGCCGGAAAAAGGTGGATTGTCCTCTCCGGGTTGGGGACAGGCTCCTGCCCCAAGTGGAGGAGTTTAAGTATCTTGGGGTCTTGTTCACGAGTGAGGGGAAAATGGAGCGAGAGATCGACAGACGGATTGGAGCAGCATCTGCAGTGATGCGGACGTTGTACCGGTCTGTTGTGGTGAAGAGGGAGCTTAGTTCTAAGGCAAAGCTGTCGATTTACCAGTCAATCTACGTTCCTACTCTCACCTATGGTCACGAGCTTTGGGTAATGACCGAAAGAACGAGATCGCGGATACAAGCGGCTGAAATGAGCTTTCTCCGTAGGATTGCTGGACTCACCCTCAGGGATAGGGTGAGGAGCTCAGTCATCCGGGAGAGGCTCAGAGTAGAACCGCTGCTCCTCCACATTGAAAGGAGTCAGTTGAGGTGGTATGGGCATCTGATTAGGATGCCTCCTGGACGCCTCCCACTTGAGGTGTTTCAGGCACGTCCCACTGGGAGGAGACCCCGGGGCAGACCCAGGACTCGGTGGAGAGACTATGTCTCCCAGCTAGTCTGGGAACGCCTTGGTATCCCCTCTGAAGAGCTGGAGCAGGTGGCTGGGGAGAGGGAAGTCTGGGCTTCTCTGCTTGAACTGCTGCCTCCGCGACCCGGACCTCCGGAAAAGCGGTAGAAGATGGATGGATGGATGGATGGAGGTTCATTTTTGGTATCATATAATTTTTCATAGTAATCTCTAAAGGCTCTATTAATTTCTAAAGGATCTATAACTACCTGTCCGTTACTTATAATACTGGTAATTGGTGTTTTTTTTTTTTTATTTAAGTTTTTGTAAAGGGTATACAGGTCGTTACAGCAATGCAGTGTTTACATTTTCATCACATGTTCCCTTATTTTCTGATATCTGACAACATTGGAAGATTAATTCTTACAACACCCCTTATTTTTTTTTTTTTTTTTTTAAAGTGAAAGAAAAAGTGAAATTAAAGAGAAAAAAAAAACAAAACAAAAAACAAAAAAAAACCAAACAAACCAGTAAAAAACAAACAAAAAGAAAAAGTAAGTAAATAAAGATAAAAGAGCATCTGAGTAGCATTGGAACAAAGAGCGGAACCATTATTGAAATGGTATTTGTCAAAGATTAGATCTAATGGAAGACACATATGCGGTCCAGGGTTGCCAAAAGTTCATGAACCCATCCATGTCCTGTCTCAGTGCGAATGTCAACTTTTCCATCGAGTAAATGTCTTGGATCACGTTAGTCCAATCTTCAGGTGTAGGACAGTCCTTCAACATCCATTTTTTAGTTAGAGCTTTTTTGCTTGCCAATATTAAAACATTGAATAAGTATTTTTCTCCTCGTCTTTCCAGTGAGTCCGGTAGTAAACCCAAATACAAAGTTACAAAAGAAAAGGGAACTGTAATTTTGAATATTTTCCCCAATATTGTCTGTACATTGGTCCAATATTGGTGGATAACTGGGCATGACCAAAACACATGAAAATGATTTGCAGTCTTTTCACCACACAAGCGCCAACAGTTCAATCCCTTATGGGTAAATTTGATTTGTGCAGGTGTTCTGAAAAATCTTGCCAAGTTTTTCCATCCAAATTCTCTCCACTGCAGGGATGAGGTACTTTTCCATTGCTGTTTATTTAGCTTTTCCCATATTTCCAGATGTAAAGTGAAATTCCCCTCTTTTTCCCATCTCTCTTTTATATAAGATGTGTTGTCTCCTTTTAAGTCTTGAAGACCTTGGTATATTTTAGAAATGTATCTGATCCCTGGGATCCCTTTATATGCCATTAAGAAGACCTTCAGAACACCTGACTGGGCCCTTTCCAAAACCTCCTTTTTAAGTATATTGTTTATGTGGTGTCTAAGCTGGAAGAACCTGTAAAGGTCTTGATTTATTAGGCCTTGTTTTTTCAAATCTTCAAAACTTCTTAAGATTTGCCCTTTAAAAAAATCGTAATATTTTATCAGCCCCTTCTCCTTCCACTTTTTAAATCTGGTGTCTGTTTTATTAGGAGTAAAGTCCTGATCATAGGCGATCCATTGCAGAAGTCGATAGGGCTCTTTAGTTTGATTCTCTCTGACTATCTTAAACCAAATTTTTAGCGGGGTCTCTATCCACGGGTTAGTGTTATTCAAAAGCTTAGGTAAGACATTGTTCCCTATTATCGCCTGTAGGGGGATGTCACTTGTTATTTGGCATTCGATCTCCTTCCATTGTGCAGAGTAGACTGGGTTACATATCTCTACTAAAGTTTTAATTTGTGCGGCTTTAAAGTAGTCCCTGATATTTGGCAGCGCGAGCCCACCTTTGTCTTTGTTTAGCTGTAGGGTTCTATATCTGATTCTAGGTCTCTTGCCCTGCCATATGAATCTTGAGATCCTTCTGTCCAGCTCCTGCCATGTTTTTTTGGGAGGTTCTACCGGTATTGTTTGGAAAAGGTATAGAAGACGTGGAAGTATATTCATTTTGACTGCTTCAATTCTTTGTGCAATACCCAAGAATGGTATCATATTCCATCTTGCTAGGTCAGATTTTATTTTTGTCACCAGTGGATCATAGTTTAGTGATATAATTTTGTTGAGTTGTTTCGGGATATTGACCCCCAGATATTTCATAGATTCCGACTCCCAGTTAGTTTTGAGTTTGCTTAGTGAATAATGATTTGGGTCATAGTTGAATGTTAAAACTTGGGTTTTATGCATATTTAATTTGTACCCCGATAAATCTCCATACTCTGAAAAAACTGAGGTTAGTTCTGGTAAAGAAGTGTCCGGCTGCCCTAGGTATATTAAAATGTCATCAGCAAAGAGTGCTATTTTATGTTCCTTCTGACCAAGTGTAATACCTTGAATTTTTTGGTTTTGTCTTATCCATTGGCTCAGAGGTTCTATGAAGATTGCAAAGAGCAGTGGAGACAGGGGGCAGCCCTGACGACATCCTCTTTCCAGTTCAAAAGATGATGATAAATTACCGTTAATCCTTATTTTAGCTGTTGGTTTTTTATATAATGCCTGTATAGTTCTAATGAAGTTGTTATGAAAATTGAAACTGGATAAGATTCTGTATAGAAAAGACCAGTCAACCGAATCGAATGCTTTTTCAGCATCTAATCCTAATATGACTGCATTTAAGTTATATTTTTTTATATGATGAATTATGTGTAAAGTGCGTCGAATGTTGTCTTGTGTCTGTCTTTGTCTTATAAAACCTGTTTGGTCTAAATGAATTAGGTCTGTCAGTATATTCTCTAACCTTTTGGCAAGGATAATGGTAAAAAGCTTATAGTCCTGATTTAGTACACTGATTGGTCTGTAGTTGGAGCACTCTAGTTTATCCTTTTCAGGTTTAGGTATAACTGCAATGACCCCTTCTCTCCAGGAGGGGGGGATTTCCCCTGTGTGGAGGACATAATTAAATGTTTTCAGGAGGAGAGGAGATAGTTGCTGTTTAAAGGTTTTGTACCACTCTGCTGTATAGCCATCAGCTCCTGGGGATTTGTTAGCTTTAAGTTTCATAATTGCTTTTTCCAATTCTTTAGAATGTATTTCTGACAGTAGTGTTTTATTTTGTGACTCCGTAAGTTGGGGAAGGTTTAATGTGTTTAGGAATGCCTCGGATGCGTTTTTATGTTTTTTGTGGGAGTATAAGTTCTTATAGTAATTCTCGAAGTTTTTAAGAATATCCTGAATTCTGAATTTTATTTCCTTTGATACTGGGTCTCTGATTTTGTAGATTGCTCTTTCTGTTTGATGTTTCCTCAATTTATAGGCTAGCAATTTTGCCGATTTACTGCCTGCTTCATAGTGTTTTTGTTTCAGAAATGTAAGTTTCTTCTGGATTTCTATTGTGTAGATCTCATTTATTTGGTTTTTAATTTCCTTAATCTTGAGCGAGTCAGTAGAATGAGTGTTGCCTTTGTGTTCTTTTTCTAGGTTCCTAAGTTCTGACTCTAATGTGGATAGTTTTTCTTGTCTTAGTTTCTTTTGGGTTGCCAGTTTTGCAATAATCTTTCCTCTTATTACAGCTTTACATGCATCCCACAGTATTAAAGGGGATACTTCTCCATTATCGTTATCTTCCAAATATCTGAGAATATCTGACTCCAATTCATCTTTCAATGGTCCTTTCAGGACATTTGAATTTAACCTCCAAGAAAATGTATTATTTGTGTATTTTTGGATATTTAAGTCCATGTAGATCGGACTGTGGTCGGCGAGATCCATCAGTCCTATTTTACATGTTTTTACTCTACCAATGTCTCTATTAAACATAAAAAAATAGTCAATCCTTGAGTAAGATGAATGTGGAGTTGAGTAAAATGTATAGTCTTTTACACTGGGGTTGAGTTCCCTCCACACATCACAGATTCCCATTTCTTTTAGTAGCATCCGAGTCTTCCTGTTTTGGGTGTTATTTTGATGTGGGGAATTACCAGAAGCATCCCAGTATGGATTCAGTCTAAGATTAAAGTCCCCACCACATATCACTAAACCTTGAGCTTTAGTTATCATTAGGTCGAATACATTTTTATAAAATTTCCAGTTAGCCCCTGGGGGAGCATACACATTCAGCAGGGTGATATCTTCTCCCTCTAGCCGCCCAGTTACCAAACTGTATCTCCCTTCTTTATCTTTGTGTTCTGATTTTTTTTCAAATGTAATTTTGGTTGATATCAATGTCGCTACTCCCCTCCTCCTCCCTGATTTATATGAAGATGAAGAGATCATTTTAAACCCTTGTCTACTGAGTTTATTGTGTTCCACGTCTGTTAGGTGGGTTTCTTGTAAAAGTATTATTCCTGCTTTGTCTTTTTTCATTTTGCCTAGAATCTTGGATCTTTTAACTGGATTCAGGATCCCTTTTACATTATATGAAATTATTTTGGTTACACCCTGTTTCTCCATTGTGTTGTTTTGTTTAGTATAACTGTGTGGTGGCCCTCTTTTGTGCTACTCAGAAACTGAAAGAACATTAAAAACAAGAAAAACATTAAGAACATAGTGTAAAAAACTTTAAAACAAAAAACTGTCAAAAGAACTTCCTGAGCTGAGGTCTTTTTAAAGACCCTGTAAGAGCCTTGATGGAGTGAAGGCTCTGAGGGAAATTCCTCAAACTCTGTTACGTGTTGAGGGCCCTCTCGTACCACTGAAAGTAGTCCCATGCTTTTAACGTGAGTTTCAGAACCCAATCCAAACTTGTAATGATTTTTTTTTTTTTTTTCCTTTTATGCCTAAACCCTGTGAAATTGTGTGCACCCTCCCACCCCCATCACATCAAACATTCACGCAAAAACAGTATTTGTTAGTATGAGCAGAACATGTGGATTATTGTCACATTTCTATTTTAACAAGTTTTTTTTTTTTTTTTTATTACAAAGACTTATTTGTTTCAAATAATATGATTGTTCCATGAAATGTTTTACCACATGCTGAATATGCATCTCCTTTAATGTTTGTTACCTTGTATGAGGGGGGTTGGATGTGCGGATTGATTCAAGAGAAAGGAAAAAAAAAAAAAAAAGGTCGCTATTCCAACCTGAAAACGGATAGTTTATCCGCGACGCTCTGGTGCTGGGTTTCCCGCTGCTGGTCCGTGGATTTTGAGGGTCTTTGTGTTGTCCATGTTTGCGCTTTGATCTTCTCACTCGGGTCTGCTGCGGGTTTAAACACCGTTACCGGGAGCCCTCTTCTCGCCATGTCAGCTGTTGCTTCTTCCGCCGAATTATAGAGACACGTTTCATCGCCGTAGAAGACCCTTAACTTCGCAGGAAATGGTGTCTGAAAGCGCAATTTCTTCTCTCTTAACACCTTTTTCGCGTCATTGTATTCCCTGCGCTTTTTAAGGACCTCCGGGGCGTAATCGTGTTCCACGTAGACTTTTCTCTCCTGGTGCATAAATCCTTTTTTCTGCCAGGCCAGTCTTACAACCTCTTGTTTTATTTTGAAATTGGAAAATCTTACCAACACCGAACGTGGGGGCGCTTCCGCCGCCGGCCTAGCGGCTAATGAACGATGTGCCTTTTCTATCTTCAAGTCGGTGGTTTGTGGAATATCCAATTTCTCTCTTAGTAAGGATTCCACGCATTCTGCCATTGAGTTAAAACCATTTTCGGTTCCTTCTATCAGACCATGAATTCTTATGTTGTCTCTTCTTTGTTTTCCTTCTTGGTCGGTTAGCTTAGCCTCTATAGCTGCTTGTCTTTTGCGTAGGTCCAGCACAGAATCTTCGAGCACTTTTATTCGATCCTCTGTTTCCAAGATTCGGTTCTCGGCCTGGTCCACTCTGCTGTTTGTCCTTTTCAATTCTTCTCTGAATTCCCGAAATTCGGCCGTAACATCTCGGCGAAATCGTCGTAGTTCCTCAAATAGTGATTTCAGGCTAACCCTTTTGTTAGCTATCACCAGCTCCTCGTCTTCTGAACGGGGATCTTCCAGTTCAGATTCTCCGGCCGATACGTGTCCTAGCCTGGAGAATTTCAGTTTCTTCTGTTTTCCTTTAGACATGATGATTTTGTCTTTTGATTTTCACTCCTCCAAAAATCCGTTAAGTTTGATTTTCAAGGTGTTATCCTGGATTGAGTCTGAGAGCTTCAGTGTTAAGCTGCAGTCGCCATGGCGTCCAGACCGGAAGTCCGGTAATTGGTGTTTTAATTTCCAATTGTTTAATCTGCCATGCTAATAATTTTCCTGATTTTTCACCTTGTTCATAAAAAGATTGTTTCAATCTTAGAAGACTCGAGGCAGCTCTATTCGCTGATTTTTTGTCGTATTCCAGCTCTCAAAATCAGTAATTCATTCTCCAACCTTGGGTCACTTCCTGCATACACTTTTTCCTGAAGACTTTTTATTTTATGTTCCAATTTAGCTCTCTCCTCTCGAGTCTTCTTAGATTTTGATCCTGTATAACTAATAATATGTCCCCTAATAAAAGCTTTGAAAGCCTCCCACTTTACACATGCTGATGTTTGTGTAGTATTGATGTCAAAGAACTCGTCTATCTGTTTTTCTATATACTTGACAAATTCCTCATCCTGAAGCCATTTATGCTGAAATTGCCATCTACCTGATTCCTTTGTCAATTTTTTATCTACATATATTAGACAACAGGGTGCATGATCAGAGATCACGATGTTATCATAAAAGCAGTTTTGAATCTTGGACCTTAATTCTGTGGAAATCAAAAAATAATCAATACGTGAGAATGTCTTGTAGGTACTGGAATAACAAGAATAGGCTTTAACTTGTGGTTTCATTTCTCTCCATATATCTAACAATTTCAATTCTTTCATAAAATGATTAATAGTCATCCTACATCCAATGTGCGTACAATCCAGTCCTGTTGATCTATCCACACCTGGATTCAATGTACAATTAAAATCCCCTGCTATTATATGTTGCCCTGTAAGTGATGATAAGATGAGAAATAAATTAGCAAAGAACTTCTGATCATCTATATTGGGACCATATAAGTTCACAAGATTTATATTTTCTAATAGCAAAGAACCTTGAATGATTACATATCTTCCAAATTTGTCTCCAATTACATTTTTCACTTGAAAAGGAACTGATTTATGTATGAGAGTCATAACTCCCCTGGCCCGGGATGAGAATGATGAGGTGAAGACACTTCCTTGCCATCTACTCCTAATTCTTTTAACATCCTCCTCTATCAGATGAGTTTCTTGTAAAAACACAATTCTTGAACCCATGTCCTTTATTTTATTCATAATTTGTTTAAGTTTTTTTTAAATTTTGTAGACCTCTGCAATTCCATGAAGTTAAATTAAGATTAACACTTTGGTCCATGATCAATAGAGAGTTTGGGATTACCTTGCAGTGTAAACATGCTCATACAGAGAAGCAAAAACATGAGTGGTTGAACATTCATCCTACAAACTACACACAAACAAATTCCCCCTTCCCACACTTGTGGCAAACCCCCCAAAATCAAAAGAAAAATTCTGTCTCCCGATATAGCCATCGACCGTTCCACACCCACGGGGAACAGCCTAAGCCACTCCTTCTTCATCCTCCCAATCACCCTAACTCTACTGCTTTTAATGACGTAACATTAACTCTCCTCTGTAGTTTTCCAACTTAACTCCAAAATTTTTAACAACTTTGTACATCATAGTTTTTTTTTTTGTTTGTTTTGTTTTTGTTTTGTTTTTTTAATATATAATACAATCTATATTTTGTAAACTTACTATTTACTTCAAGTCAGTCAGATGCCTGTGCAAATGCTTAATTATTCTACCTTATATTTTGTTCATGCTTAGCTCCCACCAGTCTCTTCATCTTCTTTGATCTTCTTGATGAACTCCTGCGCCTCCTCTGGGGTCTTGAAGATGTGGGTTCTGCCCTCATACGTGGTCAGCAGTCTCGCAGGATAGATTACACCATGACGAATCCCAAGGTTGCGCAGCTCCTTACGTATGGGATCAAACTGCTTCCTCAATTGCTGGATTCCTGTGGCCAAATCTGGGTAGAACCGCACCTGCTGGTCCTGGTGTTTAATCTCTCCTTTAGCACGTGCAGCGTTGAAGATCTTCATCCTGTCTCTGTTGCTAAGAAACTTCATAATTAAGGTCCTCGGCGGTCCCTTATCTCTCCGTGGGCCAATACGATGTGCTTTTTCCAGAACCACTGCTGATTGCAACTCCTCGCTGCCCAGCACCTCCGGAATCCACTTTTCCAGAAAGGAACATACGTCCCGACCTTCTGATTCCTCTGGAAGACCCACCAGCCTCAAGTTATTCTGTCTCGACCGAGATTCCAAATCCAAAATATTATCTTCCAGAGATTTATTTTTTTTTTCCAAAGTGCGCACCTTTAATAGAAGACGGGTGACGACATCTTCAGCACTAGCGAGACGGAGCTCCATCTGCGCCGTTCGTTCTACACAGTCACCCAATTCCTTTCTTATTCCTTCCAACGCTGTCATAATCCCATCAAATCTAGAGGAAAAGTCCGCTCTCATTGAACTCATGGCAGCCATCAGCGCATCTGCGCCATTCCCCGCATTTATCGCACCGCTGCCAGCCTCCTCCGCCATATATGGAGTTTTGTTTGCTGCGTCACAGACCTGAAAGTCCGTTAATTTGGACTGTTTCGGCGGCTCGCTTTTTCCTTTTCCTGGTTTTCCAGCCTTAGGCTTCGCCGACATATCCTCGCCCAAATGCTGGGATACGTTCTGTCCCAAATGAGAGAGTTATTTGCCGATTTTTTTTCTCCAGGAGCAGAGCAGAGCGAGACACGTCCGTCCTACGTGGCAGCCATAACCGGAAGTCCTGTTCCTATTTTTTTGGACCGCTGATGAGCAGGTCCGAAGCGTACCAGCCCGGTTACGTCAAGCCACTGCTGGCCATTGATTGGTCTGGGCGTAGCGTCATCAGAGTGGGCGTTACGCTGACGTTCCTGAATCGCTCGCGGACCACCATTTGCAATTATTTGTCCGTGAGCCAGCCAACAAGTGATATTATAAACAACAATGATAGAATGGCGTAACAGAAATCAGCAGAAATCAACACCGCGGTCCAGCAGAGTTTTCTGTGCGTTTCGGCTGATGAGAGAATGCAGAGGGAAGCAGACTGAGCTTGCAGTGGGAAGCACAAGCAGACGCACTGGAAAATAGACGGTGACGCACCGGGAATTAGACCCAGCCACCCAAATTGAATTGAATGTACGGCCGCAACAGCACTCAGCTTCAGCAGTTGAAGCCGTGATATTGTGATATAGAGACGGTGAGTGATGTGATATTCATGTTTTGCATTATTTTTTCCAGCAGTGGAAAGTTCACTTCGGACAGACGAAAACTTAATCGTGTTTAAACGATGACCTAGCTCAATGCTACGTCCGTCCTTGTATGTTGCTTTTTTGTGTTGACAATATCTGATGAAATAAACTAGTTGTAATCCTGGTTAAAAAGGTGTATTTTTTTACATGTTGCACTTTCGTGCTGTGTATGTACTTAATTTGTGTGTATTTCATTGTAGAGTCCAAACAGGATCTGCTCGGAATGGCGACATTTTGACATCAGTGTATTGAGACACGTAAACAACACATCATATTTATAGTCAAACCTTTTGCTTTTTAAGTTAAAGTATAGGTAAAGTGCCACATTTAAAGTAGCACAATTTCCACTTAAAAAAGGGACCGGAAAGGGACTGAACTGAGATTTATTTGATTGTGTGAATATTAATTACAGAGTAATTGAAAATGAATGGCGCATCCAATAAAAGCCATCGTAAACCGCTTGTTTATTTATTTATTTTTTATCAGATCATTTCTGTGATCCTTTATGAGTTATAGTCATAATAGTGTATCTTGCACCTTGGGGAATGGGAGTTGTTCAGTCACCATTAGAATTTAGTTTATATGTGTAGCCTGTAGTATTTCATCTTTAAACTCATCCAGTAAAAGAACACATTACAAATATTTGAGACCCATTGTAGTGCTTCCTTTTATATTTTAGCAATACAAGCACAAAACACCACCCACACTTGAAATCAGGGCGACACAGCGGTGGCTAAACTTTTATTGATAACGTTATTTCACACCATCACAACAACTCAGTATCTAAACTCAGTGTAAATGGTGTAAAGATTGAAAGGGTATCCAAAATTAAAATCCTTGGCATAATAATTGATAATAAACTGTGTTGGAAGTCACATATTAATTATATTAAAGGTAAAATATGCAAATTAATTACAATACTACAAAGAGTGACATATTTGCTGAATCAACCCACACTATATAGTTTGTATCATTCATTAATACTCCCATACATGACATATTGTACTGAAGTATGGGGAAACACACATAAAACATATATCCAGTCTTTATGCTTCAGAAGAGAGCTATTAGAATAATAAACAAAGCTGCTCACAGGGAACCAAAAAACCCACTTTTTCTTAAATTGAAAGCTCTCAAGTTGAAAGATCTGGCTGACTTTAAAACTGCAGTAATAATGTTTAAAGCTAAGAATCTATCACTGCCTGCAAATATCCAAAAGTTGTTCCAAATAAGGGAAAAACAACATCATTTCAGAGGAACATGTATATTTCAAAAACCTTCAGTGAGAACTACCACCAAACAACACTGTGTCTCAGTGCAGGGAGTCAGACTGTGGAACGCTTTTGGACCTGAATTAAAATCACATACAACGCTTGGACAATTTAAACAAAAACTAAAGGAAGAAATACTCCAAACATATATCCAAGATGACATGTAAAATCACATAAGAATTATCATATCCAGTCTGTGTTGTGCTGTTACTTTGTTTTTTGTCACGTTTTGTCTTGGCTTTGTTCTGATTTGTAATCACTCTTATTTTATTTTATTTTATTTTAAAATTCTTAGATGGAACATGGGTGGGCAATATAAGCTGCGGCTTCAGCCATCACCCATTTCACATAACTTATGTTGAATTGTATAATCTGAGGAGTTGCTGTTTAATTTGACCTTGTTGTTTTTTCCCCCCCTTTGTTATATTATTCTGTTCCTTTCTTTTAATCTAATCTATCCAAAATAAAGATTCATTCATTCATTCATTTCTCAAATATGTTTTAAACTTGCTTTAATTATCCACCACCCATTTCTGTCTTTCATCTAGGCAAAGGGAAAACGATCCACCCAAACCAGACCTTTCCTCAGTGTTTACAGAGATGCAGGCTGAAGATCTGCTGAACCAGGACCAGTACGAGGGGCCGATCCAGTTGCTTCTCAGTGAGGCAGTGTGGCTGGCGTGTGTGACCCATTCCAGTTTCTTTTTTTTTTTTTTACAGTTTGAATTTTGCACATTCTAAATAATCTGTAATTTGCTGCTGATTGTAATAAACAATTTAGTGATTTATGTGTTTGCATCATGATTTTCTATTTTGTCTGTTCAGACACGGGTGGGAAAAGAGTCAACAGTACGAACCATTTATCAGTGACTTTGAAAATAATGGCTCACTTTTAAGAAAAATAACCAAAACAATTATTTGCTGAAGACTGTAAAACAAAATAGAGACATCTGCAAAAGTACAAAGGTTTATTGTCAAAATTCCCAGGGGAATACTACATGAATACATGTATAGTTCACCATTGATGCAGAGAATATATATTTATACAGTATCTACATGTAGTCAGCAATACTCAGTACGATATATTTCCAGTTAATCCACATATTTCTCTATGTAACCTTGTGACTGCATTATTTTAATGGCTTTTAATCCTAGATCCATTTGTTTTAGCTTAAAATGCATCATAATTGTTGAATATATCTTATGCCTAACTCAGTACTGTTTACCGGTTTTGCCACGACACCACTAGCTGGAGCAGGTAAATTTCATGACATCTCAACAGTCTCTCCATGATTTTGACACAGATCAGAGCAATTTGTTGCACAGGAAGCTAAACATTTCTACAGACATTATAGCCACTTCGCGTTTGTGAAGTTGGAGGCACATCACTGTGCTGAACGTTAACGCCGACCATTTGAAGCGATATTTTTGCCACAAAAGAGCCATCTGAAACACACACAGAGAATACATATTTTAGTACCTAATATCGATAACTTGCCGACATTACAATGTTGTACAGCGGACTTAAAAGCAAAGTAGCATTAGCAATCATTAGCTTATGTTGATATATGATGTTGTTTGTATCCTCATGTCTTCTCCTTTATATTGCTCTATGGTTTCCTAAACGCTCCAGTACCTTTCCAGAGTGTGTAGTATCGCCGCCTCTGCTTTCTGTTCTCCTTTTTTGCATTTATTCAGGCAAAAAAAGACAGAGAAGGCAGACGCCGCGTAACCTGCCAGCTTGCGTTTTGTGTAATGCTACGCTTGTTTTACGCCAGTTACGCTGGTTTTACGTAACGGGAGGGAGAGGGTTGCGCCGCCTCCCTGTAACTATATTCTCACCCACTTCAAATGGGACCTAGTGCAGTGGAAACACAAAGCGGGCCGAACTGTACTGTCCCGTCCCGTACCAAACCGTACCGTGCTGACCCTAGTGGAAAAGTGCCTAAAATTTGTTTCTCATTTGTTCCTGAATTTCTTTAGATTGCAGCATGATGTCTAGCTTTTGAGGATCTTTTGGTCTACTTCACGTTGTCAGGCAGGTCCTATTTAAGTGATTTCTTGATTGAGAACAGGTGTGGCAGTAATCAGGCCTTGGTGTGGCTAGAGAAATTGAACTCCGCTTTCCAAAGACATGATAATGTGGAGCGGTGGAGTGATAATGTATGTTAACAACAACTGGTGCAGACCGGGACATATCACTGTTAAACAGCGACACTGCAGCAAAGACATTGAGTTGCTAGCTGTTAGCATGCGGCCTACATATCTCCCGAGAGAACACTCACACGTGATCTGCATTGTTGTTTATGCAAATCCGACGGCGAACGCTGGGACAGCGCGTGACGTCATCCATTCAGTAACCAGCAGGCTGCAGACAGAACACCCAGATGCTCTTCTCCTCATCTCAGGCGATTTCAACCATGTTTCACTATCTCCCATTCTACCCACGTTCACCCAGTATGTCACATGCCACACTAGAGACAATAAAACACTGGACTTATTCTACGCAAACACTAAGGAGGCGTACACCTCATCACAACTCCCCCCACTCGGGAGATCGGATCACAACTTGGTTCATCTCCGGCCGGTGTACAAACCCCTAGTGCACAGACAACCTCCGGCCATGCGCACAGTGGAGTTATGGTCTGAGGAGACAATGGACACTCTAAAGGGCTGTTTTGAAGCCACCGCCTGGAAGCAGCTCTGTGATCCACATGGTGAGGACATCGATGGCCTCACTCACACCTTCACAGACTACCTCAGCTTCTGTGTGGACAAATCCGTTCCCACCAAGACCATACGGTGTTGCTCAAACAACAAACCCTGGATCAACCCTGAGATAAAAACACTTCTGAGAGAGAAGAAGAGGATCTTCAGGTCGGGGAACAGGGAGATGTTGAAGTCCGTACAGAGGGAGCTGAGGAGAAAGATCAGAGAAGGCAAGGACAGCTTCAGGAAGAAGATGAAGGACAAGCTGCAACAGAGCGACATCAGCGGGGTCTGGAGAAACCTCAAAACCATCTCTGGGCTCCAGAATACCTCCCCCCAGGCCACGGGGGGCAGGGAGTGGGCGAACAACCTGAATCTGTTTTTCAATAGGTTTGACCAACCGCCCTCCCCCCTGACTGCACAACAACCACTGCTGCCTCTAAAGAAATCAAGTCCTGCTGCCCACTCCCCACTCCACCAACACCCCCCCACTCCCAACACACAGCCCCCCATCCTGACCCTGACCAGGACCAAGGTGAGGACGGAGCTGAGGAAGATCAAGGCAAGGAAGGCGTCGGGACCGGATGGCATCAGCGCAAAGCTCCTCAAGTCCTGTGCAGACCAGCTGTGTGGGATTGTGACGTACATCTTCAACCTGAGCCTGAAGCTAGGGAGGGTACCACAGCTGTGAAAAACATCTTGTGTGGTACCTGTACCAAAAACTTCCCACCCCAAAGACCTGAACAGCTACAGACCGGTGGCCTTGACGTCCCACTTGATGAAGACCCTGGAGAGACTGCTCCTTGCTCACCTCTGCCCCCTGGTGGAACCAGCGATGGATCCACTCCAGTTCGCCTACCAGCATGGCATTGGGGTGGAGGATGCGGTGATCTTCCTCCTTCACCGTTCTTTGTCCCACCTGGAGAAGCCCGGGAATATGGTGAGGATCATGTTCTTTGACTTCTCCAGTGCTTTCAACACCATCCAACCGATTATCCTGAAGGACAAGCTGCTGCGCGCAGGGGTGGACCAGCACCTGTCATCATGGATCCTGGACTACCTCACGAACCGGCCTCAGTTTGTGAGAACCCGGGACTGTGTGTCCGACACGATCATCGGTAGCACGGGGGCCCCCCAGGGAACGGTGCTGGCTCCCTTCCTGTTCACTCTTTATACTGCGGACTTCTCACACAACACAACACACTGCCATCTACAGAAGTTCTCTGATGACTCTGCGATCGTTGGCCTCATCTCCAATGGAGATGAAGCTGAGTACAGAGGGCTTATCCAGGACTTCGTGGACTGGTGCCATCGGAACTGCCTCCAGATCAACGCGAGGAAAACTAAGAAGCTGGTGGTGGACTGCCGCAGGCATGGGCAGCCCCTCACAGCACCAGTAAATATACAGGGAACAGACATCGAGATGGTGACATCCTATAAGTACCTGGGTGTTCATCTGAACAATAAACTAGACTGGTCACACAATACTGACGCACTCTACAAGAAGGGACAGCGCAGGCTGTTCCTGCTGAGGAGACTCAGGTCTTTTGGTGTACAAGGGGCGCTGCTGAAGACATTCTATGACACGGTGGTGGCATCAGCCATCACTTTTGGAGTGGTCTGCTGGGGCAGTGGCATTACTGCAGCCGATAGGAAGAGACTGAACAAACTGATCAAGAAAGCTAGCTCTGTCCTGGGGCAGCGCCTTGATCCGGTGGAGGAGATAGGAGAGAGAAGGACGGTGGCTAAACTGTCATCTCTGCTGGAGTCCGAGTTCCACCCTATGCAGGACATACTGGATGCACTGAGGAGCTCATTTAGCAGCAGACTACATCATCCCAGGTGCACAACCGAGAGGTTTCACAGGTCCTTCCTACCAACGGCTGTCAGACTGTACAACCTAAGCAGGGCTGCTCGCAGAGATAGCAAAAAGACGTAACAAACTAATAGTTTTTTGAATGCAAAAGATGCAGTAGACTTACACAATGGTCCCCTCCGGCATACAACTAGGAAAATACCGGTCACTATGGAGGGTGAGAATATGTATGGGCACATAATCATACCATGTAGGATAACTAAGTAGACGGTTATGCTGTTTCATCCCATCTAGCAACAATGCTCTGCACTGTGTGTGTTTATATATTTACATATTTATTCCATCTAGCTACAATGCTCCGCACTGGGTGTGTTTATATTTATATATCTATATATTTATTCCATCTAGCTACAATGCTCCGCACTGTGTGTTTATATATCTACATATTATTCCATCTAGCTACATTGCTCCGTACTGTGGGTGTTTATATATTTACATATTTATTCCATCTAGCTACAATGCTCCGCACTGGGTGTGTTTATATTTATATATCTATATATTTATTCCATCTAGCTACAATGCTCCGCACTGTGTGTTTATATATCTACATATTATTCCATCTAGCTACAATGCTCCGCACTGTGTGTTTATATATTCATATATTTATTCCATCCAGCTACAATGCTCTGCACTGTGTGTCTGTGTGTGTGTATATATATATTATAGTAATATGTACATATGTATATTAGCTGCTCTTGCTTGCTTGTTTTTTTTCTTGCCTTCTGATTGTTGCTCTGAGTGTTGCTATCCCTGTGCTGTTGCAATCCTGGAATTTCCCCGTTGTGGGACTAATAAAGGCTTATCTTATCTTATCTTATAAACCACAGTTAATTTATGTTTTAACACGGGGGCAATCACTTTTTCACACAGGGCCAGGTAGGTTTGGATTTTCTTTTACCCTTAGTAATAAACACCTTCATTTAAAAAACTGCATTTTGTGTTTACTTGTGTTTTCTTTGTCTAGTATTTAAATTTATTTGATGATCTGAAACATTTAAGTGTGACAAACATGCAAAAAAATGAGAAATCAGGAAGGGGCAAACACTTTTTCACACCACTGTAAGTATAAGCAAGTGTAAACTAAGTTGGGACATTGCGCAGTGCTCCAGCAATACACAAGTGTTTACAAATTCAGTCTTTTCAGTGGTCCAGTATGCCACATTTTTTTCAATTCCATCTCTGCCTACTGCTCACACCATGAAATAACAAAACTGGAGGACTAGAGGATTGAAAACCTGGAGGATTGAAAACCAAGTAAACCTCTAATCATTATTTTATTTATAATATGTTATTCATGATGTGCCTTCCAGTGTATTAGTGTGAACATGAGGTCACCATAACTTAGACTTCCATCCAAATGTTGGAAAAGCCATGAAGAATGCAGAAAATAGCAAAGCAAGAGTCCCTTTTGTGCTTTCATGTGCTCATTACTGCTTCATTATTCACATTGACAGTTTTAAATATGAACATACTGTAATGTCGGGGCTGTGATGGGGGGGGGGGGGCATTCTCCCGGCATGCTTTGCTCCACGGGGGATTCATAGATGGTTATAATTCTTGTGTTCTGAGTGCTATTGTTAATGTTATAACTGTGATTGTGATAGTGTTGTTTTCCCTGCGTGTGAGAGATCATGTCTGTGTCACCCTGAGTGACGTGAGTGTGCGTGTGTGTGTGTGTGTGTGTGTGTGTGTGTGTGTGTGTGTGTGTGTGTGTGAATGACACCCCCCCCCCATTCTGTGTAATTTGGGAGTGAAGAAATAAATGCCTGCTACATTCCAAATCCTCTCTCATTATTGAGTGAACCCTTAAAATGTCACACTGGTGTCAGGGGTGGGATTTTGAGAGATGGAAGCAAGAATTGAGGCAAAGATTTAATGGCTCAAACAGCTCATCACCCATCTGGACATTGATGGCACAGCATACACACCAGTCTCCAGAGCTCACCGCAAAGAATGGGGAAACGGACTGGACGGAGCAACTGCATCTCGTGTTCTGTCTTTTTCAAGGCAGGATGAGAGGCACCAGTGGGGGAACTATGAGCCAGCGATCCCACTGCAGCTGAGGGCGGTGATCGACACAGAGGCCACCGTCCCAACCTCAGCACCGCCAACCTGCGCACCGGCCAAGGTTCCCCGCTTTGGTGGCGAAATCTCACTCAACGATTATCTCGTCCAAGTTGCCACGCTCAATGGCTGGACACCTGAAGAGACAGCTGTGCAGGTCGCAATGGCTCTGGAGGGTCGAGCTCTCTTTACGCTGTCCAATCTCCGGCCTGAGGAACATCACAGCTTGCCAGCGCTACAGGGAGCACTTCGGAGGTGGTTCAGGAGGCCGATCCATGCTGACCATGTCCGGGAACTGCCAGCCAGCCGCCACCACCGCGATCAAGAGAGTCTGGGGGCTTATGCAGCAGATGTCCAGCTGCTGACACAGCACGGCTACTCGGACTTCGAGTCAAAGGCAGTGAAGAAGCTCGCCTTCCAGAGTTTCATCCGAGGGCTCCACCAAGCCTGGCTCTGAGAACACGCCTGGATTCACGCCGCAAGCAGCTAGGAGATGGCTGTGGAAGAAGCGGATCGTGTAGAGCCCATGCTGGAGCCAGCGGCTGACGTTTCATCACTGAGGCAGAGAGTTTTCCAGGCTGCGGCTGAGAGCGAGGATGAGGAAGAGCTGCACCAGGCCACAGCTGCACGGACGGCAAGAGTGTGATGGCGATGTGAGGAGGGGTACTTCCGCTGCGGAGAGACAGCCCACGTCATGTGCCACTGCCCTGTGACAATAAGGCTCCTCACCAGCTTTAAACTAGAGCAAGGTGGCACAGATGGGGAACTGCCACCTCTCACAGACATTTTCCCCAATAAACTCTCACCACACCTGGGCCGACTCAGACACTCGCCGGGGCTGTACCTGCAGCGCAGGCTAGACAGCAGTCCAATCCAGGCCCTGATCGACATTGGTTCCGCCATGTCCCTGGTCTGACCCGGGGCGCTGCCTAGTACAGATGAACTCAGACCACAAGGGTGGGAACCCACCAGGCGCTGCATCACCACAGCCACCGGTGAGTGCACCAGATTGAGAGGGCAACAGGTCCTTATTGTGGGAGTAGCCGGTCAGAGCACAAATCACCCATTCTGGCTGGCTGACATCCAAGACCCCTACATCATTAGCCTAGATCTGCTCACAGTATGGGGTACAAAGATTGACACCACCAGCTCTTCTCTCCTTCTGGGGGCCAAGACCGTCACGCTGTGAAGCAAGAGCCAGGCAGGGAACCACGGGACCTGTGTGATTGAGGGGCCAGTGGCATCAGCGCAGTCTAAGCTGAGGAGATCGCCGCTGGAGCTGACCACTGCAGCACCACCAGCACAAGCGGAGGGATCGTCATCACCATCAGAGACAGCAGCGAGGGAGCCTCCAGCAGAACGGATTGCCATGTCACCAGAAATCAAGCAAGTGGTGGAGGAGCTGTTCCAGTGGAACTGCAGGGGGTTAGAGTCGGGTCAGAGATGCCAGCTGTGGCAGCTGCTGGACTGCTACATTGATGTCTTTGCCACCAGAGATAAAGAGTGCACCCGAACCAGCCTGGTGCAGCATCAGATCGACACCAGTGAGACCAGGCTGATCCAGCTGTGCCCCCACCGTCTGCCTTTTTCAAGGTGACTGGTGGCAGAGCAAAATATTCAAGAGATGCTGGAGGCAGAGGTCATTGAACCCTCCAGCAGCCCCTGGGTGGTGCCAGTGATTCTGGTCAAGAAGGACGGTCTGTGGCGGTTCTCTGTGGACTACCGGTGCCTGAATGATGTCATGTGTAAAGACTCCCACCCTCTGCCCCACATTGACAATGCGCTGGATTACATCGCTGGCTCTAGCTGGTTCAGCTCAGTCGACCGCCGCAGCGTCTACTGGCAGGTGGAGCTGTCACTAGAGGCCCACCAGGAAACAGCCTTCTCCATTGGGCAGGGACTGTGGCAGTTCAAGGTGATGTCGTTTGGACTTTGAAATGCCCCGGCCACCTTGGAACACCTGATGGAGCGAGTGCTGTCTCACGTCCCTGGAGCTACTGCATCGTTTATTCGATGACCTGCTGGTTCACGCAGCTGATTTTGGTAGTGCCCTGTCCAACCTCCGGGAGGTGTTGGATGCCATCCACCGGGTCTGGCTGCAGCTCCACCCTCAGAAATGCCACCTGTTTTGGCGAGAAACCACCTTCCTGGGCCACGTCGTCAGTGCTGCGGGAGTCACCACCAACCCAGAAAAAGTGACAGCGGTGAAGAACTGGCCAGTCCCACGGGACATAGGGGAACTGCAAAGCTTCCTCAGACTGGCTTCTTATTATAGGAGGTTTGTGAAGGATTTCGCCACCATTGCCAGTCTGCTGCATTGGCTGACACAGAAGGACCAAATGTTTGAGTGGAGCGAGGACTGGGCTTCTGCTTTTTCTCGGCTCTGCTCAGTGCTCATCGGAGCCCCATGCTGTGGTATCCCAACCTGAGCCACCCCTTCATCATGGGCACAGACGTCAGCAACAAGGGCATCGGGGTGGTGCTATCTCAGGAGGGGGAGCACGAGGAGCAGGTGGTTGCCTTCTTCAGCCGCACTCTCAGCAGAGCTGAAAGGAATTATTGCGTGACCCCCCCGAGAGCTGCTGACAGTTATCCAAGGGCTCTGCCATTTCTGCCCATACCTTTATGGGGGGGGGGGAGGTTTCAGCTCAGGACACACCATGCTTCCCTGACCTGGCTACTGAACTTTAAAGAGCCAGATGGACAGTTAGTGCAATGGTTGGAGGCACTACAGGATTATGATTTCCAGATTGTGCAATGAGCAGGCCGCCTCCATGCCAATGCTGACGCGCTGTCCCGACGCCCCTGTGCTGTGGCGGATTGTCAGCATTGCCAGCAGGCCAAGGATCATGACCCAGCAGTCTCATGGGCAGCTGTTCTCCAGACTGCTGTGGCTGGGGATAGCGCAGCGGCTCACAGCTCCTCCTAGATCAACAGCCAGCTCTCCCCAGCGGTGGACGGCAGAAGCCCTCGGCACGCAGCAGCTTTGGGTCAAGCCGGATAGAGATTCTGTCATCTCCCGGGTCCGGCAGTAGTTGGACAGGGACAGCGGCCCGCCTGGGAAGCTGTGTCTGCACTGGACCCAGAGACCAAGGCCCTGCATTCTCAGTGGTTCAACCTCTGCTGTCGTGAGGGTGTCATCTACCGGCGGTGGCAGTCTCCAGCTGGGCAGCGTCACATCTGGAAGCTGCTGGTCCACCAACGGCTCCTCCCCAAGATGCTCCAGTTGGTCCATGGGTCGGTGGGGGCAGGCCACTTCGGGGTGACAAAAACCCTGCAGCATCTTCGGGCCTAGTTCTACTGGCCAGGGTGTTGTCAGGATGTGGAACTCCATGCCCACCGCTGTGACACCTGCACGGTTCAGAAAGAGCAAACTCAGCACTCCCATGCCCCCTTGCAGCACTACCAGGTGGGGGCACCCATGGAGTGTGTGGGGTTTGGACATGCTGGGCCCTTTCCCGACCACAAATCGGGAGAACTGCTACGTTCTGATCATGATAGACTACTTCACCAAGTGGCCAGAGGTGTACTGATCAGCGCGCTGCCACCACCGCATTAAAGCTAGTGGATGAGCTGTTCTGCCAATTTGGAACCCCAGAGGAGCTGCATAGCGACCAGGGGCAGAATTTTGAGGCAGAAGTCTTTGGGGAGGTCTGCAGATGGCTGGGCGTCCGGAAGACTTGGACCACCCCACTGCATCCACAGAGCAATGGCCTGGTTAAACGCTTTAACTGGACCCTGACCACCCAGCTCGCCATCCTAGTGGACAAGCAAGACTGGGACCTGCATTAGCTTTCTGGGCTAAAAGGATGAAAACAGGAAAAGGAAATGAGGAGTTCTTCTTCTTTGGTGTATTACATGTCATCCATTGAGTCCTCCAACACGCAGCCAGGGATGTCAGAGTGAGATGACAGGAGCAGCGCCATGCTCTGCCACTAGGGGCACGCGAATCTCACACTCAAAGGGTTAAGAGAGTGTCTTTACATGGTGCATAAACTGGCTCGTGAGGCCCTGGTAGCGGCAAGGAGTCAAAAGAAGCGAACGTACGACTCCCGCTGCCAAGGGAAAGACTTTGCACCTTGGGCTCAAATCTGGGTTTTCTGCCTGGAGCAGAGAAAGGGTCTGTCACCAAAGCTGGCGAGCCACTGGTCAGGACCATGTGTGGTCCTACAGAGATTGTCAGATGTAGTATACAGTGTGAGGCTGCAGAAGAGGAACCGGGTGGTGGTTCTTCACCGTGACCACCTCGCCCCATACCAGCTAGTTGCTCCGCAGGTGGCCGAGCCAGAGGCTCCACCCTAACTAGAAACCCCAGTCGAGGCCCGAATGGACACTAATGAGTCCATGTGTACCAGCTGGCGGCGGCGGCATGCACTCCAACATCTGGATGGGTTCGTATTGGACTTTTGAATTGGACTTGTTCTGGGGACAGAAACCAGTCCCCAGCGTAATGTTGGAGCTGTAATGGGTGGGGTGGGGGGATTCTCCCGGCATGCTTTGCACCACAGGGGATTCATAGGGGGTTATAAATCTTGTGTTCTGAATGTTATTGTTACCGCTGTGGCGGTTCGGTTAACCCCCACAACAGATAAGGACACTCAGCTCTCTTGTCTCTGTTTTTCCCGCTGCACTACTGAGATGCAATGTGCCATTCATGTATTTGTGATGCAAACATGCTTGTATTGTGATGTAATGCGCCATTCTCGTATAGTGTTCATGCGTCTTGTCCTTACTGTGCTTCTTCTGAGCATCTTACATATGTAGATGTGCTTTGAGGTAAATCTCCACAAACAGACTGGTCAAACACAGCGCTCGGCTAGAGCAAATAACAGAACAGTGAAATGTGTATTAATGTCTACAGGCAGCCCCGTTTCGTCTGGCTCACCTCTGTGATGTTAATGGTTGCCTTTCATGCAAATGTCTCATGCCTGTCCTGTTATCTCTTTGATCAGACCAACTGCTGTGAATGCTTTGATGTATTGTTGTAGTTGGGTGTATATATACTGCATTGTAACCATGCTCTCATCTTCTCTGACTCTCACTTCAACCTCTGCTGCAGGACGCAGACTTTGTGTCCGCCTCTCCTCCTCTCCTTCTCTGAGAGCCGTGGGCTCGCTCTCGGCGCGCATGCACGGCGCCGGGAGCGGAGCTTGTGACGGCGGTATGATAATAAAACTTCCTTAAAACCTCCAACAACGCCGCATTATTTCATGCCGCCGCACCGCCGCTAAGGGAGGAGGTAATGTTTTCAGTGGCGTTGGTTTGTTGGTTTGTCTGTTACCAACATAACTCAAAAGGTTATCAACAGATTTTGATGAAATTTCCAGGAAAGGTATGTAATGGCATGGGGAACAGATTAGTGATGATCTGAGAGTGCATACCTCCACCAAGGGCTTTGTTTGTACGGTATTTGTCCAGCACGATTACACAAAAACTATTAGATGGATTTGGATGAAATTTTCACCAGAGGAGGTTGTTGGGCTAAAGAGGAAGTCATTACACTTTGGTGAGGATCCGAGAATGCATACCTCCGCCAAGAGTCTTATCTTCTCACAGAGTGCTAGCAACAATACTCCAAAACTACTGAATGGATTTGGATGAAATTTTCACCGGAGGTGGTTCTTGGGCTACAGATGAACCCAAGGAGGGAAGGAGCCTTGGCGGAGGTATGCGCTCTCTGAGTGCTTTTCTAGTAGTTAATGTTACAAGCCTGAATGCAATAGTGTTGTTTTCCCTGTGTGTCAGTGTCTGTCACCCTGAGTGAAGTGAGTGTGTGTGTGTGTGTGTGTGTGTGTGTGTGTGAATGACCCCCCCGTTCTGCATAATTTAGGAGTGAAGAAATAAATGCCTGCTACGTTCCAAGTCCTCTCTCATTATTGAGTGAGCTCTTAAAACTTCACAATACTAATAGGTGTATTCATGACAGGGGGCACCCAGAGTCCCCCTTTAGATTAATCCCTGCAGAGAGGACTCACGACAATTAACTTGTTTAAAAAAAATAGTTAATGATTGAGCATATATTCAAAGGTATTTTGTTTTTACTAGAAATTAAGCTTCACGGAGGCAGTGTGCACATGTGAGTCTTTGCGCTGGAAAAACTTCAGCCTGTTGCTGTTATATATGGATCCTAATAGGCTCTTCATGCCTTTAGTTGGTTGGTTTAATTTAGGCAGAGAATCTGAAATAATAGCACAATTAGATTGTGAACACTGAATTAAAAATGTTCCAGCATTTTGAGACTATACTATAACAACTGAAAGCAACTCTTGTGAAGCAAATTCTGTACCATCAAACAATGTGGTTAATTTGTCACCATTTAAAATACTTTTACGTCATGCGTTAAGGAATAATTAATTGCTATCGTTAAATTGTAGTGTAACTGATGTACCTCAGCGTAATTGCGCAACTATTGCGTTTTGGAGAGGCGACTTTGGAATCCCATAAAGCTTTTTTTATTAATGACTTGCCGTTACACTGCTCAGCTGCAACATGCCAACTTTATGCAGATGATGCAGTTATTTACACAGCTGCCAAGACTCCAGCACAGGCTGCAGATGTACTGTCTACAAGTATGGTTGATGTCCAAGAGTGGCTCCTCAAGAACCATCTATTGCTGAACCTTCAGAAAACAGTCTCAATGTGCTTTTCAATCAAAAAATGTAACCTGCAACATTTTAAAGTTAATATACATGATCATGACATCAGTTTAGCTACAGAATTCAAATACCTTGGCATTGTACTAGATCCTCAACTCAAATTTAATCTTCATATAAAGAAAATTTCAAAAACAGTAAAAAAAAATCTGAACTGCTTTAAATTAATTAGATATTACATACCTTACGAAGCAGCTGCACTGTATATGCATTCTATGGTTTTTTCTCATATATCATACTGTTTGACAGTCTGGGCTCAAGCAGCCCCTTCCTCAATAAGACATATAGGTTCATTATATAATCAAACCCTAAAAATCTTGGACAAAAAGCCCATTAGGTGGCATCACTGTAATGTTTTAAAAAAATACAACCTATTGAGTTTTGAGAGCTTCATTGACCTCTGTCTTCTGAAATTAACGTTCAAATGTTTCCATAAATCAGCACCCGAGCCACTTGCTGGTTTCGTCCAAAGACAGGACAGCAGCAGAGCCACCAGGAGTTCTGTTAACAATAACTGTAAAATATTCCACCGCAGAACCACATTTGGACAAACAGCTTTCTCTATAAAGGGCAGTCACATCTGGAACACAATGCCAAATGAAATTAAAATAATAACGGACTTTAAAACATTCACTAAAAATGTTAAAAACTGGCTGAAAAATAAACAAGAATGTACTCATGTATGAATTAATTGTCTGCAAAGTGAGAGTGAATGAAGGGAAGGAATAAATGTGTTTATTTATAGTGAGTGACGGAGGGAGGAAGGCCTGAAATAGGCAAATGTGAGTTATGTTATATGTGTTAAATGTGAGTCAGGCTGTTATATTTGTGTATTTATAATATTTATAATATTTATGTTAAATGTGAGTCAGGCTGTTATATTTGTGTATTTATAATATTTATAATATTTATAATTGTGTATTTATAATTTTTCTGCATTGATGTATGTGGTTATTGTGTATATTTTTTATCTTGATTCTTTTTTCTAAAGCCCATCCAGGGACAAGAGTTGCAAATTAGCTAATAGCTATACACTCTATGTGCAACACATCAGATTGATTGTCTTTGATTAATTGTCTATGTTTATTGCACTGTCCCTGTCAAATAAACTACTACTACTACTACTACTACAAAATGATCACCTTGTGTATAAAAGTTTAAGAAATAAAGTGGTACATGAGCTGCGAAAATCAAAAATATCTTATTACAATAAACTGATAGATCATGCAAAGGGTAACAACAGTTCCCTATGGAGGCATTTAAATAACTTAACTAATAAAAAAAACGATCAGAAGGGGGTAAAGGAACTTAGAATCAATGGCAAGACCGTCAGTGACAAGGCTACTTTGGCAAATGAATTTAATTCACACTTTGTGGGCTCTGTGGAAGACTTAACAAAAATTTTTGTGCTGCCAAATGTGCTCAACAACACAAATTCCATACTTCCAACAGATACTTTTCACATCAATGAGGTAAATGAGAAGTTAATTGCTGGTATTGTTAAAACACTGTCAAACTCAAAAACTAATGATATCTACAATATGAGCACCTCCTTTCTCAAAATGCACAGCAAAATATTAATCAAACCACTGACCCATCTCATTAATCT
The DNA here is from genome assembly GCA_020510985.1 of Pholidichthys leucotaenia. Taxonomy (NCBI): domain Eukaryota; kingdom Metazoa; phylum Chordata; class Actinopteri; order Cichliformes; family Pholidichthyidae; genus Pholidichthys; species Pholidichthys leucotaenia. The sequence goes on along the minus strand of CM035836.1, from coordinate 392,343,161 downwards.
CTCCATTAGGTCTAGTACATTTCCATCTGGCTGGAAAAAAGCTGTCGTCATACCAGTTCATAAATCAGGCAGTAAAGACGATATATGCAATTACCGCCCAATCTCTATCTTACCAGTCCTATCTAAGGTTCTTGAAAAAGTTGTAGCTACACAGCTGATAGACTACTTACAAGACAGTCAACTTCTTCATCCACATCAATTTGGTTTTAGACCAGGATACTCAACAGAAACAGCAAATTGTTGCCTTATTGAAAACGTCAAACAGTCCTTGGACAGGGGTAATGTGGTAGGAGCTGTTTTTCTAGATCTCAAAAAGGCTTTCGATACTGTAAACCACAGTTTGCTTTTATCCAAAATGGTATCTTTTAACTTCTCCCCAAATACATTAGAATGGTTTGCATCTTATCTCCAGAATAGAGAACAGTGTGTAAAAGTTCACCAGGATAAATCCTTATTTTTAAACAACCGCATGGGTATCCCACAAGGGTCCATTCTTGGTCCTTTACTTTTCAGCATTTTTATTAATGACTTGCCGTTACACTGCTCAGCTGCAACATGCCAACTTTATGCAGATGATGCAGTTATTTACACAGCTGCCAAGACTCCAGCACAGGCTGCAGATGTACTGTCTACAAGTATGGTTGATGTCCAAGAGTGGCTCCTCAAGAAACATCTATTGCTGAACCTTCAGAAAACAGTCTCAATGTGCTTTTCAATCAAAAAATGTAACCTGCAACATTTTAAAGTTAATATACATGATCATGACATCAGTTTAGCTACAGAATTCAAATACCTTGGCATTGTACTAGATCCTCAACTCAAATTTAATCTTCATATAAAGAAAATTTCAAAAACAGTAAAAAAAAATCTGAACTGCTTTAAATTAATTAGATATTACATACCTTACGAAGCAGCTGCACTGTATATGCATTCTATGGTTTTTTCTCATATATCATACTGTTTGACAGTCTGGGCTCAAGCAGCCCCTTCCACAATAAGACATATAGGTTCATTATATAATCAAACCCTAAAAATCTTGGACAAAAAGCCCATTAGGTGGCATCACTGTAATGTTTTAAAAAAATACAACCTATTGAGTTTTGAGAGCTTCATTGACCTCTGTCTTCTGAAATTAACGTTCAAATGTTTCCATAAATCAGCACCCGAGCCACTTGCTGGTTTCGTCCAAAGACAGGACAGCAGCAGAGCCACCAGGAGTTCTGTTAACAATAACTGTAAAATATTCCACCGCAGAACCACATTTGGACAAACAGCTTTCTCTATAAAGGGCAGTCACATCTGGAACACAATGCCAAATGAAATTAAAATAATAACGGACTTTAAAACATTCACTAAAAATGTTAAAAACTGGCTGAAAAATAAGCAAGAATGTACTCATGTATGAATTAATTGTCTGCAAAGTGAGAGTGAATGAAGGGAAGGAATAAATGTGTTTGTTTATAGTGAGTGACGGAGGGAGGAAGGCCTGAAATAGGCAAATGTGAGTTATGTTATATGTGTTAAATGTGAGTCAGGCTGTTATATTTGTGTATTTATAATATTTATAATATTTATGTTAAGTGTGAGTCAGGCTGTTATATTTGTGTATTTATAATATTTATAATATTTATAATTGTGTATTTATAATTTTTCTGCATTGATGTATGTGGTTATTGTGTATATTTTTTATTTATTTTTTTTTCCCATCTTTACTTGATTCTTTTTTCTAAAGCCCATCCAGGGACAAGAGTTGCAAATTAGCTAATAGCTATACACTCTATGTGCAACACATCAGATTGATTGTCTTTGATTAATTGTCTATGTTTATTGCACTGTCCCTGTCAAATAAACTAATCTACTACTACTACTAACTGAAAGCAACTCTTGTGAAGCAAATTCTGTACCATCAAACAATGTGGTTAATTTGTCACCATTTAAAATACTTTTACGTCATGCGTTAAGGAATAATTAATTGCTATCGTTAAATTGTAGTGTAACTGATGTACCTCTGCGTAATTGCGCAACTATTGCGTTTTGGAGAGGCGACTTTGGAATCCCATAAAGCTGCGACCAGACGGTCCATTGGATAGAATAATCCACTCCAGGTCTGGTCTGACTGGAATCCCTCTCTCACCAACAGCAGACACATATTTCCCTTTTTAGGACATGATCTTCTATTACGTAATTTAGGGAGCGCTCGGATCTGTGGCCAACTCTCCGGTGTGGAAGCGGGAGGCGCCGTTACTGAGTGGCACATCAAGCGATCAATCAGAAGCCAGGAAACTTCTGTTCTCGCTTGCGGATTGGTCAGAAGGAGGACCGCATCCGTTGACGTCCTGGAGTTGTTCACGTTGATGGTTTCACGGGAGTAGTTGTAGATTCCGCAACTGAGGGGACACAGTTTGGGGTCGGTTTAGGTTCCTTTAGCGAGCGTTTGAGGAGAAAGCTGCCTTTGGGTGAAAGGATTTTTTACTTGGGCTGTTGTCTAAAGTTTCCACCATGCCGGTCTTTCACACGAAAACGATAGAAAGTATCCTGGAGCCGGTGGCTCAGCAGATATCCCATCTGGTGATTATGCACGAAGAAGGTGAAGTTGACGGGAAGGCAATCCCGGATCTGACGGCCCCGGTGGCCGCTGTACAAGCGGCCGTGACCAACCTTGTTCGTGTAAGTAACTTTGCCCCCTTTGGGATTTTATTGCCTGTGAAGCTCTCTGGGTGTTGTAGGTTGTCTGTCGCTTTGTCCCACGTTGTTTGCTATCGATTGGATTTCGCTCAAAGCACAAGACTTATCTCACCATTAAACAGCTGCGGCTCTGTCTTGTGTAGTGTTACGGCAGAAAAAAATGTGATTTCTTTCAAAACTTTTTCCGGAGTGGTTTGACTCTGGGCTAAAGTGCAGTGACGCCCTTTTCCCCTTGAAGATAGATATGCCCTGCCTCCTATCTGCCTGCCATAGCTGTAACGTGTGAAGCAGGTAAGGAGCAGCCTACAGGGAACTGACGTTTTGAATTAAATGCTTCCCTACACATTAACACACTACAACGTTTATTTAGGAATAGTTCTGTGGTTATGATGATAAGTTAGACTCAATGTATGTTTAGCACATGTTCCCCAAACCATAAAATATATACAGGAAATATCCTTAGCCGCCCTATCATTTGCATCTTCAAAATCCTGTACGAATGCAGTTGTTCTACATACAGTACAGACAACTACAAAAGGGATTGAGCATCACTGAATATTACATTTCCATCTATTAATAAAGGGAAATCTGTAGTAAAAGTTATGCCAATATTGGTGAAAAAGTGCTATATAAGTGAACACCATTTACCATTGTGATTTCTTATCCCGATCTTTGTCTTGTCCTACTCCTGACTAGTTCTCAGGAGTCACTCCTTTCTTGTGCTGACCTAACCACACAGTGAGTATTTGGCACCATCTAGTGGACTGAAAAGTCAAATGGTTTTTATTACTCTGAGGTCAATTTGGAGTTCAATATCTTGAACACTGACAGATGGAGATTGGTCCTCCCCTTTGGGAAATAACCTCTGTTACATTCTAAGCAACAGCCAACCACAGATCTTTTTTTTTTTTTTTTTTAAATGTGGTTACCAGAGGGTGTTAACTGGAAATTGTCCTTCTCTGACAGATTGTTTTTAGCCATCACAGAAAAATCTGAAAGCTGCCTGTCAATTTTGACACACATTTTGAGAGTGATCTAATTAAAACAGTTAAAATGACAGGTAACAATAGAATGACAGAATTTTTTAGAACCCTGTCAAAAGTCTACTGCAGCCTCTGGTGGGTACATGCTTTCTGTCGTTAGCTGTTGAAAATTGTAGTCCTATAATACAAAGGATCTTTTTTATTTTGTGACAGTTGTCATTATTAAAATGTGACATTGTATAATATTTAAAATTCCACTATGCCCCCCCCCCCCCATACTTAGTAGAAGTATGGAGGAAACAGGCAGACATGCAGGAAAAAATAGTAAACATCCCTAATGGCTATATTGGTCATGGGTCCACCATATGCCATTTGTGTTTTGATATACAAGGAACAAAGCAATTGTTTATGAGAAAATTGTAGAGAATTTTAAAGAACCTATGACAACCCCCCCCCCCCCCAAACATAATAGAAATATAACTCACACAACAAGATAAAGTTGTTCTAATATTGACTCTGTGCACAAGTGCTTGTACATTTTCAGGCCATTTTGGTTCCCATCGTGTTTTTTCAACCCAGTGATTTAGAATAGGCTAATTATGCATTTTCAAACGGTCCTTTGATCACAATAAGTTGCATGTACCTCTTTGACTTGATCTGAGTGTGGTTTCAAGTGTGTGCAGAGCCAAAACTGATCTTGCTAGTTTGGTGTTTCTCATAACCACATTGCAACTATCATGGCAGAAAGTAAGGAAGTGATCATTTCACTGTGGCTGTTTTTACATAAATGAAGGAAAAAGATAAAAGGCTGTCAGATATTGTGGTTTGTAAAGCAAGAATGAGATATAGATTAAAAATAAGGGCAGACATACGTAGTTCCTGTGTTTTCTACTGTATGCTAGCCAGCCAACCCCTGAGCCCCAGCAGTTGTTGGGTGATAAATTTGGACAATTAGTTTGGCATCAACAAAGGAATGTTTCATTTTGCAGGATTGCCTACCACTGGCCCGCAGTTAATTTATTAGGTTTTATGGTCAATGAGCATTTCAAGCTGCTTCACTTCATTCTGTGCTTTTGTTTTCACTCACTGCCCATTCTCAAACAACGGGTCCATGCCCCATTGTTTCCATTATTTATACGTCTACACGCAACCAGACTTTCTCCTGCTGAGGGGCATTATATACAGTCTCTCTTTTTCTGGTAATGCATGTGCTACCTGTTTGCCTTTAGAAAGCAGGATACATTTTGGTTGAACCTGACATGGTATTTATATAGACATTGGATAATTTCTGTGGGAAAAATATCAGAGAGGGCAGAATTTGCAGCTTACAAATCAATTGTGATTTTTTTTTTTTTTTTTACTCTTGGCACTACTACAGTTGCTGTTCCAACTTTGGGCTAGCCAAACACTATGCCCCTATTATTATTATTATTATTATTATTATTATTATTATTATTTTCAGACGACCTGTATGGGTCCATTTCTAGGTGAATGTGTAATTCCAGGAGTTGCCTAGGTCAGATTCATTCATTAGAAGTTTTGTATGGCTATACCCCTGAAGTCGGATTTCTAACTGTAAATGTGTTCCAGCACAACATTTTCACTCTGTAGGAATACAAAGCACTACACAATTTTATGGGGCAATCCATTCAAAACTTCTGTCGAGTCACTAGAAAAATCTGATCTAGGTCAACTCCTGGAGTGGCATGTAAGCATTGACCGTTTGTCCTTATCAAACACTCCTTCTGGTATCAATTCTTAGTTATAAAGAATATCATTATGGATATGTATGCTAGACTTCCCTGAATTTTGTGTGTAAGGATTTAGACATGTTGCCATTTTATTATCAGATTTGTGTTATGCACAAATTAAGCTATCTCAGTTAAGGGCATCATCTAAATAATATGTTAATGATTCTAAAGTAAGTCGATTTGCTTGTAATGGTGAAACCATTTTTGAAGCTCTTATACCTGTTTCAGACGATAGTTTTGTAAGTGCTTTTTAACAAGTCTTCAAACTAGTATGTAAAAATAAGACCATATGTACAATCTCAACGATAAGGATGTCACCGCACTTCATGCCAATTCTCAGTTTCAAAAGTGCTTAAATCTACTGTAAGTGACGGACAGTGGTAAAAATACTGCTGCCATGCAGGGGTTAAAATCCTACAGTTCCTAGTTGTTCATGCCAGCATTCACAATTTACTTTTGGGTTTCCAATTCACTTCTTTCACTTATTAAATGCACATTTCTAGGTGCTTAAAATTAAGGTAGTAGGGTTTGAACTAGTGTTAAGACAGGATAAGGGTATATTTTAAACAGATTACACTTTTTACCATCTCACTCTCTGTAGTTACTTTCACAAACACCAGAGGTTGCATTTTTCAAAGACATAACTGTTAGGAGTGGGAATCTTTAGCCACCTCATGATTCAATTCGATTACGATTCAGAGTGTAGTGATGCGACAAAATGATTATCGATGCATCTTTTTAGTTTATTCAGGATTTCTTTTTTCTCACTGTTTGACAGCTAGGTAATTTCAAAGGAAATTACTTGTAATGACCCATAATGAATTTACTTAGGGTATCGTTTCTTAACAAAACAAATGGAAGATAGATGTGAAAACCCCGCAGAACTGTTACATTTAACCTGCATATATCTGTCTACAGGTACCACAGTACGTAGTTATACTAAGTCTTAAGCTCTGGCATAGACAAACATGGGTGACTCCTGAATTCTAGACGTTTAAAAAATGGATTCTTTCACATTTTTGTATCAGTTCGATGCACCTTTAAAAAAAACAACACATGATTATTTTTCCCACCCCTATTAACTAGAGCAGGGGTGTCAAACTCATTCCATGGAGGGCCAAGACCCTGCATGTTTTACTTCCACCCAGTGTCTTCAGCAGGTGTTTTCACTGATCAGCAATCAGTGGGAAGAAATTCAGTGAAATCACCTGTTGAAGACACTGGGTGGAGGTAAAACCTGCAGGGTCTTGGCCCTCCATGGAATGAGTTTGACACCCCTGAACTAGAGGGTTTAATTTCTATTGGCTAACAAAAATGCTTTATATGATAATATTCTGTTTCTGTCTCAGACTTTTGCTGTCTTTGCAACTTGCCAGTGAAGAAATCATAACGTCTTTTGGATAAAGGGCCAAACCAGACTCATGCTATAAGAATTTTGGACTGCATTTCTTACCTACATTTGCTTAATGTGTTAGTCATGGTATTTGGTTTTAAACTCATGTGATTAAAAATGTAAATTCAGACTAGTTTTTTTTTCTTGATTCAAGTAACACAAATGTCCTGGTCAGCACAAAAATGTTGTATGAATCCTGAAGTTTCCTTGAGCTGAAATGTTCCAGGCTCGCTGGACATGCTGAATTATGTTCAGATGTTTCTAACAGTGGCATGAATGAATTCACAAGTTTGTAATTATTTCCAGTTGCTGTGGCAACATCACAACATGGACAGTGATATGAGATCATTGTAGTTGAGAATCAGATGTAATTTCTTCTGGTTTGAGTCCCATGAGTCATACACTGCAAAGCCTTAGTTAGTTATTGAACACAGCATGTGGTCCTATCTTTGAGTTGTTCTTTCTGAAATGTATTTATGACCTAGCAGCTGTTGTCAACATACTCATGTATGCTGAGTATGTTGGTTAAGCCTTAACCCCTTGCCTTAACCCCTTGCACTCCGGTCAATTTCCCTAAAAACACCAAAAAATAACATGCCCAAAGTAAATCGAAAGCTGTTCTTCAACCCTTTGCAGCATCTTCATGGGGTTGGTCTCATTTAAAAGAAAACACTTTGAATTTTTTGGCAAAAAAAACATAATCTCTCTAAGTGCTCCGGCCACTGAGTTACAGTCATCTAAACATAGTGAACTTGAAGAAAATAAATTTGGCCTGGGTGTTTTTTTTTTGGATACAAATGCTTGCAAATAACACACAGCTTCAGATCCGGGCTGGAAAATGCAACAGAAATGTAGAACCAAGTGTTATCCATCGCCCGTTGCGCCACGGTCCGTCATGCAGCGATGACGCACAGCTGTAATTTACCGATCGGTCAAAAGTCATTTTGATTACAATTTTCAGGGATAAAGAATAATTTAGCTTAGAACACTTACCTCTTCACAGCAGAAGCGGAGCTGGCGAACTTCTTCCTCATTGTCAGACGAACGCGACGCTGGTCTCGCGACCCGATCAAAACATAATTCCATTATTGCGGTTTTGCGCTTCCATGATTGCGGTTTTTGGCGAACGATTTTTCAAAACAAATAACAGTAGTAATTAAAAATAGACTGGCGAACGCGTGTGTGTCACTCAGCCTTCGTCGTCGGCCTCCGTCGGTCTATGATGACCATGGAAGAGAATCGTAACGTCTACTCTGCTGGGACAAAAACAAAAAAAGCACCGCCTGTGGCCGCACATGCCGTTGCGCGAATGGCAGTCCCTGTCACACAGGTTGCACTTGTGGATGGTCTCCGTGCTGCTGGGTCTGTGGGGTTCTTCCTGCGGGCCCTTTTTTTCATCTGCTGCAGCAGTCAGTCTCTCTTCACCCAGCCTTACACAAAAAAGCTCGCGAACTTCTGTGCTTCAGTTGGCTCGCTGCATTCACAGCGTTGGTAGGCGGGTCCTTCTTGCTAGGTTTTCAGTCATTGGTTCTTCAAGGCTTCAGAAACCCAATTCAAGGCTCTTATTAGTCGAATGAGAGGTCAATCAGAGGATCTAATCTGTTCGCGGCTGTGTCTGCAGTGGAAGAATGGAAATGCAGCTTTTATTTTCAGTGCGCGCTTGCAGCTCCATCATGCGTCCTAGAGGGCACGAGGGCGCACGAGAGTGCCCTTGTGCGCTCTGGGACGCAGAGACTTGCCCACCTGCGGTACAACGGAGTGCAAGAGGTTAATCATTTTCATGAAGTTGATTTTTGCATTTGCTATAAGCCAGTTACTTTCAGTAATGCTCTTAGTGCTTTACTAGAGTAAATGAAAGCACCAAGGTGCAGCTGCCTCACTGCGACTTCTACTGGCCCGGCCTAGTTATTACAATACCTTTTTCGTGGCTCCATTGACAGTATAATGGTGAGTTAAATTTGTGTTTATTTTGAAAACAAAGCCTTATCTTGAAATTCTAGCAAATTAAAAGTCGAGAAAATATGGTGATGTAATGATACAAGCCTTTAGTTGCACTTGATTTTGACTGGGCTCGCTGAAAAGCTGGTAACACACACACACACACACACACACTGAGGGATTACCATATGCCTCTGTTGCACCGAGGCATAATCACTGGCATGGAATGACTTATTTTAGGGATGAAGAGGAATGAAACGTTTAATTAAGGTGCTTAATTAGGGCAGTGGTGGCCTAATGGTTGGGGATGTGGACTGGTGAGCGGAGTGTCGCCGGTTCAATCCCCAGCCCGGCAGAATCAAATGTGGGTGGGACAGATAATGTAGCAGTGTTTGCCTCACCCTCCTGAACCCCACTGTGGTGCCCTTGGGAAAGGCCCTTAGCCCCAACTGCTCCAGTGGAGCTGCTCAGTGGCCACAGGTCAGTCTGTGGTTGTACTGGGCAGCTTCCAAGTGTGAACAGGGTGTCCTTGAAAAAGAGAAGTTGCCTCTCATTGGAACGTCCCTGTATAAATAAAGGTTAAATTCAAAAAAATAAAAAGTTACATTTCTCTAGACATCGTCAAGATTGATTTAAGTCAAACAGCATTTTATCCCTTAATAGCCACTTCTCCAAAAACCACCTGTTGCTCAGACTTCTTCCCTAATGGATTCTCTGTGAGATCACTGTAACCAGAAGCTTAACTCAAGCCAGTTAACATGAATTGGAATGATCTGTTAGAAAATGGTTTCCAAATGATTGCATGTTTCAAGTCACATTATTCTAGGGTGGCTATGCTAGGCCTCCTGAAATACAAAAAGGAACTTACTGTAAGCTTTCTTATTTTTTAGATTATGAATTTAATAGTCTGATCCTGTTATGTCAGATTTTTTTTAGATAAAACTAGAGCTTTGACTTTGCATTGCAAGCATAGCGGGATGGCCTATACACTGTTTTCATTTAGTTAAAACTGGGGCTGCTAAGCATCTCTGACTGGTTATTACTGATTGAGACAATGAGCCAGACCTCAGTTAAAGATAACTTTGAGGAATGTGAAGAATTCCTCACAATTCTGGAACATATCCCGTGTGTGTGTATTTGATCCTTTGAATGACCAACTGTACTCAAATATGAAAAGAATAGTAGTCGACAAGTCTTTTGTAGGAAAGTATCTATTTACGTTACACAAAAGAGGCTGCAATATCTGTTTAACACAGTGCATGCTTGTTACTTATTTATGATTGTAGGTAACAAGTCTGTTATAGCGTGAGAGACTATACCACTGTTTATGCAATAAAGAAGACTCATGCTGATTGCAAAAATGGTTGCTGCAGTAATGACACAATGAAAGAACTAACACAATACCTTATTAGCAAAGCTTCAACCTTATTAAATTATGGAAACAAACATCATTCTTTAATTTAATAAAAATCTGATGCATGGGGACTCTTTGTTTTGTCTCAAATCTTATTGTGTTTAAAACAAAATTTTTTTGAATTGCATGTTAGCACTGCGGTAGCACAGCAACTCACCCCTGGCTGGGGGATCCTGGGTTCGATCCCAGCCCCCGACCAACAGTGATCTCTGTGGAGTTTGCATGTTCTCCCTGTGTCTGTGTGGGTTTACGCCGGGATTTCTCCGGTTTCCTCCCACATGCCAAAAACATGCAAGTTAGGATAATTGGCATCAAACTGGGGATTCTAAATTGTCCTTAGGTATGACTGTGAGAGTGAATGGTTGTCTGTCTCTCTGTGTTGGCCCTGCGATGGACTGGCAATCTGTCCAGGGTGTACCCTGCCTCTCTCCCAAAAAGATGCTGGGATAGGCTCCAGCCTTCCTGCGACCCGAAAAGGATTAAGCGGTAGAAGATGAATGAATGAATGCATGTTAATGACACTCTGACAAAAATCAGTTTTTTTTTCTGTTGTTAACATGTCTGTAACATGTTTCTTGTGATTTACAGGACATACAGTATCTCACAAAAGTGAGTACACCCCTCACATTTTTGTAAATATTTAATTATATCTTTTCATGGGACAACACTGAAGATATGACCCTTTGAAACAATGTAAAGTAGTCAGTGTACGGCTTGTATAACAGTATAAATTTGCTGTCCCCTCAAAATAACTCAACACACAGCCATTAATGTCTAAACCGCTGGCAACAAAAGTGAGTACACCCCTAAGCGAAAATGTCCAAATTGTGCCCAATTAGCCATTTTCCTTCCCTGGTGTCATGTGATTTGTTACTGTTATGAGGTCTCAGGTGTGAATGGGGAGCAGGTGTGTTAAATTTGGTATTATCGCTCTCACACTCTCTCATACTGGTCACTGGAAGTTCAACATGGCACCTCATGGCAAAGAACTCTCTGAGGATCTGAAAAAAAAAAGAATTGTTGCTATACATAAAGACGGCCTTGGCTATAAGAAGATTACCAACACCTTGAAACTGAGCTACAGCACGGTAGCCAAGACCATACAGCGATTTAACAGGACAGGTTGCACTCAGAGCAGGTCTTGCCGTGGTCGACCAAAGAAGTTGAGTGCACGTGCTCAGCATCATATCCAGAGGTTGTCTTTTGAAAATAGACATATGAGTGCTGCCAGCATTGTTGCAGAGGTTGAAGAGATGGGGGGGGGGGGGGGGGGGGTTGTCAGCCTGTCAGTGCTCAGACCATACGCTGCACCCTGCATCAAATTGGTCTGCATGGCTGTTGTCCCAGAAGGAAGCCCCTTTTAAAGATGATGCACAAGAAAGGCCACAAACAGTTTGCTGAAGACAAGCAGACTAAGGGCATGGATTACTGGAACCATGTCCTGTGGTCTGATGAGACCAACATAAACTTATTTGGTTCAGATGGTGTCAAGCTTGTGTGGTGGCAATCAGGTGAGGAGTACAAAGACAAGTGTGTCTTGCCTACAGTCAAGTATGGTGGTGGGAGTGTCATGGTTTGGGGCTGCATGAGTGCTGCTGGCACTGGGGAGGTTCAGTTCACTGATGGAACCATGAATGCCAACATGTACCGTGACACACTGAACCAGGGCATGGTCCCTTCCCTTCAGAAACTGGGCCGCAGGGCAGTATTCCAACAAGATAACGACGCCAAACACACCTCCAAGATGACCTCCGCCTTGCTAAAGAGACTGAGGGAAAAGGTGATGGACTGGCCAAGCATGTCTCCAGACCTAAACCCTATTGAGTATCTGTGGGGCATCCTCAAATTTAAGGTGGAGGAGCACAAGGTCTCTAACATCCATTAGCTCCGTGATGTCATCATGGAGGAGTGGAAGAGGATTCCAGTGGCAACCTGTGATGCTCTAGTGAACTCCATGCCCAAGAGAGTTAAGGCAGTGCTGGAAAATAATGGTGGCCTCACAAAATATTGACACGGGCATAATTTGGACATTTTCACTTAGGGTTGTACTCACTTTTGTTGCCAGTGGTTTAGACATTAATGGCTGTGTGTTGAGTTATTTTGAGGGGACAGCAAATTTACACTGACTACTTTACATTGTATCAAAGTGTCATATCTTCAGTGTTGTCCCATGAAAAGATATAATCAAATATTCACAAAAATGTGAGGGGTGTACTCACTTTTGTGACATACTGTATCAAGAGCAAAATCATTCCAAACTTCCAAGTGTGTGTTTTTCTGCTGTGAATGTCTGCTCCAACCCCACCCCACCCCCCCAAAAAAGGCAGATTTGGACAGACTGTTAGTAGCTGTGCAAGTATTCCTGCTTAGCCTGGTTGGTTATAACATTGACCAATCAGATGGATACTCTTGGCTACCTTGGGGGAAGAGGGAGGAACTGAGGAGCAGCAAGATTGAGGCAGAGCGGACTGGGGTAGCAGCAGCGAGAGAGCGCAGAGAGGCAGGGGGCGATTTGAATGTGGCTGCACAAGATTGTGGTGTCACTTCACCAGCGGACAGGGCGCTGCATTGTGAGCTGAGACCAGCCATATTCAAATCCCCCCCCCCCCCCCCAGCTTAGTCGCCCGCGGACGGGGGACTGGTTGTTAGTAAAAAGTAAACGCATATTTGGCAACTACACATTTATCTCTCGCCTTGACCATTTTGAGAAAAATGTTTTGCTTTTCACTTTTGAAGATATAGGCAAAGCTTTAACGTCCGGAAGCGTCTTTAACAGACTAGCAGCCCACCCACCAGGAGTCGCACCGACCTATCATGTGCAAGCCCTGCAGGCCGATAATTAGAATATTCATAGATATGTGCATGTAGGAGCAAAATTTAAAATCTCTTTCCAAGCAATTCTAAGGCATTGAAAGTTTTTTTGTGGGTAAAAAGCCATAATATACAATTTTGGGCAATAAACATTTGTTTTTGAGGTGGTTTTAGAGTCGCCGGAGTGCACCTTTAATGAAATTATGTAACATGTTTATATTGTTTAAGTTTTTCTGTGCACTATAATGTCCCCCTACTCAAATACAAGTAAAAACACCATGGTCATTATTGTCAGCAGTCAACCTTCAGAGATGAATATGCAGTGTTTTTTTATGTGAGCCCATTTTATGTGTACCTCATTATTTTTATCATTCCTTTTTATAGGCGTGGGATAAAAAAAATGTCAGTGATGCAGGGAGTCATAGGGGATTTTCTTCCGTTTTGCAGCAGTCACATGATTTGTGAAGAGAGATGTTTCTATGTCCAGTTCACTCAGTACCTATATAGTTGTTCAGATAGAAAACTACTATCTTCTATACTGCTCCCAAAGTTGTGAAACACCACTGAGATTTATGCAATGCCAAAATGCAGCTACAGTAAATGACTCAGAAGTAGTGTTAGTGATGAGTTGCATAAAAAATGACAACTTCCTTATTACATTTTTACCCATCTGAAACACATATTCCTTAAACTTTGAGACAATTACAGCAGATGCTTCACAAGAGGAATTCATTTAGTTGTGATTATACAGATTTTCACTTTTAGAGCTTGAAAAATATTTCAATCACCTACTTGTGTAATCCTTTACAGATGGGAAACTAATTATTAATTGCTTAAAGTGCTTTAGAGGCATTCAGAAGAATCCCTTTCCTATTACCTGGTACTCAAGCTTCCTGCATTTTGTTAAAGGAAACAATTTCATGGTGCTCACAATTTGATTCTTTCATCTTGGGAACAGTACAAGGACTGTGGAGTCAGTGTCAAAGTGTTTGCATAGTCAAAAGAAAGGACATAATCTAGTCTTCATAGAACCCCCCCCCCCTTACTGTAGATGGGGGTGGGGGGTGTCATGTAGGAACATTGAGTTGAAGAGGAAATGGAGGAAGCCAAAGCAGGAAGAGCCGGCAGCTGTCTGTTCCACTCGGGACAAGAGGGAGCGAGCAAAGGAAAAAAGTGGAAAACCTCCTCCCTTTGCAGTGGGGAGTTTATGACTATAGACCATGACTAAGAATTAAATGAACCAGGCAAAAGGACTGAGGAAAACACAAGTTTTGTTAAAATCCTTTAAAATGCAACCCATGTTTTACCTTTTTATTCTTAGTTCATTACAATAAAAGTGACATGAGGTCATGCCATGGCACTGCATCTATCTGCCTACTTGTCCATTCATACATTTTTCAGTTGGGCCATCCGTCCATCTGCAGTTCGCCAGAGTTGCTACTCCTCCTAAGCAATTGCCTGGATGGTCAACAAAGTCAGAGGCAGTGACCCTCAGCTGGGTCTGGATCCAGGTTGTACTTGAGGTCACGATCAGAATTGAGGGTCATGAGATCTGAGCACTTTGATTACATAAAAATCACTTCTCCTCCTATTCAGTTGCCCAGATGCTGCCTAAACTCCTGCTTATGATGTGCAGATGCTGCATCCAGGTTCTAATATATATATATATTTTTTTATTACTTATTTTGTACCCGTAGGTAGATTTGTTTTGCAGTCTGGTGACAAGCCACCAGCTGCCGGTCGCTGCGTGCGCAAGCGCCCCTTAACCTGCATGTTTTTGGCATGTGGGAGGAAACCGGAGAAATCCCGGAGTAAACCCACGCAAACACGGGGAGAACATGCAAACTCCACACAGATCACTGTTGGCTGAGGGCAGGGATCGAACCCACGGTCCCCGCGATCCCCCGGCCGAGGGTAAAACTGTGCTGCCACAGTGCTAACCACTGCACCACCGTGCAGCCCAATATCTAATATCTAGATTGAACTACTTGGTAATGGTATGGTTATGGATACAATAAGAATTTCCTTTATTTAAGGAATTTGAAATAACACATGCCTGACAGCACAGATTATAAAATGGTGATCAGATTTCAGTATCACAAATATTTAGGGGTGGGGGAAAAATCTGTATGGTGTAATATTGTGATACTTTGTGGTGGCAGTACTGTATCAATTTAGAGACAAACATTGTGATACTTTATTAAAAATTATTAATAAATATTGCAAATACAAACTTATTGTGGTACCAGACTAAAAAAACCAACTGACTTTTCAGTCCACTAGATGATGCTAAATGCTCCCTGTCTGGTTGGGTCAGCACAGCAAAGGAGTGAGTCCTGAGATCTAGCTGGGAGTTGGACAAGATAAAATTGGAATGGGAAACCACAATATATGATATTGCAATACACAGTGCATCGCGAGATCATGATATTATTGCATAGCGGTCCAAGTATTGTGATAATATAATTATAGTTTATTGGTTTATTTGTCAGGGACCATGTACAGAAAAAACATGAAAGGGTAAAGATGCTCTGTACCAGATTATAACATTCTCACTAATTTCAATCTGTAGTGCCTGAAGCAGGCAAGAAGATTTAAAAGAAAAACGGCACATATAGAAAGCAATTCAGGTTTGATTTCAAAATCTGTTGTCCCTGAAATAAGCAGGGAGTAAGTTTAAAAGATAAGAGAATGGAACACATAGAAACAATTTAAGTGTTCAATTTCAAATCCCATTTAAGGGAGAGAGTCATTGCTGGCAGGTTTGATTACTTAAAATCCATTTTTTAGTCTCTGTGGAAAAGTCTCTGTAATTTGTTCTGGTCTTCAAAACAGTGGGGAGCTTGTTCCATTCCATTATAGCTTTGTATGAGAAGGCTGATTGTCCAAAAGCAGTTTTACGTAGGGGGATGCAACAATGCCACCTAGAGGAAGTCCTTGTTATTCTGGTATTTTGTTCAGAAGTTAGGTACACAGAGCTCGAGCAGCTCGGTGGAGCAGTGGTTAGCACTGTGGCAGCACGGTAAGAAGGTCATGGGATTGATTCCACCCCTGACCACCAGTGACCCTTCTGTGTGGGGTTTGCATGTTCTTCCCGTGTCTGCGTGGGTTTACCCCGGGTACTCCGGTTTCCTCCCACAGGCCAAAAACATGCAGGTTAGGTTAATTGGAGACTCTAAAGTGGCCCTAGGTGTGAATGTGTGTGTGAATGGTGAAGGATTGGTGCCGTACCGTGGCTGCCTCATCCATCCAGGTGGATGCTCTGAATTTCCCTGTAGGATTAATAAAGTACACAAAATACAAAAAAGTTTGAAAAAGTCTTAAGAGGTTTGGGTGCAGAACCATGGATAATTTTAAGAATCAACTGTATATTTGCATACCTGATCATATTTTCAAAGCTTAAAGGGCTGATGACACGATTTTGACATTTTTTAGGATGTTGTGTAAACCCAAAAGTCATTGTCGATGATCAATATAACATTTACAACTGTGCCTGCATAAACTAGTTATCATCAAAAAACAGCAGCCACTGACTGGACTGTGGTGCCGCCCACCGAATTAAGGGTGGCACCCCCATGACGTAAGCAACAGAACGGACTCCGGTGTTGTTGACTGGAATGACAGCAGCTTTGTAGCTTACAGTTTCTCTGGTTTCTTGTTTTAATTTTACGGCTGTCCCTTCACATTGTGTCGCAGGCTTAGATAAACAGCAAACCGTGAAAGATCACATCACACGCTTCAGCTCCAACTGTAAAAAGCCTCCTCGTGCGCTTTTATGCAGGAGGAGTGCACGAGGAAGGGAAGGACTAATGGATTTTCGCTCAGCTTTGACCTACTTTCTGTGATCACATGTTGACATCTCACTGGTCCGGCCACGTCCCCTCTCTCATTATCACCAGTTGATTCAAACTCCCACTGATCATGTTTCCCGGTCCTCGCCCAGGTGCTTCTCATCACACCATCACCAGCAGTGCGTGTCCTTCGCGGCCATTTGCCAGTCATGCACTGATGGTCCATAGTATTGTCATCTGTGCTGTTTGTCTGCCAGTATTTTCAGCACTCTCACAACGTGTTAATCACTCCATGTTCGTCGTGGTTCTCGTACGTCCTTGAAGCAATGTCTGCTCTGGGGCGCACCTGTGGCTAACACGTCTCCTCTCGTTCATTCGCTGGGCGATGCTGGCCCCCGAACGCCATCAGTAAGTGTGTTTGTGTCTTTTGTACATCTTCACCTTTTAGGGAATTGTCTGTCTTTCTGTATTAAATGTGCTGTGGTGAACCCTGCACGTAAATCCTCGTTATTTCATCCTCCCTCTCCATGCCCTGCGTAAGAGCATGCGGAGGGTCATGATGAATGGATTTACGCGCAGGATTCACCACAGCACATGTATTGAACATAAGAATGATGACAACAGTTCCCAAAAAGGTGAAGACTTACAAAAATAAACAGAAACACATACAGTTGGCGTTCGGGGCTGACATCGCCCAGCGAACATGGAGAGGAGACGTATTAACCACGGTTGCGCCCCAGGGCCGACATCGCTTCAAGGGGCACAACAGGACCACGGCTGTGTAGAGTGGCTGACACGTCGTGATAGTGCTGGCAATATTGGCTGGCTGACAACACGGCAGATGATGCACACAAACTATGAACAGCTGACTGTCAAAGAGAGAGGGCGCGTGTGTTCGGACTGGTGAATCTTGGACAGTGCCCACCTCAAAGTGGCTCAAAATGCACATAAAACACATGTACAAAACAAAAACAAGAACTCAAAATATAATCCATAATAAACCCGACGCCTGAGCCACAGAGAATACACTGCTATGATTTTATTGAAAAATTGGGCTTAAATAAATTATATTTATGAACAAATAATTTGTTGCAATATCTGTAACAAAACAATAACACTCGGTGTTCCCCTGCTGTGTGTTTGTCGCTGCTGCTGCGGTGGGCATGTGTGTCTCTCCACTGTCACTCTGTGAGTGTGACTTGCTTGGCACAATGCCCGCTTGGCACAGCTCAAACCTATACGGTCTGATGCCCCCAGATTATTCATTATCATCCCATTCTTCGGAACTATAATCGTCTGAAGATTGGACAACACAAACCAATTCCAGACTACATGTGCTGGAACCATCGTCGATGTTTTCAACCGCTTCCACCCTGTGTGTACAATGAGCAGCCAAGCGCTGTGTTCTGTCGATGACGTGACTACATGGCAGCAGGGTTTTCCAGCCACTGACTCAATTGGTGACGTGGCGCTCAAGAAAACGTTGGATATTCGCGTGAAAAAAAGCCTGTTTGACTTAGAACTGCACAGACCAACCTATTTTGTCATATTGTATTATGTGTTGAAAAGTTAGAGGAAGTCAAAAACATGTCATCATCACTTTAACATCTTATTTTTGACAAGTATACCACCAAGGTGATACTGTCGTGTCTTCTTATCCAGAATTTTGATCATTGTTTATTCAGGGATTCCAGGGGTTTCAGAGTCGTACTGTTGACTTATGATCAGCAAGAGATGCAAAAGGAAAAATGTGTCAAAATCATGGCATTCAGAAAGGTTTTTGATCCTTCTAGATTAAGTGAGTTTCTGATGCATCAAAAGTTTGTAAGGTTATAATTCAGAGTGCGGCTCATCTGTTTTATGTGCTTTTTAAAGCTGAGCGTGGGATTTAATGTGACGTCCAAATACTTAAACTCTGTTACATTTTCTATATTTGCTCCATTTACAGTTATACTCGGATAGTGCGTATGGTTTTGTTTGTTAGTAAAATACATGGTAGCTGTTTTCCCTGCATTCAGAGTGAGGCATGATTGATTAAGCCATTTTGACACTTTCTCCATAATATTGTGTCGTGGGGCCTCTGGTGAATCCCACCCCTACAAATATTTATTGAACACACCCTTTAAATATTCTCACAGCATGTAGAAAATGTATTTTATTCCATGGATTTAGTAACTGTTAAACCGTGCTTTTTGTACCCATTGTTGCAACCATTAGTTAAACTACAATGCTTTCTCTTCATTCATTTTTGTTGAAGGACGGCGTCTAAGACTGTCTGCCAAAACAGAGCACTTTTAATGACTTTTTCAGCAGTTTTTCAGTGATCTTGCCGTAAAACAACTACATGAGGTAGATTTAAATAAATTAATTTCAAAGATTAATAGAGGACACAATTGATTTCAGTTTTTTCTTCCACAGGGTGATATTAAACTAAGAGGGTGATATTAACGAAGAGTACAAATATTAAACTGAGAGTGTAAATAATTTTGTCCTGTCCATTTTTTTGCATTCTGCATGGACTGTCTAAAATGTGGCTTTTTTCCCCCTCTGCTTTTTTGTGTATTGTTCCAACATGAGATACCAAAGCATTTGCAATTGCAACAGTTTTCTGGAAGAAGTGGTACATTATCTGACAGAAATGCAAGGATGTCTGTTTCTGGCTATGACTGCATAATGAAATATGACTTACTCCTGTTTAAACTGGCACCACTTTGCCTTTGTTTTTCATGATCAAAATTCTGTTGTATAGCTTGAAGTCTGGGTGAACACTTGAAAAACTGTTTTGGTCTGTTGAATATGAATATGTGTATGGTGTACCTGATCTATGAGTTGTCTCATTTATTGTATTGAACATTTTGTTGCATTTTCTACAACCCAAAGACTAATTCATCATAAAGGAATCAATAACTATATATACTGTACGTATGAAGTACTGTCTTCATTGGTTGGTTTCATGTGAAGTTGCCACTTCCTCACAAACCCTCAATAAATACAATAAAACTGCCTGATGGTGAATGTTTTACCAGTACTTGCTCTATGGAAAATGGCACATCATTTGGTGCGTTTTGCTGACTCAGTTTCCCTTTTAAGAAGGCTGAGAAGTGCCACACACAAGTACCACTGTAATCTGCTCTGCCCCGGCAGTATGAAGTCAGCAGCTATTATAGATTACCTCTGGTTGTGGAGTTTGTTGACTTGCAGCTGCCAAGAAGGTCATTTGATTTGTGATATTTATTGCCCTGGCCACCTTGTTTTTGCAGCAACTTTTTCCTGAACCAAACAAAAGTTGATGGGCACTACTTGACAGATGCACGATAAAAGCACTGACCTTCATTATGGCCTCCCTGCTGCCATTCTGACTCATTATTAGTGAAAAGCCATTTGATATCTTAGAATGCAGCACTTGGTCACTCTGAGACTATTGATCTGCAGTAGCGAATGGAGTGCTGTGCATTCACATTTTCATCGGATCACTCTGGAAAGCATATTGACTCTACTGTGAGGACAAAACATCTGTGCAGATTAAAATACGTGTGCTGCTGTTAAGGGTCAGCAGTGGCGGTGCTTGCAGGAATTTTGCAATTGTAGATCTTTGTGGTCACCATGACTAACACAGCATTGTGCTAAAAACTGCCCGACATAAGAAAAGCAGGCTGTGTCTCAACAGCCTTGAGACTTTCAGAGCGTCCTTTCTTCTCCTGGAAAGAGTGATGGGCTGCTGTCAACAAGGCAGAGTCTGTTTCTAAAGGAGCAGCCACTTTATCAAGCTCCTTCACAACACAGAGTTTCCACATAGCGCTCTTGGATGGTAAAAGGAGTGCCAGTGTTTCCTCTCTAGACACAAGTGTTAAGTAACAGCCAGCAAAGTTGTAATGGCACCTTAGAAGAGGATGACACTGAATCTGTGAAAGGGTTTTAAAAAGACGGTGGAAGTGAACAGCTGCTCTTCTTTAAAAGTGGCTTGCTATAATCTATTAAAGGAACAGGCAATTGGTGTTGCAGGTCTTGGCTGTGATTACGAATGTTATTGTAACTGGACACTTTGAGCGAAACACCAAAATAGTTTACATTTTTAAATGTTTATCTGGTTGGCAGGAAAATATGAGAATACTTAACTGTATTTATAGAGATGCACTTCTTCCCTTTAGTAGAGGAAACTAATTTATCTTTTTCGATTTTTAGTGTCTCAACAAGTGTGGCTTTAACATTGCAACAAAAGGCCGGGCATCACAAACTGCTTAACAACAACGGTTATGAACTTGGGTTGCTGTTCTATTTTTACAGCAGATTGTTTGGATCACAGCTGTAGACCATTTTATAACTTCAGACAACAGGAAGAGGCTCAACAGGGGAGTGAGAAAAGGAAACGCAGCAATGATCTGTTGTATTGAGAGCATCAAATCTACTTTGAGGAGAATATGACTCAGCGCTTGCTAATGCTACACACACTGGGCTTCTGGCCTCCACATAATGAAGTCATCCTCTGTTCTTTTTTGTTCTGCTTAGGTCATGTCTAAACTTGGCTTGATCTTTCATAAATATTACTGTTGTCAAAACAAATTTTTAGAGAGTATATATTTCATTCATCATTTCAATTCTGGTTAACTGCAGATTTACAGGGTGGATTTACTTATGTATTATTGCTTTTAATTGGTTTATGATTGCAAAATTGTCCAAAGGAAGTCTGGCTTCAGATGTACTACACAAAGACTGATGATGAGAACAGAACATTAAACATTTTCCATTGGAGGAAGCAGAATCCAATTTTACAGGAACCTCACCTGTGGTGTCTGTCTGTATTCAAGAATCTGCTCCTGTTAGGGAAATTTTTGGGGACTCGTACAAACCAAAATAAGTCCTACCTTTAGGGTAGGTACTTCAGTGCAACCCCCAAAAATTGCTGAGTGGGGTTTGGAATTGGCTCATACTGTTTGGATATCTATTTGGATGTCATAAACAAAGCGGAAACCAACAAGAACTACCAAAAAGCCACCAGAAAAAGGGTATAGTACAGATGGAATTCCTAAAAAAATAAAATCTAATGCCACTGTGATCACAGAGAAGAGTCAGTTTGAATATGTGGCATATAGCTGCTGCTGTCACACAGCACAAGCATTTCAGCACAGTGGAATGGCACAGAACTGGCGGCTCACGCTCGCTGTAGCAGGAATGTGAATCCCCACTGATGCTGGCGTGGTGTGTGTGTGTAGTTATGTTGTATAATTGATCTTTTCCTCTCCACAATCAATGAACAGTAGTGGCAGCAAGTTACTCCAGTGCACTGCACATTAAACTTATTTCGTGTATAATCATTCCTGTATAATTTCAGTGTATTTTAAACGGTGCAGCTTGGTCGTGTTGGCATGCTGCCGTTGCGGTCAGCTGTGAAATGTCACAAACAAAACTTTGGGAGATGGGTCAGCAATGCCCCCCCCCATCCCCCACAAAAAATGGATACCTAACCGATGAGGGGGCCGTCTACAGGAGCGGCCCTTACCAAAGTTCACGTGCCCCAAGTTTTACCCATAGTTCCTCCAATGGAAATGGGGTATTTACACTGTATGTATACTGGTTCTTCTGCCTCCACTGCTAAGCCTAGTATTGAGTCTGGTACAACCTTTGGCCCTAATTCGTAACCCTTAGTTGCTCAGGTATTAAATCACCCTTTATTGTCATTCAACCATACAACCAATCATGTACAGTAGAACGAAATTGTGTTTTTCCGATTTACAGTGTTAATCACACACACCCCATATGTAGAATCAGAGGGTCGCTGCCATGCAAGACGCCGCCACAGATTTCCCTCCTCCATTCCATTATTGCTGAGCACCAAGCTGGACAGCAGGAAGTTCCGCTTTCATATGGTCTTCAGCATGACCCGGCCGGGATTTGAACCCCTGCCTCCTGGGTGTGGGGCGGATGCTCTACCAACTGAGCCACCACTCTGGTACTCTCCGGTATTCTCTGGTCCAGTAAAAATACAGTGAGGAGATGTACAGTATGTCTGAAGTCTGCTCTGTTACATAAAGCATCCAGCTACCATAGCTCTGCTACTGGGTTTAAGTTGGACAAGCTGACAAGCACCATGAGAATGTTTGCCCTGGCATCAATAAGTAACGTTAAAAAAAAGTGTAATAAAGTTTAACATTTCCAACAGCTGTACTCAAATCATACTACTCATCCATATATATTTCCTATTTGACATGAAACTTATTTTAAGTGATTGGACTGAGCAATACATGGCATAAAAGTAGGCCTTTGTAGCCTCTACGGGACAAACGTGTCAACAAATTGAGTTATTTAAAATGGACAGTAAAGTGGGATTGTGTCAGAGGAACTAAAAAAAAAAGCCTAAACAGACACGCATAACTTGCAAATCATGACCACTTGGTTGTTCTTTCTGTCTGAGTCAACTGTATTCCATCAACTGCTACCCGAAAAACCATGGATCCTTAATGGTATTTTCAGGCAAATTCAGCCAACATACATCACGATTTGGCTCACCTCACCCAGCGTAAGAGCAAAATTAAAACATTCAACTTTTAAATTATATTTTGCAATTCAAATTAGTTCTTTTGTTTCATTGCACAAGATAGGGGGACTTGGTCTGCTCTAATCAGTATTAGTATCTTAATGCCACGCCATTATCGGCTAACATTAGCTCATTACAGTAATCAATGGCCCCATTTGGCCAGTGAGCCAGATTGTTTATGAAACTGAATTTTTAGGGATGCAACCACTCAAAAAATCAGTCAAAATAAAGCCATTGTATTCTTGTGTGAATACATTAACTGCATTTTTGACCGAGTCAGCAAATTATTTCATTTTATGCCATTTCTTCTCTGTTGCTTAATGACCATTTGCACAGTGACAGATTGAAAATGCTTTATAATGAAAAATTCTGTGTGGAACATCGAAGCTACCTTACTCCCTTAGATAATTATCAGTGTGTTGATTGATGTTAGATTATCAATGCAGCTCATTTCACCCTGTCAGTTTTATCCATGACCCAATAAGAGTGTTTAGGATCTCTCGCTCAGAGCAGCTCAATGTGGGTGAGTTGTGTGTCTGAACAGAGCTGAGGTCATGCTGGGGGAGGTGAGTCATTTTGGCATTTTAAGGGGGAGGAAGTTTCAGCTGCCTTATGCATCATAACTGTTGGTGTCCTTCAAAGCAGCTGTTTTGTTTTTTTTGAAACGGTGGTTCACTAGACAAGTAATAAGGTAATCATCCTAGGAAACCACCTGATTAAAGACAAAACTCTCCCTGTGTGGTAATAGTTTCACTCATGCACATAACATGCATCTGATGTGGATAATGTTCCCCACTTGCAAATGCTTCCCAAACCTTTTGTCAGAGGTACAGTAAATTGTTGACTGATGGATTACCTCATCACAGATGAACTTGTCAGGGTGGAGGCTGGGGTGTGGGGTGTCGACTGTCTTCCCTGTTCAGTGTCTAAATAGGATAACTAATTTGGTTGCTTTGAATGAAGGAAAAGCGTGTAACACTTTAATGAATGTGGTGCTAGCTCATTAACTGATTTTTGGCTTTTGTTGTTGCAAATCAGTGTGTCGTGTCTGTGTTAAAAATATTTATTCCTACAGTATAATTCACAAAATTGGTCTTATTATTTCACCTCTTTACATGAAAAGGGGAGGAAAAACAGAATTTGCACTTCTAAAATTTCAAATTAGTATATCATTTAAGTTAGAAACACAGCAATCGTGTCCCTTTTATTTTTTTTTTAAGGAATACCTGAACAATTTTTAAGGAATAACTCCATATTACACTGTTTAATATGGAGGTAGGTATTGGGTATTAAACTTGCAGTTAACTAAAACTGACACATTGCAGCTGTAGTTTATGATAACTTATTGACTCTCTGATCGCAGAGGTCTGCACTGTACTACAGTCAAAAAAAGCCCCAAACAAACTGCCAAATACTACTTTTGGTCTAAATTGCAACTGTCTACTGTTAGCATTTCACCTGGGTAAAGAATGTGTAACTTCTGTGTCGACAGAACACACACAAGGTGTTACCCAGCAGACTTTTGCTCTTTTCATAAAGGGACAAGTTCTCGTCCTTCTATGACCCTGGCAGAGATTTAAAAAAAAAAAGAAGAATGACACAATGGTGGCGTTGTCCTACTATATGAGTATATACATTATAGCTACGTTCCGACATTATAGCTACTGCCCTTCACAAAATTTCTCCATTTGAAACACCCTGCAACCACTGCCCTCTCCTCCATGTGTTACTACGGTAACCATGGACACATACTGGTACTATGGTGGATAATTTATATTTTTTAAATAAAATATTAATACAAACATATTTTATTGCTATCAATTGATATAAACGATAACCAAAATCAGTTTAATGTTAGCAACAGTTGTTTGTTTTACTTGTATTTGTGGTGCAATGCCTTATGGGTAATCTTCTTGTCAACTTCACTTCCCTGCCCAGTTCTCAATTCCCTTTGAACTGAACACCCTTCGCTCCCTTCAGTTTGGAATCTCACAATATGGTGGAATACCCGTTGCAGTCCACTTCGGAGTACACTACTGGGCGATCAGAACACACCTTTTGACACCTTTGTGTGTGTGTCAAAACAAATCTACCTACGGGTACAAATAAAGTAACCTGAACCTGAACCTTTTGTCACCCTGGGTTGGATGCCTGCTTCAGAAAACTTGTCAAATGTGAATATTTGTTTGAAAGTGGCTCCAATTATTTATGTTGATGTGGTGTTAGTCAGAGCCATTTTAAGCAGGTCTTTTATCTGGCATAACTGTGTCTCTTTAGTTAGAATAAAAACCCACATGCATCTGGACCTAACATGACACCTGTATTTTTCCCCAAGAGTGGCGCTAGTATGCATCTATTCATCCATCTCTTGCCGCTGATCTGGGGGTCCGGGTCACGGGGGCACTAGTCCAAGCAGCCCAGACTACCGCCCATGTCTCATATATGGTCCCCATGAAAACTCCTGCAGGTGGTGAGCAAACTGGAAGGCGGACCCATGTGGCTCCTTTAGGTACACTGAGTCCTTGATGTAACATTCATGGGGATCTGCTGGATCTTGGTCTTGGTCTGGCCCTTCACCCAGGACCAGTTTGTCTTGGGAGACCCTACCAGGGCCTCGTTACCCCCGACAGCATAGCTCCTGGGATCATTAGGGCGCACAAACCCTTCCACCACGATAAGGTGGTGATCCATGGAGGGGGTGCTAGTATGTTTATTTTTTACAATTTTTGTGTGTGTGTCAAACTCCATTTCAGATGAATGTGCGTCTCCCCACTTTACCAAATGCTTTCACATAATCCAGCTATAGTTCTGGTTCTTATCCACTGTGCTTAAAGAATAGACTGTGTCTTTTCACAAGGGACTTGTGGCTTTCTAAAGCCTCTTTATCTTACTCCACACAGGGATGGCAGAAGACAAATTCTCTTTACACATGATACACTCATAATTTTATCATTTCTGTATTGCAACACCACATTGCTTGTATATTGCTAAAAAAAAAAGGCCCATAGTTGCTTTGTGACTTTATTGCCCGATAGATTCATTTCAGTTAATAATGAATGAATTATATTCCAGTCAGGATGAGAACTACATGTGGTCAAAACTTTTTTCCCCATTAGTTAACCCCTTTCTTTTTATTTCTATTCACTTTGAATGCCTTGTGTCATTAAATGACTGTATTTTCAAATAAGGTGTATTGAGGTAGTTTCCTGTTTTCCAGGTGGGAAAGGAGACTGTGCAAACCACAGAAGACCAGCTGTTGAAAAGGGACATGCCACCAGCTTTTGACAAGTAAGTAAATACCTCATTAATCATACAGTGATACACAGAAATTCTGTTGTATTATATATATATGGAATCCACTGGAATATCGTGGCTCTCTTTCTCTTTTTATCTGTTTCAGTTTTGGCTGGTTGTTCCCAGGCAAAGGTCAGACATGGCATGTTAAGTGCCTCAGTCTTGCCCTGGTGTAACAAAAATACTTTTTGATCTGGGAGGAGTTCCTTTGCCCCTAAGGAGTAGAGTCTCCTTAAGAGTTGCTGGCTTCTGCTTTTTGTTTGTTTAGTGTGTATATTAATGTAGAGAAGAGAAATGTCCATGTTTATTCCCCTAGCTCCCTTGATGGCACCTAAATCATTAATTAATGCTTGGCTGCTGTCTGATGCAGTCTTTCACCAGTCTTTATTACAAGAGAGATTACAATCTGGGGGAGCAAAGGCGGGTCCCCGGGGAGACCCAAGGTCAGGGATGAAATACACTGGCAGGCACAGGTCGCCAGGCTCAACACATTTGGCGCCTCAAAGTCGCATCGTCACCTTGTCGTCATCCATCAGCACATGTGCAGGAATGTGTCTCCTCCTTCTAAATATAGCATCTGCTGGGGTCCGGTTAACGCATGGTTGTTTCTCCCTGCACGCTGAAGGACACTGCTAAACTGCTTTGCGAAGACGAACAGACATGTCTGTACATACATTTGCCTTAATCATGCAGGTGAAGTCTAGTTTGGATCCCTTTCAACACCTTAAAAGTCCCAGCGATATTTTCACATTGTCTTGGTAACATTAAGCCTGTAGGCAAATGTGGGAACTCGTTTTACGGTGGGAACTGGAACATGTGCTACTCCTTGGCTTATTGCCCGTTTCTATGTGCAAAATGGCTGGAATCCTCTGCCTTTGGCATGTGTGACACTGAATCGAATGGCTGAGGCTGCAGATTTTGGTGCTCCAGAGGTCATCACACAGAGGAGGCAACGATCAATCATTTACATTTCTGTGGGAACGGGGTTAAACTGGGCCCGAGCCAGTCAGAGAGGAGCGCCTGCTCTTGAGACCTAATTCACATCTGGTGGAAAACAAAAACAAAACCTGTATGTTCTGAAAGAGAAATAGTGACGCTGCAGTAAGCATTTTAAAATAATTCAATTGAGTAGCATCATCACGGACTGACCCAATTTCCTCTTTGACTGGATTCCCCTGCTGTGTGCCAAAGACTTAAACATTCACAAATTAGTATTTTATTGTCTGCTGTTATTTGTTAGATTTTCCAGTTATATTATTTGAGTGAAAACTGAGAAAATACTCTTGGCGGGCTATAAATGAAAGTATATTTAAAAGCACCATTTCAGTGCAGGAATGAAGTCTTAAGACTACTTGACTACTTTATTGGGGAGATTCTGACAGGTTATTGCAGTAGCTCTCATGTCTACTGTGTATTTCAGTAATATTCTAAATATATTTTACACACACATTAAAGCCATAATGTTCTAAATGTACTAAACTTTACCTTACAAATACCAATTCCAATGAAGTTGAGAAGTTGTGTAAAATGTAAATAAAACAGAACTTAATTATATAGAAGGGGGAAATGAGAAATGAAAGCAGCTGATGTTTATGAAGCTGTTCTTGGATGTTATAACTGACTGTATTTCAGAGCTTCCTTCTGTCTTTGCTGGACACAATTTGCTGTATCCAACTGTGATGACTGGCTTGCTTTTAAAGGGCTTTGTATCATTAGCAAGACCTGTTTTTCAAGATTTTTTTTAAAAGGTCCTCAAATCAATCATTTTTTTTTTCTACAGAGTGGAAAATGCATGCACTAAGCTGGTTCAGGCTGCCTCCACGCTGAAAGGGGATCCATACTCTGTTACTGCTCGGGATTACCTCATCGATGGCTCTCGGGGCATCCTGTCGGGGACTTCTGACCTCCTCCTCATCTTTGATGAGGCTGAGGTATTATTTATGGCTTCATTAAATCTCAGTTTAATGTGAAAAAAATGTCAGTGAAAAAAATGCCAATGTCATTACAGTAACAAAACAGTACAGCAATTCTAGAGCCTAAATACAGGTGCATCTCAATAAATTAGAATGTCATCGAAAAGTTGATTTATTTCAATAATTCAATTCAAAAAGTGAAACTCATATATTACATAGTTCCATTACACACAGAGTGATATATTTCAAGTGTTTATTTCTTTTAATTTTGATGGTTATGGTTTGCAGCAAATGAAAACCCCAAATTCAGTTTCTCAAAAAATGAGAATATTATATAAAATTAATTTTAAAAAAAAGATTTTTAATAGAAATGTTGGCCGACTGAAAAGTATGTCCATGTACACACTCAGTACTTGGTCAAGGCTTCTTTTGCATATTACTGCATCAATGCAGCATGGCATGGAGGCGATCAGCCTGTGCTACTGCTGAGGTGTTATGAAGGTCCAGGTTGCTTTGATAGCAGCCTTCAGCCCGTCTGCATTATCGGGCCTGGTGTATTTCATCTTCCTCTTGACAATACACCATAGATTCTCTATGGGATTTAGGTCAGGAGAGTTTGCTGGCTAATCAAGCACAGTGACATCATGGTCATTAAATCAGGTATTTGTACTTTTGGCAGTGTGGGCAGGTGCCATGTCCTGCTGGAAAATGAAATCAGCATCTACATAAAGCGTGTCAGCAGAGAGAAGCATGAAGTGCTCTAAAATTTCCTGTTAGATGCCTGTGTAACGGACTCGAACTAGTCAGCTACATTAAAATAACAAAATAAAATAAATCTTGGCCGATGCAGAGAAGTAGACGTCAGGCAGGGTCTCGATCAGTCAGTAGTCTGTTTATTTCTGAAACAGATTGGGGCAGACAATTTACACATGACACGGGAATGGGGACAAGTGCTGGCATTCCCCTTCCCAGGCTTCCAGAGTGTGAGAAACATAGCTTACAGCTACGTGGACTACATAACTTTAGATCGTATAGTTACAGTATATCACAAGCAAAGAAAAAGTTTAGCACCAAATACATGACAGCATTACATGACAGAGTTACATGACTGATCGTTTTTTCTATTTTTTACAACAGTACATTTAACATTTTAACATACCTGAAACAGATTGGGGCAGACAATTTACACATGACACGGGACTGGGGACAAGTGCTGGCATTCCTACGGAACAATGGACTCGTTAGCGCCTACTTAACTAGCCATCAATCATCGGTATTTATGACGCTACTTTGAATATTTTACATCGGTATTGCAAACGAAAATGTAACAGAAAATCTTACAATCAAAATTAGTACAATAACCTAAAGAAAACTACAGTAAATCAATCACATTAATCAATTTCGTTCCCTGAGGAATTACACACAACTTACCCCTTCCCAGGCTTCCAGAGTGTGAGGAAGTTCCCAGATGTGTCACACTAATTATCGCCCCATCAGAAACACTTGACATATTTACAACACGGACATTTTGGGAAGTTCATTACTGCAGGAACATATTTATTCTTAAGACTACTACATACTCCCCTCTGAACTTCACCAAAATACCACTACAAGTCAACCACCAAAAAACCACTGGATAAGTATATCCCACAGTATACTGCAACATGTATGTCACCCAATTCAAAGGGAAAGCAACTACGGAGGGCTGCGTAGACCCCCCCCATAGTGTACTTGCTACAGGAGTGCCGTATACACTACCCATATCATACCAGACTAAATACCACCAGTTGACTTCACATGAATTGGAGAAAGGGAAATAAAGAGAAGAAAAACAAAGAAAAAGAACAAATCTGTCATTCTTCAACTGGACAGAAGGCCTATGTGGTGTGTGTGTGTGTGTGTGTGTGTGTGTGTGTGTGTGTGTGTGTGTGTGTGTGTGTGTGTGTGTGTGTGTGTCTTCCCCTACGGCATCAGTGCCCTAGCCAAACTAAGAACTGAACTGTTTGAGCGTTGAGTATACTGTTGGGCCATGTTCTGAATCAGCCGATTCACTGGTTTAACTACCCTCCCTAACCTGGTTCTCACTGCGCCCACTGTACTACTAGGGGAACTCCCAATGCTGGAAGGCGGCATGGACACTTCAGATCTTTGGTCACCACAAAAACTGGCAGATAGACAGGGCATTTCTGAAAGATCATTGGTCAACTGAACAGTCTCCGCTGTGTTCAACTGCACGGGCAGGTCAGAATCTTGTGTGCATGAAGCCTCTTGTAGCTGATTGGAGGCAGAGGCCCCTGCCACCCAACTGGCTGTCCAAGCAGTCCTGTCGATCTCTGATGCAGCAACATGTGAATCAAGATCATCACCTGACTCATACGACTCACTCAGGGTCACTTCATGAGCAGCACTGTCCATTTCAATTGGCAGAAAGTTGACCAAGAGAAGCAGATTGCGGTGAACAACCCTTTCTTGCCCATTGGTTGTGTTCCTGACACGGTAAGTATGGCACCTAGGGTCGGCAAAGACGACGACATACGGGGTGGACCCCCACTTGTCTGCTAATTTCCTGCGCCTCCGTTCACCCTTGTTTGCCAACAAGACTCGATCACCTTCCACAATGTCACGTCCTTTAGTTCTCCTATTGTACAAGTCTGCTTGACGTTCCTGGCTTGAAAGAGCGTTGGCCTGAGCAGCTGACAGAGCCTCCTTCAGATCTTGTCTCATCCTAGCAACATACTGGTCATAGTCCACAGTGTCGCAGTCCCTTACAGCATTCTGAAACATGACATCCACCGGTAGACGTGGCACTCTGCCATACATTAAAAAGAATGGCGCGTAACCAGTGGATTCGTGTGCAGTGCAGTTGTAAGCAAACGCTAGAGTCTGTAGCATCTGCGGCCATTTCTGCTTTGCTCTAGGGGGAAGGGTTCTTATCATGCTGCCCAAAGTTCTATTGAACCGTTCAACGTTCCCATTCCCCATGGGGTGATAGGCAGTAGTTCGGGACTTTTTGACCCCAGCAACTTGCAACAATTCCCTGATCAGCTCACTTTCAAAATTGGCACCTTGGTCTGAGTGAATTCTGTCAGGGAACCCATACACACAAAAGTATTTGTCCCAGAGCTGGCGGGCAACTTGTTTTGCAGATTGGTCACGGCAGGGGTAGGCATGGGCCATTTTAGTAAAATGGTCAGTGACCACTAGCACATCCACACTTTTCCCACTGCTGTCCTCCGCGGACCAAAAATCAATGCACACAAGTTCTAATGGGCTCGTTGTCTTAATGCTTTCGAGGGGCGCTCTGGCTTCCGGTTCAGGAGTCTTACTGACCACACAACGCTTGCATGTTTTCACATATTCACGGACATCCCGTTCCATGTCAGTCCAGAAGAACCTCTGCCTTGCCAAGTATAAAGTTCTCTGCTGGCCCTGGTGGCCTGCGTCATCATGAATGCCTTGCAGCACTCGCTGAACCAATGAAGCTGGAACAACATACTGGTGTCTTTTCTTGCCAGTCAGTGGATCTTTGCTCACCCTGTACAGTAGCCCATCTAACCCCTTGAGTTTGTCCCACTGCTTCAACATTCTCAAGACGTCATCTGTCTCGTGAGGCCTTTCTCTTCGCGACGGTCGTCTCCCGCGTGTCACAAAAGAGATGACTCTGGAGAGGCAGGCATCTTGCTGCTGCTGGCCTTGCAACTCCTGAATGGAAAACACAGGTAAGGGGTTCTGACCACAGGCAGCCAGCTGCTGCACGTCCTGGACAAGCCAACACGAGGCTCTCTCAGCTGATCCCATCTCCCACTCAGCATGACCCTCGAACACGGCCTTCACTGTTTCGCTGTCGAGTGAGGAACGCTCCAGCCTGGAGACTTGCGAGAGACAACTGACCCCCTGGTGGTTGGCACTCAGTCTAAAGACTTCCTGTATCATATTGTCCTTAATCAGCTGTGCTTCTTCCAGCAGCGCTCCGTATGGCTTAGACACAAGCCTCTTGCTGACACAGCCCTGAACGAAAGGCTGCCTGCTGAGGGCGTCCGCCACAATGTTTTTCTTGCCAGGAATATACTTGATACTGAAGTTGTACGGGGCTAACTTCGCAACCCATCTCTGTTCGCATGCGTCCAACTTCGGCTTAGTCAGTATATATGTCAATGGATTATTATCCGTCCAGACAGTGAACTCATGCCCTTTTAACCAATGACTAAATTTATCACAGACTGCCCACTTAAGGGCCAAGAACTCCAGACGATGCGCTGGGTACTTGGCCTGGGATTGCGTCAGAGACTTGCTTGCGAAAGCAATCGGATGGGCCTTGTTCTCCCCTTCCGGGACTTGAGAGATGACTGCCCCTAACCCATCTAATGACGCATCAGTGGACAGGATAAAGGGACGGCTGAAATCTGGATGAGCTAAGACGACTGACTCGAGTAGGGCCAACTTCAGTTGCTCAAAAGATTTCTGTTGGTCACTTGTCCAGTCACTCGGCTTGAGTTTCTTAAAGGCCACATGCTTTGTCTGGCCTCTACTCTTCTTTGGCGTTGCAGTGAGGGCAAAGAGAGGCTTAGCAATGCTAGAGCAATTCTGAATGAAGCGCTGATAATACATGACCATGCCCAAAAAGGACTTTATTTTTCTTGGGGATGGGGTCACGCCATCTTCATGCATTAGTGCTTGTTCAGTCATGGCAGCAATTGCTTGTACTTTCTCCGGATCAGTCGCTACTCCACTCTCGTCAACGACATGGCCCAGAAACTTCACACTGCGCTGAAGAAAATGGCACTTTTTGGGTGCAAGCTTTAATCCGTGCGCACTCAGCCTGCTGAACACTACATCGAGCCGCTTCAGTGCCTCACCTTCGTTCGTCACGAAAACCAAGAGGTCATCTAAATAACACAACAGAGTCAAAAAATTCTGGTCGCCAAAGATGTTTGTCATGAGGCGCATAAAGCTGGCTGGCCCATTACATAGCCCCTGAGGCATGCGATTGAACTCATGCAGCCCCATGGGCGTGGTAAAGGCAGTCAGTTTCTTATCCTCTTCACACATGGGGATATTGTAATATCCTGATGTTAAGTCCATGGTGCTGAAGAATGCACTCCCCCCAAGAGCAGCCAGGCAATCCGCCTGATGAGGCAATGGGTGGGCATCTTTGATAGTCCTGGAATTTAGCCATCTGTAATCCACACAAACCCTCAGATCACCGTTCTTCTTCCATACGAGTACCAGGGGTGACGCCCACTCACTGGAAGACTTACGGATGATTTCTTTTTCCTCCATCTCAGACAGCACCTGTCTCAGCTTTTGGTAATGACCAGGTGGGACACGTCGATACGGGAGTCTGAATGGTCGAGGATCAGTCAGGTGGATCCGATGAACAAAACCGGTGGCCTCACCGCAGTCCAACTTGTTCCTAGAAAATAGGCTCTCATATTTCCGTATCAAGTCGAACAACTGGCCTTTCCAATAATCTGTAACATCACATGAATCAATGTCGAGGTCACTCAATCCGAGTCGATTCAGAGCATCACTGAAATCAGGGGTAGAGGAGGATGAGTCAGCATCATGTAGGCTCTGGCTGTTCACCAGAAGGTCATTTGGGGGGGTTTTGGAAGTGGGTACATCCAGGTCTTCCAACGCAACACACGGGAACACATCAGCTAACTTAGTGTTTTGCTTCAATGTAATTTGTTTGTCACTTGGATTGATCACTTTAATAGGTACCCATCTGTCCCCTGACATTGTAGCGACAGCCCTCCCCACCATGATACCCTTCTTGTGTGTGTTGGAACTTGGAGCGTCAATGAGAATAGCGCTCCCTGCTGAAACAGGTGAGTTGGCTGGGAGCCTACCCCACACAAGGTGTTCATGATGTGGCAGCAGTGTTACGGCTTGTGTCAGCTTGGCTGTACCTATCATGTCAGGAATCACATTCCCCCTCCATCTGTTAATTCCAGATAACATGTTAAGAAAATGTTCAACCCCTGGGTCATTCGTTGATTCAGGCTTCTCAATCACTTTACAGTAACTGGAGTTTTGTTTGAGGTGATGAATCAAGTGCTTTATCACGTTGGAGCCCAGGATCATTTCATCACACTGACCTGGCACGACCAGTGTGGGAACACTCACATCCTGTCCATACACAGTCATCTCCAGCTGATAAATGCACTTCGGCTTCACTTGAACCCCACCACACCCCACCAGTACCATGCCTGTGTCTGCAGTAATGCTCTCAGCACATAAGCCCACACTACGTAGTTTCTGTTCGGCCTCTTCATTCATTGTGCAGGCCATGGACCCACTGTCAATTAATGCATGCAACAAAACTTGGTTCTTCACTGAGACGTCAGTATAAAAGAGACTATCGGAATTTGCTAATTTGTGCACATTTTGATAAACAATCTTATTTCCAGCAGGAGCACACTTGCATTTTTCTTCATAAGTAGATTGCACATCATCTTCAAAACTGAGGGACTGACTAAATGCACCCACATCGTCCCCTCCCACATGTGGGTGGCCTAGTTTCTCTGAACAGGCGCAGTGGTATTGGGCATTGCTGTCCTGCGCTTGGAGCAGTCCTTTTTTTGATGTCCAGTTTCAAAGCAAGCAAGGCATCGCTTTTCTCTCATGCAGTGCGATCTTGTAGAGTGGGTGCTGTCGCCACAGACGCGGCAGGGAGTGACTCGAACCCACTGGGCTGGTTGCGCAACACCCGGTGCTGTGGCCTGGTTTGTCTTCTCCAGCACCCTCTTCAGCATACACAGGACACGCTCAAACGCACCCCCCTCCGCACTGGAGGACTCGTTGAATCTGGACGGGCTAGACGCACTAGGCTCACGAACACTCACTTCCTCCTTAACGTCTGGCATGGAGTAAGCGACAGCCGCAGTCACCTTAGATGGTTTAACTTCCACTGGCTTCCTCTTGGACAGGAACTCCCTCTGATACTCATCGATCGCTTCCTGCACCTCTGTCAAAGACCACTTGCTCATAGGTTTACTCTTAAATACACTGGGCAGCTCAGGATCATTGCAGTTCCTAATAAACATCATGGATATTTCAGCATTCATGTTCTCCAACTTCCTGCCTTGCTTTTTCAGGAGACGATCTGCCTGCTCTGCTGCTGTATTCAAGCGCACCCAATAATCCACTGGATTCTCACCCACACTGGGCTGAGTGGCATAAAAATCAGCCAACGGTAAGCATGATGCAGGGGACTCACTG
This sequence comes from Pholidichthys leucotaenia, assembly GCA_020510985.1. Classification (NCBI taxonomy): domain Eukaryota; kingdom Metazoa; phylum Chordata; class Actinopteri; order Cichliformes; family Pholidichthyidae; genus Pholidichthys; species Pholidichthys leucotaenia. The sequence goes on along the minus strand of CM035836.1, from coordinate 392,307,432 downwards.
AAATACTTCCGCAGGATATCATAGATCATGTCTGGCTGGACTGCATGGTCTGGGGTTAAGCTACTCCTTATTCCCACTTTAACTATTTTCTTGGCCTTTCCCATCAGATGACTCAGGATCTCATCAACTTGATCTGAAGTGAGGAATTTCTTTTTGCGTAAATACATTTCCATCAGCTCTATCCATTCCTGTACTGAGCATTTATCAGACCCCTCCCCTCTGAACACAGCAGGCTCACGAACATCTGACTTGACTACTACATTGACATTGGTGAGATCAAGAGTGCCACTGATGTTACTAGATTGTTCATGCCTGTCTGGCACCATTGGAGAGACTGGGTCACATGACTGTGTGACAGGCTGAGTAGAAGGTAACAGCCGACTGGCTATGGAATCTCCAATTCGATTCCCTAATTCAGTAATTAGATCACGCAGCTCAGCTGAGGGGTCATTGCTACCAGGAGGAAACATGGGCGTGGAGGATGCGGGCCCTACCTCACATGCCTGTGCTGGTAAATCCCCCTCCCCATCACTGATATGTGGCTGTGGTGTCTGTACAACATAAGTAGCCCCCACTGGGTGTGTATGCATAGTACCACCCTCTCCCACCATGTCAGTGAAAGTTAACTGTTTAACTCCCCCACCCCTCAACAAAAAAAGACCCCTGCCTCTACCTGCCCCAGCTACATGGGTGTGAGAATAAAGGCTATGAGACATATCACCATCCATTACTAAAAACTAGCTTAATTAATGGTAATAAACACAAAATAGAAATTTCAAAACAGGCTACTCTGATATAACACACATAAAATAAAATTCAAAGCCAAATAATACTGAATGAGCTTCTGTCAAAAACCTTAAGTAACTGAAGGATGCGTTGTGTTGAAGACTGGACTCTCCTTGCGAACCTCCACTCAGCAGGCAGCTGGACCCCGGAGATCAGCTGTGGCTGATCAGAAGAATCCTTGAAAGGTCACGACACCAGTTTATGTAACGGACTCGAACTAGTCAGCTACATTAAAATAACAAAATAAAATAAATCTTGGCCGATGCAGAGAAGTAGACGTCAGGCAGGGTCTCGATCAGTCAGTAGTCTGTTTATTTCTGAAACAGATTGGGGCAGACAATTTACACATGACACGGGAATGGGGACAAGTGCTGGCATTCCCCTTCCCAGGCTTCCAGAGTGTGAGAAACATAGCTTACAGCTACGTGGACTACATAACTTTAGATCGTATAGTTACAGTATACCACAAGCAAAGAAAAAGTTTAGCACCAAATACATGACAGCATTACATGACAGAGTTACATGACTGATCGTTTTTTTTCTATTTTTTACAACAGTACATTTAACATTTTAACATACCTGAAACAGATTGGGGCAGACAATTTACACATGACACGGGAATGGGGACAAGTGCTGGCATTCCTACGGAACAATGGACTCGTTAGCGCCTACTTAACTAGCCATCAATCATCGGTATTTATGATGCTACTTTGAATATTTTACATCGGTATTGCAAACGAAAATGTAACAGAAAATCTTACAATCAAAATTAGTACAATAACCTAAAGAAAACTACAGTAAATCAATCACATTAATCAATTTCGTTCCCTGAGGAATTACACACAACTTACCCCTTCCCAGGCTTCCAGAGTGTGAGGAAGTTCCTAGATGTGTCACACTAATTATCGCCCCATCAGAAACACTTGACATATTTACAACACGGACATTTTGGGAAGTTCATTACTGCAGGAACATATTTATTCTTAAGACTACTACACCTGCACTGACATTGGACTTGATTAAACACAGTGGAAAAACACCAGCAGATGGCATGGCTCCACATATCATCATTGACTGTGGAAACTTCACACTGGACCTCAAGCAACTTGGATTCTGTGCCTGTTCACTCTTCCTCCAGACTCTGGAACCTTGATTTCTAAGTGACAGGACTTCGCACCTGATTTGGGGAGCCATGTCATCTGCTGGTGTTAGTCCACTGTGTTTTATCAAGTCCAAAGTCAATGCAGCTGCCTACCAGGACATTTTAGAGCACTTCATGCTTCCCTCTGCTGACAAGGTTTATGGAGATGCTGATTTCATTTTCCAGCAGGACTTGGCACCTGCCCACACTGCTGCCAAAAGTACCAAAGCTTGGTTTAATGACCATGGTGTCACCATATTTTACTGGCCAGCAGACTCTCCTGACCTAAACCCCATACAGAATCTATGAAGTATTGTCGGCAGGGAGATGAGAGACACCAGACCCAACAACGCAGATGAGCTGAAGGCTGCTATCAAAGCAACCTGGGCCTTCATAACACCTCAGCAGTAGGACAGACTGATCACCTTCATCCCATGCCACAGTGATGCAGTATTAATTCATGCAAAAGGGGCCCTGACCAAGTATTGAGTGTGTGCATAGAAACACTTTGTCGGCCAACATTTCTATTAAAAAAATCAATTTTTTAAAATTGATCTTACAGTGGGGCAAAAAAGTATTTAGTCAGCTGTAGAGGATGCCTTCACAAACGAGACTGAGTTTATTTCTCAGGAAAGGTTTATTTGGAGTCTCATCCTCTAACAGCAAGTATCTCAACAAAAGAGACGGGACAATCTTTCCTCACAGCTCTTATACCCCCAGAGACACAAAACCCCCCACATCAAATATATCACACCTTCAACCCACAGTCCTTCAGTAAACATATGAACCCACAGTTCTTCAGTAACATATAGCCTCCGAGGCTCGTTGGCGTCTCTGTTGTCTCCTCCGCCTCGGGGGCTCCTGCTGGGACATTGTCTCTGACTTCCCGTCTCCCCAGAAACCACTTCACACCTGCCGAGGTCTCTGCCGGGGCATGTCCTTTTGGACGTTTGAAGTCTGTAGAGTATGCACCGTCATGCCTACTAAATACATGTGGGAGAAAATGCGTACCATACAAGCATGCCATATATGCGCCCTAAATATGCGCCATATAACCCCCCCCCCCCAAACGTCTAAATAAGGACAAGTTACACCTCAAATGCATAGAATCATGACATATCACACAGAACGAGAAAAAAAATTGGCACAACAGATCATACATCCAACTGCCTGGGCTTCAACTCCCTGCCATATCTGCTGTGAGCAAGTCTCGCTCTGCCTGTGGCTGTCTCTTGCATCTGTGGATCAGAGTCATTAGCACATCGTTGTGAAAGCTTAGCAGAGTGTCTCCCCGGCGGCCTGCCGCGGCGGGGGGCCCTGGCCAACTGTACCTGTTCATCAGCTAACACAAAAGCAGGTTTGAGTCTGTTAATGCAGACTAATTCCCTCCTGTCTCCCAAATTGAGCAAAAAAATGCTTTTCCCCGGTTTCTAACACTCTGAACGGTCCATCGTAAGGTGGTCTTAACCCTAACCTCTGTGCGTCGTGTCTAACAAAGACGAATTCTGCATTCTTTAAGGCTTTAGGCACAAAAACGCGTGGAAAACTGTGATGAACTGGACCGGGGAGGGTGTGTGACCCCGCGCCGCCCTGCAGCAGCTGAGCGGGGGGGCGATCTGGTGCGGGGTTCTCAGGAAGGAATTCTCCCGGTAACCGGAGAGGTTGGGCGAAGACAAGTTCGGCCGGAGAGGCTTGCAAATCTTCTTTAGGTGCTGAACGCAACCCTAATAAAACCCATGGAAGCTTATCAACCCAATTTGTGTCCGTGAGAGCCGCTCTGAGGGCTGCTTTCAATGACCGGTGAAAGCGTTCGCACAAACCGTTGGCCTGGGGGTATACGCAGTTGTGCGATGAATTTTCACCCCCAGGCTGAGTGCCATGGACGACCAGAGCTCGGAAACAAACCGGGGTCCTCTGTCAGACGTTATGTCTGACGGGACTCCAAAGCGCGCGACCCAAGCCGTTAAAAAAGCACGCGCAACGTCTGCTGCTGTGGTTGACGCCAGGGGAATCGCCTCTGGCCAGCGCGTAGTGAGGTCCACCATAGTTAGAAGGTGTGTGAACCCCTGTGACAGCGGGAGGGGTCCCACCAAGTCGATATGCACATGGTCGAAGCGTTTGGCTGGGATGTGAAAAGGTTCTAGAGGGGCTCGCGTGTGCTTGTGTACCTTTGCTCTTTGACACGCTGCGCAGGCTGCAGCCCATTCTCTGACCTGTTTATGCAGCCCCGGCCAAACAAACTTCTCTCCCACCATTTTGATCGACGCGCGAACGCCCGGGTGTGCCAGCGAATGTATTAAGTCAAAAACACGGCGATGCCATGCAGCCGGGACCACGGGGCGCCCCCGCCCCGTGGAGATATCGCAGATTAGGGGGGGCATACCTCTTTGATGCACCCTATGCTCCAGCCTTAGCCCTGTTGGCCCAGACTGGAGCGCGCGCACGTCCGCATCGTTAACCTGCTCAGCGGCCATGGCTGCATAATCTAACCCAACGCAGACCGGGGCTGTGAGCGCTTCCGCGCCGCAAGCCTGGCCCGAGTCTACAGCCGCCGCGTCTGCCCCCTGGGGGCCTGGCATTGCAACTGCATGCGAGAGACAATCTGCCACTACATTGTGTTTACCCGCCACGTGTTGAATGTCGGTGGTAAACTCCGAAATTGCGGCCAGCTGTCTCTGTTGTCGGCCCGACCAAGGCTCTGAAATCTTAGCCATTGCAAAAGTTAATGGTTTATGGTCCACAAACGCGGTGAAACGGCGCCCTTCCAACCAGAACTGGAAGTGGCGGATGGCCAAATGCAGGGCTAAAAGCTCCCTATCAAACGCGCTGTATTTACGCTCGTTATCGCGCAATGTTTTGCTGAAAAACGCAAGTGGTTGCCAGCTCCCTGCTACCAGTTGCTCGACAACCGCTCCCACTGCCACGTCGGAGGCGTCCGTGGTTAGTGCCATGCGAGCTGCTGGCACCGGGTGTGCCAATAACGCAGCGTTCGCGAGGGCCGATTTGACCTGTGAGAAAGCACGCTCCCGGTCCGGGGACCACTCAACCTTAGATGCAGGTTTTTGCTTCTTTAATGCCGTGTACAATGGGTGCATGAGCCGTGCCGCGTTGGGGAGGAAACGGTTATAAAAATTGACCATCCCCAAAAATTCTTGCAGCGCCTTAACTGTCTGCGGTTGGGGGAAATCCGTTATCGCGCGCACTTTATCCGGCAGCGGGACCGTACCCTCTGGAGACACGCGGTGTCCCAAAAAATCGATTTGCGCTACCCCGAATTGGCACTTCGCTGGGTTAATGATCAGTCCGTGCTCTGTCAGCCTCTGAAAAACGGCTGTGAGGTGGCATTCGTGCTTGGCTTCGGATGCACTGGCTACCAAAATATCATCCAAATAAGCGAATACGAAAGGGAGGCCGCGCAGCACTGCATCCATCATGCGTTGGAACGTCTGCGCGGCGCCTTTGAGGCCGAAAGGCATGCGCAAAAACTCGAAAAGCCCGAAAGGGGTTATAACTGCCGTTTTGGGTATGTCCTGCGCGCGGACTGGAACTTGGTGATAACCGCGCACCAAATCTATTTTGGAAAAGATGCGCACCCCCGCCAAATGTGCGGAAAAATCCTGGATGTACGGAATCGGATAGCGGTCGTGTGCTGAAGCATTATTTAATCTGCGGAAATCACCGCAAGGGCGCCACGAGCCGTCAGCCTTGGGCACCATGTGCAGGGATGACGACCAAGAGCTGTTTGAGCACCTAACAATGCCCAGTTTTTCCAAGTTGGCGAATTCCTCGCGCGCGATGGCCAGTTTAGCTGGGTCCAAACGCCGAGCTTTTGCAAAAACAGGGGGGCCAGAGGTAGTTATGAAATGCTCGACCCCGTGTTTGGCAACTGACGCTGAAAATGTTGGGACCGTGAGTGTCGGGAACTGGTTGAGTAATGCATGAAACTTACCACCCGCAGCTGTGACATTGGGATGTGCAGAAGGCAGGGCCACCCGAGCTGTGCAGGAGATAGAGTAGAAAGACAGTGCATTTACAATACGTCTATTAGCAAGATCAACTAACAAACTGTTTGAGCATAAAAAGTCAGCACCTAGCATGTTGTTGTTAACTGCAGCTACAACGAAGGTCCACTTGAAGGTGCGCCCGTGGAGGGACAGGAGAAGCGTCTTCTCCCCATAGGTTTTGATTGTGGAGCCGTTCGCCGCTAACACCAGGGGTCCGCTGGCAGGCGCCAGCGTGTCCGCGTAGGTAGGCTTGACAAAACTTAGCTGGGAGCCTGTGTCCACCAGGAATTCCTTCCCTGAATTCGCGTCCGTCACGAAAAGCAGCTTGTTCTTCGTGCCGAGAGTCGCAGCTGCTACCGGCTCCCGGTCTTGGCGTTTCCCTGGCGCTGGTACCGGCACGGTGGAACGCATCTGCGCGCTTTCTCGGCGAAGCGCCGATGGTAGAAACAGAGGGCGTTGTCCGCCCCGCTTCTCCTGGCCTCTGCCGCTGCTGCCGTCAGTGGATCCGGTGCCGCAGCCTCTGGTCTCCCCTCGTCTCGCGGGGGGGCGTTCAGCTCTGCTGCTGCCGTCGTGGCTGCGTGCCGTCTATGGGCGTCGACGAGCCGCTGCGCCTCCTGGCCCAGCTTGTGGTAGTCACGGTTGTTGAGTGGCTGCGAGCTGGCCAGGGTGACTCTCACTGCTGGCGGGAGCGTTCTGAGGAAGAGGTGGGCGAAGATAAAGCTGTCGTCATCCTCGCCTCTCAGGCTCATCATCTTCGCCATCAGATCTGCCGGCCTGTCTGCTTCCCCTTCTGTCAGCGCCAGGAGCTTCTCTGCTCGCTCTCCCAGCGAGGGAGTGAAGGCTCGAATGAGGGCGGCTTTCAGTGCGCCATACTTGTTGTCTTGGGGCGGGTGGTTGGTCAGGCTCTCCACCCGCTGCACTGTGAGGCTGTCCAGCTTCACGACGACATGGTAGAACCTCGTTGCGTCCGCTGAGATTCCCCGAAGGTGGAACTGCGCCTCCACAGTGGTAAACCAGGAGCGCGGGTTATGTTGCCAGAAATCGGGCAGCTGTAGTGTGGTAGCTGCGTTAACCCGGTTGGCTCCTGAAGAGTCCGGTGCGGAAAGCTCGCCGTCACCGGCCATGGTTTGTCGTAGGTCACCAGTGTAGAGGATGCCTTCACAAACGAGACTGAGTTTATTTCTCAGGAAAGGTTTATTTGGAGTCTCATCCTCTAACAGCAAGTATCTCAACAAAAGAGACAGGACAATCTTTCCTCACAGCTCTTATACCCCCAGAGACACAAACCCCCCCACATCAAATATATCACACCTTCAACCCACAGTCCTTCAGTAAACATATGAACCCACAGTTCTTCAGTAACATATAGCCTCCGAGGCTCGTTGGCGTCTCTGTTGTCTCCTCCGCCTCGGGGGCTCCTGCTGGGACATTGTCTCTGACTTCCCGTCTCCCCAGAAACCACTTCACACCTGCCGAGGTCTCTGCCGGGGCATGTCCTTTTGGACGTTTGAAGTCTGTAGAGTATGCACCGTCATGCCTACTAAATACATGTGGGAGAAAATGCGTACCATACAAGCATGCCATATATGCGCCCTAAATATGCGCCATACAGCCACCAATTGTGCAAGTTCTCCCACTTAAAAGATGAGAGAGGTCTCCAATTTTCGTCATAGGTATACCTCAACTATGAGAGACAAAATGAGAAAAAAAAAATCCAGAAAATCACATTGAATGATTTTTAATGAATTAATTGGTAAATTCCTCGGTAAAATAAGTATTTGGTCAATAACAAAAGTTCATCTCAGTACTTTATTATATACCCTTCGCTGGTAATGACAGAGGTCAAATGTTTTCTGTAAGTCTTCACAAGGTTTTCACACACTGTTGCTGGTATTTTGACCCATTCCTCCATGCAGATCTCCTCTAGAGCAGTGATGTTTTGGGGCTGTCGCTGGGCAACACAGACTTTCAACTCCCTCCAAAGATTTTCTATGGGGTTGAGATCTGGAGACTGGCTAGGCCACTCCAGGACCTTGAAATGCCTCTTACGAAGCCACTCCTTCGTTGCCCGGGTGGTATGTTTGGGATCATTGTCATGCTGAAAGATCCAGCCACGTTTCATCTTCGATGCCCTTGCTGATGGAAGGTGGTTTCTCACTCAAAATCTCACGATACATGGCCCCATTCATTCTTTCCTTTACACGGATCAGTCGTCCTGGTCCCTTTGCAGAAAAACAGCCCCAAAGCATGATGTTTCCACCCCCATGCTTCACAGTAGGTATGGTGTTCTTTCTCCTCCAAACACGACAAGTTGAGTTTTTACGAAAAAGTTCTATTTTGGTTTCATCTGACCATATGGCATTCTCCCAATCCTCTTCTGGATCATCCAAATGCTCTCTAGCAAACTTCAGACGGGCCTGGACATGTATTGGCTTAAGCAGGGGGACACGTCTGGCACTGCAGGATTTGAGTCCCTGGTGGCGTAGTGTGTAACTGATGTAGCCTTTGTTACTTTGGTCCCAGCTCTCTGCAGGTCATTCACTAGGTCCCACCGTGTGGTTCTGGGATTTTTGCTCACCATTCTCGTGATCAGTTTGACCCCACGGGGTGAGATCTTGCATGGAGCCCCAGATCGAGGGAGATTATCAGTGGTCTTGTATGTCTTCCATTTTCTAATAATTGCTCCCACAGTTGATTTCTTCACACCAAGCTGCTTACCTATTGACTTCCGGTTATGGCTGCCACGTAGGACGGACGTGTCTCGCTCTGCTCTGCTCCTGGAGAAAAAAAATCGGCAAATAACTCTCTCATTTGGGACAGAACGTATCTCAGCATTTGGGCGAGGATATGTCGGCGAAGCCTAAGGCTGGAAAACCAGGAAAAGGAAAAAGCGAGCCGCCGAAACAGTCCAAATTAACGGACTTTCAGGTCTGTGACGCAGCAAACAAAACTCCATATATGGCGGAGGAGGCTGGCAACGGTGCGATGTCTGCGCGGGGAGGCGCAGATGCGCTGATGGCTGCCATGAGTTCAATGAGAGCGGACTTTTCCTCTAGATTTGATGGGATTATGACAGCGTTGGAAGGAATAAGAAAGGAATTGGGTGACTGTGTAGAACGAACGGCGCAGATGGAGCTCCGTCTCGCTAGTGCTGAAGATGACGTCACCCGTCTTCAATTAAAGGTGCGCACTTTGGAAAAAAAAAAATTAATCTCTGGAAGATAATATTTTGGATTTGGAATCTCGGTCGAGACAGAATAATTTGAGGCTGGTGGGTCTTCCAGAGGAATCAGAAGGTCGGGACGTATGTTCCTTTCTGGAAAAGTGGATTCCGGAGGTGCTGGGCAGCGAGGAGTTGCAATCAGCAGTGGTTCTGGAAAAAGCACATCGCATTGGCCCACGGAGAGATAAGGGACCGCCGAGGACCTTAATTATGAAGTTTCTTAGCAACAGAGACAGGATGAAGATCTTCAACGCTGCACGTGCTAAAGGAGAGATTAAACACCAGGACCAGCAGGTGCGGTTCTACCCAGATTTGGCCACAGGAATCCAGCAATTGAGGAAGCAGTTTGATCCCGTACGTAAGGAGCTGCGCAACCTTGGGATTCGTCATGGTGTAATCTATCCTGCGAGACTGCTGACCACGTATGAGGGCAGAACCCACATCTTCAAGACCCCAGAGGAGGCGCAGGAGTTCATCAAGAAGATCAAAGAAGAAGAAGAGACTGGTGGGAGCTAAGCATGAACAAAATATAAGGTAGAATAATTAAGCATTTGCACAGGCATCTGACTGACTTGAAGTAAATAGTAAGTTTACAAAATATAGATTGTATTATATATTAAAAAAACAAAACAAAAACAAAACAAACAAAAAAAAAAACTATGATGTACAAAGTTGTTAAAAATTTTGGAGTTAAGTTGGAAAACTACAGAGGAGAGTTAATGTTACGTCATTAAAAGCAGTAGAGTTAGGGTGATTGGGAGGATGAAGAAGGAGTGGCTTAGGCTGTTCCCCGTGGGTGTGGAACGGTCGATGGCTATATCGGGAGACAGAATTTTTCTTTTGATTTTGGGGGGTTTGCCACAAGTGTGGGAAGGGGAAATTTGTTTGTGTGTAGTTTGTAGGATGAATGTTCAACCACTCATGTTTTTGCTTCTCTGTATGAGCATGTTTACACTGCAAGGTAATCCCAAACTCTCTATTGATCATGGACCAAAGTGTTAATCTTAATTTAACTTCATGGAATTGCAGAGGTCTACAAAATTTAAAAAAACTTAAACAAGTTATGAATAAAATAAAGGACATGGGTTCAAGAATTGTGTTTTTACAAGAAACTCATCTGATAGAGGAGGATGTTAAAAGAATTAGGAGTAGATGGCAGGGAAGTGTATTCACCTCTTCATTTTCATCCCGAGCCAGGGGAGTTATGACTCTCATACATAAATCAGTTCCTTTTCAAGTGAAAAATGTAATTGGAGACAAATTTGGAAGATATGTAATCATTCAAGGTTCTTTGCTATTAGAAAATATAAATCTTGTGAACTTATATGGTCCCAATATAGATGATCAGAAGTTCTTTGCTAATTTATTTCTCATCTTATCATCACTTACAGGGCAACATATAATAGCAGGGGATTTTAATTGTACATTGAATCCAGGTGTGGATAGATCAACAGGACTGGATTGTACGCACATTGGATGTAGGATGACTATTAATCATTTTATGAAAGAATTGAGATTGTTAGATATATGGAGAGAAATGAAACCACAAGTTAAAGCCTATTCTTGTTATTCCAGTACCTACAAGACATTCTCACGTATTGATTATTTTTTGATTTCCACAGAATTAAGGTCCAAGATTCAAAACTGCTTTTATGATAACATCGTGATCTCTGATCATGCACCCTGTTGTCTAATATATGTAGATAAAAAATTGACAAAGGAATCAGGCAGATGGCAATTTCAGCATAAATGGCTTCAGGATGAGGAATTTGTCAAGTATATAGAAAAACAGATAGACGAGTTCTTTGACATCAATACTACACAAACATCAGCATGTGTAAAGTGGGAGGCTTTCAAAGCTTTTATTAGGGGACATATTATTAGTTATACAGGATCAAAATCTAAGAAGACTCGAGAGGAGAGAGCTAAATTGGAACATAAAATAAAAAGTCTTCAGGAAAAAGTGTATGCAGGAAGAGATCCAAGGTTGGAGAATGAATTACTGATTTTGAGAGCTGAATACGACAAAAAATCAGCGAATAGAGCTGCCTCGAGTCTTCTAAGATTGAAACAATCTTTTTATGAACAAGGTGAAAAATCAGGAAAATTATTAGCATGGCAGATTAAACAATTGGAAACTAAAACACCAATAACCAGTATTATAAGTAACGGACTGGTAGTTATAGATCCTTTAGAAATTAATAGAGCCTTTAGAGATTACTATGAAAAATTATATGATACCAAAAATGAACCTGATTTAACAAAACTAAATGGGTTTTTGAACAAACTATCTATACCGTGTATTCCAAATGAAAACAGGGAGATATTGGAGTCTAAAATTAGTCAAGAAGAAGTTGGGCTAGCCATTGATAATATGAAATCAGGAAAAAGTGCAGGACCAGATGGTCTTCCAGTTGACCTTTATAAAAAATTTAAGAATAAATTAATAAAACCTTTTTTGGAAATGGTTTTAGAAGCATTTCAAAATAATAATTTACCATCATACATAAATAATGCCTTAATTATACTGCTGCCAAAACCAGGTAAGCCCTCTAATAAATGTGAAAATATGAGACCAATAAGCCTATTAAACGCCGACCTTAAGATAATCTGTAAAATTTTAGCAAGACGAATACAAGAAATTTTACCAAATATTATTAATCGAGATCAGAATGGCTTTATAAAGGGTAGACAAGGCTTCCATAATGTAAGAAGACTATTTAATATTATTTATTTTAATAAAGAAGCACCGGATACAGCTCTCCTATCATTGGACGCCGAAAAGGCCTTTGATAGAGTTGAATGGCCCTTTCTTTTTGAAGTCCTACAAAGGTTTGGACTTGGAAATAATTTCATAAAATGGGTTCAAATAATATACAATAATGCTACAGCAGAAATCCTAACAAATAACAATATTTCAAAACCAATAAAAATCAATAGAGGATGTCGACAAGGCTGTCCACTTTCACCTTTACTGTTTACTATGGCAATTGAACCTTTAGCGATAGCGATACGTTTACATTCACAAATATATGGAATTAAAGTTGGACCAACAGAACATAAAATCTCCCTGTACGCCGATGATATAATTTTGTTTATGTCGAATCTAAAAAAATCAATTCCAACCTTGTTGAATTTAATAAAGAATTTTGGGGAAATATCAGGATATAAAATAAATAAAACTAAATCTTCAATATTAATGCTAAATGAGACCCAGAGAAATTACCCAGCCCCTGAGGTAAATCAATTCAATGTTGTAAATCAGTTTAAATATTTAGGAATCCAAATTATGCCTAAGCTAGAATCAGTCGCCAGTGTCAACTATGAAGCCTTAATGTCAGATATCAATGAGTTAACTCAGAGATGGATGTCACTACCAATGTCGATGATCGGGAGAATCAATATACTTAAAAGTAATATTTTACCTAAAATACTTTATTTATTTCAATACATTCCCTTATCACCACCTTTAGATCTATTCTCAAGAATAAAAAAAAAGTTAGTGGAATTTATATGGAACAACAGGAGGGCTAGATTACGTTTGTCTTTATTATATTTACCATTTGATCGTGGAGGTCTGAAATGTCCAAATTTTATGTTGTATTATTGGTCGGCACAACTGAGGTCTATGACATATTATTTTTCATCAAATGATCTCCCTCACTGGACTGAAACGGAATCATACAATTTACCTTTACCTCTTCCCATATTCATATACTCAGATTCGGCAAAAAAATTACAAAAACAAGTTAAAAATCCATTTGTAAAGCATATGATCAAAATATGGTGTGAAGCTAAAAACTATTTAAAAGAACCACAGTTATTGTCACAATTTAGTCCAATATGGGGTAATCAATATTTTAAACCAGGGAGAGCGGACGCTGTATTTAAAGTATGGAATTTAAAAGGGATACAAAAGATTCAGGATTTATATTTGCCATGTGCAGACAACATAATGTCTTTTGAAGAGCTGAGGATCAAATTTAATCTCAATAGAACACATTTTTTTAAATATCTTCAACTTAGAAACTTTATTCGATCAAATCAAAATAAAGCTCTCACTCGACCTATTTATTCATCCTTGGAAAAAATGATGATGAAAGATAGTAAAAGAAAGGGTATTATTTCAGAGTTTTATAACTCATTGACACTATCTTCAAGTGAAAATTCACTGAAAAGATTAAACTACTGGAAAGAAGATCTGCAAATTGAAATTTCAGAGGAACAATGGGAATTGGCTTGTACAGAAGCTCAAACCAAATCAATAAATGCACGCCTTAAATTGATACATTTCAAATGGTTAATGCGGATGTATGTTACACCGGAGGAGTTAAATAGATACAACAAAAATATACCAGATACATGCACAAAATGCATGGAAAGTAAAGGAACCCTATTTCATTGTTTATGGGAATGTAGATTAATAAGAATGTTTTGGGAAGAGGTGAGGGTAACAATTGAAAAAATAATCTCAAAACAAATCATATTGAATCCTAAACTGTTTTTGTTGGGTCTGTACCCAGAAAAGCATAATTTTAATAAAAGTGAAAGAACATTCATAGACCTCAGTTTGCTTAATGCCAAAAAATGTATTGCACTATTATGGAAAAAGACTCATAGACCAGATGTGACTCAGTGGTTAAGACAGATGTTAACAAACCTTCCATTAGAAAGAATAACATATATACTGAAATCAAAGGAAATTGTGTTTGAGAATATATGGAGACCTTTTATTGATTATGTAAAAAATTTAAACATAACTCTTGAAGAAGAAGGTGAATGATGTGTGTGGACCTTGTAAATTCCAAACTGGTGAACATAATATGTATACTTATGTATTGGATTGTCTAGACTAAACAGAGGAGCATTGTTGAAGACTTGATTTTGTTGGTGGTTGTTGGTGTTTTTAGTGCATTTTTTTTTTTTTGTAGTACTTTAGTGTTAGTGTTTGATTGTTTGTATCATGTTTGTTAAAAAAAAAAAAGGTTCAATAAAGATATTGTGGAAAAAAAAAAAAAAGGCTGCTTACCTATTGCAGATTTAGTCTTCCCAGCCTGGTGCAGGTCTACAATTTTGTTTCTGGTGTCCTTTGACAGCTCTTTGGTCTTGGCCATAGTGGAGTTTGGAGTCTGACTGTTTGAGGTTGTGGACAGGTGTCTTTTATACTGATAACAAGTTCAAACAGGTGCCATTAATACAGGTAACGAGTGGAGGACAGAGGAGCCTCTTAAAGAAGAAGTTACAGGTCTGTGAGAGCCAGAAATCGTGCTTGTTTGTAGGTGACCAAATACTTATTTTACCGAGGAATTTACCAATTAATTCATTAAAAATCCTTCAATGTGATTTTCTGGATTTTTTTTTTCTCATTTTGTCTCTCATAGTTGAGGTATACCTATGATGAAAATTGGAGACCTCTCTCATCTTTTAAGTGGGAGAACTTGCACAATTGGTGGCTGACTAAATACTTTTTTGCCCCACTGTATGTAATGTTCTAATTTTTTGAGAAACGGATTTTTGGGTTTTCATGAGCTGCACGCCATAACCATCAAAATTAAAAGAAATAAACACTTGAAATATATCACTCTGTAATGAATCTATATAAAATGAGTTTCATTTTATGAATTGAATTACAGGAAATAAATCAACTTTTTTGATGATATTCTAATTTAGTGAGATGCACCTGTATATTCCAGTGTTATAAGTGTGTGTGTGTGTGTGTGTGTGTGTGTGTGTGTGTGTGTGTGTATTAGGGCTGGGAACGATCCCTAATTTCCAGAATCGTTTCGATTCCGATTCTGAATCGATTCGATTTCGATTCAATTCGATCCCGATTCGATCTGGGGAATTACCATTTTAATAGCCATTTTACTTCCCATGAAACAAAAATCTTTGAGACCTAATGCTGCAAATTGTACCAAGAATCTTCCAACTTTAATACATAAATTATCACATATAGAACTGACCCAAAATCAGTTATGGTTTTGGGTCAGTGACCCAATGATTTTGGGTCATTATAACTGACCCAAAATCAGTTACAATAATGCATTTTTTATTATTTAACTAATCATTTCATAAAGTGCTCACAGGTGCTTTCTTTAGTGCAAAGGGTGTGTCGTGTCAAGTTCACCACCCAGAGTAAGGAAACAAATTCAATGCATGAACCATGCATACATAATCTCACTGTATTTCAGTCCCTCCAGGATTTTGTCAGCTCTTTTTGTGATTGTTGTGGCCCAAAAAGCCTGGATTTGTGGGAGCTTTTCCAAAAAGTTATGACACTTTTAGAGTTTTTTTGCACTCAAAGTTGTGTGAGGAAGTACAAATTTTAAAGCAGCTGCTTTTTCCATAGTTTACAGTGATGCTATTCTATGTAACACCACAAGAAAAGCACAGGATTGACAAAAATTTCCTGTTAAACAGTGATTTATTTAGAATTAAATGCTCAGTAAAATTGTAAAAAAAAATGGCCAATATTGTGTTCTTGCTGAGAACTTAAAAAAAAGAAATAAAAGAATTTGTCATTACAACAACTAAATTGCATTGAATGCATGTTAGTGTGGAGAAAATGATGGCAGCACCTCCTTGAATCTTGAATTTGAAGGTCTTCTTCTGTGCTGAAATCCACATGAAGCAGGGATGCTCCTCCACTGACGACCTCTGACCTTCAGAAGGTCTCAGTGAGGATGGAGCTTCCAGTCTTCACACATCTGAAGGCAGATAAAAAGAATAGATTTCACAGTAAAATTAACATTCATATTTTTAGATCGCCACACCACAGTAGGGTTTGATCATTTAGTTTTTTTTAATATATTTTAACTACAAATTAACTTTCAGTGTTTGAAAAGGGTTTCAATTCATTTCCTGAGAAGGTTTGTTCATTTCAGTTTAGTTCTACTGAGTAAAAATAGCTTGTTGTACTGCAGCCTTTATTAATTTTATTGTGATTTATTCTCTTCACATCTTAGAAGTCCATAATCTCATAAAATATATCTTAATTCTGCATTTATTCACAGCGCTTAACCATCAGTTCTCTCTGTGTCCATAGTTTGTAAAAGAAACCACCATCATGCTGGATAAATTATTAATTGACGACACAAATGTTAAAACAAACAAATGATATTATACTTACAGTCTCAGCAGCTCCAAGTCTCCCTCTGCTTCACGGCTTCAGTCTCCGCGCATTTTTCCGTTTATCAGTCCTCAACTTTATGTTCCAACACAGCGCTGCACAGAGCAAAAGTCCGTTTATCCCCGCTTTATGAAAAATATTCAGAAGCTGTTGAGGACAGTCTTTATGGTGACTTTTGTTGCTAAATTAAGAGACACGCACGTCTCTTATTAACGTCCCTGCCGCGCGTAAACACGAACGCGCGGCAGGGAACTCTTGCCCGATGAGAACCGTTTTAACACCACAGAAGAAGAACTAGCATATCCGTTAGCTTGCTAGCTCCGTTAGCGCGTCGGTTGTTTATGGTTCTCGGCTGTCGTTTCTGGCTCACTGACCCGGTTTCGACCCGATTATACTCAGCAGACGTTTACAAACGTAAAAATATTATATTAAAATATATTAATATTATATTAAAAGATCGATCCGTGGATTTTGTGGATCGATATTGGCTCAGTCAAACGTGGATCGATCTATATCGATATATCGATCTTTTGAACCCACCCCTAATATATATATATATATATAATATACTGTATATATACTGTGTGTGTGTATATATATATATATATATATATATATATATATATATATACACATACTGTATATGTGTGTGTGTTTTAGTTATACCTTCCTAGTGGTTACTGTGTTTTTGGTTGTTTTTTTTTTTTAGAAGACAGAAGTAGACAAATGTGCTGCACATGTACAGAACCCTTTCTTATATCATATATCAGGCCCGTCCTCAGAAATGGAGTGAAATAAATAAGCTGCAGATCAGGCATCCTGGGACTGTCTGCAGTGGTCAGCAGGAGTCATCAGTCACAAGTGTCATCCTGTTTTTCCAGTATAGCTCATGGATCACTCTGTAATGTGCAGCGGTGTCTCTGGCAGACCACATAAAGCTGAAATGAAACAGTAGACAAAGAGGTTGGAACATTAGTAGGCAGCATTGTCAGAGCACGATTTGGAAGGGAGGCTATGTTTGCATAATATTCATGTTTCTCTGGAAATTAGATTTAATTTGTTGTTGTTTTATCATACTACTTTCACAGGTTCGCAAAATAATCCGTGTCTGCAAAGGCATCCTGGAGTATTTGACTGTGGCAGAGGTTGTTGAGACTATGGAGGACTTAATCACGTATACAAAGAATCTGGGACCAGGTCAGTGCATCACATAATGCAATCTTTTCCCTCCACAATTCTCGAAATTCACTATTCCTCTTAGGTAATTGCCTGGATGCTCACCAAACTTTCACCCAATGATCCTAAGATTGGTCTGCATTCAGGTTGTTCCCCAGGTCAAGATATGAGTACGAGTTTTTTCTACTTTGAGTAATCCTAGGGTATGTGTACAGTCGTGTGAAAAAGTATTTCCCCCTTCCGGATTTCTTATATTTTTGCATATTTGCCACACTTTAATGTTTTAGATTATCAAGCAAACGGATAACTTGAGTAAATACAAAATGCAATTTTAAAATGATGATTTATTTTATTAAGGGAAAAAAGCTATCCAAACCTACCTGGCCCCATGTGAAAAAGGAATTGCCGCCAAACCTGATAACTGGTTGGGCCACACTTGCCAGCAATAACTGCAATCAAGCGTTTGCGATAACTGGCAATGAGTCTTTTATGTCGCTGTTGAGGAATTTTGGCCCTCTCTTCTTTACAGAATTGTATAAATTCAGCCACACTGGGGGGGGCTTGAGCTTGAGGTCATGAACTGATGGCTGGACATTCTCCTTCAGGATTTTCTGGTAGAGAGCAGAATTCATGGTCCCATCAATTACGACAAGTTGCACAGGTCCTGCAGCAGCAAAGCAGCCCCAGACCATCACACTACCATCGCCATTTCTGACTGTTGGTATGATGTTCTTTTTATGAAATGCTGTGGTAGTTTTATGCCAGATGTAATGGGATGTATGCCTTCCAAAACATTCAGCTTTTGTCTCGTCAGTCCACAGAATATTTTCCCCGAAGTCTTGGGGATCATCAAGATGTTTTTTGAGATGAACCTTTGTGTTCTTTTTGGTCAGCAGTGGTTTTCACCTTGGAACTCTCCCATGGAAGCCATTTTTGCACAGTCTCTTTCTTATTGTTGAATCACGGACCGGTGTCCAAACTGAGGCAAGTCAGGCCTGCAGGTCTTTAGATGATGTTCAGGGCTTTTGTTTCTCACCTGCTGTTGAATTTCATTAGATCACAAGATCAAACATTGAGGGGGCGGGGCAGGTACGTTTGGTTAGCTTTTTTGCCATAAGAAATGAAATCATCATTTGAAAACTGCATTTTTGTACTTACTTGGGTTATCTTTGTCTAATATTAAAATTTGTTTGATGATCTGAAACATTTAAGTGTGCCAAATATGCAAAAACATAAGAAATCAGGAAGGGGAAAGTACTTTTTCACAGCACTGTATATAGAAAGAGAAGTGACCTCGGAGTTTGTTCATCAGGCCAGTTCGTTAACAGTAATTGTGACATTTACTAAATACAGTGGGTTTGTTTGTGTTGTTTTGCTGCCTGTTTTCAGGAATGACAAAGATGGCAAAGATGATAGATGAGCGACAGCAGGAGCTCACCCATCAGGAACATCGAGTGATGCTCGTCAACTCCATGAACACTGTAAAAGAGCTGCTGCCCATCTTAATTTCAGGTAATCACGGTATAACTTAATGAAGAAGGCATTTGTACATATTGATTGTTTTGCTGTTTTTTTTTTTCAAAGTTTTCCTGTTTACTGAGAAGCGTGTTTGGTATTTCAGGCATAAAAATTTTCGTCACAACCAAAACATCTGGCAGCCATGGCGTGGAAGAGGCTTTGAAGAACCGTAACTTCACTTTTGAGAAGATGAGTGCAGAAATAAATGAAATCATCAGAGTGCTGCAACTCACGTCCTGGGATGAGGATGCATGGGCCAACAAGGTGCGAACAATCAATCTGTCTTTGACCATGAAACAAGATGTTAAATATAGTAATGGTGAATATAGATCTAGAGCAGGAGACCACGATACCTGATACTTTGATATGCTTAACGTGTTTATACTTGTTTTTTATGAAAATGAATGAAGGCTGTATTTTTTTCCTGTCATCCACTTTGCTGTCACATGGTCCCACCTTGCAGAAAGCTCAAACTGAAATGTTTATGAAGTGATCTTTCTTGAGTATTTTTCTCCTCTTTGTAATTGCAGTGCACACTTTGTTTCACCAGGATAATTGAAAGCTGACATTCATTTCTTAATGCAGTGCACATGTTTTAGCTTCCTTTGTGGTTCTCTGTAGCTAGTTAATCTGCCTTTTTCAGTTCTGCACGTTGGGCTTCCTTCCTTCCTCAACACTCTTTAAGATGTCCCTTTCTTGTGTCTTTTTCTTTCTTTGTGAACACTTTTGTTGCTCTCTCTCAGTATGTCTTCATTGTATGTTTGCATTCATGTCATTCTTCCTTTCTTTTTTTTACCATTTCTTTCTCCTTTCACCCCCAGTAGAAGGTAAGCCTTTCCTTGGGTGTGCAGCAGCATGTTTGGCAGTGCTGAGTGTACTTTTATGTTCTTTGTGGTGCTGTTGTATGCTTCTCAGTAGTAGAACAACCTCTGAGTAATTATGTGTATGTTTTTCTGACAGCAAAATGCTATTTATTGATTATTGAGCAGACTGAAATGCTGTAATGTTGATCTATGTCGTGTTTTTTTCCCCCCAGCATTTTTTGGATTGAGTTGGCTTCAAGTAACATGACATTGTATCAACATCTGTGTGTCCTCCTCGTCCTGTGTCATATAACCCTCTCTCTATCCTTGACTTCAGCTTGTTGGGTTATTGATTAGCCCGACTCATGCAGCATTGATTTCGTTGTTATTAGGGAGAATTCTGAGTGTTCACCTCTTCTTGGCATGAACGTCAGATTTCTCTTGATAGAGGAGAGCACATAGAAGGCCTGATTTGGACCTCATCGACCATTGTTTGCTTTTAATCCAACAAATCTGCCCCAGTATGCTCACAAATCTAAAACTGTTAATGTGCTTTAGCTCATCATGCAGTCTATTACTGGTACCATCACCCATATCACATCTATTGGTGAATATCATCACTTTGTTTTATAGTAAGCTTTACATTTGCCTGTTGTTAGAAAAATTCTGTGTTCTATCTTTCACTGACTGGCCTTTTGCCGCTAACACACATAAACATGCTGGTGGTGAATAAGCAATAGCAGCTGCATGCTGAGCATGTTTGAACAGTAAAGTAATATGCCTAAGCAACTCTGGTGGCATCACTTCACACCTCTACTGTGTGGAGCTGATCTGTTTTTTTTTTTCCACCTTCTTCATTTAACGTTGTGAAACTGAAGTGCTAAACCGCAGTCGGCCCTATGAACAAAACAAAGTAAACAAGATGTTCGTTATCATTTTTCAAAAAGATGATATATGGATGTTTAGACATAACTATTGATGGATATTTTTCCTTTATTCACCCATTTTTACTTTTTTTTCTTGCTATTGCAACATGAAAATAACCTGACTCACCACCTCGTTCATCTGATCTGGTTGCCTGCTTTGCTCTGTGTCCTACAGGACTCTGCTTTGTTTTGCAGACTTCTTCAATGAGATGGCTCATTGTCGAGTCAGTTGCTGTTGAATGGATTGTTGTATTTCCATCTGTGTGATGCAAATACAATGGAGAATCGTTTGGTTTTTATAAATGTAACACCCTTTTTGAAAAAGGAAAAGAATAACTAAAACGACGTGTTCTACGTGGTTGTGCCTGATAGATGTTGGCATTACTGGGCTTGGACTTTGAAGGCTGCTTCTTTTATTGCAAACTCTTAACAATCATGACCATGAGCAATAAATTGGTGTGGTTTTGTTGGTCAAACATTATGTTATATGTCACCTCTGGTTTTGCCCATATTCCAATACAGTAAACTGATTGTTAGTAAAATCCATAGCGTGTATATAAATGTGGACAACGTGCCACCTCTTAGCATTACAGAAAAGCAAAGCTCTGCTTCAAGGATTTTAGGTGCTACTATCTTGTGCTTTGGACATCATTTGCAAACAGTCTGTACAGTAGCAACTATGAAGCGGAGCAGCAGCATCAAAATTATGTTTCTGTGCAGCAGCCCATTAGTAGTGCCCTCAAACATGACTAATCATGACCACGCTTAGCAGTGACCCCAATTTTATAGCATTAAATGTTTAATTAAAGCTGAACTGATCTGAAACACGAACACTTGAATATAAATCAGCATGATCAGAACTACCTATAAGGACAGAAACCATCTTTTGTAAAAACTGACTTAGGATCTCTTTTATTTTCAATTTGACAAAGTGCCACACACGGTAATGGGTGGGGGGAGGATTAGCTTCCATCTTTGTATACAGTCTGTGGTAAAATTGCAAATCAAAATGTGTTGTTTTTTGTTTTGTTTTTTTGCCCCTGTCTTAACAATAGGTGTGCTAATTATTGCCACAGTTTATACAAAGATCTAACACAATACAATAAAGTGGTGCTATCTTGCACCTAAAAGTTCAAAGTACCAATATGTGCTGCAGCAACATCATCAAAACATCTATCCATTACTTGTTGCCATAATGTGGATACACAAGTGGAGACTGTGGCCATTTTTCACCATCTGCATCTTAGAGCTTGAAACTTATTAGCAGCAAATTCTGTATTTAAAGAAACCTCTAAATCACTTTTTATGGTTAGGTTTTTCCCTCTGTCTTCTCAACAAATATCTGTCATAAATATAGTTTATATATATGGTCTAACTAGCATGGTTGATTTGGTTGTGTATTAGTTTGTCATTGATTCTGGTTGCATTGATTCACCTTAAACTGTTCATTCATTATTTTTCTGTAAAATTCAAAGGACACAGAAGCCATGAGGCGGGCTCTGGGGCTTATCAATTCGAAGATGACTCATGCTAAGAACTGGCTGAGGGATCCGAACGCTCAACCAGGTAATCCACAGCCACGTCCTTCAACTTAAACTGCTCATTTTTGCTGCTAATCACAAGCTTAGTCTAATAACCTGATTGACTTTACTCGTATTATTTCTCTGTCTAACTGTACATGTTTTGCATTTAGGGGACGCAGGTGAGCAGGCCGTCAGGCAGATCCTTGACGAAGCCGGTAAAGTTGGTGAACTGTGTGCAGGGAAAGAGCGCAGAGATATCCTCGGCACAGCAAAGACCCTGAACCAGATGACCGACCAGGTGTCTGAAATGAGAGCCAGGTAGAGGGCATTTGTCTTTATTCCTGCCTCACAACTTTGGCACAGTAATTCACAGTAGTTTTTATAGTGATGGTTTTATTGGATGTTTAATCAATAAATCTTTCTTTTTTTTTTTACACCGGTATTTAATTCTCTTTCCATAAGGGGTGTAGTTCGGTAAGCACATTCGAGGAGATTATAGTGTGTAAGTGCAGAAATGGAATCCCTCTGATAAGAAATCTGATTGTCACCAGTGATCTAAATCACACTAGATTAAAAACAGCTGTCAGGCATTAATCCATAATCTACTTTAACCTCTGGTTTCTGTTATCCTTATGAAAATGGTGATCTGCCTTAAAGCAATGTCTGGAAATAGTCAGGAATTATTGTTAAATCAAGACGATGATGAGGCTTAAACTTGAAACTGTAAGTACAAATCAAGAAAGAAACGGGGTGAGTAGTGCTGTAGTGGAGACCAGACTGAGACCAGAGTCTACCAAGACGAGACAAAGACCACTTTGTATGTAGGTCTTGGTCTTAGGATACCCTAGTCTTGACAAGGTCTCGACTACAGCACTACCTTGGAGCCTGAAAACCTTTAAATTTGTTTATCCAGAATTAAGGCCTTGGCTATCTTTATAAACAACAGTCAGTCCTAAAATATGCTTTTCAAAGGTCTAAAAAAATACCACATATATGATATACACAATGGCTATGTTTTCTGGACTTGTAAATTTGTGATTTTCTTTAGCTCATTCTGGCGAAGCCAAAAGGAATTAGACTCACTTTGGTGGCCCTAAAATCACCAAAAACACCATTAAAAACAAATGTGTATTGCCCCAAATAGTATATTGTGGCTTTTTATACACAAAAAAATGTCATTGCCTTAGAATTGCTAGAGTTTTTTACATCCTCCACCTACTTCAGTATGTGTGGATCTATGAATATTCTAATTAGCTCCATCTATACCCCCGCCCACCAATAGCTGGAAGAGAAGGCCTTGGAGCCAGGGCTCCGAGAAGACGATCCAACTCGAGGAAGGATCATTCTCTGTGGAGCGGAAAGTCACTGCCCGGCCCTGCTTGGAGGCTGGAGGGCTCCCTGCCTGTCTCTGGTTGCCCACTCACCGAGGATCTCCTGGCGAGCAGCGTGGTGCCCTGTCCGCCGGTGACTGAGAGCAGCTCGGCAAGACCACGGTCTCACTGAGAGCAGCTGGCTGGGGGCTCCCGGCAAGTGGTGCAGTGCCCTGTCCGCTGGCGAAGTGAGCTGCAGAGCAGCTGGCTGGGGGTTCCCGCACTCACCGGCGGATGGGGCTCAGGGCCCCATTCAAGCCGGGTCCCCTCCCTCCTCTCTGCCTCTCTCCGCTCTCTCTGCCTCAATCCTGCTGCTCCTTGGCTCCTCCCTCTTCCTCCAAGGTAGCCAAGAGTATCTCTGATTGGTTAATGTTATAACCAGTCAGGCTAAGCAGGAATGCTTGCATAGCTAGAAACGGTCTGTCCAAACTCGCCTGTTTGGGGGGGAGGGGTGTTCCCTAACTGTAAAATCACAGCAGAAAAACACAGACTTGGGACTGCGGTGAGATTTTGCTTTGGATATGTCTTGTAAGTCATAAAAAACATGTTACAGACATGTTAACAACAGAAGAAACTTGATTTTTGCTGGAGTATCACTTTAATGCAATGGCACTGCGTCCGTCCGTCTGTCCATTCATCCACATTTCATGGGAATCACTACTCCTAGGCGTTTGCTCCAATGCTTGCCAAACTCACTCACAATAGCCGCGGTTACATGGGCAAAATTTCTTCAGTCTGATTACAATTCAGATCAGAACTTAACTGTTTACATGGATCCTGAAAAAGCTGATCCGATTAGGATGTGCATTTCCATGTCTCACACGTTTGAATGGACTAAATCATTTTGACATGTGCACGTCGACATTTCAACATTCCGGAAATAGTAGAAGAAGAAGCAACTTCCAGTGTAAACAAACCCCACTTCGTGTCTTTCTCTTTTTTGGAATGGACCTGTATTGTTATTCAGACTGTACTTTTGCTTCTGCTGGTCTCCGTAATGAAGCTACAAGCCCAGCAGTACATACTTCTGCATATGACGAACAGAGGGAGACAGTAGGACGATACAGACCAGTTTTGTTTTACTCCCACTATGTCTTCTGCTAGCTGCTGTAAAGGCGGAAATACGTCACATCGACGTGTGGCTGATGTACAGACATGCGCAGTAAACATATTTTCTGCCCAGCCTTCGGAATAAGTGTTTATATGCGCACCAATCAGATTAACAATCGGCATAACCCACCCGTCTCAATCAGAAGGAAATTTTGATCCGAATGAGTGTGATCGGGTCAGAATATTCAGATTGACGTGTTTACATGAAGCATTTTTATTCGGATTAGGCTTTTAATCCGGTTACTTGTGTCCATGTGAACATGGTCATTGATCCTTTTACTGTATGTGTTTGCATCCAGGTGGTGCAAAAGGTCAAGGTTACAGGTCAAGAGATCTGGGCACTCAGATGATTTCTGAAAAATCTCTACTCCTCCAAGCCAATTGACTCAGTGCCCGCTAAACTCACTCACAATAATCACAATGGGTCTAGATCAAGGTCAAAGGTCAGGAGATCTCAGCGCTTATATGATTTTATGAAAATTGTTACTCCTAGGCAGTTGTCACAATGTTCGGCAAACTCGTGCACAACGATCTTCAAGTGGGTCTGCATCTAGGCATGCTAGGTCAAGGTCAGTGGTCTGGAGATCTAAGCAATCTCAGGGCCATTTCATCAGGCTGGAATTAACTACTCTGTCTTTGTTAATTACCTCCGCCAGGCCGAAAAGGCCAGGAGGAGGTTATGTTTTTGCCGGGGTTTGTCTGTGTGTTTGTTTGTCTGTCTGTCTGTCTGTCTGTTTGTCTGTTGGTTAGCAAGATAACTCAAAAAGTCTTGGACGGATTTCCATGAAACTTTCAGGCGTTGTTGGAAATGGTACAAGGAAGAACTGATTAAATTTGGGGGGTGATCCGGTTCACCGTCTGGATACAGGAATTTTTTAAAGCATTTTTCATTCAACACTGTGACATACAGCCATTTTCAACATGTGCGCAGGCGCAATGGAGGGCGCTGGTCGTCGTGTCTGCAACACAAACTCTGCGTTCTTCAACGTTTTAGGCACAAAAGCACGCGGAAAACACTGCTGGCCTGGGCCCGCCAGCGTGCCTGTGTTTGCGCGCAACTGCAAAACCTCACACGGGCAGCTGTCCGCCGACGGATTCTTTGGCAGAAATTCCCCGGCCAGCCATAGGAGCTGCGCATTTGGCAGAAATTCACCGGCCAGCCATAGGCGCTGCGCAAAAACGAGCTCTCTGCCGGCGAAGCTTCTAAATTCTCGTTTGCCGCGGAGCGCAACCCCCCAAAAAATAATATTGTAGCGAACTCAATATGAGCACCCTACTTGGCTTGCCAAGTGGGTTGACCCTATTGGCGACACAGGTAGAGTGCGGGACTCCGGAGCGGGAGGCGTGAGTTCGAACCTCCCGGTGGGACGTCGCCATGTCGAGCAGCACGTTACAATATAATATAAAACCCACGGCAACCTGTCTACCCAATTTGCATCCGTCAGTGGAGGAGATGGACACAACAGCAACACTTCAGTTTATTACCTCCGCCAAGGAGGCAATGCTTTTACTACTGAACCACTAACCCTATCACTATCAGATTGATTGTCATTGATTAATTGTGTGTTTATTGCACTGTCCCTGTCAAATAAACAAATAATCATTGTGAATCCAATTGCTAGTCATATGTTTACATGCTCAAGGAATCTGAAAACGTACACACAAACACTGTATGGGGGGAATTGTGGCGCTTGGCGGAGGTCTGCGCTCTCCGAGTGCTTTTCTAGTTTTCAATGATTTTCTTGTTATTTGTGACTTTTTTAAAAGTTAATTTTAATACTTATTTGTTAGTTCCACCATCAGTCATAGGGAAGTGCAGCTTTAATGTGAGCTGAACTCATGAACCAGAAGTTGCAGTAATTTCAGTTCCAGGAAATAAGTGGATAAGATCATTTGTAATGTTGACTTATTGCCATTTTGCAAATGTAAGGTGTCAGATGTTATCAAGTGGCCTTAAAAATTTTCTCAACTTCCCTAAAGCTGTAGATACCTTGAAAAAGCAACAAAACTGTTCATGCGAGTTAATGTGCGTTTTTTATTTTCACTTCAGAGGTCAGGGAGCATCCCCTGCTGCCATACAGAAGGCGCAGCAGGTTTCTCATGGGCTTGATGTGCTCACGAGCAAGGTGGAAAATGCCGCCCGCAAACTGGAGGCCATGGCGAACTCCAAGCAGGTCATCGCTAAAAAGATTGACGCTGCGCAGGTGAGTCATGGAGGCACACGAACCACTTTAAAACCTTTTTGAGGTGGGCGATATAATGTCTGCTTTTTTCCATTCACAGAATTGGCTGACAGATCCAAACAGCGGTCAAGAGGGAGAGGAGCATGTGAAGACACTACTCACGGAGGCCAAAAAGATTGCAGACATGTGTGAGGACCCCAAAGAGAGAGATGACATACTGCGCTCCACTGGAGAGATTGCTGCCATGACTGCCAAACTTTCTGATCTCAGAAGGCAGTAAGTAAAAGGGGGAAAAAATAAAACTGATTTACATTAGACTTTTAGTCTGATATCGATCGCCTTCTTTCGCAACTAAACCAGCAGGTCTAGAGTCACATTTTTTTACTGTTTGCCACTAGATGCTTTTCATTACTTCAGTTTATTTCACTTCTATTAATAAAACTCCACTGATTATTTCAGTTGTAAGAAAAATGGTAACTGGTGACTGTTTAATTTTCTGTACAGTACCAATCAAAATTTTGGACACATCTGCCCATTGCAAATGAATGTGTAGCTGTGTCTAAACTTTTGACTGGTAGTATATGTAGAAAATGCATTTCAGCCGAAAATGTTCTGCTTTTGCATTCTCCCGTTTGATCTACAGTCTACTATTCATTTCTTTTGTAGGAGAAGTGCTCCAAATTTAGTACATCAGTGTAGTCATACAGGCATATTTTCTGCCACATTCTGAGTGATAAATGATGATATTTTTAATTCCTTTTAGGGGTTTAGGTGACACGCCAGAGGCCAGAGCTTTGGGTAAACAAATTGCAACGGCTCTGCAGAACTTGCAGTCCAAGACCAACAAAGCTGTGGCCAACAGCAGGCCCGCAAAGGCAGCTGTTCATTTGGAGGGAAAGATTGAGCAGGCACACCGCTGGATTGACAATCCCACCATGGATGACAGTGGCGTGGGTGAGTCTGGCTCCAGTCGTTTCTCATCTTTCACCAATAGTCATTTCTACAAAGCACCAAACATGAAGTACATGTTTTGTTCCTCTTAACTCGACAGTCCAAAACCCTTTCCCTGTTCTCCTTTATTTATTTTTTTTGTTGTTGTTGTTTTGGCTTTACTCCATTTAAATTACATTTGTGGATCCGAGTTGCCAGTTCCATTAATTTTCCTCAACTTTGAGGGTTTTTGTTTTTCTTTCTTTCTTTCTTTAACAATATGAGGCATGCAAGAGAGAACCTGAAAGTGCATGCAAATTTTATTATATGGGCTTGTTTTCATGGATAGAGGTACTTTTTTGTTGCGCAAAATCTGGCAGTTCTGGCCAGGATTTTGGTTGTTTATGAATTACATTTTTTAGTTTGTGGTGTGATGTCTTGCTCACATTGTCCACGCACTATAAGAATAAAACTGACAATTCTGTGATTTTTCTCACATTTTCAAAATCTGTTAATACAAAGTGTGGTTGACCTCGTTGTTAGGTATGACACTGTCTTTTGAGAGCCGTGACCGGTCAGTACTGGGGAGGGGGGTAGCAATTAAAGCTATGGTGTAAAAAACAAAACAAAACAACAACTATGAATGGTGCAAAAAAGTTATCAAATATCACAGCAAGCAAACCTTGTTGGACATATGTACAACAGTAACACACTAAAGGAGATAGGAGATTAAAATGTAGCGTCATACAGGAACACCATTAATATGCATATGATTATTAATAATTAATAACTGGAATTAATCAATATTAATAACGCTTGCATTACCTCGTTTGTAACACTAGGTGGGGCACCACCCACTTTAGAGCGTGGGAACTCTATGAACAAATAATTAATCTTAAGAATCTGTCCATTAATAAGAAATAATTAACCTCTTGCACTCCGGGATACCGCGGGCGGTCACGTCTCTGCATCCTCGTGCGTCCTAGTGCGCACTGTGCGTCTCAGTGCACACTGAAAAAAAAAAAAAAAAAGCTGCATTTCCGTTCTTCCACTACAGACACAGCCGCAAACAGAAAGCCAAAGGAGTGCTTTGATCGGTTTAGATTTGATTGACCTCTCATTCGACTTATAAGAGCCTTGAATTGGGTTTCTGAAATCTTGAAGAACCAATGACTGAAAACCTAGCAAGAAGGACCCGCCTACCAACGACTGCGAATACAACGAGCCAATTGAAGCAGAGAAGTTCGACGATTGAAATCGTCGAACTTCAAAAGTTGAATCATTCAAAAGTTAGACGTTTTTCCAAACTGTGCAATTTGGCACAATTTGGCACAGTTCAAAAACGCCTGGGAACAACCTGAGAAAAAAGCTGTGTAATACAGTGGGGTAAAAAAGTATTTAGTCAGCCACCAATTGTGCAAGTTCTCCCACTTAAAAGATGAGAGAGGTTTCCAATTTTCATCATAGGTATACCTCAACTATGAGAGACAAAATAAGAAAAAAAAAAAATCCAGAAAATCACACTGAAGGCTTTTTAATGAATTAATTGGTAAATTCCTAGGTAAAATAAGTATTTGATCAATAACAAAAGTTCATCTCAATACTTTGTTATATACCCTTTGTTGGCAATGACAGAGGTCAAATGTTTTCTGTAAGTTTTCACAAGGTTTTCACACACTGTTGCTAGTATTTTGGCCCATTCCTCCATGCAGATCTCCTCTAGAGCAGTGATGTTTTGGGGCTGTCGCTGGGCAACACAGACTTTCAACTCCCTCCAAAGATTTTCTATGGGGTTGAGATCTGGAGACTGGCTAGGCCACTCCAGGACCTTGAAATGCTTCTTACGAAGCCACTCCTTCGTTGCCCGGGTGGTGTGTTTGGGATCATTGTCATGCTGAAAGACCCAGCCACGTTTCATCTTCAATGCCCTTGCTGGTGGAAGGAGGTTTTCACTCAAAATCTCACGATACATGGCCCCATTCATTCTTTCCTTTACACGGATAAGTCGTCCTGGTCCCTTTGCAGAAAAACAGCCCCAGAGTATGATGTTTCCACTCCCATGCTTCACAGTAGGTATGGTGTTCTTTCTCCTCCAAACACGACGAGTTGAGTTTTTACCAAAAAGTTCTATTTTGGTTTCATCTGACCATATGACATTCTCTCAGTCCGCTTCTGGATCATCCAAATGCTCTCTAGCAAACTTCAGACGGGCCTGGACATGTACTGGCTTAAGCAGGGGGACACGTCTGGCACTGCAGGATTTGAGTTCCTGGCGGCGTAGTGTGTTTCTGATGGTAGCCTTTGTTACTTTGGTCCAAGCTCTCTGCAGGTCATTCACTAGGTCCCCCATGTGGTTCTGGGATTTTTGCTCACCGTTCTCATGATAATTTTGACCCCACGGGGTGAGATCTTGTGTGGAGCCCCAGATCGAGGGAGATTATCAGTGGTCTTGTATGTCTTCGATTTTCTAATAATTGCTCCCACAGTTGATTTCTTCACACCAAGCTGCTTACCTATTGCAGATTCAGTCTTCCCAGCCTGGTGCAGGTCTACAATTTTGTTTCTGGTGTCCTTTGACAGCTCTTTGGTCTTGGCCATAGTGGAGTTTGGAGTCTGACTGTTTGAGGTTGTGAACAGGTGTCTTTTATACTGATAACAAGTTCAAACAGGTGCCATTAATACAGGTAATGAGTGGAGGACAGAGGAGCCTCTTAAAGAAGAAGTTACAGGTCTGTGAGAGCCAGAAATCTTGCTTGTTTGTAGGTGACCAAATACTTATTTTACCAAGGAATTTACCAATTAATTCATTAAACATCCTTCAATGTGATTTTCTGGATTTTTTTTTTCTCATTTTGTCTCTGATAGTTGAGGTATACCTATGATGAAAATTGGAGACCTTTCTCATCTTTTAAGTGGGAGAACTTGCGCAATTGGTGGCTGACTAAATACTTTTTTGCCCCACTGTATATTCATTTTTTGTGGTATTGTTACAAAATTTTGACCTCAGCTGGATAACACTTGGTTCTACATTTCTGTTGCATTTTCCAGCCCGGATCTGACAGCTGTGTGTTATTTGCAAGCATTTGTATCTAAAAAAAAACATCCGAGCGAACTTTATTTTCTTCAAGTTCAGTATGTTTAGATGACTGTTACTCAGTGGCAGGAGCACTTGGAGAGATTATGACTGTTTTGCCAAAAAATTCAAAGTGTTTTCTTTTAAATGAGACCAACCCCATGAAGATGCTGCAAAGGGTTGAAGAACAGCTTTTGATTTACTTTGGGTACGTTATTTTTAGGCGTTTTTAGGGAAATTGACCAGAGTGCAAGGGGTTAATAGTTCAATTAGCAATATTGGATCAGTCTCATAATCTGGGTGTCAGTTCTTGACACTGCAATTTTGGAATCTGGACAGAGAATACGCCAATGAAGAGGTTAGTTAATTTATTACAGAAAAACCCCAAATGACAATAGACATCGGTCTAGCTTGTAAAAAGGGAAGATAACCAAAAATAGCATGAACAGTGGTAATTTTGCATATATGAAGAAATGGCAATATTTACATATTTACAGGTCTTGCATATGTGGAATAAGGATGAAGTGTGATCATGCGTTTGAATAGGGAATTGATGAAGTGAGCTCACCACTGTCTCCTTTAATGAGCTCGGGCAGCACGGTGGTGCAGTGGTTAGCACTATGGCAGCATAGTAAGAAGGTCACGGGATTGGGACTTCCGGTTATGGCTGCCACGTAGGACGGACGTGTCTCGCTCTGCTCTGCTCCTGGAAAAAAAAAAATCGGCAAATAACTCTCTCATTTGGGACAGAACGTATCCCAGCATTTGGGCGAAGATATGTCGGCGAAGCCTAAGGCTGGAAAACCAGGAAAAGGAAAAAGCGAGCCGCCGAAACAGTCCAAATTAACGGACTTTCCGGTCTGTGACGCAGTAAACAAAACTCCATATATGGCGGAGGAGGCTGGCAACGCTGCGATATCTGCGGGGAATGGCGCAGATGCGCTGATGGCTGCCATGAGTTCAATGAGAGCGGACTTTTCCTCTAGATTTGATGGGATTATGACAGCGTTGGAAGGAATAAGAAAGGAATTGGGTGACTGTGTAGAACGAACGGCGCAGATGGAGCTCCGTCTCGCTAGTGCTGAAGATGACGTCACCCGTCTTCAATTAAAGGTGCGCACTTTGGAAAAAAAAAAAAAATCTCTGGAAGATAATATTTTGGATTTGGAATCTCGGTCGAGACAGAATAATTTGAGGCTGGTGGGTCTTCCAGAGGAATCAGAAGGTCGGGACGTATGTTCCTTTCTGGAAAAGTGGATTCCGGAGGTGCTGGGCAGCGAGGAGTTGCAATCAGCAGTGGTTCTGGAAAAAGCACATCGTATTGGCCCACGGAGAGATAAGGGACCGCCGAGGACCTTAATTATGAAGTTTCTTAGCAACAGAGACAGGATGAAGATCTTCAACGCTGCACAAGCTAAAAAAGGAGAGATTAAACACCAGGACCAGCAGGTGCGGTTCTACCCAGATTTGGCCACAGGAATCCAGCAATTGAGGAAGCAGTTTGATCCCGTACGTAAGGAGCTGCGCAACCTTGGGATTCGTCATGGTGTAATCTATCCTGCGAGACTGCTGACCACGTATGAGGGCAGAACCCACATCTTCAAGACCCCAGAGGAGGCGCAGGAGTTCATCAAGAAGATCAAAGAAGAAGAAGAGACTGGTGGGAGCTAAGCATGAACAAAATATAAGGTAGAATAATTAAGCATTTGCACAGGCATCTGACTGACTTGAAGTAAATAGTAAGTTTACAAAATATAGATTGTATTATATATTAAAAAACAAAACAAAAACAAAACAAACAAACAAAAAAAACTATGATGTACAAAGTTGTTAAAAATTTTGGAGTTAAGTTGGAAAACTACAGAGGAGAGTTAATGTTACGTCATTAAAAGCAGTAGAGTTAGGGTGATTGGGAGGATGAAGAAGGAGTGGCTTAGGCTGTTCCCCGTGGGTGTGGAACGGTCGATGGCTATATCAGGAGACAGAATTTTTCTTTTGATTTTGGGGGGTTTGCCACAAGTGTGGGAAGGGGAAATTTGTTTGTGTGTAGTTTGTAGGATGAATGTTCAACCACTCATGTTTTTGCTTCTCTGTATGAGCATGTTTACACTGCAAGGTAATCCCAAACTCTCTATTGATCATGGACCAAAGTGTTAATCTTAATTTAACTTCATGGAATTGCAGAGGTCTACAAAATTTAAAAAAACTTAAACAAGTTATGAATAAAATAAAGGACATGGGTTCAAGAATTGTGTTTTTACAAGAAACTCATCTGATAGAGGAGGATGTTAAAAGAATTAGGAGTAGATGGCAGGGAAGTGTATTCACCTCTTCATTTTCATCCCGAGCCAGGGGAGTTATGACTCTCATACATAAATCAGTTCCTTTTCAAGTGAAAAATGTAATTGGAGACAAATTTGGAAGATATGTAATCATTCAAGGTTCTTTGCTATTAGAAAATATAAATCTTGTGAACTTATATGGTCCCAATATAGATGATCAGAAGTTCTTTGCTAATTTATTTCTCATCTTATCATCACTTACAGGGCAACATATAATAGCAGGGGATTTTAATTGTACATTGAATCCAGGTGTGGATAGATCAACAGGACTGGATTGTACGCACATTGGATGTAGGATGACTATTAATCATTTTATGAAAGAATTGAGATTGTTAGATATATGGAGAGAAATGAAACCACAAGTTAAAGCCTATTCTTGTTATTCCAGTACCTACAAGACATTCTCACGTATTGATTATTTTTTGATTTCCACAGAATTAAGGTCCAAGATTCAAAACTGCTTTTATGATAACATCGTGATCTCTGATCATGCACCCTGTTGTCTAATATATGTAGATAAAAAATTGACAAAGGAATCAGGTAGATGGCAATTTCAGCATAAATGGCTTCAGGATGAGGAATTTGTCAAGTATATAGAAAAACAGATAGACGAGTTCTTTGACATCAATACTACACAAACATCAGCATGTGTAAAGTGGGAGGCTTTCAAAGCTTTTATTAGGGGACATATTATTAGTTATACAGGATCAAAATCTAAGAAGACTCGAGAGGAGAGAGCTAAATTGGAACATAAAATAAAAAGTCTTCAGGAAAAAGTGTATGCAGGAAGTGACCCAAGGTTGGAGAATGAATTACTGATTTTGAGAGCTGAATACGACAAAAAATCAGCGAATAGAGCTGCCTCGAGTCTTCTAAGATTGAAACAATCTTTTTATGAACAAGGTGAAAAATCAGGAAAATTATTAGCATGGCAGATTAAACAATTGGAAATTAAAACACCAATTACCAGTATTATAAGTAACGGACAGGTAGTTATAGATCCTTTAGAAATTAATAGAGCCTTTAGAGATTACTATGAAAAATTATATGATACCAAAAATGAACCTGATTTAACAAAACTAAATGGGTTTTTGAACGAACTATCTATACCGTGTATACCAAATGAAAACAGGGAGATATTGGAGTCTAAAATTAGTCAAGAAGAAGTTGGGCTAGCCATTGATAATATGAAATCAGGAAAAAGTGCAGGACCAGATGGTCTTCCAGTTGACCTTTATAAAAAATTTAAGAATAAATTAATAAAACCTTTTTTGGAAATGGTTTTAGAAGCATTTCAAAATAATAATTTACCATCATACATAAATAATGCCTTAATTATACTGCTGCCAAAACCAGGTAAGCCCTCTAATAAATGTGAAAATATGAGACCAATAAGCCTATTAAACGCCGACCTTAAGATAATCTGTAAAATTTTAGCAAGACGAATACAAGAAATTTTACCAAATATTATTAATCGAGATCAGAATGGCTTTATAAAGGGTAGACAAGGCTTCCATAATGTAAGAAGACTATTTAATATTATTTATTTTAATAAAGAAGCACCGGATACAGCTCTCCTATCATTGGACGCCGAAAAGGCCTTTGATAGAGTTGAATGGCCCTTTCTTTTTGAAGTCCTACAAAGGTTTGGACTTGGAAATAATTTCATAAAATGGGTTCAAATAATATACAATAATGCTACAGCAGAAATCCTAACAAATAACAATATTTCAAAACCAATAAAAATCAATAGAGGATGTCGACAAGGCTGTCCACTTTCACCTTTACTGTTTACTATGGCAATTGAACCTTTAGCGATAGCGATACGTTTACATTCACAAATATATGGAATTAAAGTTGGACCAACAGAACATAAAATCTCCCTGTACGCCGATGATATAATTTTGTTTATGTCGAATCTAAAAAAATCAATTCCAACCTTGTTGAATTTAATAAAGAATTTTGGGGAAATATCAGGATATAAAATAAATAAAACTAAATCTTCAATATTAATGCTAAATGAGACCCAGAGAAATTACCCAGCCCCTGAGGCAAATCAATTCAATGTTGTAAATCAGTTTAAATATTTAGGAATCCAAATTATGCCTAAGCTAGAATCAGTCGCCAGCGTCAACTATGAAGCCTTAATGTCAGATATCAATGAGTTAACTCAGAGATGGATGTCACTACCAATGTCGATGATCGGGAGAATCAATATACTTAAAAGTAATATTTTACCTAAAATACTTTATTTATTTCAATACATTCCCTTATCACCACCTTTAGATCTATTCTCAAGAATAAAAAAAAAGTTAGTGGAATTTATATGGAACAACAGGAGGGCTAGATTACGTCTGTCTTTATTATATTTACCATTTGATTGTGGAGGTCTGAAATGTCCAAATTTTATGTTGTATTATTGGTCGGCACAACTGAGGTCTATGACATATTATTTTTCATCAAATGATCTCCCTCACTGGACTGAAATGGAATCATACAATTTACCTTTACCTCTTCCCATATTCATATACTCAGATTCGGCAAAAAAATTACAAAAACAAGTTAAAAATCCATTTGTAAAGCATATGATCAAAATATGGTGTGAAGCTAAAAACTATTTAAAGAACCACAGTTATTGTCACAATTTAGTCCAATATGGGGTAATCAATATTTTAAACCAGGGAGAGCGGACGCTGTATTTAAAGTATGGAATTTAAAAGGGATACAAAAGATTCAGGATTTATATTTGCCATGTGCAGACAACATAATGTCTTTTGAAGAGCTGAGGATCAAATTTAATCTCAATAGAACACATTTTTTTAAATATCTTCAACTTAGAAACTTTATTCGATCAAATCAAAATAAAGCTCTCACTCGACCTATTTATTCATCCTTGGAAAAAATGATGATGAAAGATAGTAAAAGAAAGGGTATTATTTCAGAGTTTTATAACTCATTGACACTATCTTCAAGTGAAAATTCACTGAAAAGATTAAACTACTGGAAAGAAGATCTGCAAATTGAAATTTCGGAGGAACAATGGGAATTGGCTTGTACAGAAGCTCAAACCAAATCAATAAATGCACGCCTTAAATTGATACATTTCAAATGGTTAATGCGGATGTATGTTACACCGGAGGAGTTAAATAGATATAACAAAAATATACCAGATACATGCACAAAATGCATGGAAAGTAAAGGAACCCTATTTCATTGTTTATGGGAATGTAGATTAATAAGAATGTTTTGGGAAGAGGTGAGGGTAACAATTGAAAAAATAATCTCAAAACAAATCATACTGAATCCTAAACTGTTTTTGTTGGGTCTGTACCCAGAAAAGCATAATTTTAATAAAAGTGAAAGAACATTCATAGACCTCAGTTTGCTTAATGCCAAAAAATGTATTGCACTATTATGGAAAAAGACTCATAGACCAGATGTGACTCAGTGGTTAAGACAGATGTTAACAAACCTTCCATTAGAAAGAATAACATATATACTGAAATCAAAGGAAATTGTGTTTGAGAATATATGGAGACCTTTTATTGATTATGTAAAAAATTTAAACATAACTCTTGAAGAAGAAGGTGAATGATGTGTGTGGACCTTGTAAATTCCAAACTGGTGAACATAATATGTATACTTATGTATTGGATTGTCTAGACTAAACAGAGGAGCATTGTTGAAGACTTGATTTTGTTGGTGGTTGTTGGTGTTTTTAGTGCATTTTTTTTTTTTTTGTAGTACTTTAGCGTTAGTGTTTGATTGTTTGTACCATGTTTGTTAAAAAAAAAAAAAGGTTCAATAAAGATATTGTGGAAAAAAAAAGAAGGTCACGGGATTTATTCCACCCCTGACCATCATGGGTTCGATCCCACTCCCTGACCATCAGTGACCCTTCTGTATGGAGTTTGCATGTTCTTCCTGTGTCTGTGTGGGTTTACCCCGGGTACTCCGGTTTTCTCCCACAGGCCAAAAACATGCAAGTTAGGTTAATTGAAGTGGCCCTAAGTGTGAATGTGTGTGTGAATGGTGAAGGGATTGGCACTGTACTGTGGCTGCCTCATCCATCCAGGTGGATGCTCTGAATTTCCCTCTGGGGATTACAAAATATACAAAATACAAAAAAAAATGCTTATTTTCCAAGATTTATCATGTACCATCAGCTGCAAGGGCTGCTGGGAAATGGGA
Organism: Pholidichthys leucotaenia; assembly: GCA_020510985.1. Taxonomy (NCBI): domain Eukaryota; kingdom Metazoa; phylum Chordata; class Actinopteri; order Cichliformes; family Pholidichthyidae; genus Pholidichthys; species Pholidichthys leucotaenia. The sequence goes on along the minus strand of CM035836.1, from coordinate 392,270,004 downwards.
AGCCAAAATGGCCCTGCCCTGCCAGACTCCCATTTACCGGTCACCGCAACAGTTTATGTGTTATACGTATGGTGTTAGCTGTTTTTCTAAATCCTTGTCATAAATCGTGTGATTTGCCACAGATGTACTGAGAGGCCAGGTGTATGCACACGTGTGTGATCTTAATACAATCAATGCGACCATTGATTGTATTAAGATCAAGACCAAGGAAATGTCTGATATCAGAAGGATTTCAAGAACTGCTGTGTCATGGCTTACACGGAGACGTGGCTTACGGATCATGACCGGGACCTGGACCTTTGTATTGACGGTTTTGGAGCCCCACTTTGCTTGGATCGGCAGGAAGAGGTAACAGGGAAACGTCAGGGAGGCGGCGTATGTTTGTATATTAATAAACAGTACTGTACATCTGTCACAGTCAGAGAGCACATCTGTACGCCAGATGTGGAGCTTCTGTCCGTATCGCTACGCCCCTTTTATCTGCCCCGTGAGTTCCCCCAACTTTTCATAACAACTGTGTACATTCACCAGAGGGCAGATGCTGCCTCCGCCTCCAGCATCGTCTTTGATGTGGTACAGCGGTTGCAGTCGATTTCCCCAGAAGCTCCAAATTTTATCCTTGGGGATTTTAACCATGTGTCTTAAAAGAAGACACTTAAAAACTTTTATCATTACATCTCCTGCCCAACCAGGCAAGAAAAGACATTGGACCTGCGCTACGGATCTATAGAGGGGGGCCTATAAATCGCTTCCCCTTCCTCCTTTAGGCTCATCAGATCACAACTGTGTACATTTGCTGCCCACATATAAAACTGCTCTCAGAAGAGAGAAGACAAAGACCAGGGACATAAAGGTCTGGACAGATGATTCAGCGCTCTGCCTCCAGGAATGTTTTAAGTGTACGGACTGGGAGGTGTTCACACTGTCCTGCGGGGATGATTTGGACTCTTTGGTGGATGTGATATGCTCTTACATGGCTTTTTGCAGGGATGATCGTTCCACGTAAACGTGTCAAAATATATCCCAACAGACTTCCGGTCTGGACACCATGGTGATAGCAGCTTAACACTGAAGCTCCCAGACCTAATCCAGGAAAATATCTTGAAAATCAGATTTAACGGATTTTTGGAAGAGTGAAAATCAGAAGACAAAATCATCATGCCTAAAGGAAAACAGAAGAAATCGACATTTTCCAGGCCAGGACACGCATCGGCCGAAGAATCTGAACCGGAAGATTTCCGTTCAGAAGACGAGGAGCTGAATGTAGCTAACAAGAAGGTTAGCTTGAAATCGTTATTTGAAGAATTACGACGATTTCGCCGAGAGGTTTGGGCCGAATTTCGTGAATTCAGAGAAGAATTAAAAAGGACAAACAGCAGAGTGGACCAGGCCGAGAATCGAATCTTGGAAGCAGAAGAAAGAATAAAAGTGCTTGAAGATTCCTTGCTGGATCTACACAAAAAACAGTCAAGACTAGAAGCTAAGCTAACCGACCAAGAAGGAAGACAGAGAAGAGACAACATAAGAATTCATGGTCTGAAAGAAGGAGCCGAAGATGGTTTCAACACAATGGTGGAATGCGTGGAATCTTTACTGAGAGAGAAGCTGGATATCCCCCAAACCACCGACTTGAAGATAGAAAGGGCCCATCGTACATTAGCCGCTAGGCCAGCGGCGGAAGCGCCCCCACGTTCAGTGGTGGTGAGATTCTCCAATTTCAAAATAAAACAAGAGGTTGTAAGACTGGCTTGGCAGAAAAAAGGATTTATGCACCAAGAGAGAAAAGTCTTCGTGGAACATGATTACGCCCCGGAGGTCCTTAAAAAGCGCCGGGAATACAACGACGCTAAAAAGGTGCTACGAGAGAAAAAACTGCGCTTTCAGACACCATTTCCTGCAAAGTTAAGGGTCTTCTACGGTGAAGAGATATGTCTCTATAATTCGGCGGAAGAAGCAACAACTGACATGGCGAGAAGAGGGCTCCCGGTAACGGTGTTGAAACCCGCAGCAGACCCGAGCGATAGGATCAAGGCTCAAACGTGGTCCACACAGAGACCTTCAAAATCCACGGGCCAGCAGCGGGAAGCCCAGCGCCAGAGCTACAAGGAAAAGCTGGCCATTTACAGGAGGGAATAGTGACCTTTTTTTTTTTTTTTTTTGTTAGTCAATCTGCACATCCAACCCCCCTCCTACAAGGTAACAAACATTAAAGGAAATGCAGAATCAGCATGTAGTAAAACATTTCATGGAACAGTCATAATATTAGAAACAATTAAGTCTTTTTAATAAAAAAACAAAACAAAACTTGTTAAAATAGAAATGTGACAATGATCCACATGTTCTCCCCACACTAACAAATACTGTATTAGCGTGAATGTTTGCTGTGACGGGGATGGGAGGGTGCACACAATTTCATAGGGTATAGGCATATAAAAAAAAAAAAAAATCATTACAAGTTCGGATTGGGATCTGAAATTCACGTTAAAAACATGGGACTACTTACAGGGGTAAGAGAGGGCCCTCAACACGTAACAGAGTTTGAGGAATTTCCCTCAGAGCCTACACTCCATCAAGACTCTTCCAGGGTCTTTAAAAAGACCCCAGCTCAGGAAGTTCTTTTGACAGTTTTTTGTAAGTTTTATACACTATGTTCTTAATGTTTTTTATGTTCTTAAAGTTCTTTCAGTTTCTGAGTAGAATAAAAGACTCAGACTCAGAAAGGATTTATTGCCAAGTACATTAACAGATATGAAAACTGATAACATACGAGGGATTTGACTTGACACAGAAAACGACCTGCATTTCCGGTGACACGGCAGCATCTGTGAACGCGCCTGTCATCAGATGGGTACAGGATGCATAGGGAAGAAAAGGATAATACAATAGGAAGGAGCAAAAAACCATTGATTGTCAGAATACTGGTCATATATGATCAATATTATGATTACAAGAAAAAAAGCCCTCAATGCACAGTTAGCAGACAAAAAAGTACACAAGGACACAAAGAGAGCAGTGAGTGAGTGATCTTTTTCATCAGTTTTTGAGTCACTGTGGGTGTAGTGTTGAGTGTAGGTGTTTGTATCAGTTAAGAACAACAAAGTCTCTTTGGCAGGAGATGTTTTGTCTTAGCTGCTGGCATTGTCCTTGGGCCATGCAGCTGGCTGTCCGTGGAGATAGTGCAGCTCAAATGTTTTGAAAACAAAAAACTGCAGATAATCTGGAGGACTTGTGTGAGGGGGGTCAGATTAGTCGAATAGTACTGATCCCAGAGAAAGAAACTTTATATCCTCTTACAGATTCAGTACTTAATCCTTCATTGCTGGACGTTGAATCCTTCATGGATGGCTCTCAGCGTAATCATGATATAATCCATTTTCCTAGACGGTTCTCCGTTTGCCGCTGTCAGAGTCCTCTCCACTTTTTCAATTTGATGGTTAAACCTCGCTTGGCCAGCATTTTGATAGGTTAAGTCCATCTTCATCAATTTACGGTACACCAGGACAATCCCAGATCCAATCAGAACGATCCCGATGACCATTACTACGAAGACGTACAAATCTTCGACATCTTCGATGGAAAGATCAGACAGGCACAAGAGTTTCCAATTACTTGTGTCCCTCAAATAGCCCGCAGCAGCCGTTCCTGCCGGGCAAACAACCTCCCCCGGGGCACTTTTCCTCGTTGGAAAAAATAGTGTCAATTGCGTTCAAAGCCCAGCTTATTAAATCCATAATTTCGTTCGATAATCAGCAGTAGAGACATGCAGACAGACGATAGCAAGCTGGGATCCAGTTAGTTAGAGGAGGAAGGAGATAAGTCAGAGCAGGAGAGAAGAAAAAGGCGTCTGCTCTCTTTGGGAGGCGGAAGTGAAGAGAAAAGAGGGCCACCACACTGTTATACCAAATAAGACAATACAATGGAGAAACAGGGTGTAACCAGAATAATCTCATATAATGTAAAAGGGATCCTGAATCCAGTTAAAAGATCCAAGATTCTAGGCAAAATGAAAAAAGACAAAGCAGGAATAATATTTTTACAAGAAACCCACCTAACAGACGTAGAGCACACTAAACTCAATAGACAAGGGTTTAAAATGATCTCTTCATCTTCATATAAGTCAGGGAGGAGGAGGGGAGTAGCGACATTGATATCAACCAAAATTACATTTGAAAAAAAATCAGAAAACAAAGATAAAGAAGGGAGATACAGTTTGGTAATTGGGCGGCTAGAGGGAGAAGATATCACCCTGCTGAATGTATATGCACCTCCAGGGGCTAACTGGAAATTTTATAAAAATGTATTTGACCTAATGATAACTAAAGCCCAAGGTTTAGTGATACGTGGTGGAGACTTCAATCTAAGACTGAATCCATACTGGGATGCATCAGGTAATTCTCCACATCAAAATAACACTCAAAGTAGGAAAACTCGGATGCTACTAAAAGAAATAGGAATCTGTGATGTGTGGAGGGAATTCAACCCCAGTGTAAAAGATTATACATTTTACTCAACGCCACATTCATCTTACTCAAGGATTGACTATTTTTTTATGTTTAATAGAGACATTGGAAGAGTAAAAACATGTAAAATAGGACTGATGGATCTCTCTGACCACAGTCCAATCTATATGGACTTAAGTATCCAAAAATACACAAATAATACATTTTCTTGGAGGCTGAATTCAAATGTCCTGAAAGGACCACTGAAAGATGAATTGGAATCAGATATTCTCAGATATTTGGAAGAAAACGATAATGGAGAAGTATCCCCTTTAATACTGTGGGATGCATGCAAAGCTGTAATAAGGGGAAAGATTATTGCAAAACTGGCAATCCAAAAGAAACTGAGACAAGAAAAACTAATCACATTAGAGTCAGAACTTAAGAACCTAGAAAAAGAACACAAAGGCAACACTCATTCTAATGACTCGCTCAAGATTAAGGAAATTAAAAATCAAATAAATGAGATCTACACAATAGAAATCCAGAAGAAACTTACATTTCTGAAACAAAAATACTATGAAGCAGGCAGTAAATCGTCAAAATTACTAGCCTATAAATTGAGGAAACAACAAACAGAAAGAGCAATCTACAAAGTCAAAGACCCAGTATCAAAGGAAATAAAATTCAGAATTCAGGATATTCTTAAAAGCTTTGAGAACTACTATAAGAACTTATACTCCCTCAAAAAACATAAAAACACATCCGAAGCATTCCTAAACACATTAAACCTTCCCCAACTTACGGAGTCTCAAAATAAAACACTACTGTCAGAAATACAACCTAAAGAATTGGAAAAAGCAATTATGAGACTTAAAGCTAACAAATCCCCAGGAGCAGATGGCTATACAGCAGAGTGGTACAAAACCTTTAAACAGCAACTATCTCCTCTCCTCCTGAAAACATTTAACTATGTCCTCCACACAGGGGAAATCCCCCCCTCCTGGAGAGAAGGGGTCATTGCAATTATACCTAAACCTGGAAAGGATAAACTAGAGTGCTCCAACTACAGACCAATCAGTGTATTAAATCAGGACTATAAACTTTTTACCACTATTCTTGCCGAAAGGTTAGAAAATATACTGACAGACTTAATTCATTTAGACCAAACAGGTTTTATAAGACAAAGACAGACACAAGACAACATTAGACGCACTTTACACATATCATATAAAAAAATATAACTTAAATGCAGTCATATTGGGATTAGATGCTGAAAAAGCATTCGATTCGGTTGACTGGTCTTTCCTATATAGAATCTTATCTAGTTTCAGTTTTCATAACAACTTCATTAGAACTATCCAGGCACTATATAAAAAACCAACAGCTAAATTAAGGATTAACGGTAATTTATCATCATCTTTTGAGCTGGAAAGAGGATGTCGTCAGGGCTGCCCCTTGTCTCCACTGCTCTTACAATCTTCATAGAACCTCTGAGCCAATGGATAAGACGGAATCAAAAAATTCAAGGTATTACACTTGGTCAGAAGGAACATAAAATAGCACTCTTTGCTGATGACATTTTAATATACCTGGGGCAGCCGGACACCTCTTTACCAGAACTAATCTCAGTTTTTTCAGAGTATGGAGATTTATCGGGGTACAAATTAAACATGCATAAAACCCAAGTTTTAACATTCAACTGTGTCCCAAATCATTATTCACTAAGCAAACTCAAAACTAACAGGGAGATGGAATCTATGAAATATCTGGGGGTCAATATCCCGAAACAACTCAACAAAATTATAACACTAAACTATGATCCACTGGTGGCAAAAATAAAATCTGACCTAGCAAGATGGAATATGATACCATTCTTGGGTACTGCACAAAGAATTGAAGCAGTCAAAATGAATGTACTTCCACGTCTTCTATACCTTTTCCAAACAATACCGGTAGAACCTCCCAAAAAAACATGGCAGGAGCTGGACAGAAGGATCTCAAGATTCATATGGCAGGGCAAGAGACCTAGAATCAGATATAGAACTTTACAGCTAAACAAAGACAAAGGTGGGCTCGCGCTGCCAAATATCAGGGACTATTTTAAAGCCGCACAAATTAAAACTTTAGTAGAGATATGTAACCCAGTCTACACTGCACAATGGAAGGAGATCGAATGCCAAATAACAAGTGACATCCCCCTACAGGCAATAATAGGGAACAATGCCTTACCTAAACTTTTGAATAACACTAACCCGTGGATAGAGACCCTGCTAAAAATTTGGTTTAAGATAGTTAGAGAGAATCAAACTAAAGAACCCTATCGACTTCTGCAATGGATTGCTTATGATCAAGACTTTACTCTTAATAAAACAGACACTAGATTTAAAAAGTGGAAAGAGAACGGGCTGATAAAATATTACGATTTTTTTAAGGGGCAAATTTTAAGAAGTTTTGAAGATTTGAAAAAACAAGGTCTAATAAATCAAGACCTTTACAGGTTCTTTCAGCTTAGACACCACATAAACAATATACTTAAAAAGGAGGATTTAGAAAGGGCCCAGTCAGGTGTTCTGAAGGTCTTCTTAATGGCATATAAAGGGATCCCAGGGATCAGATGCATCTCTAAAATATACCAGGGTCTTCAAGACTTAAAAGGAGACAACACATCATATATAAAAGAGAGATGGGGAAAAAAGAGGGGAATTTCAATTTACAACTGGAAATATGGGAAAAGCTAAATAAACAACAATGGAAAAGTACTTCATCCCTGCAGTGGAGAGAATTTGGATGGAAAAATTTGGTAAGATTTTTCAGAACACCTGCACAAAACAAATTTACCCATAAGGGGTTGAACTGTTGGCGCTTGTGTGGTGAAGAGACTGCAAATCATTTTCATGTGTTTTGGTCATGCCCAGTTATCCACCAATATTGGACCAATGTACAGACAATATTGGGGAAAATATTCAAAATAACAGTTCCCTTTTCTTTTGTAACTTTGTATTTGGGTTTACTACCGGACTCACTGGAAAGACGAGGAGAAAAATACTTATTCAATGTTTTAATATTGGCAAGTAAAAAAGCCCTAACTAAAAAATGGATGTTGAAAGACTGTCCTACACCTGAAGATTGGATTAACGTGATCCAAGACATTTACTCAATGGAAAAGTTGACATTCGCACTGAGACAGGACATGGATGGGTTCATGAACTTTTGGCAACCCTGGATCGCATATGTGTCTTCCATTAGATCTAATCTTTGACAAATACCATTTCAATAATGGTTCCGCTCTTTGTTCCAATGCTACTCAGATGTTCCTTAATTTCAGATGCTCTTTTATTTTTTATTTTTAATTTTTATTTTTCTGTTTGTTTTTGTTTTTTTCTCTTTTGTTTTGTTTGTTTGCTTTCTTATTCTCTTTAATTTCACTTTTTCTTTCACTTTAAAAAAAAAAAGGGGTGTTGTAATAATTATTCTTCCAATGTTGTCAAATAGCAAAAAATAAGGGAACATGTGATGACAATGTAAACAATGCAATGCTGTAATGACCTGTATACCCTTTACAAAAACTTAAATTAAAAAAAAATATATCCCAACAATAAGCCACGGGTTACTAAATCAGTTAAATCCTGCTTACAGAGGAAAGCACTGGCCTTTAAACAGGGGGTTGTTTCTGAGCTCCAGGTTGCCACAAAAGAGCTGAAGTTTGAAATTTTAAGAGCAAAACAGAATTATAAATCAGAGTTGGAAAGCAAGATGGCAGCAAAGAAGCTTGGTTCAGCCTGGGCCAGTATGAAAACTGTTGCAGGCCTTCAGAGCACAGAGCGCAGTAATCGTGTTTTTAGATGGTTTTATTTCAGACACAGAGCTGGCTAATGCTCTTAATTGTTTTTATGGTCATTTTGATTCTTTTGATTTTAGCACAGAAACTCAAGATTTGAAACAGAAACTCAAAGAGAGTCAGCACTTTAATATTGAGGTGCAGGATGTTAAAAGGACGTTCTCTGCTGTAAAAGTGAACAAAAGTCAGGGCCCTGATAATATACAGTATGTGGGCGCTTGGTAAAGTCCTGTGCACATGAACTGAGTCCTGTGTTTCACTACATTTTTAATAAGTCCTTACAGACACAACATGTGCCTAAGATCCGGAAAGATGCTGTGGTTGTCCCTGTTCCAAAATCCAGCTGTCTTAAAACAGTAAATGATTTTAGACCAGTTGCCTTGACTTCAGTTGTAATGAAAATTTTTGAAAAACTGGTCAGACTTGAGGTCCTAAAGCAGACTGAGCATGCATTGGATCCTTTGCAGTTTGCCTACAGGCCTCACAGAGGAGTGGAGGATGCCACTGTCACTCTGTTTAACATGCTTTTTAAACATCTGGATTTTAATGGGACACATGCCAGGCTTTTATTTGTGGACTTTTCTTCTGCTTTTAATACAATCCAACCTCATATTTTAGTTGAAAGGCTCCTGCAACAATTTGATTTGAGTAATAATCTGGTGGGTTGGATTCTGGATTTTTTAAGCAACAGGACACAGAGAGTAAGGGTCAATGGTACATTGTTTGACCAAAAGTGTTCTTCTACTGACTCTCCTCGGGGGGGGGGGGGGGGGGGGGGGGGTGTTGTCACCACTGCTCTTCATCCTGTACACAAACATGTGTCAGAGCAGACATGACAACAGACACATTATAAAGTATGCTGATGATTCAGTTATTGTCAGTCTCCTTCAGGATGGAGAGAGTGGCCACGGCCCAGTAGTTGATGATTTTGTTCACTGGTGTGAGGATTCCTACCTGCAGCTGAATACGACAAAAACTAAAGATATGATTAATGACTTTAAGAGGAAAACTCCCAGGCACAAAGTCACTGAACTAAAAGGCCAGACCACTGAATGTGTGCAATCTTACAAATATCTTGGGACAATTATTGATAGTAATTTAAACTTTCAAGAGAACTGTGAAAGGGTGTGCAAAAAGGGTCAGCAACATTTGCATTGTTTAACCCCTTGCACTCTGGTCAATTTCCCTAAAAACACCTAAAAATAACATACCCAAGGTAAATCAAAAGCTGTTCTTCAACCCTTTGCAGCATCTTCATGGGGTTGGTCTTATTTAAAAGAAAACACTTTGAATTTTTTGGCAAAACAGTCTTAATCTCTCTAAGTGCTCCTGCCACTGAGTAACAGTCATCTAAACATACTGAACTTGAAGAAAATAAAGTTCGCCTGGGCGGTTTTTTTGGATACAAATGCTTGCAAATAACACACAGCTGTCAGATCCGGGCTGGAAAATGCAACAGAAATGTAGAACCAAGTGTTATCCAGCTGAGGTCAAAATTTTGTAACAATACCACAAAAAATGAATATATTACACAGCTTTTTTGTCAGGTTGTTCCCAGGCGTTTTTGAACTGTGCCAAATGGCACAGTTTGGAAAAACGTCTGTAACTTTTGAATGATTCAATATAGAAGCTTGATCTTGGGCTCTAATGAAAGGTGACACTCAGGGCTGTGTGTGTGTGTGTGGGGGGGGTTGTTTATTCATTCATGAATGAATGAATGAACAAACAAGCCCCCCACACACAAAGAAGCATGCCACATAAAAAATGTGTGGCTTTTTTTTTACAAGAAAAAATAACCTACAGTGCAATAAAAATTATACTAAAATATCTAATGTAGAGGATAACAACTCCCCACCCCACCCCCACTACAGAGGATGGACATCGTCCATCGCCACATGACGGACCGCGGCGCATGCCACGGTCTACTACGCACAGTTGTGCTAAAATATCTGCAATCCGCTACAGAGGAGTAGCGGGGGCGGGGGGGGGGGGACCCTTCTCGGCGTATGGTCCGGTCCGTCATGTGGCGATGACGCACAGTTGTAATTTACCGATCGGTCAAAAGTCATTTTGATTACAATTTTCAGGGATAAAGAATAATTTAGCTTATAACACTTACCTGTCCACAACAGCAGTGTCGCTGGCGAACATCTCTTCCTCATTGTCAGACGAACATGACGCTGGTCCGCTTGTTACGACTCGTGGGTCTGGTCACGCGACCCGGTCAAACGATGATTCCATTATTGCGGTTTTGCGCTTCCATGATTGCGGTTTTGGCAAACGATTTTTCAAAACAAATAAGAACAGTAGTAAGAAAAAAAACACTGGTGAACGCTACCGTCACACACAGCGGCTTACACAAAACAGATTTTACGCACAGGACGCACGCTTTCAATCGTCAGACTTCTCTGCTTCAATTGGCTCGCTGTATTCGCAGCCGTTGGTAGGCGGGTCCTTCTTGCTAGGTTTTCAGTCATTGGTTCTTCAAGGTTTCAGAAACCCAATTCAAGGCTCTTATTAGTCGAATGAGAGGTCAATCAAATCTAAACCAATCAAAGCACTCCTTTGGCTTTCTCGCACAAGGGCGCACTAGTACGCAGAGACGTGACCGCCCGCGGTATCTCGGAGTGCAAGAGGTTAAGGAAACTCGCACACTTCCAAACTGACCGAACCATAATGACAATGTTTTATCGGGCTTTTACTGAATCTGTTTTATCCTTTTCTTTAGTGTCATGGTTTGGTCAGATAAAACTGAAACAGAGGAAATCCTTAGACCAGGTAGTTAGATGGTCCAGTCGTTTGCTTGGTGAGTCACAGCTGAGCCTGACATCCCTGTATACCAGACAGGTACAGAGGATTGCTACCTTCATTTTAAATGATGACTCCCACCCTTTGCACTGCCACTTTCAGCTTCTTCCCTCCAGACGGAGGTTTGTTGTCCCAAAATGTAAAGCCCAGCGCTACAAAAACAGCTTTGTTCCTGCTGCTGTCAAAGAGTTGAACAAGATGTAGCAATATATTGCACATAATTTAGTTATCTATTTATGAATTTTATTTTATATTTATTTATTTTTGGAGGTTTTTTTATTTGGGTTTTAAATCTTTTATTGGGTTTTAGACTTTTATTGAGTTTTTAATCTCTTTGACTTAGTTTTTAACTTTTTTTTAACATGACTCTTATCTCTTTGTTTTTTCTCTTATCTCTTTGTCTTATGTCCTGATTGGTGGAGCCTTGAGTACTTTTATTGTGTTTTATAGTCAGCTTCATGTGTGCCTGTGTTTGTGTTCATGTTGAATGTAATTGTGGTTTGTCAATATGTGTCTAAAAGGATGTCACCTGACTGCAAAACAAATCTACCTACAGGTACAAATAAAGGAACCTGAACCTGAACCATTCACTTATCTTACCGCGTAAGCTTTTTCGGGTCACAGTGGGGCTGGAGCTGATCCAACCATCTCCCTCCTAATGACAGGAACACTTCCATCACAGTGGGAAGGCAAGGGGCGGAGGAGTGATAATGTATGTCAATAACAACTGGTGCAGACCAGGACATATCACGGTTAAACAACAACACTGCAACAAAGACATGGAGTTGCTAGCTGTTAGCATGCGGCCTACATATCTCCAGAGGGAATACTCACACATGATCTGCATTGTTATTTATGCAAATCCAACAGCGAACGCTGGGACAGCGCGTGACATCATCCACTCAGTAACTGGCAGGCTGCAGACAGAACACCCAGATGCTCTTTTCCTCATCTCAGGCGATTTCAACCATATTTCACTGTCTCCCATTCTACCCACGTTCACCCAGTATGTCACATGCCACACTAGAGACAATAAAACACTGGACTTATTCTACGCAAACACTAAGGAGGCGTACACCTCATCACCACTCCCCCCACTCAGGAGATCGGATCACAACTTGGTTCATCTCTCTGCCAGTGTACAAACCCCTAGTGCACAGACAACCTCCGGTCATGCGCACAGTGAAGTTATGGTCTGAGGAGGCAATGGACGCTCTAAAGGACTGTTTTGAAACCACTGCCTGGGAGCAGCTCTGTGATCCACATGGTAAGGACATCGATGGCCTCACTCACACCATCACGGACTACATCAGCTTCTGTGTGGACAACACCGTACCCACCAAGACCATACGGTGTTGCTCGAACAACAAACCCTGGATCAACCCTGAGATAAAAACACTTCTGAGAGAGAAGAAGAGGATCTTCAGGTCGGGGAACAGGGAGATGCTGAAGTCCGTACAGAGGGAGCTGAGGAGGAAGATCAGAGAAGGCAAGGACAGCTTCAGGAAGAAGATGGAGGACAAGCTGCAACAGAGCGACATCGGTGGGGTCTGGAGAAACGTTAAAACCATCTCTGGGCTCCAGAATACCTGCCCCCCAGGCCACGGGGGGCAGGGAGTGGGCGAACAATCTGACCCTGTTTTTTAATAGGTTTGACCAACCGACCCCCCCCCCCCCCGACTGCACAACAACCACTGCTGCCTCTAAAGACATCGAGTCCTGCTGCCCACACCCCACTCCACCAACACCCCCCCACTCCCAACACACAGCCCCCCAACATGACCCTCACTAAGACCCAGGTGAGGACGGATCTGAGGAAGATCAAGGCAAGGAAGGCATCAGGACCGGACGGCATCAGCGCAAAGCTCCTCAAGTCCTGTGCAGACCAGCTGTGTGGGATTGTGGAGCTCATCTTCAACCTGAGTCTGAAGCTGGGGAGGGTACCACAGTTGTGGAAAACATCTTGTGTGGTACCTGTACCAAAGACTTCCCACCCCAAAGACCTGAACAGCTACAGACCAGTGGCCCTGACGTCCCACATGATGAAGACCCTGGAGAGACTGCTCCTTGCTCACCTCTGCCCCCTGGTGGAACCAGCGATGGATCCACTCCAGTTCGCCTACCAGCATGGCATTGGGGTGGAGGATGCAGTGATCTTCCTTCTTCACCGTTCTCTGTCCCACCTGGAGAAGCCCGGGAATGCGGTGAGGATCATGTTCTTTGACTTCTCCAGTGCTTTCAACACCATCCAACCGATGATCCTGAAGGACAAGCTGCTGTGCGCAGGGGTGGACCAGCACCTGTCATCATGGATCCTGGACTACCTTACTAACCAGCCACAGTTTGTGAGAACCCGGGACTGTGTGTCCGACACGATCATCGGTAGCACGGGGGCCCCCCAGGGAACGGTTTTGGCTCCCTTCCTGTCCACCCTTTATACTGCGGACTTCTCACACAACACAACACACTGCCATCTACAGAAGTTCTCTGACGACTCTGCGATCGTCGGCCTCATCTCGAACGGAGATGAAGCTGAGTACAGAGGACTTATCCAGGACTTCGTGGACTGGTGCCATTTGAACTGCCTCCAGATCAACACAAGGAAAACTAAGGAGCTGGTGGTGGACTGCCGCAGGCAAGGACAACCCCTCACAGCACCAGTAAACATACAGGGAACAGACATTGAGATGGTGACATCCTACAAGTACCTTGGTGTTCATCTGAACAATAAACTAGACTGGTCACACAATACCGACGCACTCTACAAGAAGGGACAGCGCAGGCTGTTCCTACTGAGGAGACTCAGGTCTTTTGGTGTACAAGGGGCGCTGCTGAAGACATTCTACGACACGGTGGTGGCATCAGCCATCATTTTTGGAGTGGTCTGCTGGGGCAGTGGCATTACTGCAGCCGATAGGAAGAGACTGAACAAACTTATCAAGAAAGCTAGCTCTGTCCTGGGGCAGCGCCTTGACCCAGTGGAGGAGATAGGAGAGAGAAGGATGGTGGCTAAACTGTCATCTCTGCTGGAGTCCGAGTCCCACCCTATGCAGGACATACTGAATGCACTGAGGAGCTCATTTAGCAGCAGACTACATCATCCTAGGTGCGCAACTGAGCGGTTTTGCAGGTCCTTCCTACCTACGGCTGTCAGACTGTATAACCTAAGCAGGGCTGCTCGCAGAGATAGCAAAAAAAAACGTGACGACCTAATAGTATTGAATGCAAAAGACGCAATAGACTTACACAATGGTCCCCTCCAGTATACAACTAGGACAATATCGGTCGCTACGGAGTGTGACAATATGTATGGGTACATATTCATACTATGTAGGATAACTAAGCAGACTGTTATGCTGTCTATTCCATCTAGCTACAGTGCTCCGCACTGTGTGTATATATATTTATATATTTGTTCCATCTAGCTACAATGCTCTGCACTGTGTGTTTGTATATTTATATATTTATATGTACATATGTATATTCGCTGCTCTTGTTTTTCTTGTCTTCTTGATTGTTACTCTGAGTGTTGCTATCCCTGTGCTGTTGCAATCCTGGAATTTCCCCATTGTGGGACTAATAAAGTCTTATCTTATCTTATCTTATATGAAGGAATAAGGAGTTGAATCAATGCACTCCACTGAAGATGGTATGACTGCAGACAATGGCAGATGTGGGGAGCAACTACTGGTGATAAAGCGTTGTTGTGCTCAGGGGGAGATGAATCTCTAATAAAATCAACTAAAAACATTATGGTACCAATGCGTTTTTGCCACCATGAATAAACGCATTGGTATGTGAACTAGCACAGTGGATGTATTCATGTGCAGCTCCTACACCAGGGGTGTCCAGTCATGTGCCATGGAGGACCAAGACCCTGCAGGCTTTACCTCCAACCAGTGTCTTCAACAGCAGATTTCATTGAACTTCTTCCCACTGATTGATGATAAGTGAAAACACCTGCTGAAGAGACTGGGTAGAAGAGAAAACCTGCAGGGTCTTGGCCCTCCATGGCACATGACTGGACACCCCTGCCCTACATAGAGGGTGAGCGCTGACCGAGTGCATGCAATCTCGAAAAAAGTGACTGCATGTACAAGTACACAAATGGTCGCAGTGAACAACGCATTTGCCAGGAAACTCCCACTAGGGGGAAGTACTAGGCAATCCACCAAAACTTGGAGAACATATGTTCATCTTTTTGCCTGTCTCTTTTCTTCCTCTACCACTAACAGCAAAAGCTGCTGTTTGTCTTGATTGTCATCGTATCCCCGTACCTCCATCGCTTCCACCATTTAAAACATCTGCCACCGTGCTCTTCTTTTGTGTTTGGATTGCAGCTGTTCAAATCAGCTTGGTGGCTCTTGGCTGCCACTGAAAGTACAGGCTTGTGAACTACAGAATATACTGTATGCAGTGCCTCATAAACCACTCTGAATATTGCTGTGTACATGAGCGCAGTCTACAGAACGCATGGGTTTTCCCCTAGCAGGGACTCTGATCAGATCTGAAGAAACTCCTAAGCCCCTTAATATTCCTCCTCACTCTTCCTATCATGTTTCTGGCTTAGAAGCACTTTGAACAGCAAATTTGTTTTGTAAATAACTTTTGTTTTTACTAGGATTTTCTCCTAAATTTAGTGGGAAATCTTAGAAAATGTCATAATCCTGAGAATTTTCTAAGAATCGTGTCACTCGAAGTAATTCTTACCGCAAGGCCACTTTGTGCATACGGGCCCTGGTGTGTGCCATTCCTAAGTCATATTATTAATTCAATACAGTCATGTGAAAAAATTTGGACACCCCTTTAAATATTCAGTTCTTTAGTAAGAAATGTTCATGTATCTATGTCTAACCTTGTTTTTGTTTTTATTTGCATTTTTTAAAAATTATTTTAGCCACTGTAAGTGGGAATGAATGTGGGTGTCCTAATTTATTCCTCACTATTTGTTTAGAATTACATTTTACAGAAAATTTGAAAAAAGTCTTTAATTTTTAATTGTTTCGTTGTATTACATGAATCTCCCAGTATTTTTAACATTGATATGAAATATCCATATGTCCAAATGTGTTAAAAAAAAAACACACAGGCTTATACAGGGTGTCGTAATTTTTTCACATGACTGTATGTTCTTCTCTCAGCATATTTGAGGTTTTTGATGTTTTTTGCAATGATGTGATGATGTGAGGCAATTTACTACAAAAATTGTCCATACTTTTAAAATGTCATTTTATTTCTATTATTCAGATGGACAGTTACAAGCAGCAATATTTTCTGTGTCTATTTTAATGGGTAAAAATCTGTGTGTGTTTTAGGCCAGGCAGCCATACGGGGCTTGGTGGCCGAGGGCCGCAGGCTGGCCAATGCTCTGCCGGGCCCTTACAGGCAGGAGCTGGTGGGCAAATGTGAGGAGGTGGAGCAGTTCATGGCCCAGCTGGCTGAGCTGGCAGCCCGTGGAGAAGGGGACTCCCCACAGGCACGTGCTGTGGCTCAGCAGCTCCAGGCAACCTTGAAAGTAAGATTCCTTGCACCCCACTGTCATTCTCATTCAGATCTACAACTTCACTGTGTCAGGACTCGGAGTCAGACAAACACCACCCTCTGCTGGTTACCAGCAGTGGCAAGAATGTAAAACTCTTTAACGCAAGCCTACTTTCACTATAAGAAATTGAGCTGACTGTCAGAATAAGTTAACTCTGAGGTTTTCATGCTGTCTGGGTGTAACACTAGTTTGTTTCCCATAAGGACCTTAAAGGAAAAATGCAAGAGGCCATGACTCAGGAGGTGTCCGACATCTTCAGTGACACAACCACCCCAGTCAAGTTACTGGCAGTGGCTGCTACTGCCCCACTTGATGCCCCCAACAGAGATGAGGTCAGTGATAGGCCTCTCTGCTTCTCGCTGTGATCTCACTGCAGTGGTGGTTTTGTTTACTGGCAGTGCGTTATGTTATTCCCAACAACCATTTTGGATAATTTTTTTTTTTTTTTTTTTTTTTTTTTTATTTGCTCATGTTTAGGTCTTTGAGGACAGAGCTGCCAACTTCGAGAACCATGCCAATAAGCTTGGCGCTACAGCAGAGAAAGCTGCTGCTGTTGGAACTGCTAACAAGAGCACAGTGGAGGGAATCCAGGCTGCCGTCAAGTCAACAAGAGACTTAACACCACAAGTATGTCATGGTTAATTATTTCTGTTTGTGCTTATGTCCGCTCCACATCACAAACCTCAAAGCTTATGAGTTTTTAGTTCATTCCGAAAAAAACCAAAAGGAGCTAATGGCACAGCGTCTGTCGCCTGTGTGTCTGTCAGTTCATCCATATTCCTCCTAGGTAATTGCCTTGATGCTCAGCAAACTCACTCACAATGATTCTCTGGTGAGTCTACGAAGTGGGGGGGGGGGGCTGAAAAGTTCATAGTGGTCAGATTTGACCAAATGAGGTTTATTTTTCAGCATAGTCTCCCCTTCAGTCCACACACTTCTTCCATCGGTGTCGCAGTGCTTGGATCCCTACGGTTGAAAAATAAACCACATTTGGTTAAATTTGACCACTATGTACTTTTCAGCCTATAAACTTTCCAGCCACCCCCCCTTCCCCAATACATCCAAGTTGTGCTCAAGGTAAATTTCAGTAGATCTGAGCAAATTTCAGTAGATCTGAGCACTTATGTGGTTTCAGAAGAATCAATATTCCTCGTAGGCAACTGCCCTAATTCTCAATAAATTCATACAGATGGATCACAAGGTGAGTTTGCTGCAAGGTTATGCTTGACGATCCAGGTCAAAGGTCAGGAGATCTCAGTACTTATGAGATTATAAAAAATGTTCAAACTGTGAACAACCTCACACACAGTGATCTTCAGGTTTGTCTTCATCCACATTTGAGGTTTGGGTTCGGGTTAACAACTTTTTCTTTACAATTTCTGTCTGGTGCTAATTTGGGGTTTTGTCTTGTACATTTGAGACTTTATTCTCATAAATTTCTGAGGTTTTCTCACAAATTTCAGACATTTTCTTCCAAATGTATTACTTCTCATCAATTTGTGAATTTTGTTTTAAGCTCCCAAATGTATCTCTATTTTATCATGAATTTACTGTGTTTTTCATAACGAATTTGAAACCGTTTGTGGTAAAATGGTGACTTTTTCACACAGATTTAAAGGTTTTCCTCATTTGCAGAGCCAGAGTAGAACATTGATTTCAACTCTGATTTTGAAGAAATAAAATTATGAATGCATCTTTAATTAAATAAAATTCATAAAATGAGCAGAGATGGTGTACCCCCTGGTGTAAACCTGACGTATTTTAAAATCTAAATATTTGCAGGTATCCATCCTATACTCTTACTGAATAAATACAGACAGACCCAAAAACTATTCATTTTGCCTGGTGCATAGGCAACAATAGCCCATATACGCTGCATGTCCGTGGCCATTGCCTCAATGTTCGGCAAACTCATGCACAATGATACTCAGGTGGGTGGGGTCGGGTGGAGGTGGAAGCACAGCATCTAAGCTGTGCTCAAGGTCAACGTCAACAGTCAGGAGATCCAACCATTCTTGGGGTGATTTCATCAGGCCGGAATGAGCTACTCCGTCATTGATGGTCTGGTTGTATTCTGGAATCAGGTCTTAAGCTGTTGATTGTCGACGTGCAGTTAATGGCTGAGTTTTTTTTTTAAGGTGGTTTCTGCTGCTCGTATTCTGCTGAGAAACCCAGGCAACCAAGCTGCGTATGAACATTTTGAAACAATGAAGAATCAGTGGATTGATAATGTGGAGAAAATGACAGGTAAGCTGCTGTAAAGGCTGCAGTCACAGAGCAGTGGTATTTCTTATGTTCTTATCTAATTCCTAATTATTTCCTATCAATGTTTAGGTTTGGTGGATGAAGCGATTGATACCAAGTCTCTGCTCGATGCCTCAGAGGAGGCCATAAAGAAGGATCTCGACAAGTGCCGTGTGGCTATGGCCAATCATCAGCCTCAGATGCTGGTTGCGGGTGCTACCAGCATTGCCCGCAGAGCCAATCGGATTCTGTTGGTGGCCAAACGAGAAGTGGAAAATTCAGAAGATCCTAAATTCAGGGAGGTAGTGAAGGCTGCATCTGATGAACTGAGCCAGACTATTTCTCCAATGGTAATGGATGCCAAGGCAGTGGCTGGAAATATCCAAGATCCAAGTAAGTTATTGGTTCCAGTGACAACAGTTTGTTGTATCTGTAAATATATCTGTTGAACGTTTTGAGTGGCAATGTGTTGATCTGTATTATCAGGCCTGCAGAAGGGCTTTCTGGACTCGGGTTACAAGATTCTTGGTGCTGTGGCAAAGGTCAGGGAGGCCTTCCAGCCTCAAGAGCCAGACTTCCCACCACCTCCCCCTGAGCTGGAGCAGCTTAGTGTAAGTCTTCAGATAAGCACAACTTTGACTTTGACAAATGGTTCTTGTGCCTTTTAACAACTAAACCATAACCACTTCAACGTGTTTTTTTTTTGTTTTGTTTTGTTTTTTAAGCTTAATGATGAGGCGGCTCCTCCTAAGCCTCCTCTCCCACAGGGTGAAGTTCCACCCCCCAGGCCTCCTCCTCCAGAGGAAAAAGATGAGGAGTTCCCTGAGCAGAAGGCTGGTGACATGGTTAATGAGCCCATGATGGTGGCTGCAAGGCAGCTTCACGATGAAGCCCGTAAATGGTCGAGCAAAGTAAGTCGCCGCTATGGATATGATCACAACCAGAAATTTGGTAATGGAATACCATTAGAAGAAACCAAATTTAGAATGCAGAAAAAGTCATTAGATTGATGTATTTCAGTGTAAACTGCGGCAAACGCACGCTTCAGGAAACTCCACATTTACTACTGCATATTAGCTATAATAACATTTGAATCCTAAGTCCAATCCAACCATAAGGCTTTGTGTAGTCATGTGTGTGTTCTCAAGTTTTTTGTGTACAAGTAGAGAAGGACTATGCTTCCTTAAGCAGACTTTGGAGAAAAAAATAATACGATGGATTCCTCATCTCTAGCATTTAAAGTTGGTCTCATGTGAGTATAATTTGGGCCTTGCTCTTGGAGAACTTGTTCCAAATATAAACACAAGTGCTGTCATATTTAATTTTGCCATCACCTTATAACATATAACATTCCCTTTTGTGTTTAACACAAAGCAGAAATCCTAAGCTGTTGTAATGTTGGGTGTTGGACTTTCTGTGCCATTCAGCTATTCTGGTCCTAACACAGGCGCACATGCGAATTGATTAATTCAGTTCAATTTAGCTTTATTTGTATAGCACCAAGTCACAACAAAAGTCATCTCAAGGCATTGGATACATACGCACAAACCATAAATAATTCAGAGACAACCCCAAACGATCAAATGATCCCATATGAGGAAGCATTAGGCAACAGTGGAAAGAAAAAACTCCTTTATAGGAAGAAACCTCTGGCAGAACCAGGCTCGGGAAGGGGCAGTCTTCTGCCACGACTGGTTGGGGGAGGGAGGGGGTGAGGGGAGAAAGGAAGAAAGAAGAGACATACTATTCATAACATAAGAACAACATGCAGGTAGACAGATATGACGTGCAAATTCTATCAAAGCTAATTTGACCTAAGATTACAGCATTATTATGGGCTTTTTTCAGGCTTATTAAGCTGACTAAAGAATCTCTTAGGAAGCTCTGCGAGCAGACACATCCGTAGCTGGACCTGGTGGTGTAATGCCCAAACACTATGCACAGTGAGCATAAATAGCAGTTTTTTTATATATAAGTGGACATAGTAGATACTAATAATAAAATTCAAAACTATGACATGCAAAATCCAATCTACACTTGTGAATGACATCCAGTTAAAACATGATATCACATCTAGCTAGCCAGCTGTCACATAGCTCATGCACACAATCAAACACAAGCACAGCGGGCCCTATTGATGTGGACTACAACACTACGCACGCGTCTAGCAGTGGAACAGTATGCATAGTACCGTTATACTACTAGCTACCAACAAATAACATGTGGGAAGTCTATTCAAAAGCTTTGTCAAATAGGAAAGTTTTCAGTTTTGTCTTAAAGGCAGAGAGAGGGTGTCAGTCTCACGGACCCAGGCTGGTAATTGGTTCCATAGAAGAGGGGCCTGATAACTGAAAGCCCTATCCCCCATGGTACTTTTAGAAACGTTAGGGATTACTAGGAGTCCTGCATGCTGAGAGTGTAATAATCTGTTAGAATAATAGGGTACGATCAATTCTTTAAAATAACTGGGGGATTGATTATGTATGGTTTTATATGTCAAGAGAAGAACTTTAAATTTGATTAGCCTCACCCTGCTAGCTCTCACCGCACCTTACAACACCATTATAAAACCTTTACACCACATCAACAGGTTGCTCAGTCTTTAACTGAATAACTTCCAAAAACTTATATTATAATGGACCTAGAGAAGGTGTAATAAAGGTTACATTTAACAGCAGTGGATAAAATTAGCTGTTAACCGCTAGCTGTAGCCAGACATGATAAAATCAGCAGGAGCTGCACAGACGCACACAGTAAAACAGCCAGAAAAAAAAATTTCTAATCTGTGTAAAGTTTATGCATATTATGTGGGTTATGAATTCCAAATATTTCTCATAAATAAATCCCATTGGCTTGTTGTTAGCTTGTAAATTTGATGTTGTATGGATCAGTAGTTGTTCATCTTCCACTAAAAGCTTCTGTATGTACTTTGCTGGACTAATTTAGTCCAAATTCACAAATTTGCGTATCTTTTTGCCAACCTGCTACTGCTCACGTACAGGAAAATAAAAACAGCTGGGACTGCGTATGCTATTATTTTTGTTGAAAATACAATCAACCACCAATGCACATAACCAGTGTATGCATCTTAAATCAAAGCAGTCTTTTTTCATAGATCCGTCTACCAACATTTTGTTTCACTCCCTTCAAATACTTTACTTTAGGATTGATTATACTTTTGTTTTACCTCTTAGGGTAATGACATCATTGGTGCTGCCAAGCGAATGGCCTTGCTGATGGCCGAGATGTCCCGTCTGGTGCGTGGAGGCAGTGGAAACAAGCGTGCCCTCATCCAGTGTGCTAAGGACATCGCTAAGGCCTCTGATGAAGTCACCCGGCTTGCTAAGGAGGTGGCTAAGCAATGTACTGACAAACGTATCCGGACCAACTTGCTTCAGGTGAGTGCAGTCATGTTTATCAGAAGCTTGAATAGTGGGTGTACAGCAAGGATAGACTGTATTTTGTTATTTTGGTGGGGTTTTTTCAATCTGACTACATGAATCAACATATTACAGGTGTGTGAGCGCATTCCCACCATCAGCACTCAGCTCAAAATCCTCTCCACGGTCAAGGCTACAATGTTGGGTCGCACCAACATCAGCGAAGAGGAGTCAGAACAGGTGAGTCAGATCATTTTCCATAATTTAAAAAAAAAAAACTTCTAAGAAAAAATCTCACTTAAGCCACACTTGGTTTTGATTTTTGTCTACGGCAGGCTACTGAGATGTTGGTCCACAATGCTCAGAACCTGATGCAGTCTGTGAAGGAGACTGTCAGGGAGGCCGAGGCAGCTTCAATTAAAATCCGGACCGATGCAGGGTTCACCCTCCACTGGGTCAGAAAGACCCCCTGGTACCAGTAAAGAAGTGAGGTTGGAGAGGACGTTGAAAGGACATACATTTGCTTTATCAGAAATAAGTTATCAACGCCCCACATCTTGATAGGGGCAAACATTCTGTATCGGTCCTGTCTGTAATAGTTGCTGTGATAGAGATGGGATTTACTGTGTGAGGTTTAAGTTTGAATCTTACTGGGAATGTCTGCTCTAAAGTGTGTAAAAAGCATGTTTTAAAACTTATTTTGACAAATCCCAGGAATATATATATTTTGATCAGAAGTTAGATTTCATATTATGTAAGGGATGATGATTCTGGTCTCTCCTAGATGCAAACTACAAGTTAAATATGAGTAAGACTTTCTCATGAGACATTTTTATATCTTTGTACTGATAATTTTTTTGTCGTTATATATGGATTCACTTTTGCTTTGATAAGCACATGGTCTTGAGGAGTTGTTACAAATAGAGTATTGGCCAGTGCTCAGTGCACACAAATTATATTCAGTGGTCTTATTCATGTTTACACTATTCTATGCTATGACAAATAAGAAACACTGTTTTATACATCACAATGCAGTTGTAGCAGCTGTTATTTTCTTTCTGCCAAAGACGTAATTGCAGTTGCCTTTTTTACATCAATACACATGGTTAATGGATGGCTGGTTTTTCTTCTTTAAAACCTGATACAAAATGGGGTGAAAACTTTTTTTTTTTTAATTAACAATAGGCCAAGCATTTTCTTGAACTTTGCATTTTTTCTTGCAAGGGTTGCTTTGAGATTACATTTACTAAACAGGCTTGTGCTAAACTGTAAGGCCTAATAGCCAAAAAGCTATTACATAGGGTTACAAAAATAATTTTTTGTAAGTTGTCTGTGTTTTTTCAACTGATTTAAGACAATTTTGCACCGCAGAATCCGAAAATGACATCCGTTTCTCTCGATCAGGTGCTAAGTAAAAACCTGTACTTACTTAGTACTGTGCATGTACTTACCTTTATATAAAGGTAAGTACATGCAAATTGAATGTTACATCGTCATTGTTCAAAATTCGGAGAATTTCAAGACATAAAAAAGAATTTTGCATCATATAGTGAAAATACCCGTACATGTAAACAAAAACGTATAAAACAACATGTGGCCATAATTCAAAAAGTTGACCTGATTGAGCAAAACCAATGTGATTTTTGGATTCAGCACATCAAAATTGTCCTAAATCAGCTAAAAAAAACTTGGACAATAAATATGGTGTTGACCAGTGTTATCTTGCCTGCTGTTTTTATTTTCTAAATAATATATACACACTTTTGGTCTGATGTAAACAGTCATTGTGTAAGGTAGACAAGGGAAAGACCAGGGCTTAAATACATATAAAGCACAGTGTCTACAGCTGGTGAAATCCTCACATTTTTCTCATCATGTCCTGATACACTAAATATTAAATGGCCCTTTTTGTATTATCCATTGTTGTACTGTTGGTGTGAATGTGTCTTCTTGAGTATCTATTACCAATTGATGTGCCTTGCAAAATAAACTTTATTTGCAATTGATACAATTTTCATTTTTTAAAATGTTTTGTATCATTTTGTACAAGGTGTCACACTGTTGATTTGTATAAAACAACTGGTTGTACATGATTTTTTTGAAGTAACACTAGATGTGTGACTTTTACTTCCAGTCAAAATATGCTCTATGCAAACCCTCATTTTTTTTTTTTAAGGCTCTCAAATGTATGCAATTTAGATGGATTTAAATAGGCGTTAAATTGATTTTATTAGGTTTTCTTTACAGTTTTGTAATAAATCACATTAAACCACTTGTCAATATGTCTGCTGTGTTTTCTGCTGCCAATATTGTAGTTTGCCCACTCAGCTAATACAAGGATTTTCTTCATTTGTTTGTTGTTGTATTTTGATACACATCACCACTTTGTGCAATAAGCATCTTGGCTATAAAGGCAATCTTTGAGTTAAAAAAATAAAATAACCATATTTGAATTTGCTGTTAATGAACAAAGATCAAAAGCTCACCTCTTAAATAATTTTTGTTCAGTTCTTTGATATAACAAATGAAAACTCTACATAAAGCCATGAACTTATTCAAATTTAACATAAAGTGTGAAACACACTAAGTCAGTAATATACGGTGGCCCAGAGAGCGCATCAAAATGCAAAAGCTGCAACACAAATGCAAAAGCCACTACTTTTCTTATACAGTACCTTTTTCCTATAAACTTGCCAATTTTTGTGATAAATTGACCTTTTTTCCACACAAATTTACACCTACAGTTGAAACCAGAAGTTTACGTACACTATAAAAACACACACAACCTTTTTTTCTCACTGACATTCAATCAAAATAGATTTCCTGTTTTAGGTTGGTTAGGATTAACAAAAAAAAATTTATTTGCTAAATATTTTTTAGAGATTTTTTTAATTACTTTCAAGTCCGAAGTTTACATACATTTCCTTAATATTTGGTAGCATTGCCTTTAAACTGCATGACTTGGGTCAAACGTTTTGGGTATCCTTCCACAAGCTTCTCACAATAGTTTGCTGGAATTTTGGCCCTTTCCTACTGGCAGAACTGGTGTAACTGAGACAGGTTTGTAGGCTGCCTTGCTCACACTCGTCTTTTCAGCTCTGCCCACAATTCTTCTATGGTAATGAGATCAGGACTCTGATGGCTGCTCCAAAACATCGACTTTGTTGTCCTTAAGCCACTTTGTGACTAATTTGGTGGTATGCAGAGGGTCATTGTCCATTTGGAAGACCGTTTTCACCCAAGCTTTAACCTCCTGGCTAATGTCTTGAGATGTTGCTTCAATATTTCCACATAAGTTTCTTTCCTCATGATGCAATCTATTTTGTGAAGTTCACCAGTTGTTCCTGCTTCAAAACACCCCCACAACATGATGCTGCCACCCCCATACTTCAAAGTTGGGATGGTGTTCTCTGGCTTGCAAGCTTCCCCCTTTTTCTCACATGATGAAGACCCTGGAGAGACTGCTCCTTGCTCACCTCCGCCCCCTGGTGGGACCAGTGATGGATCCTCTCCAGTTCGCCTACCAGCATGGCATAGGGGTGGAGGATGCAGTGATCTTCCTCCTTCACCGTTCCCTGTACCACCTGGAGAAGCCTGGGAACGCGGTGAGGATCATGTTCTTTGACTTCTCCAGTGCTTTCAGCACCATACAACCAATGATCCTGAGGGATAAGCTGCTGTGCGCAGGGGTGGACCAGCACCTGTCATCATGGATCCTGGACTACCTCACAAACTGGCCACAGTTTGTGAGAACCTGGGATTGTGTGTCCGACATGATCATCGGCAGCACGGGGGCCACCCAGGGGACAATTTTGGCTCCCTTCCTGTTCACTCTTTATACTGCAGACTTCTCACACAACACAACACACTGCCATCTACAGAAGTTCTCTGACGACTCTGCGATCATCGGCCTCATCTCCAATGGAGATGAAGCTGAGTACAGTACAGAGGACTTATCCAGGACTTCGTGGACTGGAGCCATCGGAACTGCCTCCAGATCAACGCGAGGAAAACTAAGGAGCTGGTGGTGGACTGCCGCAGGCAAGGACAACCCCTCACAGCACCAGTAAACATCCAGGGAACAGACAATGAGATGGTGACATCCTAGAAGTACCTTGGTGTTCATCTGAACAATAAACTAGACTGGTCACACAATACCGAAACACTCTACAAGAAGGGACAGCACAGGCTGTTCCTACTGAGGAGGCTCAGGTCTTTTGGTGTTCAAGGGGTGCTCCTGAAGACATTCTACGACATGGTGGTGGCATCAGCCATCACTTTTGGAGTGGTCTGCTGGGGCAGTGCCATTACAGCAGCCAATAGGAAGAGACTGAACAAACTGATCAAGAAAGCTAGCTCTGTCCTGGGGAAACGCCTTGACCCAGTGGAGGAGATGGGCAGACTTTTTTTTTTTTGTTACTTATTTGTACCCGTAGGTAGATTCGGTTTGCAGTCTGGTGACAAGCCACCGGCTGCTGGTTGCTGCGTGCGCGAGCGCCCTAAACCTACATGTTTTTGGTATGCGGGAGGAAACCGGAGAAATCCCGGAGTAAACCCACGCAACACGGGGAGAACATGCAAACTCCACACAGCTCACTGTTGGTCGGGGGCTGGAATCGAACCCACGATCCCCGCGATCCCCCGGCCAAGGGTAAAACTGTGCTGCTACAGTGCTAAACCACTGTGCCACCGTGCAGCCCAGTTTAGCCCAGATGGTGGCTAAACTGTCATCTCTGCTGGAGTCCGAGTCCCACCCTATGCAGGACATACTGAACGCACTGAGGAGCTCATTTAACAGCAGACTACATCATCCTAGGTGCGCAACCGAGAGGTTTCGCAGGTCCTTCCTACCTACGGCTGTCAGATTTTATAACCTAAGCAGGGCTGCTCGCAGAGATAGCAAAAAAAAAAAAAACGTGATGACCTAATAGTATTGAATGCAAAAGACGCAACAGACTTACACAAATGGTCCCCTCCAGTATACAACTACGACAACATCAGTCACTGCGGAGGGTGACAATATGTATGGGTACA
Source organism: Pholidichthys leucotaenia (assembly GCA_020510985.1). Taxonomy (NCBI): domain Eukaryota; kingdom Metazoa; phylum Chordata; class Actinopteri; order Cichliformes; family Pholidichthyidae; genus Pholidichthys; species Pholidichthys leucotaenia. The sequence goes on along the minus strand of CM035836.1, from coordinate 392,242,716 downwards.
TATTCATACTATGTAGGATAACTAAGTAGATGGTTATGCTGTTTATTGCATCTGGCTACAATGCTCCGCACTGTGTATATACATCTATATATTTATGTGTACATAAATATATAGAATATATATAAATATACTGTATATTCCTGTATATATTTGCATCCTTTTATAGAAACGTGGACAGACTGTAATTTACTGTACATACTGTGGTTGTCATTGAATCCTTATTTAAATCCTTCACCTGAACAACGAGAGCAAGTTTTTAGCCAAAGTCAAATTCCTTGTATGTGTTGTGCATACTTGGCCAATAAAGCTGATTCTGATTCTGATTCTGATATGTATATTCACTGCTCTTATTTTCTTATCTTCTAAATTATTGCTCTGAGTGTTGCTGTCCCTGTGCTGTTGCAATCCTGGAATTTCCCCATTGTGGGACTAATAAAGGCTTATCTTATTTTATCTCATCTTTTTCCTGATGGTCATTATGGCCAAACAGTTCAGTTTTAGTTTCATCAGACCACAAGACATGTCTCCAAAAATTAAGGTCTTTGTTCCTGTGTGCATTTGCATACTGTAATCTGGCTTTTTATGTTGCTTTTGAAGTAATGGCTTCTTCTTTGCTGAGTGGCCTTTCAGCCCATGTCGGGAGGGACTTGTCTCATTGTGAATAATGAAGCTTTCAGCCAGCATCTGAAATAATGAAGCTTTCAGCCAGCATCTTCACAAGGTCTTTTGCTTTTGTTCTGAGGTTGTTATGCACATTTCGCACCAAAACACATTCATTTCTGGGACACAGAACTAGTCTTCTCCCTGAGCAGTATGATGGCTGGACATTCCCATGGTGTTTATAATTGTAGATAATTGTTTGAACAGATGAACCTGGCACCTTCAGACATCTGGAAATTGCACCAAGGATGAATCAGACTTGCAGAGGTCCACAATTATCTTCCTGATATCATGGCTAATTTCTGTTGATTTTTCCCATGATGTCACACAAGGAAGCAATGTGTTTGAGATGTGCCTTAAAACACATCCACAGGTGTGCCTCTAATTAACTCAAATGTTGTCAATTAACCTATCAGAAGCTTCCAAAACCATGACATCATCATCTGGGCTTTCCCAAGTTGCTTAAAGGCATAGTAATCTTAGTGTATGTAAACGCCTGACTTTGAAGAAAGTAATAATCCATTATTTAGCAAATGTAAAAGTCAGTTAGCAAATAGAAATAATTTTGGTACTCCTAACTAACCTAAAACAAGAAAAGTTTAGCTTGATTTAATGACAGCCTGTGAGGGGGAAAAAGGTTGTCATTTTAGACAGTCCATATAAACATCTGATTTCAACTGAATGTACTCTACATAAATTTGAAATTTTTTTCTAATAAATTTACTTATTTTTTCTTCATAAATTTTCAATATAATTGTTGTACATTTGCAACAGTAATCCCACCAGTTTGTGACATTTTTCTCTTAGATGTGTTAGCCTGAGGAAAATTATAAGATAAGATAAGATAAGCCTTTATTAGTCCCACAACGGGGAAATTCCAGGATTGCAACAGCACAGGGATAGCAACACTCAAAGCAATAATCAGAAGGCAAGAAAAAAAAAAGCAAGCAAGCAAGAGCAGCTAATATACATATGTACATATTACTATAAATATATATATATACACAGAGACATACAGTGTAGAGCATTGTAACTGGATGGGATAAATATATCAGTATATAAACACACAGTACGGAGCATTGCAGCTAGATGGAATAAATATGTAAATATATAAACACAGTGCGGAGCAATGTAGCTAGATGGAATAATATGTAGATATATAAACACACAGTGCGGAGCATTGTAGCTAGATGGAATGAATATATAGATATATAAATATAAACATAAACATAAACACACCCAGTGCGGAGCATTGTGGCTAGATGGAATAAATATGTAAATGTATAAACACACACAGTGCAGAGCATTGTTGCTAGATGGGATGAAACCGCACAACCGTCTACTTAGTTATCCTACATGGTATGATTATGTGCCCATATATATTCTCACCCTCCGTAGCTACCGGTATTTTCCTAGTTGTATGCCGGAGGGGACCATTGTGTAAGTCTATTGCATCTTTTGCATTCAAAAAACTATTAGGTTGTTACGTCTTTTGCTATCTCTGCGAGCAGCCCTGCTTAGGTTGTACAGTCTGACAGCCGTTGGTAGGAAGGACCTGCGAAACCTCTCGGTTGTGAACCTGGGATGATGTAGTCTGCTGCTAAATGAGCTCCTCAGTGCATTCAGTATGTCCTGCATAGGGTGGAACTCGGACTCCAGCAGAGATGACAGTTTAGCCACCATACTTCTCTCTCCTATCTCCTCCACCGGATCAAGGCGCTGCCCCAGGACGGAGCTAGCTTTCTTGATCAGTTTGTTCAGTCTCTTCCTATCGGCTGCAGTAATGCCACTGCCCCAGCAGACTACTCCAAAAGTGATGGCTGATGCCACCACCGTGTCATACAATGTCTTCAGCAGCGCCCCTTGTACACCAAAAGACCTGAGTCTCCTCAGTAGGAACAGCCTGCGCTGTCCCTTCTTGTAGAGTGCATCAGTATTGTGTGACCAGTCTAGTTTATTGTTCAGATGAACACCCAGGTACTTGTAGGATGTCACCATCTCAATGTCTGTTCCCTGTATATTTACTGGTGCTGTGAGGAGTTGTCCTTGCCTGCGGCAGTCCACCACCAGCTCCTTAGTTTTCCTCACGTTGATCTGGAGGCAGTTCCGATGGCACCAGTCCACGAAGTCCTGGATAAGCCCTCTGTACTCAGCTTCATCTCCATTGGAGATGAGGCCAACGATCGCAGAGTCATCAGAGAACTTCTGTAGATGGCAGTGTGTTGTGTTGTGTGAGAAGTCCGCAGTATAAAGAGTGAACAGGAAGGGAGCCAACACCGTTCCCTGGGGGGCCCCCGTGCTACTGATGATCGTGTCGGACACACAGTCCCGGGTTCTCACAAACTGAGGCCGGTTCGTGAGGTAGTCCAGGATCCATGATGACAGGTGCTGGTCCACCCCTGCGCGCAGCAGCTTGTCCTTCAGGATCATCGGTTGGATGGTGTTGAAAGCACTGGAGAAGTCAAAGAACATGATCCTCACCACATTCCCGGGCTTCTCCAGGTGGGACAGAGAACGGTGAAGGAGGAAGATCACCGCATCCTCCACCCCAATGCCATGCTGGTAGGCGAACTGGAGTGGATCCATCGCTGGTTCCACCAGGGGGCGGAGGTGAGCAAGGAGCAGTCTCAAACAAATACATATACATACATATGTATGTATATACAATATACAGTACATACATACTCATACAAACTCCACATACGACATGAAAGTACAGTTTTGTTTAAAGAAAAACTAAAACTAAAGCTACTGGAGAACATGTAAATCACTGATTCTCCAGACATGGGACAAACCATGTCCAGCAGTTGTAATTGCTATTGGACAAAAAAAAAAAAAATTAAAACCAGAGCTGTCGTGAGGGATTGACTATAGGATGTACTGAACACAATCATCACTATAAAAGCAAGAAATCTGTCTGTCACGCTTCATAGAACATCATAGGACGCCCTATGATCTCTGCCTGAACATCATAGGATGTCCCATGAACTCAGGCATCACAGGACTCCATGTGTCTTTATGATGTCATATGGCTGTTTTTATGATGTCATATGGCTCATAGACAAATATGTCTTTATGATGTCATATAGATCATCACTCACGATGCCTAGACTAATGTGTCTTTATGATGTCTGATGGCTCAAAATTGGCAAGGTGAATAAGTCACAGGGCCAGTCTTTACAGCATGTTTGTTTTCTGCACAACAGATTTCTGCAGCCATGGCCAATTCTACATTGCCGCGAGCAGAGTTGCCAGATCAAGCAGTCTTCGCATTGTTGCTCAAGATGAAGAAACTAAGCAAAAGCACCACTTTCTCAGCAATGTCGTTTTTAAAGAGGTGCTCACACAGTAAAAATGTGTAACCTTGAAGAATGCCAGTCTACACTACAAATGTGTAAAATGCCAAGCAAAACGCTGATTTTCTTCTGGTGCTCCGGTTTCTTGGTTTCTACGGGCATGCACGAGCCTTCCTGAACAGGGTCGAAGCCACTTTTTGCTCAGATCTATTTTCATGATCCTGCCCATGAACTGAAATAACGACTCACCTATACCTCAACCAGTGGTCTGAACGAAGAAGAAGAAGACCCACCAGGTGGAGAGCAATAGAATGAGAACTGCTGTATGTCAGAAAAGATGCCGTGAACATGAAACACCTCAGGTTCCAGCAGTATGCTGCAGGCATGACTGTGAACAACACAGCTGTCTGAGACAGGAGGAGACCCTTCAGCAACGGGCATGCAGAAATACTTGCTGATACTTGGTTTCTACGGGTATGCACGAGTATGTACTAGTTTCCTTCAATTTCACTTAATCATTATTATATTAAACTATGACACCTATTGCCTTACCACTACCTCTAAAATGGTCTGTCTTCAGAGAAAAGTATAAACTTTCATGTGCAATAAACTGCTTAAAATGTTTTTCAATTATTAAAAAGAGCTTGCTTTATCAAAAGAAACATTTGACGATATATCAAAGCAAAATGGTTTTTCAACAATATATTCATCCCCCACAGGTCAAAGAGCCCTTTGGGCAAAGACCGAAGGGGGATTGTGTCATGGGGCAGTCCGTCCATCTGTCTGTCCCACATTGGGAAATAAAATCCTCCTACAGTTTTGTTCCGATTGTTTTGAAACTTGGTACCAGGGTTTGAGATACACTGATGATGTGCATATTATAATTTGGTTCTGATCAGATGAGTTTTTGCAGGAGTTGTAGCCCTTGACTTATGACCTCCTATTTCATCTCACTTCATAGACAGTAACTGTCTTGTGAAATAAACTCCTCCTACAGTTTGTTCCAAATGTTTTGAAACTTGGTACCGTGGTTTGATATACACTGATGATGCGTATATTGCAATTTGACTCTCATCGGAAGACCTTGAGGTCAAAGATTAGAGGTCAGATTTCCCTAAATCTTGTAAATGCAATAACTACTGAAAGAAATGATGTAGGCTTTTCAAATCTCTACAGTAGTTGTATCTAAGATGCATCTTGGATGACTTACACTCTGACCTAACTATGGGTGTGGGGCCAAAAGGTCAAAGTTAACATTGTAGTTGCACTATGGTAAATGCTAAATTTACTATTACTATAAAACGAGTAAAGCGCGGGCCACCAAACCTGGAATACAGGTTCACCCTGGGATCCTGAACTCTATGGGCTTGGGTTAAAAAAGGTCAAGTTTAAGGGATAAGGATCTGTACTGATATAATACTTTTTCTAGTCTTGAAGACGATGCAAAGCACTTCACTAGTACTAACTCCCTATTCTAAGGGTCTATAGGAGACAGATACCAAGGGACAATTTAGAATGACCAATTAACCTAACATGCAAGTGTAATGAAGGTAACTTTATTACTTACAGTAAATATATACACAATGGACAATAATTCTCAATATGTTAAATAATGACTCAATAACCTTTATTCAGTTGTATTTTAATGAAGCAGTGCAATTTGTTGTAGACTTGCTCACTGGTCCTGAGAAGGTTGGTCTGGAAGAAATGGATATGAGTGAGCTAGTCAGGAGGATGTATGTAGATAAGACATGGCACTGTAGAAAACATAGGTGCATGTAGTGATGGGACGGCAGGCTCCGGAGCTTCGAGGGTGCTCCGAGCTTGTCCAGGAAATATTTGGCAAAGTGCGTTTCGAGGCGTGTATTGTGACATTGTACCACGTGACTGGGTCAGGTTCAGGTTACTTTATTTGTACCCGTAGGTAGATTTGTTTTGCAGTCTGGTGACATCCATATTTACAAGCCACAAATTACATTCAACATAGACACAAACACAGGCACACATGAAGCTGACTATAAACATGATAAAAATACTCAAGGCTCCATCAATCAGGGTATAAAATGACAAAGAGATGGGAGAAAAACCAGAGGTAAGAGAGAAGGGTCATATTAAAAGTTAAAAACTAGTCAAAGAGGTTAAAAACTCAAAGGTCTAAAATCCAATAAAATATTTAGAACCCAAGTAACATCCTACAAAAATAAGTAAATATAAAATGGAGTTAATAAATAGGTACCTAAATTGTGTGCAATATATTGTCACAGCTTGTTCAACTCTTTGACAGCAGCAGGAACAAAGCTGTTTTTGTAGCGCTTGTGGCTTATATTATTCATATATCCATACCTACATATGTATAGACATAAGAGGAATGTTTAGAGATTGCATATGTAGAATGACCTCACGTCTCAGAGCAGGACAAGAGGTCTCGACCACTGGCAAAGATCAACGAGCAGACGGAGACGCAGCGGTGGAGACCTGAACAAACTTCCTGACCCCCCAGGGTCAGGTGGAAGAGAGAGAGGACAATGGAGAGGGATTACGCTGATGCGGGATGTCGGCTTTGATATGAAATGTCTTTTGTTGTGTGTGGGTATAAGTATGAAGGTCTGACTGCGCTCAGCCCCTTCATTCTGCTTCTGCATCGAGATGAGACATGTTAGGGACTGGAAGCTGATAATAAAACTTGATTTATAAAATCACTTCGCTTCCTCATTTCAAGCTCCCTACATTGGTGACCAGACGTGAGGATGGACCAAAGACGTTCTCCCGCTACAAGCTCATTAGAGGCGACCCAGGCAAGCGCCGTCGCCAACGCAGACAGGGGAACGGATGGAAGACGTTCCCCCACAGCAGAATCGTCAGAGAGGGCTCAACCGAGCACCGTCCCCAGCCCCGCCGTGAGAACGGAAGAAAGGCGTTCTCGCCCTACAGACTCATCAGAGGCGGCCCAGGCAAGCGCCGTCGCCGTCAAACTCCCAGAGTTCTGGCAAAATGACCCGAGCTTGTGGTTCCAGCAGGCTGAGGCTGGTTGCACTGGCGGGGATTATGGCGGATGAGACCAAATTTTATCACATCATCGCCAGACTCGATGCCGCCACATCAAGATGCGCGCGGAGCGTGATACAACAACCGCCCGCCCATGACAAATACAGAGAACTGAAGGCGACCCTCATCGAGAGCTTCGTCCCCTCGGCCGAGGAAAGGGCCGGGAGGATTCTGGCGATTTACGGCCACGGAGGACGCAGACCGATGGTCCTCATGGAAGACATGCTGCAGCTGAGGGAGGCAGACAATGACAACTTCCTCTTTCAGCATATCTTCCTCAGCACTCTGCCGTCGCACATGAGAGGGATCCCGGCCAACATGCGGTGTAGCACCCAGCAGGACTTCCGCGCGCTGGCCCGAGAAGCGCAGCGGCTCATCAACTCCTGCGGCGAACAGATGGCCACAGCAGCATCTGCAGATCTCGGCGCAGAAGCCCAGAGCAGCGGAGAGTCACAGACGACGGAGCAGAACCCGCCCACCATGGCAGCGACGCAACCAAGGCGCAGCAAGCGGAATGACCTCTGCTACTATCATCAACGTTTCGCCGAGAGGGCGTATAAATGCGTGCCCCCCTGCAATTTCAAGAGCTCAGGAAACGCCAAAGCCGAGGAATCGTTAGCAGCTATGGCTCTTGGCGAGACAAACAAGCTGCTCTACGTGACTGACGGACGCTCCGGAAGACAGTTCCTCATCGACACCGGAGCTCAGGTGAGCTTCATCACCCCGTCCAACGCAGACCGGGCAACAGGACCCCGGGGAAACGGAGCGATGGCAGCTAACGGCTCGATCATCGACACTTTCGGTGAAAGAAACCTGCCTCTGTCCATTCACGGCCGCAACTATAGGTGGACATTTATTATAGCGGCGGTGAGTTTTAACTTGTTGGGCGCTGATTTCTTATGTGCACATGGGTTGTTAGTCGATCTTGCAAACAGACGCTTGGTTAATGCACTGTCATTTTCTTCTATCCCCTGTTCAGCTCGAGTCTCTCCACCACCCGTGCAGGCCAGCGTCACCTCAGCAGGAGGTAAGTTTGACCAACTCCTCACCCAATTTCCAGCACTCACAGTTCCCAAATTTTCAGCAACAGTAGCGAAACACGGGGTTGAACACTTCATCCCCACAACAGGCCCACCTGTTTTTGCCAAAGCTCGGCGCTTAGATGCGACCAAGCTCGCCATAGCACGCGACGAGTTTGCCAGCCTGGAAAAACTGGGCATTATTCGGTGCTCGAAAAGCCCTTGGGCATTGCCACTACATATGGTCCCGAAAACCGATGGTTCTTGGAGACCTTGCGGTGATTACCACAGATTAAACAATGCAACAGCGCATGACCGCTACCCCATCCCTCACATCCAAGATTTTTCACTACATCTGGCGGGTGCGCGCATTTTTTCTAAAATAGACCTGGTCCGTGGCTACCACCAAGTTCCGGTCCGACCGGAGGACGTTCCTAAAACGGCTGTAATAACCCCTTTTGGTCTTTTTGAATTTTTGCGAATGCCATTCGGCCTCAAAGGCGCTGCTCAAACTTTTCAGCGTATGATGGACGCAGTATTACGCGACCTCCCCTTCGTGTTCGTCTACCTCGACGATATTCTGGTAGCCAGCACGTCGGAGGAAGAACACGAACAACACCTCACTACGGTTTTTCAGAGGCTAGAAGAGCACGGGTTAATAATTAACCCAGCCAAATGCCGATTCGGCGTGTCACAAATTGATTTTTTAGGACACAGAGTTTCACCAGAAGGGGCAGTCCCATTGCCGGACAAAGTACGCGCGGTAGCAAATTTCCCCCGACCACAAACGGTCAGATCGCTACAGGAATTTTTAGGAATGGTAAATTTTTACAACCGTTTCCTCCCTCGCGCAGCTCAACTCATGCAGCCTCTATATGCCGCGCTCAGAAAACAAAAACCCTCCAACGCGGTCGAATGGACCCCGGAGCGGGAACGTGCCTTCGCGGAAGTAAAAAGAGCACTAGCGGATGCCGCATTGTTGGTCCACCCCGATCCCTCGGCCCGCATAGCGCTGACCACAGACGCTTCAGACCTGGCCATAGGGGCGGTTGTGGAGCAACATGTCGGCGGAACCTGGCAACCGCTAGCATTTTTTAGTAAATCCTTAAACCAAACCGAGCGCAAATACAGCACTTTTGACAGAGAGCTGCTAGCGCTTCATTTATCCATCCGCCATTTCCAGTTCTGGCTGGAGGGGCAGCGTTTCACGGCTTTTGTAGACCACAAACCACTCACTTTTGCGATGGCTAAAATTTCAGAACCGTGGTCAGGCAGGCAACAAAGACAGCTGGCTGCAATTTCAGAGTTTACCACAGATATCCGACACGTGGCAGGCAAACTTAATGTGGTGGCAGACTGCCTCTCCCGCGCCGTGACATCGTCAGGGCACGAGGAAGCAGATTATACTACCGCAGCCACAGAGCTCATGGCCAACGCGGATGCGTACGCGGCCCCAATTCACGTAGGGATAGATTACGCGGCCATGGCAGCAGAACAAAGCAGTGACGCGGACGTGTGCGCGCTCCAGTCTGGACCAACAGGGTTAAGGCTGGAGGAAAGGGGTTTACGTGACGGTGTGCCCCCCCTAATCTGCGACGTGTCAACCGGTCGACCTTGCCCGGTAGTCCCAGCCGCGTGGCGCCGCCGCGTTTTTGACTCGGTGCGTTCCCTCGCGCACCCAGGGGTGCGCGCCTCGGTGAAAATGGTCGCGGAGAAATTTGTTTGGCCAGGCCTGCGTAAAAATGTAAAGGAGTGGGCGAGGACTTGCATGTCCTGCCAACGCGCCAAAATTCACAAACACACAAAAGCTCCTCTAGAACCTTTCCGAATCCCAGCCAGGAGGTTTGACCACGTACACGTCGACCTCGTGGGCCCACTACCGTCGTCGCAGGGGTTCACACTCCTTTTAACAATGGTAGACCGTACCACACGCTGGCCAGAAGCGGTCCCACTGGCGTCAACCACAGCCGCGGAAGTCGCTCGCGTTTTTTTAACAACCTGGGTGGCGCGTTTCGGCGTCCCATCGGACATCACGTCCGATAGGGGGCCCCAATTTGTCTCAGAACTGTGGTCAGCCATGGCCAGCAGCTTAGGGGCGACAATTCATCGCACCACCGCGTATCACCCTCAGGCTAACGGGTTATGCGAGCGTTTTCATAGGTCTTTAAAGGCCGCCCTCAGGGCCTTACTGACGGATACAGATTGGGTGAATAAACTTCCCTGGGTTTTATTAGGGTTGCGTTCTGCGCCTAAGGAGGATCTAGACGCCTCCCCGGCAGAATTAGTTTTTGCACAACCTCTCAGGCTCCCGGGTGAGTTCTTACCAGAACATCCAGAGCCCGGGCACCTACCAGCCCTGAGGCCCCTAAACAGCACGGGACCGGACATGCTCCCCGGACCCGTACATCACTCTTTTCCGCGGGTTTTTGTTCCCCAAGCTTTGAAAAATGCCGAGTTCGTTTTTGTTAGACACGAAGCTTTAAAACCAACCCTCCGCCCACCATATGACGGACCATTTAGAGTGCTGGAACCTGGTGATAAGCATTTTGTGCTTGATTTAGGGGACAGAAAGGAAACAGTCAGCATTGACAGACTTAAACCTGCTTTCATGTTGAGCGACGAACCTGCACGGGTGGCGAGAGCACCTCAACGGGGTAGACCCCCCAAGAGAAACAACTCAGCCCCCCCGCAGGGACCAAATAACCACTCTCCTCCCCAAGTTGCAGATCCTTTACAGGACGGCCCCGCCAGGACGCCAAAGCGGGCCTACAGCAGATTTGGGAGAAGATTGAAACCCAGACGACACATAGACTGATGTAAAATTGACAAAGGGTTGTTAACTATGCTGTCGGATTGTGCCGTTACAGTTTTAAGGCTGACTTATGACATAAACTATACTGTTGTTGTTACCACTGAATTTTTAACAGGAGCATGCTACATAGCTTGAAGGTTAACATGACTGCTGAAGATATTTTTCCTTTTTCCTGTTGAGATGAATAACGGTATAATATGTCATGGATGTTATCTTAAGCTGTAAACTTAATTTGATTGTCCTTTTCTTAGATGTTTGGGGGGGGCTGTGGCTTATATTATTCATATATCCATACCTACATATGTATTGACATAAGAGGAATGTTTAGAGATTGCATATGTAGAATGACCTCACGTCTCAGAGCAGGACAAGAGGTCTCGAACACCGGCGAAGATCAACGAGCAGACGGAGACGCAGCGGTGGAGACCTGAACGAACTTCCTGACCCCCCAGGGTCAGGTGGAGGAGAGAGAGGACAATGGAGAGGGATTACGCTGATGCGGGATGTCGGCTTTGATATGAAATGTCTTTTGTTGTGTGTGGGTATAAGTATGAAGGTCTGACTGCGCTCAGCCCCTTCATTCTGCTTCTGCATCGAGATGAGACATATTAGGGACTGGAAGCTGATAATAAAACTTGATTTATAAAATCACTTCGCTTCCTCATTTCAAGCTCCCTACAGCGCTGGGTTTTACTTTTTGGGACAGCAAACCGCCGTCTTGAGGGTAAGAAGCTGAAAGTTGCAGTGCAAAGGGTGGAAGTCATCATTTAAAATGGAGGTAGCCATCCTTTGTACTTGTCTGGTGTACAGGGATGACAGGCTCAGCTGTGGCTCACCAAGCAAACAACTGGGCCATCTAACTACCTGATCCAAGGATTTCCTCTGTTTCAGTTTTATCTGACCAAGCCATGACACTAAAGAAAAGGATAAAACAGATTCAATAAAAGCCCGATAAAACATTGTCATTATGGTTCGGTCAATTTGGAAGCGTGCAAGTTTTCTCAAGCAATGCAAATGTTGCTGACCCTTTTTGCACACCCTTTCACAGTTCTCTTCAAAGAACTGTGAATGGTCAGGAAGCCATTCATGATTTTGCACGCAACATGAAATAAAGTGAGCAGCAATACACAATGGAAATCCCCATCCCTCACATTTTGTGTTGTCGATGTTTGACTATGCAAGGGATTTGTCACAGCCAATTTTCAGATGGAACCAGCACCAAAAACACAGACTTCTCCTGTTTGGGAACAGTTTGATCTCATTTCTCCCACTGATACATTTTTCACAAATAGCTATTGTAACTGAAATGATAGCCTAGCGGTAAAGCATCTGCCCCACACTAGGGAGGCTGGGGTCTAATTCCAAGCAAGGTCATTCTTGTAGTTTTATTTTTATTTGCAAGGTGAAGTGTCTGTTGTGTTTCAAAGAGCTTGGAGCATTATGCTGAGGCACTATTGTGCATTTATTGAAATGGAAAAAATGCACATTCAACCAATAATACCCTTGCAAAAATCTGCATGCTGTATACTTTTTGTCGATGACATGGCCTAGTAGAGCAAATGAAGTTTCACATGAAGCTTCATCTATATGAACAACTTTGATGAAAAGCCTCAAGTCTTAAAGAAAGTCTTATCTAGCCATCATTAAGTAGTAGCTTAGAGGTAAACCATCTTTCCCACAGCTGGGAAGCTGGGGTTCAAGTCCCAGCTGGGCCATTCTTATAATTTATTTTTATTTGCATGGTGAAGTGTCTGTTGTGTTTCAAAGACCTTGGATACAACAATAACACATCATTATGCTGAGGGACTATTGCACCCTGAATGACAATAAGGACAAAGGTGAATGTACTCGGAAAGACACTTGTCTACCCTACACTGTACAAACTTGCAGTAGCCTTCCTTTGCACACCTGCATCCTCTGTGCTGTGAGAGAGTATTCTCCAAAGCTGGAGAAATAATCTAAAAAAAAAAAAATCACCTTTGTCCAAAGACTATTGAAAAGTTATTATTTCTTAATAAAGATGGATAAGTACCACAAGCACATTCACCTGAGTTTTATTATTTCTTTTTTCCTTTATGATCATTGATATTTCTTAAAAGTACATTTATTGAAATGGAAATGTCAGAGTGGTTAGCACTGTGGCAGCACAGCAACTCACCCTTGGCCGGGGGATCCTGGGTTCGATCCCGACCAACACTGATCTGTGTGGAGTTTGCATGTTCGCCCCACGTCTGTGTGGGTTTACTCCGGGATTTCTCCGGTTTCCTCCCACATGCCAAAAAACATGCAAGTTAGGTCAATTGGCATTAAACTGGGGATTTTAAATTGTCCTTAGGTATGACTGTGAGAGTGAATGGTTGTCTGTCTCTCTGTGCTGACCCTGCGATGGACTAGTGATCTGTCCAGGGTGTACTCTGCCTTTCGCCCAAAGATGCTGGGATAGGCTCCAGCCCCCCCGCGCCCCGAAAAGGATTAAGCAGAAGAAGATAGATGGAAAAAATACACATTAAGCCAGTAATGCCATTGTAAAAATCTGCATGTTGTATATGTTTTGTCCACTGGATGGCCTAGAAGAGAAAATGAAGCTTCACAGGAGGCCTCGTCTATATGAGCCATTTTGATGAAAGGCCTGAAGTCCTCTAGAATGCCTCATCTGGCCATCATTAGTTGCATGTTACTCACTTTATGTTTCTCCCGTGTCTCCAGGTGTTCATGACAAAAGAGTCCCCTTCTTCTTCTTCTGTTAGATTTGATTGGCTGTTCGCAACCAGCTCAAAGGTGCATTACCGCCACTGACTTGATTATATTTTCCTCATAGCTTTGTGACGTTTTCTTCATAGCTTTGTGGCATTTTCCTCCTAGCTTTGTGATGTTCTCCTCTTAGCTTTGTGACGTTTCCCTCTAATCGTATCACTCTGTGATATTTTCCTCATAGCTTTGTGAAGATTTCCTCATAGCTTTGTGACGTCGTCCTCATAGCTTTCTGACGTAATCCTCATATCTTCGTGGCTTTGTGACAGCGTCTGCCTCATAGCTTTGTGACGTTTTGACCAAGAATCGGGATTCATCCAGGTTTTGTTGTCGTCACCCGCATCACTGCTTATATCACTCTTCTTCTTCTTCTTCTTCTTCTAGGTCTGATTGCCGGAAAGGCAACCAGAATGCAGTTGCACCATCGAGAATGGGAGGGGCAAAAAAAACTAAATTCTTTTGATTAATCCAGTCCCCTTCTTCTTCTTCTTCTCTCGGTTACTGGCGGATCGCAAACAACTGAAAGGTGCATACCGTCATCTACTGTACAAGAGTGTATAACATTATGTCATCTGAGTCCAACCCCTGTGACTCAATCCTGTGTTATTTAAAAAAGAGAAAAGAGCCCTTCTCGTGATTCTTATTGCCTCTCCATCTCCATCTCTTCCCAGAATCCCAGTTAAATCCCATTCCCTACTGGCCTCTCAAACTTCATTTTCCATTATCTGTCTTTCATTTTCGTATTTGTGACAGTGTAATAAGATGTGCTTGACATTTTCTTTTACTCCACATTCTCTACATTTGTCACTTTCACTTTTCCCCATGGTGAATAAAGTGCCATTTAAACCTGTGTGATCCAGTCTGAGTCTTGCCATAATGATGTCTTCCCTCCTTTTGGTTGTTATGAAATTCTTTATTGCAATAGATTTTTGTATTCAGTGCAGTGCAGCAGCACTGCAGCAGCACAGTTTACCCTTGGCCGGGGGATTGTGGGGATCGTGGGATCGTGGGTTCGATCCCAGCCCCCGACCAACAGTGATCTGTGTGGAGTTTGCATGTTCTCCCCGTGTTGCGTGGGTTTACTCCGGGATTTCTCCGGTTTCCTCCCACATGCCAAAAACATGCATGTTAGGTTAATTGGCTGTTCTAAATTGTCCCTAGATATCTGTTTCCTATAGGCCCTTAGAATAGAGGGTTAGTATTAATGAAAGCGCTTTGAGTGGTCTTTGTGACTAGAAAAGCGCTATATAAGTGCAGGTTAGTTAGTTAGTAGTTAGTATTTTATAATACGATCTACCTTTATGATCTTCATCCCATCTTTTTTTGCCATAGCTCAGTTCCTTTTTTCTTGATTACTGCTTTCCCTTCACCTTTTTCAAGAGACAATGGTATAGTTATCTCTTTTCCAAGAGCACTTTTTGCTAATTTGTCTGCACAGTCATTCCCTTTCAACCCTTCATGTGTAGGAACCCAACAAAACTGAACTTGTCCACCACCCCTGTGTACCCTAAATAAACTGTGATATAGCTCAATCACCAAGTCTTCCCTTGTAGATTTTAGTGTCTGTATGGTTTTTAGCGCTGCAAGTGAGTCCGTGCACACCACCACCCGTTCCGGTCTGACCTCCTCCATCCACTGCAAAGCAATAATTATTGCCACCATCTCTGCTGTAAGCACGGATGTATTGTTGGAGAGTCTTTTTAAGATGGTCATTTTAAACTCTGGGATGTATACTCCAACTCCATCAGAGCCCTCTTTATTCTTTGAACCATCTGTATAGAGCTGTAAGAAGTTATGAATGAATGAATGAATCAATGAATGAATGAATGAATTTATTTCGGATAATACAGTACAGGTTGAAGAAACTGTATAATATAACAACAAGGTCAAATTAGACAAAGACTCCTTCTACTAAACAATTCCACGTGAGTTATCCGAAATGGGTGATGGCTGAAGCCGCAGCTTATATTGCCCACCCATATTCCATCCAAGAATTCAAAGAAAAAAGAGTAAACAAGACAAGAGTGATTACAATTTAGAACAAAGCTAAGACAAAGTGTGACTGAGAGAAAAAAAAAAAAAAAAAAGAAAACTAAGCTAAGCAAAGTTAAGCAGTTACTATTCGAGACAAATCTAAGACAGAATGTCACAGAGAGAAAAAAAAAAAAAAAAAAAACTAAGCTACAACACAACACAGGCTGGAAATGTCAATCCTTATGTGAGTTTACATCCATCCATCCATCTTCTACCGCTTTTCCGGAGGTCCGGGTCGCGGAGGCAGCAGTTCAAGCAGAGAAGCCCAGACTTCCCTCTCCCCAGCCACCTGCTCCAGCTCTTCAGAGGGGATACCAAGGCGTTCCCAGACTAGCTGGGAGACATAGTCTCTCCACCGAGTCCTGGGTCTGCCCCGGGGTCTCCTCCCAGTGGGACGTGCCTGAAACACCTCAAGTGGGAGGCGTCCAGGAGGCATCCTAATCAGATGCCCATACCACCTCAACTGACTCCTTTCAATGTGGAGGAGCAGCGGTTCTACTCTGAGCCTCTCCCGGATGACTGAGCTCCTCACCCTATCTCTGAGGGTGAGTCCAGCAATCCTACGGAGAAAGCTCATTTCAGCCGCTTGTATCCGCGATCTCGTTCTTTCGGTCATTACCCAAAGCTCGTGACCATAGGTGAGAGTAGGAACGTAGATTGACTGGTAAATCGACAGCTTTGCCTTAGAACTAAGCTCCCTCTTCACCACAACAGACCGGTACAACGTCCGCATCACTGCAGATGCTGCTCCAATCCGTCTGTCGATCTCTCGCTCCATTTTCCCCTCACTCGTGAACAAGACCCCAAGATACTTAAACTCCTCCACTTGGGGCAGGAGCCTGTCCCCAACCCGGAGAGGACAATCCACCTTTTTCCGGCTGAGGACCATGGACTCGGACTTGGAGGTGCTGATTCTCATCCCAGCCGCTTCACACTCAGCGGCAAACCGTCCCAGCAAGAGCTGTAGGTCATTGCTGGATGAAGCCAACAGGACAACATCATCTGCAAACAACAGAGATGAGATCCTGTGGTCACCAAGCATGACACCCTCCATTCCCTGGCTGCGCCTAGAAATCCTGTCCATAAAAATTATGAACAGGACCGGTGACAAAGGGCAGCCCTGGCGGAGTCCAACTCTCACTGGGAATGACTCCGACCGAGTGTTGGCAATGCGAACTAAACTCTCACAACGGTCGTACAGAGACCGAATAGCTCGTAACAACAAGCCCGATACCCCATACTCCCGAAGCACCCCCCACAAAAATCCACGAGGGACGCGGTCAAATGCCTTCTCCAAGTCCACAAAACACATGTAAACTGGTTGGGCAAACTCCCACGAACCCTCAAGAATTCTCGAGAGGGTAAAGAGCTGGTCCGATGTGCCACGGCCAGGACGAAAACCACATTGCTCCTCCTGAATCCGAGGTTCGACCAACGGCCGGACTCTCCTCTCCAGTACCTTGGCATAGACCTTCCCAGGGAGGCTGAGGAGTGTGATCCCTCTAAAGTTGGAGCACACCCTCCGGTCCCCTTTTTTGAAGAGAGGAACCACCACCCCGGTTTGCCATGCCAAAGGCACTGCCCCCGACCTCCACGCAATGTTGCAGAGGCGTGTCAACCATGACAACCCAACAACATCCAGGGCCTTGAGGTACTCGGGGCGAATCTCGTCCACCCCCGGGGCCCGGCCACCAAGGAGATTTTTAACCACCTTGGCGACCTCAGCCCCTGTGATAGGCGAGTCATCCCCCTCGTCCCCAAACCCTGCTTCCTCTGTGGAAGGCGTATCAGTGGGATTGAGGAGATCCTCGAAGTATTCCTTCCACCGCCCGACGATATCCCCAGTTGAAGTCAACAGTGTCCCATCCGCACCATACACAGTGTGGACGGGGAGCTGCTTTCCCCTCCTGAGCCGCCGAACAGTTTGCCAGAATCTCTTTGAAGCCGACCGAAAGTCTTGTTCCATGGCCTCACCGAACTCCTCCCATACCCGGGTTTTTGCTTCAGCAACCACCCGAGCTGCACTCCGCTTGGCCTGCCGGTACACCTCAGCTGCTTCGGGAGTCCCACAAGCCAACCAAGCTTGATAGGACTCCTTCTTCAGCTTAATGGCCCCCCTCACCACTGGTGTCCACCACTTGGTTCGGGGGTTGCCACCACGAGATGCACCGACCACCTTGCGGCCGCAGCTCTGGGCTGCCGCTTCAACAACAGAGGTGGAGAACATGGCCCATTCAGACTCCATGTCTCCAGACTCCCTCGGAATGTGGTTGAAGTTCTTCTGGAGGTGGGAGTTGAAGACCTCCCGGACAGGGGCCTCAGCCAGACGCTCCCAGCACACCCTCACTATACGTTTGGGTCTACCAGGTCTGAATGGCTTCCTCCCCTGCCATCGGATCCAACTCACCACCAGGTGGTGATCAGATCCCAAGCTTTCTAAACTGGCTTTTGGGAGTTTACATGTCGTCTTGTAAATATGTTTGGAGTATTTCTTCCTTTAGTTTTTGTTTAAATTGTCCAAGCATTGTACATGATTTTAATTCAGGTCCAAAATCGTTCCATAATCTGACTCCTTGCACTGAAATACAGTGTTGCTTGGTGGTTGTTCTCACTGTAGGCTTTTGAAATATACATGTTCCTCTGAAGTGATATCGTTTCTCCCTTGTTTGGAACAACTTTTGGATATTTGCAGGCAGTGATTAATTCTTCACTTTGAACATTATTATTGCGGTTTTAAAGTCGACCAGATCTTTCAACTTGAGAGTTTTTTGTTTAAGAAAAAGTGGGTTTGTTGGTTCCCTGTAAGCTGCTTTGTTTATTATTCTAATAGCTCTCTTTTGAAGCATAAAGACTGGATATATGTTTGTTTTATATGTATTTCCCCATACTTCATTACAATATGTCATGTATGGGAGTATTAATGAATGATACAAGGTGTATAGTGTGGGTTGATTCAGCAAATATTTCACTCTGTGTAATATTGCAATTGATTTGGAGACTTTACCTTTAATATAATTAATATGTGACTTCCAACACAGTTTGTTATCAATTATTACTCCAAGGAATTTGGTTTCAGATACCCTTTCAATCTCTACACCATTTACACTGAGTTTGGGTACTGGATTGTTGTGATGGTTGTTAAAGACTATAAATTTTGTCTTACTTAAATTGAGCGTTAATTTGTTTGAATCAAACCACAGTTTAAGCTTTCCTAATTCCTTCCCGAGTGTATCCAGAAGTTGTTCCAAATTGTTTCCACTGCATAGCAGATTAGTGTCATCGGCAAACAATATTAAGTCCATTTTTTCTGAGACTTTACATATATCGTTTATATACATATTGAATAATAATGGTCCCAAAACTGAACCCTGTGGGACTCCACAGGTGACCTTCAGCAACTCTGAGTTTTTGTTGCTAACACATACATACTGATATCTATTCTTTAAGTAACTACTTAACCAGGACAGTGCTACACCTCTAATACCAGAATTTTGTAGTTTCTTTAATAATAAATTATGATCTACTGTATCAAATGCTTTTTTAAGATCTAGGAATACTCCAACTGAATACTCTTTATTTTCAATGGCTGTTGATATTTTTTCTGTAAATTCCATTAGGGCATATGCAGTTGTCCTCTTGTGTCTGAACCCATATTGCTGCTCACATAATAAATCATTCTTCAGTATGAAGTTGTCAATTCTCTCATAGAATATTTTTTCAAGTATCTTGGAAAATTGTGGTAATAGTGAAATTGGTCTATAGTTTGAGAGTTCCCCTCTATCGCCCGTCTTGTATATTGGAATTACTTTAGCTATTTTCATTGCATTGGGAAATATACCTGATTGGAGAGACAGGTTGCAGATATACGTCAGTGGTTTTACTATGCATTCGATAACAGTTTTGACTAGTAGCATGTCGATACCATCACAGTCAGTAGATGTTTTACTTTTGAACGATTTAACAATTTCAATGACCTCTCTTTCGTCTGTGTTCTTTATGAAGATGGAGTCTTTTACAGCAGTGTTATTGCATATTGTATCACCTGTTGGCACCGTAGTGGGTATTTCTCGGGCCAGTTTAGGTCCAATGTTAACAAAAAAATTATTAAATTCATCTGCAGGTGAAGCGATATTCACACTCTGAGTCGTTTTATTATTTTTTGGAATATTAGTTGGGTAGCTTGTATTTCTGCTTTTATTTCCAAGGATACTGTTGAGTATTGTCCATGTATTTTTAATATTGTCTCTGTTTTTCTCCAGTTCTTTACTGTAATAGTCTCTTTTACTACATCTTATTATATATGTTAACTTATTTTTGTATGTTTTATACCGCTGCTCTGCTTCTTTTGTTCTTTTCTTTAGGAAAGCTTTATATAATGAATTTTTCTTTTTACACGCCTTTTGTAGTCCTTTGGTTAACCATGGCTTATTAGCAAATTTGTGTTTAAGCTTTTTTATTACTAATGGGCAGTTTTTTTCATAAAGAGTGGTTACAATGTTTATAAATGTGTCATAGGCTTCATTTACATCTGATACATAGACTTCTGTCCAGTCTTGCTTCAGCAAGTCCTCTTTAAGAGAACTGATTGCATTTGGTGATTTGTGTCTGAACGATTTTGAAGTTTTTTCTGCGTTGGGCCCCGTGTGGCCATGGATAAGTGCAAAGGTTGGCAAGTGGTCACTTATATCATTTATCAATAATCCACTTTCTATTTTCTTATCGAAAACATTGACAAACAGGTTGTCAATAAGTGTAGCAGAGTGAACTGTGATTCTACTGGGATGTGTTATTGTGGGATATAGACTCATGCTGTACATAGAGTTCATGAACTCTGTAACTACATTTTGTTGATGAGGATTCAGTAAGTCAATATTGAAATCTCCACAAATTGCTACCATTTTCTTACTAGTAATATTATTGTACAGCTCGACTAATTTATCTCTGAATGTCTCAATGCAAGTTCCCGGCGTTCTATATATGCAGCTTATGATTAGATTTTTTGTTTTGTCTAGGTCAATCTCAACAGTAACACATTCCAAAATCCCTGGTAGTGCTGAGGACATTTCATTTACAAGCTTACACCTGTACAGGTCATCAATATACAGTGCAACACCACCACCCTTTTTTTGAGTTCTGTTAATATAAAACATCTGATATCCCTCTATTGCCATCAGGGGAGCCTGTTCTTTGTTAAGCCAAGTTTCAGAGACTGCAATAGCTGTGAATTTTCTGTCTAGCTGTTTTAAATAGTCCTGAATCTGTGGAAAGTTTTTGTTAAGACTTCTGCTATTGAAGTGTATTATTGACAGTTTACCATCTAATTGCATTTGACTTTTGAATTGTTTTTCAGTGTAATATTCACAGTGGTTATGAATATTGTTGAAAAAGTGGTTATCAGGATCAATATCATTCTCCATCTCTTGTGGTTTATGTTCAGCATAATGGTATGTTTTCAGAGTTTGAGTTTCCTCATTCTGTGTCAAATGACTTGCTCCAACTGGGGATAATTGATGTCTACTTGAGTCGGTCATAAGTTTTTGTTTGTTTTGGTTATTTTTATTAAAGTACTTTGGCATGGTGTATCAAAAGAACTATTCTTATCGTGTGTATGAGTATGGATTATCATTGGCTCGTAATTTTCTAATCAGTGTTCATCTGTATTTATCTAAGTCAGTAGCATCTCTGATCATAATACTTTTTGCTTGCTCAGGTGATCCATTTAGTTTAATCCAAATTCTACAGTTTCTTGTCCAGGTTGCTTGTATCTTATCTTGTTTTTTTAGCATCCGTGCCTGTCGTGCTAATTCAGCGTTTTTTTTTGTCAGGTGTTCATTTATGTAAACTTGAGTTTCCTTTAGCTTTTTGGCCTGCCTCAGTATGTTATTCTTTACCCTTCTGTTCACAAAGCGCATCACAATTGATTTCTTTGTTTTGTTATCTTTCTTCGGTAGAGCATAACAGGCTGAGATTGCATTGGCTTCTACCTTAATGTCTTTATCATTAAGGAACTGAAGCACTTGATTTTCTAAGGACATTGACTCACTCATGGGTGCATCTTCACCACTCAGTCCTACTGTGGCATGGGCGTATGACTGATGTCTAGTCCACTTATAACTAGGTCATCAATGCGAGAACCTTGTTCAAGATCCTCGACGCGTTGCTCCAAAAGACGCCCGTGTTGCTCCAGGTCCATAATTTTTTTGTCTTTTTCTTGAATTTTTAAATTTAGGGCTTGTACCTGTTCTATTAGGCCTATTATTTTGTCCTGTTGGTTAGTCAATTTGGCCAATTCATCTGACATAAAGCTCAGAGCTTTTTTGATTTCTTCCATTTCCTCTTTCTTTGGTGGCATCTTACTGACCTGTAGATAGAAGTAAACAGAGAATCCGGCTAGGCCTCAACTAGCCCGGCCGCTGCTGAACTCGCCGCAACAGCTCCTGCACAGCTCCTCCGCCAAGTAGCGCTGCTCAGCTCCGCAGATCACCCCTGTCATTCGCCACTGCCTGCCGCCGTCTGCCTGGCCGGTTATGCCGCACACCGCCGGCGCAGCCGAACTTCACCGATCACCGCCGCCACTCGCCGCCGTCTGGCTGGGTGGCACCTCCGCTAGGCCCCGTCACCGGCCGCCGTCAGTCTGGTAGTTCCTCAGCTGGACCTTGCAACTGGGTTCCGACTCAGGCCACTGTCCTGCTGGGTCCAGGTGGCCCCGTCTCTCACCAACGCCGCGCTCGAGCTCCCAACTGCCGCCTCGATTGGTTCCTCCGATAGGCCCTCACCGGGGACTGAGCCGCTTCGTGTCGGAGTTAGGTGGCGCACTGGGGCCAGCGTTAAGCTAACTAGCGTTAGCTTGGCAATCGCTTCTGGTAGAGCGCAGCAGTTCTACCCGATTAAAGGGGCATTCCAACGGGATTCTGACGGAGGTGGAAGTTCAGCCCGTGGGTGTCCGACACGATCGCCGATCGCTGTTGTTTAGGTACTTTTAATGGGGAAATCAGCGAGTTGGTCTCAGCGCTGAAAAAGTGTGACCATCCTGGTCGCCATCTTGGAAAAAAAAATAATTATAATTATAGTAATTATTATTAAAAAAATAATTATAGTAATTATTCCTGAGGTAAATGCTTGTTTTAACACCAACTTCACTCATATGCCAATCCTTTTTCCTCATTAGCAGACTAGTGTCTACTTCTATTCCCGGAAACAGCCAAGGGGGAACATTACTCACTGGACTGGTGTAAGCTATGTCAATAGTGTGCAGCCCATACATTCTGGTCCTTCTTCCAATTGTCCACCCAAACCCATGTCCCTGGAAATTAGAGTTTTCCCAGCAGTCTTGTA
Organism: Pholidichthys leucotaenia; assembly: GCA_020510985.1. Taxonomy (NCBI): domain Eukaryota; kingdom Metazoa; phylum Chordata; class Actinopteri; order Cichliformes; family Pholidichthyidae; genus Pholidichthys; species Pholidichthys leucotaenia. The sequence continues at coordinate 392,219,764 of CM035836.1, read as the reverse complement.
GTGTTGTTTTTGAAATATTTGCTTCGTCACTTGCTTTCAGCTTGACCCAGTATGACAATGCGAGTTTATCTCTTCTCAAATCCATTGTCATTTTTCCTGCTTCTATTAAAACTGCATTGTTTGGTGTTGTTTTGACAGCTGCGATGCACAGGCGAAGCGCTCTATGCTGCATTCTATTTTTTCCAGAGTCATCTTTGCAGCTGCTCCATAAATCATGCATCCGAAGACTATTGTTGATCGCATTAGTGCTCTGTAAATGTCAATTAATGTCTGTTTATCTGCACCCCATTCATGTCCAGCTACAGCTTTTATGAGATTAATGACTTTTTTGCATTTTGTCTCCAGATTTTCAACATGAACTCTCCATGTGTATGCACTATCAAACCACAATCCTAGATATTTGAATTCACTGACTTTCTCTATTGGATGATTATATAATGTTAATGGTTCTGTACCAGTTCTGCGTTTTTTTTGTGAAAGTCATAAGCAGGTTTTACTGTTTGAAAATTTAAATCCCCAGTCATATGACCACTTTTCCACTTTCTCCATTGCTTTCCTGATGTTTTTGAACACCAATTTCTCATTTCTTCCCCTCGTCCATATGGCTCCATCATCTGCATATAGTGCTGTTTTGATGGATCCCTCTTGATCCTCAAACATGTCATTCATCATTATATTGAATAAAACAGGGCTTATCACACTCCCCTGAGGAACACCATTTTCTATTTCAAAATCATTAGAAACTTCTGATCCCACTTTAACCCTAATTGTCCTGTGTTAAAAAATTCATTATCCAATTATATATCCTACCACCAATGTCCATTTTATTCAATTTCATAAGAAGTCCATCCCTCCACAGTGAGTCATAGCCTTTTCAATATCCAGTTAAACTATAACCATTACTTCTTTCATTTTGAGAGTCTTTTCAATATCTTTACTTGCCCTAATAACCAGAGCATCCACTGTGGATCTTCCTCTTCTAAAACCATTCTGATAGTTGTTTAATCGTTTTTGCTCTAATACATATGAGAGTCTGTAAACTAAAACCTTCTCCATCCATTTCCCTAAATGTGACGTTAATGCTATTGGCCTGTAGTTGCCTGGATGAACTGGATCTTTCCCTGGCTTATTAAATGGTAAAATTACAGCCTTTTTCCACCCACTTGTGATAACCCCCTCCTTCCATATCCTGTTAAACAATTTCAGCACCAGTTGCATTGATTGCATTGGCAACTGCTGGAACATAGCATAGCTTAACTGGTCATATCCTGGAGCTGTGTATCCACTATTTTGCAAAGCTCTCTTAAGCTCTGACATTGTGAGGTCTAACACAGTCATGTCCTCTTTCACTTCATTTTTTAAGTTTGCATTTTCTCTGAGTTTATGCTGCCTTTGCTGTCTATGAGTCTCACCAAGATGGTCTCCTCTATGCACTGCTGCAAATGCTCTACCTAGGACTTCTGCCTTTTCTTTGTCTGATACTGTCATGGGTCGTGTGCTGACTCCGTCGGCACTCGGGCTGTGCGGTAGTCTTCCTTCTCTCCTCTGGCGCAGTTCTAGATGTTTATTTTGACAGCGTCTTGGCAGGGCTACCGGCTGTCAGTGGAGCCCCGCTGAACAACCTGTTTCTAATCAGCTGATGACCTTTCATCAGCTGATCAATCTATTCCTCCTTATTTAAGGGAGCAGCTCTGTTTGCTCAGGGCTGCAACCTACACAGACGTTCCTACATTTCCTTCCAGTCTGGCTTCCCTAACCCTGAGGTCAGTTCCCACAGCGTCCAGGTTCCGCCCTCGCTGTGCATATGTAAGTGTTTGTATTTATTTGTGTTGCCCCACGAGGCTTGTTATTTTGTCATTGTGTGTCTTTATTTAATAAATGTACAAACCCACGGCTGCCTATAGCATCTCACTGATGGCTCGTGAGAGCCATCCATGTCAGTAGGTCGCAGCCTAGAGAGATGCCGGTGGCCGTAGTTTATTTAATTGGACTTGTTGTTTTCCCTTGTCTGGGTACCAGTGTGCTGGGAGAGTATGTCGTCACGCAGGGGCCGCGCTCGGATCCTGGGCTACGAGCTGGTGGAGGCCCTGGACTACACTGATGGAACTATCTTCACGGCTGGCCTCTACGACACTCCCAGCGATGTATGCCGGCACCTGGACCTTGCTGAGGATATTATTAATCGCCTTCCCCGCTATTCCAACCACCCAGAAGTCACGGCAAGGAAGGCTGAAATCGCTGTGCAGTGGGAGAGACTCCGTGGGCTGGAGGGAAACCCTGGCAAGAAGCCGAAGAGGAGGTATCCTTGCTCCTCGCTTCAGGATCCCATTCCTGTCCCTGCTCCAGGCCAGGAGTTCGCACCGCCCAGAGGTGATCCCCGAGAGAGTGTATCGTCAGTCGGAATTCCCCCGGAGACGTTACGTCTGACAGCTGTTTCCATCAGGGACCGAGTGGCAGCTGCTCGCTCCGCCGTTCACCCTACGCAGGTGATAAAGCATGTGACGGCGGCAGTCAGGCTAGTGGAGAGGAATCCAGCATTAAAGGACCATCCAGAGTTCGCCAACCTGCTCGCTTCTGTTTCCGCACAGGAGCGGCGTTTCCCGAATCTCTCCTTCGCCTCGCCCTCTGCCGATAACCGTCGTCACAAAGCTAACAAAAGGCCTCAGCAAGAACCCCGTCCGGATCCTGTTCCGGGTCGTCACAAAGACTCTACCTTTCTGACAGCTGCCGCTTCTACGTCTCGTCAGGAGGGAATTCCCGCAGCCTCTCTCCCAGGGTCACCTCCTCCCACTGTTCCATCAGCTCCTGGTGCCCGGATCACTTCGGCTGTCGTCCCCTCCTCCTCGACATCTTCCTCGGCTCCTGTGAAGGTTATGAGTCCTGCTTCGGTGACGCCCGTCGTGGATCCACCGCGAGCGGCTGCTCCTCGTCCTCCCAGGGGGCCCTCCTTCACCATCCAGCGGGGCAAGGGAGAAACGAAGTCCACTGCAGCAGGTTCCATCGGGCCCCCACGGGTCAGGCAAGTAACTTTTCATTCTGTTTCCATATTAGATGAATTGTCTTGCTTGATTCCTGGGGGCGGAGCTCGGGGTTCACAGTCCTCTGAACTCCCTCCACCTGCTGCAGTAAATAGTAATGGACCTGCTACCTCTGTATCTTCTTCCTCTGAGCATTCCGCGGCACCAGGCCTACGCCACTGGACTAGGTGGGAGCCTGCAGCCCTGGATAGCCTGGTTCCAGCCCCGCAGCCACGTCATGGGCAGAGGAGGAGAGCGGACTGCAGTTTGGAGCCTGCGCCGACGATGAAGCATCCCCGGGTCTCCACGGAAGAGCGGTCCAACCCAGCAGGTCGAGGAACCCCTGCCACCACGCCGTGCGGGTCGTCAGTGTGGACGTCAGCGTTGGAAGTTCCTCAGGCTGTGAAGAACATCATGCCGGCTGCGGAGCCCGCCACAGCCGAGTGGGAGCCAGACGAGGACCTTCTTCGTCCTGAGCCCGGATCGACGAAGTCCTCGACAGAACTCGAGTGCAGGAAAATGCTCTATTTTGTCTTCCTTCTATCAATTCTGGAGCATTTTTGCCTGCTTCTCAGAGAGACGAGCCAGGTGCAGCCGTCTGCTGCATCCGAGCCTGTCTCACTGGGCTCTGTCGCTACCGGTGATCCTGATCCCGGTTCTTTTCTTTCTCCTGAGCCTTCTCCCAGGGTCACCGGTGCGGAGTCGTTCTCGGTCGCTGTGCGGGAGGTTCCGGGTCCAGGGTTGGAGGTTGTTTCTGGTGCTGCGCCAACCCAGTCGGGGTCCATCGCGGGTGCGGCACTGACCCAATCGGGGTCCGACGTGGGTGCCGACGAGACCCAATCGGGGTCCATCGCGGTTGCTGCTCCGGCCCAATCGAGGTCTGTCGTGGGTGCCACGCTGACCCGATCGGGGTCCAACAAGGGTGCAGCGCCGGTTCGGTCCAAGGTCGGTGAGGGAGCTGCAGATCCTTTGCCGCCTGACGCTAGACTGGCTCATCATCTTCATCACTATAATCATCACCATACTGCTCTCCTGCGGTCCTGGGGGCTGGGTGATGCAGGTTGGCCGCCTGGAGGACTGCCCCGCCTGTTTGGCATTCTGGGTCGGCCACCCGACAAACTTTTCTGTCCGTTCAGCGATCTGGCCCAGCCGCCAGAGGAATTGTGTTTCCTGGCATGGGACTGGGGTAGGCCGCCCGAATTGTTCCTTTTTCCCCTGCCAGCAATATGGACACTAGACGCAGGGCGCCCCCCCGAACTATCGGCTTTCATGCCGTGGGGTTTAGACTGCCTTCATCCCTGAGTTGCTATTTCTGTTCTCCTGTAACCATTTGGGATGTGCGGGGGTCTTATGTACGAAATTGTATATGGATGAAATTGTATATGTACGAAATCGTATATGGATGAAATTGTATATGTCACTGCTTCCTAGCGAGTGTTTTTTGTTTTTCCTCTGTTTAAATATCCATTCGTTGCCTGTACAGTTTGTGTGTGTGTGGATTTACAACTGCAGGGTTTCAATGTTTGTAGTGGGGGGTTTTTTCTCCCCCCTTTCCTTTGTGGGGGATGATATGTGTTTTTTTTTTCTGTGGAACTATGTATCCTGGTCTTTAGACTCGAGTTTCTGTTTATGGCCTGTAGGCTTAGTGTTCCTTATTTGGGCATAGTAGTCCACCTGTTGGTACATTATGGAGTGTTGCTGTGCTTTTTTTTTCATACTCTGTAGTGTCTCCTGTTGGGTTTTCTTTCTCTCCACTCTGGTTGCCAGGATCTAGCCCTCCGCGCCCTTGTCTTTCCCCCTCCTCCCTCCCTGGGGAGGTGTTGTTGGCCTTCCAGTTGGGGCGGGGGGGGAGCCCAGTGTTACACCGTGTCTAGAATCCGCGTCGGAAACAGGGGCAACTGTCATGGGTCGTGTGCTGACTCCGTCGACACTCAGGCTGTGCGGTAGTCTCCCATCTCTCCTCTGGCGCGGTTCTAGACATTTATTTTGACAGCGTCTTGGCAGGGCTTCCGGCTGTCAGTCGAGCCCCGCTGAACAACCTGTTTCTAATCAGCTGATGACCCTTCATCAGCTGATCAATCTATTCCTCCTTATTTAAAGGAGCAGCTCTGTTTACTCAGGGCTGCGACCTCCACAGACGTTCCTACGTTTCCTTCCAGTCTGGCTTCCCTAACCCTAAGGTCAGTTCCCACAGCATCCAGGTTCCGCCCTCGCTGTGCATATGTAAGTGTTTGTATTTATTTGTGTTGCCCCACGAGGCTTGTTATTTTGCCATTGTGTGTCTTTATTTAATAAATGTACAAACCCACGGCTGCCTATAGCGTCTCACTGATGGATCGTGAGAGCCATCCATGTCAGATACAGCCATCTTGTCCCCATCCACTAAAGCTGGAATTTACATGATACCCTTTTCCCACTCATTTTTTAAAACATACCCCAGACATCACCTAGTTCTGTTTTCCTACCAAGGGTGGAACAAAATTCTCTCCATGTTGATCTTTTCCTGTTTTTAATAATCCTTCAAGCTACTGCCCTTTTCTTTTTATACTCCATTAAGTTTAAGTCACTAGTCATATTCTTCCTCAGCTTTCTGAATGCCTTGTTTTGCTCTTTTATTGCAATACTACATTCACCATTCCACCAGGGTACAGCCTTCTTCCTACCCTGCGTTGTTTTCTTAGGTATACTTGCTATTGCAGCATTCAGAATATGATTGGTCACCTGACTTGAACACTCTTCTATGCCACCTTCTAATGACACGATTGAACACAGTATTGCTTAAATTTTCCACAGTCTGCCTTGTCAAAACACCATCTTGTAAAACATCTTCCCTCTTTTTTTTTTTTTTTGGACTTATTTTGTACCCGTAGGTAGATTTGTTCTGCAGTCCGGTGACAAGCCACCAGCTGCCGGTCGCTGTGTGCGCAAGCGCCCCTTAACTCCCTAACCTGCATGTTTTTGGTGTGTGGGAGGAAACCGGAGAAATCCCAGAGTAAACCCACGCAAACATGGGGAGAACATGCAAACTCCACACAGATCCCTGTTGGCTGGGGGCAGGGATCGAACCCACAATCTCATGATCCCCGCGATCCCCCGGCTGAGGGTAAACTGTGCTGCCGCAGTGCTAACCACTGCTCCACCGTGCAGCCCTCTTGTATGCATACTTCAGTTTTAATGACTAAGTATTGGGAAGTGATCACTTCCCATAGTTGTCCTGTTCATAACTGTCCATACACAGGTGCTCACTAAAGAATCAGATACCAGAGTCAGGTCAGTACATGGTAATGCGCCCCTATGCACATCCACCCTGGTACCTCCACCACTGTTTAGACAAATTAACGATCTTTCATCATACATCTCTTCCACAACATTTCCATTGTTATCTGTATGTGTGCTTCCCCACAAGATATTATGGGCATTAAAGTTTCCACACCATACTTCTTTCATATGCCCTTCCCCTGCCATAACACTGAAAATATCTGCTGTTAACTTCCTACATGGGTTGTAATAATTAATCAGCTTAATATTTCCTTGTCCATTTGGCCTACATATTTCAATAATATTACACTCTATATCCTCAGGGGAGAGAATCACCCTATACGCCAGGCCATCTTTAATGAAAGTGGCACATCCTCCTCCATTTACAGTATTAATTCTATCCTGTCTGATTGAACTGTATCCTGGAATAACAAAATCTAAGTGAGGTTGAAGCCATGTCTCCTGTACACACACTACCTGTGGAACAGCTTCTAGTTCATAAAGATACTTCTTGAGTTCTTGTCCGTTTGCTATAAGACTCCTCGCATTCCACTGTAGTATGTGTAGTACCATAATTAAGGTCTTGTTTCAGCATGTGCGGTCTCCACAGTATCAGCTTTCAATAAAGCATGAATCTGGTCAGCTGTGATATCTTTCACATCTAGGAATCTTCCTGCTGCTTCCACAATGGTTCTGTTACTTTTCTTCTTTAGCTGTGCAGCAACATTCATGGTGTGGCAGATAAAAGCTATAAAGTTTGTCCTCTTAACTATCAATGTGTCATCATCCATTTTGCATTTGTGAACACAAACATTCCTTGCAGCTGCACGATCCTGTGCTTGCGTGGGACCCGTTGATTGCTGGGCTTCCATTTGAACTTAACTTCTTTGAGGAAGGCCTGCTGTGTTTCTGACTATTCCTGCCTCTCTAACTGTCTTTAGAGCTTCCGCATACAAGATTTTCTTAGTTATTCTGATTTCCTGGGCTTGTCTAGCTTCCCTCTGCACAACGCATCCTCCATATGCAGCACTGTGCTCACCTCCGCAGTTGTAACACTTTACTTTGGCGTCCTTGTCACATTTACCATATTCATGCTCCCCTCCACATAGAGCACATCTTAGCTTTCCCCTACATTGCAGAGCAGTGTGACCCATCCTTTGACATTTGTAGCACCTGAGTGGCTTTGGGACGTATTCGCTGACACTGAAATACATGTGTTCTATTAGGACTGATTTAGGGAGTGTTTCCTCAAACTGAATCATGACAGACTGTGTGTCCTTCAGTGAACCTTCTTTTTTACTCTGTAGCCTTTTCACAGCCTTCACCTTTCCTCCTTGGATCTTGTTTTTCATTTCTTCCATAGACATGCACAAAGGGACACCTGATGTAACTCCCCTCAAGTTAGCTGTCGCACCAGGAACATGCACCTTCATTTGTTCTCTGTTTAGACATGTCATTGTCAGTATTTTCTGTTGCTGTTGTTTACTTGTGGCATGAATTAACAGCCCGTTATTCTTCAAGAACTTTGCAAACTTAACTCTCCCAATTGCTTTTATTAGTTGATAGCGGGTGATAGTGCTCCCCACCCTGATTGACCTGGTTCATGAACACACATATTAGTTCCAGTTCATACCAAGTTACTGATAAGGGAGGGGAGTTTGATATATATTTAACTTTTAAATTACTTTTGAAATTAAATGGCTTAATTTGTGTTGTGATTAGAATAAATGGTTGGAGTTTTTAATGTAGTTGTGCATATTAATAATGGAATATATTTTGCTACGTATGTTTTTAAGAATGTTTGTTAGATATCTTCCCTTTAGGATGGAGCATTCTAGACGGCAATCAGTGCTAGGCTTTAAAAGGGGCCAATTAACATCTGAGGCTGATTGCTGGACCATGCCGCTGACAGAGGGGGAGACTCTTTTTAAAGTGGCTGTTACCATTTTATTGACTTGCTCAAATAAACGTGCAAGTGAGCTGTAAGTCATCTCAGTCCCCAGACTCCTGCTTGCCTCCTACCGCAAGGTCATTCTAACAAGTGGTGGCAGAAGCTGGGGGCACTCACAGCAGAGAGAAGCCAAGGATGACGAGAAAAAAAGAGAAGAAAAAGCATTACCACCAGTGAGAACCAGATGATGGAGCAAGCGCCCCAGTTGACCAAGGAGCTAAGGACACCAGTGACCCCAGAGGAAAGCTGGAGGAGCTTACAGATATGGGAAAGTCACTCATCTGATCTCAAGCAGCCAGAGACCAACAGATGGAGAAGGATGCTTGTTATCAAGAGCAACAGTGGAAGAGCATGCAACACCAGTTTCAACAGATTCAGATTCAAATGAATGAAATGAAGGAAGACTACAGACGTGAACGGTTGGAGGAGGAACAAAAGCAGAACCAAAGACAAAGTGATGTTTATGGTGCTGGTGAAGGTACAGGTCAAATGGCTCATCATATCCTTTCGCAGAGGGAACCACCAGGTTATAGAGAGCCAAAGTTGCTTCCTTTTTCTCAAGATGATGATACTGAACACTTTATGACCACATTTGAATGAATGGCTCAAGTTTGTCACTGGCCAAAGGATGAATGGGCTATTCATCTTGTTCCCTTGCTAACAGGTAAAGCCCACAGTGCTTATAAGTTAATGGACATTCAAGACTCTGACGATTATGAGAAAGTCAAAATGGCAGTTTTGCAGAAGTATGAAATTACAACAGAAACTTACCACAAAAGGTTCCATTCCTTGGATATTCTTCCAAAAGAAACTCCTCAGGGGTTGTATGTTCGCCTTAAGGACATGTTTTCAAAATGGGTCAAGCCTGAGAAGTCAACAATTCAGGAGGTATCAGAGAAGATAATTCTAGAACAATTTCTGAGGATGGTGCACCCAGAGCTTTAAGTGTGGATCCGAGAACATGACCCTGAAATGGCAGAAAAAGCAACATAGTTGGCTGAAGTTTTTCTGGCAGCAAGAAGAGGCACCAGGAGATCAGACTGGACACCATGGTGGTAGCCGCTTAACGCTGAAGCTCCAAGATCCCATCTGTGAAAATATCATGAAAATCAGATTTAACGGATTTATGGAAGAGTGAAAATCAAAAGACAAAGTTATTATGCCTAAAGGAAAACAGAAGAGATCAACATTTACCAGGCCAAGACACGCATCGGCCAGAGAAACTGATCTCGAAGACAATAACCTCTTGGAAATGGAGGAGCAAAATGAGGCTAGCGACACGGCTAGCTTAAAAACGATACTTCAAGAATTAAGAGAATTTCGCCGAGAGTGTGGGGCCGAATTTCGTCAACTTAAAGATGAAATAAAAAGGACAAACAGCAGAGTGGACCAGGCTGAGGCCTGAATCATGGAAGCAGAGGAAAGAATAAAAGGGCTGGAAGAAACCACGCTGGAATTACTCAAACGACAGACAAGACTGGAGGCTAAGCTAACCGACCTGGAAGGAAGACTAAGAAGAGACAATATAAGAATTCATGGTCTGAAAGAAGGAGTCGAGGATGGTTTCACCACGATGGCTGCATGCGTGGAAACCATACTGAGAGAAAAGTTGGAAATTCCCCAATCCACCGACTTGAAGATAGAAAGGGCGCACCGTTCATTAGCCCCAAGGCGGTCGGCAGAAGCTCCCCCGCGATCGGTGGTGGTGAAGTTTTCCAACTTCAGAACAAAAGAAGAGGTTTTGAGACTGGCTTGGCAGAAAAAATGATTTATGCACCAAGAAAGAAAAGTTTTTGTGGAGTATGACTATGCCCCGGAGGTCCTTAAAAAACGTCGGGAATACAATGACGGCTAAAAAGGTACTAAGAGAGAAGAAACTGCGCTTTCAAACTCCATTCCCGGCGAAGCTGAGGATTTTTTTACGGGGAAGAGACGTGTCTCTACAACTCGGCGGAAGAAGCAACCAGGGATATGGTGAGAAGAGGGCTCCCGGTACCGGTGTATAAACCCACAGCAGACCCGATCGAAAGAATCAAGGCTCAAACGTGGTGCACACAGAGACCCTCAAAATCCACGGGCCAGCAGAGGGAAACCCAGCGCCAGGGCTATAAGGAAAAACTGGATGCTTTCAGGAGGGAATAATGATATTTTTAGTCATTATGCACATCCAACCCTCCTCCTATAAGGTAACAAACATTATAGGAGATGCGGAATCAGCAAATATGAGGTGGTAAAACATTTCATGGAACAGTCATAATATTAGAAACAAATAAGTCTTTAAAAAAAATTTGTTAAAATAGAAATGTGACAATGAACCACATGAACTCTCCACACTAACAAATACTGCATTACCGTGATTGTTTGCTGTGATGGTGGTGGGATGCAGCGCATAATTTCATAGGGTATAGGCATAAAAAAAAAAAATCTATACAAGTTCGGATTGGGATCTGAAAATCACGTTAAAAACATGGGACGCCCAGTCAGGTGTTCTGAAGGTCTTCTTAATGGCATATAAAGGGATCCCAGGGATCAGACACATCTCTAAAATATACCAAGGTCTTCAAGACTTAAAAGGAGACAACACATCATATATAAAAGAGAGATGGGAAAAAGAGGGGAATTTCACTTTACAACTGGAAATATGGGAAAAGCTAAATAAACAGCAATGGAAAAGTACCTCATCCCTGCAGTGGAGAGAATTTGGATGGAAAAATTTGGTAAGATTTTTCAGAACACCTGCACAAAACAAATTTACTCGTAAGGGGTTGAATTGTTGGCGCTTGTGTGGTGAAGAGACTGCAAATCATTTTCATGTGTTTTGGTCATGCCCAGTTATCCACCAATATTGGACCAATGTACAGACAATATTGGGGAAAATATTCAAAATAACAGTCCCCTTTTCTTTTGTAACTTTGTATTTGGGTTTACTACCGGATTCACTGGAAAGACGAGGAGAAAAATACTTTTTCACTGTTTTAATATTGGCAAGTAAAAAAGCCCTAACTAAAAAATGGATGTTGAAGGACTGTCCTACACCTGAAGATTGGATTAACGTGATCCAAGACATTTACTTGATGGAAAAGTTGACATTCGCACTGAGACAGGACATGGATGGGTTCTTGAACTTTTGGCAACCCTGGATCGCATATGTGTCTTCCATTAGATCTAATCTTTGACAAATACCATTTCAATAATGGCACCGCTCTTTGTTCCAACGCTACTCAGATGCTCTTTTATTTTTATTTATTTATTTATTTATTTGCTCTTTTGTTTTGTTTTTGTTTGTTTTTTTGTTCTTTCTTTAATTTCAGAATCAGAATCAGAATCAGAAAAAATTTATTGCCAAGTACATTAACAGATCACTGATAACATACGAGAGAATTTGACTTGACACAGAAAATGAACCTGCATTTCCAGTGACACGGCTGCATCGGGGACGCGCCTGCCCACAGGATAGAGGGTACAGGTAGCATAAGAATAAGAATAATACGAGGAACAATAGGAAGGAGCAAAAAAATCATTGATTCATAATACTCGTTGCATAATCAATCAATATTATGATTACAAGGAGAAAAAAAAAGCTCTCGATGCACATACGCAAAACAGGGATTCACAAGACAAAGACACAAGAGAGCAGTGTGTGTATCTTTATTCAGTTCATGGATCAATGTGTGTGCGCTGTTGAGGCAATGTTGATGATAATAAGAGAACACAAGGGCACTTGGCAGGAGATGTTTTGTCTGGCTGCCGCCGAGTCCTTATCTGGGCAGGCTGTCCAGATGGCTGTCCAAGGCCTTGTGCTCGATGATTTTGAAAACACAGACTGCAGACAGCCAGGAGGAATTTTCATGGGGAAATTGAGCCAAATCGGACTGATCACAGAGAAGGCTTTTTATTTCTTCTGTAGATTCAGTACTTAATCCTTCATTGCGGGGCTTTAAATCCATCGTGGAAAGACCTAAGCGAGACCATGATGTAATCCACCTTCCGAGACAGTTCTCCATTTGTCGCTATCAGGGTCTTCTCCAATTTTTCAATTTGACAGATGCACCTCACCTGGCCAGCATTTTGATAGGTTGTATCCATCTTCAGCAATTTGCGGTACACCAGGACAATCCCAGTTCCAATCAGAAAGATCCCGATCACCATTATCACGAAGACATACAAATCTTCAATATCTTCAATAGAGAGATTAGTGAGACACAAGATCTTCCAATTACTTGTGTCACATAAATAGCCCGCTGGAGCCATTCCTGCGGGGCAGACAGCTTCCCCCGGAGCACTTTTCCTTGTTGAAAAAATAGTGTCAATTGTGTTCAAAGCCCAGCTTATTAACTCCATAATTTCTTTCTTTCGACGGTCGCAGTTAGACGCAGACAGACAACAGCAAGCTGGGATCCAGTAGTTGGGAGGGAAGGAAAAAAAGTCAGAGCAGGAGAGAAGGAAAAAGCGTCTACTCTCTTGGGAGGGCGGAAGTGAAGTTTAAGTTTTCACTTAAAAAAAAGGGGTGTTGTAATAATTATTCTTCCAATGTTGTCAAATAACAAAAAAAAGGGAACATGTGATGAAAATGTAAACAATGCAATGCTGTAATGACGTGTATACCCTGTACAAAAACTAAATAAAATAAATTAAATTAAAAAAAAACAAAACAAAACATGGGACGACTTACAGGGGTAAGAGAGGGCCCTCAACACGTTACAGAGTTTGAGGAATTTCCCTCAGAGCCAACACACCATCAAGGCTCCTCTAAGGTCGCTAAAAAGACCTCAGTTTAGGAAGATCTTTTGACAGTTTTTTGTTTTAAAGTTTTATATACTATGTTCTTAATGTTTTTTATGTTCTTAATGTTATTTCAGTTTTTGAGTAGCATAAGAGAGGGCCACTATACTATTATACTAAATAAGACAATACAATGGAGAAACAGGGTTCAACCAAAATAATCTCATAATGTAAAAGGGATCCTGAATCCAGTTAAAAGATCCAAGATTCTAGGCAAAATGAAAAAAGACAAAGCAGGAATAATATTTTTACAAGAGATCCACCTAACAGACTTGGAACACACTAAACTTAATAGACAAGGGTTTAAACTGATCTCTTCATCTTCATATAAGTCAGGGAGGAGGAGGGGAGTAGCGACATTGATCTCAACCAAAATTATATTTGAAAAAAATTCAGAACACAAAGATAAAGAAGGGAGATTTAGCATGGTACTTGGTCGGCTAGAGGGAGAAGATATCACTCTGCTGAATGTATATGCACCTCCAGGGGCTAACTGGAAATTTTATGAAAATGTATTTGACCTAATGATAATTAAAGCCCAAGGTTTAGCGATATGTGGTGGAGACTTCAATCTAAGACTGAATCCATACTGGGATGCATCAGGTAATTCTCCACATCAAAATAACACTCAAAGTAGAAAAACTAGGATGCTACTAAATGAAATGGGAATCTGTGACGTATGGAGGGAATTCAACCCCAGTGTAAAAGATTATACATTTTACTCAGCACCACATTCATCATATTCAAGGATTAACTATTTTTTTATGTTTAATAGAGACATTGGAAGAGTAAAAACATGTAAAATAGGACTGATGGATCTCTCTGACCACAGCCCGATCTATATGGACTTAAATATCCAAAAATACACAAATAATACATTTTCTTGGAGGTTAAATTCAAATGTCCTGAAAGGACCGCTGAAAGATGAATTGGAATCAGATATTCTCAGATATTTGGAAGAAAATGATAATGGAGAAGTATCCCCTTTAATACTGTGGGACGCATGCAAAGCTGTAATAAGGGGAAAGATTATCGCAAAACTGGCACTCCAAAAGAAATTGAGACAAGAAAAACTAATCACATTAGAGTCAGAACTTAAGAAACTAGAAAAAGAGCACAAAGACAACACTCATTCTAATGACTCGCTCAAAATTAAGGAAATAAAAAAACAAATAAACGAGATCTACACAACAGAAATCCAGAAGAAACTTACATTTCTGAAACAAAAATATTATGAAACAGGTAGCAAATCGACAAAATTACTAGCCTATAATTTGAGGAAATAAACGGAGAGAGCAGTCTACAAAATCAGAGACCCAGTATCAAAGGAAATAAAAATTAGAATTCAGGAAATTCTTAAAAGCTTCGAGAATTACTACAAGAACTTGTACTCACTCAAAAAACACAAAAAAGACACATCCGAAGCCTTCCTAAATACATTAAATCTTCCCCAACTTACTGAGTCACAAAACAAAAAACTATTGGCAGAAATACAACCTAAAAAATTAGAAGAGGCAATTATAAAACTTAAAGCTAACAAATCCCCAGGAGCAGATGGTTATACAGCAGAGTGGTACAAAACTTTTTAACAGCAACTATCTCCTCTCCTCCTGAAAACATTTAACTGCAGTATGTCCTCCACACAGGGGAAATCTCCCCCTCCTGGAAAGAAGGGGTCATTGCAGTCATACCTAAACCTGAAAGTATAAACTAGACTGCTCCAACTACAGACCAATCAGTGTGTTAAATCAGGACTATAAACTTTTTACCGCTATCCTTGTCAAAAGGTTAGAAAATATACTGACAGACTTAATTCATTTAGACCAAACAGGTTTTATAAGACAAAGACAGACACAAGATAACATTAGACGCACTTTACACATAATTCATCACATAAAAAAATATAATTTAAATGCAGCCATACTGGGATTAGATGCTGAAAAAGCATTTGATTCGGTTGACTGGTCTTTCCTATATAGAGTCTTGTCCAGTTTCAATTTTCATAACAACTTCATTAGAACTATACAGGCATTATATAAAAATCCAACAGCTAAAATAAGGATTAACGGTAAATTATCATCTTTTGAACTGGAGAGAGGATGTCGTCAGGGCTGCCCCTTGTCTCCACTGCTCTTTGCAATCTTCATAGAACCTCTGAGCCAATGGATAAGACAGAATCAAAAAATTCAAGGTATTACACTTGGTCAGAAGGAACACAAAATAGCACTCTTTGCTGATGACATTTTAATTTACCTGGGGCAGCCGGACACCTCTTTTCCAGAACTAATCTCAGTTTTTTCAGAGTATGGAGAGTTATCGGGGTATGAATTGAACATGCATAAAACCCAAATTTTAACATTCAAACTATAACCCAAATCAATATTTACTAAGCAAATTCAAAACTAACTGGGAGATGGAATCTATGAAATATCTGGGGGTCAATATCCTGAAACAACTCAACAAAATTATAACACTAAACTATGATCCACTGATGGCAAAAATAAAATCTGATCTAGCAAGATAGAATACGATACCATTCTTGGGTACTGCACAAAGAATTGAAGCAGTCAAAATGAATATACTTCCATGTCTTCTATACCTTTTCCAAACAATACTGGTTGAACCTCCCAAAAAAACATGGCAAAAACTGTACAGAAGGATTTCAAGATTCATAGCAGGGCAAGAGACCAAGAATCAGGTATAGAACCCTACAGCTAAACAAAGACAAAGGTGGGCTCGTGCTGCCAAATATCAGGGACTATTTTAAAGCCGCACAAATTAAAACTTTAGTAGAGATACTGTATGTAACCCATTCTATACTGCACAATGGAAGGAGATAGAATGCCAAATAACAAGGGGCATTCCCCTACAGGCGATAATAGGGAATAATGCCTTACCTAAACATTTGAATAACACTAACCTGTGGATAGAGACCCCGCTAAAAATTTGGTTTAAGATAGTCAGAGAGAATCAAACTAAAGAACCCTATTGATTATTGCAATGGATTTCCTATGATCAGGATTTTACTCCTAACAAAACAGACACTAGATTTAAAAAGTGGAAAGAGAACGGACTGATAAAATATTACAACTTTTTTAAAGGGCAAACTTTAAAAAGTTTTGAAGATTTGAAAAAACAAGGTCTAATAAATGAAGACCTTTACAGGTTCTTTCAGCTTAGACACCACATAAACAAAATACTTAATAAGGAGGATTTGGAAAGGGCCCAGTCAGGTGTTCTGAAGGTCTTCTTAATGGCATATAAAGGGATCCCAGGGATCAGATACATTTCTAAAATATACCATGGTCTTCAAGATTTAAAAGGAGACAACACATCATATATAAAAGAGAAATGGAAAAAAGAGGGGAATTTAACTTTACAACTGGAAATATGGGAAAAACTAAACAAGCAACAGTGGAAAAGTACCTCATCCCTGCTGTGGAGAGAATTTGGATGGAAAAATTTGGTAAGATTTTTCAGAACACCTGCACAAAACAAATTTACTCGTAAAGGGTTGAATTGCTGGTGCTTGTGTGGTGAAGAGACTGCAAATCATTTTCATGTGTTTTGGTCATGCCCAGTTATCCACCAATATTGGACTAATGTACAGACAATATTGGGGAAAATATTCAAAGTAACAGTTCCCTTTTCTTTTGTAACTTTGTATTTGGGTTTACTACCGGAATCACTGGAAAGACAAGGAGAAAAATACTTGTTCAATGTTTTAATATTGGCAAGTAAAAAAGCACTAACAAAAAAATGGATGTTGAGAGACTGTCCTGCACCTGAAGATTGGATTAACGTGATTCAGGACATTTATTTGATGGAAAAGTTGACATTTGCACTGAGACAGGACATGGATGGGTTCTTGAACTTTTGGCAACCCTGGAAAGCATATGTGTCTTCTATCAGATCTAATCTTTGACAAACACCATTTCAATAATGGCTCCTCTCTTTGTTCCAATGCTACTCAGATGTTCCTTAATTTTTCTTCTTTTTTTTAATTTTTCTTTTCTTTCACTTAAAAAAGGGTGTTGTAATAATTTTTTTTTTTCAATCTTGTCAAAAAACAAAAAAAGGGGAATGTGATGAAAATATAAACAATGCAATGCTGTAATGACATGTATACCCTTTACAAAAACTAAAAAAAAAAAAAAAAATACAAAAAAGAAGAGGCACCAGTCACGGTAGCTTTGGCTGGAACAACAGTAACTCCGCCCAAAAATGTAAGTCCACTGGGGGTGATCAGGGCTCTGGTCAATTTCAGACTAGAGTTTTTTCCTAGTGGTAAGCAGTTTATATCGTACGCTTATAAGTCTAATCGTGCTAAAAACCCATCTATCAGATCTAGTAAACAAGACATAAGGTGTTACTTGTACAATGGTTTTGGCCACACCCAGTACTCTTGTCCACTCACAAACCAGAAACAACCATCTCTTTTGTATACAGTGTCTAGACTCACTAAGTAGCTTAAAATTCAAGATACAGCTTATACATTACCAGTTTGCATAAATGGACAATGTGTCACAGCATTATTAGATGCAGGGAGATTCTAGTCTGTGGTTTTGTCTAGCTTGGCTCCTAGAGAAAAATTGAGTGAAGAAAAATCCTGTATAAGTTGCATACATGGGGATGAGTATGTGTATCCAACAGCGGAGGTGTATTTGACAGTTGGAGGTCAGACTGACATAACGCACGGCTCAGGAGACACGCACACACAGGCTTAGAGTAGTTCAAAGAGTTTATTAACAGCAGGGGTGAATGAGTGTGTGTCTGCGGGATGCAGATGTGTTGGTGGTGGCGTCTGCTTCAGGCACAGAGGCAGATGACCGTTCGGCCGAGCAACCCTATGGAGAGAGCACAGGGAGAGGGTGACGGGCATACACCAACACAGGATGAATTACGGCAAGAGAAGATCTTACTTGAGTTGTCAGGATAGCTGGCACAGCAAGGGGAACGTAGCCCGGGAGACAGCCACCTGGAAAGCTCCGTGCAGCAGCGAAGGATGGGCGATGGAACGGAGATGTCCGCCGCCGGGGAATCCACCTGTGCACAGGGGAGCAGACTGGAAAAGGAGGTAAGGGTTCTTACCCAGAATAGCGATGCTGAAGAAAGGTATGCTCACGGCGGTGAGGGAACGAAGTCTGACGGCTTCAGGCCGAGCCTCCAGGCGAGGCGGCTTTTATCCCTCGCCGCTGATGAGGATCAGGTGTGTGAGCAGGTGGCGCCGCTGATGAACGGCGCGGCGTGACAGTACTCCCCCCTCTAGCAGCGCCTCCTGGCGATGGCTTATCCGGGTGCGCTCGGTGGAAGTCCGCGATGAGCGATGGGTCCAACACAAACGACGGGGGCACCCATTGTCGATGCTCGGGCCCATAGCCCTCCCAGTCCACCAAGTATTGCAACCCACGACCCCGGCGCCGGGAGTCCAGGATGGAGGAGACGGACCAGGCCGGGTGGCCACCAATCATCCGGGGCGCGGGTTGCGCTGCAGGAGGAGGGCAAAGGGGGTCGGTGACTGCCAGCTTCACCTTTGATACGTGGAAGGTGGGATGGATGCGGAGGGAGGGGGGAATAGCCACGCGCACAGCCACCGGGTTGATGATCCGGGTGATGGGGAAGGGACCCATGAAGCGCTGTGCCAGCTTCCTCCTCTCGCCTTTTAGGGTGACGTCCTGGGTGGAAACGTAGACAAGTTGCCCAACTCTGTACGCCGGGGCAGGTCTTCTACGCCGGTCCGCCACGGTCTTGTTGCGCTCCGCTGTGCGTAAAAGCGCATGACGCGCGGCGGCCCAGGTGGAGCGGAACTGCCTCACGTGCGCCCTAACTGACGGAACAGTTACCTCGCTCTCCTGCGCTGGAAGCAGCGGGGGGTCGTAACCCAGGGACGCCTTGAAGGGGGACATCCCCGTTGCAGAAGAGCGGGCGGTGTTGTGGGCGTACTCCACCCAGGCGAGATGGTTGCTCCATGACGTCGGCTTGGATCTTGCAACACAGCGGAGCGCAGCCTCCAGCTCCTGATTGGTCCTCTCACACTGCCCGTTAGACTGGGGGTGATGGCCGGAGGAGAGGCTCACCTTGGCTCCGATGGCGTTGCAAAAGGATTTCCAAACCTCGGATGAAAATTGGGGGCCCCGGTCCGAGACCACGTCCACCGGGATCCCATGCAGCCTGACCACGTGTTGGACGAGGTAGCCCGCCGTCTCCAGGGCGGTAGGGAGACCTCGCAGGGAGATGAAGTGTGCCGCCTTGGAGAAACGGTCCACGACGGTCAGGATGGTGTCGAATGAGTTGGAAGCTGGGAGCCCGGTGACGAAATCCAGTGCGATGTGCGACCATGGCCTGCCAGGGACGGGCAGAGGCTGGAGCAGACCCGCTGGAGGGGCGTTTCCCGACTTGCTGGTGGCACAAATTGGACAAGCCCGGGCGTAGCGGGCTGCATCCCTCCGCAGGCCCGGCCACCAAAAGGACCGTTGGAGGAGGCTGATCATCCGAGAGGTGCCGGGATGACAGGTGAGCCGGGAGGTGTGGAGCCAGTGGATGACCTCTCCTCGGACCGTAGACGGAACGAACAGTCTTCCCTCCGGTCCGCCGCCAGGATCAGGTTCCACCTCCTGTGCCTTCCGGATCTTGTCCACAATGTCCCAAGAGATAGCTCCCACGACGCACGACCTGGGCAGGATAGTGTGGGGCGTCTCCTCAGCCCCCACGGGGGTGAACTGTCTAGAGAGGGCGTCAGGCAGGCCGTTCTTGGAGCCTGGCCTGAAGGTGATAGAGAACCGGAACCTGGCGAAGAACAGAGACCAGCGCGCCTGGCGGGCATTCAGGCGCTTGGCAGATCGTAGGTACTCTAAATTCTTATGGTCCGTCAAGACCACAAACGGCAGGTCCGCCCCCTCTAGCCAGTGGCGCCACTCCTGTAGGGCGAGTTTAATGGCCAGGAGCTCTCTGTCCCCCACATCATAGTTCCTCTCCGCCGGGGACAGGCGCCGGGAGAAGAAGGCGCATGGTCGCTTGGCGCCATCGTCCGGTGATTGCTGGGATAACACTGCTCCCACTCCCGTGTCCGATGCGTCCACCTCCACAATGCACTGCAGCGCGGGGTCGACCTGGCGAAGGACCCGGGGGGAGGAGAACTCCGCCTTCAGCGCCTTAAAGGCAGTATCGACCTCTTCGGTCCACCGGAACGGGACCTTCGGGGACGTGAGGCGGGTCAGTGGTCCGACGATCCAGCTGAAATTCGGGACAAAACGGCGGTAAAAATTGGTGAAGCCAACAAACTGTTGCACCTGATTCCGAGATGCGGGAGTAGGCCACTCCACCACCGCCTTCACCTTCTCTGGGTCCGGGAGCACCTGGTCTTGGGCGATGATGAATCCCAGGAAGGATGTGGTCCTAGCGTAAAACTCGCACTTCTCAGCCTTCACGTACAAACGATTCTCCAGCAGTCTTTGAAGGACCCGCCTCACATGGACCCGGTGCTCGTCTCTGGACTGAGAGAAGATCAGAATGTCGTCCAGGTAGACGAACACGAAGAGGCCGATGAAATCCCGGAGGACGTCATTGATGAGGCGCTGAAAGACGGCAGGAGCGTTGGTCAGCCCGAACGGCATGACGAGATACTCAAAGTGGCCGTTCGGGGTACGGAAGGCTGTTTTCCATTCATCTCCCTCCCGGATCCGGACGAGGTGGTAAGCGCTGCGGAGATCCAGCTTGGTAAACCAGGTCGCCCCCTGGAGGGAGTGGAAGGCAGTGTCCATGCAGAAGGTACTCCACGCCGACACCCCAGCTGACCTCCAGTCCAGGACAGGATTGTGGAGGCGTAGCCAGGGATACCCCAGGATGACGGGTGACACAGAGTTGGGCAGGACGTAGAAAACCATTTCCTCCCGGTGGTTCCCTGAGATGATGACTGGGACAGGAATGGTTTGATGGGTAACTCTCCCAAGGGAGGCACGGGAGAGATGGACCAGGGAGATGGGGTGTTTGAGCGCCTGACAGCGGATGCCCAATCGGGTTGCCAGGCCTTGTGAAATGAAGCTGCCCTCTGCGCCCGAATCCACCAGTGCGTGGGTGAGGTGCCCAGTGGGGTTGTGGCAAAAACGGATGGGCAGCTTTAATTGAGTGAGGGGACTTTGCCGATTGACGTCCGCGAGGCCCCCTACAGTGACTCGCGGACCCCACCGTTTGGCTTTTGTGGGCAAAGCTCTACCGTGTGTTGATTGTCTCCGCAATACATGCAGAGACCCAACTCACGGCGGCGCTGTCTCTCTGCCAAGGAGAGCTTTGCCCAGCCCGTCACCATCGGCTCCGACTCCTCGGGGCACGATGGTGGCGGCGTCGCCAGGGGGCGAGCTTGGGGCAGGCGTAGCGGGACTCCTCGAGGGCGAGAAGCAGACGGCTTCCGTCCTGAGGAGCGCTCGCGCAGCCTGTTGTCCAAGCTGATTGCTAATGAGGTTAGCTCTGCTAACGTTCCGGGGATATCCCGTCCAGCCAGTTCATCCCTCAGATCACTATTGAGGCTGCGGAGAAACAGGCCGCAGAGGGAGCGCTCCTCCCAGCCCAGTTCCTCCGCCGCTACCCGGTATTCGATGGCATAATCCGCGGCCGACCGGCTTCCCTGCTGGAGAGCGAGAAGCCGATCGACCTGGACCGCCTCGGAACGGGAGTGATCAAACACCTCCAGGAAGCGCCTCACGAACTCGGCATAGGTGAGGGTGGCATAACTGGGTCTCGCCATAATAGCGTAGGCCCAAGTTAAAGCACGCCCCTCCAGGAGGTTCCCTATGTAGCCGATCCGGCTGTGATCAGAGGGAAAGTCTCCGGGCACACGGTCAAACACGGACTCGCACTGCATCACAAACCCCCGCGCTCCGCCGAGCTTTCCGCTAAAGCGGGCGGGGGTCGGAATTGGTGTGAGTCGGGCCGGTGCCACTGGAGCTGGCTGGACTGCCACCGGAACAGCAGGAGCTGCGCCACCCTGAGGAGCCGGGGGGAACGGCTGCTGGGGGTCCAGGCGGTCCAATCGGCCAGTGATAGTTATCAATTGATTTAGGATCACCTGCTGTTGATAAGCTATCTGATCCACTCTAGCCTCGAGAGTGGTAAGCCGGTGTGCGAGCCCGCTGTCCGCCGAGCCGCTCTGCTGAAGCCGTACTGACATAACGCACGGCTCAGGAGACACGCACACACAGGCTTAGAGTAGTTCAAAGAGTTTATTAACAGCAGGGGTGAATGAGTGTGTGTCTGCGGGATGCAGATGTGTTGGTGGTGGCGTCTGCTTCAGGCACAGAGGCAGATGACCGTTCGGCCGAGCAACCCTATGGAGAGAGCACAGGGAGAGGGTGACGGGCATACACCAACACAGGATGAATTACGGCAAGAGAAGATCTTACTTGAGTTGTCAGGATAGCTGGCACAGCAAGGGGAACGTAGCCCGGGAGACAGCCACCTGGAGAGCTCCGTGCAGCAGCGAAGGATGGGCGATGGAACGGAGATGTCCGCCGCCGGGGAATCCACCTGTGCACAGGGGAGCAGACTGGAAAAGGAGGTAAGGGTTCTTACCCAGAATAGCGATGCTGAAGAAAGGTATGCTCACGGCGGTGAGGGAACGAAGTCTGACGGCTTCAGGCCGAGCCTCCAGGCGAGGCGGCTTTTATCCCTCGCCGCTGATGAGGATCAGGTGTGTGAGCAGGTGGCGCCGCTGATGAACGGCGCGGCGTGACAGTACTCCCCCCTCTAGCAGCGCCTCCTGGCGATGGCTTATCCGGGTGCGCTCGGTGGAAGTCCGCGATGAGCGATGGGTCCAACACAAACGACGGGGGCACCCATTGTCGATGCTCGGGCCCATAGCCCTCCCAGTCCACCAAGTATTGCAACCCACGACCCCGGCGCCGGGAGTCCAGGATGGAGGAGACGGACCAGGCCGGGTGGCCACCAATCATCCGGGGCGCGGGTTGCGCTGCAGGAGGAGGGCAAAGGGGGTCGGTGACTGCCAGCTTCACCTTTGATACGTGGAAGGTGGGATGGATGCGGAGGGAGGGGGGAATAGCTACGCGCACAGCCACCGGGTTGATGATCCGGGTGATGGGGAAGGGACCCATGAAGCGCTGTGCCAGCTTCCTCCTCTCGCCTTTTAGGGTGACGTCCTGGGTGGAAACGTAGACAAGTTGCCCAACTCTGTACGCCGGGGCAGGTCTTCTACGCCGGTCCGCCACGGTCTTGTTGCGCTCCGCTGTGCGTAAAAGCGCATGACGCGCGGCGGCCCAGGTGGAGCGGAACTGCCTCACGTGCGCCCTAACTGACGGAACAGTTACCTCGCTCTCCTGCGCTGGAAGCAGCGGGGGGTCGTAACCCAGGGACGCCTTGAAGGGGGACATCCCCGTTGCAGAAGAGCGGGCGGTGTTATGGGCGTACTCCACCCAGGCGAGATGGTTGCTCCATGACGTCGGCTTGGATCTTGCAACACAGCGGAGCGCAGCCTCCAGCTCCTGATTGGTCCTCTCACACTGCCCGTTAGACTGGGGGTGATGGCCGGAGGAGAGGCTCACCTTGGCTCCGATGGCGTTGCAAAAGGATTTCCAAACCTCGGATGAAAATTGGGGGCCCCGGTCCGAGACCACGTCCACCGGGATCCCATGCAGCCTGACCACGTGTTGGACGAGGTAGCCCGCCGTCTCCAGGGCGGTAGGGAGACCTCGCAGGGAGATGAAGTGTGCCGCCTTGGAGAAACGGTCCACGACGGTCAGGATGGTGTCGAATGAGTTGGAAGCTGGGAGCCCGGTGACGAAATCCAGTGCGATGTGCGACCATGGCCTGCCAGGGACGGGCAGAGGCTGGAGCAGACCCGCTGGAGGGGCGTTTCCCGACTTGCTGGTGGCACAAATTGGACAAGCCCGGGCGTAGCGGGCTGCATCCCTCCGCAGGCCCGGCCACCAAAAGGACCGTTGGAGGAGGCTGATCATCCGAGAGGTGCCGGGATGACAGGTGAGCCGGGAGGTGTGGAGCCAGTGAATGACCTCTCCTCGGACCGTAGACGGAACGAACAGTCTTCCCTCCGGTCCGCCGCCAGGATCAGGTTCCACCTCCTGTGCCTTCCGGATCTTGTCCACAATGTCCCAAGAGATAGCTCCCACGACGCACGACCTGGGCAGGATAGTGTGGGGCGTCTCCTCAGCCCCCACGGGGGTGAACTGTCTAGAGAGGGCGTCAGGCAGGCCGTTCTTGGAGCCTGGCCTGAAGGTGATAGAGAACCGGAACCTGGCGAAGAACAGAGACCAGCGCGCCTGGCGGGCATTCAGGCGCTTGGCAGATCGTAGGTACTCTAAATTCTTATGGTCCGTCAAGACCACAAACGGCAGGTCCGCCCCCTCTAGCCAGTGGCGCCACTCCTGTAGGGCGAGTTTAATGGCCAGGAGCTCTCTGTCCCCCACATCATAGTTCCTCTCCGCCGGGGACAGGCGCCGGGAGAAGAAGGCGCACGGTCGCTTGGCGCCATCGTCCGGTGATTGCTGGGATAACACTGCTCCCACTCCCGTGTCCGATGCGTCCACCTCCACAATGCACTGCAGCGCGGGGTCGACCTGGCGAAGGACCCGGGGGGAGGAGAACTCCGCCTTCAGCGCCTTAAAGGCAGTATCGACCTCTTCGGTCCACCGGAACGGGACCTTCGGGGACGTGAGGCGGGTCAGTGGTCCGACGATCCAGCTGAAATTCGGGACAAAACGGCGGTAAAAATTGGCGAAGCCAACAAACTGTTGCACCTGCTTCCGAGATGCGGGAGTAGGCCACTCCACCACCGCCTTCACCTTCTCTGGGTCCGGGAGCACCTGGTCTTGGGCGATGATGAATCCCAGGAAGGATGTGGTCCTAGCGTAAAACTCGCACTTCTCAGCCTTCACGTACAAACGATTCTCCAGCAGTCTTTGAAGGACCCGCCTCACATGGACCCGGTGCTCGTCTCTGGACTGAGAGAAGATCAGAATGTCGTCCAGGTAGACGAACACGAAGAGGCCGATGAAATCCCGGAGGACGTCATTGATGAGGCGCTGAAAGACGGCAGGAGCGTTGGTCAGCCCGAACGGCATGACGAGATACTCAAAGTGGCCGTTCGGGGTACGGAAGGCTGTTTTCCATTCATCTCCCTCCCGGATCCGGACGAGGTGGTAAGCGCTGCGGAGATCCAGCTTGGTAAACCAGGTCGCCCCCTGGAGGGAGTGGAAGGCAGTGTCCATGCAGAAGGTACTCCACGCCGACACCCCAGCTGACCTCCAGTCCAGGACAGGATTGTGGAGGCGTAGCCAGGGATACCCCAGGATGACGGGTGACACAGAGTTGGGCAGGACGTAGAAAACCATTTCCTCCCGGTGGTTCCCTGAGATGATGACTGGGACAGGAATGGTTTGATGGGTAACTCTCCCAAGGGAGGCACGGGAGAGATGGACCAGGGAGATGGGGTGTTTGAGCGCCTGACAGCGGATGCCCAATCGGGTTGCCAGGCCTTGTGAAATGAAGCTGCCCTCTGCGCCCGAATCCACCAGTGCGTGGGTGAGGTGCCCAGTGGGGTTGTGGCAAAAACGGATGGGCAGCTTTAATTGAGTGAGGGGACTTTGCCGATTGACGTCCGCGAGGCCCCCTACAGTGACTCGCGGACCCCACCGTTTGGCTTTTGTGGGCAAAGCTCTACCGTGTGTTGATTGTCTCCGCAATACATGCAGAGACCCAACTCACGGCGGCGCTGTCTCTCTGCCAAGGAGAGCTTTGCCCAGCCCGTCACCATCGGCTCCGACTCCTCGGGGCACGATGGTGGCGGCGTCGCCAGGGGGCGAGCTTGGGGCAGGCGTAGCGGGACTCCTCGAGGGCGAGAAGCAGACGGCTTCCGTCCTGAGGAGCGCTCGCGCAGCCTGTTGTCCAAGCTGATTGCTAATGAGGTTAGCTCTGCTAACGTTCCGGGGATATCCCGTCCAGCCAGTTCATCCCTCAGATCACTATTGAGGCTGTGGAGAAACAGGCCGCAGAGGGAGCGCTCCTCCCAGCCCAGTTCCTCCGCCGCTACCCGGTATTCGATGGCATAATCCGCGGCCGACCGGCTTCCCTGCTGGAGAGCGAGAAGCCGATCGACCTGGACCGCCTCGGAACGGGAGTGATCAAACACCTCCAGGAAGCGCCTCACAAACTCGGCATAGGTGAGGGTGGCATAACTGGGTCTCGCCATAATAGCGTAGGCCCAAGTTAAAGCACGCCCCTCCAGGAGGTTCCCTATGTAGCCGATCCGGCTGTGATCAGAGGGAAAGTCTCCGGGCACACGGTCAAACACGGACTCGCACTGCATCACAAACCCCCGCGCTCCGCCGAGCTTTCCGCTAAAGCGGGCGGGGGTCGGAATTGGTGTGAGTCGGGCCGGTGCCACTGGAGCTGGCTGGACTGCCACCGGAACAGCAGGAGCTGCGCCACCCTGAGGAGCCGGGGGGAACGGCTGCTGGGGGTCCAGGCGGTCCAATCGGCCAGTGATAGTTATCAATTGATTTAGGATCACCTGCTGTTGATAAGCTATCTGATCCACTCTAGCCTCGAGAGTGGTAAGCCGGTGTGCGAGCCCGCCGTCCGCCGAGCCGCTCTGCTGAAGCCAAGGGAGAGGGTGACAGGCATACACCAACACAGGATGAATTACGGCAAGAGAAGATCTTACTTGAGTTGTCAGGATAGCTGGCACAGCAAGGGGAACGTAGCCCGGGAGACAGCCACCTGGAGAGCTCCGTGCAGCAGCGAAGGATGGGCGATGGAACGGAGATGTCCGCCGCCGGGGAATCCACCTGTGCACAGGGGAGCAGACTGGAAAAGGAGGTAAGGGTTCTTACCCAGAATAGCGATGCTGAAGAAAGGTATGCTCACGGCGGTGAGGGAACGAAGTCTGACGGCTTCAGGCCGAGCCTCCAGGCGAGGCGGCTTTTATCCCTCGCCGCTGATGAGGATCAGGTGTGTGAGCAGGTGGCGCCGCTGATGAACGGCGCGGCGTGACACAGACATTTCTTATGTCCGTAGCTTTAGCACCAAAGTTATCATATACAGTCATTCTTGGTAATGTCCCCACCTTTTAAGATCTTGTGCAGCAGGTAGACACAAACACACAATTTAGTGAAGTCCTTCCAACAGTAGTGGAGGATCAAGGTCATGTGCAGAGTAGTTTAAATGAATGTGTATCTAAAACATGCAATATGGTGACTACGAGGGCCCAGAGTGCAGAAGAGGTTCTGAGAGAACTGCCATTCATTGGGGAGGCGTTGGAGACAGGTCCAGTCAAACCTTCAAAATCATGAGCTCAAAAAAGGAGAGAAAAATTTAGAGGCACAGTCAGCAAGAACACAGAAAATTTTAACACCAGTTCAGTCATTAGAAATAAATCTTCCACCAGATGTTGGTCTACTTCAGAGGCAGGATCCATCTTTGAAATCATGGTTTGAGAAAATGACAGAAGTAGAAGGAGTTAAGCAGGGCAGCCAAGGGTGTCTGGAGGAAGCCAAGTACATAGTTAAAAGTGGGATTCTCTATCAGTGCAAGGGGGATGCGGCAGCTTTAGCATTGCCAAAGCAATTTAGCGAGAGGGAAATGGATAAGCTTCGGAGATTTTAAAAAGTGACTTCAGGAGCCTTCTGTCCACTCTTATGAACTGTGGCAGACATGCGTTCATCTCTGGGCCTTTGGCACCTCTCAGACGAGGCTGCAATCGTTTTAGCAGAACTCTCAGTCTTAATTCTTGGCTGTGTTTTACTTGTCCTATTTTTAACATTGGTTTTGTTGACAATTTTAACTTATTTTGGAACCGCCCATCACTTATGAGGCCTGATGGCATCCACCCAAATAGACTTGGTGCACATGTTTTAAGAGACAATCTATTCTATTCCATTCGGTGTTTTTTAGTACAGTGACTGGGACTTGGTGTGTTTACTCACTCTGAAGCTTCTGGGTTTGCCAAACTGCCCTTTTTTGGTTCTGTTTCCACTTCTTGTTTTGATTCCATTAATTCAGGTGGTCTTTACCGTTTGGATCAGCCTTTGATTTATAATCCTACAGAGATCGAGTCTGTCTCCCGTTGCCCTAAATATTGTAACCCAGGACAAATACAACACAACCTGAAAAAAACACGCACTTCTGCAGCTCCTCCTCATCCACCGCCCTTCAACTTTGCCCCTGTCTCCTCCCTTAGAGAACCTTTATCTGCTCCCTCTAAAGTTAATAAAAAAGTTAAAAAAAAAGAATGCATAAACTTCCCAGATTATATTGGTTCCAATTCATACCAAGTTACTGATAAGAGAGGGGAGTTTGATATATATTTAGCTTTTAAATTACTTGTGAAATTAGATGGTTTAATTTATATTGTGATTAGAATAAAGGGTTGGAATTTTTAATATAGTTGTGGATATTGATAATGGAATATATTTTGTAAGGCAATCAGTGGCAGGCTTTAAAAGGGGCCAATTAACACCTGAAGCTGATTGCTGGACCATGCTGCTGACAGAGGGGAAGACTCTTTTTAAAGTGGCTGTTACCATTTTAATGACTTGTTCAAATAAACGTGTAAGTGATCTGTAAGTCATCTCAGTCTCCAGACTCCTGCTTGCCTCCTACCTCAAGGTCATTCTAACAGCATGTCTTTGGATTGTGGGAGGAAACGGCGCTCCCGGAATAAACCCATGCTGCACAGGGAGAACATGCAAACTCCACACAGAAAGGTTCTTACCTCTACCAGCCTGGGTATTCAAACCTGGAACCTTCTAGCTATTAGACAACAGTGCTAACCACTGTACCACCATGCTGGTCAGTTTAACATTCCCTATGTATTATTACTTTACAATGAATAAAGCTAGGGTCACCAAACCTGGTACACAGGTTCACCTTGTGACACTGAAGGGTGATTATGGATTTGTATTTGTCTGCTTGTTGGAAGATTGTGTTTGTAAGAGTTAGCTGATGCTCAGTGCACTTGGACAAGAGAAGCATGCCATTGGAGTTTGCTGTTCCAATGTCATGATGGCCCAGTACTCCCTGCCATGTGTTAGAGTCCTTGCCAACACGTGCATTGAAGTCTCCCAGTAGTATAAGCTTGTCCTGATGAGGAACCTGCTTGATGATTTTGTCTAGATCTTCATAGAAAGCTTCTTTAGCATCATCTGTGTAGGTCATTGTAGGTGCATAGGCACTTTTGATGGGAGCATGCTGATTTCTGGCAAGGTTGACACAAAACACCATTAGGCAGCCACTGATGCCTTTTGGAAGTGAGTCAAGCTTGTGTGCTATTTCTGATGGCAAAACCAACACCATGTTGTCTAGGTTGGTCCTTTGGTTTGCCTATCCAATAGAAGTTGTAACCTTCTATTGTAATCACTACCTCTTCAAGCTGTGATTCATCAGACAACCTTGTTTCACCTAAGGCAGCTATATCAGTGTTGTACTTGCCCAGAGTCTTTGCCAGAAGTGCTGTATGGCACTCAGGTCTTTTGTCATCATCCAGGAGGGTTCTAACATTCCATGAGCCTAATATTATCTGTTTGTGTAATGATTTCTTGTTGTTTTTCTGTGTTTTTTGACCGCATATTTGAATGACCAGCCAGGCATGGTAACCTGACAGGTACTGGGAGGGTAGACTTTGTTTAGGGTTCTTTTTCAGTCCCCTTTCCCTGGATTTGGGAGAGCAGTGCTACACCAAAACAGGACTGCTCTAACACTCTGAGAGGATACGAACTACATATCTACCCTGGTCTGTGTAGAACAACCATCACCCTAAGGCCGCCTATGTGTAGAGTTGTGGCTAAAGACTGCCAGCAGCATCCTCTGCCTGTCCCCGTCACCACTTCTCTATTGCCACAGGACTTGATTGGTTGCACTGTATATGAATGTAGAAAGTGTGTAGTTGTCTGCTGAACTATCTGCACGATGAATATATTTAAGTGGGTGAAGCTTGTGCTGAACCACCCCCACTCACTCATCCAGAGCACAGTAATTTCACAGATGGTATACTAAGTGCCACAAGCTTAGCACTGTGGTGGATGCAGGTTTAAATTTCAGGTTGTCCTTCTCCTAGATGAGCTGCTAAAAAGCTGAGGGTCTCACCTACCCTTGTTGACTATTTGGCTGTTGTGGTATTGGATACCTTATTCCGCCCTATTGCCGTTGGAGTTGTGAACTCTCATCTGCTGAAAAGAGTGGTCTTCCCTTCACTATTCGCCTATAGCTGGGGTATGATTGGTGGATGCCAGGGCGTGTCCACACGCCGGTGGGCCTGCACACTACACCTTTAGGACTCGTGCTGCTCCAAGATCCCCCATCAACTTAATCTGGGGCCGCAAGGTGCCCAGTCTCCATATGTTGCCATGAGGAGGAAAAGCACTGCAGCCCAGACATTGAACTGCTGGCTGTGAGCACGAGACCCTGTTATATGCCACAAGAAATGACGTGTGCCTTGGTAATTATCGTCTACATCCCTCTGTCAGCTGACGCAGCAGTGGCCTGTGACGTCATCAGCTCCACTACTGCCGCATTACTGGAGAAGCACCTGGATGCACTTATGGCCATCACAGGTGATTTTAATCATATCTCACCTGGAAAAACATTACCAAATTTTCACCAGTTTATTGACTGTCCCACCAGATAAAATAAAACACTGGATTTACTGTATGCCAATGTCAGAGATGCATATAGTGCCTCAGCTCTACCCCCATTGGCAAACTGGATCACTGCATGGTCATGTTATCACCCAAGTATGTTCCCCTTGTGCAAAGGCAGCCTGCTTATACACGGACTGTGAGGAGGTGGATACAGGAGGCTGCTGATGCACAACAGGACTGACTTTGAGACAACGGACTGGAGCGTACTCTGTGAACCACATGGGGTGGCTATAGACAATATGACTGACTGCATCACAGAATACATCAGATTCTGTGAAAACACAACCATGCCAGCTCAGATGGTACACTGTTTCCCCAACAACAGACCATGGGTCACCAGTGACCTGAAAGCACTTCTGAACAAGAAGAAGAGAGCTTTTAGGTCTGGAAGAGAGGCGAGACTGAGGAGGGTGCAGCACGAGCTGAGAGAGATGCTGAGGAGGTGCAAAGACAATGACAGGAGGAAGTTGGAGGATTAACTCAGGCAAAACAATACTAAGGATTTGTGGATGGGAATGAAACAAACAACTGGGTGCAAGGGGAGAGTCAGACAGACATCTAGGAGCCTTGAGAGCTGATGAGCTGAATCTGTTTTCTAATAGGTTCAACTCACCGTCTGTCACCCCCACAACACAACCAGGCCCCCACACACCCCTCCCCCACCCCCCACTCTCCTGTGCAGCACCTCTCTCTATCCCCCCCCCACCCCTTCATCCTCCTCGGGGGACACCAGCCCCCCCCCCCCCCCCATCACTGTGACTACAGACCAGGTTAAGACACAGCTAGAGAGACTCCGTCAGCGGAAGGCGGTGGGTCCTGATGGCATCTCCACCAGGATCCTGAGGACCTGTGCCAACCAGCTAGCTCTGGTACTGAAACACCTTGAAAAACCAGCACCTTGAAAAACCAACCTGAGCCTGAGTCTGGAGAGGGTACTGGTGCAGTGGAAGACGTCCTGCCTGGTTCCTGTCCCCAAGAAGTCATCTTCATCGGACATGAATGGCTATCGACCAGTTGCCCTCACATCCCATGTGATGAAGGTCCTGGTGAGATTGGTCTTAGCCTACCTGAGGAAGTGAAGACGCAGCTAGACCCTCTGCAGTTTGCATATCAGCCCCATTTAGGAGTTGAAGATGCTCTCATCTACCTGCTGCAATGAGCCCATCTGCACCTGGATGGCGGAGGAGACACTGTGAGAATCACATTCTTTGATTTCTCCAGTGCCTTTAACACCATCTAGCCACTGCTGCTGGGTGAGAAGCTGCAGATGATGGGGGGTCGACAGCTCTGTGATCTCCTGGATTACTGACTACCTGATACAGGCAGGCCACAGTTTGTCCGGCTGGGCAGTGTCTTGTCTGATGTGGTGGTTAGTGATACAGGAGCTCCATAGGGGACTGTGCTCTCTCCCTTTCTCTTCACCTTATACATCACTGACTTCCAGTACAACACTGAGTCATGCCACCTGCAGAAATTCTCTGACGACTCAGCTGTTGTTAGTTGTATAAGGGGGGAGAGAAGGGGGCGTACAGGGCACTGGTAAACAGATTTGTGGAGTGGACAGAGCAGAATCCCCTGAGGCTGAATGTCAGCAAGACCAGAGAGATGGTGATTGACTTCAGGAAGAAGAGGACGCCTTCTCAGCCATTGCAGATTAGTGGGGAGGATGTGGAGGTAGTGGGAGACTACAAATACCTGGGTGTCAGGATCAGCAATGGGCTGGACTGGAGATCCAACACCAATGCTGCGTACAAGAAGGGGATGAGCAGACTCTACTTCCTGAGGAAGCTGACATCCTTCAACGTGTGCAGCAGGGTGCTGGAGCTTTTCTACCAGACCATTGTCGCCAGTGCCATCTTCTTTGCTGCTGTCTGTTGGGGTAGCAGTATCAGAGCCAGCGACACCAACAGACTTGACAAGATTATCAAGAGGGCTGGCTCTGTAATTGGTCTCAGGCCAGAGACCTTTGAGACAGTGGTGGAGAAGAGGACACTAAATAAACTGTGATCTATCATGGACAATCCTGATCACCCCCTCCACCACACACTGGACAGACAGCGCAGCACTTTCTCCAGCAGACTGTTCCAGCTTTGCTGTCGAACAGTTAGGTACAGGAAATCTTTCCTCCCACATACCATTTCACTATACAATAACTCACTCTTATGTTGAATTCTGGTCATAACTATGCTGACGTACTGCACCTTAAGGCGCTTTTCCATTAGCCCCGATTAGAAAACCCGACTCGACTCACTTCGATTCGGTTCTGCCTCGGTTGCTTTTCGACATTACTGCTGGCACACCTGCTGGCACACCTGCGGTGGGTGGGATTTCTTGAACAGCGAGGCGGCGCCACACTCTCGTGACGTGAAACACGTGACTGAATCCTCCACAACAAAGAAAATGGCTGATGACAAGAAGAGAAGGAAGGAGGAAGGAGAGAGGAATGACTGTGACATGAAACTGGTTAAATCTATGGTGCTGACTTGTTGTGCTCTGCCTAATCTGTGTGAGAGTCATGGAGAGACGTATGACACTACATTGGATGATGCAGTAGATGAACCAGTGGTGGCAGCAACCCAGGGAGCAGAGGAGCAGGGTGCCGATATACGAGATGCTGTGATGCAGTACTTGTCTAGCAATAGGTAGAAATGTAATTTCGTCCACATTTATGTGCATACATATTTCAAAAATGTTTTTTGTAAATAAAATGTTGTGCATGTTCCATCTACCTGTCCTCTGTTGTTCATAACGCTTATCTGTTAAGGTACGGGTAATTACATACCTGTCAAGGCATACCTCATGCCTCCCTTATTGGGGGGGCTTTCACACCTGTACTGACCTCATGCCTCCCTTATTGGGGGGGGCTTTCACACCTGTACTGAGTACTTAAAAACTGTATTTATCGGCAGATGAAAGAAAACTGAAGCAAAAAAACCCCAAAAAACTAAACAAACAGCAACTGCAACATGAACTATTTTAAACATATTTATTCAAATGTACACTTATATGGACACAATCTTGAGCCATAACTTTTTGGTAATGTGAAAATAATAAGCCAAGTAGCACAAAAAAATAAATAAAATAAAAAATAAATGATATTAATAATAAATAAATAAATAAATATTTTTCAAATTTACATTAGCACAAGGTAGATTGCTTAATTTGAAAGTACACAATAAGAATTATTCTGAATATAGTTCTTAATTGTCAGCTAGATACTGTATATACACTTGGAATTAAAGAGTTTTTAATTGTCAGCTTTGTTACACTAATGCACTTGGATGAACTTGAAACAAGAAAATGTTCACTGTGCGGCGGCATGAAATAAAGCGGCTTTGTTGGAGGTTTTAAGTAGAGTTTTATTATATCATACCACCGTCACGGGATCCCCTCTCCAGCCCAAGTGTGTGCAGGCTGGATGGGGATCCTCTGGCTCTCAGAGAAGGAGAGGAGAGGCGGACACGTGTGTGTCCTACAGCAGAGGTTGAGAGATTGAGTGCGAGGAAGTGTTACAGAATCTGTGCAGTATTTATACCCAACTCAAACAATACATCAAAGCAGTGTCACAGCGGTGGGTCTGATCAAAGGGACTGCAGAACAGGCATGAGATATTTGCATTTGTGAGACACAGACAGGATGCATGAACACAATGCATGGGTGGCACATTAACCTCACAGCAGTGAAATGCATAAATGGCTGATTAGATCACAGCATGCAGCGGAAAAAACCAGGAGTAGCGAGCTGTCCGTCCTTAGTCTGTTTGTGGGGGTTTTCCCAAACCGCCACAGCTCCCCCCCAGAGGGCTCGGCAGGTGGTCGAGACCTCGATAGTGCAGCTTGGGCAGCGAGCAGGGAAAAGCTCTGCGCAGGAGGGGGTGGAGGGGGGTGGGGGTAGTAAAAGCCGGCTGGAGACGATGAGAAGTCTGGGCCACGCAAAAAATTGCTTGCTGCTCCGCGACGTCGATGGGCTGTCCCGTTGCGCGTGAGGAGATCACAAGAAGAAAAATTAGTCACTGGCTCCTCTCGCGATTAAGTCCTGCAAGGATTAATAGCGGCCATGAAGAAAAGACGAGGCTGCGTGGCGGCTGTGATGAGAACAGAGGGACTGGCGTGTTGGCTTTAGGTGCGGGCACAGCCTTAAAGCGCTCAGGAACCGCAAACCGCTGAATTCCCTATGTGTGCCGTGGCTGAGACTGTTAACAAATCCTTCGAGCATGCTGCATGCGTGCCTCAGGTGAGCGAGCAGCCCTGAAGGGCAGCGGCGAAGGAGGAAGGCAGTCTGCGGAGCCGTATGTGTCCCGTGCGTGGTGCGCCGTGCCCGTGACTCCCCGGTGCGTGTGCCGGGGTTCCGTGCGTGGGTGGGCCGCTGGAGAGGAGAACCAGGGTCAGGGAGCTTGCTGGAGATCATCCCTGTTGTCTGTTGGAGCGGTGAAGTAAAGTAGACGCTCTGTCACTCGCTCGGTCATGGTGCGTTCAGGTCCACGTGTGCTCCGTCGGCCATGGGGATCGCCGTCGTGGAGAGGGGACGAGGTGCATGCGCTCACGGTGTGGAGGAGCTGTGAGCGCGGCCGGTCCAGCGTGGATGTGCCGATCTAGGCGTGCAGATCTCACCATGAAACATTGCTCAGCTTTCCCGGTCGTGGGTGTTCTCCGTGGAGTTTCGCCTGGAAGCTCCGCGTTGAGGTCTCCCTGAAGCAGAAGGGAGGGCAGATCAGTCAGGCTGCCGCGTTCGCTGGTCGTCGGAGAATCACCGCCGGGTGTTGCGTTCGCAGGCAGCGTGGTCGTTTCAGCGTCGGGTCACCAGTGCGGTGGCATGGAATAAAGCGGCTGTGTTGGAGGTTTTAAGTAGAGTTTTATTATATCATACCGCCGTCACGGGATCCCCTCTCCAGCCCAAGTGTGTGCAGGCTGGATGGGGATCCTCTGGCTCTCAGAGAAGGAGAGGAGAGGCGGACACGTGTGTGTCCTACAGCAGAGGTTGAGAGATTGAGTGCGAGGAAGTGTTACAGAATCTGTGCAGTATTTATACCCAACTCAAACAATACATCAAAGCAGTGTCACAGCGGTGGGTCTGATCAAAGGGACTGCAGAACAGGCATGAGATATTTGCATTTGTGAGACACAGACAGGATGCATGAACACAATGCATGGGTGGCACATTAACCTCACAGCAGTGAAATGCATAAATGGCTGATTAGATCACAGCATGCAGCGGAAAAAACCAGGAGTAGCGAGCTGTCCGTCCTCAGTCTGTTTGTGGGGGTTTTCCCAAACCGCCACAACTGATGCTGCTTGTTATAGTTCCAAGTAGCAGCCTTTGCTGACTAGCATTTCTGAAGTGGCAGATCAGATCAGGTGGCAGATCAGAAGTGATCTGCCACCAATGGGGGTAGATTGTGCTCTGCCACAAATATGACAAACCATCACTTCTGCTAGTGATGCATTGGATTTGGAAGGCGTCGGTTCTCTCACTGGATGAAAATGTTCATCCATCGATCGATACGTTTTCGATTTGGCTACACAGTTTTTGTGGCCCTGAGTAGCGAAGTGCGACTTCAGGTCGAAAATCCCCGATGCAGTCACTTTTATGCTCCTCCTACATGGAACACAGAAGGAGTGTGTAGGGCCCTCTGGAGAAGCCTTTATCCATCCAGCGATTCCTCTCTGTTTCGGAGCCGCAGGACAACAGAAGGTGCGAGGCCATCAGCATAATGATCAGTCCACACCTCTCACTGTTGTGATAATTGCTCACGCTGAGCGCTCTGCCAGCCCCATACGCTGTGGGGGTCACACACACGACGTGTTCCTCCACACTCTCAATAATTTTTTTTCCCGTATATTTTTCTTTTTGGCGTACAGAAATGGCAATACGCCCGTATTTGCTAAAATTGCATTTTCCCCGTATTAAAATACGGCGAAACCGTATCACTTGACAGGTATGTAATTACATGCAGAAACACCGCACAGGCCATCTTCACAAAAATCCAGCTCGACAAGCCACTTTTGCTTCGGTGGAAATGCAAATTGAACTATAAATCATGTGCTGATACATGTCATATTCCCATGTAAAGGTCTCCCACTTTTTCTTACAAATTGATTTTTAATTTTTGGGAAAAGGGAATATAAATTTTGCACAACTTGTTGGTAACAACAGTTGTGTGCAACAAAAACACAGTTGTGTCTCCTTGTCCGATGTGTCTACTGTTATTAGTGCCAAATTTTTGCTAGATTCCTTCTTAATTTATTAAATTTTGACTGGTGATGCAACATTCAATTTACATGTACTTACCTTTATCAGTGTCTACTGTACAAGTTAAAGTACACCTGTACAACTGCTTATAACCTAAAAAATGTACCCGTTCGAGAGAAATGGATTCAGCATTGCAAATTTGTTTAAAATAAAAAAAAAAACCTACCAAGACATTACGTTTCGTTGTGTTGTTAAAAATTAAATTACCATTAGAAGGCTATACACCTGACCTGATGAACAGCAGCATGTGGAGTGAACAGAGAATGGAATGTGTATGTAATTATTGGCTTTTCTCATACGGTGTCATAACAGATAAACCAGACTTTTGATGCAAACAATACAATTTTATTCCAGAAGCAAAATTTACAAACAAAAAAACAGACTGGACGTGGGGAGACATGGTTAGACACGCCAACTGCTAAATGCATCCACAAGCCTGCCAAATAGGGTCAGGAAATCTCTGTTGAATGTTGACATCTCTGCGAGCTCTTCCCTTCGTAACATAGCGTCCTGCTCCAGGGCTTCACGCGCATCTGCCCGCACATCTGCGGCCACCTGTCGCAAATGCTGCATGTACTCTTGATGGTGTTCTTGCCGCTGGTCATGTTGCCGTTCCAAGAGCCGCATCTCTTCGTCATGCATGTTGACCATCGCTGATGTAAGGTCAGCGATGGAGTTGTTCCTTTTCCTCTTGGCTACATTGAAAGACAGAAAGGCATGGTTGTTAAAGCTGGATCACTACATATATTATGGAATTACACTGGTGAAAGTCTGTGGTGGAATGTCACTATTATATTATGCTTCATTGCTGTATATAAGCTGAACTGTCCTGTTGCTGCCCCTCAGTAGAGCGGATTTTGCAACACGCAGGGTGCTGTCTTCGGCTGCAGCTCCCCTGCAAAATTAAAAAGGATTAAGATTAAGAATATGGATGATGGATGGGTAATGTTTAAAATAGTTGCTTGTAGTGTGGCCGCAGAAATCTGAATGGGTTAATACAGTCAGCTGACGCGAAGCATTTCAATGAAGCATGTTGATTTCAACGGCAGTTCATGAGCTTTATTTGTTTTTCTAAAACAGGAGTTACAACAGCACTTCAATCACCACACCTAAAAATGGGACCGGGTTGTGGAACACCGATAAGTGAAGACCAAAGAATAACCTTTTTGTACATTTAAAAAGACATTTTCAATTAATTAATATGCAGCTACAGGAAATTGCATTAATCAATTTGGTACATAACTTGTTAGGCTCCAGCACCCCCGCGACCCGTAAAGGATTAAGCGGTAGAAGATGGATGGATGGATGGATGGATTTTCGACCCTGGTTTCCGCTGGACCTGTTTCAACAAAAAAAAAATCGTGGTTATTGTGCCTTACCGCCACTTGAATGTGATCCAGATGGAGCTGGTGATGTGGCTGACATCGGAGTCGATTCAGCTGGCGCTCCGGCAGACGCAGAGGCAGAGGCAGACGCAGGAGAGTCCGGTGTGTCCATGATTCTAGAAAGAAAATGCACGCAATTTAAAACTTAACACCAAAGTGCAACATGTACGCAACACTCTAAAGTTTTTAACCGGAATACAATAAGCGTAATTCAGCATTTTGTTCACGCTAATACTTAACACAAAGCCAGCGTGAATCTGCAGTTGGCTGCAAAACAATAGGCAAGCCTCAGTAACAACCATTACCCACAATCTAACAACCTTCCTATTTCTTAAAAACAGTGAGCTTGGCACAGAAAGGATAAATTGGCGAAAAGACGCACAATATCAAAACAACACTCACCATCCATGGTTTCCAAGGCCGTGACTGTGGCCGTGTCAAGCCCCAGTGTCTCTGCCATTGCTAGCAGGCCTATGTCCATAGATCGCGTCCATCTCAGCGAACCACTTCCACTCCTTCCGATCCGCTCCACTTCGAGCATTGTGGTCTTCCACTGCTCGGTGATCGCTTTTCAGCTTTTTCAGCTTCTCCCGACACTGTTTGGCAGTACGGATGTGCCCTTGGGAACCCATCTGCTCGGACACCTGCTGGTATATTTTTTCATTTCGAGTAGATCCGTCCAACTCGCGCTGGATGCGATCGTCGGCTAATATAGAAAGAAAATTGCGCACCTCCTCGTTTGACCAGGGGATAGCCTTACGAGAAGACATCTTCAGAGTGTGAAAATATGCTGTATTAAAGCCGCGCACTGTGTTCACTGGCTGAACAACTACAAATGGCGGTCGTGTAGTAAATTCAGCAGAAAAAGTCGCTTTCGTGATGTTACGACCTGACCAATCAGCGGCGACCAGTCTGTTAAAGTCACATCACAGCCATACTCAGCCCTACTCAGCTCGGTTAGACCCTGCCCTGGATCAGGTACTAAAATAGCGCCTGCTAACCGGTGCTGGGGCTAATGGAAAATGCTCAAACGCGGGCTGAGTGGTGCGGTGTAGGGCTAAGCGAGGCTAGTGGAAAAGGCCCTTTATTAGTGTAATTGGTACCTCACATCTCACTGTGCTCCTGATAGTCCTGCATTGCACAGCGGGACTATCAGGACTATCAGAACTATCAGGACTATAGACTATTCATGTGTCTATATGGGTCACTATCTATTCATGTATGATGTAGATAGGCTTTTTTAGTAGTTTTACTTTCCATGGGTAATCCCTTTGTCTGTTATGCTGTGTGTTTCTTTCGTTTGGTTGTCTACTGTCATGCTACTGTTACACTGCAATTTCCCTGTTTGGGATCTATCTATCTATCTATCTATCTATCTATCTATCTATCTATCTATCTATCTATCTGCAGGGGAAGGCTTACCTAAAGGGCTTCTCTTTTCGATGAAGCTAGCCAGCGGCAGCAGCTGAAAACAGATCTGTAAAGCACTGCCACTGCACTAGACGCATCACTAAGCCAGGGATTTATGAAATGAAGAAACATATTATTGTTTTATCTAATAATGTTTTAAGGATAAAAAATATTGAAAATGACTACACTTGTTCACCAAAGAAAAATTATACCTGTATCAGATCTTTGTGTGTGAGTGTATAGTGGTGTGAAAAAGTGTTTGCCCCCTTCCTGATTTCTCATTTTTTGTATGTTTGTCACACTTAAATGTTTCAGATCATCAAACAAATTTAAATATTAGACAAAGATGACACAAGTAAACACAAAATGCAGTTTTAAAATGAAGGTATTTATTATTAAGGGTAAAAAAACAAACCCAAACCTACATGGCCCTGTGTGAAAAAGTGAGCCCCCCACCCCCGTTAAAATATAAATTAACTGTGGTTTATCACATCTTTGGAAAGCTGAGCTCAATTTCTCTAGACACACCCAGGCCTGACTACTGCCACACCTGTTCTCAGTCAAGAAATCACTTAAATAGGACCTGCCTGACAAAGTGAAGTATGTGGAGCGTGTAAATAAAGAGGCGGATTTGGCTCAGACGATTTATTACACATCTCACACAAGAAGCATAGACAGAATGACATCTCAGCAGAGACTCTTCTCTTAAATAACATGGCATTCCTCTAGAATCTTCTAACACACAAAAGGTCACATTGCATTCACTTCCTTCATCCTTCACCATTCCTCTAGAAGCTTCTAACACACAAAAGGTCACATTGCATTCACTTCATTCATCCTTCACACCTCCCTGTTATCTCACCAGGGAACCTCTGCTCTTTGTTCTTGTCTAAGATGTTACACAATTATGCTCTCCCCATGTGCCACCATACCTAGACCAAAAAATCCTCAAACGCTAGACATCATGCTGCAATTCAAAGAAATTCAGGAACAAATGAGAAACAAAGTAATTTGAGATCAATCAGTCTGGAAACAGTTATAAAGCCATTTCTAAAGCTTTGGGACT
The DNA here is from genome assembly GCA_020510985.1 of Pholidichthys leucotaenia. NCBI lineage: Eukaryota > Metazoa > Chordata > Actinopteri > Cichliformes > Pholidichthyidae > Pholidichthys > Pholidichthys leucotaenia. The sequence continues at coordinate 392,178,986 of CM035836.1, read as the reverse complement.
CCAGCGAACCACAGTGAGAGCCATTATCCACAAATGGTGAAAACATGGAACAGTGGTGAACCTTCCCAGGAGTGGCTGGCCGACTAAAATTACCCCAAGAGCGCAGCGATGACTCATCCAAGAGGTCACAAAAGACCCCACAACATCCAAAGAACTGCAAGCCTCACTTGCCTCAGTTAAGGTCAGTGTTCATGACTCCACCATAAGAAAAACACTGGGCAAAAATGACCTGCATGGCAGAGTTCCAAGACGAAAACCACTGCTGAGCAAAAAGAACATAAAGGCTCATCAGAGTTTTGCAAGAAAACATCTTGATGATCCCCAAGACTTTTGGGAAAATGCTCTGTGGACTGACGAGACAAAAGTTGAACTTTTTGGAAGGTGTGTGTCCCATTACATCTGGCATAAAAGTAACACAGCATTTCAGAAAAGGAACATCATACCAACAGTAAAATATGGTGGTGGTAGTGTGACGGTCTGGGGCTGTTTTGCTGCTTCTGGACTTGGAAGACTTGCTGTGGTAAATGGAACCATGAACTCTGCTGTCTACCAAAAAATCCTGAAGGAGAATGTCCGGCCATGTGTTTGTGACCTCAAGCTGAAGCGCACTTGGGTTCTACAGCAAGACAATGGTCCAAAACACACCAGCTAGTCCACCTCTGAATGGCTTAAGAAAAACAAAATGAAAACTTTGGAGTAGCCTAGTCAAAGTCCTGACCTGAATCCGACTGAGATGCTGTGGCATGACCTTAAAAAGGCGGTTCCTGCTTGAAAACCTTCCAATGTGGCTGAATTACAACAATTCTGCAAAGATGAGTGGACCAAAATTCCTCCACAGTGCTGTAAAAGATTCATTGCCGGTTATCGCAAATGCTTGATTGCAGTTGTTGCTGCTAAGGGTGGCCCAACCAGTTGTTACGTTTAGGGGCAATCACTTTTTCACACAGGGCCATGTAGGTTTGGATTTTTTTTTACCCTTAATAAACATCTTCAATTAAAAACTACATTTTGTGTTTACTTGTGTTATCTTTGTCTAACATTTAAATTTGTTACACACACACACGCACGCACGCACGCACACGCACGCACACACGCACACACACACAGAGTGGTGTAAAGTGTTTGCCCCTTCCTGATTTCTCATTTTTTTGTATGTCTGTCACACTTAAATGTTTCAGATCATCAAACAAATTTAAATATTAGACAAAGATAACACAAGTAAACACAAAATGTAGTTTTTAAATGAAGGCGTTTATTATTAAGGGAAAAAAATCCAAACCTACATGGCCCTGTGTGAAAAAGTGATTGCCCCCTAAACCTAATAACTGGTTGGGCCACCCTTAGCAGTGTCATATCCGGCTCTAGGGAGCCGGGCAATCAGAGCCAGGGACAAGCCAGTGAGTCGTGATGGTTTATTTTGGGGAAGGGATAAGGGATGAGGAGAGCACAGAGACTCATGCAGAGGTACACTCACAGGTTGCACAGCGCAGAGGTAAGCAGCTCGTACCGGACGTGGGGGTAACAAGACGTACATACTCACAGCGGGATACAAACACAGGAATGCTGCAAGAGGAGTATAAGCTGACACCAGACGAAGGGGCTTCAGCTTAGCAATGTGTTTGTGTCGCAGCCCCGAGTCATCGAGGCTGCTCCTATTTATCCTCATTGGCAGCGCCCCAGCTGATGAGGACTAATTGGCCCCAGCCGTCCGTAGTGCTGCCAGCTGGGAGCCAGCTGAGACGCTGCTCAATGGGAAAACATGGGCTGAGTGCCGAGACGGCATCCCAACCCATGGTGACAAGCAGCAGCAACTGCAATCAAGCATTTGCGATACAGTAACTGGCGATGAGTCTTTTACAGCGCTGTGGAGGAATTTTGGCCCTTTAAAGTCTCTGGTGTTACTTGGTCACCATGACGACAGCGGTTCTTCCACATGCCGCGGTTCCAGCACCAGGCGCCGTGGCAGGTTTTCTACAAACGACCCGACTTCGCCCAGCAGCAGGCCATGCAGCAGCTAACATTTGACGGCAAACGGATGAGGAAGGCCGTCAACCGCAAAACTATCAACTACAACCCCTCAGTTATCAGATACTTGGAGGTAAAACACTGCCTGACTTTTTTCCGTTGTTCAGAAATACATCTTCTGCATCATCTACATCAGGGATGGACCACGGTGGTAGTGAGGGCCACAAATTTTTTTCCTCACTTCCTGAGGGCCAAATTTACATGTAAACCTTTTTTTTTGGGGGGGGGGGGGTATTTTCTTCAAAGTCAAAAGTTACAATTAAAACTGAAAATGCTAATGAAAATAAAAGCTACTCAGTGTTTTATCATATTACAATTAAAATTACTGATACAATTATATCATTACCTAATTAAAACACTCCATCAAAATGATGAGCAAAGAGGAATTCCAGATGGTAATTAACAAAAAAGCCAAGAAGAAAAGGAAATATGACAACAAAGAAAAATGTTCTTAAAATATTAGATTTTGATCAAAGTAAAAAATAGTTTTACTGATGCTACATTTCTCTTTTTTTTTCAAATCTAGATTTTATTTTGGAATTAGATGTTAAAGCATCTACTAAAAAACTAGCATTCTTTTGGCATCATTTTATTTGAAATTTTGTAACTTTTTAGTTGTACTTGTTTTTTTTCTAAATTAGTGAGTTTTTCTGTTGTAACTTGACCGTTTCTTATATAAATTTGCCTTTCAGTTTGAAACTTGTCACTGTAAATACTCCTCAGTGAGGAGCTGTAGCATTTATTGGTGAAAAGCAGCCTACGCTGTACGTTCACTGCTGTTGACAGCCTGTTAATGTGGTCTCAGCATGCAACACATACATACCTTAAAAGACTCCGGGGCACACTACTCTGTCTGTCTCTGGCTTGGTGCCGAGATGTGACTGTTGTGCATAAACACTGTTCTCCATTGGTGGAGTTTATGATCATCAAGTGCCGACCCTGATACATACTGAGAGAATTTTCACCTGTCCTGCTGTTCGCCATGTATGTCCCGCCCACCGCCGAGAGGAGTAAAGCACTAAATGAACTCTTCTAGGCCATCAGTGAGACATAAACGGCACATCCAGATGGATTCCTCATCACAGCAGGAGACTTCAACCATCAGATTCAAGTTACTTTATTTGTACTTGTAGGTAGATTTGTTTTGCAGTCAGGTGACATCCATATTTACCAACCACAAATTTTACATTCAACATGAACACAAACACAGGCACACATGAAGCTGACTATAAACATGATAAAAGTACTCAAGGCTCCACCAATCAGGACATAGGACAAAGAGATAAGAGAAAAAACAAGGTGATAAAGAGAAGGGTCATATTAAAAAGTTAAAGACTAGTCAAAGAGGTTAAAAACTCAAAAGTCTAAAACCCAATAAAAGATTTAGAACCCCAATAAAAAACCTACAAAAATAAGTAAATATAAAAATCAAATTAATAAATGGGTAACTAAATTATGTGCAATATATTGTTACATCTTGTTCAACTCTTTAACAGCAGCAGGAACAAAGCTGTTTTTGTAGTGCTGGGTTTTACTTTTTGGGACAGCAAACCTCCATCTGGAGGGAAGAAGCTGAAAGTGGCAGTGCAAAGGGTGGGAGTTATCACTTAAAATGGAGGTAGCAATCCTCTGTACCTGTCTGGTGTACAGGGATGTCAGGCTCAGCTGTGACTCACCAAGAAAACGACTGGACCATCTAATAACCTGGTCCAAGGATTTCCTCTGTTTCAGTTTTGTCTGACCAAACCATGACACTAAAGGAAAGGATAAAACAGATTGAACTAGAAAAGCACTCGGAGAGCGCAGACCTCCGCCAAGCGCCACAGTTCCCCCCATACAGTGTTTGTGTGTACGTTTTCAGATTCCTTGACCATGAAAACATATGACAAGCAATTGGATTGACAATGATAGGATTAGTGGTTGAGTAGTTATTCACGAAAATGGCATTTTGCGTAATGGCGGTTTTCTTGTGGACGGTGATCCGGATCACCACCAAAATGTAATCATCTGTAGGATACCCCATTTCTGACAATCTGTGAAAATTTCATGAAAATCCGTCCATAACTTTTTGAGTTATCTTGCTAATAAACAAACAGACAGACAGACAGACAGACAAACAGACAGACAAACCAACGCCGATGAAAACATAACCTCCTTGGCGGAGGTAATAAAAGCCCGATAAAACATTATCATTATGGTTCGGTCAATTTGGAAGCGTGCGAGTTTCCTTAAACAATGCAAATGTTGCTGACCCTTTTTGCACACTCTTTCACAGTTCTCTTCAAAGTTTAAATTACTATCAGTAATCGTTCCAAGATATTTGTTCCCAAGATATTTGTAGGATTGCACACATTCAGTGGTCTGGCCTTTTAGTACAGTGACTTTGTGCCTGGGAGTTTTCCTCCTAAAGTCAATAATCATATCTTTAGTTTTTGTCGTATTCAGCTGCAGGTAGGAATCCTCACACCAGTGAACAAAATCATCAACTACTGGGCCGTGGCCACTCTCACCATCCTGGAGGAGACTGACAACAACTGAATCATCAGCATACTTTATAATGTGTCTGTTGTCATGTCTGCTCCGACACATGTTTGTGTACAGGATGAAGAGCAGTGGTGACAACACACACCCCTGAGGAGAGCCAGTAGAAGAACACTTTTGGTCAGACAATGTACCATTGACCCTTGCTCTCTGTGTCCTGTTGGTTAAAAAATCCAGAATCCAACCCACCAGATTATTACTCAAATCAATTTGTTGCAGGAGCCGTTTAACTAAAATATGACGTTGGATTGTATTAAAAGCTGAAGAAAAGTCCACAAATAAAAGCCTGGTGTGTGTCTCATTAAAATCCAGATGTTTAAAAAGCATGTTAAACAGAGTGACAGTGGCATCCTCCACTCCTCTGTGAGGCCTATAGGCAAACTGCAAAGGATCCAATGCATGCTCAGTCTGCTTTAGGACCTCAAATCTGACCAATTTTTCAAAAATTTTCATTAAAATTGAAGTCAAAGCAACTGGTCTAAAATCATTTACTGTTTTAGGACAGCTGGATTTTGGAACGGGGACAACCACAGCATCTTTCCGGATCTTAGACACATGTTGTGTCTGTAAGGACTTATTAAAAATGTAGTGAAACACAGGACTCAGTTCATGTGCACAGGACTTTACCAAGTGTCCACATATATTATCAGGGCCCTGACTTTTGTTCACTTTTACAGCACAGAACACCCTTTTAACATCCTGCACCTCAATATTAAAGTGCTGATTGTCTTTGAGTTTCTGTTTCAAATCTTGGGTTTCTGTGCTAAAATCAAAGGAATCAAAATGACCATAAAAACAATTAAGAGCATTAGCCAGCTCTGTGTCTGAATTAAAACCATCTAAAAACACACGATTACTGTGCTCTGTGCTCTGAAGGCCTGTGTAATGGGTCCCCTTTTTGGGCAGTCACAATACCAGTGTGATGGTTCCTATTAGGGCAGCCTTAAATGGCTGTGATCGGGGACACTAGTGTATACATGTAGGCGGCATATGGATCACGATGACACCAGACTGATGTTTCCCACAATTTATTTGCTCCTGTTGGAGAAATAAAACAATACACATCACTCTACGTCTGTACCTCAATCCCACACAGGCTCCCCCAGCAAAGCAAAGCGGTACTGTGGGGGAAAGGAGGAGCTACCGGAGCCTCGGAGGTACGGGAAGAACGGATGTGGGCAGTGTACCGCCAAAATAAAAGCACTCAAGTAAATAAAATTCACAATAATATAAAGGAAAACATGACTGAGAAAAGGAGCGTTTAAGGTGCATTTTCAACTCCGTTACACCTGCAATAGTTTTCATACTGGCCCAGGCTGAAACAAACTTCTTTGTTGCCATCTTGCTTTCCAACTCTGTTTTATAATTCTGTTTTGCTCTTAAAATTTCGGCCTTCAGCTCTTTTGTGGCAACCTGCAGCTCAGAAACAACCCCCTGTTTAAAGGCAAGTGCTTTCCTCTGTAAGCAGGATTTAACTGATTTAGTAACCCATGGCTTGTTGTTGGGATATAATTTGACACGTTTACGTGGAACGATCATGTCTCTGCAGAAAGCTATGTATGAACATGTCACGTCCACTAAAGAGTCCAAATCTTCTCCTCAGGCGAGCGTGAACACCTCCCAGTCCGTACAGTTAAAACATTCCTGGAGGCAGTACACTGAATCCTCTGTTCACACGTTTATGTCTCTGGTCTTCGCCTTGTCTCTTCTGAGAGCAGTTTTATATGTGGGCAGCAAATGTACACAGTTGTGATCTGAGGATCCTAAAGGAGGAAGGGGAAGAGATTTGAAGGCCCTCTCTATGGATCCGTAGCACAGGTCCAATGTCTTTTTTCACCTGGTTGGGCAGGAGACATACTGATAAAAGTTTTTAAGTGTCTTCTTGAGAGACACATGGTTAAAATCCCCAAGGATGAAATTTGGAGCCTCTGGGGAAATCGACTGCAACCGCTGGACCACATCAAAGATGGTGCTGGAGGTGGAGGCAGCATCTGCCCTTGGGTGAATGTACACAGTCGTTATGAAAAGTTGGGGGAACTCGCGGGGCAGATAAAAGGGGCTTAGTGACACGGACAGAAGCTCCACATCTGGTGTACAGATGCGCTCTCAGACCGTGACAGATGTACAGTACTGTTTATTAATATATAAACATACACCGCCCCCCTGACGTTTCCCCGTTACCTCTTCCTGCTGATCCGAGCGAAGTGGGGCTCCAAAGCTGTCAATCCACAGGTCCGGGTCTCGGTCATGTGCCGTAAGCCACGTCTCCGTGTAAGCCATGACATAGCAGTTCTTGAAATCCTTCTGATATCGGACACTCCCTTGAATTTCATCCACTTGATTTCTCAGGGATTGTACATTCCCCATAATAATGGAAGGAAGAGGAATGCGGTTAAGCTGACATCTCCTCAGGCTTAATCTTACGCCTCCATGTTTTCCGCGTTTCCTCCTCTTGTCTCTCTTTTCATCGCTGTGTCCATGAAAATTTCTTAAAATAAAGTCCGGCAGTTGCGGCACAGACTCAAACACAGATGCTGCATTATCCATGTTTAAGTGCAGTAACATTTCTCTGGAATACTGTATTCTTCCCGGCGTGATCGCGATCGCACTTACTTCCAAGACAAAGAGCCGGTAAGAAAGAAATGACAGTGCAAAAACAAGAAGGAAATCCATACTGGTGGAACCAGGGAGCTCTTTGTTATATAGTCCCCAAACATTCAAGGACAAAAACGGCACAGAGAATTATGTTAAAACACATTAAAGTGCATAAAAACAGAGAAACAGACGTCAAACTTTTTTCACCCACTGCTGGTTGCTGCGTGCGCATGCGCCCTCAACCATGCAGATTTAAAGGCCCTCTACCAAATCTACACCAACATGTGGACTTTCCAAAAAGACGAGACAACTTGCTGGACCTGGTGTACACAACTCACAAGACAGCATCCCCCCTTCCCCACCTGGGTCTCTCTGATCACATCACCATCTTTCTAAGGCCGGCATACAGACTCAGGAGTGTGTGGCCAGAGAGGGCCTCTGGTTCTCTTAAAGACTGCTTCACCACTACAGACTGAGACACTTTCAAGCATGCAGCCACTCACAGTGGACCCACTAACCTAGAGGAGTACACTGAGGTTGTTGTAGCATGCATAGTTAAATGCATTGATGATGTCACTCACTGCAAAACCGTCACTGTTCATGCTAACCAAAAGACATGGATGACAACAGAGGTCCACATGGTCCTGAGGGCTCAGGACGCAGCCTTCAAGGCCGGCGACACTGCAGGACTAACAACCTAAATGACTTCTTTGGTCGCTTTGAAGCACAAAACAGCACATCAGCACAGAAGACCAGTCCTCCTCCAGATGAGCAGGCTATAAGTCTGGATCCAGCGAGCATGAAGAGGACCCTCTGCAGGATCAACCCACGCAAGGCAGCTGGACCAGACATCATACTGGGTCGCGTTCTGAAGGACTGTCTGGAGGAGCTCAAGAATGTCCTGTCTGATATCAACATCTCCCTGAGTCAAGCTGTTGTCCCCGCATGTTTCCAAACTGCTACCATAATACCAGTCCCAAAGAAGCCCGTCCCATCCATCTACAACAATTACCAGCCCGTAGCACTGACCCCCATCATAATGAAGTGCTTCGAGTGGCTGGTCATGTAGAACATCAAGTCCATCTTCCCTCCCTCCCACGACTCATCTCAATTTGCATACAGGTCAAAAAGACCCACAAAGGGAGCCATCTTTGCTGCTCTCCAGCCAGCCCTCACTCACCTGGACTCAAAGAACTCCTGCGTGTGAATGCTGTTCTTGGACTTCAGTTCAGCATTCACCACAATCATCCCCCAGCACCTGATACAAAAACTGCACCACCTCCTGCCGGATGACACTACAACGCACATTTTGGTGCCCCCTCCCCCCTGCCCGGACAGCAACCTCACCCACAGAACCATTAAAATTGCAGATGACACCTCCCACCCCTCACACTCCGTCTTCAGCCCCCTGCCCTTGGGGAAAAGGTACCAGAGCCTCCGGGCCCACTCCACAAGACTGCTTAAAGAACTTTGTTCATCAGGCCATCAGGACCCTAAACTCTGCACCCCCCCCCCCCCCCCCCCGGAGTGTAATGCACTCACCCACACAATAACTGCCTCAACTGTTGCCTCAGAAAGACTGGCACACCAACAGTAATACATCTGCTGATGCATGTCTCTGCATTTTACTGCAATCATTTGCACAAATGACATACCTGCTGCTATCTGTTATTGCAGTACTGATCCGAACATCACCACTTAGTTCCTCCTCATGGCTGTCTTCTAAAAAAATGGCCAACACACACCAATTTATCACATCCTTTTTCCATAAAGTAAAGTAAACTAAACATAAAGTAAATTAGAAACATTCTTTTGTAAATGTGAGGATTTTTTCATATATTTGCAGGATTTTCCTGCAGAGTTTGAGCCATTCTACTCAGAAATGTGCAGCTTCTTACTTGAAAATTTGCAGCTTTTTATTATTCATAATTTTGCAGCTTTTTCCTCATGAATTTAGAATTTTTCTTACTCTTGAATTTGCAGTTTAAAAAATAAAAAAAGCTTAAACTTGCAGCATTTTACTCAAATCTTATATCCGCAACGTTTTAGGTTGTAAACAGTTGGAAATTTACACCTTCTTTTGTCTTTTTGTTAAAGTTGCAGCTTCTTACCCATAAAATTCCACTTTTTTTTGGTCAGAAATTGGCAACTTTTAACTGAGATTTACATCCTTTTTTGTGTGTGTGTCAGGTCAGGCATTGGCTTGCTTGCTACCCGATAACCATGAAAACCGGTACTACCTGTCTCATGGGTCAGGCTGTCGGCGACTCAACCGGCATCCCTGCTCTTCCGAGGGCGTGGAGGGTGAAACAGGGCATCCTGGCAGAACTAAAAACAACATCTGCCACAGGTCTGTGGTGGACCACTCCCAGTTACACAGGGTGAGACTGGACATCCTGGCAGATAAACACATCTGTCGCAAGGTCTGTGGTGGACTGTGCCAGTCAGTGCATTGTGATGTGCACTACACAAAGAGCAGAGATAAACAAACCTATCATATGGTCAGTCACTGCAACAGATACTGGAGTCAGTTTGCCTTGACTTGTCCTTGCCACTGATAATACCTTTATCTGCCAAGAATGTGCTACTAGTCCAGCAAAAGCTAGCAGTACTCAAATACTTTGCAAGCAGTTTCATGAAATGGTCAGTCAGAAAGCAACTCATACCAGCTCGGACATCGCCTGGGCTTACAAGGTCCGCGCTGATCTGTTCACACTCCTACAGGCAGTGAAAAGTAAGCTAGGAGCAGGAAGACAAAAGAAGAGGAAAACAGCAGCCTTGTGTGTAGCAGAATGGAATGTACGCACTCTGTTGGACCAAACAACATCACAGTGCCCAGAAAGACAGACCGTGCTTGTGGCCCTGGAAATGAACAGGTACAATGTAGATATAGCTGCACTTAGTGAAACAAGATTGTCTCGATATGACAGCTTGGAAGACCATGGGTACATCTTCTTTTGGAGTGGGAGATCAACTCAAGAAAGGAGAGAAGCAGGAGTGGGCTTTGCAATTAGAAAGGAGATAGCAGCAATGCTTGATGAGGAACCGGTGCCAATCAACGACAGGATAATGACTATGAGACTCCCACTACAGCAGAAGATATATGCCACACTCATCAGTGTATATGCCCCAACAATGACCAACACAGAGAAGGTGAAGGAAGAGTTTTACAGTGACTTACGTCAGACTATGAGGTGTGTACCGACTGATGACAGGCTGATAATCGTTGGAGATTTTAATGCCAGAGCTGGTTCGGACACTGAGAAATGGAAAGGAGTGCTAGGCAGTCATGGAGTAGGCAAGTGCAATGCTAATGGAGAACTTCTACTTGCACTATGTTCAGAGTACAACCTTGTGATAACCAACACTCTATTTAAGCACAAGGACACACACAAGAAGACATGGATGCACCCAAGATCCAAGCACTGGCACTTATTAGACTACATCATAGTCAGGCAGAGAGACAGAAGGGATGTATTGGACACCAGAGCAATGAGAGGTGCGGACTGTGGTACTGATCATGTTATGCTGAGATCTAGATTAAGGATTTGCAGATGAAAACAGCACTGCAGGACGGGTGCAAAGCCACCGCGGAAGCTAAACACTAGTGCACTGAAAGGCCAAAAGAAGCAGGAAGAACTTATACAGGAAATGGATGAAAACTTGAAAGACTGGGACAGCAACAACTCAGAGAATGACATAGAAGAGAAATGGGCAATACTGAAGGATACGGTGTATCAGACTGCAAGTGATGCATTAGGCTACCCTGAGAGGAAACATCAAGATTGGTTTGATGAGCATGATGAACACCTGAAGAAACTACTAAAAGTGAGGAATACAGCTAGGCAGGAAAACCTACAGTGTAACACAAGGTCGAAGAAGAAGAAATACTCAAAGGCTCAGAGTGAGCTACAGAAGTACACCAGAGAGATGAAGTCCAACTGGCGGGATGAAAAAGCGGAGAAACTTCAAACTGTAGCAGACAGGAAGGACATGAAAACATTCTTCACAGGTTTGAGAGAAATCTACGGCCCTAAACCAAGAAGACTGATCCAACTAAAGGCTATGGATGGTGAAACGGTTTTGCAGGAGAAAGACAAGATCCTGGACAGATTTGCAGACCACTTTGACCAACTACTAAACAATCTTGGAGATCTCACTGAAGAGGCTAAAGAAGCTCTAGTGCAGCAACCAGCTGTATCAAGTCTGGATGAACCACCAAATTTTGATAAACTAATGGCAGCTATCAGGACAACACAGGATGGTAAATCTCCAGGAAGGGATGGAATTCCAGCAGAAGTGTGGAAATTTGGTGGTGTTCAGCTGACCAACTGCCTGCACAAGCTCATCCAAGAGATATGGGATGCCCAGAAAGTACCTCAAGACTGGAAAGATGCAAGTATTGTGCCTTTGTTCAAGAAAGGTGACAGGAAAGATTGTGGAAATTACCGAGGTATATCACTGCTAGCCACTGTTGGTAAGATTCTCTCACGTGTACTACTTAACAGACTCAGTGAACACATCTTGCAGAATGTACTACCGGAAACCCAGTGCGGCTTTAGAAGTGAGAAGAAGCACAATGGACATGATTTTCTGCTTGAAACAGGTTCAAGAAAAGTGTATCGAACAGAACATGCCGCTTTATGTAGTCTTCATAGACTTCAGTAAAGCCTTCGATACTGTTTCGCAACAAGGACTTTGGCAGGTACTCAAGAAATATGGTTGTACAGAGAAGTTTGTCAGCCTGATCGAGGCACTCCATACAGGTATGCAAGCAAACGTGGCAATGAGTGGTTGAGTATCTAAAGACTTTTCAGTAAGCAACAGAAACAAGGGTGTGTGCTGGCACCTACACTCTTCCTGCTATATCTGGCAGCCATGCTTGAGGTGGCCTTCAAAGACACTTCAGAAGGAGTATACATTCAATCAAGGAAAGAAGCAGACCTGTTCAATGTGGCACAGTTTAAAGCCAAGAGTAAGACATCGATAAAGGTAGTAAGAGAAATGCTCTTTGCCGACGACAGTGCTCTAGTTGCACACAGCGTGGAAGATATGCAATCTTTAGTGGAGAAATTTGCAAGAGCAGCTAGCCAATTCAGCCTCCAAATCAACATCAAGAAGACAGAGTGCCTTTATCAACCACCAAAGTTCCACTTATCAACATCACTACCAGAAGAGATCAGCGCTGGTACAGAGCCACTAGTCAAGTGCAAGACTTTCAAGTACCTAGGGAGTACTGTTTCAGAGAATGCTAGGCTGGAGGATGAACTATCTCTTAGAATGGGAAGAGCGAGCGCTGTGTTTGGAAACTTGAGGGAGAGACTGTGGAACAATCGACATGTGTCTATCCGTGTGAAATGCAAAGTGTACAGAGCGACAGTACTGGCTACTCTATTGTATGGTGCTGAAACTTGGACTGTCTACAGAGTGCAGGTGAAGAAACTCCACGCGTACATGATGAGACACCTTCGAGCCATAATGAACATCTCATGGGAAGACAAGATAACCAACATAGAAGTGTTGAAACGAGCTGGTCTACCATCAATGGAGGACATGCTAATACGGATGAACCTGAGATGGCTCGGACATGTTGAGAGGATGGACCACCAGCGTCTCCCTCGGCAGTTACCCTACTCACAGTTATGCGAGGGCAAACGCAATCAGGGTAGACCAAGGCTCAGATTTAAAGACACTGTAAAAAGAAACTTGAAGAAGTTGGACATAGACAGGAGTTCCTGGCAGCGGAAGGCTAAGGACAGAGCTCTGTGGAGGAATCTGATCAGACCTAAATGAAACAGTCATTGTCACCCACGACAGACTGTTATGATGATGATGATGATGATGATGATGATGATGGAGGAATTTTGGCCCACTCATGTGTAAAGTATTAGTATGAGTATTTTCCCAAAAGTCTTGGGGATCATCAAGATGTTTTCTAGCAAAACTGAGACAAGCCTTTATGTTCTTTTTGCATAGCAGTGGTTTTCGTCTTGGAGCTCTGCCATGCAGGCCATTTTTGCCCAGTCTCTTTCTTATGGTGGAGTCATGAACACTGACTTTAACTGAGGCAAGTGAGGGCTGCAGTTCTTTGGATGTTGTTGTGGAGTCTTTTGTGACCTCTTGGATGAGTCTTCACTGCGCTCTTGGGGTTATTTTGGTTGGCTGGCCTCTCCTGGGAAGGTTCACCACTGTTCCATGTTTTCGCCATTTGTGGATAATGGCTCTCACTGTGGTTCGCTGGAGTCCCAAAGCTTTAGAAATGGCTTTATAACTGTTTCCAGACTGATAGAGCTCAATTACTTTGTTTCTCATTTGTTCCTGAATTTCTTTGGATCGCAGCATGATGTCTAGCATTTGAGGATCTTTTGGTCTACTTCACTTTGTCAGGCAGGTCCTATTTAAGTAATTTCTTGATTGAAAACAGGTGTAGCGGTAATCGAGCCTGTGTGTGGCTTGAGAAATTGAACTCAGCTTTCCAAAGATGTGATAAACCACAGCTAATTTATGTTTTCACAGGGAAAGGCAATCACTTTTTCACACAGGGCCATATAGGTTTGGATTTGTTTTTTACCCTTAATAATAAACACCTTCATTTAAAAACTGCATTTTGTGTTTACTTGTGTTATCTTTGTCTCATATTTAAATTTGTTTGATGATCTGAAACATTTAAGTGTGACAAACATACAAAAAAATGAGAAACCAGGAAAGGGGCAAACACTTTTTCACACCTATATATATACGTATATATATATATATATATATATATATATATATATATATATATATATATATATATATATATATATATATATATATATATATATATATATATACTGTATATATATAGTATCTCACAAAAGTGAGTACACCCCTCACATTTTTGAAAATATTTTATTATATCTTTTCATGGGACAACACTGAAGATATGACACTTTGATACAATGTAACGTAGTCACTGTACAGTTTGTATAACAGTGTAAATATGCTGTCCCCTCAGAATAACTCAATGCACAGCCATTAATGTCTAAACCTCTGGCAACAAAAGTGAGTACATCCCTAAGTGAAAATGTCCAAATTGTGCCCAATTAGCCATTTTCCCTCCCTGGTGTCATATGACTCATTAGTGTTACAAGGTCTCAGGTATGAATGGGGAGCAGGTGTGTTAAATTTGGTATTATCACTCTCACATGTTCTCATACCGGTCACTGGAAGTTCAACATGGCATCTCATGGCAAAGAACTCTCTGAGGATCTGAAGAAAAGAATTGTTGCTTTACATAAAGATGGCCTAGGCTATAAGAAGATTGCCAACACCCTGAAACTGAGCTGCAGCACGGTGGCCAAGACCATACAGCGGTTTAACAGGACAGGTTCCACTCAGAGCAGGCCTCGCCATGGTCGACCAAAGAAGTTGAGTGCACATGCTCAGCATCATATCCAGAGGTTGTCTTTTGAAAATAGACGTATGAGTGCTGCCAGCATTGCTGCAGAGGTTGAAGGGGTTGGAGTTCAGCCTGTCAGTGCTCAGACCATATGCCGCACACTGCATCAAATTGGTCTGCATGGCTGTCGTCCCAGAAGGAAGCCCCTTTTAAAGATGATGCACAAGAAAGTCCGCAAAGAGTTTGCTGAAGACAAGCAAACTAAGGACATGGATTATTAGAACCATGTCCCGTGGTCTGATGAGACCAAGATAAACTTATTTGGTTCAGATGGTGTCAAGCGTGTGTGGCGGTAACCAGGTGAGGAGTACAAAGACAAGTGTGTCTTGCCTACAGTCAAACATGGTCGTAGGAGTGTCATGGTTTGGAGCTGCATGAGTGCTGCCGGTACTGGGGAGCTACAGTTCATTGAAGGAACCATGTACTGTAACATTCTGAAGCAGAGCATGATCCCCTCCCTTCAGAAACTGGGTCGCAGGGCAGTATTCCAACATGATAACGACCCCAAACACACCTCCGAGAAGACCACTGCCTTGCTAAAGAAACTGAGGGTAAAGGCGATGGACTGGCCGTGCATGTCTCCAGACCTAAACCCTATTGAGCATCTCTGGGACATCCTCAAACCGAAGGTGGAGGAGCGCGAGGTCTCTAACATCCACCAGCTCCGTGATGTCATCATGGAGGAGTGGAAGAGGATTCCAGTGGCAACCTGTGAAGACCTTGTGAACTCCATGCCCAGAAGAGTTACGGTAGTGCTGGAAAGTAATGGTGGCCACACAAAATATTGACACTTTGGGCACAATTTTGACATTGTCACTTCGCGGTGTACTCACTTTTGTTGCCAGCAGTTTAGACATTAATGGCTGTGTGATGAGTTATTTTGAGGGGACAGCAAATTTACACTGTTATACAAGCTGTACACTAGCCACAATTTTGTGGTTGGAAAATTATGTTTAATATGATCAAATTGGACTATGACATGTTAAAATTTACTTGAACTAACTTTACAACCTTTTCAATGTAAATTACTTTGTTTAATTATTGATGAAGAGCAGTAAATACTGTAAAACGGTCAGGAAAAATATTTGCAGTGTGAGATAATTTTCATTTGTCCCCCTATGACCTGGGACACCCCTTCATGGAAACGTTATTAGCAGTTGCTGATGGATTTAACCTCTTTTGGCAAATATTGCTCAAAATGGTTCTTTCATTCGCCAAGGGTGCAAACAAACCAGGCCTCAATACTACACTACCCATCATATAACCGAACTGGATTTCTGGACCCCTGGGGAACTTTTTGGTGGGTGTTTGTATTTTTAAAGCCAGTTTAAAGCAACGTCCCGCTGTCCGCTTGCTGTGGTTTTCTCGCCCGCTGTCGATCGGTTGCCCCAGCAGAATCGTCTGAAGGGGCGCGGGGGGAGGCTCTTCTCTCCCCCACTGCGACTAGCAGCCGCCGCCGCCGCCGCCGCCGCAGCGTCCACGCTACAAGAGCAGATTTTAAAAAATGTCTCAGGAGGAGCCAAACACGACCGGAACGGGGAGGAAAACGGCGTTAAGGTAAACGACTCAAACGGTGTCCATGCTAGTCAACAGTTAGCTGCAGTTACAGCTAGCATTTATAAACGCCCCGGTTACAAGCGCCGTCGAAACAGACGTCAACTGTGTGATTGAGACGGTATATTTGGAGCTAATTTAAACGCTGGCGTGAAAAGGACATTACATCCGAAACGGGTTTAATTAATGAGTGATACACGGATGACAAATGCAATGCCAGTGATGCGAAAAATGGAAGAGGAAGAAGGGATTTTGGACTGAAATGCATGTGTTTGTATGTAGATAATGCCTTTTAACATAGACATTTAACCACAGATTTTAGTCGTTTTTCCCGTTTTGTGTATTAAACCGTTATAAAGCAGTGATATAACTGTGTTAGGTGGATGCCTGTTAACGTGTTTTATTGATGCTAGAAAGCGCAACGTGAAGAGACGTTCACATGGCGTCGGAAAATGTAGTTTAATGCATTTTTTTTCACTGCAATACAAATTATTATAATTGAAAATACCACCACGCTTTTAAAAAATATTGTACCGTTTTATTTTCCTTCACTTTTTTAAAATTATTTTTTACATTTTAAAAAATCCAGTTTTTCAGTTTTATGTTGTTCAAATTTTGCATAGCTTTGCTTGTTTTCTTGTCTGTCTTTATTTTGAAATTTTTTTTTGCGCTTTTCATGCACCTGGGTTCATAGGAGTGACATTTCATTCCTTTGCATATTATGCACGGTTTGTTCGAGAATTATAATAACGTTGAACAACAGGTTCCTCATTTAATATGCGAAAATCCATCCTGCTGTTCCTAACCTCACAGTACAACCATATGTACCCTATGGAAGATGGTGACGTGCCATAGCGTGTCACAGTTTGATAAGTGCTTCAATCTTTGTGCTCAGGTGAGCGGTGGGCAGCAGCTTACTCAGAACCACACTCCAGCTCTGGAGTCCTGTGTTCCCGTCCACATCCTGCCTGTTTGTCACAGCTCTCTGTATTTGCTGCTACTTATGGTTTGTGGTATACAAGTGCATTCAGCCTAAACATCATCATCATCATCATCATCATCATCATCATCATCACACATAGCATGAATTTTTTGAGTGGCACGATTGCATATAAAATAATGTAGAGACCTGAATAGCTGTTCAGATTCATGCATTTGTAGTGACTTTACATGAATTCATGCTATGTGAAAAACTGGCTTTGCATTTGGTCTGATTGCACCTTTAACTACCTTTAGATGTTAAATACACATTGTTTGGGTTAGGATTAAAGTTAGAGTTACTAAGAATTTGTTGGTTGAAATTAACAGAAATGTTTAGGAAAACGGTATACGTTATTTACTGACATTGCAACTGTAACCCTCTGCCATGTCACTTCATGTAATTATTGCCATGACAACTATAGGTTGCTTAATGTCAAAATGTATACATCCGATATAACACCTTCTAGTAAAAAGGACAGTATAGGGTGTTTCCTGTTGGGAGGACATTTTCAAGTTGAGATGAGTAACCGGGGTTGGTCTTGTATCAAGAAGCCAGCGATAAATCTCTGTTGAAATCAGGGGTTGCCTTAACTGAAAACTGTCCTTCACTGACAGATTTTTTTCAGCATCAACAGAAAAATCTGAACGCTGCCTGACATTTTGACAGATTACAAGAAAGAGTGATCTAATCAAAATCAATTAAAATGACAGATAATAATAGATTGACAGAATTTTGTACAACCCTGTGTATCAAAATGGCAGATAACAAAAAACTCTAATGCAGCCTCTGATTGAAATATATAACTGCTAAAAGAAAACACGGGACACCATTATCTGGCAGCACCCAGATTTTAATAAGCAACAAGTTATTAAGATTCTGAGGAGTTGACAAACAGCCAAACCCAGACAATAACTTGAGGCATGCAGATACACTGAACAAACTCAAAGACACAGAAAGCTATGGCAAAGTAATCAAGCGTCAATCAAAAGCTTGAGGCTGTTAGAACCATTTTTTGAGAGGTGCTGGAAGTCAGATGTTATTGTTTTTATGCAAAGATGCCCCTGATTGCTCTCCTTCCTTCAAAAGACAGCCCTAAAATGTATACAGTTACAACTAATAGGGGCAGCCAGTAAGAACAATGTTTTAGAAAGCAAAGTGGCATGACTCTCCCAGTTCTAGTTTCCCTTTGGAATCTGACCATGGAGTCTCTTGGCTGGACAGGAAATGGTGGCTGCTGAACAGTTCACCCAACAATATGGGGTACAATATCTCTGAATAAGGATAATGGATAAGGACCTGTACTTACATAGCATGTTTTCTAGTCAGAAAGACCACACAAAGCTCTTAAGTAGTAGGTACACTAACCCTCGATTCTAAGGGCCTATCAGAGACCGATACCTATAGGGACAATTTAGAATCACCAGTTAACCTGACGTGCATTTATTTGGATTGCGGGAGGAAACCGGATCCCCCGGAGTAAACCCACACAGCACAGAGAGAACATGCAACCTCCACTCAGAAAGGTTCTCACCCCTGCCAGCCTGGGAATTTGAACCTGGAACCTTCTAGCTGTGAGGCAACACTGCTAACCACTGTAACACTGTGCTGCCAAGCACGCATAGGCACTTAACCATTTTCACAGCAAGATGTCTTAAAAATGGGTGCAAAAACAAGCCTTATGTTTTTGTAAAAAGGATCTCACTGACATGTGTTTGAAAAACTAACAGACCTCTTTTGCAACTGTCATTTTTAAGTAAAATATTAAGTAGACACAGATATTTCTATTTATTACTATGTCCTATTTATTTACCAATTAATTTGAATTAATATTTTGCAATTAATCCTACAAAATAAACCAAAAAAGAATGGAAGAGAACATTAACACTGTCCAAAGTACTGAACCTTGAAGAGAAAATCTGACAGTAAAGCATTACTCAAATGCCATTACAGTCATAACTCGTAACTGCTTGTAAAATTAAACTACATTTTAATTATATACTTTAATTATACCAAATTCATTGTGTTTTAAAAAATAGAAACATAAAACACATGTTCCCCATTTGATTACATAATGAAAATGAGTTGGAATTTTTTGTAGTTTGGAATTATTGTTACTGTTGTGTTAATGTTGATTTGGGAGTGCTATGCTATCCCAAAAGTAGCATAGCTAATGGTGGTTAATGTGTTTGGATGGCCACGAGCTTGAAAAATCTGGATTAGATGTTACTTTTGATGATGGTACAAGCTGACAGGGAAGGGAAATGCCAGTCGTTTTACCATCTTGAATCACGACAAAACCTGTGCTCTTCACTTCCTCCAGAATGAAACCTTGTCCAGCAGCCCCCCCCATCCTTTTTTTAAAAATATCTGTATCCTCTGATCATATTTATATTTACACGTGTTGTGTAAGAGAAGGGGAGGAAGAGAGAAAAGACTGGAAAAAAGGCAGAAAATATGCCTCAAAGGAAAAACAGGAACATGCGATGCACAATACAGGACTAATGATTGTTGATGTGCTCACTAAAGAATCGACTGGGTAAAAACAGAGAAGAAGGCAATTTTGGAGACTGCAACAGTGTGCTAACACTTTGTTGACCAAGAAGTTTTTTCAGAAGTCTGCTACGCTCAATTCTTTGCCATGTGGTGGCAGTGATTTTGTAGTTTAATAAGGAGTGTTCTTTGGGTAAAATCTGACCTAAGTACCAAGTAGGGGAATTTAGAATGGACGGACATCCTATTTTTGCAACAGAAACAGCGACACAGTAACTACCATTTGTCCTTTGATAATTGTTAATTGGCAGAACTGAACAATGTGATATTTTTCCTTATTTATTGCTTCAGTCAATTCATGACAAAACTGCAAATCTATTATTGTGGTGCTGTCAGTGGTGCTTTAAATTCCAGCCTTTTTTCTTGATCCTTTCCCACTGACCCCAAATGCAGCATACGCAGCTGTAACATCATTGGATTATGTGCAGCCAATCATTTTCCTAGAAGCTGCTAGGGCCCGCCCACGTCTTCCAGAAGCCGTTGGGGTTGGCCAAAGTGTGTGTACAGTTGCTAAACTTAAAAGAGCAAGTTGCTTTCACACAGAAGAGGAAATAGTTGGTCATTTAATCATCTGTTAAATCTGCTGAGTTTTCTGACATGCCAACACCAAGGTGAGATTTAAATGAAAATGATCTTCCAGCGTTGTCAGTCTGCTTTTATGACTTCCTTTTTTTTAATTTGCAGTGTAATTTTGATACTGCAGTTCTTGTAGCAGGTTGACTGACAGTTGTGGTCTTCGAGATAGTGTAATAAACATTGAATCAAACTGCTGCTCAAGTAATTTCTTTATTTTTGGGTCTCATCCAAGCTTATGTTTGTATACTTGGTCTTAGAACAGATAAGTAACCTGTTCTATCAGTCCTTAGACTTTGGCCACTTCCCTATCTTACTGGTTAATATGTTTTGATTAAAAAGAAATATCTGATCTCATTAAAAAAAAAGAACATAGAACTTTCTTTCCTCTTGATTCTTCAGCTCTAGTCTAAGAAAGCATTGACCTGACGCTTTTGGATGCTCCACATGTCTGTGCACAAAAACACAATGATACTGTATTGTTTGTTTTTATTAATGCAAGGGCCTGGCTTTTATTTGATTTTACTAACTAAATAAACTCTTGCATCGGCAGTTTTGCATATTGCAAGCATACATGAGTGACCTTTTGCTCACACATTTATTATAATATTAAAAACAAAACCTATATAACCTGTTTCTGTGGTTTAAGTTTAAGATTTGAAAGTAAGAGTGTCACAGAAATGTGGATTATTCACCAAATTAGAAACAGATGATTTTGTTTGTATAACAGCAGACTGGTTGTTTCCTGTGATCATGCAGAGCCAGCTAGTGGGAGTGTGTGTGATACAATATGCTTTTGTCTCCACACAGTGAAAATTCACTCTTTGGCATGGGGAATCCCTTGCTTGACATTTCAGCTGTTGTTGACAAGGATTTCCTTGACAAGTAAGTCTTAAAGGCTCATTTGTTTTCCCTTCATGTCACCAAAACGTAGTTTGCCACATTTTCTTTTAATTTGTCTTCTTTTCTTTAAGGTTTGGACTGAAGCCCAATGACCAGATCCTCGCTGAAGAAAAACACAAAGCATTGTAAGTCAGAACTTTCTTTCCAAACGACACCACAATCACTTGTGCGGTCCAAAGGGCTGAAGTTACATCAAACCAAATAAGGGATACAGCGGTCATTCATACCCACTACTGTCGTCTTGACTCTGTGCGCTGTGCTCAAAATATCCAAGTTACATATCATCCCTGGGAGGCTCAGAAATCGACACGCCCACATTTTTCAAATACTTGTCTTGTACCAAACTATAAATAGCCGCAGATTTTACTAGTGCTGTGTGCACATGTTTTAGCTTCACGCCTGGGTGCATGAACTAGGGTTGGTACTAAGTGGATAATGATTTTATTAGCATGTTTAGAGAAGGGATTGCCAAACACCTTTTCTCCAGTATATCTTGGAGTAATGCCACAGCCTTCCTTCAAAATTAATAATGTGCACCACTGGTTGTGCATTGAGTTTTGGTAAATAAACAGTTTTTGCACGAGTTAAGTATCTCATATTCCTCATCTGTGATATGTAAACACACACACACACACACACACACACACACGCACGCACACACACACACACACAATGAGTTGGAATTTTAAAAATTTGATTTATTAACTCTTAGTTATTACCATTAAAGCAGTGGAAAAACAGTGACTTCAGAGGCTTGTATTCATTGTATTTTCTGGTGTTCACATGTAGAAAACTAGAAGAACACTCAGAGAGCGCATACCTCCATCAAGGCTCCTTCCATCCCTCACGGATCACCTCCAAAATGTAATGAGTTTGTGTGTAGGCCTAGAGCCACTTCTGGTGAAAATTGCATCCTAGTCTGTCCATTCATTTTGGAGTATTGTTGCTAACGCACTGTGAGAAGGTAAGAGCGCTGGTGGAGGTATGCATTCTCAGATCATCACCAAAATGTAATGGGTTCCTCTCTAGCCCAAGAACCACCTCTGGTGAAAATTTCATCCAAATCCATCCAGTAGTTTTTGTGTAATCCTGCTGCACAAATACAAACAATGTCCTTGGTGGAGGTATGCACTCTCTGATCATCACCAAAATCTAATCATCTGTTCCCCGTGCCATTACACACCTTTCATGAAAATTTAATCAAAATCTGTTCATAACTTTTTGAGTAATATTGCTAACAGACAAACAAACCAACAAACCAATGCCGGCAAAAGCATTACCTCCTTGGTGGAGGTAATAAAAGGCAATCTTTGATTTAAAAAAAGATTAAAGATGTTGCTCCTCCATTTAAGCTTTGTACTAGTTCTTCGGCCTATGATCAGTTTTTTCACCAGATGCCACTGGGGTGTTCCGTTAGATAACAGAAAGACTGTTTATGCCACTGAAAGCTATTGTTTTAAATCAGATGAGTTTTTTGTTTTTGTTTTTATAACAGTCTTACATGTGGTTGCCAGTAGGTGATTTGGCAGCTGCTACCAAACTGAACGAGTTGTTCCACTCTCAAAACAAAAGTGCAATAATTAGATGTTTTTTCAAGGCTGTTGTTTAAAGGGGTCATTGATTGCACTTTTTACACAATTTAACAGCTCATTCATGTCTTAATGAAGTGCTTGTGACATATTTTGTTCACATTTTTTAAATTTTTTAGTTATTGAAGCAAATTTGTGTTTTATTTTTCTTGGCTTTCTTCAAACGTTCTGATTTAAAGTCTGTCACTTCAATAAACAGACTTCAGCTGTTCAACTCCACCCTCGCTGTTACGTCTTTTAGCCATTAGCTGAGTAGCTTCTAACCTCCTTCTAGCTTGGATGAGCAGTGCTGGTTCACCGATCCGCAGTCATTTGTGCATCTCGCGTCATACCGGCCCAACCCCCCAGCAACCCCGTCAAGAAGCCACATTAAATCACCAGTACCACGCGCTCCACCGATTGCTGCAAACCGAGGCTGGTGGCCGAGCCATGGGATCTCAAAAGGCAATGTCTGTCTCCGCGGTACTCTGTTCCTCTCCCATGGCCAGCCGGAGAATGACCCATCAGGAAGCAGCTCCCCACACTACCCCTGAGAGTATGCCCGGAGGATGGTGGGGGAGCTGAGCCAGCAGCTCCAGGCAGCAACCCCGGGTCGTGGCAACTGCCTGCACCGCACCCTGGGTGCTGGTGTAGGCAGTTGCTGTGAGCCGGGGATGCTGCCTGGAACTGCTGGCTCTCAGCTTCCCATGACCCTCATGCCGGTGTCCTGCCGCGCAATCACGGCGAAACCACTGGGAGACGGGCTGGAGCGATGCAAGACACATTGTGGACTGCGGACCAGTGATCCAGGTGGTAACAGCGAGGGTTATTAGGGTGACTAAGATCTGAAGAAAATAACAATATAAACCGCGCTCGGTTCGAGCTTCCTGTTACCAGTGTTAGCTTGGGGGCTAATAGCTCAGGGGCTAATAGGCTACCTTTAGCACAACTTCCATATACATGACAGACAGCTAGGTGGGCCAATAATAGAGCAGTGGGCTGGTCTCAAGGATGGCGGTGGGTTGGCTTTTTCCAAACATGATGTTAACGATTTCCACAAAAAAGTCAAAAACTTTTCTGGGAGAGAAAAACGAGATAAAGGCTGTGCGTTTTTTTAAGAGAACTGACTGTTTTGAAATTTTTTTTGATAATTAGGTGACCAGTAGACTCATTTCAGACAGTTAAAACCTACAAACACACCATTTTTCAGTCTATGACCCCTTTCAATAGGATCAGTTCACTGGGCTGGAATCCCTCTTTGTTTGCTTCTCTGTATTCTCCTCAAAGCTGCCCAGTCATGTCTGTTGATGTGATAAACACATTCTTATCTGCTGGCCCCTGAGCTGTTCCAAGCAGCAGTTTATTGCTAGAGATACCCTGTGGAGTTCTCTTGCAAGCAAACAAAAGTTACCTGCTTTGTGTACCACTGTACTTGTGCTGTGACATTGTTTATTCTTGCCTTTGCTACATTTAGATAAGATAAACCTTTATTAGATCCACAATGGAGAAATTATAAGATTACAGCAGCAAAGGGATAGCAGCACTCAGGGCAATAATAAATAAGATAAGAATTGGATAACAAAACAGTAAATATACACATATACCAGAGGTGTCCAATCATGTGCCATGGAGAGCCAAGACCCTGCAGGTTTTCTCTTCCATCCAGTGTCTTCAGCAGGTGTTTTCACTGATCATTAAGTGATCAGTAACTCTGCTAAACAATAAATGGTAAATGGTATTAGTCAGTGGGAAGAAATTCAGTGGAATCTGCTGTTGAAGACACTGGTTGGAGATAAAGCCTGCAGGGTCTTGGCCCTCCATGGCACATGATTGAACACCCCTGATATATACACAGTATATATACACAGTGCAGGAGTATTGCAGTTAAATGGTATTTACAGCATTACCCGGCAGTATATAAACATACAGACGTGGACAAAATTGTTGGTACCCCTCGGTTAATGAAAGAAAAACCCACAATGGTCACAGAAATAACTTAAATCTGACAAAAGTGGTAATAAATAAAAATTCTATGAAAATTAACCAATGAAAATCAGACAGTGCTTTTGAATTGTGGTTCAACAGAATTATTTTAAAAAACAAACTCATGAAACAGGCCTGGACAAAAATGATGGTACCCATTGAAAAGATTGAAAATAATGTGACCATAGGGACATGTTCAACCAAGATGTGTCCTCTAATTAGCATCACAGGTGTCTACAAACTTGTAATCAGTCAGTCGGCCTGTTTAAAAGGTGACAAGTAGTCACTGTGCTGTTTGTTGACATGGTGTGTACCACACTAAACATGGACCAGAGGAAGCAAAGGAGAGAGTTGTCTCAGGAGATTAGAAAGGAAATTATAGACAAGCATGTTAAAGGTAAAGGCTATAAGACCATCTCCAAGCAGCTTGATGTTCCTGTGACTACAGTTGCACATATTATTCAGAAATTTAAGATCCATGGGATTGTAGCCAACCTCCCTGGACGTGGCTGCAGGAGGAGACGGATAATACGAATGGTAACAAAAGAGCCCAGAAAAACCTCTAAACACATTCAAGGTGAACTCCAAGGTCAAGGTACATCAGTGTCAGATTGCACCATCCGTCGTTTGAGCCAAAATGGACTTCATGGGAGATGACCAAGGAGGGACACCACTGTTGAAAACAAATCATAAAAAAGCCAGACTGGAGTTTGCCAAACTGCATGTTGACAAGCCACAAAGCTTCTGGGAGAATGTCCTATGGATAGAGGAGACAAAACTGGAACTTTTTGGCAAGGCATATCAGCTCTATGTTCACAGACGCAAAAATGAAGCATACCAAGAAAAAAACACTGTTCCTACTATGAAACATGGAGGAGGTTCTGTTATGTTCTGGGGCTGCTTTGCTGCATCTGGCACAGGGTGTCTTGAATCTGTGCAGGGTACAATGAAATCTCAAGACTATCAAGGTATTCTAGAGAGAAATGTGCTGCCCATTGTCAGACAGCTTGGTCTCAGTCGCAGGTCATGGGTCTTTCAACAGGATAATGACCCAAAACACACAGCTAAAAACACCCAAGAATGGCTAAGAGCGAAACATTGGACTATTCTAAAGTGGCCTTCTATGAGCCCTGATCTAAATCCTATTGAACATCTGTGGAAGGAGCTGAAACATGCCGTCTGGAGAAGGCACCCTTCAAACCTGAGACAACTGGAGCAGTCTGCTCATGAGGAGTGGGCCAAAATACCTGCTGAGAGATGCAGAAGTCTCATTGACAGTTACAGAAATCGTTTGATTGCAGTGATTGCCTCAAAGGGTTGTGCAACAAAATATTAAGTTAAGGGTACCATCATTTTTGTCCAGGCCTGTTTCATGAGTGTGTTTTTTAAAATAATTCTGTTGAACCACAATTCAAAAGCATTGTCTGATTTTCATTGGTTAATTTTCATAGACTTTTTATTTATTACCACTTTTGTCAGATTCAAGTTATTTCTGTGATCATTGTGGGTTTTTCTTTCATTAACAGAGGGGTACCAACAGTTTTGTCCACGTCTGTAAATCAAGACAGTATGTTTCATAGTTGAATGAACAGTATTGTTGCCACCCTCAATAATAATTGTAATTGCATGAGTAGTGTATTGGAAGGGAACAATCCTTATAGTGCAAAGTAGTGGTGTTATGTACGGCCTCTATGAGGAGCACAGATTAGATTATAAAGTCTGACAGCCATAGGTAGGAAGGACCTGTGGAACCTCTCCCTCGAGCACCTAGGATGGCACAGCCTGCCGCTAAATGAGTTCCTCAGTGCGTTCAGCATGTCCCGCATGGGATGGGACTCAGACTCCAACAGAGATGACAGCTTAGCCACCATCCTCCTCTCTC
Source organism: Pholidichthys leucotaenia (assembly GCA_020510985.1). NCBI lineage: Eukaryota > Metazoa > Chordata > Actinopteri > Cichliformes > Pholidichthyidae > Pholidichthys > Pholidichthys leucotaenia. Next base: position 392,152,389 of record CM035836.1, on the reverse strand, counting down.
CTATCTCCTTCACTGGGTTGAGGAGGCGCCCCAGAACAGAGCTGGCTTTTTTGATTAGCCTGTTCAGTCTCTTCCTGTTGGCTGGCGTGATGCTGCTGCCCCAGCAGACCACTCCATAGGTGATGGCTGATGCCACCACAGAGTCGTAGATCTTCAGGAATGCCCCCCACCCTCCAAAAGACCTGAGTCTCCTCAGGAGGAACAGCCTGCACTACCCCTTCTTGTAGAGCGCGTTGGTGTTGTGTGTCCAGTACAGTTTATCGTTCAGGTCAACACCCAGGTATTTGTAAGATGTCACCATCTCAATGTCTGTTCTCTGGATGTTTACCGGTGCTGTGGAGGATTGTCCATGCCTGTGGCAGTCCACCACCACATCCTTGGACTTCCCCGCATTGATCTGGAGGCAGTTCCACAGGCACCAGTCCACAAAAAGTACTGGACCAGTCCTCTGTACTCCGAGTCAGCCCCATCAGAGATGAGGCCGATGGTCACAGAGTCATCAGAGAACTTCTGTAGATGGCAGTGTGGTGTGTTGTGTGAAAAGTCAGCAGTGTAGAGGGTGAACAAGAAGAGAGCCAGAACTGTTCCCTGGGGGCGCCCCTGTGCTGCAGATGATGGTGTCAGACACATAGTCCTGGGTTCTCACAAACTGTGGTCGGTCTGTGAGGTAGTTCAGGATCCATGATGACAGATACTGGTCCACGCCTGCACACAGCAGCTTGCCATTCAGGATCACTGGTCGGATGGTGTTGAAAGCACTGGCGAAATCAAAGAAGCAGCGTCCCTTTGTGTGCATTTTTCTAGGGGCACTTTATTTGTGGCTTTCACTTTCTAAAACTCATGTTCATGCAAAATGGTGTTTTTGTGGGTCTTTTGTATTTTATAGTGTGGTCATGAGTGACATGTACGTATACCATAAAAATGTTAAACTGGTCTCTTCACAAAGAAAGACACCCTTGTCATTATTAAGTTCAGCTTAAAGAAATGAGAGGATTGCACTGCCTGGCTTTTATGATGTCTGCCTTCAGTTATTTAAATGTTACTAAAAGAAATGCAGCCAAACTGCCTCCTCATTATGATTGACCCGTTCATAAAACCTTTACCCAATCAGATTAGGTAGGAGCTGACTTTGGTTTTTTGGACATGTTTGCTAGTTGGCCATATGATGACCTAAATGTGAATTACTGGTAAAATACTGACCAGTTTCCAGTTATTTGTGGCATGGATACTGTGGAAATAATGCAATAATCAGGCTAATTATTGTATTGAATCTCATACAGAGATAACATGCTGCCAATCTCTTGCCTCTGGGGTTGTACACTATTTAGCAAAGGTTTGCATCCATTTCCATCATTTCCCTACAGGCAGCAGCACTGCATACAGTATGTTAGGCAGAGAGCCTAAGAAGTTGTATTGTGATTTTTCTGACTTTCTCAGCCTTTCAGTTATTCTGATCCTACCACCAAAGCACATACTATTTAATTAGCAACATCCTGCTAGTTCTTAACTGACACTGCACAACACTTCCGTAACTCCTTTTCAGCATACCAACAGGCTGCAAAGTCTTTAAGAGAATAACTTGTACTTTTTTTATTTAATTGACAAAACCCAAACAGCAAACACTTACAAAGTTAGCAGTTATTAATAACCAGTATCTGTTATTAATAACTGCTAACTTTGTAAGTGTTTGCTGTGTATCATGCTTGCATACACATATTTCTCATGCATTAATTCTGTTAGCTCATCATTAGCCTGTTGATTTGATACTGTGATAATTGGGTAGTTGCTTATCTTCTACTAAAAGCTAATGTATATACTGTACATTATTGCCATCACAATTTACCTCCAAATTGTGAGTTTTTTCTGATGAAGCCTTTGATTCATTATGAGATTCCAGTGGGTTTTTTTTCTCCAACCAGTGGGCAAGGGAAAAAGGTGGATACGTCTATTGTTCTAACCTGTTTGTAATGGGGAGCCAAATAGAGCAAAGTTGGCTCCAAAGGGAAAGTGGTTTTAAAGTGAGAGCAGCTAAAAGAACATTATTTTGGACTGTGAATGAAGTCATGCTATGATGCTGTAGTGGCATCCAAGAAAGAAAATCTAGGAGTGTATAAGGTAAGATAAAATAAGATAAGATAATCCTTTATTAGGGCAGCGCGGTGGCGTAGTGGTTAGCACTGCAGCAGCACAGCAACTCACCCTTGGCCGGAGGATCCTGGGTTCGACCAGCAGTGATCTGTGTGGAGTTTGCATGTTCTCCCTGCGTCTGCGTGGGTTTACTCCAGGATTTCTCCGGTTTCCTCCCACATGCCAAAAACATGCAAGTTAGGTTAATTGGCATCAACTGGGGATTCTAAATTGTCCTTAGGTATGACTGTGAGAGTGAATGGTTGTCTGTCTCTCTGCGTTGGCCCTGTGATGGACTGGCGATCTGTCCAGGGTGTACCCTGCCTCTCGCCCAAAGATGCTGGGATAGGCTCCAGCCCCCCCCGTGACCCGAAAAAGGATTAAGCGGAAGAAGATGGACGGATGGATGGAATCCTTTATGAGTCCAACAATAAGGAAATTTACAGTATTGCAGCAGCAAAGGAATAGTAGCACTCATCCATCCGTCCATCTTCTACCACTTAATCCTTTTTGGGTCGCGGGGGAGGGGGATGCTGGAGCCTATCCCAGCATCTTTGGGCGAGAGGCAGGGTACACCCTGGACAGATCACCAGTCCATCGCAGGGCCTAATAGCACTCGGAGCAATAATAAATAATAAAATAGGGCAAAAACAGTAAATACACAGTGCAAGAAGTTTAAAAAAGTAGAATAGTTTTTTTACAGTTAAAAAAATAAGTAAAATAGTATTTACATTATTACAGTTCAGTGTTTCCCCTAGGTTTACAGCCGTGGGGGGGCAGCATGAAAGTCGACAATGACAAACTCTTAAAGGAATCATAGTGTTCTGGCGCTATATAGAAAAATAAATATAGAAAAATTACAGAATGCCTAATTATTGAAAACGAATGGGACATCTAATATTAGCGACTGTTTTGGAACCCTTGTTGATTTGTTTGTCAGATCACTTATTTGTGTGATCTTCTATGACTTATATTCATAATAGTGTATCTTGCTTTTTGGGGAATGGATCCTAGCATTTTTTTTAGCATTTTTCCTTATGAGGACCAGGCCAAATGTCCTCACAAAGAAAAATGTCCTCACAAAAAAGGAAGACAAGAGTGTGCGTGCACACACACACACACACACTGATTTTCATGTTTGATGGGGACCAATTTTCTGATCATCACTTGTGGGGACTATCTTTTCTACACAGAGATTCCTTGCATTTAGATAGATAGAAGAGTAACTTGACACTCTAGGGGGCACCCCCCCCAATATAATGGTAGGGGAAACACTGCAGTTAAATTAAATTATTCAGCAGTATATATGTAGATTAACAGTATATTTCACAGTTGAATGAGTACATTGTTGTTGCCACTTTCAATAATAATTTTATTTACAGTGTATTGGAAAGGAATGTTTCTTATTGTGCAAAGTAGTAGTGTTATGTGTGGTCTCTATGAGCAGTGTAGGATGTTCTAGAGTCTAACAGCAGCAGGTAGGAAGGACCTGCAAAACCTCTCCCCCATGCAATGGAGCAGCCTGCTGCTAAACAAGCTCCTCAGTGCACTCAGTGTGTCAAGCATGGGGTGTGACTCGGACTCCAGCAGAGATGACAGCGTAGCCACCATCCTTCTCCCTCCTGTCACCTCCACTGGGTCGAGGCGGCACCCCAGAACAGAGCTGGCCTTCTTAAACAGCCTGTTCCGTCTCTTCCTGTTGGCAGTTGTGATACTGCTGCCCCTGTAGACCACGCTGTATGTGATAGCTGATGCCACCACAGAATTGTAGAAGGTCTTTGGCAGTGCCCCCTGAACTCCAAAAGGCCTGAGTCTCCTCAGAAGGAACAGCCTGTCCTTCCCCTTCTTGTAAAGCATGTTAGTGTTATGTGACCAGTCCAGTTTATTATTCAGGTGAGCATCATGTTAATGTTGGATAAATGGTAAATATGAGATGTTACCATCTCATATTAGGCCCACTTGAACGTCCAGTAATTAATTTCTTACAATGTACATTTAAAAAACAACAACAACAACAACATAGTATTTTAAATTTATTTCAAAGAAGTTTGGTGAAGAATTGGTCTGTGCACAATTGAGGAAGCATGATGATTTTGGCATTTATCCTAAAACTTGAAAGCTGAATAAGCCATATGCAGGTTAATGATTGGAAGTACATCAGAACATTTGTATCTTATAATAAACTATCTTGTCAGGTCTTGTTGCTTGACAAAAGGACACAACTCGGGTGACTGGGTGGCACAAAGCAGCATCATCAGCAGTGTTGTTCCCCTCCAACACAAAGGCAGCAGTGTTATCTTTAGCCCCGCAGACGCTGTTCGCTCTACATTCTGCACAAGGTCAGGGCAGGATTAACATGCAGCATTGCTGGTTAATTCCCAGCACAATGCACTTCACTGCATGACCTCTCTAATTCTACACACGCCACCATGATTGCCATTATGTCCATCAATTTGTCAGCGTGAGATGAGCAGCAGTGTACCTGCTAATATAGCTTGGTTAGTGAAACCCAGAATTAGGGTAATGTGCCAAGAGGTCATTCACTAAGTCACTTGGCTGTGGAAAGTTGTGAAGAAGAACTCAGCTGAGGCATTTTGACAAATAACTTCATTTACTAAAAAGGTCTCAAAGGACTTGCAGGTCCAGTCAGCAAACACCATTGTTGCACCACTGAATTTACAGAGTGTAGCATGATTCATTTTTTTCCCCTTGCACCCTAGTGGGAGAAAGATCATTGGATGTGGGGCACTGTGGCCATGCCTGAATTCAATTATCTAGTCACACCAGAGCTCATATAATCCTGTTGTTCCTGAGAAATTGCATGTTCTACAACAGTAACTATCTACATCCCCGTGAGAAATAGCTGGGGAATTTTCATCTTCTATTTGTTGTAACTGATTGATCACCAAAGCTTTTCAAATCATAATATTTGCTATTTAGCTTTGGCTCCTGCTTTCTAATCATTTGACAGTTGTATGTCTCTGTCGTTACCTCATGTATCTGCAGTGTTGATGTACTTTGAATGTGCAGTTCTCCTAATTGGGCTCAATGTTGTTTTCTGTTGCTTTCGGACTGTGCATCAGATGAAGAATTTTGACACCAATAAAGTTACTCTCACTAAAGTAGATACTGCACACATGATAAATTAAATATATTTTGTCTTTGGACTGCAGATGATTATGAAAGAATGCATGTGTTTTTGCTATAGCCATTTTTCAACATTTTTTGATCACTTATATTAATGTTGGATAAATGGTAAATGACTCTTGATTTTAGCCCTAATATTTCAGATTTTATTTCCAAAATTATTAAGTGAGTAACTGACATATAGATATAATTTTTTTTTTTTTTTGCTAAATATTTTGTAGCAATCACTTGTTCCAACTCTGATAACAATGAGTACACTTTCTATGGAGAAAAAAACCCCCCTCACTTTCCTTTTATACAAATCACGTTTCCTCTTTATTTTTGGAAAACATTACCAATATAATGGTTTAATTGTTGTATTATATTCAACAAAAAGCAGATGTTTTGACACTGCAGAACTAACAACAGCAAGAGCCAACCTGTCCCGTGGCATCAAGGAAGCAAAACGACAGTACAGCTAGAAAATATTCGGCCACTTCAGCAACACTAGAGATGCACGTTCTGTCTGGCATGACATACAGACCCTCACCAACTACAGACCTCCACCTCAGACCTGTACGAGTGACATCCCACTACTTAACAACTTAAATGACTTCTTTGACCACTTTGAAGCAGAAAACAGCACAGAAGACCACTCCTCCCCCAGACGAGCAGGCTGTGAGTCTGAATCCAGCTAGTGTGAAGAGGACCTTCTCCAGGATCAACCCACACAAGGCAGCTGGACCAGACAACATACCGGGTTGCGTTCTGAAGGACTATGCGGAGGAACTCAAGAATGTCCTGGCCGACATCTTCAACATCTCCCTGAGTCAAGCTGTTGTCCCCACATGTTTCAAAACTGCCACCATAATACCAGTCCCAAAGAATCCCGTCCCATCCAGCTACAACGATTACCGACCCTTAGCACTGACCCCCATCTTAATGAAGTGCTTCAAGCGGCTAGTCATGCAGAATGTCAAGTCCACCCTCCCTCCCTTCCACAACCCATCTCGGTTTGCATACAGGTCAAACAGATTCACAGAAGATGCCATCACTGCTGCTTTCTATTCAGCCCTCACCCGCCTGGACTCAAAGAACTCCTATGTGCGAATACTGTTCTTGGACTTCAGTTCAGTATTCAACACAATCATCCCCCAGCACCTAATACAAAAACTCAGACACTTGGGACTCAAAACCTCTCTCTGTAACTGGGTGCTGGACTTTCTCACAGGGAGGCCACAGAACGTGCAGGTCGGCAGCAACACCTCCAAGACCATCACACTGAGCACAGGAGCCCCACAAGGGTGCATGCTCAGCCTGCTGCTCTTCACCCTGCTGACCCATGACTGCGTACCAGCCCTACAGTACCAACCACATCATCAAGTTTGCAAACGATACAATGGTGGTGGGCCTCATCACCAACAATGACGAGGTCAACTACAGAAATGAGGTGAGCCAACTGGTCCAGTGGTGTAAAGACAACAATCTCTTCCTGAACGTGGGAAAAACCAAGGAGACTGTAGTTGACTTCAGGAGAGGACGCACACAATATCCCCCTCTGATCATCAATGGAGCAGCTGTGGTGAGGGTGAGCAGCACCAAGTTCCTGATGGTGCACATCTCTGAGGACCTCTTCTGGTCCAACAACACCACATCACTGGCTAAGAAGGCTGAAACTCGCCTCCATTTCCTCTGCAAACTGAGGAGAGCATGAGTCCCATCCCCCATCATGTGCTCATTCTACTGAGGTCCCAGTGAGAGCACCCTCACCAGCTGCATCACAGTGTGGTGACACCTCCCACCTTTCACACTCCCTCTTCAGCCTTCTGCCCTCGGGGAAAACGTACCGGAGTCTCTGGGCCCGCTCCACAAGACTGCTAAACAGCTGTGTTCACCATAAATTCTGCCCCCCCCCCCCCGGACCGTAATACAGTCACCCGCACAGTAACATACCTGCCAACTACTCCAGTTTTGCCGTAATGGTTACGGTTTTCAAGACCCCATTCCGGGTTACGGCTTTATTAATCAAAATTACGGTTTTTCACTAAAAATTCAGTCAAAAATTTTAAATCGTAAAAAAAACACGAAAGCAATTCCAAACACGAGATCGCTAGGAATCGTATCTAAATTTACCTGAAGCGTTTGCTAAGCTAACGCTATTGCTATAGCTAACGCCATAGCTAATGCCATAGCTAGTCGTAGCACCTAACACCGATACAAAAAAGCGACTCCGTCTCCGGTGATTGGGGCTCGCCGGAGGAACCAACCGAGGCAACAGTTGGACGGGAGCCGGATCGGAGTTCAAGTACAGCGGTGGTAGGAGACGGGGACCAGTGGAGGAGTAGCCGGGACCCCAGCTGGATGAGAGCCGGAATCGGAGCCCAGCTACAGCGGGGCTCGGCGGAGGAACTACTGAGGAAGACGGCGGTAGGTGGCGGGGCTCAGCGGAGGATCTACCGGGACCCCAGTTGGACAGGAGCAGGATCGGAGCTCAACTACAGCGGCAGTGGGAGGCGGGACTCGGTGGAGGAGCTGCCAGTACCCCGGCTGGACAGGAGCTCAATTGAAGCGGCGGGACTAGCAGCGGAGGGGGCTAGCTGAGGCCCAGCTGGATTCGAGGTCGGTCGGATCGGATATCGGCGTCACCAGCAGAGATTGTTTTACTATCAACAGGTCAGTAAAAATGCCACCAAAGAAGGAGGAAATGGAAGAGATCAAAAAATCTCTGAACTAAGTTCAGAGATTTTATCTTCTTGGAACATACAGTAAGTCAATATTATACAGTAATAAGTGGCATTCAGCTGTTTGTTTTATGTCATTTAAGCACAGTTCTGGTACTTAAAAATTATAAAAACTCGGGAGCTTCAGGGGGGCTTCGCCCCCCTTGCCCCCCCACCGAGACTCTGCCCCGGACCCCGCTGGGGGACTATGTCCCCCAGACCCCCTGCTGAATTTTCAGATTATTTCCCCAACCCCAAATCACATCCCTGGGTAAACAATAACATACTGAGGCAGGACAGAAAGTTACGGGGAACCGAAGTTTACCTAAATGAACATCTAACAAAAACTAATACTGAAATAGCACGGCAAGCACGGATGCTGAAAAGACAAAATGAGAAAGCTAAGAGGTGCACCATGGAAAACAACAATGCTTGAGAGTTACCATAGAGTTTGTCCTTGATCTTTTCCATCAGCATATCTGCATTGACAATTTAAGGAAAATAGAAACATGATTGTTGAAGAAATATGAGGTTGTTAGCCACATTTAAATTTGATTTAATGCTAATATTTGTTTGCTGTCGGGGGGCTTTGCCCCCCTGAACCCCCCCCAGGACTTTGTCCTGGACCTACCAGGGCCTGCGGCCCCTGGACCCCGGCTAGCTACTAGGCTTTTCAGGTTTTAAAATTTGGCAGGTATGCAATAACAACCTCAGCTGTTTGCACAGAAAGACTTGGCACGCCAACAGTAATTACATCTGCTGCTGTATGTCTCTGCACCTTACTACAACCATTTGTGACTATGCTGGCAAAATGAGTCAGAATGCGCACTGCATCATTACGAGCTACAGGCACGAGAAGTCATAAATCATGACTCTTTCTTTGTTTGCTAGTGGCAAGTCCCGGGAAAACCCCCGTGAGTGCCTGGTATCATTGCAAAGCTTAGAAATTGTGTATATGTTTTGGTGGAAGACGTAACTCCCGACCAATCGAACGCAAGTTTTAAACCTAGCCAAAATATAAACAAATCAGCTTTTGCTGTGTCTGTTTTTCCTACAATTTAAATATCATTTTGAAGGTATTTCAATACAGAATATGGAGAAAATGTTACCTCAGTTTTGATAATTTCCTCAAAGTGACTCATTTTGCCAGCACAGGTCATGTTTGCACAAATGCCATACCTGCTGCTGTCTGTCTGGTATTGAAATATTGATCATGTGCAGTCCAATCTGTCACTGTCTGCACCTACACTACTGCATTGAACTTGCAATTACAGGTATTATGGCTCCACTTTTTCTGTATACAGTATAGGATTGCTGGGTTTTATTTTTTTTTTTTTATCTTTATTTGCACTACGGGTAGCATTACTGTACATAGACTGCTGTTGTTGTTTTTCATCCTTGTTCCTTCTTTTCTTATATATTGAGCACACCACTGAGAGAGAGAGAGAAACGGCATTTCAATTCTCCTGTATGTCCTGTTCTTATAGAAGTATTGACAAATAAAAATCTTTGAATCTTTGAATGTTTTATATCTAATGTCTCCAAAACAGGGCAACTTATGCCAAAACAGTGTAGATGGATAGACAGTATAATTACACACCATTACAAAAATAATTTTTTTTTGTAAGTTGTCTGTGTTTTTTCAACTGATTGAAGACAATTTTGCACCGCTGAATCCGAAAATGACATCTGTTTCTCTCGATCAGGTCAGGTTAGGGTTAGGGTTCGAGAAATTTCAAGAAATAAAAAAAAATGTTGCATCATATAAAGCGAAAATGTTAAAAAAAAAAAAAAAGGTAAAAAACAACATGTGGCCATAGTTCAAAAAGTTGACCTGATTGAGCAAAGCCAATGTGATTTTTGGATTCAGCGCATCAAAATTGTCCTAAATCAGCTAAAAGGATTCAGCACATCAAAATTGTCCTAAATCAGCTAAAAAAAACTTAGACAATAAATTTGGTGTTGACCAGTGTTATTCGGGTTAGCTTTATAGTCCGGTGGTTAGTGCAGTAAATGCATGGGCCTTGTACTGCTTTCTATCCCTGCCCCGGTCAAAGACCAAAGGGGTTGAAGACCATAAGGGGATTATGTTATGGGGAGGTCCGTTCATCTTTCTATCTGTCTGTCTGTCCGACTTTTGTGAAATCAACTCCTCCTACAGTTTTGTTCCAATTGTTTTGAAACTTGGTACCAGGGTTTGATATACACTGATGATGTGCATATTGCAGTTTGGCTCCGATCGAAAGATTTTTGCAGGGGTTATAGCCCCTGACCTGTGATGTCCTTTTTCACCCCAGTTAATGGACAGTAACTGTCTTGTGAAATCAACTCCTGTAGTTCTAAATGTTTTGAAACATGGTACCAGGGTTTGATGTACACTGATTATGCTCACGTTGATATTTGACTCTGATGAAATGATTTTTGCAGGAGTTGTAGACCTTGAGGTCAAGGTCAGATGTCAGTTTTTCCTTAAATCTTGTAAACATGATAACTACTGAAAGAAATGATGTAGGCTTTTGAAACTGATACCATAGTTACATCTAAGACAAATCTTGGATGGCTTACACCCTGACCTGACTATGGGTTTGGGTCAAAAGATCAAAGGTCAATGTCCATCCATCCATCTTCTTCCGCTTAATCCTGTATAGGGTCGCGGGGGAGCTGGAGCCTATCCCAGCATCTTTGGGCGAGAGGCAGGGTACACCCTGGACAGATCGCCAGTCCATCGCAGGGCCAACACAGAGAGACAGACAACCATTCACTCTCACAGTCATACCTAAGGACAATTTAGAATCCCCAGTTTGATGCCAATTAACCTAACTTGCATGTTTTTGGCATGTGGGAGGAAACCGGAGAAATCCTGGAGTAAACCCACACAGACACGGGGAGAACATGCAAACTCCACACAGATCACTGTTGGTCGGCGGCTGGGATCGAACCCAGGATCCCCCGGCCAAGGGTGAGTTGCTGTGCTGCCGCAGTGCTAACCACTGCGCCACCACGCTGCCCAAGGTCAATGCCAACCTTCCATTTGCACCAATATGATACAATAAGTGAAGCAAGAGTCACCAAACACAGTACACAGGTTCACCCTGTGACCCTGAACTCTGACTATGAGTTTGGGATTGCAAGGTCAAAGGTTAACATCAAAATGCCATATAAACTATATCTGAACAACAAAGAAAGCTAGGGTCACCAAACTTGCTACACAGGTTAATCTTTGAATAATAACCTACAACAGTAGGTTTGGGGTTTGAAGGTGAATGTTAACATTCCCTTTGCATTATTACTATAGAACGAGTAAAGCTAGGGTCACTAAACTTTGTATGACCTCTGACTATGGGTTTGGGGTCAAAAGGTCAAAGTCTGCATTCCCTATGACCTCTTACTTTTATTTTTATTTATTTAATCTTTATTTATACACGGAAGGTCCATTAAGAGGGAACCTCTCTTTTATAAGGACACCCTGTTTGCACTCATGTAGATACACATTCACACCTGGAAGCCACCCAGTACAACCACAGACTGACCTGTGGCCACTGAGCCACAGGTCAGCAAGGGCCTTGCTCAAGGGCACCACAGTGGGGTTAAGGAGGGTGGGGCAAACACTGCAATGTCATCTGTCCCACCCAGATCTGATTGAACCGGCGATCCTCCAGTAACCAGTCCACATTCCTAACCATTAAGCCACCGCTGCCCCATATACTGTAGAGTGAGTAAAGCTACGGTCACTAAACTTGCTACAGAGGTTCACCTTGGAATTCTGCCCTACAACTATAGGTTGTAGACAAGTATTTTTGTTATATATTCATGGATGATAGGCTTATCATAACTCGGTTCTGCCCCAGTAATTATATGGAAACATTGAAAACTGCTTTTCTTCACTGGCTTATTGGGATCTTCAAAGAAGACAGAGGCAGGCAACATTGTACTTGCCTCAGAGTGCTCTTGTACAGGGTATACTGCGGTTAGTGAACTGTAGCTGAAAGGGTTGATTTGAACAGATGCTGGTTTTTCAGAGCTGGCGTTGGGTTTTTTGAATTCGAGGTATGAGAGGAAACCAACTAACCATAGTACTGTCGCTGACTTCCTCTTTGCCATCATATGCATGTTAATTTCTACCTCAGTAGGTGATATTGTCAGAGGAAAGGTGACCAATGGAACCTTTTTTTGTGAATACGGCATGTGGCTTGAAATATAAGGAGGAACATTTTTAAATGGCGTAATCATGGAGGAATTTGAGGAACATATTGACTTTATTTTTGATGTTAAATAAATGCATTCTTAAAAATTAAATCACCCTTTATTGTCATTTAACTGTACAACCAATCATGTACAGTAGAACGAGATTGTGTTTTACCTGTCTACTGTGTTAATCACACACACCCAAAGTGTAGAATCAGAGGGCCGCTGCCATGCAAGGCGCCGCCACAAATTTCCCTCCTCCCTTCCATTATTTCTGAGCACCAAGCTGGACGGCAGGAAGTTCCACTTTTTATATGGTCTTCGGCATGACCCGGCCGGGATTTGAACCCCTGCCTCCTGGGTATGGGGCGGATGCTCTACCAACTGTGCCACCACTCCGGTATTCTACAGACTATTCTAAGTTGACTTGTTGGTTGTTGGCTCTTTTTGCTTTTTAATTCTTTATTTTTCATATTTTGAGCTTATGTTTAACGTTGTTTTTACTCCGCAACCCTTTCCTTTTTTATTAAAAAAAATACTATTGCAGAAAATGGAGTATGAACTTTGGACGTCCAGCAGGGGGCAGCAGTAGCCTGCTCTTTGTATGCCAAAAGACTTCATAAGAAACATCAACATAATGAAAACACACCTCCTTATGCAGGAGATTATACTGTGGGACATTTTATTTTCATGATAACTTGGGGTTCATTATATATCATCTACTCTAACTCCTCTGGGATTGTTAACCATATCATATTAGGGCTAATAACAATTAGTGGATCAAATGAGTGGTTGTTACTGTGCGCATCAGCTGGCTGCAGAATGTTACTGCTGTTCAAACATTTGTTTTATGACTCCCACTGTCCGATGATAATTAATTGTTTACTTTCTCATCTCTGGATGATGGTGTGACTCTTTTCAGTGGCTGTTTGCTCACAGCAATTAAGTTCATCAGCGCTCATCCCCTCCTCCTCCTCCTCCCTCTCCCTCACTGCACCCACCCACCTTCCCTCTCCCTCCTTTTCTCTGTTTCTCTGTGCTAAATGCAGATTAGCAGCGTCACAATCGCATCCAGAATGAGAGTAAACTCCTCATTATGCCGTGTGACCCTCTGCTGCATGAATAATTCAGGGCTGCAGTGTTAGTGGCTGGCTGCTATTAGCATTCCGGATGGCGGAGGGAAGAGAGAAAGCGGGGGGGGGGGGGGGGGGGTGGAGGAAGGGCGGGAGGCTCATATCACTGACAGGGCTGACTCAGGGGGATCAGCGCTGGATTGAGACGCACATCACACACACATCATCACACGACACAGGAGATCAGTGGAGGTGCCTCTCCACTCACACACCCTGCTGTCTGTGTACATCTTACACATCCCTGCTGCTGCCATGCAGCTCAATCTGCTTACTGCGGGGAAAAAAACAAAAAACAACAAAGGCCCCTCTCACTGAGTACATGCTAAACACTCCGGTTTGCGGGGTTGTGTGTGTGTTAGATTCTGCTCTGTAAACACACTTGACTCTACCCCTGTGTTTTTAATATAGGAAGAAGTGAGGCTGTAACACCCCCACCCCCACCCACCGGAGCTCTCCCGGTGTGTGTGTGTGGTGTACAGAAGCTGCATGTGCTTGTCATTGCACCACTTTACTGGATGCACTTACTGAGTGCGCGAACACATTACAGCCCCCCCCCCCCCCCCCCCACCGCCACCACCTTTTATTTTCTAGCTCCCTTGTCTGGTAAAGCTGAGTGGTGAACCACATTACTTAAACTCCCCTCTGCTGGCCGCTGGTGGGTCAGCACATGCAACTGCACCCCCCCACCCCCAACCCAACCCACTCAGGACAAAGGTCACAGGCCTGCATCCATCAGCAGACCTCCCAACCAAAAGAGAGAGAGAGCAGAGATTAATGGTGCTCAACTGGTAATTGAGACATCAGCAGCATGTACAGCCGCCAGCCGCTGCTCTTGATGTTTTATTGATGAGCATAATTCTGACAATTTGGGGCACTTGCATCAATCTGATGTACCCCCCAGAGTTGTATTCAGCTGTAAGTGTTCATTCGAAAAGAAAAAAAAAAAAAGGAAAAAAGAATACTTTTCAAATAAATGAAAGAATATCCCATGTAAATGCTCCTCTGTTGTTTTGAATTGAATTTTGGTGTGATGCAGGGGGATTTCTCTTTATTTTAAAAACGTGCATGCTGCATCATGAGGCATGGCTGATGCAATCATAATTAAGGCTTGTCCTCACTGGAGATGCAAATCCCTCTCTCTCCGTCTCTCTGGCTTGTTGATGACAGCTGCCAGCAGGTGGTGCCAGAAGGAAACGACACAAGTCAAAGTGAGTGTAACAAACATAATCTGCATCTCTGGATGTACCCCCCCCCCCCACACACACACACTACTACCCCAGCTCCTCCTCTCCCTCCTCTCCTCCCCTCCTCTGCCTCCAACACCCCCTTTTTTTAAAGAACGTTTTATAATTAAAATGTGGGTGTCTAAGCCAGTACATACAGCATGTTCAGTTCAGAAAAGCATGCTCTGGGCTATTTTTAGTCATCTTTGATCCCCAGCAGCCACACAGGAAAAGCCACTGATGGCAGCCGCCCTTATACATGGAGGCTAGTTAGAATACTATCTGTGCCGATCGTTTTGCCACACCTAGCCTGTGAGGAGATGGGGAGGCCTGACTGGTGAGCTGCAACAGTCCCCGTGTGTTTAAAGTTCACACTGGGCCATATGGTCCCCACAGTAGGGCGTGTTGGTGGAATTATTCACACGGAGCGCTCTGAATCACTGAGATCCTGGTATCAACCTCCAAGATAAGGAGAATGTCTCAAAGGCTTTGTGCGCAGGCTTCAAATCTCAATCCTCAAGAGAACACCAGAAGCCCCATCCTTGCTTACACACTCCCTCTTCCCTGTCTCTCTCACTCTCTGTGTGTCTCTCTCTTGCTTTTTCCCTTTTTTCATATCCTTGTGCATGCTCTCGCACTCCCTTTTCCCACATCCACACAGTTCCACAGTTCAGTGTGACAAACAACGCCACTCTCTGCAGCGTGAAGCCAAAAAACCTGTGACATTTTAGAGGAAATAATATGAGCTCATCCTCCATGACCAGTTTTTGCCCCCGCCACCTAATCCTTGAGTGCAGCCTAATTAAGTACAAACAGCAGTCCTCAGCTAATGCCAACAAATGGGCTGCTGCCGCCGCCGCTGGATTGGCCGATTATTAAAGGGATGTGCATTTGTTGTTTCTGCATTCTAATGCAATTACTCACCCATTATGACCATGTAATTGTGCAGTCATTAATTGTGCATCCAGTCTATAATGTGGAAAGGCTCATTGCAGCTGAAGTTGTCTTTTTTTTTTTTACTACGCAGAGGCACTCAAGTCATTTTTTTCAGCTGAATATGGATTTGCCCAAATGGATTGAGATACCTGAACGATGCTGATACCGTAATGCTTTTGTGCAAATCAACATTCATCCCTTACTGTAGTCTATTAGAGGATGTCAGAGGACGGGAACAAGGCCTCGCTCGCTGCTTGAATCATGACTCATTTGTGTTCAGTACTTTTATGCGCCTCATTCTTTGCCATCTATTCCCATCCTGCCCTAATGTTCCTCTGATAAGAATGTCTTATTCATTCTGCATTCCTTAACGGTTGCTACACAGACAGAGAGAGACACACACTCTACAGGCATTGAATGAAAAGCACATCTATTTCTGAGAGGGAGCGCGAGCATGGTAGAAGATAATTATTGATTTGAAATAAGAAAAGATAAGACTCAACCTTGAGCAGCCCAGCGATAGCACACAGAACAGAATAATTAATGGGCCTGTCTTGTGTCGGGACAAGCTTTCACACTGAGACGAGCGTATTGATTTTAAACAGATAAACTGCATAACCCTTTGTGAAGGGTTTGACAAACAATTTAATTGGGGGGAAAAACAACAATATTCCTCACCCTTTCCATCTCCCTTTCATCATGTCCCCAAGCTGTTTTTCCTCTGCCTGACCTATGGAAACAATTACTGTGCATCAGGCCTTGTACTGCCTCCAGACTACCAAGGAAGGCTGGTGTAGGATGCACACACTGATTGGGGAATCTAATCAATGATGGAACCTGTCTCCACTCCAGATGGCTGTGTTGAAACTGGGATTACTGGAGCCTTTTAGCTACGATGCCCCCTCTCTGCTTCTGTCAGATAGGGAGAAGATGGATCTGCCTGTTTAAATATACCTGCCTACTATAGTTGAAGCAGAGATAATTTACTGTTAGTGTGTACAGCCCCTCTCCTCCCTAATCCCCCAGGGAGAGCAGCAAAGAAGCCCCAGTCCTCTCACTTCTCCCCTTGCCCTCCCCTGATTAGTGATCGGGACCGTTTGATCGTGTTTCCCTGCCTGTCCTTGTGATTTGTAAGCTGTTTAAACGCGAACGAGGCAATTAAATGAGGACAAACAGCGCGTAGGAGAGAAGGTGGAGCGGTGATCATTAGCGATGAATTACCCCAGTGTGCACTCAAACACTCGGGAGGACTTTCAGGCGGACCACTCCCGAGGATCCAGATCCAATCTAGCCATTGATTAACAGAGACTTGTTCTTCCTGTGAAATCACTCGACAGGGATTTTAGGGCACTCATCTGGTCTTATCGAGATAGGCTAACATCAAAGGCGAATGAAGAGGGATTGGTTAAATGGGCTCCCCTTGCCCTCCATGTAAGAGACTTAGAAGAGCAAATCTTGAATTATTGCCTCATGTAAATAATCTACTTGGCTTGTTTTTTGGGAAGGTGAGAGAGGAACTCATGAGTCACTTGGGGTAGAGAACACTCAAAGTACTTTGGAAGCTCTCATATTTCCCTTGATGGGAAACAACGGTGGGGCTCTGTCCTCAGGAATGTAAACAACACAGTGTTCCCGACTTTTGTGATCTGCCCCAACAATTTGAGCGTGTTAAGGCGGGGGAGATGTAGAGGTATTGGCTGTTGAGGAGGACGCTCATATCTTGTGAATAAAAATATTGTCTTCAGTAGAATCATTTGTTTAATCTGAAGATTTGATTTAAACAATAAATAAAATGTGGTTAAGGTGTGAAATTAAAAAAGTGGCTTTAGTTAAGAGTAAGTTTTAACCAGAGTATTAGTGAAAGCCTTTTGTAAAGCACATGCTGTATAAGATCATACATTGGTGGAATTCGTGGCATTGTTGGAATTGCGCTTCCGTAGAATGATACCAGCAGGTTTTAAAAGCAGAGGTTACTGGCTGAGGACATTTTGTTCAAAACAATTTCTTTTTCTCTGCTCCCTCCCATCACTGAGCAAGCTCAGCCTGCAGTAGATGGGAAGGGATTTTCTCTCCCTAAATGGCCAAGGGGGCCGTTTACGGTGTCACTACTATGGGATCACATGATGTTTACGGGTGTAAAGGTCTCGAGGCAGCTGCTCCTTTTCGGATGGGATTTTCGAGGCGTCCAAGAGCAGGGCCCCATGCTGTCTGCACTGAAAGGTGGAGCAAATACTTCTAGCCAGAAAAAAAAAAGGGGTCTGAAATCCTCAGAAGCCGTCTGTCTATTTGAAATGGGTTCTGGAGTCCCTTGGCTTGCCTTCATGTTATAAACACCCACAGTGCTCAAATTCTTCTTTTGTCAAGGAGTCATAACAGGTGTCTCAGGAAGGGTTTTTTCCCCCAACTTGCATATTTTCCACTTGCATGGAAAGTTTTTTTTTATTATTATGAACATTCTGCCCAGGGTAGCCGCTTGCCTTGAGACATGATATGTAGACTTTCTTTGAAGCAGTTAAGGTTACTGTCACACCCGCTCAAAATTCAGCCATGCCTAGTTAAACCTGGTTGTGCTGAAGTATTGAACACCTCTGGCAGACGTGTTGGTAAGCCAAGATGCACTTTGAATACAGATTACTCCTGCCTGTGACAAGTATACACAATAGGCAAAACACAATTCTTTATTCAACCTTGAAATTTAAGCTTGCTTCCCCTAAAACGTACAAAGTTTGACCTCAGAATGAAATGTTTGTTGTTTCTAAATCAAAAATACATGGGAACAGTGTCGCAGAACCATTTCACGGCCAGCGTCCTTTGGGATTACACTCAAGCATTTCATCCGCAAATCCTCTTTTTCCACTTAATATAAATTGAATGGCACTTTGCCATGTCATTGAATTCTTCCCCAATGTACTAAATAGACACAAATCAGAAAATCTTCAATGTATAGAAGAAAAAAACAGGAAAAGGACTTCCTGACGTAGTGTATCATCTTGACTGCAGTTAGGTCAGTTACCTTAGCAGAGTGGGCACGATTTTATAAGCCAGCTCCCTGGGAGGCTGCTGGTGTGCACGATGGGGAGAATACACATTATTCATGTTCTCAGCTTCAGAGATAAAGGCTCTATCTTCTAGCATAGCCCGACTTTGCATCGTGTTACGCCTAAGCATTGAAGCTATTGATGTTAGAAATGGCAGTATGATGAGGAAAATACAAAAAAATGATAGAACTGCCTTCAGTATTACCCAAGGGTGTTTCTGTGGTTTCTGTTTGAAAGCTAAGCAATTGTTTACTCCCCATTCCCCAAAGTAATGTCTGTTTTCTTGACTCATTTTGCTTAGTCTGTTACAGTCATTTCTAAACGACAATGTACAGTATGCCTCAGACATCAAACATTTAATCAAATGTATATCCTTCTCAGACAAATTATTGTGGTATCAGGTTTTTGTACATTAGGAAATTGGAAAGTATGTTTTTTCTAATTGTAAGAAAAAACATCAACTATGGAAAAATTAAATACAGTGCTGAGAAAAAGTATTCCCCCCTTCATGATTTCTTATATTTTTTGCATATTTGTCACACAGTGTTTCAGATCATCAAACAAACTTTAATATTAGACAAAGATAACCCAAGTATATACAA
Organism: Pholidichthys leucotaenia; assembly: GCA_020510985.1. Classification (NCBI taxonomy): domain Eukaryota; kingdom Metazoa; phylum Chordata; class Actinopteri; order Cichliformes; family Pholidichthyidae; genus Pholidichthys; species Pholidichthys leucotaenia. The sequence continues at coordinate 392,133,299 of CM035836.1, read as the reverse complement.
AATGTATTTTTTTTAAATGATGATTTCATTTAAAGGAAAAAGCTATCCAAACCTACTTGACCTTATGTGGAAAAGTAACCCTCCCCACCCCCAGTTATGCCTTGGTGACATGGAGGCATACAAATTGGTTATTGCATCTGTTTGTGGCTGTGTTTATCTGTCCGTTTGTCCGCCTCTCTGTTTGAGCTTGCCCGGTCAAAATTAAGTGGAACTAAAGGCTTGTATCATTGTATCACCATATTTTCTCGACTTTTAAGTTGCTAGAATTTCAAAATAACGCTTTGTTTTTGAAATAAACACAAAAATAGCTCACCTTTACTGTCAATGGAACGGTACTGCGCATGCGCCCGGAAACTTTCGCCAGAGGAAAGTACTGAGCAATCCGCTAATACTGGGTGAACAAATGTCTGTCTTTTTGCCTGTCTCTTTTCTTCCTCTGCCACTAAACAGCAAAAGCTCCTGTTCATCTTGATTGTCATTGTATTCACGTACCTCCATCACTCCCACTATTTAAAACGTCTGCCACCGTGCTCTTCTTTGTGTTTGGATTGCAGCTGTTCAAATCAGGGCTGCCGCCAACAGTATGGCCATGTGAACTGCAGATTTCCACTGCGCATGCGTGTACTCCAAAACTGCTGGATAGATTTGGATGAAATTTTTACCAGAGGTGATCCTTGGGCTAGAGAGGATCCCATAACATTTTGGTAATGATCCCAGTATGCATACCTCCACCAAGGTTCTTAACTTCTCACAGTCTGTTAGCAAGAATACTCCAAAACTACTAGATGGATTTGGATGAAATTGTTACCAGAGGTGGTCCTTGAGCTAGAGAGGAACTCATAACATTTTGGTGATGATCCGAGAATGCATACCTCTGCCAAGGCTCTGGCACCAAGGTATGTGTTATGATTCTCCATGCGTTTTTGCGCAGCGCATGGAGGAAGAAATGGAAAACCCAATTGCAGCAGTAGAACGTGCACTTTATTAACAAAATCCCAAAATACAAGTCCAGCTAACAGTCACAATAATAAACAGAGAGTTGGAATGGTTAGGATGAGGCCACCAGACATACAGGGATGCCACCTCGATGTTCCGCAGCCTGAGGGAGGGAATGCCTAGTGCCGCTGGGTTGCTGCTGGCACGAGGAGAAAGGCAAACATGACTTACAGCTGGAACGATCCGGGGCAGTCCGTGTAGTCCGGTGGATGAGGGTAAGCAGGAACAGCCACTGACGCCAAAGAGGAAACCAATCTTGTGGCGCCAGAGAAGACAATAATGTCAGGCTGAAAGTAAATGCAAGTAATGATGACATACACGGAGGAACACGCTGCCGTGAATGAAAGTCAATGCTCTGACTGTCTCTTCCTACTAACCCAGCATTTAAGTACTACTGATACTAACGAGGGAAGAGACTGCCGGTGCAAGAATGCGTGGGCTGAACAATAATTAACACCATGTGTGTATGAGTGAGTGTCTGAGCGTATGAATGGGAGTGAATGAAGTGTGTGTGTGTATGTGTGTGAAACATCCATAATACAGAACAGCTGGTGATACTGACAGGAGGAGGAGGCGTGCCCGAGCTGTCAGGGAGCGGAGGACCCAAAGGACTCCCTGAAGTGCCTGATGGAAAATAGGGCAAAACTAACCATGGGTCAGAACTGGGTTTGGAACCACCAAACCCAGGTTCTTGACTGTATCGGCAAATTGGTGCTTTCATTACATCATGAATTAACTGTGATTGACCACATTTTTGAAAGCTAAGTTCAGTTTTACTAGCTACACCCAGGCCTGATTATTGCCAGACCTGCTGAATCAAAAAAAAAATCACTTAAATAGAACCTGTTTTGCACAGTCAAGTAGGCTAAAAGATTTCAAAAAGCAACACATATAAAGAAAATCAAGAACAGATGAGAAACAAAAACCCAGAACACCATCTAAAGATCTGCAGGCCTCACTCAGTTTGGACACAGGTCCATGATTCAACAATAAGAAAGAGACTGGCCAAAAATGGCATGCATGGGAGAGTTCCATGGTGAAAACCAATGCTGACCAAGAAGAACACAAAGGCTCGTCTCACATTTGCCAAAAAGCATCTTAATGATCCCCAAGACTTTTGGGAAGATGTTCTGTGGACTGACTTTCAAACATTTTGGAAGATATGTGTCCCGTTATATCTGGCGTAAAACTAACACTGACATGATTAACAGACCCAGAGAGCGGACTGAGACTCGAAAATAGATTCAGTTATCTTTATTGTGTTAGTGAGAGTGTGAGTGTGTGAGTGTGTGTGTGTGTGTGTGTGTGTGTGTGTGTGAGAGAGAGAGAGAGAGAGAGAGAGAGAGAGAGAGAGAGAGAGAGAGTGAGTGAGTGTCAGCGATGGCGTAGCAGCTGGGGGTGAGCAGAGCGCCGTGCAACCTGGCAACCCTATGGACGGAGCAGAAACAGTAGATGTTAGAATTGCCCCTCAGAGAGAATGTACGTGAATGACCAGGGCTTGCTGTTTGCAGAGGTGGTGATGAGCTCAGGTTGGCCCGCAGGCTACAGCCAGGAGGACAGCGCCTGCTGTCACGATGCAGCTGGAGAAGTGAAGGCATGTGAAGTGAAGCGTGGCTCGGTCCGCCCCCAGGTGAGAGAGGATTCCGCCGCTACGGAACTCCGCCTGTGCACAGGGGACGAGCGCAGATAAAGGTGAGTAGAAAATAGGCTTACTTGGGATGGAAGAGTAGCTCCTTCCAGGAGGTAGAGACAGGAGACAAGATGAGCTTAGGAATGCCGGCTAGGCTAGATGATACTTTGGCGAAGGTGAAGATGAAGGCAGGATTCATTCAGTCCAAGGAGACAGACGGCTCCGCGCTGATCTGAGGGCAGCGTGGTTTAAATAGCCTGAGGGTAATGGCAAGCAGGTGTGCGCGCAGCAGTGGAAGATAATGATATAGAGCAAGCCATCACAGTACCCCCCCCCCCCCGAGAGGCGCCTCCTGGCGCCCGATCCAGCCTACCTGGGTGTCTCCGGTGAAAGTCCCTGATCAGCTGATCGTCCAACATGAAGGACAGATGCACCCAGGACCTCCATTCCGGGGCATACCCCTCCTAGTCCACCAGGTACTGCAGGTCGCGACCCCAACGGCAGATGTCCAGAATGGCGTTGACTCTCCACGCTGGGTCGCCGCCGATCACCACTGGTGGAGATGGAGACCTGGGAGAGGGACACAGAGGGCTGGAAAAAAAAAAGCTTAATTTGGGAGACATGAAAGGTTGGACAAATGCGGGGGGGGGGGGGGGGGGAGCTAGGCGCACAGCCCCAGGGTTAACTATCTGGGCTATGGTAAAAGGTCCGATAAACCGTTGAGACAATTTTTTCTTCTCCGCCTTAAGGTTAATGTGCCTGGTAGAGAGCCATACCTGCTGGCCCACCCGGTAGGGAGGGGCTGGTGTCCTTCGGCGATTAGCGGTCTTGGTGTTTGGCTCTACTGTGCGCCGCAGCGCGGCCCGGGTCGCTCTCCACAGCCGACGACAGCATCTCAGCTGGGCTCGGACGGATGGCACAGCGATGTCCCCCTCCTCCTCGGGAAATAGCAGGGGATTATACCCCAGAGAGGCCTCAAAAGGAGACATGCTGATCGCCGAGGACACAGTGGTGTTGTGAGCATACTCGATCCACGGAAGATGGGTACTCCATGACGCAGGGTTCACGGTGACGACGCACCGCAGCGCAGCCTCCAACTCCTGGTTTGCCCGCTCACACTGTCCATTACTCTGTGGGTGACAGCCAGAAGACAGGCTCACTGTAGCCCCCAGGGCGTTGCAGAACGACCTCCACACCCGGGACACAAATTGGGGACCCCAATTGGAGACGATGTCCACGGGGATGCCATGCAACCTCACGATGTGCTAGACGAGCAGGTAGGCCGTGTCCTTCGCCGTAGGAAGCCCTTGCAGGGGAATGAAGTGGGTGGCCTTGGAGAATCGGTCGACGATCGTGAGGATGACGGTGTGATGATTGGAGGGTGGGAGGGCAGTACTGAAGTCCAAAGCAATGTGGGACCAGGGCCTACCGGGAGTGGGAAGAGAGTGGAGCAAACAAGCCAGAGGAGAGGAAGACGTCTTGCCGGTGGCGCACTGGGGACAAGCGCGGGTGTATTCAGCGACGTCCCTCCGGAGTGATGGCCACCAGAACGTCCTCTGGAGAAGTTCCACCGTGCAAGCCCTCCCCGGATGGCATGAGAGTCTGAAGGAGTGAGCCCAGTGAATCACCTCGCCTCAAACAGAAGAAGGGACAAACAGCTTCCCCGCTGGCCCCCCGCCTGGGTCCGGTTCGGCCTCCTGTGCTCTCAAGACCCTCTCCTTGATGCCCCACGAGAGGGTGCCCACGATGCACGATGGGGAAAGAACGAGCTGCTCTGACACCTCCGCTGCATCCGAGGCAAACTGTCTAGACAGCGCATCCGGCTTGGTATTCTTGGCCCCGGGGCGGTAGGTGATCGTAAAATTAAAGCGTCTGAAGAGCAGGGACCAGCGGGCCTGGTGTGCATTCAGGCGTTTGGCTGTCCTGAGGTACTCCAAATTCTTGTGGTCCGTCCAGACAATGAACGGCTGAGCGGCCCCCTCCAACCAGTGACGCCACTCCTCCAACGTGAGCTTGACCACCAGGAGCTCCCTGTCACTGATGTCATAATTCCTTTCCACCGGGGACAGACGGCGGGAGAAAAACGCACAAGGACGGATCTCGCCATCGACTGGAGAGCGCTGGGACAGCACGGCTCCAACCCCCGAGTCCGAGGTGTCCACCTCTACCAGGCACTGAAGGGCAGGATCCACCTGCGTCAGAATAGGAGAAGAAGAGAATCGAGACTTAAGCCTGGTGAAAGCCGCTTCAGCCTCCTCTGTCCACCAGAAGGCCACCTTAGGGGATGTGAGGCGGGTCAAAGGGAGAGCAATAATGCTGTAATTTTTGATAAAGTGGCAGTAGAAGTTGGTGAACCCCAGGAGCTGTTGGAGTTGCTTCCTGGAGGAAGGGGTGGGCCAATCTACCACCGCTCTTACCTTGCCGGGATCAGGGATGATCTGGTTGCGAGAGATAATGAACCCAAGAAACGACTTTTTGAAGACGTGGAACTCGCACTTCTCAGCCTTCACGAAGAGCTTGTTTTCTAAGAGTCACTGCAGAACTCGCCTCACGTGCACCTGATGCTCGTCGAGGGACTGTGAAAAAATCAAGATGTCATCCAGGTACACAAAGACGAACAAACCCAGAAAATCCCTCAATACGTCGTTAATAAGGTGCTGGAAGATTGCGGGAGCGTTGGTCAACCCAAACGGCATCACCAGATACTCGAAATGTCCGCTAGGGGTCCGAAAGCCAGTCTTCCATTCGTCACCTTCCCGGATCCGCACCAGATGATACGCATTGCGAAGGTCCAGCTTGGTGAACCAGGAGGCCGCCCAGAGCAAGTTGAACACCGTGTTGATTAGGGGGAGTGTATACTTGTCCTTGATGGTAATATTATTCAGGGCGCGGAAATCAATGCACGGCCTTAGTGAGCCATCCTTTTTCCCAACAAAAAAAAATCCTGCCCCCACCGCTGAGGATGAAGGACGGATGATGCCAGAGCTGAGCGATTCCTTGATGTAGGCCTCCATCGCTTCCCGCTCCGGAGCTGACAGGCTGTAAAGGCGGCTCGACGGCAGCGGGGCCCCAGCCTGGAGATCAATGGCACAATCATACGGGCGGTGGCGGGGAAGAGACAGTGCTTGGGATTTACTAAAAGCAGCCCCCAGGTCATGATACTCCGGGGGAACCCTGGACAGATTGGGAGGGGGGGTGACGGGGACAATCAAGGGCACGGACGGCGAGCAGGCAGTGGATTGCAGGCAGGCACTAAGACAAAAGGAGCTCCACGAAACCACACTCCCAGAGCGCCAGTTGATGGTGGGGTTATGTAACCGAAGCCAGGGGTAGCCCAGGATAACCGGAGAGGTGGAAACCGGTAGCACAAACAACCTGAGGTCCTCCCAATGGTTCCCAGAAATGATGACAGACACCGGGGCGGTTTGCTTGGACACCACTGCCAGGGGGGTTCTCGACAGGGCAATGAGCCTGAGGGGGGTCTTAAGTGGCTGACAAGGAAGCCCCAGTCGGGTTGCCAGTTCCCCCGAAATGAAACTCTGCTCAGCCCCCGAGTCAATCAAGGCCTGTGTGGTGATTTTGGTCTGATTATGTATGAATCTAATGGGCAGGAGGAATTTGGAGAGGGGATTAGATTGAGGTGAGTCCGTGAGTCCCCCTGCTGCACGGACTCCCTCTTTTGGCCAAATGGGGCAGGACGCTACCTCATGCTCCTCACCGCCGCAGTAGAGGCATAACCTAGCTCATGGCAGTGCTGTTTCTCTGCTAAAGGTAGCTTTGACTGCCCTACTACCATAGGCTCCGGGGAATCTAAGGGAGGCATGGCCAATAGAGGAGACTGTAGGGAGCGACGAAACTGGGCGCCCAAGCGACCGGAAGTCTTGCACTTGGCTGCCTGCTCCCTCAGCCTGTTATCTAGGCTAATGGCTAAGGAAATTAGCTCAGTTAACCTGTCTGGTTTCTCTAAGCGGGCCAGCTCATCCCGCAGGCTAGGGCTAAGGCTTCTGACGAATATACTGCACAACGAGGCGTCCTCCCACCCCACCTCCGCGGCCACCACCCGGAAATCGATGGCATAATCCGCCATGGACCTCCTACCCTGTCTTAGATTCAGCAGCTGGGTGGTAAGCACACTATCATGGTCGGAGTGGTCGAACACCTCGTTAAACTCCCTGACGAACTGGTTATAGGTTAAGCTAGCATAGCTTGCCCTAGCCATCACTGCATATGCCTAGGCTAACGCTCACCCTTCCAGAATGTTAGCTACATAGCCTATAGGGCTGTGATCTGTGGGGAAGTCCCCGGGCACACGCTGGAACACTATCTCGCACTGGAGCAGAAACCGCCTAGCCTCCCCTAGCTTACCGCTAAAGTGAGTGGGAGTGGGGACTGGCATTAGCCGAGATGTGGAAGCCTGACTAGGTGGTGAGCTAGCGGGAGCAGAGGTGCTATTTGGAGCTGGTGGAAACGCCTGTGGCCCTGCCAGACGATCCAACTGATCGTTAATTTGGACCAGCTGGGAAAGGATAACCTGTTGCTGGTAAGCTAACTGATCTACCTGAGCCTCTAGGTTGTTAACTCTGCATACTAGCGCGCTGTCTGCTGAGTCACTTTGGCGGAGCTGTACTGACATGATTACAGACCCAGAGAGCAGACTGAGACTCAAAAATACAATAGATTTAATTATCTTTATTGTGTATGGGCAGCACGGTGGCGCAGTGGCTAGCACAGTGGCAGCACAGCAAGAAGGTCATGGGATCGATTCCACCCTTGACCATCGTGGGTTCGATCCCACCCCCAGACCATCGGTGACCCTTCTGTGTGGAGTTTGCATGTTCTCCCCGTGTCTGCGTGGGTTTACTCCGGGCACTCCGGTTTCCTCCCACATGCCAAAAACATGCAAGTTAGGTTAATTGGCATCAAAACTGGGGATTCTAAATTGTCCTTAGGTATGGATGTGAGAGTGAATGGTTGTCTGTCTCTCTGTGTTGGCCCTGCGACTGACTGGCGATTTGTCCAGGGTGTACCCTGCCTCTCGCCCAAAAGATGCTGGGATAGGCTCCAGCCCCCCCGCGACCCGAAAGGATTAAGCGGTAGAAGATGGATGGATGGATGGATGGATGGTGTTAGTGAGTGTGTGTGTGTGTGTGTGTGTGTGTGTGTGTGTGTGTGTGTGTGTGTGTGTGTGTGTGTGTGTGTGTGTGTGTGTGTGAGTGAGTGTCAGTGATGGCATAGCAGCTGGGGGTGAGCAGAGCGCCGTGCAACCTGGCAATCCTATGGACGGAGCAGAAACAGTAGATGTTAGAATTGCCCCTCAGAGGGAATGTACGTGAATGACCAGGGCTTACTGTTTGCAGAGGTGGTGATGAGCTCAGGTTGGCCCGCAGGCTACAGCCAGGAGGACAGCACCTGCTGTCACGATGCAGCTGGAGAGGTGAAGGCATGTGAAGTGAAGCGTGGCTCAGTCCGCCGCCAGGTGAGAGAGGATTCCGCCGCCACGGAACTCCACCTGTGCACAGGGGACGAGCGCAGATAAAGGTGAGTAGAAAATAGGCTTACTTGGGATGGAAGAGTAGCTCCTTCCAGGAGGTAGAGACAGGAGACAAGATGAGCTTAGGAATGCTGGCTAGGCTAGACAATACTTTGACAAAGGCGAAGACGAAGGCAGGATTCATTCAGTCCAAGGAGACAGACGGCTCCGCGCTGATCTGAGGGCAGTGCAGTGCAGGGCAGTGCAGGGTGATGGAGAGCAGGTGTGCGTGCAGCTGTGGAAGATAATGATACAGAGCGAGCCATCACAAACACAGCATTTCATAAAAAGAACATTGTACCAACAGTCAAACATGGTGGTGGTAGTGTGATGGTGGGGCTGCTTTGCTGCTTCAGGACCTGGACGACTTGCTGTAATTGATGCAACCGTGAATTCTGCTTTCCACCAGAAAATCCTGAAGAAGAATCAATGTCCGGCCATGAGCTCATGACCTCAAGCTCAAACCCTCCAATGTGGCTGAATTAAAACAATTCTGCAAAGAAGAGTGGACCAAAATTCCTCAACAGTGATGTAAAAGACTCATTGCCAGTTATTGCAAACACTTTACTTCAGTTGTTGCATCCAAGGGTGGCACAACCAGTTTTTAGGTTTATGGGGCAATTATTGTTTCACTTAGGGCCACGTAGGTTTGGATATAACTCATCATTTAAAAACTGCATTTTGTATTTGTTCAAGTCATTTTTGTTTAATATTAAAATTTGTTTGATGATATGAAACATTTAAGTGTGCCAACTATGCAAAAACACAAGAAATCAGGAAGGGGGCAAATACTTTTTCACAGCACTGTAGTTGTGATCTCTACCACAGTAAAGTCTGTGGAAAGTTGCTTTTATTTCTCGCATCCCTTTGAGGAAAAAAAATACTGTAACTCGCCCCTCATCTTGCTTTAATGCTGTATAGCTAACTACAACCATGTGTGAACAATGTTCCTCTTTTGCTTTTATCAAGCTGACATTTAGACCCAAAGTGTTGCTTTTCAACTCCAGCAACATTTGTGGTCAAGTATCCCATTCAACAAACTCTAGAGTTTGCTTTTCTTTATAAGCATTTTATATAAATAACTTGCACCTGGAATGTCACAGTTGAAGGATGGCAAATTGTACAGTACAGTATGCCATTTCCAGGCTACAGTGTCTCTGAGTTTAAATGCTGTTTTCTTGTTTACTGCTGACGAAGAGAAAAAAAAAGTATGATGACTTAACCCACATATTGTAAGCTAATCAACAAGAATACATGTTTAAGAGATGTATTAAAAATTGAATATAGTTTTTTGTTAGCTAAGCGTAATGAATATGTACTTGAAACATAAACACAACAATTAGCTCAAAGTCGTGGTTCTGAAATGGTTGAGGAAGACTAAATTGGGGAGAGTTTATCTTCTCAGTTTAGGCTTGGATGGGAATGATCATGGGAAATACAGAAAGGGAAACCAGAGTAAATGAATATTTATTTTTCCTTAGAAAAATTGACAATTTTATGCTGTTGTGCCAACCATTCTCGTTTTTTCATTGTCTGGCCTAGAGTAACAGGCAGTAGCCTTGCTCAAATAACAGTTTGAAATGTAGATATACAGTAACTAAAATACAATATGAATCAATTAATTTGCTAAATTCATAAGATGTAAAATTTACATACATTACACTTAAGCTTCAGTTGAAAAAAAAATACAGATTTTGCTAACTATATAGTATGAACATATAACTGTGAGGTTGTGAATTGTAATCAACACTGTTTATGTTTCCACTGTATATTTTTTTTAGCTCAGTCTGGCGAAGGCAAATAATCTATTGCCATGACACTGCAACTGTCATTCGTCTGTCTCTCCTTCCACAATTCATGAGAATCATTACTCCCCGTAGACAATTACCCGCATGCTAACCAAACTCACACTCAGACATCCTCGGGTGCAACTGCATCCAAGTGCTCAAAGTCACAGGTCAGGAGATTTGAGCACTTACTGTATCATTCCACACAAAAGATATGAATACTTTGTTAGCCTAGATTTTATATATATTAATCTGCTCTATTTATTATCCTGATATTAACACTAGCTTGTTAGCTTGATGCATACAGTGGAGAAAATAAGTATTGAACATATCAACATTTTTCTCATTAAACATACTTCTGATGGAGCCATTGACCTGAGATTTTCACCAGATTATCAGGAATTGTATGTATGGATTATCCAAGTAATCCATACATACAAATAAATCAAAGCAACTGTGTTCACAAAACAAGTTATATTTAATAAACTGGAATGACACAGGGAATAAATATTGAACACACTTGGTGAAATTCATTTAATATTTAATAGAAAAGCCTTTGTTGATGATACCAGCTTCCAGATGCCTCCTGTATGGAGAAACTAGGCACAGGCATTGCTCAGGAGTGATTTTATCCCATTCTTCCATGCAAGCTGTCAAATCTTAAAGGTTCTGTGGGTGTCTTCTATGAACTCTGATCTTCAGTTTGTTCTGTAGAATTTCAATTGGATTCAGGTCAGGTGACTGACTGAGCAATTCTAGCAGCTTTATTTTCCTTCTCTGGAGCCAGTTGAGAGTTTCCTTGGCTGTGTGTTTGGGACCATTATCTTGCTGAATTGTCCACCCTCATTTCTTCTTCAGCATCTTGGCAGATGACAACAGGTTCTTATCAAGGATGTCTCTGTACATTTGTCCATTCATCTTTCCTTCAATTATATGAAGTCTGCCTGTACCATGTGCTGAAAAACACCCCCACACAATGATGGAATGTGCAGTGCCATTTCTCCTCCAAATATGCTGTGTACTGTGGCATCAAAAAAGTTCAATTTTGGTCTCATCTGACCAGACTATATTCTTCCAGTATTTTACTGGGTTGCCCAAGTGTTGTGCAGCAAACTTTAAACAAGTTTCAACATTCTTTTTCTTCAGCAATGGAGTCTTGCAAGGTGAGTGGGCATAGAGCCCATATCAGTTGAGTGCATTACTTATTGTTTTCTTTGAAACAGCACTACCTGCTAACTCCAGGACTTTCTGGAGCTCTCCACGAGTGGTCTTTGGCTCTTAAATAACTCTTCTGATAATTCTTTTGACTCCTCTGTCAGAAATCTTGCAAGGAGCTCCTGGTCGTGGCTGGTTTATGGTAAAATGATGTTCTTTCTACTTCCCAATGATGGCTCCAATAGTGCTCACTGGAACATTCAGAAGTTTAGAAATGTGCCTGTAACCAATGCCATCACTATGTTTTGCAACAATAAGGTTGCACAGGTCTAGAGAGAGCTCTTTGCTTCTACCCATCATGAGTTTTTTGTGGTGTGACAATCTGATGTTCACAGACCTTTTTAAAGGCTATCAGTCAGGACTTAACCAGCTGAAATTAATTTGCACTGATGGTGGATGGGATGGCTTCCTAAAGTCTGATGGATTTCAGCTGGTTTCTTGGCTTTCTATGCCATTTTGCATCTTTTTTCTTCATGTGCTCAACACCTATTGCCTGTGTCATTCCACTTTATTAAATATAACTTGTTTTATGAACGCAGTTGCCTTGATTTCTTTGTGTGTATGGATTACTTGGGTTGTTACTGATATCTGGTGAAAATCTCAGGTTAATGGCTCCATCAGAAATGTGTTTAATGAGAAAAATGCTGACGTGTTCAATACTTATTTTCCCTGCAGTATGCACTGGTGCTGTACATCTGTGTTGGGTAGCCAATATTACAGCCTAATACGGATATACAGTGGTGTGAAAAAGTGTTTGCCCCATCCTGATTTCTCATTTTTTGGTATGTTTGTCACTCTTAAATGTTTCAGATCATCAAACAAATTTAAATATTAGACAAAGTTAACACAAGTAAACACAAAATGCAGTTTTTTAAATGAAAGTGTTTATTATTAAGGGAAAAAAATCCAAACCTACATTGCCCTGTGGGAAAAAGTGATTGCCCTCTAAACCTAATAACTGGTTGGGCCACCCTTAGCAGCAACAACTGCCATCAAGCATTTATGATAACTGGCAATGAGTCTTTTACAGCGCTGTGGAGGAATTTTGGCTCACTCATCTTTGCAAAATTGTTGTAATTCAGCCATATTGGAGGATTTTCGAGCAGGAACCGCCTTTTTAAGGTCATGCCACAGCATCGCAGTCGGATTCAGGTCAGGACTTTGACTAGGCCCCTCCAAAGTCTTCATTTTGTTTTTCTTAAGCCATTCAGAGGTGGACTTGCTGGTGTGTTTTGGATCATTGTCCTGCTGAAGAACCCAAGTGCACTTCAGCTTGAGGTCACGAACAGATGGCCGGACATTCTCCTTCAGGATTTTGTGGTAGACAGTAGAATTCATGGTTCCATTTACCACAGCAAGTCTTTCAGGTCCTGAAGCAGCAAAACAGCCCCAGACCATCACACTACCACCACCATATTTTACTGTTGGTATGATGTTCCTTTTCTGAAATGCTGTGCTACTTTTATGCCAGATTTAATGTGACACACACCTTCCAAAAAGTTCAACTTTTGTCTCGTCAGTCCACAGAGCATTTTCCGAAAAATCTTGGGGATCATCAAGATGTTTTCTAGCAAAACTGAGATGAGCCTTTATGCCCTTTTTGCTCAGCAGTGGTTTTCGTCTTGGAACTCTGCCATGCAGGTCATTTTTGCCCAGTTTTTTTCTTATGGTGGAGTCATGAACACTGACCTTAACTGAGGCAAGAGAGGCCTGCAGTTCTTTGGATGTTGTTGTGGGGTCTTCTGTGACCTCTTGGATGAGTTGTCGGTGCGCTCTTGGGGTAATTTTGGTCAGCTGGCCACTCGTGGGAAGGTTCACCACTGTTCCATGTTTTCGCCATTTGTGGATAATGGCCCTCACTGTGGTTTGTTGGAGTCCCAAAGCTTTAGAAATGGCTTTATAAGTTTTTCAAGACTAATAGATCTCAATTACTTTGTTTCTCATTTGTTCCTGAATTTGTGTGGATCTCTGCATGATGTCTAGCATTTGAGGATCTTTTGGTCTACTTCACTTTGTCAGGCAGGCACTGCCTTCACTTTGTCTTATGTCTTGAATAAGAACAGGTGTGGCAGTAATCAGGCCTGGGTGTGGCTAGAGAAATTGATCTCAGCTTTCCAAAGATGTGATAAACCAGTTTATTTAAGTTTTAATGGGGCAGGGGGGGGATCCCTTTTTCACACAGGGCCGTGTAGGTTTAGGTTTGTTTTTTACCCTTAATAATAAACACCTTCATTTAAAAACTGCATTTTGCGTTTACTTGTGTTATCTTTGTCCATCCGTCCATCTTCTACTGCTTAATCCTTTTCGAGTCATGGGGGGGCTGGAGCCTATCCCAGCATCTTTGGCCGAGAGGCAGGGTACACCCTGGCCAGATCGCCAGTCCATCGCAGGGCCAACAGAGAGACAGAAAGACAATAATTCACTCTCACATTCATGCCTAAGGACAATGTAGAATCCCCAGTTGATTCCAGTTAACCTAACCTGCATGTCTTTGGCCTGTGGGAGGAAACCGGAGTACCTGGAGTAAACCCATACAGACACGGGAAGAACATGCAAACTCCACACAGAAGGGTCACCGATGGTCAGTGGGTGGGATCAAATCCACGATGGTCAAGGTTGGAATCGATCCCGTGCCTTTCTTGCTGTGCTGGCACAGTGCTAACCACTGTGCCACCGTGCTGCCCGTTATCTGTGTCTACTATTTAAATTTGTTTGAAGATTTAAAACATTTAAGTGTGACAAACATACAAAAAAATGAGAACTCAGGAAGGGGGCAAACACATTTTCACACCACTGTACTGGTATACTAGTTTAGTTGGTGTTGTTCATTGTGAAAAAGAAATTCAGAAAAACATATCTGGGCCAATGTGGAAATATTCTCATCACACATTTTTTTTAACAAAACCTACAACTTTACAGTTGTAGGTAGTTTTTCTCTGCAGCACATGCAGCACATTACACTGAAGTTGTGTGGTGAAGTAAAGCTGTGTAGTTATTTGAAATTACTAGTTTGCTTAAAAAAGCGTTAATGTACTGTATATACGTATAAGTATGGAATTAGTTCATTGTTGCAGGTGCTTTGAAAATGATTTTGCCCAGTACATTTACCAATGTTTTTTCTGGAACTGAAACCAGGTGGAAACAGTCTAAATGATGATTATGGAAACACTGTGTTAAAACTAGAATGGTGACTTGAAAGAGTAAAAGGAGACTGCAGAATTTTGAAATGTTTTAAAAGTGTTTAAAACAACCATTTTTACCCATCAGCGTCTAAAGGTTGAGGGGGTATTGTTGTCAGTGGCGGCATTGACACCTACCTTAGCGTGATAACTACAGAAAAAAATGACGTGGACTTTTCAAATTGATACCATGGGTGTATCTATGAAAAATCACAGACGGGTTTGAATTTGGGTGACCTTTGGCCTTCAGGTCAAGGCCAGAGGTCAGTATTCCCAAAATCTTGTGAATGCAATATCTAGAGAAAGAAATCACATGGTCTTTTCCAATTGGTATCATAATTTTATGTATGAAAAACCTTGGATGAGTTTGAATTTGGCTAACCTCTGATCTCAGAGGTCAGTTTTCCCAAAGTCTTGTAATGCGATAACTACACAAAGGAATAATGTAGCCTTTTCAAATTGATATCATCATGTCTAAGACAAGACAAGACAAGTCTTGGATGGCTTAGACCCTGACCTCTGAGTATGGGTTTGGGGTGAAAAGGTCAAAGGTCACTGTTAACATTCACTTTACATTGTTACTATAGAATGAGTAAACCTAGGCTCACCAAACTTGGTACATATGTTCACCCTGACCTCTGACTATGGGTTTGGGGTCAAAAGGTCAAAGGTCACCGTTAGCTTTCCCTGTTCCCTATTAATATAGAACGAGTAAAGCTAGGGTCGCCAAATGTGGTACACATGTTCACCCTGAGACCCTGAGCTCTCACTATGGGTTTGGGGTCAAAACCTCAAAAGTCACGTTTCACTTTCCCTATGCTCTATTACTATACAATAAGTAAAGCTAGGGTCACCGAACTTTGTACATAGGTTCACCCTGTCACCCAAACCTCTGACTGTGGTTTTGGAATTACAAGGTCAAAGGTCAAGGTCAAATTGCTATTTAAACTGTATCTCAAAGAAAGCTAGGGTCGCCAAACTTGGTACGCAAACTCACCTTGGGACTCCAACCCACAACTATGGGTTTGGGGACCAAAGTCAAGGTGCCCTATAAACTATATCTCAACAATGACACAGAGGGTCAACAAACTTTGTACACATGTTCACCCTGAAACCCTGACCTCTGACTATGGGCTTGGGGTCAAAAGGTCCAAGGTCATGGTTAACTTCCCCTATGCTCTATATACGTATACGCCACAACAGAATGAGTAAAGCCAGGGTGACCAAACTTTGTACACTGGTTCACCTTGTCACCCTGACCTCCGCCTATGGTTTTGGGAATGCAAGGTCAAAAGTCAAGGTCAGAATGCCATATAAGATAAGATAAGCCTTTATTAGTCCCACAATGGGGAAATTCCAGGATTACAACAGCACAGGGATAGCAACACTCAGAGCAATGATTTAGAAGATAAGAAAATAAGAGCAGTGAATATACATACAGTATGTACACATAAATATATAAATATATATACACACAGTGCGGAGCATTGTAGCTAGATGGAATAAACAGCATAACCGTCTATTTAGTTACCCTACATGGTATGAATATGTACCCATACATATTGTCACCCTCCATAGTGACTGATATTGTCCTAGTTGTATACTGGAGGGGACCATTTGTGTAAGCCTGTTGCGTCTTTTGCATTCAGTGCTATTAGGTCGTCACGTTTTTTAGCTATCTCTGCGAGCAGCCCTGCTTAGGTTATACAGTCTGACAGCCGTAGGTAGGAAGGACCTGCGAAACCTGTCGGTCGGGCATCTAGGATGATGTAGTCTACTGCTAAATGAGCTCCTCAGTGCGTTCAGTATGTCCTGCATAGGGTGGGACTCGGACTCCAGCAGAGATGACAGTTTAGCCACCATCCTTCTCTCTCCTATCTCCTCCACTGTGTCAAGGCGCTGCCCCAGGACAAAGCTAGCTTTCTTGATTAGTTTGTTCAGCCTCTTCCTATCGGCTGCTGTAATGCCGTTGCCCCAGCAGACCACTTCAAAAGTGAGGGCTGATGCTACCACCGTGTCGTAGAATGTCTTCAAGAGCACCCCTTGTACACCAAAAGACCTGAGCCTCCTCAGTAGGAACAGCTTGCGCTGTTTCTTCTTGTAGAGTGCATCAGTATTGTGTGACCAGTCTATTTTATTGTTCAGATGAACACCCAGGTACTTGTAGGATGTCACCATCTCAATGTCTGTTCCCTGGATGTTCACTGGTGCTGCGAGGGGTTGTCCTTGCCTGCAGCAGCCCACCACCAGCTCCTTAGTTTTCCTCGTGTTGATCTGGAGGTAGTTCCGATGGCACCAGTCCACAAAGTCCTGGATAAGTCCACTGTACTCAGCTTCATCTCCGTTGGAGATGAGGCCGACGATCGCAGAGTCGTCAGAGAACTTCTGTAGATGGCAGTGTGTTGTGTTGTGTGAGAAGTCTGCAGTATACAGGGTGAACAGGAAGGGAGCCAAAACCGTTCCCTGGGGGGCCCCCGTGCTACCAATGATCGTGTTGGACACACAATCCTGGGTTCTCACAAACTGTGGCCAGTTAGTGAGGTAGTCCAGGATCCATGATGACAGGTGCTGGTCCACCCCTGCGCACAGCAGCTTGTCCTTCAGGATCATCGGTTGGATGGTGTTGAAAGCACTGGAGAAATCAAAGAACATGATCCTCATGATATAAACTACATCTCAACACGAAACAGAGGCTGAGGGGTACTACTGGCACACACCAGTATTTTACATATTTCTGATGCCACTGTGTTTTGTTTTGTTGGCTGGTTTTTACTTCATGTTTTGTCTCAAGTAAGCAAAGGAATGTTACTTTTTTCAGTTTTGTCAACAAGGCTAATATTGGCACATTTAAATGTTAGTTTGCTGAAAGGTTATGCCCCATCCGTCCCAAAATATGATTGAGGGGAATAATAGAGCCATACCACGGAAAAGTGTAACACATTATTATATGGGTTGGGCGGTCACCTCCATTTGTTTGTTTGTCTGTCTGGACTATAACTTGAAAAAGAATGAAGCTATCCACCATATTCCTAGGCCCCATGATGCCTTGCATGAATTATGGTAGCAACTTCCAGTACTAGTTTAGAATGTATAGTTGTCACTGAAACGGGACACTTTTCCTTTTTAAAAAACAATGACTTCAGCATCAGAAATGCGGGAACACAGCCTTTTGCGCCTCAAAAACAGTAATATAATCATACCACTTCCCACGACTATGTAGGGATAGGAAGATGACCTTAAAAAGTGGCCTAGCAGACAGTAGCTCCGTTTGTTAGCGCTGCTGCTAAGATACCAACACTGTACACAAATAAATGCTCTGATATCAATGTCTCCACCGCAATAAAGTTGGCTGCATTTTGTTAAAATATGTTGGACATAATCAGATTTACCTCAGAGCAGACGTAGAATCTAGCAAGAGCCACAAGGAAGCCTCCATTCATACAGTCTGTGGCACAACCACGAACACCAGCAGCAAGTACCAGAACTACGCCAAAACATTAAAAAAATACAAAAACTACAAGTGCTGAAATTAGCTGCCACTTGAGTGCAAAACACATATGTGGACTATACATTAAAATGAATTTGAAAAACTTTTAAAAACGCTATTTTAAATGCCCCTGCTACTCCACTCTTGCTGACTGATTTAACACTACCTCAGCCGAAACCGGAAGTCCCACCCATAATCGTTCCTACAGCGGCACCCCCAGGAATAAGGTGGATAGGGTCACCAAACTTCGTATACAGGTGAACCTCAGGCTTAGCATGTGTTGTTGTGTTTTTGGGGTCACAAGGTCAAAGGTCAAGGTCACACAGTCACAATATACTAGTGCATAAATAGTGACTTTATTATTAGGGCTAAGGGCATTAAATTTGTGCACATGTTAGCACGGCGTCTTGGGCACATAACAAATGTCAAATGACTTGATCTTGACTTTGATCATGAGTATTGATAGGGTCTGAAGTTTGCTTAGTAAGTTTCAAATTTTCTGGCATTCATTCTGGCTTATAACCTTTAAACTTGCCTTATGGTGCCTTTATTATCAGGTTTAGTGCTAACTGAATTTGAGTATGAGCTATAGTGTCATACAACATCCAAATATGAAATGGCCTTGACCCTGCCTTTGACCCTGAAGATTGGTAGGGTCTTATTCTATTTAATATGGACATTCCAGTCCCATTACAATAGGGAGTGAGATACTTAGAATTTACCATTGCCTTCCACCCCAATTAGGATAGGGCTGTGGGGTGTGGGTCAGTATCTCTGTTGATTCTAGTTAAGTCTGCTATCATACAAATGTAGTTCCGGTATATGCAGTGTTGTTTTGACTCTTTGTTCCTGTTCAAGTTTTTCTACTGGATTTTCATTGTACTAATAGTATGTAGTGCTTGTAATTAAAAATTCTGACAAACCTCTTTCCTGACAATGTTACAGCTGTTTTGTTTTTTGTTTTTTGTTTTTTTTTACCTCAAATGTTGTCATTTGTAGAAACTCTTGTACTTGCTTTCATTTCAGGTTTGATGAAATTGTCAAGAGGGACAAAGTTGAATATCATGCTGGTGGTTCTACCCAAAACTCAGTGAAAATCGCTCAGGTTAGTGTCCCCTGGCCCTCTGCCGTGTGTCTGAATGTGTTTTGAATATACAGTGGTATGCTTGTAACCTGAGATTTGTCAGTCCGACAGCCCTGGGAATACAGAGCATAGCTGCACAGCATGTTGACACATTACTGTTTTAGCTTTTTAGCTGCTGTGAATTCATCAGACCTGCCACGGAAAAGAGAAAGGCGGGGATGATTAATAATATTTGCAGTATTATCTAGTTGGCCTAATTTCCTGAGACATATCAAACATCAATTAGGGAGAATTACAAGTAGATGCAATTAACATGTCACAACAAATTACATCAAACAAATGCTGATCTTCTCCATGGCTGTTGGACAGAATCAAGCATCTAAAAGAAATTGGTGATTGTCCAAATCTAAAATGCCAATCTGAACTTTTAGAAGATTATTCACTGAATCCTTTTTTTTAAGAGACTGCAGCAAGTCTCTGAATTTGACATGCGGTGATTAGCTGCTGATATGGCTTTGGTCTGCTCACAATAAACAAAGAAAGGCATCCAGCTGAAAATAATTTGCTTCCAAGGAGAGAAAATGAGTGCAGAAGCTAATTGAGAGGCTGATGTCTGTGAAAGCGCAGTCTTTCTTGTGTGTGGGTTTTTGTTTGTATGTGTCAGTAGAGTGTGTAGAGAATGCATTTGTACACATGTGCTTGTGTGTGTATGTGTGTTTCTCTGTGTGTTTGTGTGTATTTAGCACAAGATAGATACAGAGCGAGAAAAAAGAAAGCAGGCAGGCCCTCGGGCTGGTACCATCTCCATGCTTTGGAGACAGTAAACATCCTTTAAAAAGAGACGAGAAGCTGTGCACCTCCATACAAACACTCTTTAATTATCAAGATCAGAAGCTTCTGCATAAGCCTCAGTCACTCACATTAACATTAGCTGTCAACTTGGTTTTATTTTTTCGGCAACAACTCCCATATCCTTGAGTTTCATGTTTGATGCAGATGATTTAAAAAAAAATAAATAAAGGATAGGTTTGCTTTTCTTGAGTTGGCTAATGGATGGATGGATGGATACAGTATACAGTATAACTTGGCCACCAATCTAATGCTATACTCCTACAGTGAGCAGTAAGCACCCAGTAATTTTAAATGTAGTCACATATATTTATGTTTTATCATTTTACTGTAATGAAATAGCTTCTTAAGTGTTGCTAGCTAATGTAGTTCTCATTAGTAATTAGTTAATTAATTGCTAACTTGTCATTAATATGGTAGTCATATTCCACTATAATGTAGCTATTATTTAGTTTAGATAATTCCCTTCCACAGCATGTGGGGCACCATGTGGTATATGGGGCGGCACCTATCTTTGTTTCTCTGACCCTGGGCCACACAGCTACTATAAGAAGTGAAAGCTACGGTGGGAGGTCAGTCCTCTGGTCACTCTGTGCATTAACTTTACTTTCCTCATTCTATTATGCTGAGCACCTAGCTAAGAGGCAGAAAGTACCATTTTTATATGGTCTTTGGCATGACCTGGCTGAGGCGTGAACCCACAACGTCCCAGCTGTGGGCCGGATGCTCTACCACTTGGCCACCACTCCGGTAATGTAGCTATTATAGCTATTGTAATTAACCTCAAAGTGCTGTTATCTCCATCCATCCATCCTCTACCTCTTGTCTGGGGGTCCAGTCCAGGTCACGGAGCCAGCAGTCCAAACAGCATAACCCAGACTGTTGCCTGGTTCACATAGCACCATGACCCCTATGATCCCTATGATGGGCTGCACGGTGGCGCAGTGGGCTGCACGGTGGCGCAGTGGTTAGCACTGCGGCAGCACAGTTTACCCTTGGCCGGGGGATTGTGGGGATCGTGGGATCGTGGGGTCGATCCCAGCCCCCGACCAACAGTGATCTGTGTGGAGTTTGCATGTTCTCCCCGTGTTGCGTGGGTTTACTCCGGGATTTCTCCGGTTTCCTCCCACATGCCAAAAACATGCATGTTAGGTTAATTGGCTGTTCTAAATTGTCCCTAGATATCTGTTTCCTGTAGGCCCTTAGAATAGAGGGTTAGTATTAATGAAAGCGCTTTGAGTGGTCTTTGTGACTAGAAAAGCGCTATATAAGTGCAGGTTAGTTAGTTAGTTAGTTAGTAATCCCTCCTGCAGGTGTTGAGCCCACTGGAGGGTGGATACATGTGGCTTCTTTGGATACACTGAGTCCTTGTTGTAATTTTTTTTTCATGGGGACCTACTGGACTGCTCTTGAACTGGCCTTTCACCCAGGACCAGCTTGCCTTGGGAGACCCCACCAGGGGCAAGTTGCCCCTGCCAACATAGCCCCTGGGATCATTAGAGCACGTATTTATCATATCATTATCATAGGACATGTATTTCATGAACGAAAGGAGCAGGAAGAAGACAAAGTTTTATAAATACCTGCCCATACCTCATAATGAACATAAATAATAAGTCTGTGCTACAAGTACTGATGGTGTGCCACTGCAATATTAGCATTGCTGTCTGTCTGTTATTGAAATATTGATCATGTGCAGTCCAATCTGTCACTGCCTGCACCTACACTACCGCATTGAACTTGCAGTTACGGGTATTATGGCTCCACTTTTTCTGTATATAGGATTGCTGGGTTTTATCTGTTATCTTTATTTGCACTACGGGTGGCATTACTGTACATAGACTGCTGTTGTTTTTTTTCATCCTTGTTATATATTGTGCACACCACTAAGAGAGAGAGAAACGGCATTTCAATTCTTCTGTATGTCCTGTACGTTTAGAAGTATTGACAAATAAAAATTTTTTGAATCTCTTTGAATCTTGATTGTACAACAGTTAATTCAGTTGCAACTTATAGTGCATTCACATAGCCTCTGTTTGGGCCAGACTAAAGGACCAAAGTGTGTATTCTGTGGATAGTTCAGCTCGTTTCGTGCTGTCTGAACGTGTGTTGGAACTCTGGTGTGCACCAAACAAGCGAGCTCTGGTCCCCCTGAAAAGGGGGCGTCTCGGTTCGCTTGCAAACGCAGCCTGGTGCACTTTGTTTGCTGTGTGAATGCAAACAGAGTATCCAGGACCAAAGGGCGGACGTGCCCCTTGGCGTTTTTGTAACCACAGCAACACATAGTGAGAAGAGAAAGTTGGGTTTACTGTAAAGGTACCTTCACATCAAACGTGAATGGGTGAATTTTTTGCACAGCACGATTACATTATAACTCAATATAAATACATGAAAAGACATTAATTCACCATCTGGGTGAGATGCAGACAGGCAAAGTTGCCACTCACCTGAAAAAGTTGTCCCTCTTGAAAACTTGATGTGTGTTTCCGTGGCAGCACGTCCGTGGCAGGAATCCGTGGGTAAATAAATAAATCCAATACCCCTATTCAGCTGAAGAGCTCCCAGCTCTTCAGCTTCCATTTTGGATAGAAAAGAACAATAAAGACAGCCGCGTGGATACAAGAAATACTTTTACCGGAGAAAACCGAGGAGAAAAGTTTAAAAAAAATGTCTGTTGGACTTGGAGGAATGAGGAGTGAGGAGGAGATGCAGGCTCTGATAGATATTTGGTCTGAGAACCAGATTTCTCAGCTGCTTGTGGTCACAAATAAGAATACCGATGTTTTTAAAACGTTTAACGACATGATGGCAGCACGGGGGTTTATACAGACAGTGGAGCTTTTTATTTTTATTAGTTTGTGGCGGATAAACACCTCGGCTGAAGGGAACGGCGTTATGCTGAGAATTGCTCGCTTGCCGAGAATTGCATCCCATCGTTGAATAAACATAATTTAAAGATAATTTACAAGAGGTAATAATAATTTTTACTTCTAAAAATGTATAATGGGTACTTCTAAAAATGCACAAATGGTTACAAGCTTGGCTGTAGTGTTATATTTTATGGTTTTGGTGGATGGGATGCAGTTCTTAGCAAGCGAGCAATTCTCGGCATAACACCGGATTTCCCTTTTCGGTCCGGGCCAATCGAGGATTTCTCTTTTTTGCCGAGATTTTTTCTTACTGGTCAGTGGTGGCTTTGGCTACAGCGCCACAAACGAGCAGCTGTTGTAACTGCGTGACGTTGTCCAAGCAGTTTGGTCCGGTTGAGTAAAGTGCTGTGTGAATGCAAACCGAACCAAATGAAGGTGTGAAAATTCTCGCCATCCCCCGCCGAGTCGAACCAAGACCCCCGGATTATTCTGGTGTGAATGCAGCCTGAAACACTTTTCTACAGCATCAACCAGACAACCATATTCATAATGAACATGTTATGGATGGCTCTCGGAAGCCATCAATGAGAAGCTGTAGGCGACTGTGAGTTTGTTCATTTATTAAATAAGGCACAAATAACAAAATAACGAGCCTCGTGGGGCAAACACAAATAAATACAAACACTTAAATATAGACAGCGAGGGTGGAACCTGACGCTGTGGGAACTGACCTCAGGATTGGGGAAGCCAGACTGGAAGGAAACATAGGAATGTCTGTGTAGGTCGCAGCCCTGAGCACACAGAGCTGCCCCCTTAAATAGGGAGGAATAGATTGATCAGCTGATGAAGGGTCATCAGCTGATCAGAAACAGGTGCTCAGCGGAGCTCCACTGACAGCCGGAAGCCCCGCTGAGACGCTGTCACAATAAATGTCTAGAACCGCGCCAGAGGAGAAAAGGGAGACTACCGCACAGCCCGAGTGCCGACGGAGTCAACACATGACCCATGACAGTTGCCCCTGTTTCCGATGCGGATACTAGACGCGGTGTAACACCGGGCTCCCACCCCAACAGGAAGGCCAACAACACCACCCCAGGGAGGGAGGAGGGGGAAAGAAAAGGCCGGAGGGCTAGATCCTGAACAGGAGACCATTTTGTACATATACCATTTCATACATATACAATCTCAAATCAAATCAAATCAAATCAAACTTTATTGTCATATTGCTGTACATACAACTGTAGTGCAGGCAAGATGAAATTGCGTTTCTCTCGGCATCCATATAAATAGAAGCAGCATGATTTAAGACACACTCACACATAACTTCACCCCCCCCCCCCACCCCCAACCCCCATCCATTCACACATCCCTGAGACATACTTGGGGAAAAAAAAAAACTAACTAACTATAATATACAAATAATATACATAATGTCCGTAGGTGCAGTAGTGTGTATGAGAGATTCCAGGTCAACTGTTCAGCATCCTGACAGCTTGTGGAAGGAAGCTGTTGATCAGTCTGGTGGTTCTGCCTCTGATGCTCCGGAATCGTTTACCTGATGGAAGAAGTTCAAAGTGTTTATGCAGAGGGTGAGAACGGTCCTTGACAATGTTCAGTGCCCTGCTCCTACAACTTTTCTGAAAAAGTTCTTGGACAGAGGGGAGGGAGACTCCAATTACCCTCTCAGCCCCCTTGACTATCCTCTGCAGGGCTTTTTTGTCTGACATACTGCAGCTGGAGTACCATGTAGCAATGCAGTACGTCAGAACACTCTCCACCACACCTCTGTAGAAGGTCCTGAGGATGCAGATGAGGAGAGAGGCCTGTTTGAGTTTCCCCAAGAAGTGCAGTCTCTGCTGAGCCCGCTTCCTGATCCCCAAGGAATTCTTGCTCCAGGTCAGGTCCTGCGAGATCTGCACTCCGAGGAACTTGATGTTCTCCACTCTCTCCACTAAACTGCCGCCGATACTGAGGG
Organism: Pholidichthys leucotaenia; assembly: GCA_020510985.1. Taxonomy (NCBI): domain Eukaryota; kingdom Metazoa; phylum Chordata; class Actinopteri; order Cichliformes; family Pholidichthyidae; genus Pholidichthys; species Pholidichthys leucotaenia. The sequence continues at coordinate 392,108,697 of CM035836.1, read as the reverse complement.
GGACGTGCTCAGGCTGTGACCGCCGGAAGTCGATAATCATCTTCGCTTTGTCCACGTTGAGCACCAGATTGTTCTCCCTGCACCAGCCCTCTAGGTCTCTCACTTCTTCCCTGTACATTGATTCCTCATCCCTCTGAATAAGTCCCACCACCGTGGTGTCGTCTGCAAACTTAATAATCTGGTTCCCCTCGTGTCTGGATACACAGTCATGTGTTAGAAGTGTAAACAACAGTGGACTGAGTACACAGCCTTGAGGGGATCCGGTGCTCAGTGTGACAGAGTTGGAGATGTTGTTTCCAACCCGGACAGACTGAGGTCTCTCAGTCAGGAAATCCAGGATCCAGAGACATGTGGCGGTGTTCAGACCGAGAAGGAGTAATTTCTCCATCAGTCTCTGGGGAATAATGGTGTTGAATGCTGAACTGAAATCAATGTACAGGAGTCTGGCGTAGGTGTCTTTCTGGTCCAGGTGGGTGATGACAGAGTGTAGGGTGGTGACTATAGCATCCTCCGTGGAGCGGTTTGAACGATATGCAAACTGGAGTGGGTCGTGTGATGCAGGGAGGCAGGCTGTAATGTGTGCTTTGACAAGCTGTTCAAAACACTTCATCACAATTGGTGTCAGTGCAACAGGACGATAGTCATTCAAACAGGACACAACTGGTTTCTTTGCCACCGGTACAATGATAGAGGTCTTGAAGCATCTGGGAACGATGGCCTGACTCAGGGAGATGTTATAAATGTCAGTCAGGACATCCGCCAACTCGCTCGCGCAGTCTCGGAGCACACATCCCGGGATGTTGTCCGGACCTGCAGCTTTGCGTGGGTTGACTCTGGTTAGGGTCCTCCGTGTGTCCGCTGTGTTGATGGTAAAAGCTGGTCCGTCCGATGGTGGGGGTGGGCCAGCCCTCCCTCTGATTGTCGAGTTTGATGCTTCAAAATGTTCAAAGAAGTCGTTAAGCCTGTCTGGAAGCGAAGCGTCGTCATCATCGACCCCCTGCCTAGACTTATAGCCCATCAGTGTCCGAACTCCCTGCCACATCTGCTTGGTGTTCCTAGTGTCACAGAGGTGTCCCTGGATTTTCTCCGCATAGGCGCGCTTTGCCGCCTTAATTCCCTTTGAGAGCGCAGACCTGGTTGAGCGGAGAGCGATCCTGTCCTTCGCTCTGAAGGCTGCATCCCTGGCTGTAAGCAGTGAGCGCACCTCTGCAGTCATCCAGGGCTTATGGTTACCCCACATAGTGATGGTCTTCACTGTAGTGACATCCTCTGTGGATTTCGTGATGTAGCTGGTGACCGTTTCAGCATACTCCTCCACATCTGTCTTGTCTTCCTGGGAGGCTGCTATTTTGAAGACCTCCCAGTCTGTGTGCAGAAAACAGTCTTTCAGTGCAGAGGCTGCACTCTCTGGCCAAATTCTGATTTGTTTCACTGCTGGCCTGCTGCGCTTCAATAAAGGTTTGTAGGCAGGCAGCAGCATCACGGATATGTGATCAGAAAGGCCGAGATGGGGGCAGGGTATCGCCTTATATGCATCAGTGTTTGTGTACACTAAGTCCAACATATTCTTTCCTCTGGTCTTAAAGTCTACACATTGTTTAAACTTGGGGAGCACAGTCTTTAAGCTGGTGTGGTTAAAATCCCCCCTAACCACCACAAAACTGTCCGGGTGTGAAGTTTGGATTTCACTAATCGCATTGTGCAGTACTCCGAGTGCCTTCTTAGCATTAGCATTAGCGTTAGCGCTCGGCGCTATGTAAACACCAGCTACAAACACGTTGCTGAATTCCCTCGGCAAATAATATGGCTGACAATTTACAATAAGGAACTCCGCCAACGGAGAGCAGTGTTTAGACACTAACATGGCATTGACGCACCAGTTCTTGTTAACATAGATGCATAGCCCCCCCCCCCCCCGGCTCTTACCGGAGCTCGCCGTTTCCCTGTCGGCACGGAACACCGCCATATCTTCCAGTTGAATGGCCTCATCAGGAATGTTGCCGTGGAGCCATGTCTCCGTGAACGCAAGCACACAGCAGTCTCTCCACTCTCTCCGGGTTTCTCTCAGCAGACGCAGCTCGTCCAGCTTATTTTCGAGGGAGCGGACGTTAGAGAGAATGAGCGATGGTACCGCTGGTCTGGAGGGGTTAGCCTTTAGCCTAGCATGGATCCCGGCCCTTTTTCCACGCTTTTGCTTGCGTTCGCTCCGCTTACGCCACCTCCTCTCTTGGGTAGCTTCCAGCGGGGACTCCGCCAGAATTCCATGCTGGCGTAGAATGTCCAAATCACAACCGATTGCCGCGATTCTTGCAGTGTGCAGTACCTTGATGTTTAATAAGGTCTCACGGTTGTAAGTTTTACAGAATGTACGTCTGGGAAGATCAAAACACTCAAAACTCTCACACTCGCTGATTCCAAGAGGGGCCGCTGCGTCCGTGCGCGCTGCCGCCATCTTATCGAACACAAGTACACAAGACCCCCGCACATCCCAATTGGTACAGGAGAACAGAAATGCAACTCAGGGATGAAGGTAGTCTAAACCCCACGGCATGAAAGCCGAAAGTTCGGGAGGCCGCTCTGCGTCTAGCGTCCATATCGCTGGCAGGGGGAAAAGGAACAGTTCGGGTGGCCTACCCCAGTCCCAAGCCAGGAAACACAATTCTTCTGGCGGCCGGGCCAGATCGCCGAACGGACATGAAAGTTTGTCGGGTGGCCGACCCAGAACGCCAAACAGGCGGGGCAATCCTCCAGGCAGCCGAACCGCATCACCCAGCCCCCAGGACCGCAGGAGAGCAGTATGGTGATGATTATGATGATCAAGATGATGAGCCAGTCTAGTGTCAGGCGGCAGAGGATCTGCAGCTCCCTCACCGACCTTGGACCAAACCGGCGCTGCACCCCCGTTGGACCCCGACCGGGTCAGCGCGGCACCCACGACGGACCCTGATTGGGCCAGAGCAACAACCGCTATCGACCCCGATTGGGTCTCGTCGGTACCCACGTCGGACCCCGATTGGATCAGAGCAGCACCCACGATGGACCCCGATTGGGTGTCGTCAGCACCCACGATGGACCCCGATTGGGTCTGTGCTGCACCCGCGATGGACCCCGACTAGGTCGGCGCAGCACCAGAAACGACCTCCAACCCCAGACCCGGAACCTCCCGCACAGCGACTGGGAATGACTCCTCACTGATGACCCTGGGAGAAGGCTCAGGAGAAAGAAAAGAACCGGGATCAGGATCACCAGTAGCAACAGAGCCCAGTAAGACTGGCTCGGATGCAGTGGACGGCTGCACCCGGCTCGTCTCCCCGAGAGGCAGGCAAAAATGCTCCAGAATTGATAGAAGGAAAACAAAATAGAGCACTTGCCTGCACTCGAGCTCTGTTGCCATCCAGGACTTCGTCGATCCGGGCTCAGGACGAAGAAGGTTGTCATCTGGCTCCCACTCGGCTGTGGCTGGCTCCGCAGTCGGCATGATGTTTTTCACAGCCTGAGGAACTTCCAATGCTGACGTCCACGCTGTTGACCTGCACGGCGTGGTGGCATGGGTTCCTCGACCTGCTAGATTGGACCGCTCTTCCGTGGAGATCCGGGGACGCTTCATCGTCGGCGCAGGCTCCAAACTGCAGTCCGCTCTCCTCCTCTGCCCATGACGTGGCTGCAGGGCTGGAACCAGGCTATCCAGGACCGCAGGCTCCCACCTCGTCTTGTGGCATAGGCCTGGCGCCGCAGAACGCTCAGAGGAAGGAAACACAGAGGTAGCAGGTCCATTACTATTTACTGCAGCAGGTGGAGGGAGTTCAGGGGACTGTGAGCCCCAAACTCCGCCCCCAGGAATCAAGAAAGGCAATTCATCTAATATGGAAACAGAATGAAAAGTTACTTGCCTGACCCGTGGAGGCCCGATGGAACCTGCTGCAGTGGACTTCGTTTCTCCCTTGCCCCGCTGGATGGTGACGGAGGGCCCCCTGGGAGGGCGAGGAGGAGCCGCTCGCAGTGGATCTACGATGGGCGTCGCCGACGCAGGACTCATGACCTTCACAGGCACCGAGGAAGACGTTGAGGAGGAGGGGATGACAGCCTGAGCGATACGGGCACCAGGAGCTGACGGAACAGCGGGAGGAGGCGACCCTAGGAGAGAGGCTGCGGGAAATCCCTCCTGACGAGACATAGGAGCGGCAGCTGACAGAAAGGTTGAGTCTTTGTGACGACCCGGAACAGGATCCGGACGGGGTTCTTGCTGAGGCTTATAGCTGGTGTGACGACGGTTTCTAGCAGAGGGCGAGGCGAAGGTGAGGTCCGGGAATCGCTGCTCCTGTGCGGAAACAGAAGCGAGCAGATCGGCGTACTCAGGAAAGTCACTCAACTCCGGATTCCTCTCCACCAGCGTGACTGCTGCCGTCACATGCTTAATTATCTGCGTGGGGTGAACAGCGGAACAAGCTGCGCCACTCGGTCCCGGATGGAAGCAGCTGTTCGTTGTAGCTTCTCCGGGGGATTCCCGAATGACGACACACTCCAACGGGGATCACCCCCGGGCGGTGTGAACTCCTGGACTGGAACGGAGGCAGGAATGGGATCCGGACGTGAGGAGCGAGGATGCCTCCTCTTCGGCTTCCTGCTGGGGTTTCCCTCCAGCCCACGGAGTCTCTCCTGCTGCACGGCGATCTCAGCCTTCCTCGCCGTTACTTCCGGGTGGTTGGAATAGCGGGGAAGGCGATTAATAATGTCCTCAGCAAGGTCTAGGTGCCAGCGTACTGTATATCGCTGGGAGTGTTGTCGAGGCCAGCAGAGAAGAGAGTCCCCTCAACGTAGTCCAGGGCCTCCGCCAGCTCGTAGCCCAGGCTCCGAACACAGCTCCTGAATGACTACATAATTTCCCAGCACAGCGGTACCCAGACAGGGGAACAACAAGTCCAATCAACAAACTCACGCCTTTGGGCTGCGACCTACTGTTATGGATGGCTCTCGCGAGCCATCAATGAGACGCTGTAGGCGGCTGTGAGTTTGTTCATATATTAAATAAGGCACAAATAACAAAATAACGAGCCTCGTGGGGCAAACACAAATAAATACAAACACATATAGACAACGAGGGCGGAACCTGACGCTGTGGGAACTGACCTCAGAGTTGGGGAAGCCAGACTGGAAGGAAACGTAGGAACGTCTGTGTAGGTCGCAGCCCTGAGCACACAGAGCTGCTCCCTTAAATAGGGAGGAATAGATTGATCAGCTGATGAAGGGTCATCAGCTGATCAGAAACAGGTGCTCAGCGGAGCTCCACTGACAGCCGGAAGCCCCGCTGAGACGCTGTCACAATAAATGTCTAGAACCGCGCCAGAGGAGAAAAGGGAGACTACCGCACAGCCCGAGTGCCGACGGAGTCAGCACATGACCCATGACAGACCAAGTATTTTGTCTTTACATATTTTCTGAAAATGAAAAAAATGAGGACAAGTTTTGCATTTAAGCACTAAACATAAATAATAAAGATTTAAATTCAACTAAATCTTTAAATTTCATTAAGCTTGACTTTACAATCTATTGGTATGATTCCATGGTTATGCCTTGTTTAACAATCTTATAATTCTTTTTTGTGTATCAAAAATATGGGTTTCAAATTACTCATAAGTATTTACTCACATCTCCACACAATAACTGAAATATGGAAGTAGAAATTTATGATACAGAACTTTAAGGCTACGGTCACACTGCAGGTCTTAATGCTCAATTCTGATTTTTTGTTGCGATACGATTTTTTTGTGTGGGCATTCACATTATAATGTAAATGCGACCCGCATCAGACTCCAGTGTAAACGTCTACAGCAGGGGTCACCAACTGGCGGACTTCGGTCCGGATCTGGAACCCGAGAGTCCTCTGTCTGGATCCCAAAGCCTTTTGATACAATTTGGGAAAAAGGGAGACTCTTTTGTTTTGATGGGAAATAGTGGGCGAAAAAAGTGGAACTGTACTGCTGTATTGGCAGAATAGATTATGGCGCAAGCCCTTAAGCACTCTGCTTCTCTGCTGTCCCACGAATGACACTAATTCTGCGGCTTCAACTGCTCCAGAGAGTATGCAGCGGGTCACGAAACCACAGTTCGCTGCGGGCGCCACACACACACCAAGGCCGACAGCCAGGGCATCCACCCCGGGCAGGCACGCTTCTTTTTAGGGCCGTATCCACAAAATGAAGTGCTGTTGTGAAGTTAAGTGTATTTACCAGGGCTGTGGGGCACTTCTTCCTCTATTCTGCCGAGAGTGGTCCGTTCTGGGATGCAGAGGTGAGGTCGCTGGTATGGAGGTCCTTTTCATAGCCTCCGATATCATGTAAAACAGTAAAAGCTCTGTGTATTACTGAACATAAAAAGTTCCGCCTCCCCTTTGCATGTAATCATGGAGTTACAGCTCCATGCATGCTGTAACAGAGTTTACTGTTGAGATTTTTTTTTTTTTTCAAATGTCGGAGTAATTCTGTAGTATGGAATTACATTTTCTATCCATTTTTTTGTTTTTGTTTGAAACAATTTTTCTGCACTGAAAATATTATATAGAGGTGGACTTTTTTTGAATTTTTTTTTTTTTTTAGATATTAATCTTTTTTTTTTTTTTTAAAATGCAATGCAATTTAGTTTGTGTTCTCCTGAAAAAACCGGAGTGGTGGATAGTTAGTAGAGCATCCGCTCCACAACCGGGAGGCTGGGGTTCAAATCCCGGTTGGGTCATACCAAAGACCAAGTAAAAATTATACTTTCTGCCTTCTAGCTTGGTGCTCAGCATAATAGAATGGGGAAAGGAAAATAAACACACAGCTACCAGAGGACTGACCCCCAACTGTAGCTGCATGGCCTAGGGTCTCGAAATGGAGCTAGGCGCTGCCCTACGCCAAACGTCATTGGCACGGGAATAACTTAACTCTCCTGAAAAACACTTTTAGGATTTTAGTTGGGGATTTTAAAATTTTAGACCAGGGTTTCAAACTCATGCCATTCTGGGCCAAGACCCTGCAGGTTTTATCTCCACCCAGTGTCTTCCACAGGTGATTCAACTGAATTTCTTACCACTGATTGCTGATTAGCAAAAACACATGCTGAAGATACTGGTTGGAAGTAAAATGTGCAGGGTCTTGGCCCAGAATGGATCGAGTTTGACATCCCTGTTTTAGACCCATTTATTTGGAGTCAATAAACACATTTAGTGTTCTCCTGTATTATAAAATTGAATATTTTGTTTGAAATTGAACAAAGAATTCATTTTAATTTTTTGTTTAAATATTAATGTAGAACTAAAAACAGCTAAAACATGAGCTTAATAAAATAATGTATGAAAGCAAGTTATATGATACTGGCCTGCTTGCAGAGAGCAGTGGTCTTCTGAAAGAATGTCAATGGCAGTTTTTAAAAGCACATTTTGAGATAAATTTGTCCATGTGTCAGATTTCTCTTCCATTTGTCTTAATAAAAGATGGTGGAAGTAAATTCATGGGTCATTGCAAATGCTTTGCTTTAAAAGGACCAAGTTGTCACAGTGAGAGGGAAAAATCCTGAACAGAAAAAAAAATGTGTCAAGATGCATTGAAAATAGTTGTACAATCAAATTAGAGTTCTGAATCATAATCGAATCATGAGGTGCCTAGATTCTCAAACCTAGTTCGGACCTCGACAGATTTCATCACAAGTCTGGTATCTGTACCTGTTAAAGGACAGAGAGACATATGTGTGTGTGCATGTGTATGAGAGCGCACGCGAAGTAAGTGTGTGAGTGGTTTGCCAGGAAACATACAAACAGGGTGGCAGGTCACAGCCCCCCCCCCCCCTCCCCGAAACCCCGAGCAAGCAAGACAGTGCCACCAACCCCCACAAAGCACAAATGTCCCGAGGCCAACAAGCCCCAGGGCAACCAGGCATCCACCCCAGGAGGAACGGCTGAGGGAGGTTGGGCTCCCAAGCGGCCTGCGCAGCGCACCCCCTCCCCCCCCAGTGGGGCTAATGCCAGCTCCTGGGCCCCAGGAGCCGGAAGGCAAGCACCCCCCCCCTCCTGGCTGGACACCAGGGGTGTGGGCCCCCAGACACCCCCACAGCGGGCCTGTGCCCACCCCAGCACCCCCAACACACACTCCGGGAGCCCCCAGGCCCCCACACCCAAGGAAGGTGGCAGCAAGGTGCAGGAGCCTCACAGTAGGCCAGCACCCCCAGTCCAAGGGAGCCCACGTGGCCAGCAGGTACCAGGACACACCAGGAGGTGCCACCCCCTCAGTCCAGCACCCCCCCGACCAGCACACACACCCATTCCCATGCACTCACACCCTCATGCTCTCACACACACTCACATGCACTCACTCACTCTCACTCACCCTCTCCCCCACACAATCCCACACTTGCACTCCCACACCCAGACCAACCCATTCTCACCCACTCCCGTACCCGCTCAGTCTCGCTCCCATTCCCACTCGCTCTCACAGTCGCCTGTACCCACACATGCCTCCCTCCACCCATGTTCACCCATACACACACTCTCACTCGGACTCCAACTCACTCACATCCTCTCATGGTCTCCCCCGCACACTCACCCACACCCATTCACGCTTAACACTTGGGGCGGCTGTGATGCAGATGCAGTGGGCATGAACATGCGCCAACACCTGGCCGCTGCCAGCGCAGACCAACAGCCAGCGCGGACCAGAAGCCACACCTCCGCCAACCCGCCCCAGGGTGGCTGCAACCACAGAAGCAGACCACCAGCACGCACCCTGAGCATTTGATCAATGGATCACCACAAGCGCTTCGAGATGCCACCCGATACGCAAAGCACCATACAAATCTGACTCACCATCACCATCTCCACTCATCACTTCCTCACTTTCACTCACTCACTCACTTGCTCACTCCCTTGCTTGCACCTATTCATTTGGCAGCGCCCAGGGATGATGGCAAAATGATGGCCCCAGGACACCAGCCAGGCCTCTGGCAGAAGGAGGACAGCAGGGGTGGGGGTCTTCCCTTGCAAAAAGGCATGGAAAGCCAAGAAACCAGCTGAAATTCATCAGAATTTAGGAAGCCATCCCATCCCCCATCAGTGCAAATTAATTTCAGCTAGTGAAGTCCTGATTGGTAGTCTTTTAAAAGGTCTGCGAATATTGAATTGTACCACAAAGAACTCATGATGGGTAGAAACAAAGAGATCTCTCTAGACCTTTGCAACCTTATTGTTGCAAAACATAATGATTGCACTGGTTACAGGCACATTTCTAAACTGCTGAATGTTCCAGTGAGAACTGTTGGGAGCCATCATTCGGAAGTGGAAAGAACATCTATAGGAGAAAGTTGAAGATGAAATTGGAGGAAAATAATGTCAGGGTTGTGTGGAGTGGGATGAGAGAAATAACTTGTTTCAGTAAGAAGAACCGGGACACTGTTGAGGGGAATACACAGTGGGCTAATGAGCTGAACCAGTTTTTTTAATAGGTTTGAGTCACCCACCAACAGCAGCTCTATCACTGGTCTGTTGCCCCCCCCCCAATCACACACCAGCAGTAGCCAGTCAGTTCTGAGCCAGACACCTCCTTCCTCTCGCTCACCAGGCAATTCTACTCCACCTCCTGACAGAACCACACCTCTTGACAGTACAGCCACCTTTAGCATTACTGCTGACCAGGTGAGAAAAGAGCTGGAGAGGCTCCACCTCAGGAAGGCTCCAGGACTGGATGGCATAAGTCCTCGTGTGCTGAAGACCTGTGCGAGCCAGCTGTGTGGAGTCCTGCATCACCTGTTCAACATGAACCCGTACCACCAAAGAGTTCCAGAGCTATGGAAAACATCATGCCTGATCCCAGTGCCTAAGAAAAGTCATCCTGTGGCACTGAATGGTTACAGGCACATAGCTCTGACCTCCCACATAATGAAGGTCATGGAGCGATTGGTGCTGACTCACCTAAGGAGACTTGTGTGTTTGGCCCAAGACCCAGTGCATGCATACCAGCCCCATGTGGGGGTGGACGATGCAATTATTTACCTGCTGCACAGGGACTACTCTTCCCTAGACAGACCCAGCACCACAGTCTGCATCATGTTCTTCAACTTCTCATCTGCCTTTAATACCATCCAGCCGGGGCTGTTGAGGGAAAAGTTGGAGAGCATGGACGTTGATATTCCCCTCGCTATTTGGATCACCAACTGTCTGACGGGCAGACCGCAGTTTGTGAGGCTGCAGAGCTGTGTGTCTGACCGTCTGATAAGTAACATCGGGGCCCCCCCAGGGAACAGTGCTTTCTCCCTTCCTCTTCACCATCGATACCACTGATTTTAAATACTGTTCCGTCATGTCATCTTCAAAAATACTCTGATGACACGGCTATAGTGGGGTGTGTGGAGAGGGGACGAGATGAGGAGTACCAAACACTAGTGGGTGATTTTGTAAAATGGTGTGGGAAGAACCACTTACAGCTAAATGTGGATAAGACAAAGGAGATGGTGGTGGATTTCAGCGGCAGGAAGTCGACACCTCTGCCTGTTTTCATAGGGGATAGAGAAGTGGAACAAGTAAACAAGTAACATCTTACAAGTACCTCGGTGTTAACTTAGACTGTAACTTGGAGTGGTCCACAAACACCAAGGTATTCTACAAACAGTGCTTGAGCCGACTCTATTTCCTCAGAAGGCTCAGGCTCTTTAATGTCTGCAATATAATGCTCCACATGTTCTACCAGTCAGTAGTAGCCAGCACCATTGTCTTTGCAGTGGTGTGTTGGGGATCAGGGATCAGGGTGAAGGACAAGAATAATCTGAATAAACTCTTAATAAAGGCTGAGTCAGTTGTGGGTATTAGGCTGGCTTCATTGGAGGAGGTGATTAGAGAGAGAATTCTAGATAAAATCAGAGCAATCATGGGCAGTGTCTCTCACCCCCTCTACAGCACATTGGACAGTCTACGGAGCAGCCATAGCAATAGACTATTGCAGCCCAGATGTCTAAAAGAGCGTCACAGCAAGTCCTTTCTGCCTGAGGCTATCAAGCTTTACAATACATATATAGCCTCCAGAACTGTGCACTGAACTATATTTTATTTATATATCACAATTTTACTGATTGTTTTTAAACTGTTTAGGGATATTTATATTTGTGTGTGTGTGTGTGGGGGGGGTTGTTTGTGTGTATGAGTTGGTGTGTTGGCTAAGACAAATCAATTTCTCATTGGAGATTAATAAAATCTATCTATCTATCGATCTATCTAGCTATCTATCTGTCTGTCTGTCTGTCTGTCTATCTATCTATAATTATGCCTTGGAGAGAGGCATATGATAGTCAGTTGGTGTGTCTGTGTGTGGCTGTGTGTATGTGTGTGTGTATCTGTTCGTCTGCCTCTCTATTTCAGCTTGCCCAGCCAAAATTAAGTGGAACTAAAGGCTTGTATCATTGTATCACCATATTTTCTCAACTTTTAATTTGCCATAATTTTGAAATAATGCTTTGTTTTTTAAATAAACACAAAATTAACTCACCTTTTCTTTCAATGGAACGGTACTGGACATGCGCCCAGAAACTCCAGCCAGAGGAAAGTACTGAGCAATCCGCCAATACTGGATGAACAAATGTCCGTCTTTTTGCCCGTCTGTTTTCTTCCTCTACCATCATCATCATCATAGCAGTCTGTTGTGGGCGACAATGACTGTTTCATTTAGGTCTGATCAGATTCCTCCACACAGCTCTGTCCTTAGCCTTCCGCTGCCAGGAACTCCTGTCTATATTCAGCTTCAACTTATTCAACTAAAACTTATTCAACAAAGTTTCTTTTTACAGTGTCTTTAAATCTGAGCCTTGGTCTACCCCGATTGCGTTTGCCCTCGCATAACTGTGAGTAGAGTAACTGCCGAGGGAGACGCTGGTGGTCCATCCTCTCAACATGTCCGAGCCATTTCAGGTTCATCTGTATTAGCATGTCCTCCATTGATGGTAGACCAGCTCGTTTCAACACTTCTATGTTGGTTATCTTGTCTTTCCGTGAGATGTTCATTATGGCTCGAAGGTGTCTCATCATGTACGCGTGGAGTTTCTTCACCTGCACTCTGTAGACAGTCCAAGTTTCAGCACCATACAATAGAGTAGCCAGTACTGTCGCTCTGTACACTTTGCATTTCACACGGATCGACACATGTCGATTGTTCCAAAGTCTCTCCCTCAAGTTTCCAAACACAACGCTCGCTCTTCCCATTCTGAGAGATAGTTCATCCTCCAGCCTAGCATTCTCTGAAATTGTACTCCCTAGATACTTGAAAGCCTTGCACTTGACTAGTGGCTCTGTACCAATGCTGATCTCTTCTGGTAAAAGCTCCTGTTCGTCTTGATGGTCATTGTATTCACGTACCTCCATCACTTCCTCCATTTAAAACGTCTTCTGTGCTTGCAGTGGCTTGACTTTGCTTGGAGCTGTGCTCGGAGCCGGTCTAGAATGGAGCAGTGAGGCGCCTCCTTCCCTCCACTAGCCTTGGGTGTGTACCTTGGGCAAGTGCTAGTACACCCGCAGCCTCCCTTGCCAGGGTCACGGCACGGCAGTTATGTCATCAACTCGATGGCATCTCTGGCACTACATCATTGGCGCTTCTGAATGTCAACTCGGCTTCAGCTGCGGCAGGTGTCTCTGACTGTCTACTCGGCTTCAGTTACGGCAAAATGCAACGAGCCTCTCTGCGACCATCTCAGCTTTGCTGTGTTGTCGACCAATAGAGTACCTCGCCAAGGGACACTGCCTATGCGCCAAGCAGTGTCGTCATCATTATAGGTGCAGCCCCACAGTTTTCAAAGGGCGCATAATACAAAGAGCGATGTGCTTGCAGCTGTTCAAATCAGTTTGGTGACTCTTGACTGCCGCCGACAGTATGGGCATGTGAACTGCAGATTATTTTTACTTCACATGCGGGTACTCCAAAACTACTGGATGGATTTGAATGAAATTTTTACCAGAGGTGGTCTTTGGGCTAGAGAGGAACCCATAACATTTTGGTGATGATCCCAGAATGCATACCTTCACCAAGGCTCTTATCTTCTCACAGTGTTTTAGCAAGAATATTCCAAAACTACTGGATGGATTTGGATGACATTTTTACCATAGGTGGTCCTTGGGCTAGAGAGGAACCCATAGCATTTTGATGATGATCCAAGAATGCATACCTCAGCCAAGGCTCTGGCATCGAGGCATCAGCACCTTGGTGCTTTCATTATACCATAAACCGGCCATGACCAGGAGCTTCTCACACGATTTCTGAGAGTGGTCAAAAGAATTACCAGAAGAGTTATTCAAGAGTCAATGACCACTCGTGGAGAGCTCCAGAAAGTCCTGGAGTTAGCAGGTAGTGCTGTTTCAAAGAAAACAATAAGTAATGCACTCAGCTGATATGGGCTCCATGCCCAATCACCTTGCAAGACTCCATTGCTGAAGAAAAAGCATGTTGAAACTTGTTTAACGTTTGCTGCACAACGTTTGGGCAACCCAGTAAAATACTGGGAGAATATAGTCTGGTCAGATGAGACCAAAATTGAACTTTTTTGATGCCACAACACACAGCATATTTGGAGGAGAAATGGCACTGCACATCCCATCATGGTGTGGGGGTGTTTTTCAGCACATGGTACATCATCATCATAGCAGTCTGTCATGGGCGACAATGACTGTTTCATTTAGGTCTGATCAGATTCCTCTACACAGCTCTGTCCTTAGCCTTCCGCTGCCAGGAACTCCTGTCTATATCCAACTTCTTCAAGTTTCTTTTTACAGTGTCTTTAAATCTGAGCCTTGGTCTACCCTGATTGTGTTTGCCCTCGCATAACTGTGAGTAGAGTAACTGCCGAGGGAGACGCTGGTGGTCCATCCTCTCAACATGTCCGAGCCATCTCAGGTTCATCTGCATTAGCATGTCCTCCATTGATGGTAGACCAGCTCATTTCAACACTTCGATGTTGGTTCTCTTGTCTTTCCATGAGATGTTCACTATGGCTCAAAGGTGTCTCATTATGTACGCATGGAGTTTCTTCACCTGCACTCTGTAGACAGTCCAAGTTTCAGCACTGTACAATAGAGTAGCCAGTACTGTCGCTCTGTACACTTTGCATTTCACACGAATAGACACATGTCGATTGCTCCACAGTCTCTTGCTCAAGTTTCCAAACACAGCGCTCGCTCTTCCCATTCTGAGAGATAGTTCATCCTCCAGCCTAGCATTCTCTGAAACAGTACTCCCTAGATACTTGAAAGTCTTGCACTTGACTAGTGGCTCTGTACCAATGCTGATCTCTTCTGGTAGTGATGTTGATAATTGGAACTTTGGTGGTTGATAAAGGCATTCTGTCTTCTTGATGTTGATTTTGAGGCTGAATTGGCTAGCTGCTCTTGCAAATTTCTCCACTAAAGATTGCATATCTTCCACACTGTGTGCGACTAGAGCACTGTCGTCGGCAAAGAGCATTTCTCTTACTACCTTTATCGATGTCTTTCTCTTGGCTTTAAACTGTGCCACATTGAACAAGTCTGCTTCTTTCCTTATTTGAATGTATACTCCTTCTGAAGACTCTTTAAAGGCCTCCTCAAGCATGGCTGCCAGATATAGCGAAAAGAGTGTAGGCACCAGCACACACAATTGTTTCACCCTGTTGCTTACTGAAAAGTCTTTAGATACTGAACCACTCATTGCCACATTTGCTTGCATACCTGTATGGAGTGCCTCGATCAGGCTGACAAACTTCTCTGTACAGCCATATTTCTTGAGTACCTGCCAAAGTCCTTGTCACGAAACAGTATCGAAGGCTTTACTGAAGTCTATGAAGCCTACATAAAGCGGCATGTTCTGTTCGATACACTTTTCTTGAACCTGTTTAAAGCAAAAAATCATGTCCATTGTGCTTCTTCCACTTCTAAAGGCGCACTGGGTTTCTGGTAGTACATTCTGCGAGATGTATTCATTGAGTCTGTTCAGTAGTACACGTGAGAGAATCTTACCAACAGTGGCTAGCAGTGATATACCTCAGTAATTTCCACAATCTTTCCTGTCACCTTTCTTGAACAAAGGCACAGTACTTGCATCCTTCCAGTCTTGAGGTACTTTCTGGGCATCCCATATCTCTTGGATGAGCTTGTGCAGGCAGCTGGTCAGCTGAACACCACCAAATTTCCACACTTCTGCTGGAATTCCATCCCTTCCTGGAGCTTTACCATCCTGTGATGTCCTGATAGCTGCCATTAGTTCATCAAAATTTGGTGGTTCATCCAGACTTGACACAGCTGGTCGCTGCATTAGAGCTTCTTTAGCCTCTTCAGTGAGATCTCCAGGGTTGTTTAGTAGTTGGTCAAAGTGGTCTGAAAATCTGTCCAGGATCTTGTCTTTCTCCTGCAAAACTGTTTCACCATCCATAGCCTTTCGTTGGATCAGTCCTCTTGGTTTAGGGCCGTAGATTTTTCTCAAACCTGTGAAGAATGTTTTCATGTCCTTCCTGTCTGCTGCAGTTTGAAGTTCCTCCGCTTTTTCATCCCACCAGTTGGACTTCATCTCTCTGGTGTACTTCTGTAGCTCACTCTGAGCCTTGGAGTATTTCTTCTTCTTCGACCTTGTGTTACACTGTAGGTTTTCCTGCCTAGCTGTATTCCTCGCTTCTAGAAGTTTCTTCAGGTGTTCATCATGCTCATCAAACCAATCTTGATGTTTCCTCTCAGGATGGACTTCATATAATTGAAGGAAAGATGAATGGACAAATGTACAGAGACATTGTGGCGGTTCGTTTTAACCCCACAACAGACTAAGGACACTCAGCCCTCTTTTCTCTGTTTTTCTGCTGAATTACTGAGAAGCAATGTGCCATTCATGTATTTGTGATGCAAACATGCATGTGTTGTGATGTAATGCGCCATTCGGTATAGTGTGCATATGGCTTGTCCTTACTGTGCTTTTTCTGAG
This sequence comes from Pholidichthys leucotaenia, assembly GCA_020510985.1. Taxonomy (NCBI): domain Eukaryota; kingdom Metazoa; phylum Chordata; class Actinopteri; order Cichliformes; family Pholidichthyidae; genus Pholidichthys; species Pholidichthys leucotaenia. Next base: position 392,092,756 of record CM035836.1, on the reverse strand, counting down.
CATCTTAGATGTGCTTTGGTGTATTAATGTCTACAGGTAGACGAGTTTCTTCTGTCTCACCTATGTGATGTTAATCGATGCCTTTCATCCTTTGTACTCATGCGTCCTGTCCTTACTGTGACCTAGAGACTCAGATCAATATGTAGATGTGCTTGTTAGCCTCTTTGTCTTGCACTTAGAGCGAGGTCTAGCTAATCTGCCCATTGTGATGTATGGCTTACAAATGCAAATACCTCCTGCCTGTTCTGTTGTCCCTTTGATCATTCTAGACTGTGGGGTATGTCTTTTTGATGTATTGTTATGATCAAGTATTTAAGGTGCAACTCTGTAACGCAATCTCTCTCTTCTTCTCTCACTCTGATCCTGCAACTGGTAGACACACACGTGTCCGCCTCTCCTTCTCTGAGAGCCTAGGGATCCCGCTCCGGGCTGCTCCACTATGCACCGGAGAGGGGATCCCGTGAAGGTGGTATGATTTAATAAAACCTGCTTAAAACCACAGCACTGCTGCTTATTTTTGCATGCCGCTTCACTGGTGACCCCTCGAACACGCACACGTTTTGTGCGAAAGCAACCTTCCGAGCTGGACAGCCACACAGCTGCGTTGGTGGCCCCTTGAAGACGCACACGTTTTGTGCAACGCAGCCTTCTGTTTTGGATGGCCACGCTGGCGAACCGACGCTGAAAAAAACGAGCGGCCAGCGAACGCAACACCCGGGCATGAATGCTCCGTCGCCTGAGATCTGCACAACCACGCTGGACCGGCCGCTCTCACTGAGAGCGCACGCACCTCGTCCTCTCTCCACGACGGCAACCTCCAGGGCCGACGGGGAGCGCAGCGCGTGGAACTGAACGCACCATGGCCGCACGAGCGACAACGATCGTCTCCTCCCTCTCACCGCTCCAACGCAGCTGCACGAGCCCGGGGCACAAAGATCGTCTATTGCCTCGCACCGCTCCAACGCGCCTCCACGAGCCCGAGGGACGGAGATCGTCTACTTCCTCACACCGCCCCAACGCAGCTGCATGAGCCTGAGGAACAAAAGATCGTCTATTCCCTCCCGCCGCTCCAACGCCTCTGCACGGGCCTGAGGGACTTAAGATCGTCTATTTCCTCTCAACGCTCCAACGCACCATGGCCAAATCTACAGCAACAGCTCAACCTGGATTTTATTGGCGCCGTCTGCGCTGATCTCCGCCAAGTTTCTGCACCCTGACTCACCACTCCAGCGGCCCACCCACGCACTGAACCCCCGCGCACGCATCGGGGAGTTACAAGGACGGCGCATCACGCATGGGACAAGTAATGGCTCCACAGACTGCCTTCCTCCTTCGCCGCTGCCTTTCAGGGCTGCTCGCTCACCTGAGGCACGCATGCAGCATACTGGAAGGATTTGTTAACAGTCTCAGCCACGCCACAGACCGCCATCGTCCTCCGCCGCTGCCCACAGAACCTTCAGGGTTGCTCGTTCACCTGAAGCAAGCACGCAGCTCGCCACTGGATTTTTTAATGGTCTTAGCCACGTCACAACGGGATTTCAGCCGTCAGCTGTTCCCAGGAGCTTTGGGGTTGCTTCAGCACCCAAAGCCAACAGTCCCTATGCTTTGTTTACTTTTTCTCTTACAGCCGCTCCTGCTTTTCTTCATGGCCACGAGAGGAGTCAGAGACTAGTTTTTCTTCTTGTGATCTCCGCACGTGCAACGGGACAAACCCCTCGACGTCACGGAGCAGCAAGCAATTTTTGCACGGCTCAGGACGATTTCTCAGCTCCTGCCGGCACTTACTACCCCTCCCCTCCCTCCCCCTCCGCCTGCAGCGAGCTTCTCCCACAGCTCGCTCACACAGATGGATTATCGAGGTCGCGACCCCCTGCCGCGTCCTCTGGGGGGGAGCGTGTGTGGCGGTTCGTTTTAACCCCACAACAGACTAAGGACACTCAGCCCTCTTTTCTCTGTTTTTCTGCTGCATTACTGAGAAGCAATGTGCCATTCATGTATTTGTGATGCAAACATGCATGTGTTGTGATGTAATGCGCCATTCGGTATAGTGTGCATATGGCTTGTCCTTACTGTGCTTTTTCTGAGCATCTTAGATGTGCTTTGGTGTATTAATGTCTACAGGTAGACGAGTTTCTTCTGTCTCACCTATGTGATGTTAATCGATGCCTTTCATCCTTTGTACTCATGCGTCCTGTCCTTACTGTGACCTAGAGACTCAGATCAATATGTAGATGTGCTTGTTAGCCTCTTTGTCTTGCACTTAGAGCGAGGTCTAGCTAATCTGCCCATTGTGATGTATGGCTTACAAATGCAAATACCTCCTGCCTGTTCTGTTGTCCCTTTGATCATTCTAGACTGTGGGGTATGTCTTTTTGATGTATTGTTATGATCAAGTATTTAAGGTGCAACTCTGTAACGCAATCTCTCTCTTCTTCTCTCACTCTGATCCTGCAACTGGTAGACACACACGTGTCCGCCTCTCCTTCTCTGAGAGCCTAGGGATCCCGCTCCGGGCTGCTCCACTATGCACCGGAGAGGGGATCCCGTGAAGGTGGTATGATTTAATAAAACCTGCTTAAAACCACAGCACTGCTGCTTATTTTTGCATGCCGCTTCAACATCCTTGATAAGAACCGGTTGCCATTTGCCAAGATGCTGAAAATGAATGAATGAATGAATGAATGAATTTATTTCGGATAATACAGTACAGGTTAAAAGAAACTGTATAATATAACAACAAGGTCAAATTAGACAAAGACTCCTTCTACTAAACAATTCCACGTGAGTTATCCGAAATGGGTGATGGCTGAAGCCGCAGCTTATATTGCCCACCCATATTCCATCCAAGAATTCAAAAGAAAAAAGAGTAAACAAGACAAGAGTGATTACAATTTAGAACAAAGCTAAGACAAAGTGTGACTGAGAGAAAAAAAAAGAAAACTAAGCTAAGCTAAGTTAAGCGGTTACTATTCAAGACAAATCTAAGACAGAATGTCACAGAGAGAAAAAAAAATGAAAGGAGAGTGGACATTTCAGCAAGACAATGATCCCAAACATTACATTACATTAACAAAGATGGCTGCAATGTGAGTAGATGTGTCTCAGCTCATGTCTGCCTAACTCCATTTTTGAAGCTCCTGTTTCTGCTTTGCTTTCTTTAAAAGTTATGTTCTTGGCTCATTGTATTGATTAATACAATGATTAATTAATTAATCATTGATTAATTAATTAAAGTAAAGTAAAGTAAATTTAATTAATTAAAGTATTGATTAATTAATTAATCATTACTTGTCGTTTTTGCTGAGTATAATTGGTTGACCACCATAATGGAGGCGTCTCATATCTCATTGAAATCTCTGGGTGAAGCTGTAACCAGATTAAGATTGATATGCTGGCTTATTTTTTTTTTTTTTTATTTAAGTTTTTGTAAAGGGTATACAGGTCATTACAGCATTGCATTGTTAACATTTTCATCGTACGTTCCCTTATATTTTGCTATTTGACAACATTGGTAGAATAGTTATTACAACACCCCCCTTTTTTTTTTCAAGTGAAAGAAAAAATGAAATTAAAGAGAATTAAATTAAAAAAACAAACAAACAAAAAAAACCAAATAAACAAACAAACAGAACAGCAAAAAACAAACAAATAGAAAATTAAGTAATTAAAAGTAAAAGAGCATCTGAGTAGCATTGGAACAAAGAGTGGGACCATCATTGAAATGGTATTTGTCAAAGATTAGATCTAATGGAAGACACATATGCGATCCAGGGTTGCCAAAAGTTCGTGAACCCATCCATGTCCTATCTCAGTGCGAATGTCAACTTTTCTATCGAGTAAATGTCTTGAATCACGTTAATCCAATCTTCAGGTGTAGGACAGTCCTTCAGAATCCATTTTTTAGTTAGGGCTTTTTTACTTGCCAATATTAAAACACTGAATAAGTATTTATCTCCTCGTCTTTCCAGTGAGTCCGGTAGTAAACCCAAATACAAAGTTATAAAAGAAAAGGGAACTGTTATTTTGAATATTTTCCCCAATATTGTCTGTACATTGGTCCAATATTGGTGGATAACTGGGCATGACCAAAACACATGAAAATGATTTGCAGTCTTTTCACCACACAAGCGCCAACAGTTCAACCCCTTATGGGTAAATTTGTTTTGTGCAGGTGTTCTGAAAAATCTTACCAAATTTTTCCATCCAAATTCTCTCCACTGCAGGGATGAGGTACTTTTCCATTGCTGTCTATTTAGCTTTTCCCATATTTCCAATTGTAAAGTGAAATTCCCCTCTTTTTCCCATCTCTCTTTTATATATGATGTGTTGTCTCCTTTTAAGTCTTGAAGACCTTGGTATATTTTAGAAATGTATCTGATCCCTGGGATCCCTTTATATGCCATTAAGAAGACCTTCAGAACACCTGACTGGGCCCTTTCCAAATCCTCCTTTTTAAGTATATTGTTTATGTGGTGTCTAAGCTGAAAGAACCTGTAAAGGTCTTGATTTATTAGACCTTGTTTTTTCAAATCTTCAAAACTTCTTAAAGTTTGCCCCTTAAAGAAATCGTAATATTTTATCAGCCCTTTCTCTTTCCACTCTTTAAATCTAGTGTCTGTTTTATTGGGGGTAAAGTCTTGATCATAGGCAATCCATTGCAGAAGTCGATAGGGCTCTTTAGCTTGATTCTCTCTGACTATCTTAAACCAAATTTTTAGCGGGGTCTCTATCCACGGGTTAGTGTTATTCAAGAGTTTAGGTAAGGCATTGTTCCCTATTATCGCCTGTAGGGGGATGTCACTTGTTATTTGGCATTCCATCTCCTTCCATTGTGCAGTGTAGACTGGGTTACATATCTCTACTAAAGTTTTAAATTGTGCAGCTATAAAATAGTCCCTGATATTTGGCAGCGCGAGCCCACCTTTGTCTTTGTTTAGCTGTAGGGTTCTATATCTGATTCTAGGTCTCTTGCCCTGCCATATGAATCTTGAGATCCTTCTGTCTAGCTCCTGCCATGTTTTTTTGGGGGGTTCTACCGGTATTGTTTGGAAAAGGTGTAGAAGACGTGGGAGTATATTCATTTTGACTGCTTCAATTCTTTGTGCAGTACCTAAGAATGGTATCATATTCCATCTTGCTAGGTCAGATTTTATTTTTGTCACCAGTGGATCATAGTTTAGTGTTATAATTTTGTTGAGTTGTTTCGGGATATTGATCCCCAGATATTTCATAGATTCCAGCTCCCAGTTAGTTTTGAGTTCACTTAGTGAATAATGATTTGGGTCATAGTTGAATGTTAAAACTTGGGTTTTATGCATGTTTAATTTGTACCCCGATAAATCTCCATAGTCTGAAAAAACTGAGATTAGTTCTGGTAAAGAAGTGTCTGGTTGCCCTAGGTATATTAAAATGTCATCAGCAAAGAGTGCTATTTTATGTTCCTTCTGACCAAGTGTAATACCTTGAATTTTTTGATTTTGTCTTATCCATTGGCTCAGAGGTTCTATGAAGATTGCAAAGAGCAGTGGAGACAGGGGGCAGCCTTGACGACATCCTCTTTCCAGCTCAAAAGATGATGATAAATTACCGTTAATCCTTATTTTAGCTGTTGGTTTTTTATATAATGCCTGTATAGTTCTAATGAAGTTGTTATGAAAATTGAAACTGGATAAGATTCTATATTGGAAAGACCAGTCAACCGAATCAAATGCTTTTTCAGCATCTAATCCCAATATGACTGCATTTAAGTTATATTTTTTTATATGATGAATTATGTGTAAAGTGCGTCGAATGTTGTCTTGTGTCTGTCTTTGTCTTATAAAACCTGTTTGGTCTAGGTGAATTAAGTCTGTCAGCATGTTTTCTAACCTTTTTGCAAAGATAATGGTAAAAAGCTTATAGTCCTGATTTAATACACTGATTGGTCTGTAGTTGGAGCATTCTAGTTTATCCTTTTCAGGTTTAGGTATAACTGCAATGACCCCTTCTCTTCAGGAGGGGGGGATTTCCCCTGTGTGGAGGACATAGTTAAATGTTTTCAGGAGGAGAGGAGATAGTTGCTGTTTAAAGGTTTTGTACCATTCTGCTGCATAGCCCTCTGCTCCTGGGGATTTGTTAGCTTTAAGTTTCATAATTGCTTTTTCCAATTCTTTAGGTTGTATTTCTGACAGTAGTGTTTTATTTTGTGATTCCGTAAGTTGGGGAAGGTGTAATGTGTTTAGGAATGTCTCGGATGCGTTTTTATGTTTTTTGTGGGAGTATAAGTTCTTGTAGTAATTCTCGAAGCTTTTAAGAATATCCTGAATTCTGAATTTTATTTCCTTTGCTACTGGGTCTCTGATTTTGTAGATTGCTCTTTCTGTTTGTTGTTTCCTCAATTTATAGGCTAGTAATTTTGCCGATTTACTGCCTGCTTCATAGTGTTTTTGTTTCAGAAATGTAAGTTTCTTCTGGATTTCTATTGTGTAGATCTCATTTATTTGATTTTTAATTTCTTTAATCTTAAGCGAGCCATTAGAATGAGTGTTGTCTTTGTGTTCTTTTTCTAGGTTCTTGAGTTCTGATTAGTTTTTCTTGTCTCAGTTTCTTTTGGGTTGCCAGTTTTGCAATAATTTTTCCCCTTATTACAGCTTTGCACGCATCCCACAGTATTAAAGGGGATACTTCTCCATTATCGTTTTCTTCCAAATATTTGAAAATATCTGATTCCAATTCATCTTTCAGTGGTCCTTTCAGGACATTTGAATTCAACCTCCAGGAAAATGTATTATTTGTGTATTTTTGGATGTTTAAGTCCATATAGATCGGACTGTGGTCAGAGAGATCCATCAGTCCTATTTTACATGTTTTTAGTCTTCCAATGTCTCTATTAAACATAAAAAAGTAATCAATCCTTGAGTAAGATGAATGTGGCGTTGAATAAAAAGTATAATCTTTTACATTGGGGTTGAATTCCCTCTATACGTCACAGATTCCCATTTCTTTTAGTAGCATCCGAGTTTTCCTATTTTGAGTGTTATTTTGATGTGAAGAATTACCTGTTGCATCCCAGTATGGATTCAGTCTTAGATTGAAGTCTCCACCACATATCACTAAACCTTGGGCTTTAGTTATCATTAGGTCGAATACATTTTTATAAAATTTCCATTTAGCCCCTGGTGGTGCATATACATTCAGCAGGGTGATATCTTCTCCCTCTAGCCGCCCAATTACCAAACTGTACCTCCCTTCTTTATCTTTGTGTTCTGATTTTTTTTCAAATGTAATTTTGGTTGATATCAATGTCGCTACTCCCCTCCTCCTCCCTGATTTATATGAAGATGAAGAGATCATTTTAAACCCTTGTCTATTGAGTTTAGTGTGTTCCACGTCTGTTAGGTGGGTTTCTTGTAAAAATATTATTTCTGCTTTGTCTTTTTTCATTTTGCGTAGAATCTTGGATCTTTTAACTGGATTCAGGTGTCATGCGGTGGCCCTCGCGAGCCACCTATAAGACGCACACAAGTCACCAGTGAGTTTTACAGTGAGTTTATTACGGTGAAAAAGGTGTTTACACAAGCTGCTGCGATAATGACAGAGTCTTCGCAGAACAGGAAGCATAGGGCTATACAGCACACTACAGGTCCAAAGCAGGAGATAGTCACACACAGTCAGGCTTGGTAATAATTAGCCACACGGGCTGCTAAGGCAGGGACTTACAGAACAGTTAACACCCGGGGGGAATAAGGCTAACGAGCTCACTTACTGGTCCCGGTGAAAGACGGTCAAGCCCCAAGGCAGCCAAGGTGTGAATATAGTCCAGGCATCCGTGACGATGGGTGAACAGAATAGCGATCAAATAACGATCATGCGATCAGACACTGCTGCGTCGTAATGACGCTAACACACAGCTTAAATAACCAGGACTGATGACAGATGACACACAGCTGACCGACCATTGACAGGCGGAAACCCCTCCGAGCACTTTCACAATAAGAGCCCGGAGAGGCCAAAATACCGCCCGCAGCTGTCAAGGCCGGCAGCGAGACATAACTTTAACCCGAGCGCGATCAGAACCGACGCTCGGGTCATAACAGTACCCTCCCTCCACGGGCGGACTCCGGACGCCCCAAGGGACCACCCTGCCCCCCCCGCTCCCCCAGGGTGGGAGGTAGGGGGACAGGTACGGAGGGAGAGAAACCAACCAACAAAAACAAGACAAGACCAAAACAAGAAATACATACAAACACATGACTCAGGAAAAAAAAAAACAAGACTAAGACCAGACAAAAAAAACATACAGGAAATACATGACTCTAGGGAAAAAAACAAGACTAAGACCAGACAAAAAAATACAGGAAATACATGACTCCGGGGAAAAACAAGACTAAGACCAGACAAGAAAAAACCACACAGGAAATACATGACTCTGGGGAAAACAAGACTAAGACCAGACAAGAAATACATACAACTACATGATTCTGGGGGAAAAAAAAAAAAACAAAGACAAAAGAAAACACATGACTAAACAAGGCTATGACAAGACTGAGACTCACAAGGGAAAAAAAAAACAAGAGAAAAAAAAAATGCTCTAACTAGACAATGGCAAAGACTCACAAGGTAACAAGAGGCAAACACAAATTGCTCAGACTAAACAAAGACAATGATTTACAAGGTAACAAAAATGCTCGAACTTGACTAAGACAGTGGCATACAAGGAAACAAGAGGTAATCAAAAATAGCTCGGACTTAACTAAGACTAAGACATACTAAGAAGCAAAGGGTAAACAAAAATTGCTCGGACAAAACCGTGAACAAGACTGTGACTTTGGCTACAACAAAAAACAAGAGGCAATCTAACATTGCTCAGACCTGACTAAGACTTTGGAAACAAGAAAAAAACAAAACAAGAGGCAAACAAAATAGCACAGACCTGACTAAGACTATGACAAACAAAGAAACACGAGACAATTAAAAAATAAAAATTCCTCGAACATGACCTGACTAGGACTATGACTTAGAAAACAAGAAAAAAAAACCAGGAGGCAATCTAAAATTGCTCAGACCAGACTAAGACTATGACTAGGAAACAAGCGGCAATCTAAAATTGCTCAGACTAAAACTATGATTAGGAAACAAAAAACAAGAGGCAATCTAAAATTGCTCAGACTAAGGCTATGACAAACAAAAAAACACGAGGCAATTAAAAAAATTGCTCGAACTTGACCTGACTAAGACTATGGAAACAAGAAAAACAAGATGTACAAGACAGGATTTGGCACCAAATGGGCCCACAGAAAATCCCACAGTACATGAACGGTCAGGTGGCCTGCCCCAGTCCCATGCCCCCAGGAATACGTCCTCTGGTGGCCGAACCAGGTCACCCCGTAACCCACACAGTATATTGGGTGGCCAACCCAAGATGCCGAATGCTCCAAGCAGTTCTTCGGGTGGCCGACCCGCATACCACAACCAGCAGGACCGTGGAGGGATTGCGTGCAGCCGCTCACCTGAAAACAAAACAGGAGAGCGCCGATCCGTCAAACAAACCCCACTAATGGCCCCCAGCTGGTGGCTCCTGAGAGGGGGACAACCAAAACCCTGGGCCCCCTCGAATCCTGATTGGGTCGCAGCCGCACCTGCGCTGGACCCCCACTGGACCTCGTCGGACCCCGATTGGGTCAGGACGGACCCAAATTGGGTCACCGCTGCACCCACGTTGGACCCTGACAGGGTCACTTCGGCCCATACGTCGGACCCCGACTGGGTCAGGACGAGCCCCGATTGGGTCACTGCTGCACCCACGTTGGACCCCGACTGGGTCACCTCGGCCCATACGTCGGACCCCGACTGGGTCAGGACAGGCCCAGATTGGGTCACCGCTGCACCCACGTTGGACCCCGACTGGGTCTCCTCAGCCCACGCGTCGGACCCCGACTGGGTCTCCTCGGCCCACGCGTCGGACCCCGACCGGGTCAGGACTGCTCCGGCGACGACCTCCATCTCCGAACCTGGAACCCCCGGTCCCGTAACCTTGACTGGCTCCGAACCGGCAATGCTGTGGAGGTGCTCAGAACACAAGGAAGAACCGGGATCAGTTCCACCGGCAGCGCCAGAGCCCAGCGAGACAAGCTCGGGTGCAGCGGCCGGCTGCCCCTCACTCGCCTCCCCATGAGGCAGGCAAAAATGCTCTAACACACCATACAGGAAAACAAGAAAGAGCACTTGCCTGCACTCGGGCTCTGGAGCCGTCCAGGACTTCGCCGATCCAGGTTCATGAAGAAACTCGTCGTCGGGCTCCCACTCGACTGTGTCGGGTTCCACAGCCGGCCTGATGGTCTCTGCAGCTGGATCCTCATGCGCTCGCGTCCACGCCAATAACCCGTATGGCGTGGGGGTAGAGGACCCTGGACCTGCTGACTCGGGCTGCATCCCTGAGGAACCCTGGGGACGCTCTCTCGTCGGCTCTGGCTCCTCACAGCAGTCCGTTCTCCTCCTCTGTCCAAAGCAAGGCTGCAGGACCGGGACATCTCCCAGAGCTGCAGGCCTCCCCCTCGTTCGACGGCGTGGGACTGACGCCGAGGACCGCTCCGCAGGAGGAGACACAGAGGCAGCAGGTTTAATATAACAGGCTACAGCTGGGGAAAGAAACTCAGCGAGCTGCGAACCCTGAGCTTCACCCCCAGGAGTCAGACAAGACAGATCACTATTATTACTAGGACAGTGAACTTGGACTTGCCTGTCTCCCGGGGGGAGGATGTTGTCAGCTGTAGCGGGCGTTGCTCCTTCCCTCGCTCGCTGGATGGAAAAGGATCCAAGAACGGAGCCCACCGGCACAGGACTCAGCTCACTCTCAGCAGCTGGCTGGTTGAGGGGGTCATCCCGGCGGCCCGGAACTGGATCCGGAGCTGGAGCTTGCCGAAGATGCACCCGGCCGTGACGCCGACGCCTTCGCCGGCCCCCAGATGGTGCGAACTCCCGAAATGGATCGGAAGCAGGATCAGGATCCATAGGCGAAAAGCAGGAGTGCCTCTTCACCTGCTTCATGCCACGTTCCTCCTCCATCATCAGGAACAGCTTGCGTTGTGCGGCGATGTCCTCTCTCCTCGTGTCGACTTCCGGGTGGTTGGCGTAGCGGGGAGAGAGATTACAGAGCACATCTTCGGCGGCGTCCAGGTATCAATGTATGCCGTGGTTATAGTCCAACATGGAAGCGGAGATGAGTAGCTCATCCACAGCTTCCAAAACACTCGTCAACACGTGGCTCTTCGGTGATGGCATTCCTCACATACACAGGTCCCAGACAGGGACAAGCAACGTCCAAAACTCAAACTCACCGGTGAAAAGCGTCTCAAAATGGCGTCACCGTAAACGCCGTTTGGGCAGCAGTGTACTGTCATGCGGTGGCCCTCGCGAGCCACCTATAAGACGCACACAAGTCACCAGTGAGTTTTACAGTGAGTTTATTACGGTGAAAAAGGTGTTTACACAAGCTGCTGCGATAATGACAGAGTCTTCGCAGAACAGGAAGCACAGGGCTATACAGCACACTACAGGTCCAAAGCAGGAGATAGTCACACACAGTCAGGCTTGGTAATAATTAGCCACACGGGCTGCTAAGGCAGGGACTTACAGAACAGTTAACACCCGGGGGGAATAAGGCTAACGAGCTCACTTACTGGTCCCGGTGAAAGACGGTCAAGCCCCAAGGCAGCCAAGGTGTGAATATAGTCCAGGCATCCGTGACGATGGGTGAACAGAATAGCGATCAAATAACGATCATGCGATCAGACACTGCTGCGTCGTAATGACGCTAACACACAGCTTAAATAACCAGGACTGATGACAGATGACACACAGCTGACCGACCATTGACAGGCGGAAACCCCTCCGAGCACTTTCACAATAAGAGCCCGGAGAGGCCAAAATACCGCCCGCAGCTGTCAAGGCCGGCAGCGAGACATAACTTTAACCCGAGCGCGATCAGAACCGACGCTCGGGTCATAACATCAGGATCCCTTTTACATTATATGAGGCTATTTTGGTTACACCCTGTTTCTCCATTGTATTTTCTTATTTAATATAACAGTGTGGTGGCCCTCTTTTTTGCTACTCAGAAACTGAAAGAACATTAAGAACATAAAAAACATTAAGAACATAGTGTACGAAACTTTAAAACAAAAAAACTGTCAAAAAAACTTCCTGAGCTGGGGTCTCTTTAAAGACCCTGTAAGAGCCCTGATGGAGTGTAGGCTCTGAGGGAAATTCCTCAAACTCTGTTACGTGTTGAGGGCCCTCTCTTACCCCTGTAAGTTGTCCCATGTTTTTAACGTGAATTTCAGATCCCAATCCGAATTTGTAATGATTTTTTTTTTTTTTTTATGCCTATACCCTATGAGATTGTGTGCACCCTCCCACCCCCATCACAGCAAACCTTCACTCTAGTACAGTATTTGTTAGTGTGGGGAGAACATGTGGGTCATTGTTACATTTCTATTTTAACAAGATTTTTTTTTTTTTCCTTTAAATTAAGAAGACATTTGTTTCTAATGCTATAACTGCTCCATGAAAGGTTTTACCACATGCTGATTCTGCATCTCCTTTAATGTTTGTTACCTTGTAGGAGGGGGGATGGAAGTGCAGAATGACTGAAAAGAGAGAAAAAAACAAAAAGGTCGCTATTCCTTCCTGGAACTGGAAAGCTTATCTTTGTAGCTCTGGGGCTGGGTTTCCCGCTGCTGGCCCGTGGATTTAGAAGGTCTTTGAGTGGACCACGTTTGAGCTCTGATTTTCTCGCTCAGATTCGCTGCGGGTTTAAACACCGTTACCGGGAGTCCTCTTCTCGCCATGTCAGTTGTTGCTTCTTCCGCTGAATTGTAGAGACATGACTCTTCACCGTAAAAGACCCTTAACTTCGCCGGAAATGGCGTCTGAAAGCGTAGATTCTTTTCCCGTAAAACCTTTTTGGCGTCGTTATATTCCCGTCGCTTTTTAAGAACCTCAGGGGCGTAATCGTGCTCCACGAAGACTTTTCTTTCTTGATGCATAAATCCTTTTTTCTGCCAAGCCCGTCTTACAACCTCTTGTTTTATTTTGAAATCGGAGAATCTTACCAACACTGAATGCGGGTGTGCTTCTGCCGCTGGCTTTGCGGCTAATGTACGATGGGCCTTTTCTATTTTCAAATCGGTGGTTTGTGGAATATCCATCTTCTCTCTCAATAAGGATTCCACGCATTCTGCCACTGTGTTGAAACCATCTTCAGCTCCTTCTTTCAGACCGTGAATTCTGATGTTATCTCGTCTCTGTCTTCCTTCTTGGTCGGCTAGCTTAGCCTCCAGCCTTGACTGTTTTCTGTGTAAATCCAGCATAGAATCTTCAGGCACTTTTACTCTTTCTTCAGCTTCCAAGATTCGGTTTTCGGCCTGGTCCATTCTGCTGTTCGTCCTTATTAGTTCCTCTCTGAATTTGTGAAATTCGGCCCGAAATCGTCGTAATTCGTCATATAGCGATTTCAGGCTAACCTTTTTGTTAGCTAGGCCCAGCTCTTCGTCTCCTGAATGGAGGTCCTCGGGATCAGATTCTGCGGCCGCCGCGCATCCTGACCTGGGGAATCCCAGTTTCTTCTGTTTGTGGTTAGGCATGGTGTTTTTGTCTTTTGATTTTTATTCTTCCAAAAATCCGTTAAGTCTGATTTTGACGATGTTTTCCTTGGATTGGATCTGGGAGGTTCAGCGTTAAGTTGCTATCACCATGGCGTCCAGACCGGAAGTCATGCTGGCTTATTTTGATGCCAAACTGGACTGTATTCAAATGAGTTTAAACAGCATTCAGAACTCTTTGTCAACGCTGGGAGATCAAGTCACTATGTTGGAGCAGCGTGTTTCTGCTAATAAAGAAAATTTACAGGATTCAGTTGTGCATATTAAACAACTGGAGAAGGACAACTCCTACCTCATGGACAACGTTGATGACCTGGAGAATAGAAGCCGACGTTCTAATCTTCATTTGGTTGGAATCAAAGAATCATCTGAAGGCAGCGATTTAATTGCCTTCATGGCACGTCTAATTCCACAACTGCTAGGAAGTGATCATTTCGCCACTCCACCGAGCGTTGAGTGGGCCCATCGTTCTCCTACAACCCGACAGTAAGACAAAGTTACTCCAAAGCCCATCCTTATTAAACTTATTAGCGTCCAGGAGAAGATGAAAATTCTTTGTCTGTCCCGAGAAAGGAAGAAGCTGGAGTACAACGGGAGTCGGGTTTACATCTACCCGGATTTCAGCACTGAATTGATCAGAAGGCGTCAGAACTTTGGCCCTGTTAAACGTAAGCTTCGTGAACTTAACAGCAAGTACTCTTTCCGTTATCCTTCCACACGCTGTGTTTTTGTTGATGGCAAAGAACAACGTTATAGCTGTCATAAAGATGCAGAAACTTCTTTTCTACCTTTGTCTTCCCCTAAGTGAAAAACGTTGTCTCTGGTGGCCTGAGCTCCTTTGATCAGAATTAACTTAGTTTCTGTCTTAATTATATCCATATAATCATTGATTTGATCAGTTTTCCTTATTTGGTATTTTTGTTTACTTTTCATTTTGAATCTGATTGGACAATTTTATCTTACTGGTGTGATGGCAAGAATATAACTGACTATGATCATTACTGCCTCCTGGTGGCATTTGTATGAAGCTACTCGTTATTCTTTGTTTTTCTTTATGAGCTTCAATTTATTTTATTTTTATTTATTTATTTTTTTCTATGCAGACTGAACATTGAGTCTACTTATCACTTCAGATTTATGTACTTAAGCCTACTCACAGAGATGCCCTGGTTTTTTATGTCAGGGGTTGCTGGGCTACTTTTGTCTTATGTGTTTGTTCTGTGTTTGTTTGATGGTGTGTTTGTGTTTTTACTTTTGTATGTAAGGAATTATGCAGCCTTTTCTTTTCTTTTTGTTGGCTATTGACGCATATCAATTTAAGTTTATTCAGTGACCATGCAATTTGTCTTTCATTTTTACATTGGATAAATACAAAGGGCTAAAATTATTCATGTGAATATTAGGAGTTTTTTTTTTTCCAAAAATTGATTTACTGCTTGCCTGGGTTGCATTTCAGATGATGATATTTATCTTAAAGATTATATTTTATTTGGATCTGATAGACGCTCCAGGGGTGGAGGTGTTGTCGTTTACAGTTAGGCCCAAAAATATTTGGACAGTGACACAAGTTTTGTTATTTTAGCTGTTTACGAAAACATATTCAGGATACAATTATATAATCAATATGGGCTTAAAGTGCAGACTCTCAGCTGTAATTTGAGAGTATTCACATCCAAATTGGAGCAAGGGTTTAGGAATTACAGCTCTTTAATACGTAGCCTCCTCTTTTTCAAGGGACCAAAAGTAATTGGACAATTGACTCAGAAGGCTGCAAAAAAAAATAGGGCAAGGCTGCATGGGCTCTTCCCCTCGTTAACCTGTCATCAAATAAGCAGTTAAAAGGTCTGGAGTTGATTCCAGGTGTGGCGTTTGCATTTGGAAGCTTTTGCTGTGAACACACAACATGCGGTCAAAGGAGCTCTCAATGGAGGTGAAACAGACCATCCTGAGGCTGAAAAAAAAGAAGAAATCCATCAGAGAGATAACAGAAATGTTAGGAGTGGCCAAATCAACAGTTTGGTACATTCTGAGAAAAAAAGAGTGCACTGGTGAGCTTGGGAACTCAACAAGGCCTGGACGTCCACGGAAGACAACAGTGGTGGATGGTCACAGAATCCTTTCCATGGTGAAGAACAACCCTTCACAACATCCACTTAAGTGAAGAACACTCTTCAGGAAGTAGGTGTATCAGTATCTAAGTCTACCATAAAGAGAAGACTTCATGAGAGTAAATACAAAGGATTCACCACAAGGTGCAAACCATGAATCAGCCTCAAAAACAGAAAGGCCAGAATTGACTTTGCCAAAAAACACCTGAAGAAGCCAGCCCAGTTCTGGAACAGCATTCTTTGGACAGATGAGACTAAGATCAACCTGTACCAGAATGATAGGAAGAAGAAAGTTTGGAGAAGAATTGGAACAGCTCATGATCCAAAGCACTACATCTTCTGTAAAACATGGTGGAGGCAGTGTGATGGTATGGGCATGCTTGGCTTCCAATGGCACTGGGTCACTTGTGTTTATTGATGATGTGACAAAAGACAGAAGCAGCTGGATGAATTCTGAAGTGTATAGGGATATACTTTCTGCACAGATTCAGCCAAATGCAGCAAAGTTGATTGGACAGCGCTTCACCAATGATCCAAAACATACTGCAAAAGCAACCCAGGAGTTTTTTTAAAGCAACAAAGTGGAATATTCTGCAATGGCCGAGTCAATCACCAGATCTCAACCCAATCGAGCATGCATTTCACTTGCTCAAGACAAAACTTAAGGCAGAAAGACCCACAAACAAGCAACAACTGAAGACAGCTGCAGTAAAGGCCTGGCAAAGCATCACAAAGGAGGAAACCCAGCGTTTGGTGATGTCCATGGGTTCCAGACTTCAGGCAGTCATTGCCTGCAAAGGATTCTCAACAAAATATTGAAAAGTAACATTTTACTTAGGGTTATGTTTATTTGTCCAATTACTTTTGAGCCCCTGAAATGAGGAGCGTTTGTATAAAAATAGCTACAATTCCTACATGTTTAATCATATATTTTTGTTCAACCCCTTGAATTAAACCTTAAAGTCTGCACTTCAATTCCGTTGTAGTTGTTTCATTTCAAATCCAATGTGGTGGCATGCAGAGCCCAAATCATGAAGATTGTGTCACTGTCCAAATATTTCTGGGCCTAACTGTATGTTTCCTCTAATTATGTCTCTGAACTAGTCTGACCTGCTGTTGAACCTTTGCATTTTGATGGTATTTTTGTTAAAATTCCCCTTCATGCAAATGAATGTTTAACTATTGGCAGCATTTATAGGCCACCCGCCGCCCCTGTGGAGTCTTTTAATTGTGTGATTTCTACTGTTAACTCCATTTCTAATAACTGTGAAATTATTTTGTTAGGTGACTTTAATAAAAATTGATTTGATAAGTCATCTGAAAAACTGAAAAATTCGTTTTCTGATGTAAATGTTACTCAACTAATTAATGAGCCAACAAGAATAATCTGCTGGATCACAATCATTGATTGGATTCTTGTCTTGCACCCTAATAGATTTATAAGAGCTGGTGTTTTGACTGATTGCTTCAGTGATCACGCAATTGTTTACTGTATATGGAAGATAAAATTACAGAAATTACCACCTAAACTAATTAAAATTAGACAGTTTTCAAAATTTAATCCTGATTTGTTTATTAATGATTGAATTAGAATTAACTGGGACCGATATCAACTAATACCTACTGTTCAAGAGGCCTGGGATTTTTTTCATTCAGAATTCATGGAGGTAGTAAACAAACATGCCCCCTGGAAGAAAGTTAAGGTCAGGGGTGAACATCTCCCTTGGGTCACTCCTGACCTCATCAGTCCATTCAGACAAAGAGATAAGGCTTGGTCTAAATATTGTCAGACGAAGGATAATTCTGACTGGGAAATATACAAGCATTTAAGAAATTTAAGTAAAACCAAAATTCGGAATGCTAAAGCTGATTATTATGAAGAATGTTTAACTACTCATATTAATGATCCAAAACTTTTTTGGAAAAAAATTAAAAATGTACTTGGTAAGACTGACAGGCAGTCTATACAACACATTAAAGTGGGTAATACAATATTACAGGATTCTTTTTCCATTGCTCAATCTCTCAGTCAGCATTTTTCCTCTGTTTTTTCTACGAGATTTTCTGACTCTTACATAATAAATGGTAGTTCTGATAATCATCCTTCTCATGCATCCTTTTCTTTCAGAAAAATTTCGCCAGTTGAAGTCTATGAAGCAATTAATAACTTAAATTCAAGTAGTAGCCCAGGACTTGACGGAATTGAAAACAGATTTATTAAAGTAGCCTCTCATATTCTTATGTATCCCCTTACTGACTTATTTAATCTTTCCCTGTTCTCTTATGAGATTCCTACCATTTGGAAATGTGCGTGAATTACTCCACTGCACAAAGGAGGTGATAAACTAGATCCTGATAATTATCGACCTATTTCAATTATTTGTTCATTGTCAAAGGTTTTTGAAAAACTAATTTATAATCAGCTCTCACACTATCTTAATATTACTAATATTCTAACTCCATCTCAGTCTGGATTTCGGTCCAACTACTCTACCTGTACAACAATACTCAAATTTACTAATGATATTTATACTGCTGCTGATAAAGGTGAAATTACTGGAGCTATATTTATTGATCTAACAAAAGCATTTGATCTTGTAGATCATTGTGTCTTACTGGATAAACTTTATGCCATTGACCTCTGTCAGAATGCAGTTCTCTGGTTTAACTCATATCTCCATAACAGAAAACAATGTGCTGTCATTAATGGTATTCAATCTGATTTTCATGATCAGCAAAGAGGTGTGCCGCAAGGCTCAACTTTAGGACCACTTCTTTTTACTATTTACATAAATAATTTACCATCTATCTTAGATAAATGTAATATACAACTTTATGCTAATGATACAGTCATATACTGTATACATCTGATAAAAATAGCACAGGAGTACAGAAGTCTTTACAGGAAGATTTCAGTTTAATACAAGAATGGTTTGAACATAATCGACTTGTACTTAATAAAACAAAATCATGTGTTATGTTATTTGGAATCAAACAAAAACTGAAACAGATAATTTCTCCTTTGATTATAAATACCAAAGATGGAAGTGGACTCGTCAGTGTTGATAAATTTAAATATCTGAGTGTTTGGCTTGATCCTGAATTGTCATTTAAATCACATATTGATTACATTCTCAAAAACATTCATTTTGGGATCACCAACCTTCATTGTTCCCGTATGTGTTTTTCCCATAGAACTCGTTTGAAACTTGCATCTCAGCTAATACTTCCTGTTTTTGACTACTGTGATATTGTATATCAAAATGCAGCGAAATCAAACTTGACTTCACTTAATGTAGTTTATAATAGACTCTGTCGATTTGTTCTTGGCTCTTCCTTTTTACTCATCATTGCTTTATGTACAAATTACTGTAATGACCATCTATAATTGTGAGAAGACAAATCCATTTGCTCATTTTTATTTTTAAATGTTTTAATTTTAATTATCCTATCTACTTGAAGGAACATCTTATACCGTTTTTATCACATTATAATTTCAGAGACTCCTCTCAGCCTTATTTTGTTATTCCTATTGTAAAAAAAAAAAAATTGGTAAAAGAGCTTTTATGTTTAAAGCTCCATCTGATTGGAATAGTCTCCCATCTCATATTTGTGCAATAACCTATTTTGATTTGTTTAAAAAATACTTGCCTTCTCACTTAGAGACGGACTGTGTCTGTTTTAACTGACTGTCACTGTATAATTATAAGTTTAGGTTTTTGTAGTCATTATTTTTGAGGTGCATTTATATTTAATTTTGTGTGGTATATATGTGTTTATATTTAATTTTGTGTGCTACATATGTGTACACACATGTATTTACTGCATTATTCCAAGTGTTTGTGTATGTATGAGGTGGTGTTATGTGTTTTGTTTGTTGTGTTGTTTTTGATTTAATACTTGTATTTTATGAATTCTATTTTTAATTTTGTTAAGTGTTGTGTGTTGGACCCCTTTGAAAACGAGATGTTACATCTCAAGGGGTTTATCCAAATAAATAAATTTCAATAAACACACAGCCAAGGAAACTCTCAACTGGCTCCAGAGAAGGAAAATAAAGCTGCTAGAATAGCTCAGTCAGTCGCCTGTGATGTCACGGTGATCTGTTTGGAGTTTGCATGTTCTCCGGGATTTCTCCGGTTTCCTTCCACAGGCCAAAAACATGCAGGTTAGGTTAATTGAAGACTCTAAAGTGGCCCTAGGTGTGAATGTGTGTGTGAATGGTTAAGGGATAGCGCCGTACCATGGCTGCTTCATCCATCCAGGTGGATGCCCTCAATTTCCCCTCTGGGGATCAATAAAGTATACAAAATCAAAATAAAAAAAATCACCTGACCTGAATCTAATTGAAATTTTATGGAACGAACTGAAGATCAGAGGTCATAGAAGACACCCACAGAACCTTCAAGATTTGAAGACAGTTTGTGTGGAAGAATGGGCTAAAAATCTCTCCTGAGCAATGCCTGCGCCTAGTTTCTCCATACAGGAGGTGTCTGGAAGCTGTTATTACCAACAAAGGCTTTTCTATTAAATATTAAATGAATTTCACCAAGTATATTCAATACTTATTCCCTGTGTCATTCCACTTTATTAAATATAACTTGTTTTGTGAACACAGTTGCTTTGATTTCTTTGAATGTATGGATTACTTGGGGTGTTCCTGATAATCTGGTGAAACTCTCAGGTCAATGGCTCCATCAGAAACATGTTTAATGAGAAAAATGTTGATGTGTTCAATACTTATTTTCCCCGCTGTATGTACATATGTGGCAAACTTTGTCCCCCTGCTAACTCAGAAGCCGCTTAACCACGGCCTCTCATCTCTTGCATGGTGATGCCACAATACCTGAAAAGTGCTCCTGACATGGTTTCACTGACCTCTTGACCATAAAAGAGGTCAAAGGTGACTTTTTTAACTCATCTTTACCTGTGGAGATGTACTCCAGGGAAGGAATCAAGCGCTCCCGACACGGTCAGCGGAGTTTCAGATCCACGGGTCTCTCTCCACAATACAGGCATTGTGGACTGACGGGGAGACGTACTGTAGGTAGTACAGGTTACCGCCGTTTAATGGGGCACTGAAACTATATTTACATTTACCTATATTCAGTTTTCTTTATTAACCAGTTGAGGATTTCTGTCGCAGATACGTACCATCTGCATGCACCCTCTGGTGGCGAAGATTTTTTTGAAGAAAGTATTCAGTTTAGATATCACAAATTCCAATGGCAGTAACTTGAAAGTGGTAAGCGATAATGGCTTACTGTAAATGAGAAAGATGTAGAATATGATCCAAAGTTTATGACAGGAGTACATTTACGCATCTAATTTGCATAATGTGATGGCAGCCATATCGGATTACATAACTTTTGGTCAAAGTGGACTTTGGACATATTTACACAAAGGATGGTTTTGTTTGTTTTTATTTTTTATTTATTGTTATCTTCAAAATATATGAACCAGAAAATCAGTAGAATGTAAACAAACTAATAAAAACATAAGACCTACCGTGCGTCATGCGTCTTCATGCGTTCATTTCCTCACCCCAGTTCCTTATTTCCTCTTCTGCTGGTCATTTTCGCTTTCTCTTCCACGTCCAGAAACTCTCACATTTATCTTCTGATTTATTCCACCTTGAGTTTGGTTAGACAATGCCAGCGAACCGGCAGTATTCTCCTCTCTGTGACGTGCAGCTTCGTCAATGGTGGACAAAAAGTGTACATGCTCCGGTCCATCTTGTGCTGTCACAGAGGGTAAATATTTCCCTTCAGAAGCTAAATAATCCCTTTTAGAATCATAGTTGGCAAAATTTGGAGCAAATGCTTCCTCCCTGTTGAAATATATGTTGCACAATTGTTTGTACGTCTCTTCTTCTGCGCCCTGGAAGTGACATGAGATTCAAAGAAGTTCTGGATAGCTTAACTCAGTCCTCCAGAGAAGAGCAGTAAGCGATATGTGTCTGCCATCTAGTGATGTGAAATGGTTGGTACATCTGGGTTTATTTTTTTTTTTACATACTTTTTGACCTACCACGTGACAGGTGTGTATCTGCGACACCAGCCACAGGAGAGTTACATCATGTAATCAAATTTAATCCTTAAGGAGTTAATCAACTCATATAACCCCCTAAAGGTGTACACCGGGCGAGGAATCAAGCGCACCCCAGATCCTATCTTGCACAATCTCTCTCCGCATGGCTGTCTCTTCACACTCGTGCTGGAGTGTTGTCGAATGGGGAAATGGAGACGGATTGCACTGCTCTCTCTCCATACACTCGCTGTGGATTGTTGTCAGATGGGGAAATGGACATGTATGGTGCTGGAAGAATCATGCGTACTCTGACCGGACAGCAGCCGGGTGGACAGCAGGTAAAGCTTGATTTAAGCCCCTCTGTGGACCTCATGCTCCGTGTCATCACAGGAGTATATTATGCAAATTGGCCAGGGATGGGAAACTGGCAGCCCCCACCCTCATTCACTGTGGCCCGCCAGTCCATTTCCAAAATTCAATTATTTATTTATATCAGTTTGGTTGTATTTGAAAATGCATTCTTAAATGCAATTATAGTGCCCACCAGCACAGGAAGCTCTAATCGAAACCTAGGTGACGCTCTGTGCGAGTGGTCAAGCAAGAGAGCCAGTGAGGCAGCGGTAAGTCCGGAGTCCGTGCTGATTGGAGCAGGAGTAAAGTAAGCATTAACAGGCTGTAAACAGCAGTAAATGTACATGGCAGGTTGCTTTTAAACAGCAATAAATGCTACAGCTCTTCAGTAGTGATGGACAGGTGAAGCCTCAATGAAGCTCTAAGGCTTTCCTTCTAATTGTGCCAAAAAACATTCAAAGCCCCGAGGCTTCATTCTAACTAAGAACAGTGACATCCGGTGGCCATCATGCATATACTTACATACTGTTAGTATTTTATTGCTGTTTTACATAATTTTCCCTTTGTTTTGACCTACTGTTATTATGATGGGTTGTACTATAATTTATAAATGCCACATTTCCCAGCTTTATTTATTTATTTTTTTTACTTCACCTTCCCATAACACTGGTGTCCAAAACTCAGAACACAAATTTATAAAATTACTGGTCCAACAATACAAAAAGGATTTAATGGGATTCCATGGACCGTTCTGCAGGATAACTGATTAAGGTGGGAATGACAGAAGTGAGTGAGTACAGATTAGCTACTTATCATCTCAGCAGATGTCTAAAACGTTCATTGGTGCAGCAAGTTTTTATATGATAACCTTGCTATTGCTGTTTCTGTATCAGAATGCTTAATGCATGCCAGATGCATTGTGTCACTGGTGTATGTCTGTATGTATGTGGATGAAACTTGTTTATTATTGCTATTGTAGTCCCACCACCCTTAAACACTGCATGCCATATTCAATGGACATCAATGCTAGTCACAGCATATGGAAAGTTGCTCTGAAATCCATTGGAATGAGCAGGTTGATGCTGGGCATGATGATCTTGATGGGAACTATTAACTGTCACTTGAATTAAAGTCAAATGAAGAAGTGACATAAATTTACAATTGTGTTGTGAAGTTGCAAATATTCCATATTTTTAACTCATAAATATTAAGAACTTTTTCATGTTTTAAGAAGAGACTGGAGGAACTGCCTTAAGCAATCAACTCCCTTGGGAATTGAGTTGGAGATTTCTATTTCTGACCCTCACTGGAGAAAGAGCCGTCATGGCCTCTCTGTCCCGTGAGAAGCGTTCAGTCATGTAAATTGGTCCCATAATAGCATGCAGGTCCTAGTCAAATGTTATTCTACTCTGTTTATTTGGATATTTGCCCTCTTCAGAGGGAAGATGTAGAGCTGATTCTGAAATGCTTCAGATAACACAAGTGTTTTCGTCCCACACCCAGAAGTCTCAGAAACAGTTTCTGTCAATATATACCTTGAAGCACTGACTTTTCCCACATTTCACTTTCAGGTGATGGTGTTCTTTTATGAAAAATGTATAATGCATAACCGGCTCCCAGATTATCACATTGTAGCACCTGCAATATGTGAAACTTCAAACCCTGCTGTATTGTGGAAGTTGAACCTTCAAACAGGAATGATATGCACTGCAGCACTGAATCCACATCAAAGGGGCCCAGTGACTAAATGAGATGCTCAATTCAGGGCAGGTTTGCTTGGGAGCACCATCGCCGCTGGAGGAAAGAGAGAAGTGTTCAGAGGCTTTGCACGGGAATTGCTTCACATGCTGAGAAAACTCAGGGTGTGGGAGGATCAATGCCCCCACCAGTAGAAGTCGTACTTCCTTCCAAAACCCAGCCGCTTCATCGGAGGCTGTAATAGGTTAAATACTGCTACTTAAGCCGAGTTAGGATTTCTGCACTATCAAGGAAAACCTAAACCTTGGCTTTGAGAACATACGGAATCGATGGTAATAGGATTTAGTCAGATGAGAATTGACCAAGCTGAAGCTCAGATGGATAAGTGTTGTTTTCCTCTAACCGCCATCTCTGACCTACTCTTTGATTGCAATTATCCGTTGCAATGTCTGCTAAACAATGTACTATTTTTTTCCATCACAATTAGATATGACTTGTTTCCATGCATTATAGCTACTTACAGTTATCCATATTCAAATCACACATCATGATAAACGACAAATCCCAACGCAGACGTATGAACACATTTGTACTTCTTTAGCTGTGCACCAGTGCTCCTCAATAAACCTTAGATTTTGTGCGGATCAAGTCAGTGAAGTTGCAAGATTATATGCAGAGCTCCTTGACTCTGATTCTTTTGGGAAAAAAAATGTAGCGATAGAAGTGGGTTGGAGGTTGTTGCCTTTGCCCAGGTTCTAACAAACACCATGCCCTGAAGGGGCATCTAACATAAAGGCTTACCTACTGGATGTTGCAGGGGTGTAAGGTAACAAGAACCAGCCCAGCGTTGCCTGCTTACACACAGGCTCACACATCAAAGGGCTTCTGCTGAGATGGGGCATGGTGGAAGCAGCAATATTATATTTTTTCAGTTATTTGCTAAGTTAAAGGGAAAATGTGGCCTTTCTAAGTGTGTGATGCAGAATTTGATCATATCAAGCATCAGTGGCGTTTATCACAGGTGACAGAATTGGTGATGGTAGTGGGGTGGGGGAGTCAGCTGACTGTAAGGCTGTATCAAGGAGCACAGTCAATTCATTTAGACAGAACATCAAAGTCCTCCAACAGCTCCTTAGGGCCCAGAGATTGAAGTCTGAGTAGAGACAGGCTTGTAGAGAGTTATTGCTGCAGCTAGGGAAGTAGATCCTTCTCCGAGTGCCTGATGTAAGCCATGCATCCTCATTATGATCCTCACAAATCAACACCATTGACATATTGTATTTCTTTGCACTCTTAAGTAGACTTTGTATGTATTCACCACACAGACAAATTGCTCACACTAAACATTCTCACTTTGAATGTGTTTCAAAGAGTTATGATTAAGTAGTGTCTCTTGTCTTTATTTAGATTGCCATTGTATTTTTTCATTCTACATCATCAATTCACTGTGATGCCTTAATTATTGTTTGGAAAGTAAAGGCCTTTGAAAAATCTGCTCTCTCTGCCATGGTTATGATGCCTGTTTAACATTTCCTCAGACTTGGTCAATCGTGGAAGGGGTGAATGGGGCCCAGGCTTGGTTGTTGGCTCTGAGCTCTTAATTGGAAACGCATGTGAACAGCGCTGTTGAACGTTGTATTTAAAAACCAGAAATATCCCACAGCACTACTTGACTCTGAAAAAGGTCCTCACCAGCTCATATTTTGTAAGAGAATACTTAAACTAGGGTTTGATGTCTCATTGAAGGCAGTGACTTATTTCTCTGGGTGACACTATTCCATGACCTAATGTTTGGCTTTTACAGCTCGTTTTGTTAAATAAATAAAGAATTGCGACTTGCCTCCAATTGAGTCTGCTCAATGAAGAAATGCGTACGTCTGGTACCACTTAGTGGAAGGAGGACAGTTAAGGAGAAATAGTGGAGCTTTTGTGTTCAAAATATGTGGCTAAACCTTTAGGAGGCTATACTTAGAGGCTAAAAGAGAACATTTGTTCCTTTTAATATTCTCACAGTTAATGATTAACATTAAAACAAACAATTCTTTGTGAAGAGACTCGAATGGCTTTTAAGGCATTTGATGGTAAATCATTCTTTGATCAAGTACTATGAGCCTCTCTTTTGGTTTTTGATCGCATTAAGTGAGCCACAGTTGCATAGAACTCAGTGAAGCTGTGCCGGAATGTGCACGCTAATGACCGATTAAAGCCTGGATCCAGGTGGGCCTTTGAGTTTCATGCCACAGAAATCAACCCCCACAAGTATGTTCCTGTTGTTAAAGAACCCCCCACCACCACCACCTTGTTTGTTTTAAGACGGGTTAATTGCAAAACTGCTGCTAGTATCAGTTCTGAGCCGTTTTATGGTGTGGGGGTCATGTTGTTTCCTTCCCATTATGATGCAGTGAAAGGTCACAGTCTGTTAAGCTTCTTGGGAGATGCATAAAACCAAATGGATTTCCTTTTTCTTTTTCATTCCCATCTCCACTCATTGTAGACATTCCAGGTGTGCAAGTGCGCACTTGACGGGTGGGGGGCTGCCATTGTTTTCCTCGGCAAAAAGCAGAGGAAGCAAAGAACGCCTCATTCGCTTTGATGAGCGATGTGTTCATGCGTGGGCTTCAATGTCACCCGCCATGAGGCAGCTGTGAAGTCGCAGCTCATGTCTGTGGTGCCATTTACTCAATGATGAAGTGGGGAGATCTCTGTTGGTTCCACCTCCCCTTTACAAGCATGCATATATACGCTCTGTCTATGCGTGTGCTCCTCCCGCCTCAGCAGTATTGTGACTGTATGTCACAGCTAATACCAGCATGCATTAAACTCCAGCCTCTGTGATCAAAGTAATATAGGCTGACTGGATGATTATGCAAGACTTCATCGCCATAAGGATATATGTATCAGCTGATTTCCTGTTGCATTGCTGCATCTTTCTGGTGTTTCCTCAAAATTTCCTTTCACGCGAAAATAATTTGTATGATTTAATTTTCTTGTCAGATACATGCAATCTTGTTGCCCCATCAAGAAATGGCGCAGATTGCCACATACAAAAGGTGACATGTTACCTTTCCCCGTTGAAGATAATTTGCTGTCAAATATGCGACTTAATTCAAGCCGCCAAAGGGAAGACGTGGGGAGTAGATTGTAACTCATAAGTATGCATTGGAAAGAGTGTTGATTAACATTGAGG
Organism: Pholidichthys leucotaenia; assembly: GCA_020510985.1. Lineage (NCBI taxonomy): Eukaryota > Metazoa > Chordata > Actinopteri > Cichliformes > Pholidichthyidae > Pholidichthys > Pholidichthys leucotaenia. The sequence goes on along the minus strand of CM035836.1, from coordinate 392,065,742 downwards.
GCTCGGGAGACAGACGCACTCAACGTGTATCATCTGGCCTCAGAGGCTGGCAGTGAAATTGAATGTGATATCTTGTATAACGTGTCCTTGCTTTAAGTCCTTGGTTCCAGGCTCAGGAAAAAAAGACTGCACCATTGGCTTGCTTGCTTTTTTTGCTTGGCTGTTGTACAGTTGCCCAGGCTTTAGGCGAGCTCTGAGTGAAATCTGAAAGGACTTGTGAAACAGACAGTAGTCTGCATATCTGGCAGCATTCTCATGTCAAATTACAGGATGATATTTTGCACTGGACACTTTGTATGCCTGCCATGTCGCTCTATTGAGTAGTTAAAAACAGGCACTTGTGTGTGTGTTGCACAGACAATGAAAAAAATGTGCTCACAAGGCTGAGGAATGGATCGAGCCTTTCAGACTGTAAACAATGGTTCATTAAACGAACTGTTGTTGGAATCATCTGTTGACATAGGTCAAGTAACTGGTGAATGAAAGGATGATTGTGCTTTTTTACGCAACTGTTGCACATTTTCATGTGATTATTGAGCGATGCCCCTTTCTCATATTTCCCCACAGAATGTCTGTGGCAGTAGTATTTATTTGGCACATTCTCAGCATGCTCCCACTCTTGCGGTTGAAGTGTTGCATAGCAACTGAGAAAAATAGCTTTAAATATTTTGGTTAAAAAGGTTTTAAGAAAATAAAGAACAGCCTGCAATTACTGTTCATTTCTCCTGAGTTCATAAGTTTAAGGAGCTGCAAAATTGTGCCAAGTAATAAATGAAATAACCAAATTAGGCTTTGTGTCAGCTTGGAAAAACTGAATAGCAATGTGTCAAGAATTTTGCGTCCTCTTGTGCCAATTCAGTTATTCATTATAGCTATTTTGTTTATCGAATAAATGCTGGCAGCTGTCTACACCTTCACTAATTCACAACAGTTTTGAAACAAAGCTCAGAGTAGTTTTCAGAGTGCAGCTCAGCTTACTTTTCAAGCCAACTGAGTATATCTTTGACAGGATGGAAAAATGTGTAGGTGAGTGCAAATTTGAAGTGATGTGCCTCAGGAAAACGGATGGGGATGGAGCGAAAGGGATGGGGGCGCATGTGGAGAGAGAGAAGGCTGGATGACGCACAGCAGGTGACAGACAGACACTAATAGTAATGGCTCTTATCAGTGCTTCGCTCGCTCCCTCTTTTCACATGGGCTCTGACATCCTCCTCCTACTCCACCCCCTCCATCTAGCAGGGGGTGTTGGGAGCTCGCTGGGTTGTGCAGCCCGCTCAGACGGAAAGAGCCTGCCAAACACCGGTCCCCTCACATATAAATTGCATCATTAACATCGCCTAGATTATTCCAAGCTCTCCCACCGGGTTTATGGCAGCACCGACTCAACTTAACTGTTTGACTCACTGAAGACACTGAGGTTTTCTGAGCTTAGATCTGCTATGAAATGTACCAGTTCAGTTCTCTCTTAAGGTTTTAAACAAATCTAGTGGAAATGTGGTTGTATTTTTATTACTCAGAGAAATTTATTAGGCTAATATGCTTTATTTGTAAACACTCTGGCATCTTGGTTGCCACCATGTATAAGCAAAGTGGCTGCAGGAATGAATTAGTATCCCAGTTTTTTAGAATAATCAAATTATTTTCTTGTGTGTCATTAAAAACTGGTCTAGCAGAGGTTTTGCAGAACCATTAATTTGCCACAGGTGTCTTTTTCTCTTAAAGCCCATAGTGTAACATGAGATGTTGATGAAGCTAGTAGTTAAAACTACTTTGAGTGGATATTAAAATGAGAAAAGTGCTATATTCCATTCCGTTTGTGAAGTGAAATAATGACACGTGCTATCCCCTATGTAACTCCATGGAAGTTACGTAAATTACAATATTAACATGGTTGCAGTATTGTAATACAGTATAAAATAGACAACAACTTATTGAAATGTTATTTTTGAATGATATGTTTTATAGGACTCTCATGACATCAAATTTTCATTACACGATTATTTTGACCTGGAATAAGGTGATCATGTTATTGTTACAATTCCTGTAAAGAACATGAAATATAGAAAATATTAGTAACAATTCCATCAGTCAGATTGATTAATAATGCTACAAAAGAGTAATCGCTCCTTACTGATAATGAAAAATGAGCCCGATAAATGACACATAATATATTGTATGGGTAACCTGAAATCAATTAGCATGTTTTAAATATCACAGTTATTGTCATTATTACTATATGGATGATACATAGGTGCTGATGCCACGGTGCTTGTGGCATGGTAGCATGGGGTAGCTAAATATTGTGTCAGGCCATCCATGCATGGTTTTGAAATGCTTGGTGTTTGTTTATGCAGGTATGACAGAGATATCACCGTACAACACACATATATATATGTGTAATATACAGTATATTATATATTCATATATTTATTCCATCCAGCTACAATGCTCTGCACTGTGTGTCTGTGTGTGTGTGTATATATATATATTTTATAGTAATACGTACATATGTATATTAGCTGCTCTTGCTTGCTTGTTTTTTTTTTTGTTTTGTTTTTTTTTGTTTTTTTTTTCCTTGCCTTCTGATTGTTGCTCTGAGTGTTGCTATCCCTGTGCTGTTGCAATCCTGGAATTTCTCTGTTGTGGGACTAATAAAGGCTTATCTTATCTTATCTTATCTTATCTTATCTTATATAAGGTGCACCTCATCCCAGGGCTGTATGCTAACATTTTTGTGAAGGAACTTGTAAAAGAAAAAATATAAAAACGCAAACCCTGCGATGGACTGGCGATCTGTCCAGGGTGTACCCTGCCTCTGGCCCAAAGATGCTGGGACAGGCTCCAGCCCCCCCGCGACCCGAAAAGGATTAAGCGGAAGAAGATGGATGGATGGATGGAAAAACAAAATTATGAGCACACAAAAAAATGCAAGAGTAACGGATTTTATGAATTTAATGTATGTATATTTACACAATGGTATTCAATAGCAGGTAAAAATATCAAAATTTCCAAAACTAAAACCATAATTATCAATATTAAATCTAGTGGTGCCAGCGTTATCGCATTAATCGGCCATTAACGCTTCGCCCCCGTTGACAGCGACAAATTTTGTGACCGCGGTTAACCGCAGTTAACGGCACAAAGCGTGAAGAATACTTTTTTGGTCTAGGTGTACTCCGTACGAAGCTACTCTGGCCATCCAGACACTGTGCGCGCCATGCAAACATTGTGGAGTCAAGCAAGCTGGATCACAGCCATGACAATCCCCAAAGTGCTGTCATGTTTAAGTTTACAACGTTATCTATCAGAGCTCTCACCTGGATAATTGTCACAGCCTTCTCCAAAACTTCACCTGGATGTCGATTGTTCTTCTCTGGAAGCCGGCTAGCCGGCTAGCAGTGTAAACCGCTGCATGTTAGATTGTAGCTGACTGCCAGCAGCTGACACGGACAGACACTTCCTTGTTTCATCCTCGTAGCTTTGGGTCCAACTGTCAGTAGGTGAGTACCAGTCTAAAAAAATTCCCAAGCTATGATGATAATGTCCATTCACTCCCCCAACCTGTTTTTGCGGCGCAGTGAGTGACATCACGTGCAAGATGGTTGTTTGTTTATGTTTGCAATTTTTCTGCTAAAAGGGAAATTGTGTCTGTTGTGACACATGAGGTCCATTGTTTTGTGTTAAACTGCTTAAAAGCAGTGGATGTTTGCTATGGGGGGCAGCGCGGTGGCAGAGTGGTTAGCACTGCGGCAGCATAGCAACTCATCCTTGGCCGGGGGATCCTGGGTTCGATCCCAGCCCCTGACCAACAGTGATCTGTGTGGAGTTTGCATGTTCTCCCCGTGTTTGCGTGGGTTTACTCTGGGATTTCTCCGGTTTCCTCCCACATGCCAAAAACATGCAAGTTAGGTTAACTGGCATCAACTGGGGATTCTAAATTGTCCTTAGGTATGACTGTGAGAGTGAATGGTTGTCTGTCTCTCTGTATTCGCCCTGCGATGGACTGGTGATCTATCCAGGGTGTACCCTGCCTCTTGCCCAAAGATGCTGGGGTAGGCTCCAGCCCCCCCGCGAACCAAAAAGGATTAAGCAGAAGAAGATGGATGGCTGTTTGCTATGGGAGTTCAGATGCTGAGTTGTGTTGCAGTGACGTTACTGAGCCCTGGCATTCTGTTGTTTGCACATGCAGTCTACTCTTGAGAATTTTCTGGATAGTTTTTGTCATTTTGGATATGTTGAGAGCTTTAACAAACTTGCAGGTGCAGAGAGCAAGCATATTTGTCCACTCCCGTGTTTATAACAGTGTGAGAAACTTGAAAAATTACCCACTTAAGGTACACTGTATCTGTATGGAAAAACGTGATTAACACGTTGTTAATCGCAATTAACTTAACATTCCAAAAGATTAATTGTGATTAAAAATTTTAATCGTCCGACACCACTAATTAAGTCATAAAAGTTTGGAATGTTTCACATTTGTAATGATTATTAAGAGTTTATTAAATTATCTTGCAAAAAAAATAACTTTTTCAAAAAATAAATTTGTTGAAACACAGTAGCAGTTTTTTTCTATAAACAGTAAACATGCAATATTCTAATTTATCTTATAGCCCGTTATCTTCACAACTGCTCTGACTGCTGACTCTCAGGCTCACCAGTATGAACCTCAGAGAGATAAACAAGAGGAAAGAAAAACACGCTAAAAATCTGATTATTATTACAGATGTGATAGAACTATTTCATACTCAGCACAATAAAATTGGTACAGATGTCATGTTCCTTCTGAGTTTAACAAATTGCTTGGTTTTCTTTAAAAAAAAACCCTCAAGTGGGTTAATTATTACTATCATCAAGAGTGACTTTAGTAATACTGTAACTGAGTTCTCTACAGGGCTGTAAAAGTTATTTTGAAGTGAATGAATGAACCATGTCACACTGTAGTGTTTTTAAATTACTGGCATTAGTATTGAGAATTTAAAAAATTGGCAGAACTTTCAAGAAAACAATTTAACATGCTAAATTAATATAACCTAGTAGTCGCTAGGATGGAAAAAAAATCACACATTGGAAAAAAAATAATGTCACAAAACATAAGCTTTAAGAATCAAATGTTGCAGTTTTAGGAGTCATTAGTGTTTTAATATTGAAATCACTGCATAATTCCATCTAGCTACAATGCTCCGCACTGTGTGTATATATATTTATATATTTATTCCATCTAGCTACAATGCTCCGCACTGTTTGTATATTTATATATTTATATGTACATATGTATATTTGCTGCTCTTGTTTTTCTTGTCTTCTTGATTGTTGCTCTGAGTGTTGCTATCCCTGTGCTGTTGCAGTCCTGGAATTTCCCCATTGTGGGACTAATAAAGGCTTATCTTAACTTATCTTATCTTAATTTAAGGCCAAAACTTACTCTTAAACCATTTTTTTCCTTCGCTCATATGCCAGCCATGTTTGTTTCTTGGGGAGGCAAATGTGCTGATTGGTGCATTGTGATTTGAAGAATGTGGGTCTTGTAGTTTTTACAGATGAAGTGAAAACTACAGGAAGAAAATATGTTGTCCTTCCTTTTCAAACCTCAACAGAGAAATGAGTCTGAAAATAATCGATGTGATGAATAATTGTTGTAGTTGCTGAATATGTGTTTAGTTTTCAGTCACAACCGCTATTTTTAAAAGTTCAACACGAGATTGACTGTTGACAGGAAGTCGTCCGTGGGGCTGTAAAAAAGTGGCACTGCCATTTCTACTGGCCCGACATAGTTATTACAATGGGCCCTATTTTAACGGTCATCAGTGGACTTTTGCACCAGATTTCCCGCCGTACGCCAGTGTTTTTTGTTAGTTTCTGTCAGCACATTGTCTGTTTTTTACACTTTGCTTCATGCCATCTAATTACCATTAGACAGTGTGCCCGCTTTGCGGTGGGAGGTGGAGAGTCATTTCAAAGAGGGGTGGCGGCACACAGTCTCATGCACACCGGTATCATGGTGCATGTTATGACAATGCGCTTTTGATCAGGAAAAAGGGGGTCTGTCATCAGAAGCACATTGTTTACTGCAGTTTCAATGGCGTGTTTTGAAATTACGCAGCTCTGGAGCTCATGAGGAAACAGCATGTGCTGGGATTTTCTATTATTTTAATGGAGAGAGTTGTAACAGTCATAATATCACCCATCATTTTATTTATATGATGATACACTAAATAGTTTTCTTTTCCATCTACATTCTCATTTTAATTGTAGGCTTACCATTGGAGTCTGTAGGTTAGGCATTAATGTATGGGGTTTATTTTTAGGGGAATGAATGAACAGAGAGCAAGTGTGTGTTCTGGTGTGGATGTGGCACACAGGGAGAAGTGTGTCAGTCTGAAGATTTTTTATTCCATCTCCATTATTGTTTTCATCACGGATTTATTAGGCATTAATGTGTTTATTTTTAGGGGAATGAAGGAAGGAGTGAACAAGGTTTTACTTTTCATTGTAACTCCCCAGAGAGACAGAAGATGCGTCCACATCTGTTGCGGCTGCCCGCCCTGGGTTTCCAACTGGGCTGAGGCTACCCGCACTGCGCTCCTACGGTCAGGGTTCTCGAACTGCGGGCGCCCCAACTGCCATCCGTCAGCCCCCGGGAGAAGCTGCCAAGAGCAAGCTTGCTTCATTGTGGAGGTCAGCGGCGGACAGGCCACAAACTTCGGCAGACCCCCGCATGAAACGGAGGAGACCCTCGGTTGGTGAAAGCAACAGGAGAGAGGGCATTCCATCTCTCCATGGGCTAGGAGCGACTTCTGCACCACTGTTAACAATCCTTCCGTTTTATGAAAGTTTGCACAGGCATCATCTTCTTTTCTTAAAGTTTCAAACCATTCATGTTTGTGTTTTGCATCTGTGTGCACTACATTAAACCATTCAGCTCCATTTTTCAGCACAGCATTATCTGTTACATGTTTGTTCTCTCTAAAATAACTAAATCAGCATCAACTGCGATTGATGTCTTCCTTGTTACCAAGCAGTGTTACTATCCTGTGCATTTTCGCTTGCGCGCACACCCTTTGGCCAATGCAAAACCCATCTTAAACAAGCCGTCATGATCAGAGTTTACTTTAGATAAAGCACCTCTGTGCATCAAAGGGATGGGCAGGAGCACTTTGGATTGGATTATCCAAAACACACCTATGAATAATTCAACCAGCCTCTTTTACACCTTGTGCCTGGCAGAAAATTTGTTTTTGCGTCGCTGTGATAAGGAAATGAACTTGGAAATGCCCATAAACCCGTTCTGCGTCATTGACAACTCATTATGAACCGTGCTGTTGTAAAACGGCCCAAAAACTTTCCCCAGCTACACTGACTGACTGTAAATGTGAGTTGTTTTTCTGTTTATTTTGAAAGGAAAGCTTTATCTCAAAATTCTGGCAAATTAAAAGTTGAGAAAATATGGCGATACAATGATATAAGCCTTTAGTTCAATTTAATTTTGACCGGGTGAGCTGAAAAGCTGGTAATAGACAGACAGATACACACACAGATGCATCAATATGTTACCGTATGCCTATATTGCTTGAAGCATAATGACTTCTTTTGACTGGTGCATATTCAGGGTTGCCATAGCGGATCATGAGTCTGCATCAGAGCTTGCGTTAGGATTTATTGCTGTCCGTCAAAGTGACAGAGGGTTGCAGAAGTAAGCCTTTATTATATTCAAAGCTGCTACCTAGCAAAATAAACAGAATGTTGTATATATATAATTATTAATTATTTTTGGTGTATTTTTAAAAGAAAATGTGTTGTAAATCACCACAGAGCACAGTGTTATTATTCTGTAATTACAACTACGTCCAGCCATTTAATTAATAAAATGATCATATTTCATATAAACAAAATTATTTAATGATCATTTCTGTTTCCCTATTATTTAATAATAGTAATTTAGTTTTAATATATATTTTTTAATGAAAAAAAAATACTTAGAAATATGAAAAAAAATGTTCAGAAAACACACAGGACACACCTGGATTGGGGATTAATTTCAGTCACGCAGAGAAAAACAATTCCCAGAGGGGAGAAGAAATTTCCTTTGGATAAAAGTTTTATCTGTTTATTCTGGCAGTTTTCACCAGATTCATCCCGGTTTGTGCTGGGTCAGAGCAGCTGTAGTAGGCTGAGTGCCCACAGCAGCAGCAGTAGTTTCTGGAATTTTTGGGTACCGTGGACAAGCCTCCCTGCTTGCCCATCCGCGGCCTGGAGGGTAAAATGGTATTATTTAGGATACTAACAGGGGCAAAGATTCTTTTTTTCATGGTCAAACTGAATCCAAATCAGCAGACAGATGAAGCTCCAGAATTACAAGGAATTAAAGGAGTCATCACAAAACTTACTGGGATGGTTTGCTCCTGAGTGTAAAGCGGCCAGGATGAGAATCAGCAACCCAAGTCCGAGTCCATGGTCGTCAGCCGGAAAAGGGTGGATTGTCCTCTCCGGGTTGCTGTCGAGCTCCTTCCCCAAGTGGCAGAGTTCAAGTATTTCGGGGTCTTATTCAAACGAGTGAAGGGAGAATGGAGGGGGCGATCAACACCTGGACTGGAGCAGCATCTGCAGTGATGCGGACTTTGGGACTTTGTACTGGTCTGTTGTTGTGAAGGGGGGGATGAACTCTAAAGCGATGGATGGATATTTGCAACTTTGTTCTCAAAAATTATTTTTTTTTTTTCTCAGAAATTAACTACTTTTTAAAATTTGCTAGTCTGTTGTTATGAATTTTTTTTCCCTTTTTCATGTTGGCCTAAATTCATGAGTTTTTTTTCTAAAATTTACAACCTTTCTAATGAATTTCAGACTTTTTTCCCTCAAAAATATAATTTTATAGTGCTCTGAGGACGCCACTGGTTGTCACCAAAAGAACTGCAAGTAGCTCCGAAGACGCAGGTTGCAACCCCCGTAACAGACCCTTTTCATCCACTACACTTGTGCACACTGTTTTTTATGTGGCAGCGACAAAACCCTAAAATCAAATACAACAGAAAGTAACTTATCAACTATAATATTATGAATTGTGAAAATGCTCACTCATGAAAACTGTTAGCCAGAGTGGCTGATAAGCACAAAAGTGGATGACAGGTCCTGTGTATAAGGTATTTCAAGATTTTGGAAAATTCTGTTGTTTTTTTTTAACAGTTGTTATGTAATGATTAACACCAAACACTTCTTGAGCCTCCATTATGCTATTCTTTAAATCGTCTAAGCCATTCTGTGATTATTGCACCTCAGATGAAGGCTGTTAAGCCCAGTTGATATCTGCAGTAGAGCTGCATGAGGCTTCCTCCTCAGATCAGTTGGCAATTAACTCTGTAATTATTATCTAAGGTCAGGGTTAAGCTCAGAGTGAAAGGTTGGAGCAGCAAACATTTTTATATTATCCTCTTACTCAATTATCCTTTCTCTCTGCTACAAGGTTTTACCTCATGGGAAGAATACATTACACCGAGCCCCCTTGGCAATTACTCCTCAATGAATATCCTCAAGGTGTATAGTCTATATGATTAATCTGGAATCCCCTCTGCCCCTGTCCAACTGCAGCCCTGGCTCTGCTTACCATGCAAGTTTCATTTTCACCTGAACAAATGGCTCCTAGACAAAAAGTGCCAACCTTTTACTTTTACTAGCTGCTTGGGAGGAAAAAAGGAACAAAAAAATAAGAAGGGCACAACCTCCTGCAGTAATAACAGATATCCCAACAAAGAGAAAAAAATTTGAAGGGGTTGGGGTCAGAGTGGTTGGTGTTTGTGGGGAGTTTTTTTTTTTTTTTTTTTTTTTTTTTTGAGGGGAGACACTTAATAGTGTTTAATAAAGGAACATTTATTTTTGTGCTTCGGCCTGTAACAGCCCCAGGAAATAGCTCAGTCTCTTGATCGGGAGCAAATCCTATTAACTTACAGTGCTCTCACTCAGGGTAATGGGCTCCACCTCGAGACTTGGGAGAACACTTTTCCCTCTGACACACTGATACTGGTGTCTGGAGGGCTTGGCGTTGGGTAGTCCAACACTCGGGCAGACTAATCAAGTCAAACAATCTGCTGGTCTGGAGCAACACAGAGTGAGGATGTTGATATCCAGCGAGCTCATTCAACAGGCCCCTTCACACGTTCCTAACCCAATACCAAAGGATCAGTGCACGGGATCAGTTCAAGATCAGGTTATTCGAGCCCCTGAGAATTGTAAAGCGATCCCGGAGCAGCTTTTGCTTTCTCAGGAGTGATCAGAGCTGTCGGTTCTGTTATAGACTTTCTAGGGCCAGGGCCAAAGGGAACTCCCGGAGTCTCCATTTATATCTGTCCTGGAAGGGGAGTACTGTCTGTGAAAATGTATTCTCCCTGTGTGTGTGTGTGTGTGTGTGTGTTTGAGCAAGAAAGTGAGAAAGTGAAACTCAATTTACAGTTTGCGGGTAACCACCGTCCCAAAGCCAATTGGTAGAGAAACTCCAATATCTTTTAGTGAAAACATGGTGTACCTCTAGTTTATTATTTTCTGTCAGGATTCTGATGCTTCCCAAAAAAAGGCTGTAGTTAGTTTAAAGCTGCGACATACTGTAATTACCTTACTGTGAGAATCTCCGGAGAAATGGGAGCTCTCTATCAAAGCATAACTGTTCCAATTAAAAGACTGCACTGGATAGAAAATCACCTTTTTTGGGTGGCAACATATGCTGCACAGTAAGCATCAGATTGCTAATTGTCACACATTTTTGATTTCTTTTTAAAAAATTTCTTATAAATAAAACCTAAATGGGGCTATGTTTGATGTCATGTGACTCCACTGATGGATCGACTCAGTCCAGGCTCACTCATAAATCTGTGTTCAGTGGCATGCTCTTCTCCTGTCACCATTACCCCTTGTGCCTGCTGTCATCCAGCTGTCTAATGTCTGCAGAGTTAGTGTGCACCTGTCAGGTTGAATTTATGGCATGCAGTTTGTTGTGCACCATGGGAGTTGCAGTTTCTTGAGAACTTTCTTCTCTCTCTCCCTCTCTCTGTGGGGGCAGTAAACACCGATGGTCCCGTTTTCAGGTTTTCACAATAGATTTTGGATTCATGGCACCATGTTAATGGATCCCTTAAATAGTTTCAGCTTGAATTCCCAAAATGTAGTAACGATTTGAATGACGGCTTGTTTTTCTTAACAACAACTATTAGCTGGCTTCATATAAGCTGTCATCGGCTTTGTTTGATACAATAAAAGCAAATGAATGTGCAGCAATTAGATATTTGTTCTGTGTTATTGTTGCACAACTGCGCCACTGCTGCTGGTGCTCTCAGCTAGGATTATCGCCCCTAAGAGGGGGAAGCATTACAGAATGACAGCCTCTCATGTCGAACAAGTCAAGCTGATTCAGTGAATATTGAAGAGGTTCCCACCACACGTTCTCCTGCATGTTAAGGGAGCTGCGTTAACCTTGTTTTGATTTGCATCTCCTTAGCAATTAAGATAATATGTCGTAATTAGAATTTTAATGTACCGCTGTGAGATTTTTGATAATTATACAGAATTCTCTGCGGTTATTTTCTCTTTGCCTGCTTGTCTTCACAGATGAATTTGTGGCTGATTAGATCACTGCTCTAATCAGATTTGAGTTACATTGTAAAATAGCTTCCCACATGCCTCTGTCAAGCTGAGTTAAGCAGTGGAACTGTGAAGCACTTAACATGGTAATGCATATGTTCAGTCTCAAGTTTGCAGTTTACCCCTTTTATAAACAACATGTTCAGATTTGGTGACAGATATAAAGCTAGTCAACCAGTTAATAAAATTAAGTGTACAGACTGGTTAGTTAAGGGAGAGTTGGGGAATTTTAATCATGTCTCTTCCTCTTTCACAGCTGCAGTTTTTTCATGAAAAAACTAAACATTTTTTAAATCAAAAATGTGTCTAAACGGACTTCCGGTTATGGCGGCCACGTTGGAAGACGTGTTTCACACTGCTCTGCTCCTAAAAATAAAAAGTTTACTAAAACTCTCTTAATTGGAACAAAAACCCATCCCAGCGTTTAGGCACGGATATGGTAAAGACCAAGGCTGGGAAATTAGGTGGAGGAAAAAGCAATTCGACAAAACAACCCAAGCTAACAGACTTCCACGCTCGAGGCGAAACAGAAAAAACTCCAGAGACGATGGCGGAGGATGTAGCCAGCGGCGGAGCGGGAACTGCTGAAGAGGGGACAAACGCAGTGCTCACTGCCATCAACTCCATGAGAACAGAGTTTTCGTCTAAATTTGATGGAATTATAGCAGCGATAGAAGGAATGAGAAAGGAAATAAGCGACTGTATGGAACGAGTATCACAGGCGGAGCTCCGAATTTCAAGCGCTGAAGATGACGTCACCAGCCTACAATCAAAGTTGCAAACACTGGAATTAAAATAGAAACGTCTGGAAGATAACGTCCTGGACTTGGAATCCCGCTCGCGACGGAATAATTTGAGGCTGGTGGGCCTCCCAGAGGGAGCGGAGGGACGGGACTCATGTTCCTTTTTGGAAAAGTGGATTCCAGAAGCGCTGAACAACGCGGTCCTGCCATCATTGGTCGTCTTAGAGAGCGCTCACCGAATTGGCCCACTGAGAGATAATAAGACACCACCGAGGACGCTGATTATGAAGTTTCTCAACTACAGAGACAAGATGACGGTCACCAACGTGGCGCGAGCTAAAGGGGAAATCAAATACCAGGATCAACAGGTGCGGTTCTACCCAGATTTGGCCACAGGAATTCAACAATTAAGGAGGCAGTTCGACCCCGCCCGCAAAGAGCTGCGCAACCTCGGGATTCGTCACGGAGTGATTCATCCGGCAAGACTGCTGGTCACATATAAGGGGAGAACCCACATCTTCAAGACCCCTCAAGAGGCGCAGGAGCTCATTAAGCAGATCCAAAAGGAGACTGGTGGGAGCTAAGCATGAACATGACAAAGGTAGAACATTTAAGCATTTGTACAGACATCTGATTGATCTGAAACATATAACATGTCTACAAAATACAGACTGTATTAAAAAAAAAAAAGCTATGATGTACAAAGTCGCTATAAAACTTTGAAGTTATGTTGAAAAAACTACAGAAGAGAGTTAATGTCATAAAAATAGTAGAGTTAGGGTGATTGAGAGGAGAAAGAGAGAGTGGTTTGACTGATCCTCGCAGGTGTGGAACAGTCACTAGCTATAACGGGAGACAGAATTTTTTTTTATTTTGGGGGGATTACCACGAATGTGGGGAAAGGGAATTTGTTTTTGTTTTTGTTTGGTTTGTAGGATGAATGTTCCATCATCCATGTTTTTGCTTCTCTGTATGAGCATGTTCATATTGCAAGGTAATCTCAAACTCCTTATTGATCATAGATCAAAGCATTAATCTTAATTTAACTTCATGGAATTGCAGAGGTCTACAAAATCTAAAAAAACTTAAACAAGTTATGAATAAAATAAAAGACATAGATTCAAAAATTGTATTTTTACAAGAAACTCATCTAATAGAGGAGGATGTAAAAAGAATTAGGAGAAGATGGCAAGGTAACGTGTTCACCTCATCATTTTCATCCTGAGCCAGGGGAGTTATGACTCTCATACACAAAACAGTCCCATTTCAAGTGAAAAATGTAATTGGAGACAAATTTGGAAGATATCTAATCATCCAAGGATCTTTGTTATTAGAAAATATAAATCTGGTGAACTTATACGGCCCCAATATTGATGATCAAAACTTCTTTGTTAATTTATTCCTTACTTTATCATCACTTACAGGGCAACATATAATAGCAGGGGATTTTAATTGTACATTGAATCCCAGTATAGACAGATCAACAGGACTGTACTGTACGCACAATGGATGTAGGATGACCATTAATCATTTTATGAAAGAATTGAGATTGCTAGATATATGGAGAGAAATGAAACCACAAGTCAAAGCCTATTCTTGTTATTCTAATACCTATAAGATATTCTCACGTATTGACTACTTTTTGATCTCTACAGAATTAAGGTCCAAGATTCAAAACTGTTTCTATGATAACATTGTGATCTCTGATCATGCACCCTGCTGTCTAATATATGGAGGTAAGAAATTGACAAAGGATCCAGGTAGATGGCATTTTCAGCATAAATGGCTTCAGGATGAGGAATTTGTTAAGTACATAGAAAAACAGATAGATGAGTTCTTTGATATTAATACTACACAAACAACGGCATGCACCAAAAACATGTAGGTTTAGGGCGCTCGCGCACGCAGCGACCAGCAGCCGGTGGCTTGTCACCAGACTGCAAACCAAGTCTACCTACGGGTACAAATAAGTAACAAAAAAAAAAAATGTATAAAGTGGGAGGCTTTCAAAGCTTTTATTAGGGGGCATATTATTAGTTATACAGGTTCAAAATCTAAGAAGACTCGAGAGGAGAGAGTCCAATTGGGACGTAAAATAAAAATTCTTCAAGAAAAGGTGTATGCAGGAAGTAACCCACAGTTAGAGAACGAATTACTGATTCTGAGAGCTGAATATGATAAAAAAAAAAATCAGCGAATAGAGCTGCCTCGAGTCTTCTAAGATTGAAGCAAACTTTTTATGAACAAGGTGAAAAATCAGGAAAATTATTGGCATGGCAGATTAAACAATTAGAATTTAAAACACCAATTACCAGTATTATAAGTAATGGACAGGTAGTTATAGATCCTATAGAAATTAATAGTGCCTTTAGAGATTATTATGAAAAACTATATGATACAAAAAATGAAACTGACTTAACAAAACTAAATGGGTTTTTGGGTGGATTATCTATACCGTGTATTCCAAATGAAAACAGGGAGATACTGGAGTCTAAAATTAGTGAAGAAGAAGTTGGGCAAGCCATTGATAATATGAAATCAGGAAAAAGAGCAGGACCAGATGGTCTTCCAGTTGACCTCTATAAAAAAATTTAAGAATAAATTAATAAAACCACTTGTGGAAATGGTTTTAGAAACATTTCAAAATGGTAATTTACCACCATACATGAATAATGCCTTAATTATACTGTTGCCAAAACCAGGTAAACCCCCTAATAAATGTGAAAACATGAGACCAATAAGCCTATTAAATGCTGATCTTAAAATAATCTGTAAAATTTTAGCAAAACAACTACAAGAAATATTACCAAATATTATTAACCAAGATCAGAATGGCTTTATAATGGGAAGACAAGGCTTCCATAATGTAAGAAGACTATTTAATATTATTTGATTCAAACAAATTAATGCTCAATTTAAGTAAGACAAAATTTATAGTCTTTAACAACCATCACAACAATCCAGTACCCAAACTCAGTGTAAATGGTGTAGAGATTGAAAGGGTATCTGAAACTAAATTCCTTGGAGTAATAATTGATAACAAACTGTGTTGGAAGTCACATATTAATTATATTAAAGGTAAAGTTTCCAAATCAATTGCAATATTACACAGAGTGAAATATTTGCTGAATCAACCCACACTATACACCTTGTATCATTCATTAATACTCCCATACATGACATATTGTAATGAAGTATGGGGAAATACATACAAAACAAACATATATCCACTCTTTATGCTTCAAAAGAGAGCTATCAGAATAATAAACAAAGCAGCTTACAGGGAACCAACAAACCCACTTTTTCTTAAACAAAAAACTCTCAAGTTGAAAGATCTGGTTGACTTTAAAACCGCAATAATAATGTTCAAAGTGAAGAATTTATCACTGCCCGCAAATATCCAAAAGTTGTTCCAAACAAGGGAGAAACGATATCACTTCAGAGGAACATGTATATTTCAAAAGCCTACAGTGAGAACAACCACCAAGCAACACTGTATTTCAGTGCAAGGAGTCAGCTTATGGAACGATTATGGACCTGAATTAAAATCATGTACAACGCTTGGACAATTTAAACAAAAACTAAAGGAAGAAATACTCCAAACATATTTACAAGACGACATGTAAACTCACATAAGGATTGACATATCCAGCCTGTGTTGTGCTGTAGCTTAGTTTTGTTTTTTTGTTTTTTTTCTCTCTGTGACATTCTGTCTTAGATTTGTCTTGAATAGTAACCGCTTAACTTAGCTTAGCTTAGTTTTCTTTTTTTTTTCTCTCAGTCACACTTTGTCTTAGCTTTGTTCTAAATTGTAATCACTCTTGTCTTGTTTACTCTTTTTTCTTTGAATTCTTGGATGGAATATGGGTGGGTAATATAAGCTGCGGCTTCAGTCATCACCCATTTCGGATAACTCACGTGGAATTGTTTAGTAGAAGGAGTCTTTGTCTAATTTGACCTTGTTGTTATATTATACAGTTTCTTTTAACCTGTACTGTATTATCCGAAATAAATAAATTCATTCATTCATTCATTTATTCCAATAAAGAAGCACTGGATACAGCTCTCCTATCACTGGACGCCGAAAAGGCCTTTGATAGGGTCGAACGGCCCTATCTTTTTGAAGTCCTACAAAGGTTTGGACTTGGAAATAATTTCATAAAATGGGTCCAGATAATATACAATAATGCTACAGCAGAAATCCTAACAAACAGCAATATCTCAAAATCAATAAAAATCAATAGAGGATGTCAACAAGGATGTCCACTTTCACCTTTACTGTTTACTAGGGCAATTGAACCTTTAGCGATGGCAGTATGTTTACATCCACAAATATATGGAATTAAAGTAGGACCAACAGAACATAAAATCTCCCTGTATGCCGATGACATAATTTTGTTTATGTCGAATTTTAAAAAATCAATTCCGACCTTGTTAAATTTAATAAAGAACTTTGGGGAAATATAAGGATATAAAATAAATAAAACAAAATCTTCAATATTGATGCTAAATGAGACCCAGAGAAATCACCCAGCTCCTGAGGTAAATCAATTCAATGTTGTAGATCAGTTTAACTATTTAGGAATTCAAATTTTGCCTAAGCTAGAATCAGTCACCAGTGCCAACTATGAAGCCTTAATGACAGATATTAATGAGTTACTTCAGAGATGGATGTCACTACCAATGTCGATGATCGGGAGAATTAATATACTTAAAAGTAATATCTTACCAAAAATATTTTATTTATTTCAAAAGATTCCTTTACCACCACCTTCAGATCTATTCTCAAGAATTAAAAAAAAACTTAGTGGAATTTATATGGAACAATAGGAAGGCTAGATTACATTTGTCCTTACTATATTTACCATTTGATCGTGGAGGTCTGCAATGTCCAAACTTTATGTTGTATTACTGGTCAGCACAACTGAGGTCTGTGACATATTATTTTTCATCAAATGATCCTCCTCACTGGACTGAAATGGAATCATACAATTTACCTTTACCTCTTCCCTTATTCATATACTCAGACTCGGCTAAAAAATTACAGAAACAAGTTAAAAATCCAATTGTAAAGCACATGATCAAAATATGGTGTGAAACCAAAAAATATTTAGAAGAACCACACTTAGTGTCACAATTTAGCCCAATATGGGGGTAATCAATATTTTAAACCAGGGAGAGCGGATGCTGTATTTAAAGTATGGAATTTAAAAGGGATTCAAAAGATTCAAGACTTATATTTGTCACGTTCAGATAACATAATGTCTTTTGAAGAACTGAGGATTAAATTCAATCTTAATAGAACACATTTTTTTAAATATCTTCAGCTTAGAAATTTTATTCGATCAAATCAAAATAATGCTCTCACCCGACCTACTTATCCTTGGAAAAAATTTTGACGAAAGATAGTAAGAGAAAGGGTATTATTTCAGAGTTTTATAACTCATTGACACTATTCTCAAGTGAAAACTCACAGAAAAGACTGAATTATTGGAAAGAAGACCTGCAAATTGAAATTTCAGAGGAACAATGGGAAATGGCTTGTGCAGAAGCTCAAACCAAATCAATAAATGTATGTCTTAAACTGATACATTTTAAATGGTTAATGCGGATGTATGTTACACCAGTGGAGTTAAATAGATATAACAAAAACATACCAGATACATGCACAAAATGTATGGAAAGTAAAGGAACCCTATTTCACTGTTTATGGGAATGTAGTAAAATCAGAATGTTTTGGGGAGAGGTGAGGGTAACAATTGAAAAAATAATTTCAAAACAATTCACATTGAACCCTAAACTGTTTTTTTTGGGTCTGTATCCAGAAAAACGTAACTTTAATAAGAGTGAAAGAGCATTCATAGACCTCGGTTTGCTTAATGCCAAAAAAATGTATTGCACTACTGTGGAAAAAGACTCATAGACCAGATGTGACTCAGTGGTTAAGACAGATGTTAACAAACCTTCCACTAGAAAGAATAACATATATACTGAAATTAAAGGAAAATGTGTTTGAGAATATATGGAGACCTTTCATTGATTATGTAAAGAAATTAAACATAACTTCTGAAGAGGAAGGTGAATGATATGTGTGGACCTTGCAAATTCCAAACTGGTGAATGTATATTATGTATTCTTATGTAATAGATTACCTAGACTAAACAGAGGAGCATTGTTGTTGACTTGATTTTGTTAATGGTTGTTGTTTTAGTGCATTTTTTTGTTGTTGTTGTTAGTGGGTTTTTTTTAAATTTTTAAATTACTTTAGTGTTAGTGTTTGACTGTTTGTGCCATGTTTGTAAAAAATATTGTGGGAAAAAAAATGTGTCTGAACACTGCATATTCAATTTAAGTGAGGGCATTAAAAGTTTCATGTTTTTACTAGGATGAGCCGATCTGATCCGCTGCATCAGTATTGGGTTCGATCCAGGCAAAATGGCTGGATGGGTATTGGTAAGGAATAAAAGTAATTTACCAATCCAATACATTAATAATATTAAAATGAAGGCGTGATCATATTTTCAGCCATGCTGTGCATGGCTTCTATAAGCAGAAGCAACGAGTGTCACATGTCACTGGAGCCTGTCTGTGGGAGTTGCCTCAGTATGTCTGCTGTCTGGTACCAGCGCTTACAATTTTAACACCATCAACTTGATAAAGACACTTGCAAAAATATCACGGTAAAGGAGCATGCTGAATTCTGTCAAGAACTGAGCAGAATGAAGTGTGTCGCACATCAGCAGCTGCTGCTTTTCCAGCTCAGAGGCTGGAAGATGCTAAAAGTGCAACGTAAACAAAAGAACAAAACTTAAAGTACAAACCAGATGGGAGCGTGGAAAATGACAGAAACGAAGACATAACATGAGTTTACCTTTCAGCAGAGAGTTACAGCTGATCAGTTACTGTAGGTAACAGAAACATAAATAGTAAATCATAACGGTTAACGGGAAGCAGGACTAGAGCAATAAGGCTGCAGGAAATGGAACAGGTATTCAAAATAACAGCAAACCTAAAAACTAAGAGTGGACAGAGAATAATATCAGAAATGCTACTTGATAAACTGAGGACCAGGGACCTCATGTACAAAGACTTGTGTAGATTTCCTACTGAAAGATGACGTACATTTAAATCAAGAAAATGTCATAAGCAAAAAAAAAAAAAAATCCAGATGTATTAAACAGTGCATACGCAGGAATCCAAGCATATTTCCTTTGTACATCCCGATCTACTTGAAATTGAACTCGTGAGGAAATACTGGACTCCTCCCTTGACACGCCTCCATTTGAATATGCAATTAGATGCAAATAGATATGCAAATGGTTATATACAAGCGCTGCATGTTTGATTCTCCTGTATCCATGATCAAAAATAATGGATTTAATGGAATTTCACGGACTGTGAGTTGGAGGCACTCCAGAATGAGGTAGAGGCGTGGAAAAATGTTTTGTTTGGCAGGCTGTCCTCCAGCATTAGCACCAGATACAGGTAATTCAGTAGCCTGCTCACAGCCCTATAAGATTAGTTTACTGTTTTCCTTTATTCAGACAGGGATGAGAAGATGTTTATTTAACTTTGACATGTTTCGACTGATGTCTGCAGTTGTCCTCAGAAGCGTCAGCTGATCGCTGTGATTTATGACCAGCCAGGTGGATCAGTTGGTTGGATAAAGGAACACGGTCACAAAAAAGAAGACAATATGAATCTATTTAGTGGGTAGCCATGGTCACCTGTCAGTTGAAAGCAGATCATATTAGACTCGACAAGTACATATTTTATGTCCAAAATGCAGATCTTATCCTTTATAATTATATACAGCTTACATGGATTACACACACAACTAAATGAATGAAGTGCACCGGGGAGAGGGTGAGACTGTTGCATTTCAGACTTTACACATGTATTTATTGACATAACTACTGTGCACACAGATAAATGGGGGCTTGGTAGAATGCTGTGAAACTGTAGTTTAATCAGCAAAAAAGGAAGTCATTCGACCCACTGACTTGTAATGAAGCCTTGAAGACAGGGTGATATTTGGGGGCACACAGGCATGTTGTGCATGAGGTTGGTTATTATTAGGACAGTTATATGAATTTACTCACCAAGAAGCCACCCGTCCGCACAGTGCCAGCTTGTAGTTTGCTCCCAACAATGCGGATCATTAGAATCATTAGAAAAACCGGCTCTCGCTGCTTTGATGTTGGCCTGTTCAACTGCATTGTATGGGAATATGATGTACCTGGGTGACAGCCGGATAATACCATCCCACACAGCTGGCATAGCTCGGCTGAAGTTCGACTGGGAAATTCCTGATGGGTCTGCCAGCTCCTTCTGGAATGCCCCTGTTGCCAGGAACCCCAGAGTTGTCAGCACCTGCACTGGGACCGGCAGCACATTGCTTCTTACCGTGTCGCGCTCCAAGAGCTGCTGTAGCTCTGAGCACAGTTCCACAAGGACTGCCCATGGAAACCTAAACCAGCTGACAAGCCAGTCATCATCCTGAGCCAGAAAATCTTCTGTCTCTAAATACCCTTTCTCTTCTCACTGCATGATTTCCCATATCCTCTAATAATGCTAATACCATTGTTGTTAGAGGCATTTTCTGCACTTCTTTGCGCTTGCTTTTATATCCACTCATCTAATTGCACACACTTGGATGTTTGTTCATCATGTGTCTCTGGTGTGTACAATCATTTTTATGTCAGTATCAGTCTCCCAACATCACCTCTAAGTGTTGCCAATGAACCAATAACAGTAGAAACATATGTATGCCAGCCATGAACTTGCCGTGGGGCTCCGCATATTTCCACGGTCATTGCATTCTTGATACATCTGAAATTTTCCGTGGAAAAGGGCGTATGCCATGTTTTTGTGCGTAAGTACCCTTTGTACATGAGGCCCCAGGAGAATACTTATAATAATAATAGATGACAAAAATACAACTTAAAGGGTTAATTCCTTTATTTTCAGATCTACAGCATTTTTTTTTACCTCATGCATAAAGTGGCACTTTAAATTTTATCTGAATGTTTACTTAAATACTCAACTTCAAAGTTTTGCATAAACTTGCACTTAAAACTTCAGAATGCATGTTTACATGGTGCTGACCAGTGAAATACTGCTAATGTTGCAAAGTTTAAAATAAAAAAGCAGCAGCATTGCTGAAAGAAGTCAAATTTGTAAAACATTCTTTGACTTTTAGATTTATGTTTTTATATGTGTGCAAAATGCAACCAGTCATTACCAAAGTATGTTCTGTACTTTTGTTGTTTTAAATAAGAGAGATGGCATCAGGTTTGGATCGGTA
The DNA here is from genome assembly GCA_020510985.1 of Pholidichthys leucotaenia. Lineage (NCBI taxonomy): Eukaryota > Metazoa > Chordata > Actinopteri > Cichliformes > Pholidichthyidae > Pholidichthys > Pholidichthys leucotaenia. Next base: position 392,044,070 of record CM035836.1, on the reverse strand, counting down.
TTGGGCAATTTTCAAAGTCACAGTATCCGTATCAGACTAGAAAAAGGGTATCGGCTCATACCTAGTTTTTACACCATCAGTGAGCTTAAAAGTTAATTATTTCAGTTAAGTTGATTGTAATATAGAAACAAATTTTACGAGGGTAGATGCTTTGATCATGGACACACAAGTTATCCTTTTCAAGAGTAAAGATTTAGGGATGTAGAAGCAGTTTGCAGTTTAACCCATCCACAGGGGGTGCACAAGCCAGTGTACTCCTAGTGCCAGTCCCAAGCCCGGGTAAATGGGGGGGGGGGGGTTGTGTCAGGAAGGGCATCTGATCTAAAACCTTTGCCAAATAAAAACGTGGATCATGACGAATGACACTTTCATACCGGATCGGTCAAGGCAACGGGTTAACTAACGACTGCCACCGGTGCTGTTAACCCACAGGGTGCCGGGGGAAATTGGACTACTGTTGGTTGAAGATCGAGGAGGAGGAGAGGGGGAAGGCGTGTTGGGAGGGAGAGAGAGAAAAGGAAAGGATGAAGTGTGGAGATGAGAGTAGGGATGTTAAATGTAGAGGCTATGACTGGTAAAGGCAGAGAGTTGGCTGATATGGTGAGAAGAAATGTAGATATACTGTGTTCAAGAAACCAGACAGAAGGGAAGCAAGGCTAGGAGCATTGGAGGTGGATTTAAACATTTCTACCATGGTGTAGCTAGAAAGAGAAATGGAGTAGGATTAATCTTGAAGGAAGAGTATGTGAAGAGTGTTCAGGAGGTAAAGAGGGAGTCAGACAGAATCATGAGTTTGAAGCTAGAAGTCAGAGGTGTGATGTTGAATGTTGTCAGTGCATATGCCCCAAAAGTTGGATGTCAGGTAGAAGAGAAAGAGGAATTCTGGACTAAGTTGGATGAAGTGGTAGAGAGTGGTGATTGGAACAGACTTTAATGGACATGTAGATGAAGGGAATAGAGGTGATGTGGAGATTCTGGGTAGGTACGTATGGTCTTAAGGAGAGAAATGTGGAAGGACAGATGGTTGTAGATTTTGATAAGAGGATGGAAATGGCTGTGGTGAACACATTCTGCACTTCAAGAAGAGAGAGGAACATAGGGTGACTTAGAAGAGTGGAGGAAGGTGTACACAGGTGGACTACATCTTATGCAGAAGGAGAAATCTGAAAGAGATAGGAGACTGCAAGATGGTGGCAGGGGAGAATTTATCTAGACAGCATCTGATGGTAGTCTGTAGGGTGGCTTTGAATGAATGAATGAATGAATGAATGAATCTTTATTTCGGATAGCTTAAAAGTACAGATTAAAAGAAACAGAATAATATAACAAAGGGGGAAAGAAAATCCAACAAGGTCAAATTAGACAATAACTCTTCTGATTGTATAGTTCAACATAAGTTATCCGAAATGGGTGATGGCTGAAGCCGCAGCTTATATTGGCCACCCATATTCCATCCAAGAATTCAAAAGAAAAACAAAACAAGAGCGATTACAATTCAGAACTGTCATGACCCGAGCGCCGATCTCGTCCGCGCTCGGGCTATGCATCATCTCTGCCAGCATTAACAGCTGTGGATTACATTCTGGCTCCACCGGGCTCTTATTGTGACAGCGCTCAGTGGGGTTGCTGTCAAGATCGATCAGCTGTTCGGCATCACAGCTCGTTAGCGCCGGCTTTATTAGCGGGCGCTGACAGCTGATTGATGCTGGAGTATCGTCAATCATTCCTGGTCCTCGTCATGTCAGGTTCGTGCTTATCCTTGTTCATAGTTAAGGTCGTAGTAGCTGGGGTTAGCCCTACGATCCCTTGTATTCTATAGTGTGTGTGTTTTGCCCTCAGTGGCTCACAGCCTTGTCTCGTCTTGTCTTGTGAATAAAACATCTATGCAAAGCTCACTGGCAACTTTTGGCGTCTTATGGTGGCCCGCGAGGGTCACCGCATGACAGTATACTCCAGCCGGGTCGTCTAAACGGAGACGCCGCACGGAGACGCCTTTTCACCGTGAGTTTTTGCCGTAGGGTGGAGTTTTCACTGTAAGTTGGACTTGGTAGAGAGATGCCCGCCCACAAGTGTGGTTTTTGCCCGGAGTGGCTAGAGGAGATTGACGGCTATCTAGCGGAAGCCGCCCATCTCAGGCCCTCCGAGGCGGCCGACTACCACTTATGCCTCGCCTAGCGGGCCCTGCGCAGTTACCACCTTACCTCTACTCTGGAGGGGAGCGAGAGGTTATCTTGGATTGTGGCACAGCGCGAAGTGATGGCAAGAGCGCTCTAGGAAACCCCTCCACCTCCCGCGAGGACAGCGTCCCTGGCGAGAGTGGGGATTCTTAGGCTGGAGGGAAAACCGGCAGGAGACCTGCGGATCGGAATCCAGCTCCTGTTGCCCGTCCAGTCCCAACGCCATGTGTTCCTGGGTCCCGCGCCGCACCGTTGGCCAGTTGGCCTCATCGCCATGCTCCTACCAAGTCCCAACGAGAATCCCGTCCGGATCCAGCTTCGGGTCATCGGAGGAACCCAGCCTCCCAGTTGGCCGCATCCTTTACGTCACGACAGGAGGGAATTCCTGCAGTCACCGCCCCCGGGTCATCTGTTCCAGCTGCGCTGTCAGCTCCTCATGCCCATTTTGCCCCGGCTGTCATGTCCTCCTCTGCGACGTCATCCCCAGCGGCTGGGAGTGCTGTGAGTCGTGCTTCGGCGAGGCCCGTCAGCAATCCTTCCTGAGCGGCTCCTCCTCGTCGCCCTGAGGGGCCCACTATTACCTCCCGGAGGGATAGAAGGAGGTCTTCACCTGCTGCAGCAGGCACCATCTTCTCCCCAGGAGGCAGGCAAGTGCAAGTTCATTCATTTCACCACAATTATGATCTGCCTTGTCTGACTTCTGGGGGCGGAGTTTGGGGTTCGCAGCCCCCCGAGCTCCCGCCACCTGCTGTAACTGTGATAACCAAACCTGCTGCCTCTGTGTCTTCCTCTGCTGAGTGGTCCGCGACGCCAGGTCTACGTTGCGGAGTGAGGAGGGGGCCTGCGGTGCTGGAAAGCCTTGATCCGGCCCTGCAGCCACGTCGTGGATGGAGGAGAAGAGCGGACTGCGGCCCGGAACCTGTGCCAATGATGAAGCGTCCCCGGGTTTCCTCGCCGGAGCTGTCCGAACCAGTGGGTTGAGGCTCCCCTGCCTCCACGCCATACGGGTCATCGGCTTGGGCATCAGCGCGAGAGGAACCTCAGGCTGCGGGATCCATCTTGCCAGCTGCGGAGCCTGACGCAGCTGAGTTGGAGCCTGCGCACAAACTTCTTTGCCCTGAGCCTGGATCGACGGAGTCCTGGACGGCAGCAGAACCCGAGTGCAGGCAAGTGCTCCCTCTTGTGTCTCTGTCCCCTGTGTTGGAGCATGTTTGCCTGCTTCTCGGGGAGGCGAGTGAGGGACAACTGCCTGCTATGCCCGAACTCGTCTCGCTGGGTTCTGTTGCTGCCGGTGACACTGATCCTGTTTTTTCTCTGTGTGCTGAGCTTCCTTGCAGTGTCACCGGCACGGAGCCAGTCGGGGTCATCGAGTTGGAGGTTCCAGGTTCGGGGGTGGAGGTCGTCAGCGGAGCTGCACCGATCCAGTCGGGGTCCGTTGTGGAGGCTGCTTTGGCCCAATTGGGGTCCGATGTGGGTGGGCCCGAGACCCAATCGGGGTCCATCGCGGGAGCTGCTTTGGTCCACTCGGGGTCTGACGTGGGTGCACCCGAGGCCCAATTGGGGTCCACCGCAGGTACTGTTCTGGCCCAATCGGGGTCCGACGTGGGTGCAGCCGGGACCCAATCGGGGTCCAGCGGAGGTGCAGTGCCGGTGTGGTCCACGGACGGTGAAGAAGCTGCAGACCTTTCACCGCCTGACCCAGTTCGGGCTCTTCCTTGCTTTCCGTCCCCTCTACAGAGTCATCGCCCCTGCGCATCATCGCCGGGGGCCGTGGGGTCCCTTTTCGCTTGCCCCGGCTCTCCTGAGTTTTGTCCTCACCAGGGAGGCCACCGCGGGCTGTTTTCCCCCGGTATTGGTGGCTGAGGGATGCGGGTCAGTCGCCTGAGGAACTGTTTCACCGGTTCGGCACCTCGGGTCGGCCACCCGACTTGTGTGTTTCACTGGGCGATCTGGTTCAGCCACCGGAGGAGTGGACTTTCCAGGCCTGGGACTGTGGTAAGCCGCCCGGTCATGTTCCGCCCCCATGACCACCCGTCGGCCGTTGGACGTGGGGAGACCACCTGAACTGTTCCTATGGCGCTTGGTCTCCGCCGCTCGGCATGAACTGTCGGGGGTGAGGGTAGAGGTCATTCCTTTGTGGTCGTCTAGCCCTGAAATTGTTCTGTTTTTTGTTTTTTTTCCTGTCCTGTGTTGTATCTGTTTTTTTGACTTGTGAGCGTGGTATTTTTGTTTTCGGGTCTGGGCAATTGTGTTCATGTATTTTGGAGGGTAGTCTAGCCCTGAAATTGTTCTGTTTTTTTTTTTTTCCTGACCTGTGTTGTATTTGCTTCTTGACCTGAAAATTTGGTATTTTTGTTTTTGTGCCTGGGTAATTGGGTTCACATATCTTGGAATATAGTCTGGTTCTGTAATTGTTCAGTTTTTTTTTTTTCTGTCCTGTGTTGTATTTGCTTTTTGACCTGAGAGTGTGGTATTTTTGTTTTCGTGCCTGGTTAATTGTTTCATGTATTTTGGAATGTTGTCTGGTCCTGTAATTGTTCTGTTCTTTTCGCTGTCCTGTGTTTTGTTTCTTGTAGTTGCCATTTGTGCATTTTGGGAGTTTTGATTTGTCATCATGTTCTGTACTATAGGGAGTTTTTTTTCTCTTTTCGGTTATTTTGTGTCGGTGTGACTGTTTCACGTATTTTGAGTCGGGGTTTTTTTTTCCTGTCTGTGCTCTGGTTCTCTCTGTGGCCTGATCCTCTCCTGCCCCATCTGCCCACCCTGGAGGGGGTTCCGGCGCTCGGTGGGGTTTCCGGCTGTCAAGATCGATCAGCTGTTTGGCATCACAGCTCGTTAGCGCCGGCTTTATTAGCGGGCGCTGACAGCTGATTGATGCTGGAGTATCATCAATCATTCCTGGCCCTCGTCATGTCCGGTTCGTGCTTATCCTTGTTCATAGTTAAGGTCGTAGTAGCTGGGGTTAGCCCTACAATCCCTTGTATTCTATAGTGTGTGTGTTTTGCCCTCAGTGGCTCATAGCCTTGCCTCATCTTGTGTTGTGAATAAAACATCTATGCAAAATTCACTGGCGACTTTTGGCGTCTTATGGTGGCCCGCGAGGGTCACCGCTTGACAAGAACATAGCTAAGACAAAATGTGACAAAAAAAAAACTAAGCAACAACACAATGCAGACTGGAAATGACAGTCCTTATGTGATTTTACATGCCATCTTGTATATATGTTTGGAGTATTTCTTCCTTTAGTTTTTGTTTAAATTGTCCAAGCGTTGTACATGATTTTAATTCAGGTCCAAAATCGTTCCATAATCTGACTCCTTGCACTGAAACACAGTGTTGCTTGGTGGTAGTTCTCACTGAAGGTTTTTGAAATATATGTACATGTTCCTCTGAAATGATATTGTTTCTCCCTTATTTGGAACAGCTTTTGGATATTTGCGGGCAGTGATAGATTCTTCACTTTAAACATTATTACTGCAGTTTTAAAGTCAACCAGATCTTTCAACCTGAGTGCTTTTAATTTAAGAAAAAGTGGGTTTGTTGGTTCCCTGTAAGCAGCTTTGTTTATTATTCTAATAGCTCTCTTCTGAGGCATAAAGACTGGATATATGTTTGTTTTATATGCATTTCCCCATACTTCAGTACAATATGTCATGCATGGGAGTATTAATGAATGATACAAGGTACAGTGGGGCAAAAAGGTATTTAGTCAGCCACCAATTGTGCAAGTTCTCCCACTTAAAAGATGAGAGAGGTCTCCAATTTTCATCATAGGTATACCTCAACTATGAGAGACAAAATGAGAAAAAAAAAAAATCCAGAAAATCACACTGAAGGATTTTTAATGAATTAATTGGTAAATTCCTCAGTAAAATAAGTATTTGGTCACCTACAAACAAGCAAGATTTCTGGCTCTCACAGACCTGTAACCTCTTCTTTAAGAGGCTCTTCTGTCCTCCACTCATTACCTGTATTAATGGCACCTGTTTGAACTCGTTATCAGTATAAAAGACACCTGTCCACAACCTCAAACAGTCAGACTCCAAACTCCACTATGGCCAAGACCAAAGAGCTGTCAAAGGACACCAGAAACAAAATTGTAGACCTGCACCAGGCTGGGAAGACTGAATCTGCAATAGGTAAGCAGCTTGGTGTGAAGAAATCAACTGTGGGAGCAATTATTAGAAAATGGAAGACATACAAGACCACTGATAATCTCCCTCGATCTGGGGTTCCACGCAAGATCTCATCCTGTGAGGTCAAAATGATCACGAGAACGGTGAGCAAAAATCCCAGAACCACATGGGGGGCCCTAGTGAATGACCTGCAGAGAGCTGGGACCAAAGTAACAAAGGTTACATCAGAAACACACTACGCTGCCAGGGACTCAAATCCTGCATTGCCAGACGTGTCCCCCTGCTTAAGCCAGTACATGTCCAGGCCCGTCTGAAGTTTGCTAGAGAGCATTTGGATGATCCAGAAGAGGATTGGGAGAATGTCATATGGTCAGATGAAACCAAAATAGAACTTTATTGTAAAAACTCAACTTGTCGTGTTTGGAGGAGAAAGAACACCATACCTACTGTGAAGCATGGGGGTGGAAGCATCATGCTTTGGGGCTGTTTTTCTGCAAAGGGACCAGGACGACTGATCCGTGTAAAGGAAAGAATGAATGGGGCCATGTATCGTGAGATTTTGAGTGAAAACCTCCTTCCACCAGCAAGGGCATTGAAGATGAAACGTGGCTGGGTCTTTCAGCATGACAGTGATCCCAAACACACCACCCGGGCAGCAAAGGAGTGGCTTCTTAAGAAGCATTTCAAGGTCCTGGAGTGGCCTAGCCAGTCTCCAGATCTCAACCCCATAGAAAATCTTTGGAGGAAGTTGAAAGTCTGTGTTGCCCAGCGACAGCCCCAAAACATCACTGCTCTAGAGGAGATCTGCATGGACGAATGGGCCAAAATACCAGCAACAGTGTGTGAAAACCTTGTGAAAACTTACAGAAGACGTTTGACCTCTGTCATTGTCAACAAAGGGTATATAACAAAGTACTGAGATGAACTTTTGTTATTGACCAAATACTTATTTTACCGAGGAATTTACCAATTAATTCATTAAAAATCCTTCAATGTGATTTTCTGGATTTTTTTTTTTCTTATTTTGTCTCTCATAGTTGAGGTATACCTATGATGAAAATTGGAGACCTCTCTCATCTTTTAAGTGGGAGAACGTGCACAATTGGTGGCTGACTAAATACTTTTTTACCCCACTGTATACTGTATAGTGTGGGTTGATTCAGCAGATATTTCACTCTGTGTAGTATTGCAATTGGTTTGGATATTTTACCTTTAATATAATTAATATGTGACTTCCAACACAGTTTATTATCAATTATTACTCCAAGAAATTCAGTTTTGGATACCATTTCAATCTCTACACCATTTACACTGAGTTTAGATACTAAGTTGTTGTGATGGTTGTTAAAAACTATAAATTTTGTCTTACTTAAATTGAGCGTTAATTTGTTTGAATCAAACCAGTTTAAGCTTTCCTGATTCCTTTCCGAGTGTATCCAAAAGTTGTTCCAAATTGCTTCCACTGCATAATAAATTAGTGTCATCGGCAAACAATATTAAATCCATTTTTTCCAAAACTTTACATATGTCATTCATATACGTATTGAATAACAATGGCCCCAAAACTGAACCCTGTGGGACTCCACAAGTAACCTTCAGTAACTGTGAGTTTTTGTTACCAACACATACATACTGATATCTATTCTTTAAGTAACTACATAACCAGGACAGTGCTACCCCCCTAATACCACAATTTTGTAGTTTCTTTAATAATAAATTATGATCCACCATATCAAATGCTTTTTTAAGATCCAGGAATACCCCAACTGAATACTCTTTATTTTCAACGGTAGTTGATATTTTTTCTATAAATTCCATTTGAGCAAATGCAGTTGTCCTCTTGTGTCTGAACCCATATTGCTGCTCACACAATAAATTATTCTTCAGTATGAAGTTGTCAATTCTCTCATAGAATATTTTTTCAAGTATCTTGGAAAATTGCGGCAATAGTGAAATTGGTCTATAGTTTGAGAATTCCCCTCTGTCATACGTCTTGTATATCGGAATTACTTTAGCTATTTTCATTGCATTGGGAAATATACCTGTTTGGAGAGACAGGTTACAGATATACGTCAGTGGTTTCACTAAGCATTCAATAATAGTTTTGACTAAGAGCATGTCAATACCATCACAGTCCGTAGATGTTTTACTTTTAAACGATTTAACAATTTCAATGACCTCTCTCTCGTCTGTGTTCTTTATGAAAATGGAGTCTTTTATAGCAGTGTTTTTGCTTATTGTATCACCTGTGGGTGTCGTAATGGGTATTTCTCGAGCCAAATTAGGACCAATGTTAACAAAAAAGTTATTAAATTCATCTGCAGGTGAAGCTGCATTCACATTCTGAGTCATTTTATTATTTTTTGAAAAATCGGTTGGGTAGCTTGTATTTCTGTTTTTATTTCCAAGAATATTGTTAAGTATTGTCCATGTATTTTTAATATTGTCTCTGTTTTTCTCCAGTTCTTTACTGTAATAGTCTCTTTTACTACATCTTATTATATATGTTAACTTATTTTTGTATGTTTTATACCGCTGCTCTGCTTCTTTTGTCCTTTTCTTTAGGAAAGCTTTATATAATAAATTTTTCTTTTTACACGCCTTTTGTAATCCTTTGGTTAACCATGGCTTATCAGCAAATTTGTGTTTAAGCTTTTTCTTTACTAATGGACAATTTTTTCATAAAGAGTGGTTACAATGTTTATAAATGTGTCATAGGCTTCATTTACATCTGATACATAGACTTTTGTCCAGTCTTGCTTCAGCAAGTCTTCTTTAAAAGAACTGATTGCATTTTGTGATTTGTATCTGAACGATTTTAAAATTTTTTCTGTATTGGCCCCCGTGTGGCCATGGATAAGTGCAAAGGTTGGCAAATGGTCACTTATATCATTTATCAATAATCCACTTTCTATTTTCTTATCAATAATATTAACAAACAGGTTGTCAATAAGTGTAGCAGTGTGAACTGTGATTCTGCTGGGATGTGTTATTGTGGGATATAGACTCATGCTGTACATAGAATTCATGAACTCTGTAATTACATTTTGTTGATATGGATTTAGTAAATCAATATTGAAATCTCCACAAATTACTACCATTTTCTTACTAGTAATATTATTGTACAGCTCGACTAATTTATCTCTGAATGTCTCAATACAAGTTCCCGGCGTTCTATATATACAGCTTATAATTAGATTTTTTGTTTTACCTTGGTCAATCTCAACAGTAACACATTCCAAAATCCCTGGTAGTGCAAAGGACATTCCATTTACAAGCTTACACCTATTACAGGTCATCAATATACAGTAGACGTAGTACGTAGACACCCAGCTCAACACAACCATGAGAACCATAACTGGGACAATCCGCTCAACACCACTCCCCTGGCTCCCTGTACTGTCAAACATAGCCCCCCCACACATCCGGCGAGCAGCACTAACTCAAAGGATGCTTCAAAAAGCCAAAGATTCTCCTCACTTACCAATCTATGCAGATATCTACACCCCACCCACTGCCCGACTTCCATCCAGATGGCCGATTTGGAAAAACCCTCCCCCAGCTGACTTCACCATCCAGACAGCTTGGCAAGAGGAATGGGAGACCAAGGAGGTCCCAAACAGACACCTGGTGACAAACCCCAACCAACAGGTCCCGGGCACCAACCTCCCAAGGAGACAGTGGTCTACACTCAATCGCTTCAGGACTGGACATGGCCCCTGCTTGGCCAGCCTTCACAGATGGGGCAGTAGCCCTAGCCCACTGTGCGCATGTGGAGAGGAGCAAACAATGGAACACATCATAGAGGCTTGCCCGCTCCAAAGACTGGAAGGAGGACTCTTACACACTCTCCATACAGTAAACCAGGAGACAACTGCTTGGCTTGAGGACTTTGCATTCGCTAAATAAATAAATAAATATACAGTGCAACACCACCACCCTTTTTTGAGATCTGTTAATATGAAACATCTGATATCCCTCTATTGCCATCAGAGGAGCCTGCTCTTCATTAAGCCAAGTTTCAGAGACTGCGATAGCTGTATATTTTCTGTCTAGCTGTTTTAAATAGTCCTGAATCTGTGGAAAGTTTTTGTTAAGACTTCTGCTGTTGAAGTGTATTACTGATAGTTTACCATCTAGTTGCACTTGACTTTTGAATTGCTTTTCAGTGTAATATTCACAATGATTATGAATATTATTGAAAAAGTGGTTATCAGGATCGATATTATTCTCCATCTCTTGTAATTTATGTTCAGAATAATGGCATATTTTCAGAGTTTGAATTTCCTCACTCTGTGTCAAATGACTTCCTCCAACTGGGGATAATTGATATCTACTCAAGTCAGTCATAAGTTTTTTTGTTTGTTTTGTGTAGTTTTTTTTTTTTAAAGTACATTGACATGGTATGTCAAAAGAACTGTTCTTGCCGTGTGTGTGGATATTGATTATCATAGTCTCTTAATTTTCTTAATCAGTGTTCGTCTGTATTTATTTAGGTCAGTAACATCTCTGATTATTATACTCTTTGCTTCCTCAGGTGTTCCATTTAGTTTGATCCAAACTCTACAATTTCTTGTCCATTTTGTCTGTATCTTATTTTGTCTTTTCAGCATCCGTGCTTGCCGTGCTGTTTCAGCATTAGTTTTTGTTAAACTTCTGTTCCCCGTAGCTTTCTGGCCAGCCTCAGTATGTCATTCTTTACCCTTCTGTTCACAAAGCGCATCACAATTGATTTCTTTGTTGTATTATCCTTTGGAAAGCAAGAAGAGGAAGAGAGTGAAGGCAGTGGGGGAAGTTACAGAAGGAAGAAGGTTGCACAGAGTTCAGGAAGGATTTGATACAGGCTCTGGGTGGTAGGGAAGAATTACCAGATGACCGGGAAAGTACAGCAAAATATGAATGAATGAATGAATGTAAATGAATAAAGTATTGAGGGAAACGGGTAGAAAGGTATGTGGTGTATCCAGTGGACAGAGGAAGGAAGACAAGGAGACTTGGTGGTGGAATGAGGAGGTACAAGAAACTATTCAAAGGAGGAGGTTAGCAAAGAAAAAGTGGGATAGTCAGGGAGATGAAGAAAGTAGACAGAAGTATTTTGAATCTAGGCACAAGGCAAAGAGAGAGGTGGCAATGGAAAAGGCATATAGTGAGTTGTATAGTTGTAAGGAATGAGAAAAGGACTTGTATTGATTGGCTAGACAGAGAGATCGAGCTGGAAAGGATGTGCAGCAAGTTAGGTTGATTAAGGACAGAAATGGTAATGCACCAACAAATGACAAGAGTGTATTGAGAAAGTGGAAAGAGTACTTTGAAGAGCTGATGAATAAAGAAAATGAGAGACAGAGGAAGATGGATGAAGGAAAGATAGTGAACAAGGAAGTCCCGAGGATTAGCAAGGCAGAAGTGAGGGCAGCTTTGAAAAGGATGAAGAATGCCACCAGTGAACACCTCCATACCTCCATAGGTACAGTGGTGTGAAAAAGTGTTTGTCCCCTTCCTGGTTTCTCTTTTTTTTTTGTATGTTTGTCACACTTAAATGTTTCAGATCATCAAATTTAAATATTAGACAAAGATAACACAAGTAAATACAAAATGCAGTTTTTAAATGAAGGTGTTTATAATTAAGGGTAAAGAAAATCCAAACCTACATGGCCCTGTGTGAAAAAGGGATTCCCCCCCCCCCCCCGTTAAAACATATATTAACTGTGGTTTATCACATCTTTAAGCTGAGATCAATTTCTCTAGCCACACCCAGGCCTGATTACTGCCACACCTGTTCTCAATCAAGAAATCACTTAAATAGGACCTGCCTGACAAAGTGAAGTAGACCAAAAGATCCTCAAAAACTAAACATCATGCTGTGATCCAAAGAAATTCAGCAACAAATGAGAAACAAAGTAATTGAGATCTATCAGTTGGGAAAAGGTTATAAATCCATTTCTAAAGCTTTGGGACTGCAGCAAACCACAGTGAGAGCCATTATCCACAAATGGCAAAAACATGGAACAGTGGTGAACTTTCCCAGGAGTGGCTGGCCGGCCGACCAAAATTACCCCAAGAGCACAGTGACTACTCATCCAAGAGGTCACAAAAGACCCCACAACAACATCCAAAGAACTGCAGGCCTCATTTGCCTCAGTTAAGGTCACTGTTCCTGACTCCATAAGAAAGAGGCTGGGCAAAAATAGCCTGCATGGCAGAGTTCCAAGATGAAAACCACTGCTGAGCAAAAAGAACATAAAGGCTCGTCTCAGTTTTGGCAGCAAACATCTTGATAATCCCCAAGACTTTTGGGAAAATACTCTGTGGACTGACAAGACAAAAGTTTAACTTTTTGGAAGGTGTGTGTCCCATTACATCTGGCATAAAAGTAACACAGCATTTCAGAAAAGGAACATCATACCAGCAGTAAAATATGGTGGTGGTAGTGTGATGGTGTGGGGCTGTTTTGCTGCTTCAGGACCTGGAAGACTTGTTGTGGTAAATGGAACCATGAATTCTGCTGTCTACCAAAAAATCCTGAAGGAGAATGTTGGGCCATCTGTTTGTGATCTCAAGCTGAAGCGCACTTGGGTTCTGCAGCAGGACAATGATCCAAAACACACCAGCAAGTCCACCCCTGAATGGCTTAAAAAAAAGAAAATGAAGAGTTTGGAGTGGCCTAGTCAAAGTCCTGACCTGAATCCGATTGAGATGCTGTGGCATGACCTTAAAAAGGCGGTTCATACTCAAAAACCCTCCAGTGTGGCAGAATTACAACAATTCTGCAAAGATGAGTGGGCCAAAATTCCTCCACAGCACTTTAAAAGACTCATTGCCAGTTATCACAAATGCTTGATTGTAGTTGTTGTTGCTAAGGGTGAACCCAACCAGTTATTAGGTTTAGGGGGCAATCACTTTTTCCCACAGGGCCATGTAGGTTTGGCTTTTTTTCCCCCTTAATAATAAACACCTTCATTTAAAAAAAACTACATTTTGTGTTTACTTGTGTTATCTTTGTTTCCTGAGCTTCGCTGTCATGGCTCTGCAGGAGACCAGCGAGGCCCACCTGGTGGGTCTCTTCTTCGCTAAGGGGGTCACCATCATGCCCAAAGACTTCCAGCTGGCCCGCCGCATCCGCGGAGAGAGAGCTTAGACTTTCTGCTGCACATTAACCAACCAACCATAATGCTCTGCACTGTGTGTCTATATATATACATTTATAGTAATATGGACATATGTTTACTAGATGTTGTTTTTTCTTGCCTTCTGATTGTTGCTCTGAGTGTTGCTATCCCTGTGCTGTTGCAATCCTGGAATTTCCCCATTGTGGGACTAATAAAGGCTTATCTTATCTTATCTTATTTAAATTTGTTTGATGATCTGAGACATTTAAGAGTGACAGACATACCAAAAAATGAAAAATCGGGAAGGGGACAAACACTTTTTCACACCACTGTACCTGTGGAGGTATGAAGATGTTTAAGAGAGATGGCAGTGGACTTTTTAACCAGATTATTTAAAACCTCTTATACTTCCAGATGCCAGGGCCGGGCGAGTCTAATTGTTTGCTTGTGTGTTTTTTAAATCTCAGCTGTGTCATAGTGGATTGTGTTAAACATGCTTACAGAAGGCAGTCATGCCTTACATCGTTTGAAAGCTTAGAATTTCATCTATTTAGTTATTAAAACAGATTTCAGAAAAATAATAACACTGGATTTATATACAACTTTTAATCAGATAACGTTAGCATGAGCTTGAACGAGTGACTTACCGAAAGGAGCTTGTTGCCAGAATCAGTGATTGTTCATTTCAATTCAGTTCAATTCAACTTTATTTATATAGCGCCATTTCACAACAATAGTCATCTCATAGCACTTTCAAATGTAGGGGAAACCCCCACAATTGCAGAAAGACCCCAGCAATCAGGCGATCCCTTGTGAGCTAGCGCTTGGTGACGGTGGAGAGAAAAAACTCCCTTTAAACAGGAAGAAACCTCTAGCAGAACCAGGCTCAGGGAGGGGCAGTCATCTGCTGCGAATGGCTGGGGGATGAGGGGATAGAGAAGATGAAAAGAACAGACATATAGAGAGCAAACATTAAAGGAGTGAAGCCAGGTACATTATTGGAGGTCCCCTGGCAGTCTAAATCTATTAGCAGCAGAACTAAGGGAGGGTTTAGAGACACATGATCCCTCCCTAATCGTAGGCTATATCGAAAAGGAAGGTTTTTACCCTATTCTTAAAAACAGAGATCGAGTCTGACTCCCGAATCCAGATTGGTCACTTGTTCCACAGGAAAGGAGCATGACAGCTGAAGGCTGTGCATCCCATTGTACTTTTGGAGATTCTAGGTATTACAAGTAATCCAGCATTTTGGGAGCATAATGCTCTGTTAGGATGATAGGATAGTATCAGATCTTTTAAATTAAAAGGGGCCTGATTTTTAAGAGCTTTGTAAGTAAGAATAAGGATTTTAAACTTAATTCTAAACTCTATGGGAAGCCAATGAAGGGAGGCCAAAACTGGAGAGATATGATCTCTCCTTCCAGTACCTGTTAAAACTCTTGCAGCAGCACTTTGGATCAACTGAAGACTTTTTAAAGATATTTTAGGACAACCTGATAGTAAAGAGTTACAATAAGGCCCTTTTCCACTAGCACGCTTTAGCACGACACGGGACGGCTCAGCACACTTTGTACGCCTTTCCACTAGCCCCAACACGGTTTAACAGCTGCGATTCTCAGCCCCGCTCAAGGGCAGGGTACAGCAGTGTTGAGCTGTGCCGTGTTGTGACGTTAACAGACTGGTTGCCGCTGATTGGTCAGGTCATAACCGGCACTGATTGGTCAGGTTGTAACCGCCATTGATTGGTCAGTTCGTACCCGCCGCTGATTGGTCAGGTTGTAACGTCACGAAAGCGACCTCTTCTGCCGAATCTTCACGACCGCCATTACTCAGCGCTCAACCACTGTGGGCGGTTTGTTTTCAGTGTATTGCTGTGCTATTTTCATTTATTCTCTATCAAAAATGGCTTTGCGTAATAAGGGTGTTCCATGGACCAATGAGGAGGTGCAGTGTCTGCTCACTGCATTGTCAGACGAACGCATCCAGCGCGAGTTAGACGGAGCCACCTGGAATGAGAAAATATACCGGGAGGTCTCGACATCGGAGTCCTTTAACGGTGATTTTTTTTTTTTATTGTGCGTTTTTTCGCAAATATATTCGGTAAGACGCTCATTTTATTTATGCAATAAAAAAGCTGTTCATTTGTGGATGATGATCACTCTGCTTTATCGCAGCACACTGCAGACTCACGCTTTTCTGTTAAGTATTCATGTGAACAATGCGCTGAAATAAGCTTATGTAATCTTGTTAAAAACTATTGTCTTTTCTGTATATCTTGCACTTTCGTGATGTATTTTATTGTGTGCATTTTCCTTGTAGAATCATCCCACGCGTCCGCCGCGCCAGCGCGCCCGGATTCTCCAATGTGAATCTGTCCTGCCACCAGGCGCAAAATCTATTCAATGATAAATATTTGCAACATTTAAATGAGGTTGCAGAAAACGCGAGGGTAGCCCAGGAGCAGGATGTTGCCTTGAGAAGGCAGGAGCTGGCAGAGACGGCTTCATTCAACCGAGCCTTCCTGACCCAGTTTGGGAAGCTGGTAGAGACACTCAGTGGTCGGCGTGTATAAAATGTCGATTAACCTTCTTGTTGTGGTGCAAAGTTTTTTGTTTTTATTTTAATATTTTGTATATAATAAAATGAAATTGTTTTGAATCAAAGTGTGGTTTGTCTGTTATAACACTGAATTATAAAACAGTATAATTACATAGAAATTCCATTGCCTAGTCTGATCAAAATGATGCTGTCAGGGGTCAACCATTGTAAAGGTAATGTAATTTTTAACTAGACCAAAAAACAAATGTTTTTGTAAGCTTTCTGTTCTTTTTATTGAAATATCATAAAAATTTAGCGCCACATGATCCATTTCTAAACTTTCGGTACATTTTTTATGTTAACTTGTAAGAAGTTGCACAGTTGGACTTTAAAATGCAGCAGGAGAGACTGATCAAGCTTACAAGTCAAAGTAGGTAAAAAAGTAAGTATATGTAAATTGAATGTTCTATCGGCATTCCAAATTCAGAGAATTACAATACTTTAGAAGGAGTGTAGCATCATCAAATCGGAAAATACCAATACTGTTGTTCCAAACGTTGACCTGAAGGTGAAAAACATGAATTTTTTTTATTCAGTACATCCAAAATGCCCTAGGATGTAAAAAATAATACAATTTGGTGTTGGCCAGTGTGCCACTGTTTCATTATTTAATACGAATAAAAACAAGTTTCAGCTCATTTCTAGGTCATTTGGCAGTTAATTCAAACCAAAAGTGACTTGTGTTGTTGCAGCTTTTTTATCAGAGAGTTTCTCCAGTTTTGGAGCATATAATCATCCGTCCCTTAACTGTTAAACATTAAATAACAGCAGACAGATTGGCAAAGGATACACAATTGTGTTGCTGTTGTCCAAAACCGCTGTGACCCACTGCTTGTGGTGCTACCTTTTGCATGTGTGTGCTTTTTATGAATATTCACACTTTTTTGTAAGTACAAGTGGGATAGTATTAAATTGAAATATAACATATTTCTAATAATGTGTGCTTTTTGCAAATATTTACACTTATTTTGAAAGTAAAAGTTGGATAGGATTAAATTGACATATAACACGTTTCTCAATAGTGACAGTACCAGTATATGGAGGAATTCTGGGTCATATTAGCATCTGCTCTTCATCATAATGGGTTTGGGCAGGGGGGGTGTCTAATCATGTGCCATGGAGGGCCAAGACCCTGCAGGCTTTACCTCCAACCAGTGTCTTCAACAGCAGATTCCACTGAACTTCTTCCACTGACTGATCAGTGACAACACCTGCTGAAGAGACTGGGTAGAAGAGAGAACCTGCAGGGTCTTGGCCCCCATGACACATGATTGGAAGCCCCCGGATTAGGTTTAATGGGATTTAACATTTTAACACAAACTGCTTTATGGTTCATAATTCTGTTGACAGACTTACACCAAACCAAAAGTGATTTCTCAAACTGCTGGATTATTCTTAGCTTTTCCAATCTTTCAGTATTTAATTTATGGTGGTAACCTTCACATATAAAAAAAGAGGCATCTGCAAAAACTTCAGAGGTTTATTGTCAGTGCAAATCCCAGTGCAATACAACATGAATGCATATCTAGTACATTGTTGATGCAGAGAATATATATTTCTACAGTACATGTTTCCATGTAACCTTGTGACTGCATTATTTTAATTGCTTTTAATCCTAGATCAAGTTTGTTTTTGCCTAAAATGCATGATAACTGTCAAATATATCTTATTATACCTAACTCAGTAAAGTTTACTTTTTGAATATATATTTTGTGGCTAATATAGTTATTAACCTGGCGATCAAGTTGTGTCAGCTGATCATTTTTTTCTATGACACCATCTCAGACTCTGCTGCAGAAGCAGGTAAGTCCATGATGTCTCAACAGTCTCTCCATGATTTTCAAGCAGATCAGAGCAATTTGTTGTACAGGAAATAAAACGTTTTTACAGACATTCTTAAGCTCTGTAACCACTGCTCGTTTGTGAAGCTGTGCTGACATCAGTGACAGGCTGATGACATCCGTGACAGGCACGCCCAGAGCGAATGAAGCAGTAATTTCCCCACCACAGAGCCATCTGAAACACACACAGCGCACATATTTTAGTACCTAACAGCGATAACTTGCAGACATTAAAGTGTAGCACGACGTACTTATAGCAAACTAGCATTAGCAACCATTAGCTTACCGTCATATACGACCTAGTTTGTATCCTCACGCCTTTGGCTCTCCCAGAAGCTGCAGAACTATTCCAGAGTGTTTTCATCTCGCTGCCTGTACCCTTGTCTGGCGGTCCTTTTTGGCGTTTACGGTGAAAAAAGCCACAGACCGAGGAGTGGCCTTGTACAGCTGTGTGTTATGTTTTGCTTGGGTCGCGTGCGTTACGTCACGGGAGTGTGGCCCCGCCTCGCTGGGAGTGTGGCGCCGCCTCACTGTTATAACCATCTCAACCATCCCAGCCCAAGCACAACACCGTGCTAATGGAGACAGAAGCATTCCGAGCCATGTTGAAGTGAATCGAGCCGTTCCGAGGTGTGCTGGGCTAGTGGAAATGAGGCTATAATGTAATCTAGAGCTAACAAAAGCGTGGATCAGTTTCTCAGCATCACTCTGAGACAAGATGCTCCTAATCTTGGCAATATTACGCAAATGATAGAAGGCAGTCTTAGAAACAAATTTAATATGTGAATTGAAAAACAGATCTTGATCAAAAATAACTCCAAGGTTCCTCACAGATATATTCAGAGAAAGAGTAACGACATCCAAACTAAGAGTTTGATTTGGAAAGGTATTTCTAAGGTTTTTTGGACCAACAAGAAGGACTTCAGTCTTATCTGAATTTAATAGCAGGAATTTACAAGTCATCCAAGCTTTGATTTTCTTAAGACAGGCTTCTAACTTGGCTAATTGATTACTATCATCTGGCTTCATTGACAGGTATAATTGTGTGTCATCTGCATAACAATGAAAATGTATACAGTGCTTTCTAATAATGTTGCCTAACGGAAGCATATATAAACTAAAATAGTAGGGCCTAGCACAGATCCCTGTGGAACTCCATGACTGAGCTTTGAGTTGGAAGAAAGCTCATTATTGACATGAACAAACTGAAGCCTATCAGACAAATAAGATCTAAACCACTGCAGCAAAGTTCCATTAAGTCCAACATAGTGTTCTAATCTATCAAGTAGAATATCATGGTCGATAGTATCAAAGGCTGCACTAAGGTCTAAAAGGACAAGTACAGAATTAAGTCCATATCAGATGCGTTAAGGAGGTCATTAGTGACCTTCACTAAGGCTGTTTCAGTACTATGATGGATTCTGAACCCAGATTGAAACTCTTCAAATAAACCATTTCCCTGCAAGTGGTCAAATAATTGCGTAGCAACAACTCTTTCTAAGATTTTTGAAATGAAAGGCAGATTAGAGATTGGTCGATAGTTAGCTAAAACTCCTGGATCGAGAGTTGGCTTTTTGAGTAAGGGTTTTAATTACAGCAGTTTTAAAAGCCTGCGGTACATGGCCTAATGTTAAAGAAGAATTGATTATTCGAAGAATACGGCTACCAATAAATGGGAAGACTTTTTTAAATAACCTGGTAGGAATAGGGTCTAAAAGACAAGTTGAAGGCTTGGATGAGGAAATTATTTTATCTAACTCTCAAAGGTCAATTGGAGTAAACTCATCCAAACAGATATCAGTTGAAGGAGTTGTAGTAGTAACTGTATTTAAGTTTATGGTGGGAAGAATCTGACTGATTTTATCTCTAATAGATGAAATTTTATGATTGAAAAAGTTCATAAAGTCCTGACTAGTAAGCTCTAGGGGGATGCAAGGATTGACAGAGTCCTGACTCTTTATCAGCCTGCCTACAGTGCTGAAAAGAAACCTGGGATTATTTTTGTTTTCTTCTATTAATGCAGAGTAATAACTTGTTCTAGCTTTTCTAAGAGATTTTTTTTATAAATTAAAAGATGATTTCTCCAAGCTAAATAGATTTCATCTAAATTAGTGGAACACCATTTTCTTTCTAATTGACGAGTCTTCTGTTTTAAGCTACGAGTTTCTGTGTTAAACCAAGGGGTTAGAAATCTCTGATTGGACTTTTTTCTTTTTTAAAGGGGCCACCAAGTCTAGAGTCTGATGCAGAGAAGCTGTAACACTATCTACCATGCTATCAATTACGGTAGGAGCAAGCTCTCCATCGCTTATTTCCGTTGTGTTGACACATGGCATAGAGGAGACAATCTGTATAAATTTGGTAACAACATCATCTGAAAGACATCTGCTGTAGTAATATTTTTCTTTAGGAATCAAGTAGTCAGGGATAGTGAAATCAAAAGGTTAACAGACAATGGTCTGACAGTACGGGATTTTGAGGAGACACTACCAGATTTTCTATTACTATGCCATATGTCAGAACAAGGTCCAATGTGTGGTGGAGATAATGGGTAGAATTTTCTACTTTCTGGGAAAACCCCATCGAGTCTAATATTGAATTAAATGCCTTATTAAGACAGTCACTATCTACAGCTACATGTATATTAAAATCCCCTACTATAATTATTCTATCTGATTTCAGCACTAAATCAGCTAAGAATTTGGCAAATTTGGATAAAAACTCTGAGTAGGCTGAGGGAGGATGGTGAACTATGGCAAAGAAAATTGGGTTTAAGCTAAGATTACTAACATACTAAGATTACTAACATACTACTTCCGGCACCACACGAGTAGACTGCCTTTTTGCAACAGCGGATCAGTTTCTTCCTATTTCTATTTACTATCTGGCTCTCTTGCTAATCTTTCTGATTCGGCGACACCTTTATCCATCACAGACACGTAGATCACCCAAATGTCTCCTGAGCCAGCGGACGGAGCCACTGTCTCTTGCAGGAGGCAGTACAATAGAGACCAGCTGTTAGCACTTAACCGGCCCACGATGCTAAGGCAAAAACTCGACATACCGGGAGAAATAAGACGGAAACGGCGTGGCTGTTGAGCTGGAGTAAGACGGCGGGCAAGGAATATAAGGTACAGACCCGCCCTCCCATCCGTTATTATGGGGAATGTACGATCGCTACTCAATAAAACAGATGAGCTAGCGGCTATTTCCCGCTACGAGAGCGTATACAGAGAGAGTAGTTTGATGCTGTTTATGGAGACGTGGCTAACAGAACTAGCAACAGATGCTAACATTGAACTGGAGGGTTTCCATACAATACGGGCAGACCGAACACCAGACAGTGGGAAAGTAAGGGGCAGAGGAGTGATAATGTATGTCAATAACAACTGGTGCAGACCGGGACATATCACGGTTAAGCAACAACACTGCAACAAAGACACGGAGTTGCTAGCTGTTAGCATGCGGCCTACATATCTCCCGAGGGAATACTCACATGTGATCTGCATTGTTATTTATGCAAATCCGACGGCGAACGCTGGGACAGCGCGTGACGTCATTCACTCAGTAACTGGCAGGCTGCAGACAGAACACTCAGATGCTCTTCTCCTCATCTCAGGTGACCCGAAAAGGATTAAGCAGAAGAAGATGGATGGATATATAAAAATGTGTATCGTGATATATATCGTCATATAAGATGACTTATATCGTGATATGATTTTTTGTCATATCGCACAGCCCTACTCAGAGCTGTAGTAACTACAGAGGCATAAAGTTGATCAGCCACACTATGAAGATATGGGAAAGAGTTGCTGAAACCAGGTTAAGAGGAGAGGTGACAATCAGTGAGCAGCAGTACGGTTTCATTCTGTCATGAACTTGTCCCTCCGGGATGGAATGAAGATCCAAACGCAGGAGCTGTGAGTTGCAGTGGTTTAATAAAAACGCAAAAAGCTTAATAGGGCAGGAACAAAACTTACAAGGCTTTGGTAGGACAGGCAGGATAACGAGAAGGCTGAATACCAAACAGGAAGGCTAAGGAACAGCCTGAAGCATGTGTAACACGCCGGTTTGACAAACTAGGACGTCTCCCTGAACTGTGGAGTGGCATCCCTTAAAAAGAGCAAAGAGGAATTAACAAAGATGAGAAACAAGTGTGGATCATCAAGAGACAAGAGCGAGGATAATGAACCAAAATAATGACAGCTGTGATAACTGCGAAACTGAGCTAGGAGAGAACGGACGTAAACAAAGGACACTGTCAAAATAAAAACACAGCAGAAAAATGACAGCTGAGATCCAAGCAAAATAATACACAGGGACAAAATAACCCACCAAGGCAAGGACAAGATAGAATACACAACCAAGAGATGCTAATAATACAATACAAATAAATACCAACATTTCAAAAAGAGAACTGAAGGCGAAGGCGAGGGTAGGCTCATGCCAAAAACAGGCAGCTATAATTTATAATACAAGACCGGATGGCCAAAGATACATAATATTAATGAACAAGACTATAATGACTAAACTAAGATTATTTAATAAGACAACACATAACAAACAGAAACAGAGGGCAACACAAATAACATAGTACAAGCAAAACCATAATCAAATTCAATAATAAAACTGAGGTAGGAAATATACAGAAATAGTCAGAATAAACTGAGAGCGTGAGCATGGTTCCCACACCATGCTCAACATCATGACAGAGCCCCGCCTTTAATGGGTGGATTCCAGACCCCTCAACATAACATCACAAGAGAAAAAAAAAATAAAATAAAAAAAGAACAGAAAAATCACCCTTCCAGGGAGGGTGGTGGCAAAAACAAGGCCAGGTGGGTCAAAACCAATCTCTTGCTCAACAGAGACTAATAAAATAAGACAAGTCAGGTGGCCTACCAAAATCCCAGGGCCACCAGGCCAGAAGGCAAGGCAGCTCAGGTAGTCTGCTGGAGTCCCAAGACCACCAGATGAAGAGTTGAAATGTGTCAGGTGGCCTCCCAGAGTGTCTGAGCCACCCAAGCAGAAGGCATAACCCATCGGGTCGTCTCCCAGCATTCCAAAACCAGCAGACCAGAGAACATAATCTGTCGGGTGGTCTCCCCGCGTCCCTAAGCCATCGGACCATGGAGCAAGATGCATCCCCTCCTGGAGATGGCAGCTGGAAAATGTGCCCTTTATGGACCGCGGGGGCTGAAGCATGGATTCAGTGAGCCAGTAGCTGGGGAGTGTTGGCACCCAACGGTGACTGCTGACCAGCGGCAAACCCCGATGACGATGTCGGCTGACCAGTGGAGAAACCAGACAGCAATGACGGCTGACCAGCGGAGAAACCAGACGATGAGGACTGCTGACCAGCGGCAAAAGCCAGATGAAGAGGACTGTTGACCAGCAGCGAAGTCAGACAAAGACGACTGCTGACCAGTAGCAAAACCAAATGAAGAGGACTGCTGACCAGTGGCAAAGCCAGACAAAGACGACTGCTGACCAGTAGCAAAACCAAATGAAGAGGACTGCTGACCAGCGGCGAAAGCAGATGAAGAGGACTGCTAACCAGCAGCGAAACCAGATGAAGAAGACTGCTGACCAGAAAAAAAAACAGGCGAAGACTGCTGAGCAGTGACGAAACCAAGCAAGCATGAATCTGTCGACCATGAATCTGGTGACTCTGCTGCTGCAGCCCAAGCAGCAGGCATGATGGCAGGTGAAACTTCAGCCGTGACTACAGGAACTGGCGGAACCTCAGGCGTGATGGCAGGAACCGGCGGAACCCCAGATGTGGTGGCCAGAGCTGGCGGAACCCCAGATGTGGTGGCCAGAGCCGGCGGAACCCCAGATGTGGCAGCAGGAGCCGGTGGAACCCCAGATGTGGCGGCAGGAGCCGGCGGAACCCTAGACGTGGCGGCAGGAGCTGGTGGAACCCCAGACGTGGTGGCCAGAGTTGGCGGAAGCCTAGCCATGTGTAATGGAGCCAGAGAACGCCTCACCAATCGCACCGGGTCCAGAGATGTTGAAACCAGGGGACACTCAGTTGTCAGCACAGGTTTCAGAATACTAAGGGCATTTCTCTCCCGTCCAAGATGTGGCCACGGTGCTGGAACAGGAATCTCTGGAACAGCAGGCTCCTCCATTACCGTCAGTTCCCCTCCCGGCTAGGCAGACACTCAGAAAAAACAGAGGGGGAAATGGGAGATGCAGGTGAAGATGGATGGATGGACGCAGCAGCAGGTGGTGAGAACCCAGTCAAAGTGGATGGCTGTTGCTGAGCCCACCCACTGGGAACAAGGCAAGACCTCTCATTTATAGATGTTACAGAATGAAAATGTACTTGCCTTAGTTCCCGCGCAGTTGTGGTTGCTGCTGCTGAAGGCCCAGGCAAATCCCTTTTGGTGGCTGCAGGGATCGCTTGGTGAGGAGGTGTGGACCACTGCTCGGGAGGAGGAGGCGAGGCTGGTGATTGACGAGCAGCTGTTGAAACAATGACCATCTCAGGAGACGCTGAAGGATCCACCACTGAGACAATTTGCAGCACGGCAATGGACGTGGGCACCCATGCAGCAAATGTGGGAGCCGGCCCTGCAGGCATGATGATGGGTGAAACTGGAGATGAGGTGGCAGGAAGCTCAGCAGCGGGTGCCGATGCCATGGAAGAGAGGGGGACAGCAGCAGCAGATGAGGAGGAAGAAGGGGCTGACAACAGGACAACCAATGAAGAGGAACTTGAGGATGAAGAGGAGTCTGCTGCTGTGTTACTTTGATGCGGCAAAGGAACTGCTACTGGGGGAGTGACGTATGTTTTCCGCTCCACTGCTGCTGAGACTGCTGAAGAAGAACCAGGCAAACTGCTCCGTGTGGGGGCTGAGTTCGACTGGCAAGGAGCAGCCAGGAAGCGGTTGAGGCTGGAGCTGGAGGACGGCGTGGAGAGAATCCCGGAGCTGACGAGTGGCGAGAAGGTGAAGGTGTCTGCACCACGGGACACTTCATCGTCAGCACAGGTACAGGCGGGGGAGATCTTCTCACCAATTCGCGGCGTTCCGGAGCTGGTGAGCGACAAGAGGCTGCAGGCATCTGCACCAGGAGACGCTTCTTCGTCGGCTCAGGTACAGATGGGGAAGCACTTCTCACCAGCCTGCGGAGGATATGTTGTAGATTAGGAACCGAGGTGAGGAGACCCGTGAGTTCTGGATAGCTCCGCAAGCTGGGGTATGTCTCCATTACCTCTGCCGCAATATCCAGATTCTTCAAGGCCTCCTTGGGAGTGTGGGAAGTATGAGCGTCCGAGATTAAGTCCTTCACTAATCTCGCAGCCCAACACAGCCCCTCGTCCAGGCCGTATTGACTAGAGTCCATAACTGAGGGACTTCAGGTGGAGAGGCGGGTCGCTGAGGACAGAAAATGGATAGGTCTCGTACCCATGGAAACAAACCCAGATGCGGAGTTTGCTCACTCTCCCTTGCTGCAACAGTCCATAACCAATACTCCTCCTCTGGGTCGGAAGAGCTGCGGGCTGTGGCCACCAAGTCCCGCAGGTGAATCATGGAATTAAATTCCTCCTGTATTAACTGCTCGCAGCCAGCCATACTGAACAACTCTGGAAGTCTGCTGGGTCCTCACTGGTGAAAAAAATGCAGGTAGGGAAAAGTGAAACTCACAGTCCGCTGGGTCCAAACTGGCGATGTCCTTCTTTTATGAACTTGTCCCTCCAGTACGGAATGGAGACCCAAACGCAGGAGCTGTGAGTTGCAGTGGTTTAATAAAAAACACAAAAAGATTTATTTATTTTTATTTTTATTTTGTGTACTTTATTGATCCCCAGAGGGGAAATTCAGGGAATCCACCTGGATGGATGAAGCAGCCACAGTACGGCGCTATCCCTTCACCATTCACACACACATTCACACTTAGGGCCACTTTAGAGTCTCCAATTAACCTAACCTGCATGTTTTTGGCCTGTGGAAGGAAACCGGAGAAATCCCGGAGAATGTGCAAACTCCAAACAGATCACCGTTGGTCAGGGGGTGGGATTGAACCCGGGAACCCATGGCCAAGGGTGAGTTGTTGTGCTGCCGCAGTGCTAACCACTGCACCACTTTATAGGGCAGGAACAAAACTTGGAAGGCTTTGGTAGGACAGGCAGGATAACGAGAAGGCTGAATACCAAACAGGAAGGCTAAGGAACAGCCTGAAGCATGTGTAACACACCGGTTTGACAAAGTAGGACATCTCTCCGAACTGCGGGGCGGCGTCCTTTAAATAGAGCAAAGGGAAATTAACAAAGATGAGAAAAAAGTGTGGATAATCAAGAGACAAGAGTGAGGATAATGAACCAAAATAATGACAGCTGTGGCAACTGCAAAACTGAGCTAGTAGGAGAGAACGGACATAAACAAAGGACACTGTCAAAATAAAAGCACAGGAGAAAAATGACAACCGAGATCCAAACAAAGTAATACACAGGGAGAAAATAACCCACCAAGGCAAGGACAAGGTGGAATACACAACCAAGAGATACTAATAAATGCTAATAAATACCAACATTTCAAAAAGAGAACTGAAGGCGAAGGCGAGAGGAGGCTCATGTCCAAAACAGGCAGATATAATTTATAATACAAGACCAGATGGCCAAAGAAGCATAATATTAATGAACAAGACTATAATGACTAAACTAAGATTAAGATAATAAGACAACACATAACAAACAGAAACAGAGAGCAACACAAATGACATAATACAGGCTAAACTTTAATCAAATTCAATAATAAAACTGAGGTAGGAAAAGTATGGAAAATAGTCAGACTAAACTGAGAGTGTGAGCATGGTTCCCACACCATGCTCAGCATCATGACACATGCCAAGAAAGAGTACTACAGATGCAATGGAATTTCCCCATTGTGGGACGAATAAAGGCTTGTCTTATCTTATCTTTAAGAGTACTGATGGAGAAGTATAGAGAAGGTCAGAAGGAGTTGTTCTGTGTCTTTGTGGATCTAGAGAAAGCATATGATAGGATGCCAAGAGAGGAAGTGTGGTACTGTATGAGAAAGTCAGGAGTAGCAGAGAAGTATGTGAGGGTGGTGCAGGACATGTAGGAGGACAGCGAGATGGTGGTGAGGTGTGCTGTAGGAGTGACAGATGGATTCAAGGTGGGGGTGGGGTTACATCAGGGATTGGCTCTGAACTCCTTCTTGTTTGCCATGATGATGGACAGGCTGACAGATGAGGTCAGGCAGGAGTCTCTGTGGACCATGATATTTGCAGATGATATTGTGATCTGTAGTGAGAATAGGGAGCAGGTGGAAAAGAACCTGGAGAGGTGGAGGTATGCTCTGGAGAGAAGAGGAATGAAAGTCAGTAGAAGCAAGACAGAATGCATGAGTGTGAATGAGAGGGGAGGCAGGTGTAACGGTGAAGATGAAAGGAGCAGCGGTAGTGAAAGTAGATGAGTTTAAATACCTGGGCTCAACCATCCAAAGCAATGGAAAATGCACAAGAGAAGTGAAGAGAGTGCAGGCAGGGTGGAGTGGGTGGAGACGAGTGTGGGTGATTTGTGACAGAAAGGTAGCAGCAAGAGTGAAAGGGAAGATTTACAAGATGGTAGTGAGACCTGCTATGATGTATGGTTTGGAGACAGTGGCGCTGACAAAAAGACAGGAGGTGGAGTTGGAGGTGGCAGAGTTGAAGATGCTGATTCACATTGGGAGTGACTATGAGGGACAGGATTAGAAATGAGTATATCAGAGGGACAGCTCAGGTTGAGTGGTTTGGAGACAAAGTAAGAGGCAAAACTGAGATGGTTTGGACATGTGCAGAGGAGGGATAGTGGATATATTGGACAAAGCATGCTGAAGATGGAGCTGCCAGGCAGGAGGAAAAGAGGAAGACCACAGAGAAGATTCATGGACATAGTGAAGGAGGACATGGAGAGGGTTGGTGTTGCAGAGGAAGATGCAAGGGATAGGGTGAGATGGAGGCAGATGAGCCGCTGTGGCAACCCCTAAAGGAAGCAGCTGAAAAAGAAGAAAAGCAGCTTGCAATTTGAATAATGTTCAAGGTCCTACAATAATGTTAAAGGTCCTAGGATATAGGTCCTACTCAAGGACCTATATTGAGAATGGGTGTGTGACGTCACCCGATGGAAAAACTGCAATGAATTGTGGGAAAGGTGGTCTGCCTGTCTTTGTTTATGAGTGTGCGATGACAGCCTAGATATGGGACATGAAAATGAGTGGTGTCTGAAGGTGAAAAGAATCTGTCTTGATTAAACTATCGTCGGCCTCCGTCGGTCTATGATGACCATGGAAGAGAATCCTAAACGTCTACTCTGCTGGAACAGCACCGCCTGTGGCTGAACAGGCCGATGCACACCGGTGTTCTACCTTCCAGCGTTGGGCATTGGTAGGATTCAAGCCTGGGCAGGAAGATATGGAGGACAAGATGTTACCCATGCAGCATGTCCCCCCTCTCCACGTCACTGATGAATCCAAAGGAACAGCAGGGCTGCTACAGTTTGGCACCAGTGCCGTCGCAGGAGCTGCCAGAACGATGTTGAGCACAACAGAGAACTGCCTTAGGGGCTCCGACTCCGGATTTTTCCTCAGGGTTGACTCCCGAAGCCTTTCCCGTGACCGGGTGTGCTGCAAGGCAGCGGAGGTTTGAAATCAGGGTTTACCTTCCCCTAGATGGGCTACCTTCCCAGGTTGACGAGCCACCATCTACCCGAAGCATCTGGTTTTAAGGCGCCAGAGATCCGCCCTCGCCCCTTCTCCTATTAGTAAAAGCAGTTCCGCCGGGCTTAGAGACTAAACCACACGGGCAGGCTAGGAGTTGGACTTAGTTGTCAGAGGCTTTTCGAGACGCACGCCGTAAGGAGCATTTTATGAGCACTGGGAGCTTAACCCCAGTGCCGCTCCTAGCTATGACAACCTTGGAACCGATTAAACTATCACAAAGAAAAAAAAAAAAAAACCTGGACAAAACTATGGATTAAACTATCACAAAGAAAAAAACCTGGACACAAACTGCTCCACGTGGCACTGGAAGGGAATTCCCAGAGCTCTTGTTGTTGCCTTCATTACCCATGGATTTAAAATCAGCTGGGTACTGAAGTCCATAGAATGTTTGGTATCATTAGATTCAGCAGCTTCTCCTCTTTTAGGTAACTATAAAAATGTACTGGTCAAGGCAGTATTTACTCATTGTTTTCATCCTGTCCCACATCCCAAAACAGGTTAAAAATCGTTTTTAAACTTTAACGTTTGTGCTGAAACACACTTTTGCACTTGTTTTGTAAACATTATGGTTTAACCTTTGAGTAACAATTGGAAAAAAAAAATCAGTATCCTGATTTAGTATGTTTTTATAGCGGCTAATTATACCAGTAATTTTTTCAGTATGTCAGCGAGAGCATCAGACTTATTAAATCACATTACTTGATTAGTATTTAATGTCCTGTTGATAATAATGTGTACAGTATATACTTATCAAGCATCATATGACAAATTTGAACATAAATCCAACATTTCACTGCTGGGACTGAGAAATGCCTGTAGCTGCAGAGACACATGCTAGTGCAGAAAACTGTGTAGATTGCTGAGAGATCATTGGGAGAGCAATGAGATCATTGAGTGCTACTTGACCGCGCAATGATCTTGTTGTTCTCCTAATAATATCTCAGCCATATTTCAGTGATCCCTCAGCAATCTTTCAATGAATGCCAAATTTTTCCACTCCAGAGATACAGGTGGCAGAGAGATCTTTGAGAGTTTGTTGAGAGATCGCTTTCCTTTGGTGGTCGTTGAGAAGATTGTTTTGGACTGAGCCAAAACTTTGAGGAGCGTGGAGATCAATGAGGATATTTGAGAGATCTGGCTATTTTTCCCCCTTCACTCAATGATTTCCACCCATATAAAGGGTTTGAGGTAGCCTTTCTTGTGTTCAGTATATTATTCCTGCACCATCAGGTAACTTTGCATGTTATCAAGGGGATAGGTCTTTTTGTGCTTTGGAATTACAAACATAAGAAATTGGATGAATTATTATTGTAATAAATCAGAGTATTATGGCCAAAATGTGGACATTTGGTTTGTTCTCTATGAGTCTGAGAAAGCATCCAGCAATAAACAGTTTGACCTTTTTAAAATGCTAAGTGTTTGCTGCGTTACTGTTGTTTGGTAGTGCCAGCATATTATAACAAAACAACTAGTAGCCTGTTGCACAACAAGAAACATTTTACATTAAATTTTATTGTCAGCACATTTGTGACATGCCACCTTTTCTGATTAATACAGTATATAGAAAATCAATTAGTCCACTGAGTTAGATGTAAAGTCACATTTTTGAAAAGTGCAGTTTTATATTTTGTTGTCACTTTGACGTGCCTTCCCCACACACACACACACACACACATATATATATACTGTATATATATATATATATATATATACAGTATATATACAGTATATATATATAACAGCGGTTGCCTGTTGTTTGTCTGCTCACATTTCCACATTGCCATTTTCTAGCTGGTTGTTTTTATTCAGCACAAGACAGCAGCCAATATCCCTCTTGGCCTTTTCACTACAACAGTACAAACCAGTCAATATTGGCAGGAGAATATTTTCCTGCCCCTAGTTGCCACAGTATCAATACTTGAGGACGATAACAGGAGCCAGAGTAAATGAACAGAGATCTGTAAAGAAAAACTAAACCTGAGACCTCTTTGTGGTGCAAAATTGGCCACCACAAAGGAATTAATGACGGATCCTTCTAGCATAATTGTCTAATTATGCCGGGCAGATGGGGCACTGCTTTAACTAGGACACATTGTGCTACCTCTCCAGACTCTCCACAACAAAAGGCAAACCAGTGTGACAGCCTCTTCAGCAGTGAGTGGGAGGGAGAGTGAAAGAAAGAAAATGGAGAGAGGAGAGAAGGGAGAAGTGGGGGGGGGGGGGGGAGTGGGCCTGTCACTAAGCCATTCCTCCACTCGATATGTTACCACAGAAACAAATGTATGGTGTAAACACTGCGTGGATCACAGCTCCTGGGAGGTGAATCACTGCAGTGTAATGAGGTTGCTTTACATGCTGCTTCTCAGCTTCCCACCCAGGCTAACTCAATACTTAAACCCTCTAATTAAAGAGAATCGGCCACTCGATAATTGATCACATTGGCTGTGTCGGCGTATGCCTTCACTGCAAGGCTCCATGCCACTGTTTATTAGTGTTATCTGCCTGCTTTGTCTCTTGGGAGGGGAGAGGGAAGGGAAGCGCTACAGATGAAGGGGCAGGTAGAGTTGAAGCAAAGGTAAACGTGTAAAGAAATTAAATTTGAAAAATTGAATTGTGCTGTTGAAAGGTGCTGTGGAGGCAGTGCAGCAGTGGGAGAGAATATCACATCGTAGTTTTTGTCGCAGGGATTTTATCTGTGTACATGCCAGTTAATGGTAAAACTGCTTGGTTATGTGAGCTTACAGTCAAGGTCGCTACCTCTAAATACCACATCAGGTGTAATCTTGCCTTAAAGGTTGTCAGCACTCCAACACCTCCAACATGGCTACTATTCTTAGAATACTCGCTGTACTTCAGAGTAAGATGGTAACAAGTTACATTTACTCAACTACTGTACATGTAGTCAAGTAACTTCACAAAACTGCAATGTAGTGTGTAGTTTTATCGTAGGATTTTTTTTTTCCTTTTTCTTAACCCCCTTTACACAAGGGTGGAAATCATTGAGTGATGAAAAATGGCCAGATCTCTGAGCAATCTTTCACTGTCTAGCAATGGCAAAGATCCCTCAGTGATTTCTCAATGATCTTCTAGTGATCTCTACAACCTCAAAGTTTTGACTCAGCCCAAAACAATCTCTCAATGATCTCTTAAGGAGCGTTCAACAAGCTCATCGATCTCCTAGTGATCTCTTGGAAAACTCCAAAGCAGTCTTTCAACGAACTCTATTGGTCTTTGATTGAATGCTCAGCGATCCTTCACTGACCTCTCAGCCATCTCTACCTTTGGGGTGGAAAAGTTTGGCATTCATTGAAAGATCCCTGAGAGATCACTGGGAGATTGATGAGATTGTTGTGCTCTCCTTGAGTGCTCTTTGACTGCTCATTGATCTCCTAACGATCTCCCAAGCATTTACACAGAAACTACTTTTTTGGCTTTAGGAGATGGTTGAGAGATCAGGACAGTTTTTGAGCTCTTAATGGTCACCCAATGATATCAGTCTGTGTGAAGGAGCCTTATTAGATACATAAGGACAACAAAGAATTTTTTCTCACGTAGATTTAGTCATACTCTACTGTTTACATTTAATTTCACTGATACTAAAACTGGTTAAAA
This sequence comes from Pholidichthys leucotaenia, assembly GCA_020510985.1. Taxonomy (NCBI): domain Eukaryota; kingdom Metazoa; phylum Chordata; class Actinopteri; order Cichliformes; family Pholidichthyidae; genus Pholidichthys; species Pholidichthys leucotaenia. Next base: position 392,011,867 of record CM035836.1, on the reverse strand, counting down.
TGTGCTTGTTTATACCATAACATCTTGTTCTTATCAGAAATTGCTGCATGTTAGCCATTTAGTGAATTTATAGTTTTATTTGATTTAAATTGGAGTTTTTTTTCTGTTCTTGCTCAAAAAATATTTCTTCCTTTTTTAAATTAGAGGATATGTATGCGGACATTTTGTATTTTTGTCAGACTAACACATCTAAGAGAAACACCTCATAAGTTGGTAGTCACAAATTTACAAAAAAAAATTTCAAATTTACAAATAAACAGTGGTATGTTTATCTGAAAAAGTCCCAGATTTACATATATAAAAAGTCACAGATTTATAAAGAAAAAAGTCAACTTTAAAAGAAGAATTTCTTGAATTTTTCAAAAACCATGCAAATTCATGAGTGTAAAGTCTCAAATGTGCAAGAAAATTCACAAATTTATGATAAAAACCACAGCTAATTTAAAAAAGTAGCAAATTTGTGTGTAAAAAGTTATACATTTATAAGTTTAAAATTTAATGAGGGGAAAAAGTGGTAAATTTATAAGAGAAAAAACATTTTTGAAAAAATGCAATTTTATGAGAGTCATAAATTGATGAGAGTAATGTCATATTTCAGACTAGTATGGGATCCAAATGCAGGGTATGCACACACAGAAGCAAGAGTTGCTGCAAGAAATATCTTTTTAAACAGGTAAGTGGTGATTCTGTTAGGCCTACACGGCGGGTTAATCAGCCTGCAGGGAGAGGAGAAGGAGATGGTAAGGGAAGGCAGTTCAGTGAAGGTGAGTATGATGGAATTGCTTAGCAGGTGAGGGCGCCTGCTTGGTGGTATTGAGCATCTTGCAGGTGAGGATTTCCAACAGGAGGAATGTGGGCCAGAGATGATCAAAAGTAGGAGTCCCCCAACTTGGAGGTAAGGGTGAGGTTTGAGTCCAGTTAATAGTCCAGATCCAGATGTTGCTTATTTTCCAGGTGAGGCTCAGAGTGAGGCAGTTCCTGAGGCAAGGAGGTGGTTATGGATGTTGTGATTAATGTCCTGTGCTTATGCGAGTCTGTCTTTGAGGTGGCCAGGTAGATGCAGAAGTATGGAGCTGAGAGAGGTTGTTGCTAGCGATGTTTTGCTCGATACCGCCCACTCAGCACTGGCACGGAAGTGTCGTGAGCAGAGTGTCGAGCACTGTGTCAACATGGCCATAGTCACGTGACCGTAGCGAACAAGACCTTGTTGTCACATCACGTGATTTGAGACCTTGCGAGAAATTTGAGAGGGCTGGGCATTGCATACATCAATAGTGAAGGATTTAAAAGGGGTCTGATTCATCACTCAAACTGAGGGTTTTTTGAGAGAAGGAGATTTGTTATCATCATTGCATTCGCTGTTTGAGTAGAAGTCAGGGACAGTATTACACAAGTTAGAATTAGGTTTAGGTTTAGTAACATTAAACAACACATTACATGTACTAAATATTACGCATACTGTAGATACATTAGTGGTGATGAAACTGAGGCCTTATAAAACAATGAACAACTTTGATACGGTTGGTTCATGATCGACACAGTGTTATGAAACATTTAATAAAGAGTGCCATCTGGTGATTGTTTCATGAGGTTGCTTGTTTCATGAGGCCTCGGTTTTAGCATCACTAGTTGCTGCTGGTTGAGCATGAACCAAGGAGATTAAAGCTGCAGGGATGAGCAGGAGACATAGAACTTAGATTCACAAATGTTTGTAGTTCAGCAGCAGTGACAAGGGCAGGGTTTACTGCCTAACAACAGGCGACTTTCACACCTCGGCTCGTGCAAAGCATCATGGGAACGTGGCTACCAAACATGCTTTATCGATACATTTAATTTATGGAAAGTTCCTGATCTACGAGCATATTGTATGCGTAGGGGTCTTCCCGGTTGTACCCGCAAATGCAAGGGTGAACTAGTTGCGCTTGCATTCGCGGCCACGTTGCAGAAATTGGCCAAAATGGCCCCCCTGTATGTACGTTGACATAGCAGATTTTTTGTTGTCAAAGGACCAAGCACCCTTACTTGCGAGACTCTGAAACGACTACAAAGAAGGTAAGCGAGTGTTTTTTTTTTTTTGTTTGTTTGTTTTTTTGTTACTTATTTGTACCCGTAGGTAGACTTGGTTTGCAGTCTGGTGACAAGCCACCGGCTGCTGGTCACTGCGTGCGCGAGCGCCCTAAACCTACATGTTTTTGGTGTGCGGGAGGAAACCGGAGAAATCCCGGAGTAAACCCGCGCAACACGGGGAGAACATGCAAACTCCACACAGCTCACTGTTGGTCGGGGGCTGGAATCGAACCCACGATCTCATGATCCCCGCGATCCCCCGGCCGAGGGTAAAACTGTGCTGCCACAGTGCTAAACCACTGTGCACCGTGCAGCAGTTTGACAGCTCAACTTTGGTTTTGTCATTTTGAGTAAATTTCACTACAAGGCATAGCCTGCTTACTTAGATCTATAGGTCGATACTACTATAGTTTAAGTACCACACGTTTTCAATGATTTGCGATTTTATTTTATACCAGCCTACTTATCAGTGGCCTTAATTACATGTGTGTGTAGATCAAGCTTCATTACCAATATACAAAGAACTATATCGTAGATCCAGGCTTGCCTGTCTGTACCTACTACTTCAGGGTTTGGACTCGTGTCAATTAGGCTAGAACTTGAACAATACACAACACTATTTAATTATGTTATAATATAGACTTACTGCTTTAATCCAACAATTACGTCCGTCCAGATCCTTCAGCTCCGTGGGGAATGTATATAACGTGAATGGCGGCGGACATGTGCACACACTGGTCCCGAAGTTACACGCATGTATGCAACAAGTTTGCTTTTTCCACTGCTCTAGATGATACATGCCGTTCCCACACTTCACTATGGCACAATGTGCACCTAGCTTAACAGAGATTTAAAGCTTAAAGCAGACTTTAAGCGGCAATTGTTCAGGTGTGACAGTACTGTTTGTATACAAAAGCAAGCCGGCTACCGGAATGTTTGGTAGTCGTGAACTTTGAACTCACGTAGTCCGCACATGCGCACTCGTGATGCGGAAGTCGCTTATCCCATGGAGAGCCCATCCCAACTGAGACCTCTTACACACAGGATCCTTGATTACTTGCAGGTGTGGCTAATCAGCCAGCTGCAGCTGCTCAGCACTCCTTGGCCCTGATGAGAGATTCTTTCTTACTCTTGTTCAAGTAGGTTTTTTGGTGGCCACTTAATTATAGGTGAGTAATTAACTTCATAGGATAATAATATTTTTTACCTGAGCGCCATTTCTGGATACTCTACCCACCACTGTTGCACTCGTATTTGGACAAGTCAGACTTCTGTGACTACAGTGCTAGCTGGATCTTATTCACTGTGTAAAAACGGTTTAGGGAACAGGATGAAATAGCGTGAAAGCAAATTAGTTTTGTAGAGAAAGACGAGCACTGAGAGTGGTGTTATGTTATGGCTTAAACTCCCATGTTATCACTTCATTATGTTTTGACTCTCTCTTAGACCTCTGCATTGACGATCTGTCCCTGGACAACTTCACAGTTCACAGCCGCACTGGCATTACGTACCACAGTCTGCATGGTGGGCTCTACCTTTAAAGACTTTTGATTGAAAATCTTGAAATGATTAAAATGAAGTCAAATCAAAGTTAATGTAATTCATAATCTGATGTAACAATTGCCAGCTACTGTATAATATTTACTTTTCAAAAGCAGTTTTTGAAAATGTTGACAAAGATGTGCTTTTTTTGGCTCAGATATTATTGCCTTATAAAACAGTATAAGGACTTTCTCAAATGTATGAGTAAGGGTTATAAGGATATCTGCAAGGGGTCAATATTAGATTTTAAAGCTATTTTTAAGTGTAAGAAATTACAGTATGTAGAGCATGTTTTCAGTTTATTTTTCACCACATCACTAATCCTGTCAGTTTTGCCTAATCAAATAGTAGTTATTGACCCACACACTTTACACCTGGGTTTATGGCTGTGAATAAAGCAGGTGGACGGGAAGTGACAGGCCGTCCATTGACCATCCAGAGCACCTCTGACTTATAGATTTCCTCTGACTCCCTCTGAAGTGGGGTAATTGCTGAGTTTCAGGAATTGATTAATGGAAAGTAAATGTATCATCAAGGCCAGGACTGGGAGGGAGCGCACTGTCAATATTACATGGTGAGATGACAGAAGTAGAAAAAAACAGGGCTGCTGGAATAATATAACATAAAGCAGTGTGTATTTGTGGTAAGTGGGTCTGGAGTACACCTGCAGAGCTGAAGGAAGTTATTAAAGCTAGACCTGAACAGGTGTGGGGGAGCCGAGGAAGATTTATGACTGCAGTCACTATTTGAGCTAATTTGTTCTGAAAAGTTTTCAGTTTTTTAAATTATCATTTTACTACATTTTTTAAATTAATAATCTAATCATCAAAATTCAATCATTTTAAAAATAGTCCTGCATTTATTTAGTATAAATGCAACAAGATCAGTTTATAGTTATTTTAAACAGCAGGGGTCCTATTATGAGGATCAACAGTGAGTTTTTACACCACGCTTACCACCTTGCAACAGTGCTTTTGTTAGTTTCTGTCAGCGCATTGTCTGTTTTTTACATTTTGTGTTGTGCCATCTAATTACCAGCAGACAGTGCACTGACTTTGCCCTGGAAAGAGGTTACTCATTTCAAAGAGGTGTAGCAGCATGCTATCTCATATGCATCGGTATTTTGGGGCATTTTATGACAATGCGCTTTTGATCAGGAAAAAGGAGGTCTGTCATCATAAGCACATTGTTTAATGCTATTTCATCAGCACGTTTTGAAGTTGCGCAGCTCAGGAGCTCATGAGGAAACAGCATGCACTGGAATTTCCAGTTATTTTAATGGAGACAGACAGAGGAGCCTCTTAAAGAACTGTCACGCCGCGCCGTTCATCAGCGGCGCCACCTGCTCACACACCTGATCCTCATCAGCGGCGAGGGATAAAAGCCGCCTCGCCCGGAGGCTCGGCCTGAAGCCGTCAGGCTTCGTTCCCTCACCGCCGTGAGCATACCTTTCTTCAGCATCGCTATTCTGGGTAAGAACCCTTACCTCCTTTTCCAGTCTGCTCCCCTGTGCACAGGTGGATTCCCCGGCGGCGGACATCTCCGTTCCATCGCCCATCCTTCGCTGCTGCACGGAGCTCTCCAGGTGGCTGTCTCCCGGGCTACGTTCCCCTTGCTGTGCCAGCTATCCTGACAACTCAAGTAAGATCTTCTCTTGCCATAATTCATCCTGTGTTGGTGTATGCCCGTCACCCTCTCCCTGTGCTCTCTCCATAGGGTTGCTCGGCCGAACGGTCATCTGCCTCTGTGCCTGAAGCAGACGCCACCACCAACACATCTGCATCCCGCAGACACACACTCATTCACCCCTGCTGTTAATAAACTCTTTGAACTACTCTAAGCCTGTGTGTGCGTGTCTCCTGAGCCGTGCGTTATGTCAAGAACAAGTTACAGGGTCTGTGAGAGCCAGAAATCTTGCTTGTTTGTAGGTGACCAAATACTTATATATATATAGTATATATACTGTATATATATATATATATATATATATATATATACCTATGATGAAAATTGATGACCTCTCTCATCTTTTAAGTGGGAGAACTTGCACAATTGGTGGCTGACTAAATACTTTTTTGCCCCAGTGTATATATACTGTATATATACAGTATATATATATATATATATATATATATATATATATATATATATATATATATATATATAAAGATAAAGATGAGAGAGGTCTCCAATTTTCATCATAGGTATATCTCAACTATGAGAGTCAAAATGAAAAAAAAATCCAGAAAATCACATTGAAGGATTTTTAATGAATTAATTGGTAAATTCCTCAGTAAAATAAGTATTTGGTCACCTACAATCAAGCAAGATTTCTGGCTCTCACAGACCTGTAACTTCTTCTTTAAGAGGCTCCTCTGTCCTCCACTCGTTACCTGTATTAATGGCACCTGTTTGAACTCGTTATCAGTATAAAAGACACCTGTCCACAACCTCAAACAGTCAGACTCCAAACTCCACTATGGCCAAGACCAAAGAGCTGTCAAAGGACACCAGAAACAAAATTGTAGACCTGCACCAGGCTGGGAAGACTGAATCTGCAATAGGTAAGCAGCTTGGTGTGAAGATATCAACTGTGGGAGCAATTATTAGAAAATGGAAGACATACAAGACCACTGATAATCTCCCTCGATCTGGGGCTCCACGCAAGATCTCACCCTGTGGGGTCAAAATTATCATGAGAACGGTGAGCAAAAATCCCAGAACCACATGGGGGGGACCTAGTGAATGACCTGCAGAGAGCTGGGACCAAAGTAACAAAGGCTACCATCAGTAACACCAGACGTGTCCTCCTGCTTAAGCCAGTACATGTCCAGGCCCGTCTGAAGTTTGCTAGAGAACATTTGGCTGATCCAGAAGAGGATTGGGAGAATGTCATATGGTCAGATGAAACCAAAATAGAACTTTTTGGTAAAAACTCAACTTGTCGTGTTTGGAGGAGAAAGAACACCATACCTACTGTGAAGCATGGGGGTGGAAACATCATACTTTGGGGCTGTTTTTCTGCAAAGGGACCAGGACGACTGATCCGTGTAAAAGAAAGAATGAATGGGGCCGTGTATCGTGAGATTTTGAGTGAAAACCTCCTTCCACCAGCAAGAGCATTGAAGATGAAACGTGGCTGGGTGTTTCAGCATGACAATGATCCCAAACACACCGCCCTGGCAACAAAGGAGTGACTTCATAAGAAGCATTTCAAGGTCCTGGAGTGGTCTAGCCAGTCTCCAGATCTCAACCACATAGAAAATCTTTGGAGGGAGTTGAATGTCTGTGTTGCGCAACGACAGCCCCAAAACATCATTGCTCTAGAGGAGATCTGCATGGAGGAATGGGCCAAAATACCAGCAACAGTGTGTGAAAACCTTGTGAAAACTTACAGAAAACGTTTGACCTCTGTCATTGCCAACAAAGGGTATATAACAAAGTATTGAGATGAACTTTTGTTATTGACCAAATACTTATTTTACCGAGGAATTTACTAATTAATTCATTAATTAAAAATCCTTCAATGTGATTTTCTGGATTTTTTTTTCGTATTTTTCGTATTTTGTCTCTCATAGTTGAGGTATACCTATGATGAAAATTGGAGACCTCTCTCATCTTTTAAGTGGGAGAACTTACCCAACTGGTGGCTGACTAAATACTTTTTTACCCCACTGTATATACAGTATATATGTATATATATATATATACTGTATATATATATATATATATATATATATATATATATATATATATATATATATATATATATATATATATACTGTATATATATATATATATATATATATATATATATATATATATATATATATATATATATACTGTATGTATATATATATATATATATATATACTATATATATATATATATATACAGTATATATATACACACTACAGTTCAAAAGTTTGGGGTCACTTAGAAATTTCCTTATTTTTGAAAGAAAAGCACTTTTTTTCAATGAAAATAACTTTAAACTAATCAGAAATACACTCTATACATTGCTAATGTGGTAAATGACTATTATAGTTGCAAATGTCTGGTTTTTGGTGTAATATCTACATAGGTGTATCGAGGCCCATTTCCAGCAACTATCACTCCGGTGTTCTAATGGTACAATGTGTTTGCTCATTGCGTCAGAAGGCTAATGGATGATTAGAAAACCCTTGTGCAATCATGTTAGGTCTGCAATGCTGTAATTGCTTTAAATGGAGGATTCTTTGATGAAAGCAAAGTTTGAAGGAAAAAAATTATTATTTCAAATACAAATCATTATTTCTAACATTGTCAATGTCTTAACTATATTTTCTATTCATTTTACAACTCATGGTGGTAAATAAGTGTGACTTTTCATGGAAAACACAAAATAATTGTCTGGGTGACCCCAAACTTTTGAACGGTAGTGTGTATATATATATATATATATATATATATATATATATATATATATATATATATATATAGCCATTTTGTCAGTATTTGAGCCAAAAAATCTTTAATAGAAAAAAGAAATTACATTTCTGTTATTAAGCCATATTTTCCACATGACATTTTGAGTGAAGTGGCCATTATTAAATTTGCTCAATAAGATACCACTCATTTGTATTTATGCTCTCACAGCAACCTCATCTTACCCTCAGACAAATAATTGCAGTTCTCCTTGGCCTAATGTTTCTGTACAGAATAATCTGATCAGTCTGTCATGTCTACATTGGCAGCAACCCATCTGGCATGTCACCAAAGTGAAACATATTATTACAAGGTGGGTGTAACTTCCTCATGCCAATCACAAAGTGCTGGTTTGGCATTTCTGAATTCCTGTGGCTGGCAGCTGTAAGCGATTTCTCTGACAACCTTTTTAAAGAAGCCTGCTGGGACTTTCCCACTATTAACAATTATTAAAAATGACTTAGCCAGAAAATTAGAAACCCCTACACATGTGATACACTCCATTGAAAGACTACTTTGTAATTTTGTTCTTGGCACTGTTGATGTGTTTTAATCCAGACAGACAGAATATTAGAAGTATTACATTCCAACATAGCACCACAAAGTACATTCTTAAAACAGACTACACTGTTTAATTACCAAAACACTGTAAAATAATTAAATATCAGATGTTGTATACTATTGTAATAGACAAATGCATCTGGATTAGGATAGAAATTTACAAGGCGGCCATGGAATATATAAATATGATGTATGCTAGACTTAATTTCAGTGCTGTATGTCATATTACAGCATCTGTTGTGAGTTATTAAAGGGTGTACAGGTGCATCTCAAAAAATTAGAATGTCATCAAAAAGTTGATTTATTTCAGTACTTAAATTTAAAAAATAAAATGCATATATTATTCATCCATTGACAGATCTTAAAAGTATTCACATGTTTTGGCAGCATGGTGATACAGTGGTTAGCACTGTTGCCTAACAGCTAGAAGGTTTCAAGTTCAACTCCCCAGGCTGGCAGGGGTGGGAACCTTTCTGTGTGGAGTTTGCATGTTCGCCTTGTGCTGTGTGGGTTTACTCCAGGAGCTCCAGTTTCCTTCCACAATCCAAAGACATGCATGTTAGGTTAATTGTGTCATGCGGTGACCCTCGCGGATCACCATAAGATGCCAAAAGTCCACCAGTGAGTTTTGCGATGATGGTGATTTATTAACACAACGAAACAAGACAAGACAAGACTGTGAGCCGCTCAGGGCAAAAACACACATAAATCAATACAAGGGCTTGCAGGGCTAACCCCAGCCACTACGAGCTAAACTGTGACGTGGCATAAAGCACGAACCTGACAAGAAGGTCAAACGACGCTCTGACAAGGAACGTTGACAAGGCTTGACGAGGTTTTGACAAGGTGTTGACAATGTCTGACAATATCTGACAATACTCCTGCAATCTTACTGCCGCTAGTGCCCGCTTAATAAAGGTGAACACTAACGAGCAGTAATGACAAACAGCTGACCAGCCTTGACAGACGGAAGCCCCACCGAGCACCTTCACAATAAGAGCCCGGTGAGGCCAGAATACAACCCACAGCTGTCAAGGCCGGCAGCGAGTTGAGCTCAGCCCGAGCGCGGACAGAACCCAGCGCTCGGGTCGTAACAGTACCCTCCCTCCGAGGGCGGGCTCAGAACGCCCCAAGGACCACCCTGCCCCTCCCCCCCCACCCCTCAGGGTGGGTGGCTGGGGGTAGGTGCGGAGGGAGAGAGACCAAACCCAGAAACAAAATAGTGACAAGAATAACCACATACAGGACAATGACGAGGATAACTATACAGATTAAATCAAAAAAATGCACATGGAGAAAACAAAAAACCAGAACTACTGGGTCAGAAACACTAAACACAAGACTATGACAAAATACCGAATATTCAAACCAGATGAAACACACAGAGGAAAATAAGGCAACAGTAGAACATAACATTTGCCAAGGATCCCCAAATAAGTTACTGAAAACACCAGACAGCACGAGAAAATCAAATCTTGACCGATATGTTACACAAGGAAATAACTTTCCCCCGTGTGAATTCCCATGAGAGTCTACAAAAAACCAAATACAGAAACAGGGCACTTACTGGCTCATACCTGACTACCCACGATACAAATTACGGCAACTGCAAGACATAACCATAACACAAAATACACAGGACAGCAAGGACAAAAGAAAAGACAGAACAAACACTGTGATGGATCAACACCAGAAAAACCACTACCCCCCCGACAGTTTATGCTGACCGGCGGAGACCAAGCGCCACAAGAACAGTTCAGGTGGTCTCCCTGCGTCCAACAGCCGGCGGGTGGTCATAGGATTTGGAACATGACCAGGCGGCTCACCACAGTCCAACGCCCAGCACATCCGCTCCTCTGGTGGTCGAACCAGGTCGCCCGAAGACACACACAACACGTCGGGTGGCCGACCCGAGGCGCCGAACCGGCGAAACAGTTCCTCAGGCGGCCGACCCGTGTCCCTCAGCCACCAGTCCCGGGGAAAAACAGCCCGCGGCGGCCTCCCTGACGAGGACAAAACTCGGGAGAGCCGGGGCAAGCGAACAGGAGCCCCCACGGCCCCCGGCGATGATGCACAGGGGCGGTGACTCAGTAGAGAGGACAGATGGCAAGGATGAGCCTGTAATCCGTTCAACGGCGAAAGGTCTGCAGCTCCTCCCCCGTCCATGGACCACGCTGGCGCTGCACCTCCGCTGGACCCCGATTGGGTCCCAGCTGCACCCACGTCGGACCCCAATTGGGCCAGAACCGCACCCGCGGTGGACCCCGATTGGGCCTCTGATGCACCCATGTCGGACCCCGATTGGGCCTCTGGCGCACCCACGTCGGACACCGACTGGGTCGGCGCAGCTCCGCTGACGATCTCCACCCCCGAACCTGGGACCTCCAACCTAGTGACCCCGACTGGTTCCACGCTGGCGACACTGCAACAAGGCTCACAGACAGGAAAACCGGGATCAGAATCACCGGTAGCAACAGAACCCAGCGAGACGAGCTCTGGCGCAGCAGCCGGCTGCTCCTCACTCGCCTCCCCGAGAGGCAGGCAAAAATGCTCCAACACAGGGGACAGAGACACAAGAGGGAGCACTTGCCTGCACTCGGATTCTGTTGCCACCCAGGACTCCGATGATCCAGGTTCAGGGCGGCGACTCTCGTCAGCAGGCTCGAACTCAGCTGCGTCAGGCTCCGCAGCTGGCAGGATGTCATCTGCAGCCTGAGGTTCCTCCCGCGCTGCTGTCCACACCAATGACCCGTATGGCGTGGGAGCAGGGGACACTCGACCCACTGGCTCGGACCGATCCGGCGAGGAAACCCGGGGACGCTTCATCGTCGGCTCAGGCTCCGGGCCGCAGTCTGCTCTTCTCCTCTGTCCACGACGTGGCTGCAGGGCCGGATCCAGGCTTTCCAGCACTGCAGGCCCCCTCTTCATCCGACGACGTTGGCCTGGCGTCGCGGACCGCTCAACGGGGGGGACACAGAGGCAGCAGGTTTAGTTTTTTTCTCTACAGCAGGTGGAAGGAGCTTGGGGGGCTGCGAACCCCGAACTCCGCCCCCAGGAGTCAGACAAGGCAGATTATAATCATGATGTAATAAATTATCATGCACTTGCCTTCCTTCCAGGGCAGAGATGGTTCCTGCTGTAGGGGACGTTGTTCCTTCTTCTCCCCGCTGGATGGCAACAGAGGGCCCCCTGGAAGGACGAGGTGGGGCCACTCTCAGCGGTTCGCTGATGGGCTTCGCCGGCAGCATGTCCAGCCGAGGATTCTGCTGAGGGTGACCTGGGCCGTTGCGCCGACGTCGTCGTCGGCCCCTAGATGGCGCGAACTCCTGGTCCAGCTCCGGGACAGGAACGGGACTCCAACGCGGGGAGCGAGGGTGCCTCCTCCTCTGCTTCCTGCTTTTTTCCTCCTCCAGCCCACGAAGTATCTCGCGCTGCGTAGTGAGTTCTTCCCTCCTCATAATCACCTCCGGGTGATCGTCGTAATGGAGGGGAAGGTTGTCCAGGAGATCCTCAGCGCAGTCTAGGTGCCAGCGCATATAGCTGGAGTTGACGTCGAAGGTAGCGGCGAGGAGCGTCCCGTCGACATACTCCAGCGCGCTCGCTAACTCCTTGCCCAGGCGCCGACCGTGGCCCCTGGATGACGGCATTCTCCCAGCAACTGACACCCAGACAGGGAAGAACAGTAGTCCAATTAAGGCAAGAACTCACGGTGAAAAAGGCGTCTCGGTGTGGTGTCTCCATTTAGACGACCTGGCAGGAGTATACTGTCATGCGGTGACCCTCGCGGATCACGCCAAAAGTCCACCAGTGAGTTTTGCGATGATGGTGATTTATTAACACAATGAAACAAGACAAGACTGTGAGCCGCTCAGGGCAAAAACACACATAAATCAATACAAGGGCTCGCAGGGCTAACCCCAGCCACTACGAGCTAAACTGTGACGTGGCATAAAGCACGAACCTGACAAGAAGGTCAAACGACGCTCTGACAAGGAACGTTGACAAGGCTTGACGAGGTTTTGACAAGGTGTTGACAATGTCTGACAATATCTGACAATACTCCTGCAATCTTACTGCCGCTAGTGCCCGCTTAATAAAGGTGAACACTAACGAGCAGTAATGACAAACAACTGACCAGCCTTGACAGGCGGAAGCCCCACCGAGCACCTTCACAATAAGAGCCCGGTGAGGCCAGAATACAACCCACAGCTGTCAAGGCCGACAGTGAGTTGAGCTCAGCCCGAGCGCAAACAGAACCCAGCGCTCGGGTCGTAACAAATTGTTTGTTTTAAATTATCCCTAGTTATCTGTCTCCTATAGGCCCTTGGAATAGAGGGTTGTTACTAGTAAAGCCTTTGAGTCGTCTTTGAGACTAGAAAAAGTGCTATATAAGTACAAGTCCTTATTCCTTACCCTTATGATATAGATCCATTATGCACAATATAGCTAATGAAAACCCCAAATTCAGTTTCTCCAAAAAATTATAATATCACATAAAATTAATTTTAAAAAATGGATTATTATTCCCCGCCAGTCAAAGATCGAAGGGGGATTATGTTATGTGGCAGGCCGTCTGTCCATCCGTCTGTCTCACTTTTGTAAAAGCAACTCCTCCTGCAGTGTTGTTCTGATTTTTTTGAAATTTGGTACCAGGGTTTGATATACACTGATGATGTGCATACTGCAGTTTGACTCTGATCGGATTATTTTTGCAGGAATTATAGACCTTGAGATCAAGGTCAGAGGTCAGTTTTTCCCTAAATCTTGTAAACACAATAACTACTTAAAGAAATGATGTAGGCTTTTCAAACCGCTACAGTAGTTGTATCTAAAACACATCTTGGATGACTTACACCCTGACCTGACTGTGGGTTTGGGATCCAAAGGTCAAAGTTAACATTCATTTTGCACTATCACTATACAATGGGTAAAGGTAGGGCCACCAAACCTGGTACACAGGTTCAGCTTGGGATCCTGACCTCTGACTATGGGTTTGAGATCAAAAGGTCAAAGGTTAAGGTTAACATTCCCTATGCCTTATTACTGTACAACGAGTAAAACTAGGGTCACCAAACTTGGTACACAGGTTCACCCTGTGACCCCGAAGGGTGATTATGGATTTGGGATCACAAGGTCAAAGGTCAACATCAAAATGGCTTATAAACTACTATCTCAACAATAAAGAAAGCTAGGGTCACCAAACCTGGTACACAGGCTCACCCTGAGACCATGACCTCTGCCTACAGGTTTGAGGTCAAAGGTGAAGGTTAGCACTCTCTATGCCCTCATTACTATAGAATGCATAAAGTTCTCGAGGGTTACAATACTTACTTGCTACACAGGTTCACGTCGGGATCCTGACCTACAACTATGGGTTGTATACTTTGTTGTGCATTCACGGATGATGAGTTTATCATAATTTTTTGGTTGTGCACCAATAATCACATTGAAAAGTTGAAAACTGCTTTCCTTCAGTAAGTACTGGGATCCTCAAAGAAAGGCGGGAGATATTGCACTCATCTCAGAGTGCTCTTGTTAATAGGAATAAGGGCCTGTAGTTATTATAGTGCTTTTCTAGTCACAAAGACCACTCAAAGTGTTTAACCTCTTGCACTCCGGTGTACCGCGGGCGGGCACGTCTCTGCTTCCTAGAGCGCACGAGGGCGCACGAGGGCGCTGCGTCCTAGAGCGCACTGAAAAAAAAAGCTGCATTTCCGTTCTTCCACTACAGACACAGCCGCGAACAGAAAGCCAAAGGAGTGCTTTGATTGGTTTAGATGTGATTGACCTCTCATTCGACTAATAAGAGCCTTGAATTGGGTTTCTGAAACCTTGAAGAACCAATGACTGAAAACCTAGCAAGAAGGACCCGCCTACCAACGGCTGCGAATACAGCCAGCCAATTGAAGCACAGAAGTTCGAAAGCTGTTTTGTGTAAGGCTGGGTGACACACAGGCGTTCACCAGTCTTTTTTTCTTAATACTGTTCTTATTTGTTTTGAAAAATCGTTCACCAAAACCGCAATCATGGAAGCGCAAAACCGCAATAATGGAATTATGGTTTGACCGGGTTGTGTGACCAGAACCACGAGTCCGTAACAAGCTTCATGTTCATCTGACAATGAGGAAGAGAAGTTTGCCAGCTACGCTGCTGTTGTGGACAGGTAAGTGTTATAAGCTAAATTATTCTTTATCCCTGAAAATTGTAATCCAAATGACTTTTGACCGATCGGTAAATTACAACTGTGCCGTCATGTTGCGAACAGCCCCCCCCCCCCCCGTCATGTTGTGAATGCCCCCCCCCCCGCTACTCTTCTGTAGCGGATTGCAGATATATTGCAGATATTTTAGTCCAACTGTGCGTAGTAGACCGCGGCGCACCGTCACCGCTTTCCGTCATGTAGCGATGGGCGATGTCCGTCCTCTGTAGCGGGGGTGGGGAGTTGTTATCTTCTACATTACAAATATTTTAGTATAATTTTTACTGCACTGTAGGTTATTTTTTCTTGTAAAAAATAAAGCCACACATTTTTTACATGGCATGCTTTTTTGTGTGTGGGGGCTTGTTTGTTCATTCATTCATTCATGAATGAATAAACAACCCCCCCCACACACACACACAGCCCTTCACCTTTCATTAGAGCCCAAGATGAAGCTTCTATATTGAATCATTCAAAAGTTACAGACGTTTTTCCAAACTGTGCCATTTGGCACAATTTGGCACAGTTCAAAAACGCCTGGGAACAACCTAAAAAAAAAGCTGTGTAATATATTCATTTTTTGTGGTATTGTTACAAAATTTTGACCTCAGCTGGATAACACTTGGTTCTACATTTCTGTTACATTTTCCAGCCTGGATCTGAAGCTGTGTGTTATTTGCAAGCATTTGTATCCAAAAAAACACCCAGGCGAAATTTATTTTCTTCAAGTTCAGTATGTTTAGATTACTGTTACTCAGTGGCAGGAGCACTTAGAGAGATTATGACTGTTTTGCCAAAAAATTCAAAGTGTTTTCTTTTAAATGAGACCAACCCCATGAAGATGCTGCAAAGGGTTGAAGAACAGCTTTTGATTTACTTTGGGTACGTTATTTTTTGGCGTTTTTAGGGAAATTGACCAGAGTGCAAGGGGTTAACTATTAGGTACATGAACCCTCTGTTCTAAGGGCCTATCGGAGACGGATACCTAGGGACAATTTAAAGTCACCAATTAACCTAACATGCATGTCATTGGATTTTGGGAGGAAACCGAAGCCCCTGGAGTAAACCCACATAGCACAGGGAGAACATGCAAACTCCACAAAGAAAGGATCCCACCCCTGCTGGCCTGGGGCTTCAAATCTTGAGCCTTCAAGCTGTGAGGCAACAGTGCTAACCACTGTACCACCGTGCTGGCCGACTGAGATGTTGGCCAACTGAAAAGTATGTCCATGTACACACTCAATACTTGGTTGGGGCTCCATTTGCATGAATTACTGCATCAAAGCGGTGCGGTATGGAGGTGATCAGCTTGTGTTACTGCTGAGGTGTTTTGGAGGCCCAGGTTGCTTTGATAGCGGCCTTCAGCTCATCTGCATTGTTGAGTCTGGTGTCTTTCATCTTTGTCTTGACAATACTCCATAGATTCTCTATGGGGTTTTGTTTTTTTATTTAACCTTTATTTAACCAGGCAAGACAGACTAAGAACACACTCCTATTTACAACTGTGGCCTGGGGAGATCAGGAGCAGGGATGCAAGTTATCGATTAATTCATTAGTCATTAGTTGATTCAACTTATCGAATGACTGACCGTGAAGTGATAAGTGGCAATTTTCCTGAGAATCTGAATTTCTCTTAGTACAATATGGTCTTTCTGTCTATAACATAAAAGTTAATTGTTCTTTTTGATATAATGAATAAATCATGAACATCGTATTATATGCTGGAGTTGTGGCCTAGTTGATAGAGCATCCACCCCACAAGCGGGAGGATGGGGGTTCAAGTCCCAGCCGGGTCATACCAAAGACCATATAAAAATGGTACTTCCTGCCTTCTAGCTTGGTGCTCAGCATAATAGAATGGGGGAAGGAGAAGTTGTTTGTGATGGCAGCAACACCTCTGATTCTAGATGTGATTAACATTGTAGATAGGAGAAACATAATTTTGTTCTACTGTACATGATTGGCTGTATGGACTGAATGACAATAGAATTGGCTTCTTCTTCCTCAGTGATTTGTTGTACCATCTGTATTTTCTTTTATTACAGACAATGACATTTTTTGTGGTTTAACAAATTCTATGCTGTATAGTGTGTACTATGTGCTGATGCATTTCAGTAAATTAAAATGTCATGATTTATAATTTATTCTAAAAACTAACCATCCATCCATTTTCTACTGCTTTTCCGGTGGTCCGGGTGGTGGATGCAGCAGCTCAAGCAGAGAAGCCCAAATTTCCCTCTTCCCTGCCACCTGTTCCAGCTCTTCAGAGAGGATACCAAGACATTCCCAGGCCAGCTGGGAGACATAGTCTCTCCAGCATGTCAAGGGTCTGCCCCGGGGTCTCCTCCCAGTTGGATGTGCCTGAAACACCTCAAGTGGGAGGCATCCAGGAGGCATCCTGATTAGATGCCCAAACCACCACAACTGGCTCCTTTCGATATGGAGGAGCAGTGGTTCTACTCTGAGCCTCTCCTGGATGACTGAGCTCCTCACCCTGTCTCTAAAAGTGAGTCCAGCAATCCTACAGAGAAAGCTCATTTCAGCCCCTTGTATCCATGATCTCATTATTTCGGTCATTACACAAAGCTCATGACCATAGGTGAGGGATTGCCACCTTATTGTGGTGGGGGGTTTGTGTGCCCTAATGATGTCAGGAGCTGTGTTGTCTGGGGCAATTTGCCTCTGGTAGGGTCTCCCAAGACAAACTGGTCCTGGGTGAAGGGCTAGAGTAAGAGTGATCCAATAAGACTCCCATGATGAATAAAAAATCAAGGGTTCAGTGTACCCCGCCCGGTATGGGGTTACTGGGGCCCCGCCCTGGAGCCAGGGTTGGGGGAGGTGCTCGATGGCTAGCGCCTCGTGGCCGGGTTTCTGCCCATGGGACCCGGCTAGGCTCAGCCCGAATGAGTTACATGGGTCCACCCTCCAGTGGGCTCACCACCTGCGGGAGGGACCATGGGGGTCTGGTGCTATGCGGATCAGGTGGCAGGCGAAGGCAGAGACCTTTGCAGTCTGATCCCTGGCTTTGTAAAAACTAACCAATATCATAAATTTATTGATTTCCAAATGAAATGCAAAATTTACTCTTACCTGAAAAGAGGACTTTGGACCACTGAGCAACAGTCCAGTCTGTCAGATCTGCCTCCGGCAGACAGGAATAGTGGACTCTTAAATGCAGGCAGTCCTCCAGTTTAACACAATTTATTAACAATGAAATAAATTTAGCATGGGGGCTGCAAACATAAAGAGAGTCATGAAGGCTAGGAACAGTTACAACAAGACAATAATAATCCAAAACGTGACGACGAACCGGAGGGAGAGTTCTGTGTTGTTGTTGCAACGAAGAACGAAAGGCGGCTGTACAAATAGAGACATGGAAATTAACAAAACAAGGCACAGCTGAGACTAATAGCATGAGAATGAAACTGAAACAGGAAATGGAGTTACGGCAAGATGGCAAACATGAACAAAAACACTGGAGCATTTCAAAATAAGAGTCAACCTAGGAACTAAGAATAAACAGGGAATGATTCAAAATAAGAACAGACATAAGAAGTAGGAACAGACAGGGAATGATATCAATACATGACTAAATAACCAAGGACCGGGAGAATACTAATGATAACAAAATGACAATAAAGGTATAACAAACAGTCCCAAATTATGACCTGCCACGAGTAAACCAGCAACAAGTCGGCCTGACATGATTCTTAAAAAACACAGAAACATGTTTGTTTGTTGTTTTTTTTAAAATTTGCAATTTTAGTTTAGTTTTTTTTTCTTTTTTGCAAAATATGCTAGTTGAAATTGTGAAGAAGCTACTCCATGCTTCAAATAACAGTGTGGGAGATTTTAAAACCGTAAACTTTGTATTTGAAATAGAGTAGTTTCAGAGGAAAATGTCAGCCAAATCACTTTCTAGTATGGGGGCGTGGATGCCACAGCTGATTTACATATCCGGTTTGTTTGGCTATTCACATGTCTTTTTTATTTATTTTGGCCAATCAGCAGCACGTTCAGGTAGAAGCACATGGCTACTTAAGCAGAGCTCTTTTGATAAGCACTGTAAAGGGGGTTGGGTTCATGCTAAGTCATGCAAATGGCCAGCCTTTGTTATCACCTCCCCACCTGGCTCCCCTGGAAGGTGACAATCCTTGGAAACTTTGAACCTGATTTTCTCAGAGAAGTAGTTTGAGAGGTGCTAACATTCAAATGGTCACATCTTCTTCAAATCTTTTTGGATTTCCATGTGTTAGACATCATTGGAAAGCATATATTCCACACTTTTAGAATCTGTAAATAACTCAAAATACCCTTGGAGAGACTTATTCCTGATTTTTCCATGGCTGGTCACAGATAACAAAGGGCATGTCCAGATCATGACACAGTCTCCTTTTCTCCTTAGCCCAGATAAGACGCTTCTGACGCTGTCTCTGGTTTAGGAGTGGCTTGACACAAGGAATGCGACAGTTGTACCCTATGTCCTAGATATGTCTGCATGTGGTGGCTCTTGAAGCACTGACTCCAACCACAGTCCACTCCTTGTGAATCGCCCCAGAATTCTTAAATGGGCTTTCTTCACAATCCTCTCAAGGCTGTGGTTGTCCATGTTGCTTGTGCACCTTTTTCTGGCACACTTTTCCCTTCCACTCAATTTTCCATTAATATGCTTGGATACAGCACCATGTGAACAACCAGCTTCTTTAGCAATGACCTTTTATGGCTTACCCTCCTTGTGGAGGGTGTCAATGATGGTCTTCTGGACAAATGTCAAGTCAGCAGTCTTCCCCATGATTGTGTCAACTATTGAACCAGACTGAGAGACCATTTAATGGCTCAACAAACCTTTGCAGGTGTTTGGAGTTAATTAACTGATTAGGATGTGACACCAAGAGTCTACAATATTGAACTTTTTCATAATATTCAATTTTTTTGAGAAACTGAATTTGGAGGTTTTATGGGCTGTAAGCCATAATCATCAAAATAAAAAATAAAAAAAATTAAATATATTACTCTTGTGTAATGAATCTCTATAATATACAGTGGGGAAAATAAGTATTGAACATGTCAACATTTTTCTCATTAAACATTTTTCTGATGGAGCCAGTGACCTGAGATTTTCACCAGATATCAGTAACAGCCTAAGTAATTCATACATACAAAGAAATCAAGGCAACTGTGTTCACAAAACAAGTTATATTTAATCAAGTGGAATGACACAGGGCATAAGTATTGAACACATGAAGAAAAAGAGGTGCAAAAAGGCATAGAAAGCCAAGAAATCAGCTGAAATCCCTCAGAATTTAGGAAGTCATCCCATTCCCCATCAGTGCAAATTAATTTCAGCTGGTTAACTCCTGACTGATAGCCTTTAAAAAGGTCTGTGAATAACAGATTGTCACATCACAAAGAACTCATGATGGGTAGAAGCAAAGAGCTCTCTCTAGGCCTTTGCAACCTTATTGTTGCAAAACATAGTGATGGCATTGGTTACAGGCACATTTCTAAATGTTCCAGTGAGCACTATTGGAGCCATCATTTGGAAGTGGAAAGAACATCATTTTTACCATAAACTGGCCATGACCAGGAGCTCCTCACAAGGTTTCTGACAGGAGTCAAAAGAATTATCAGAAGAGTTATCCAAGTGCCAAAGACCACTTGTGGAAAGCTCCAGAAAGACCTGGAGTTAGCAGGTAGTGCTGTTTCAAAGAAAACAATAAGTAATGCACTCAACCAACATGGGCTCTATGCCCACTCATCTCACACAAGACTCCATTGCTCACGAAAAAGCATATTGAAGCTCATTTAAAGTTTACTGCACAACATTTGGGCAAGCCAGTAAAGCACTGGGAGAAGATAGTCTTGTCAGAAGAGACCAAAATTGAACTTTTTGAGTGCCACAACACACTATATGTTTGGCGAAGAAGTGGAACTGCACATCCCAATATGGTGTGGGGGTGTTTTTCAGCACATGTTACAGGCAGACTTCATATAATTGAAGGAAAGCGGAATGGACAAATGTACAGAGACATCCTGGACAAGAACCTGTTGCCATCTGCCAAGATGCTGAAGATGAAACAAGGGTGGATATTTCAGCAAGACAATGATCCCAAACACACAGCCAAGGAAACTCTCAACTGGCTCCAGAGAAGGACAATAAAGCTGCTAGAATGGCCCAGTCAGTCATCTGACCTGAATCCAATTAAAAATCTATGGAACGAACTGAAGATCAGAGTTCATAGAAGACACCCACGGAACCTTCAAGATTTGAAGACAATTTGTGTGAAAAAATAGGCTAAAATCACTCCTGAGCAATGCCTGCGCCTAGCTTCTCCATACAGGAGGAATCTGGAAGCTGTTATTACCAACAAAGACTTTTTTACTAATATATTAAATGAATTTCACCAACCGTGTTCAATACTTATTCCCTGTGTCATTCCACTTTATTAAATATAACTTGTTTTGGGAACACAGTTGCCTTGATTTCTTTGTATGTATGGATTACTTGGGTTGTTACTGTTATCTAGTAAAAATCTCAGATCAGTGGCTCCATCAGAAATACAGTATCTCACAAAAGTGAGTACACCCCTCACATTTTTGTAAATATTTTATTATATCTTTTCATGGGACAACACTGAAGATATAACACTTTGATACAATGTAAAGTATTCAGTGTACAGCTTGTATAGCAGTGTAAATTTGCTGTCCCCTCAAAATAACTCAACACACAGCCATTAATGTCTAAACCACTGGCTACAAAAGTGAGTACACCCCTTAGTGAAAATGTCCAAAAAAAAACCCTCCTGTTCTCATCTTCCTGTACCGGCGTCCTGTCCCGCCCTTCCTTAATTTTGATTGGCTGCTTAGAAAGGTCTGACATTGATGAGCACAGCTGTACAGTAGTCTAAGAAGTTAAGCTTTTTTCAGCCCTGAGCACCGCGACAAAGCATCCACCGCTCAAAGCGTTTCATTGCTGAGGGCGCCAGCGCTGTAAACGCTGGACTACATAGAGAATAAATAGAAAATAATTGCCCAAAGCAGGAAAAATGAGTTTGGTGGGCATGCCCCCTAATACTTTTTCTGCAGTCTTTGGCTTCCAGGTTGCCAAGGCACGTGGCCCCATGACGTGACCACGCATTTAACTGAGTGGACACATCTTGAAGGGGCAGTACATGAAAAGCACCCCATTCCTGAAAATTTCATCAAAATCCGTTCATAACTTTTTGAGTTATATTGCTAACAAACAAACCGACCAACAAATAAACCAACCAACACCACTAAAAGCATTACCTCCATCCTCCCTTGGTGGAGGTAATAAGTTAACTTAACACATTTATTAAGTGTAGATGTTAAACCTTTAAATTTATATATTGTGGCGGTTCGGTTAACCCCCACACCAGACTAAGGACAGACAACTCGCTACTCCTGGTTTTTTCCGCTACACTACTGAGACATAATGTGCCATTCATGCCTTGTGATGTTAATGTTGCCTCTCATGCATTGTGTTCATGTGTCCTGTCCTTACTGTGACCTAGAGACTCAGATCAATATGTAGATGTGCCTGTTAACCTCTTTGTTCTGCACCTGGAGCAGAGTCTAGCAAATCTGCCTATTGTGATGTATGTCTCACAAATGCAAATATCTCATGCCTGTTCTGCAGTCCCTTTGATCAGACCAACTGCTGTGACACTGCCTTGATGTATTGTTTGAGTTGGGTATAAATACTGCACAGGTTCTGTAACACTTCTTCTCACTCTCAATCTGACTTCAACCCTGCTGCAGGACACAGACTTTGTGTCCCTTCTCTGAGAGCCGTGGGCTCGCTCTCGGCGCTCATGCACGGCGCCGGGAGCGGAGCTCGTGACGGTGGTATGATATAATAAAACTCTACTTAAAACCTCCAACAACCCCGCTTTATTTCATGCCGCCGCACTGGTGACCCGACGCTGAAACGAACACGCTGCCAGCGAACGCAACACCCGGCGGTGATTCTCCGACGACAAGCGAACGCGGCAGCCTGACTGATCTGCCCTCCCTTCTGCTTCAGGGAGACCGCAACGCGGAGCTTCCAGGCGAAACTCCCCGGAGAACACCCACGACCGGGAAAGCTGAGCAACGTTTCATGGTGAGATCTGCACGCCTAGATCGGCACATCCACGCTGGACCGGCCGCGCTCACAGCTCCTCCACACGTGAGCGCATGCACCTTGTCCCCTCTCCACGACGGCGATCCCCATGGCCGACGGAGCACACGTGGACCTGAACGCACCATGACCGAGCGAGTGACAGAGCGTCTACTTCCCTTCACCGCTCCAACACGCTGAACAGGGATGATCAAGCTCCCTGACCCTGGTTCTCCTCTCCAGCTGGCCCACCCATCACGGAACCCCGGCGCATGCACCGGGGAGTTACAAGGACGGCGCACATCACGCACGGGACAAATACGGCTTTTCTGACCGCCTTCCTTCTGCTACACACTGGCCCTTCAGGCTTGCTCGTTCACCTGAGGCACGCAGCTTGCTCACTGGATTTTATGGTGGCGGTTCGGTTAACCCCCACAATATAAGCTTTTAAAAGAGTTCTACAAAGCGTACTACAATCTAAAAAGTTAATTCATCTATGTGATATTAGGTACAAAATTCAAATTTTAAACTTTATGTATATGACAAGATACTAATTTGTATGTATTGGCCAAATATATTTAAACTTTTATGTATAATTGTCAGTAAAGGTGTAACGGTACTTGTATTCGTATTCAGATTTTTCAGTACGCCCACCACAGTATGGTTCAGACGTGTATCAAGGTACGACACGGACTATAGTGAGTGACAGACAAAAAGTGTAACTGTCATATTATGCCCCCTCCTCCTGTCAGTTTCCCTATCTCCATCAGTGGACTTCTGCAGCATTCCACCAAGGTGAAGAATGACTGACATTGGGCTACTTCTAAACACAACACTGGTAAAGTTAATGAATTTTTAGCAAGTAAAGTTAGCACTTCTTTTTTTCAATGAGCGACTG
Source organism: Pholidichthys leucotaenia (assembly GCA_020510985.1). Taxonomy (NCBI): domain Eukaryota; kingdom Metazoa; phylum Chordata; class Actinopteri; order Cichliformes; family Pholidichthyidae; genus Pholidichthys; species Pholidichthys leucotaenia. The sequence continues at coordinate 391,988,011 of CM035836.1, read as the reverse complement.
TCTCAGCTTTAGAAAACTAATTAAACTGTTAGCATGTGCTAACATTACCGGTCGGACAATAATCTCTCTTGAATGGTGTTTGCTCTTTGTAGAGCTCCTATGTGTGAATGCTGCTCTTGGACTTCAGTTCAGCATTCAACACAATCATCCCCCAGCACCTAATACAAAAACTTAGACACTTGGGACTCAAAACATCTCTCTGTAACTGGGTGCTGAATTTTCTCATAGGCAAGCCACAGAACATGCAGGTCGGCAGCAACACCTCCAAGACCATCACACTGAGCATAGGGGCCCCACAAGGGTGCGTGTTCAGCCCACTGCTCTTCACCCTGCTGATCCATGACTGTGTATCACCCTACAAATTAATCACATCATCAAGTTTGCGGATGACATAACGGTGGTGGGCCTCATCACCAACAACAAGGAGGCCAGCTACAGAAATGAGGTGAGCCAACTGGTCCAGTGGTGTAAAGACAATAGTCTCTTCCTGAACATGGGAAAAACCAAGGGGATTGTGGTCGACTTCAGGAGCAGACACACACAGCATCCCCCTCTGATCATATCACTGTATGAAACAGTGCGTACGCAGGAATCCAAGCACATTTCCTTTGGATATCTCAATCTACTTGAAATTGAACGCATGTGAGGAAATACCGGACTCCTCCCTTGACATGCCTCCATTTGAATATGCAATTAGATGCAAATACATATGCAAATATATATATACAAGTGCTGCACGTTTGATTCTTCTGTATCCACAATCAAAAATAATGGCTATTTAATGGAATTTCAAGGACTGTGAGTTGGAGGTGCGCCTGAATGAGGTAGAGGCACGTAAAAATGTTTTGTTTGGCACGCTGTCCTCCGGCATTAGCGCCGGATACAGGTGATTCAATAGCCTGCTCACAGCCCTATAAGATTAGTTTACTAAGATAAGATAAGATAAGCCTTTATTAGTCCCACAACGGGGAAATTCCAGGATTGCAACAGCACAGGGATAGCAACACTCAGAGCAACAATCAGAAGGCAAGAAAAAAAAAAACAAGCAAGCAAGAGCAGCTAATATACATATGTACATATTACTATAAAATATATATATACACACACACAGACACACAGTGCAGAGCATTGTAGCTGGATGGAATAAATATATGAATATATAAACACACAGTGCAGAGCATTGTAGCTAGATGGAATAAATATGTAAATATATAAACACCCACAGTACGGAGCATTGCAGCTAGATGGAATAAATATATAGATATATAAAAACACAGTGCGGAGCATTGTAGCTAGATGGAATAAATATACAGATATATAAATATGAACACACCCAGTGCTGAGCATTGTAGCTAGATGGAATAAATATGTAAATATATAAACACACACAGTGCAGAGCATTGTTGCTAGATGGGATGAAACAGCATAACCCTCTACTTAGTTATCCTACATGGTATGATTATGTGCCCATACATATTCTCACCCTCCATAGCGACCGGTATTTTCCTAGTTGTATGCCAGAGGGGACCATTGTGTAAGTCTATTGCATCTTTTGCATTTAAAAACTATTAGTTTGTTACGTCTTTTTGCTATCTCTGCGAGCAGCCCTGCTTAGGTTGTACAGTCTGACAGCCGTTGGTAGGAAGGACCTACGAAACCTCTCGGTTGTGCACCTGGGATGATGTAGTCTGCTGCTAAAAGTCTGCTACTATTTTCCTTTATTCAGACAGGGATAAGAAGGAGATGTTTATTTTACCTTGACATGTTTCGACTGATGTCTGCAGTCGTCCTCAGAAGTTTCAGCTTATTGCTGTGATTTGTGACCAGCTGGGTGGATCAGCTAATTGAATAAAGGAAAATAGTGATGAAAAAGAAGACCGTATGAACCGATTTAGTGGGTAGCCACTGTCACTTGTCAGTTGAAAGCAGAACATATTAGACTCAACAAGTTCATATTTTATGTCCAAAATGCAAATCTCATCTTTTATAGTTACAGTCATGTGAAAAAATTTGGACACCCCTTTAAATTTTCAGTTCTTTAAGAAATGTTCACATATCTATGTCTAACATTGTTTTTGTTTTCATTTGGGAATGAATGTGGGGGTGTCCTAAAAAGATGAGGGGGTGTCCTAATTTATTCCTCACTATTTAAGATAAGATAAGACAAGATAAGATAAGCCTTTTTTAGTCCCACAATGGGGAAATTCCAGGACTAAGGCAGCAAAGGGATAGCAGCACTCAGAGCAATAGTTAATAAGATAACACAGGGTTACAAAAATAATTTTTTTGTAAGTTGTCTGTGTTTTTTCAACTGATTTAAGATAATTTTGCACTGCTGAATCCGAAAATGACATCCGTTTCTCTCGATCAGGTGCTGAGTAAAAACCTGTACTTACTTAGTACTGAGCATGTACTTACCTTTATATAAAGGTAAGTACATGTAAATTGAACGTTATGTCATCATTGTTCAAAATTCAGAGAATTTCAAGACATAAAAAAGAGTTTTGCATCATATCAAGCAAAAATACCCATACATGTAAACAAAAATGTATAAAACAACACGTGGCCATAATTCCAAAAGTTGACCTGATTGAGCAAAACCAGTGTGATTTTTGGATTCAGCACATCAAAATTGTCCTAAATCAGCTAAAATAACTTAAACTCAAATTTGGTGTTGACCTGTGTAATGAGAACTGATTAGCCAAAGCAGTAAATTAATATATTTTTTTTTTTTTTTTTTTAATTTTGTGTACTTTATTGATCCTCAGAGGGGAAATTGAGGGCATCTACCTGGAACGGCGCTATCCCTTAACCATTCACACACACATTCACACCTAGGGCCACTGTAGAGTCTCCAGTTAACCTAACCTGCATGTTTTTGGCCTTGTGGGAGGAAACCGGAGAAATCCCGGAGTAAACCCACGCAGATACAGGGAGAACATGCAAACTCTGCACAGATCACTGTTGGTCAGGGGCTGGGATAGAACTAGGGATCCCACGGCCGAGGGTGAGTTGCTGTGCTGGTGCAGTGCTAACCACTGCGCCACCGCACCGCCCAATATACATATGTATATTTGTTTAGAATTACATTTTACAGAAAATTTTGAAAAAAAAGTCTTTAATTCATTTTTAATTGTTTAGTTGTATTACATGAATCTCCCAGTATTTTTAACATTGATTTTAAATATCCATATGTCCAAATATGTTTAAAAAAAAACACACACACACAGGCTTATACAGGGTGTCCTAATTTTTTCACATGACTGTATATGCAACTTACATGGATTACACACACAACTAAATGAATGAAGTGCGCCAGTGAAAGGGTGAGACTGTTGCATTTCAGACTTCACGCATGTGTTTATTGACATAACTACTGTACGAACAGAGGCAATTGGGGGCTTGGTAAAATGCTGTGAAACTGTAGTTTAATCTGCAACAAAAGGAAGTCACTTACTCAAACCACTGAGTTGTAATGAAGCCTTGAAGACAGGGTGATATTTGGGGTCACACAGGCGCAATCCACATGAGGTGGGTTATTTAGGACAATTACATGAATTTATTCACCAAGAAGCCACCCATCCACACAGTGCCAGCTTGTAGTTTGCTCCCAACAATGCGGTTCATTAGAGTCATTAGGAAAACCGGCTCTCACTGTAAATTGCACTTTGATGTTGGCCTGTTCAACTGCATTGTATGGGAATTTGATGTACCTGGGTGACAGCCGGATAATGCCATCCCACACAGCTGGCATAGCTCGGCTCAGGGTTGACTGGGAAATCCCCGATGGGTCTGCCAGCTCCCTCTGGAATGCCCCTATTGCCAGGAACCCCAGTGTTGTCAGGACCTGCACTGGGATGGGCAGTGCACGGCTTCTCGCCGTGTCGCGCTCTGTGAGTGGCCGTAGCTCTGAGCACAGTTCCACAAGGACCAAAAGGATATCCTAAACCGGCTGACAAGCCAGTCATCATCCTGAGCCAGAAAATCTTCTGTCTCTAAATACCCTTTCTCTTCTCACTGTGCGATTTACAATATCCTCAAATAATGCTAACGCCATTGTTGTTAGAGGCATTTTCTGCACTTCTTTGTGCTTGCTTTAATATCCACTCATCTAATTGCACACACTTGGATGTGTGTTCATCATGTGTCTCTGGTGTGTACAATAATTTTTACATCATTATCATTCTCCCTACATCACCTCTAAGTGTCATCAACGGACCAATAAGAGTTGAAGCATACATACGCCAGCCATGAAATTAGCGTGGGGCTGCGCATATTTCCACAGTCATTTCATTCTTGATACATCTGAAATTTTCCGTGGAAAAGGACATACGCCATGTTTTTGTGCATAAGTACCTTTTGTACATGAGGTCCCTGGTCCAACAACACCACATCACTGACCAAGAAGGCTCCAACTTGCCTCCATTTTCTTCCGCAAACTGAGGAGAGCATGAGTCCCACCCCCCATCATGTGCTCATTCTACCGGGGCACCATTGAGAGCATCCTCACTAGCTGCATCACGGTGTGGTACGGAAGCTGCACCACCTCCTGCTGGAAGACACTGCAACGCACAGTGAGAGCTGCCACCAAAATCATCAGTACCTCTCTGCCCCCCGTCTCGGACATCTACCTCACCGGCCTCACCTGCAAAGCCATCATTTATATTGCGCACACCAGTGAAGAGAGAGAAATGGCATTTCATTTCTCCTGTATGTTCTGTACGTATAGTAGTATTGACAAATGAAATCTTTGAATCTTGAGTCTTGAATCTTGCTGACAGCTGAACTGTTTCAGTTCTGCTGGTAATGTGTTAACTGCAGTAAATGAGTGAGTTTCATGAGTAGCTAACACTTTTTCATCTTCTCTATTATTGTTGCAGTAATAACCCCTCATTCTTAATATTAGTGCATCTCAGTAAATTAGAATACCACGATTTGTAATTTAATTAAAAAATATCCATAATCATCACAAATAAATTAAGTCAGCTTAAATATTTCACTGTATGTGTAGTGAAGACTCACATTCCTCTACTGTAACTTAAAGCAATTGTAAACTGTTATTTTGGAATGGAAAAAGTTCTTTTAATTTTTATTCTGAAGCCTAATTATTAAACTTGTAAACTTCTAGACTCAGCAAGGTTTCAAACAGGATGGACTGGTTTGTTATTTTCTTTTTGACTTAATGGGGTTGAATATTATCACTCCAGTATGTTTTGGACAATAGAGTTACAACAGCCCTGTATGGTGCAGCAGAAGGGGATATTTGAGTTTTATTTCTTTAAGTTTTTGGGTTAAAAGTCCAAATTTTAATGTCTGTTATTTAATTGTGTTGCTACAAACACTTTTGATTAAGCCGTTAAGTTCAAGTTTCCAACTCATGTTTCATGGGTCATTAGTTTATTTAGCTATGGGAACATTTTATAATAGGCTGTTCAAACTTCTGTTGTTGCACTTGTCTGCATCGTTCATTTCCTAAAAAGAGAATCTATTTATTGTATACATTTTAATTTTGTTTATTTGAGAATATTTTTTCTTGGAGAATTTACTGCTGGCAGTTTGCAGTTTTTTTGTCAGTAAAGTTCCCGCTTATACAAAAGATAAGCAGTTTTATGTTTTGCATTTTGTTTCCTTACTGTACTGAAAATGAACCAAACCGTGACCTTAAAACCAAACTACGCACTGAACCGTGATTTTAGGCATACCGTTACACCTCTGATTGTTAGTATCACTAATTATGCTTAAGTATATTTTTAAAAAGTACACAAAAAGTCAACTGATAATGTATTTTCTTATTTTTAGTGTGACTTGACTGAAGCTCTTTTTCATAAGACCCAGTACTTTGGTAAAGTATTTTTATACAAATTCCAGTAAGCTATATCTGCAACATGCCTTTGGTGGTTTTACTTTAATACAAAGTACATTTTAAGTCACTCTCACATATAACTTGCAGATTTGTAGCTTGAAAATTCTCACAAAATATACACTTTATTTCAAGCGTCCTAGCTAAAACCAAAGCTATTTTAGCAGATTACTTTGTTTTGGAATGAAATGATGGGAGATTAATCACTTTTCAGTTCAGGAACTTGTTGGTCAGAAGGATTTCTCATCAGGGGCAGTCACTCAGAAGGAGTATGACTGTCTTCTTATTAGGGGTGTCTACTTGTGGGTCCTCTTAAGAGTCTGAAAGCCAGTCAAAGATCTAAATATTTGGTGAAGAGTGGACAGGTGAAAGTAGCAGTTGTCAGCAGGTGGTAGAGCTCTGCTGCATTTTCTCTGCGACGCAGTGAAGTTCTCTTTCATGGTAAGTGGCTCCTTCCTGCGTAACTCTCATCCATGAGTGCCTGGCCTGTGTGATGTGCTTTCACTTGTGTAATATAATACTGATTTTGTTCATTTTGATGTTGCTTTTGACATATAGATGACACTGCCAGTCCACTGAAGCTAGAGCTGTATTGTTGTGGTAGTGTTTCGGGTCTTGTTGGTTTGCTCCAGCACATTGATGTTAGTGCATTTGTCCTTCCAGCTCATCCTCGGGATCTTATGTAGTGTAGAGGAGCTGGAAATGATGAGGCGATTTTGTATTAAAAACAGAGTCTTTAATGAACAGCTCTTCTATCTTGTCTCATCTGGTGCAGAGCTTGGCAGAAGGCAAAGAGAAAGAGTTCTGCCCAGCTCGCTGGTTAAATACAGGCACACATCAAAGACATGCATTACACAAGCTGACATCCCCTGTTATCTTAATCCCCCCATTGTTCTGTTATCTCCTCTCTTCGTCTTGGGAGGTGATGGGAATTCCTCTCCTCGCCTTGGGGGGCGAAGGTGTCTAGTCCGTCTCCGCCGCCGCGTCCTGGGATGTCTTTGATCTTCACACGGCGGGTGAGATTCCTTTGTCCTTTCCGAGGTGTGAAGTTCCTTACATATGCTGTCACCAAACATTTCCACATGCTCTAACATATGTAGGTATGGAATATATGAGTAATATATACCACAGGCCCCCCAAACAACTAGGAAAGGACACAGAAAGATTCACAGTCTAGGGTAATTACTACGACATACTACGTGTTACAGCTGTTGCCACAGAAGAAACTTTCAAGCAGCCATGCTCCTAAGAGAGTTCAGTGGTAAACATAACAGCATAGTACAATCATAAGTCAGTCCTAAACTGTTGCAGCACAATTAGTGAATAATTGCGGAGTGGTTGGTATCAGTCCCTGTGCTGTCTGGGTTTTAATCTTCTCCCAAAACTGCTGTAGGTTGGTTTAGGCATCCTGCTGGGACCTTCTTGTGAGGAATCTGCAGTGTGGGAAGGAGAGAGATTATTTGTTCCCTGCCTGGGGGCTGAGACTTTTCCCTTGGGGGGTCTACCTCGTCGAGGTGCTCGTGCCAACTGTGCAGGTTCGTCTCTCAACAAGAAGGCAGGTTTGAGTCTGTCAATGCTGACCGTTTCATTTCTATCCCCATAATCAAGCACAAAGTGTTTGTCACCATTTTCCAGCACTCTGTACGGGCCATCGTATACTGGGCGTAACGTTGGTTTTAGAGCTTCATGCTTAACAAAAACAAACTCGGCGTTTTTTAAAGTTTGAGGAACAAAAACTCGTGGAAAGGAGTGATGAGCTGGACCGTGGAGAGAGTCCGGTCCGTTACTGCCTAAAAACCTTGGGACTGGGAGGTGCCCTGGTTCCGGGTTCTCCGGTAAAAATTCACCTGGGAGTCTGATAGGCTGAGCAAAGACTAATTCTGCAGGGGAAGCGTCTAAATCCTCTTTAGGTGCCGCACGCAACCCCAATAAAACCCAGGGAAGTTTATTTACCCAATTTGTGTCCGTTAATGAGGCTCTGAGGGCGGTCTTTAAGGACCTGTGAAAACGCTCGCATAACCCATTAGCCTGAGGGTGATAAGCAGTGGTGCGATGAATTGTTGCCCCTAAACTGTTGGACATGGCTGACCAGAGCTCTGAGACAAATTGAGGCCCCCTATCTGACGTGATGTCTGATGGGACGCCAAAACGTGCCACCCAATTTGTTAGAAAAAACGCGAGGCGACTTCCTCCGCTGTAGTTGCCGCTAGAGGGACTGCCTCTGGCCAGCGCGTGGTGCGGTCTATCATTGTTAGCAGGTGTGTGAAACCTTGGGAGGAAGGTAGTGGCCCCACGAGGTCGACATGAAATGTGGTCGAACTTCTAGCAGGATGGAAAAGGCTCCAGGAGGGGCCTTTTGTGTGTCTGTGTATTTTGGCGCGTTGACAAGGAATGCAAGTTTTTGCCCATTCTTTTACGTTTTTGCGCAGGCCTGGCCACACAAACTTTTCGGCGACCATTTAAACCGAGGCGCGCACACCTGGGTGCGGAGGGAGTGAATTGCGTCGAAAATGCGGCGGCGCAAGCAGCTGGTACTAACGGGCTGAGGTCGGCCGGTTGAAACATCGCATATTAGGGGGGGGCACGCCGTCGCGCAACCCTTTTTTTCTCCAGCCTTAACCCTGTTGGTTCCAGACAGGAGCGCGCGCACGTCCGCATCACTGCCTTGTTCTTCGCCATGGGCTGCATAATCTATCCCTTCATGATAGGTGCTGCGTATGTGTCTGCGTTAGTGAAGAGTTCCGCTGCTGAGGCAGTGTAATCTGTCTCCTCGTGCTCTGGTGGTGCCACAGCGCGAGAGAGACAGTCCGCTACTACGTTAAGTTTGCCCGCTACATGTCGAATGTCTGTGGTGAACTCTGAAATCGCAGCTAGCTGTCTTTGTTGTCTGCCCGACCATGGTTCTGAATTTTAGCCATAGCAAAAGTGAGCGGTTTATGGTCCACAGAAGCCGTGAAACTCCGCCCTTCTAACCAAAACTGGAAGTGGCGGATGGACAAATGGAGCGCCAGCAGCTCCCTGTCAAAAGTGCTGTATTTGCGTTCCGTCGGGTTTAGCGATTTGCTAAAGAATGCTAAAGGTTGCCAGACCCGCTGACAAGTTGTTCTACAACTGCCCCTATGGCCAGGTCTGAAGCATCTGTGGTTGAGAGCAATGCGGGCCGAGGGATCTGGGTGGACTAACATTGTGGCGTTAGCTAGGGCGTTTTTTACTTCCGCGAAAGCGCGTTCGCGCTCCGGGGTCCATTCGAACCGCGTTAGAAGCTTTCTTTTTTTCTGAGCGCGTCATACAGGGGCTGCATGAGCTGAGCTGCATGGGGGAGGAAACGGTTGTAAAATTAACCATCCCCAAAAATTCCTGTAGCGATTTGACCATTTGGGGCCGTGGAAAACCTTCTATCGCATGAACTTTGTCTGGAAGCGGAACTGCCCCTTTCGGGGAGACTCTATGTCCCAAAAAATCAATTTGCGATACGCCGAATTTGCATTTGGCTGGATTAATTATTAGTCCGTGCTCTTCTAGCCTCTGAAAAACGGTAGTGAGGTGCTGCTCGTGCTCTTCCTCGGATGAGCTGGCTACCAGCAGTCGTCGAGGTAGACGAAAACAAAGGGGAGGTCGCGTAGGACTGCGTCCATCATACGTTGAAAAGTTTGGAGCAGCGCCTTGAGGCCGAACGGCATTCGCAGGAATTCAAAAAGGCCGAAAGGGGTCATAACCGCTGTTTTAGGAATGTCTTCAGCTCGGACTGGGACTTGGTGATAACCGTGGACTAAGTCTATCTTTGAAAAAAATGCGCGCACCCGCTAAATGCAGTGAAAAGTCCTGTATGTGAGGGATGGGTAGCGGTCATGCGCTGTAGCGTGTTTAATCTGCGGTAATCTCTGCACGGTCTCCAAGAACCGTCGGATTTCGGAACCATGTGAGTGGTGAAGCCCAAGGCTCTTCGAGCGTCTAACATGCCCAATTTTTCGAGAGCTGCAAACTCGTCCCTTGCTATGTTGAGCTTGGCTGCGCTCTAAGCGGCGAGCTTTGGCAAAAAACGGGAGGTCCCATGTTGGAATGAAGTGTTTAACCCCGTGTTTGGCTACAGTGGCTGAGAATTTGGGGGTTGTGAGTGCTGGAAATTGGGTGAGGAGTTGCTCAAACTTACCTCCTGCCGTGGTGACGTAGGCCTGCACAGGTGGTGGAGAGACTCGAGCTGAGCATGGAATAGAAGCAAAAGATAGTGCATTAACCAGGCGCCTATTTGCTAGATCCAGTAATAACCCGTGTGCACACAGAAAATCTGCACCTAACAAGTTAAAACTCACCGCCGCTACAACAAATGTCCATCTGTAGCTGCTGCCGTGAATGAGGAGGTGCAGGCTCTTTTCCCCGAACGTGTCGATGTCAGAGCCGTTGGCTGCCACTGCTCCGTTGCCCCGGGTGCCCATGGCTCGATCTGCATGGGAGGGCATGACGAAACTCAGCTGAGCTCCCGTGTCGATGAGGAACTGCTTGCCTGTGTGTCCATCCGTCACGTATAACAGCTTATTTTTCTCGCCGAGAACCGCTGCTGTTAACGGCTTTGGCGTTTCCCGACATCGTAAACTTGCAGGGGGGAACACATTTTCGGGCTTTCTCGGCGAAGCGGTGGTGATAATAACAGACGTCATTCTGTTTGTTGCGCTTGGGCCGCGCCGCTGTCACCGTGGGTTGAGTCTGCTCCGTGGGTTGTGGCTCTCCAAGGCTCGGGGCGTCAGTTTTGAGGTCTGCGGATGCCGCTGTGGGTGTCAGTTCCCTGCAGGCGTTGACGAGCCGATAAGCCTCGTTGGCCAGTGTGCGGAAGTCCTGATGATTGTTGCACTTCATACTGGCGAGTGTCCCTCTCATGTGTGGTGGTAGCGTGCTGAGGAAATAAATTGGAAGAGGAAATTATCATTGTCCTCCTCCTTGAGCTGCAGCAAATCCTCCATGAGGGTCTTGGATTGCCCCCTCTGTGGCCGTAGACCGCCAGGATCTTCTCGGCTCTTTCCTTCCCCGCTGACTGGGGGGGGGGGCCGTAATTCGCCACGATGGTCCGCCTTGAGGTCTCATACTTTGTCCCGGTGGGGCCTGGTGGTCGTCCGGATCAAGCTCCGCACACACCTCGAAATGGCGGAGTCGAGTTTGGAGACGATATGGTAGAATTAGTATCGTCTGCGTGATGCCCGCCAGTATGAAAATGGGCTACAGCTTGTTGAAACCAAGAGCCGGGTTCTTCCTCGCAGAAAATCTGGCAGTTTGACAGCGACGGACCGTTCGTGCCATCATCACTGTTTGTGCCCGCCGGGTGAGAGGTGCCTTTGCCTCGGCTCCTATCGGCGGTGCTTGGAGCTCGGTTGAGCTCTCTCGGTACCCTCTGCCGGGGAAACAGCTGTCCGCTTGTTCCCTCGTCTGCGTCGTCGCTGGCCGTTTGCCAGAGTCGTCCACGGATGAGTCGCTTGAAGAACCGCCTCCGGTCATACTTGCGTCAAGGTCACCAGTTGTAGAGGAGCTGGAAATGAATGAGGTGATTTTGTATTAAAAACAGAGTCTTTAATGAACAGCTTCTTCTATCTTGTCTCATCTGGTGCAAGAGCTTTTGCACAGAAGGCAAAGAGAAAGAGTTCTGCCAGCTCGCTGGTAAATACAGGGCACACATCAAAGACATGCTTACACAAGCTACATCCCCCGTTATCTAATCCCCCCAATTGTTCTGTTATCTCCTCTCTTCGTCTTGGGAGGTGATGGGAATTCCTCTCCTCGCCTTGGGGGGAGAAGGTTGTCCCTAGTCCGTCTCCGCCGCCGCGTCCTGGTGACGTTCTTTGATCTTCACACGGCGGGTGAGATTCCTTTGTCCCTTTCCGAGGTGTGAAGTTCCTTACATATGCTGTCACCAAACATTTCCACATGCTCTAACATATGTAGGTATGGAATATATGAGTAATATATACCACAGTAGGGTCTTTGATGGAACTGCTGCAGGGCTTTCAGATGTGTGCTAAAGGTGGGCCATGACCCATGCCCATACGCCGCTCTGTAAACCAGGAGTTTTGTTTGATTCTTTGCAGCCTTTTCCCAAATTGATAAAGCACCACAGGCACAACTGAAATTTGTGAGTAAGAATGGGTGGACCAGACAAACTAAAGCAAAATGTGCTCTTACTGGAAAAATGCCGATCTTTATGATTATTTTGTTTATTTCTTTCCATTTGGCTCTCAGTAAAATTAGTAGTAGTGGTCATTTAGCTTTCTTTGATTAGATGGGGAGAGTAGTCCAGAGATCTGCACTCAAGTAAAAGTAGCATTACCTTATTGGACAATTACTCAAGTAAGAGTTGTCATCAAAGACATTAATTGAGTAGGAAGTAGCTACTTATAAAAGTAACTATTTCCAAATTTTCTTGCCAGCTTCTGAGATTTTTCTGCTAGCATGCGGTATTTTTCTGGTACATTGTACTTTTTCCTGATAATTTTTTTTCTCATAAATTTGTGACTTTTTTTCTAATAAATATATTACTTCTCTCGCGAGGTTGCTATTTTTGTGATAAACTTGTGATCTATTTCAACACAATTTTCCCACTTAAAAATTTGCATCTATTTTCTTGTAATTCTGTAACTTTACCCTCCCCAGTTTGTGGGTTTTTTCTCTTTAGATGTGATAGTCTGAGGAAAATCAAATTGGCTTGTTCTAATATAAACCAAATCACATAAAGAAACAATAAACATTAATAAGTCAAATATTTCCTGAGACTGAATAGAGAAGCAATGAGTGTGGTTACATGGTCACAATTATCAGATAACTGGAAATAATCAGATAATGGTAATAATCAGATTTTACCTGATTGAATGTGATTTCTCATAATACGACAATGGCCTTTACCTCATTATTCTGTTTATATGCGTATATGAGTAAGCAGATAACTCAGAAATCCAACTGCCAATGATTAAATGACTAACTCCACCAATGTGATTGGAGCGCTTTGTTTGTTTAGACTGTCTGTTTGTTTATTAGCAGGACTGCACAAAAACTACTTGACAGATTTTGATAAAATTTTCACCAGAGGTGGCCCTTGGGCTACAGATGAACCCCTTACATTTTAGAGGTGATCTGAGAATGCATACCTCCGCCAAGACCCTGTCTTCTCAGAATACCAAAAGACAAAGGGAGGGAGGGAGGGAAGGAGGCTTGGCAGAGGTACAGTATGTGCTCTCTGAGGGCCCTCTAGTTTTAAAAGTGATGAGGAAAGACTGTGAGAGAAAATCATAATCTGCTTTCAGTCAAATTTATGAAATTAAAAGTATTACAAATGTACTTACTGGAGTGGTGCCTAGTTGGTAGAGCATCCGCCCACACCCGGGAGGCCGGGGTTTCCAAATCCCAACCGGGTCATGCCAAAGACCATATGAAAGTGGAACTTCCTGCCGTCCAGCTGGTGCTCAGCAATAATGGAACGGAGGGAGGGAAATTTGTGGTGGCGCCTTGATGGCAGTGACCCCTCTGATTCTAGATATGATAACATTATAGATAAAAGAACGTAATTTCGTTCCTAACTGCACATGATTGGCTATATGGATTGAATGACAATAAAGTTGGCTTTACCTTTTACCCTTTACCTTTTAAAGCCATAATACAACTCTTTCCTCGTAAAATTTTCTTAGCAAAAAAAATTTGTAAAAAAAAAATACTTAAGTATATGTACTTGAGTAATTGCAAGTAGTTACCCACCTCTGTTGATCATTATACCACTAAAGAGAGTGCATGTGTGCCAGTGCCCTTGTTCAGTATACACCAATTAATGCTTCATTGAGTAGAGCCTTAATAATGTGTTGCAGTGATGCACAGTGTACGCGTCCGTCTGTCCACCCACATTTCACGGGGGTGTTACTCCTCCTAGGTCACCATACTCACACACAGTGGTCGTCAAGTAGGTCTCCATCAGGCTGTGCTCAAGGTCAAAAGGCAGAGAATCTGGACACATGCAATTTCATGAAATTGCTACTTCTCCTAGGCAGTTGTCCCCACTCACAATGATCATACACTGGGTCTGCATCAAGGTCATCATCAAGGTCAGGGTCCAAATGTAGGAGAATCTCAGCTCTATATGATTTTATAGAAATTGTTACTCTCCTTGGCAGTTTTCCTAATTCCAACAAACTCACACACATCCTCGGGTTTGTCTGTGTCCAGGGTGAGCTCAAGATCAAGGTTATTGTCCAAAGGGTCAGGAGGTCCTGGGCATTTAGAATGACATGAAACTCTTCACTCCTTCTAGGCAATTGCCCCAGTGTTCAGGAAAGTCATGCACAATGATCCTCATGTAGGTCTGCATCTAATATGTGCTCAAGGTCAGTTTCAAGGTCAATGGTCAGGAGATCTGAGCACTCTCTGGGTGATTTCATCAGACCGGACTGAGCTAATCTATCATTGACGGTCTGGCCTCTTTTATAATTCTAGCTGATTTAGGCCTAAGTATTTTGTATTTTGTAACCCCTTGGACAACAGATGGAAATTAGCCACTGGCTCCAATCTGGCAAGTTTACATGATTGATGTCAGTGTTCATCAACTTGCACTGTCCTTAAAAACAGCAATTTACAATTTTTCTGTAAGGACAAGTGTAGCTGATTTACTTCTGTTTATTTAGTCTTTCCACAGAGGGTTGAAGAGCAATGTTAAGTTTATTGAACTTACTATCATTCTGCACTTCACTGGTTTTTATTTCAAGGGTTGAGAGAACAGCACTTCCCCTGGCTCTGAGCACATCCTATGTTATTGTAGTGGTGACCTTGGTTCTTTTCTAAAAGCCTTCTGTCAGTGCGGATTCTTACAGGCACACAGCCCTGTAGTGTTGGCTGAAAACTCATTGAATCTGCTTTGCCAAAGCCAACAGGGCAGAAGGGTGCAGGTGTTGCACTGAAATTGGTTTGCTTTTTGCTTAAAAAATAAAGTGTGCTTCACCCAGAAAGGCTCCCTCTCCAAACACTTCTGTAACCAGAATCTGCTAGCTGTGCTCCACTTTGGGGTTATGGTTTCACTGGAATTAAAAAAGTCTGTTTACACAGTGCGAAAACAATATATGAACTGGATTGAGTACTAGTCTGTTATGGTTTGGGTTATGAAAACTACTCAGACTGTGAAATGTGGGGCATTCCTGTAAATATGTGTGTGGGATGGGTCTTAGGAGATCAGTTTTGGCCCGTCTCTGCGTTTTTTTTCCCCCTTTCTTCTTCCTTTTGATTAGTATGCAACTGATTTATAAGAAGAAAATGCAGCGACTGTGATCAGATATCATGTTTTGGCAGAAAGAAAGGCTTGTTGGCACACAGAACAATATCTAAATAGAAGTCACATTTTTCACTCAAGTTAGATTTAGCTGATGTTCCTGGTCCCCCTTATTGGCTCAGAAAGTTTGCTGCCTTAAAACATTAAAGTCGTCGTTGTTGCAGTGTTTTGGTGCATTAAAATCGTTGGCGCGCTGAGGTGTTATATCTGGCAAAGAGAATCCATTTTGAGAGAGTATGGGAATGGCGTATATAAAAAGAGCATTTGCCACAGACCTTGGTTTCTTCCCTTAACCTGCAAAGCATTAAATAGGTCAGTAATATTTCCCCCCTCTTTTTTGTCTGTGGGGTTTGTAAAACGCGCAGGATACAGGGCTGAATCATTAGCATGGATGGAATCCAGAGCATTAATGGTAACCAGGCAGAGTCGAATGACATTGTTATTGCAGCCGTTCCCGGGAAAGTGAGCGGAGCTGAAAATTTATATTTGATTTATTGCAGGGTTTGAATTTATGTTCCAACTCTCAATAGGAAAGTAAGCGATCTTCGCACGGCTTCTCACAAGAGAGGGCCCCACAGCATCTGGTGCTGGAAACATCTTTGTATCAGAGTCCCCTCTACTTTCTCTGTGCACTGTTTAACCACCAAGAATTTACACCTGTAGGGCATATAGTATTACTATGTTTGTTGGACTTGATTCAAGACTGAGCCTTGAGAAATTATCAGAAAGTGAAATAAGCCGCACTTTGTACGGGGAAAC
Organism: Pholidichthys leucotaenia; assembly: GCA_020510985.1. Lineage (NCBI taxonomy): Eukaryota > Metazoa > Chordata > Actinopteri > Cichliformes > Pholidichthyidae > Pholidichthys > Pholidichthys leucotaenia. The sequence continues at coordinate 391,972,109 of CM035836.1, read as the reverse complement.
AAACGTGCAACAGGTTTGTAGGCACATTTATCGCTTTATGCTCTAACCGATTACTTGCTACTATACAGTAGTATTCATGATTGCATAGATGGAGTTAAGTCATTATTTACCTTGGCTTATTATGTACTGAATAGCAATTGACAGCCTGAGATTCTGCTCAGCACTGCATGCAGCATGGCAGGGATATAAAGATCATTGATTTGCACAGCTCAAGTGCTGTTATTTATTTATTGAGAGTTTCTTCTCCAGCATGAGTGCAGAAATATATGGCTCACTGTCACTGTCAGTGTGCTTTTGAATCCATGAAACATCATATCTTTACATTATTATCTGCTCAAAGTGATGATACAAATACCATTCTTTATGGTTTGGTAATAACGGCGTTATTTTTCATAGGGACACAGCCCATTATTTATCACTGGCAGTGTTCATGGGGATTAATGATGCATAACTCTGTTGGAGTTGTCTGGCATACAGCGCCAACTGAAGGAATCTGGAAGGTTATCAGAGTAATAAATCCCAAGTTTTTTTTTTTCGTTGTTTGTCACGATGCACTGCAGCAGCCAGTAGTTATGACCGTTCTAGCTTTTCTTACTCTCCCTTGCTCTGTAAGCCATCAGAAAAATAAAAACTTGTTTAAGCTGTCAGTTGATAAGGTGGAATTTGATCGCACAACTCTAAAGTTCAAAACAGGAAGCTCTTAAAAAAAATCTCATCCTTATTTCTTTGACTGTGTCTGCTTCCAACTGGATGATGGAGTTTAGATAAACAGCACACTACCATTCTTGGCAGCAGCAGCACAAGCACAGTCTGTTCAGTCTTGCATTTTAACTGTTTTGTCAATTGCCGTCATCCAATTCTGTCTATAAACTGAAAATTAAATTAGGTGCACAAACTGTTACACAAGTTCAGTCTCTATCCGACCAAAAGCAGTACCCATGTTTCTTTCATCATGAATTATTTTTACTGTTTAATTTGCTGAATAAATTGCCTATTTAACTTGTCAAGCAGGAGGAAGTCATTCATGCATTGTCCATGATCCGGGCAGAGATGAAGATTCAGTCTATTAGTGCAATGATAGGGCCTTTACTGCGGTGAGCTCACTGATTGAATGGCATCCTTGTCAAGGTCAGGCCGGAGCAAAGAGCTATTTTCTGCTTACCTGTGCAGCCTGGCGGCCACAGAATCTGCACACAAACTGCCTTTACACCAGTGAGTTTAGTAAGCGGAGAAGCTCATCACAGATTTTTCCAGCTGGTAACATGAAGAGAAACCTCTGTGCCTGCAGGAAAGGACACAAAGGCATGAGTAATATGATAAGTGTGATCTTGCTATCGCGCGTAAAGGCATTAGGAAAGTTGTTTTTCGATCTGCACCAAGGGCCGAATCATATCCTCCTATTGTGCTCATGTCAAACTAAACCTGAGTGTTAAATGGGATTCAGCTTGCTGTATAAATGTACTGTCTGGGTCAGAAGTCAAGCTGGGAGCACAGCTGTTTTGTCTGTTTCTGAAGAATGTGAATTGTCGTCTGTTCTGAAAACAGAAAAAATGTCACCTGATCAGAGCATTTGCTTATTTGAAGTTAAATATGCCTTGTTGCCTGTGTCATATTTTTCTAACTTACTGTAGAGCAAAATGAAGCTGTGACTCAGAAATTATTGGGAAATTAGGATTAATATTGTTTTAAAAGTTCCATATTGTGCATTTCCCAGGAATTAATTTTACGTTTTGACATTCTCAAGGACATAGAGTACAGTGGTGTGAAAAAGTGTTTTCCCCTAACTGATTTCTCATTTTTTTTTTGTATGTTTGTCACACTTAAATGTTTCAGATCATCAAACAAATTTAAATATTAAACAAAGATAACACAAGTAAACACAAAATGCAGTTTTTAAATGAAGGTGTTTATTATTAAGGTTAAAAAAAAATCCAAACCGACATGACCCTGTGTGAAAAAGTGACCCCCACCCCCCGCCTGTTAAATCATAAATTAACTGGTTTATCACATCTTTGGAAAGCTGAGTTCAATTTCTCTAGCCACACCCAGGCCTGATTACTGCCACACCTGTTCTCAATCAAGAAATCACTTAAATAGGACCTGCTTGACAAAGTGAAGTAGATCAAAAGATCCTCAAAAGCTAGACATCATGCTGCGATCCAAAGAAATTCAGCAACAAATGAGAAACAAAGTAATTGAGATCAATCAGTCTGGAAAAGGTTATAAATCCATTTCTAAAGCTTTGGGACTGCAGCAAACCACAGTGAGAGCCATTATCCACAAATGGTGAAAACATGGAACAGTGGTGAACCTTCCCACGAGTGGCTGGCCGGCCAACCAAAATTACCCCAAGAGCGCAGCGACGACTCATCCAAGAGGTCACAAAAGACCCCACAACAACATCCAAAGAATTGCATGCCTCACTTGCCTCAGTTAAGGTCAGTGTCCATTACTCCACCATAAGAAAGAGACTGGGCAAAAATGGCCTGCATGGCAGAGTTCCAAGACGAAAACTACTGCTGAGCAAAAAGAACATAAAGGCTCATCTCAGTTTTGGCAGCAAACATCTTGATGATCCCCAAGACTTTTGGGAAAATACTGTGTGGACTGACGAGACAAAAGTTGAACTTTTTGGAAGGTGTGTGTCCCATTACATCTGGCGTAAAAGTAACACAGCATTTCAGAAAAGGAACATCATACCAACAGTAAAATATGGTGGTGGTAGTGTGATGGTCTGGGGTTGTTTTGCTGCTTCAGGACCTGGAAGACCTGCTGTGGTAAATGGAACCATGAATTCTGCTGTCTACCACAAAATCCTGAAAGAGAATATTGGGCCATCTGTTTGGGACCTCAAGCTGAAGCACAGTTGGGTTCTGCAGCAGGACAATGATCCAAAACACACCAGCAAGTCCACCTCTGAATGACTTAAGAAAAACAAAACGAAGACTTTGGAGTGGCCTAGTCAAAGTCCTGACCTGAATCTGATTGAGATGCTGTGGCATGACCTCAAAAAAGTGGTTCATGCTCGAAAACTCTCCAGTGTGGCTGAATTACAACAATTCTGCAAAGATGAGTGGGCCAAAATTCCTCCACAGCATTGTAAAAGACTCATTGCCAGTTATTGCAAATGCTTGATTGCAGTTGTTGCTGTTAAAGGTGGCCCAGCCAGTTATTAGTTTTAGGGGGCAATCACTTTTTCACACAAGGCCATGTAGGTTTGGATTTTTTTCTTCCCTTAATATAATAAACATCTTAATTTAAAAACTGCATTTTGTGTTTATTTGTGTTATCTTTATCTAATATTTAAATTTGTTTGATGATCGGAAACATTTAAGTGTGACAAACATACAAAAAAAGAGAGAAATTAGGAAAGGGGCAGACACTTTTTCACACCACTGTATAGTTTGTTTTTCTTCTTCTTTCGGCTGCTCCCTTTAGGGTTCGCCACAGTGGATCATCTGCCTCCATTTCACCCTATCTCTTGCATTTTCCTCTGTAACACCAACCCTCTCCATGTCCTCCTTCTCTCCATCCATGAATCTTCTCTGTGGTCTTCCTCTTTTCCTCCTGCCTGGCAGCTCCATTTTCAATATCCTTTGTCTAACGTATCCACTATCCCTCCTCTACACTACACATGTCCAAACCATCTTAGCCTTGTCTCTCCTACTTTTTCTCCAAACCGCTCAACCCGAGCTGTCCCTTGTCATGGCTCCCTCAGGGCCGTCATCAACTACAGCTGCACGCACACCTGCTGCCAATCTCCAGCGGGCTTTATAATCAGGCCTGCCTGAGACTTGGCACGGAGCCGTCTGTCATTCTCCTCTGACACGCCCCGCGTCAACAGCCAAATCCCTGGCCTCATCATCAAAGTTCTTGATCTCCTCGTCACTTCACGTAAGCCTAATTATAAACTTACCTTTGTCAGTCGTCTTCCCCTGTGCACAGGTGGATTCCCCCGGCGGCGGAATCCTCTCCTCCCGGCGGCGGTCTAGCCTCCGTCACCACCACAGGGCTACTAGCCCAATTCCCTGCACGGAGTCAGACACTGTCTCCCTGGCTGCAGCCCTCAAGGCCAACCTGAGCATCTCCACGACCATCTGCAAAGTAAGCAACCATTACTATCAAGCTCTTTGCTCCAGGGACAGAATTAACACCTCTGCTCTGTCATTATAGGGTTGCCAGGCTGAACGGCGTTCTGCTCTCCCCCGGGCACGATTCCTGCACTACATTTCTTCTTCACACACACAACATACACACTGTACATACACGCACCCACACACCCACTGTTAGCAATTAAAAGGATAAATTGTATTCACTCGAGTCTGTGCTTTGTTCCCTGGGTCTATAATTATGTCAGTACGGCTCTGTCAGAGCGACCCAGTGAACAGCGTGCTAGCACGCCAAGTTAACAACCTAGAGGCTCGGGTGGATCAATTAGCTTACCAACAACAAGTAATCCTTAGCCAGCTAACACAAATTAACAGCCGGTTGGATCGTTTGGATGAGCAGCGGACATTTCCTCCGGCCTCTGGGAGTATGCTGGCTCCCGCTAGCTCTCCTCCTAGCCAGGCTAGTCAGGTCCCCTTGGCCTGGCTTACACCGGTCCCCACACCCGCTCGCTTCGGCGGCAAGCTCGGGGAGGCCCGTGGGTTCATCCTCCAGTGTGAGACGGTCTTCCAGCGGGTTCCGGGGGATTTTCCCACAGCTCATAGTCGGATAGGCTACGTGGCTAACCTGGTAGAGGGTAAAGCGCTAGCTTGGGCATATGCTGTTATGGCTAAACCTAGCTATGCTAGCTTAACTTACCAGCAGTTCATTGCCGATTTTCACGAGGTATTTGACCATTCCGACCGTGATAGCGTGCTAACCACCCGGTTGTTAAATCTTCGACGGGGGGCAGGTCCGGACTATGCTGTCGATTTCCGGGTTGTGGCCGCGGAGGTCGGGTGGGAGGATGCCTCGCTCTGTAGTATATTCATTCGGAGCCTAAGCCCTAGCCTACGGGATGAGCTAGCCTGTTTGGATAAGCCAGAGAGACTCACAGAGCTAATCTCCCTAGCTATCAATTTGGATAACCGGCTGAGGGAGCGGGCAGCCGAGCGAAGAGCTTCCGGTTGCTCGGGCGCCCAGTTTTTCCGCTCCTCCCAGTCATCTCAATTGGCCCTGCCTTCACCTGAAGCTCTAGACGGGCAGGAAGCTATGGTAGTCGGGCGCTCCAAGATTTCCTTAGTTGAGAAGCACCGCCGTAGGGAGCTAGGACCTTGCATGTACTGCGGTAGCAATGAGCATGAGGTAGAGGGTTGCCCCGTTTGGCCAAAAGAGGGGGTCTGTGCATCACAGTGGGAGGACTCACGGACTCGTCTGGGCCTAATCCCCTCACCAAATGCCTCGTGCCTATTAGGTTAATTTACAGACAAACAGAATATGCCACACACGCACTGATTGACTCGGGGGCTGAGCAGAGCTTCATATCAGGGGACCTGGCAACCTGATTAGGGCTTCCCTGCCATCCACTCCAGTCACCCCTTAAGCTCATTGCCCGGTCTAAGACCCCCCTGGCAACAGTCTCACAACAGACTGCCCCGGTGTCAGTTATTGTCTCTGGAAACCATCGGGAGGACCTACGCTTGTTGGTGCTGCCTTCTTCAACATCTCCGGTTATCTTGGGCTACCCCTTGCTCCGGCTCCACAATCCCTCGTTTGATTGGCAGACAGGGAGTGTTACGTCAAGGAGCTCGTTCTGCCTCAGCGCTTGTCTGCAGTCCGCAGCATGCACCCCGTCAGTGTCTCTGGTCCCTCATGCCCCTCCTCCTCCTGATTTGTCCAAGGTGCCGTCTGAATACCACGACCTGGGGGCAGTATTTAATAAGTTGCAGGCGCTGTCTCTTCCCCCCCACCGCCCTTATGACTGTGCCATCAATCTCCGTCGCCTCTACAGCCTGTCTGCTCCGGAGTGGGAGGCAATGGATACCTATATTGAGGAGTCGTTCAGCTCGGGCATTATTCGACCATCTTCTTCGGCGGTGGGGGCAGGATTCTTCTTTGTGGGCAAGAAGGATGGCTCACTGGCCATGTATCGACTTCAGGGGTCTCAACGATATCACGGTAAAGGACAAATACACCCTTCCCCTCATGGACACGGCATTCGACTCCCTCCAGGGGGCCTCTTGGTTCACCAAGCTCGACCTCCGCAACGCTTACCACCTCGTGCGGATCAAGGAGGGAGACGAGTGGAAGACGGGATTCTGGACCCCAAGCGGCCACTTCGAGTACCTTGTGATGCAGTTTGGGTTGACCAACGCGCCGGCCGTCTTCCAGCGCCTCATAAATGACGTTCTCCGGGATTTCATTGGCTCCTTCGTCTTTGTCTACCTGGATGACATCCTGATCTTCTCGCAGTCACTGGATGAGCATCGGGTCCACGTGAGACGGGTCCTCCAACGGCTCCTGGAGAACAAACTGTTTGTTAAAGCTGAGAAATGTGAGTTCCACGCCAACACAAATTCGTTTCTCGGTTTCATAATATCCCATAACCAGGTTCTTCCCGACCCTGAGAAGATCAAGGCGGGGGTGGAGTACCCCCCCCCCCACCGTCAAGGAAGCAACTCCAGCAGTTCCTGCGGTTCGCCAATATTTATCGCCGCTTTGTGCCGAACTATAGCGTAATCGCTCTCCCCTTGACCCGTCTCACGCCCCCCAAGGTGGCTTTCCGGTGGACGGAGGAGGCTGCAGCAGCGTTCAACACTCTCAAGGGGGAGTTCTCATCCTCCCGTGTCCTCACGCAGGTGGATTCTTCCCTCCATTGCCTGGTTGAGGTGGACACCTCTGATTCCAGGGTGGGGGCAGTTCTCTCCCAGCGCTCTCCCGTGGATGGGGTGGTCCGCCCCTGCGCTTTCTTCTCACGCCGTCTGTCCCCGGCTTAGAGGAACTACGACATTGGCGACAGGGAGCTCCTGGCGGTGAAGCTCACTCTGGAGGAATGTCGTCACTGGTTGGAGGGGGCCGCGCAACCTTTCATAGTATGGACCGATCAAAAAAACTTAGAATACCTGAGGACCGCCAAGCGGCTGAACTCCCGGCAAGCCTGTTGGTCACTATATTTTGGGCGCTTTAACTTCATGATCCTTGTATGTTCCAAGGTTGTCTTAGCCAGGAGCGGCACTGGGGTTAAGCTCCCAGTGCTTATAAAATGCTCCTGATGGCGTGCGTCTCAAAAAACCTCTAACAACTAAGTCCAACTCCTAGCCTGCCCGTGTGGTTTAGTTTCTAAGCCCGACGGAACTGCTTTTACTAATAGGAGAAGGGGCGAGGGCAGATTTCTGGCGCCTTAAAACCAGATGCTTCGGGTAGATGGTGGCCCGTTAACCTGGGAAGGTAGCCCATCTAGGGGAAGGTAAACCCCAATATCAAACCTCCGCTGCCTTGCGGCATACCCAGTCACGGGAAAGGCTTTGGGAGTCAACCCTGAGGAAAAATCCGGAGTCGGAGCCCCTAAAGCAGTTCTCTGTTGTACTCAACATCATTCTGGCAGCTCCTGCGACGGCGCTGGTGCCAACTGTAGCAGCCCTGCTGTTCCTTTGGATTCATCAGTGACGTGGAGAGGGGGGACATGCTGTATGGGCAACATCTTGTCTTCCATATCTTCCTGCCCAGGCTTGAATCCTACCAATGCTGGAAGGTAGAACACCGGATCACTGGAGAGGACACTCCAGCTTCGCCTTCGGCGTAGACAAAACACAGGAATGACAGTTACCGGTTATAAGCCAACTGCTCAATTGGCGTAGAGCGTGGCGCCAGGGGTTGTTCCCGATGGTGGGAGGGATCATCTGATCTCACTGGACAGCTACCGCCCGCCTCAAGCTGGGCAGCCCCAGCCAATAATGTGTTGTCTCCGCCACAGCCTGCTTTCTCATTGGGTGCATGGGGATAAGGTGTAGTCCGAACGGCAGGCTGAGAACCTTCGCACCAGGCAAGACTACAAAACAAAAGAGACCACTCTAAAACTGGGACTTGGAAGTCCCGCCCTGTGATTGACAGACTTGCTGCTAACCTCAAGAACATCAGCAACACCAGGAAGACTGCCGTCATCATAATGAGCTGAAGAGACTGGAAGTGGATATCGCCACTCTCCAGGAAACACGGTTGGCTGCGCAGGCACACTGAGAGAGAAGGACTACACGTTCTACTGGCAGGGAAAGGGCAGTGACGAACGCAGGGAACACGGAGTGGGCTTCGCAGTGAAGAACACCTTGCTGAAGATGGTGGAACCGGGCAGCAATGGCTCTGCACGACTCCTCACCCTCCGCCTTAACACCACTCAAGGCCCAGTCACCCTCGTCAGTGTGTATGCTCCAACACTGACAGCCATACCAGAGGCAAAAGATGAGTTCTACGAGAATCTCGCAGCAACTGTCAGGATTATCCCCAACTCTGAACAACTCATTCTCCTTGGAGACTTCAATGCCAGAGTGGGGTGCTGACCACGTCTCCTGGCCCTCCTGTCTTGGACCATTTGGCGTGGGCAGAATGAACGAAAACGGACAGCGGTTGCTCGAGTTCTGCACACATCATGATCTGTGCATCACAAACTCGTTCTTCAAGACCAAGCCCCAACACAAGGTTTCCTGGTGACATCCGCGCTCAAAGCACTGGCACCAGCTGGACTTGATCCTGACCAGGCACCCCTCACTGAAGAACGTGCTAATCATCCGCTCGTTCCAGAGTGCAGATTGCGACACAGACCATTCATTGGTGTGTTGCAAGGTCAAGCTGCAGCTGAAGAAATTCCACTGTGCCAAACAGCCTGGAAAGGCACGGATTGACACCAGCAAGATGGCTCAACCAGAACTTGTTGAGCAGTTTGCCTCCACCCTTGTGAAGGAACTTGGTGAATCACAAGAAGGAGAGTCTGCAAAGCAGAAGTGGGAAGTGCTGCGAAACATCATCCACCGCACAGCATGGCTACTTTTGGGAGGAAGACCTCGAAGTCACAGGACTGGTTTGATGCCAAGTCGACCATGTTGACCCCCGTCATTGAAGCCAAGCACTCAGCATTTGCTGAGTACAAGAAGTACCCAAATGAGAAGAATCTCCACATTCTCAGGGCTGCGAGAAGCAAAGTTCAGCAGACTGCTCGGCGCTGCACCGAGTACTGGACACAGCTCAGCCAAGATATTCCAAACCGCCGCCATAAACAGGGAACATCCGTGGTATGTACGACGGCATCAAGAAAGCACTTGGTCCGGCTCAGAGCAAGACGGCCCCCCTCAAATCCTCCACTGGGGAGATGATCACAGAAAAGAACAAGCAGATGGAGAGATGAGTGGAGCACTACTCCGACCTCTGCTCCAGACAGAACACCGTGACACCGTCAGCCCTTGATGCCATCGATTGCCTGCCATCCATGGACGAACTTGATGCCGAGCCAACCATCGACGAACTCAGCAAGGCCATTGATAACCTGGCCGCTGGCAAGGCACCCGGCAACGACGGCATACCCCCGACCAGATCAAGCACTGCAAGACCGCCCTACTGCTGCCATTGCATGACGTCCTCTGCCAATGCTGGAAGGAAGGTGCCGTACCACAGGACATGAGGGACGCCAAGATCATCACCCTCTACAAAAACAAAGGGGAGAGAAGCGACTGCAACAACTACAGGGGCATCTTCCTCCTCAGCATCGTTGGCAAAAGTCTATGCACGAGTTGTCCTCGTTCGCCTACAGAAGCTTGCGAACGTGTCCTACCCCGAGTCTCAGTGTGGCTTCCGCGCTGGGCGATCGACGGTGGACATGATATTCTCCATCCGCCAACTCCAGGAGAAGTGCAGAGAACAGAACATGCCCCTGTACGTCGCCTTCATCGACCTCACCAAAGCGTTCCATCTGGTCAGCAGAGAGGGCCTTTTCAAGATCCTGCCAAAGATAGGATGTCCACCAAAGTTGCAAGCCTCATCGAATCATTTCACACCACCATGCAGGGGATGGTGCAGTACGACGGCAACGTCTCAGAGCCATTCAGTATACACAGCGGAGTGAAACAGGGCTGTGTACTTGCGCCAACCCTCTTTGGGATTTTCTTTGCTATGCTCCTGAGGCATGCCTCAGCACAGCACAGAGGGAATCTACCTGCATACAAGATCGGATGGCAGGCTTTTCAACCTCGCCCGCCTGAAAGCCAGAACCAAAGTACGTGAGGCTCTAATCAGAGATATGCTGTTCGCAGATGACGCTGCAGTCGCGACCCACACACAGCAGGAGCTTCAGACCCTGATGGACCGCTTCTCCCAGGCATGCATGGACTTCGGGCTTACCATCAGCCTGAAGAAGACTAACGTCTTGGTGCAAGGCACGGAAGCACCATCAACCATCACCATCGACGACTACGAGCTGGAGGTCGTGAATCAGTTCACGTACCTGGGGTCCACGATCAACAGCAACCTCTCCCTTGATACAGAGATCGACAAGAGGATTGGAAAATCAGCCTCCACACTTGCCCGCCTCACCACAAGAGTGTGGGAGAATCCCAAACTCTCTGTCAAGACGAAGATGGCGTTGTACAGCGCCTGCGTCATCAGCACACTGCTCTATGGGAGTGAGACGTGGACAACATACACCCGGCAGGAAAAGAGACTGAATTCCTTCCACTTGCGCTGCATTTGCCGCATCCTGGACATATCTTGGCAGGACAAAGTGCTTAACACAGAAGTCCTGTCCCGCGCCGGCCTTCCCTCCATGTTCTCTCTACTCAGGCAGCGCAGGCTTCGCTGGCTAGGCCATGTTCACCGTATGGAGGATGGCAGAATCCCCAAAGACGTCCTCTACGGAGAACTGGCGACTGGCAGGAGAGATGCTGGCCGCCCACAGCTGCGCTTCAGAGACGTCTGCAAGAGAGATATGAAGGCCCTGGAGATCAACACAGAGCGCTGGGAGGACCTCGCAACGGACCGCTCCAAATGGAGAGGCACCCTGACCAGACAGCTCAAGGCGGGTGAAAAGAAACTGACTGCTGCAGCAGATGAAAAAAGGACCCGCAGGAAGAACCGCCACAGACCCAGCAGCACGGAGATCATCCACAAGTGCGACCTGTGTGACAGGGACTGCCATTCGCGCATCGGCCTGTTCAGCCACAGGCGGTGCTGTTCCAGCAGAGTAGACACCTAGGATTCTCTTCCATGGTCATCATAGACCGACGGAGGCCGACCGATAACTTCACGATCACCTATCGCCCTGGGGTTAAGAACGCCAAACCAGATGCCCTCTCCAGGCAGTTTGCTGCGGATGTGGTTGAGGGCCACGAACACACCATCCTTCCAGCATCTTGTGTCATCGACGCCCCTCGTGGGGCATCAGGGAGAAGGTCTTGAAGGCGCAGGAGGCTGAGCCCGATCCTGGAGGTGGACCCGCGGCTGTTTGTCCCCATGTCAACTCGGGGCGAGGTGATTCATTGGGCCCACTCCTCTAAGTTTTCGTGTCATCCAGGGGTGTCCTGCACGGTGGAACTCCTTCAGAGGTCGTTCAGGTCGTTATGTCCGTGTCTGCGCTCAGTGCGCCACTGGGAAGATGTCTTCCTGTCCGCCGGCCGGTCTCCTTCACCCGCTGCCGGCTCCCAGCTGTCCTTGGTCCCATATAGCATTGGACTTTGTGACTGGTCTTCCTCCCTCCAACCACTTCATCACAATCCTCACCATTGCTGACCGGTTCTCTAAGGCCGCCCACTTCGTTCCTCTCCAGGGGCTTCCTACGGCACGGGAGATAGCGGACCTGCTGGTACAGCATGTCATACACCTCCACAGGATCCCCACCGACGTCGTTTCTGATCGTGGGCCCCAATTCGTGTCCCAGGTTTGGAGGGCGTTCTGCAACGCACTGGGGTCAACGGTGAGCCTGTCGTCCGGGTACCATCCACAGAGCAACGGGCAGTGCGAGCGGGCCAATCAGGAGCTGGAGGCTGCTCTGCGTTGTGTCATCGCCTCCAGTCCATCGTCTTGGAGCAGCCACCTCCCCTGGATCGAGTATGCCCATAACTCAACTGTTTCCTTGGCGATTGGCATATCCCCCTTCAGGGCCTCTTTGGGTTACGAACCCCCGCTTTTTCCCGAAGAGGAGAAGGAAGTGGCGGTGCCTTCTCTCCACGCCCACGTGAGGCGCTGCCGCCGGCTCTGGACTGCCACCCGCAGAGCTCTCCTTCGCACATCCGAACGTAACACCAGGACGGCTAATTGCCGCAGGAGACCGGCTCCCCAGTACCAGGTGGGTCAACAGGTATGGCTGTCTACACAGAACATTAATTTGAAGGCTGAAAAACTGAAGTTGGCCCAGCGGTTCATTGGCCCCTTCCCTATCACACGTATTGTTAACCCTGTGGCTGTACGCCTAGCTCTCCCCCCCTCCTCCACATCTGTCCGACATTTCATGTCTCTCAGGTGAAGCCCGTCTGCTCCAGCCTTCTGTCCCCCTCCCAAGACTCCACCTCCACCAGTATTGATTGATGGCGACCCGGCTTGGAGAGTCAATGCCATCCTGGACGTCCGCCGTCGGGGTCGCGGCCTGCAGTACCTGGTGGACTAGGAGGGGTATGGCCCCGAGTGGTGGTCCTGGGTACGTCCATCATTCGTGCTTGATAAGCTGTTCATCAGGGACTTCCACCGGACGCACCCGGGTAGGCTGGGTCAGGTGCCAGGAGGCACCTCTCGGTTGGGGGGGGGGGAAGTACTGTCATGGCTCCCTCAGGGCCGTCATCAACTACAGCAGCACGCACACCTGCTGCCAATCTCCAGTGGGCTTTATAACCGGGCCTGCCTGAGACTCGGCATGGAGCCATCTGTCATTCTCCTCTGACACGCCTCGCGTCAACAGCCAAATCCCTGGCCTCATCATCAGAGTTCCTGATCTCGTCGCTTCACGTAAGCCTAATTATAAACTTACCTTTGTCAGTCGTCTTCCCCTGTGCACAGGTGGATTCCCCCAGTGGCAGAATCCTTTCCTCCCGGCGGCGGTCTAGCCTCCGTCACCACCACAGGGCTACTAGCCCAATTCCCTGCACGGAGTCAGACGCTGTCTCCCTGGCTGCAGCCCTCAAGGCCAACCTGAGCATCTCCACGACCATCTGCAAAGTAAGCAACCATTACTATCAAGCTCTTTGCTCTGGGGACAGAATTAACACCTCTGCTCTGTCATTATAGGGTTGCCAGGCTGAACGGCGTTCTGCTCTCCCCCGGGCACGATTCCTGCACTACACTTCTTCTTCACACGCACAACATACACACTGTATATACATGCACCCACACACCCACTGTTAGCAATTAAAAGGATAAATTGTATTCACTCGAGTCTGTGCTTTGTTCCCTGGGTCTATAATTATGTCATCCCTCTGAAATACTCACTTCTAATCCTGTCACTCCCAATAAGAATCTTAGCATTGTCAACTCTGCCACCTCTGCCTCCTTTTTGTCAGTGTCACCATCTCCAAACTATGCATCATAGCAGGTCTCACTACCATCTTGTAATTCTTCCCTTTTACTCTAATTTTCTTTAATCTTTCTGTCGCAAATCACCCCTAACACTCGTCTCCCCCCTCCACCCTGCCTGCACTGTCTACTTCACTTCTCTTGTGCAATGTCCATTGCTTTGGATGGTTGACCCCCGGTATTTAAACTTATCTACCTTCATTTCCTCTACTCCTTGCACCTTTACTGTTTCACCTGCCTCTCTCATTCACACACATGTATTCAGTCTTGCTTCAATGACATAGAGCTTTTAACGTTCACTAACACACAGAGCTTTTATGTAGTTTTTACCTGGTATTGGAGGCTACGAAAAGGACCTTCAATGTCATGTGGGGCCAACGGGATCTCGGTCCCAGAGGACCCAACTTCACCCCTACATTCCAACACGGACCACTCTCGGCAGATTCAGAGACAGAAGCGCCACAGTAAATACACTCAGTTTCACAACAGCACTTCACTCCGTGGGTACAGACCAGGAACGAAGCGTGTCTATCCAGGTAGATATCCTGGCCTTGTGTGTGTGTGACGCCCACAGCGAACCATGATTTTGCGACCCACTGCATACTCTCTGGAGTGGTCGGATCCACAGAGTCTCTGCAGAGAGTGGAGACTAGTGGAGTCTGCACGAGTCTGCAGGGAGTGCCCAAGGGCTCACACCATAAACTGTCTGGGCAGCTGCTGATACAGTTTTTCAGTTACGCTTTTTTCTTTCAGCCAGAACAACAGTCTCCTTTTTTCCTAAATTGTATCAAAAGACTTTGGGGCCCGGACGGAGGACTCTCGGGGTCCGAGTCCAGACCAGAGGCCACCAGTTGGTGACCGCTGATATATAGTATAAATACAGTATATAAGCAGTTTATGAGTACTCTATTAGTATATTAGGGCTGTGCATTGATTAAAACATTTCGGTAATTACTTGCACATTTTTCTGTAATTAATTGTGGTTAATCACAGAATTTACAAGGAAGAAACAATGAAAAATACAGTATTCTTAAGCAACTTTTAATTCCATTTTTTTCATGAAAAATAACTGTTACCCTCATACTCAACAAAAATATTGCTGGATTATCTGAATTTGAGACAAAGGGTAAAATAAAGTGCACCATCTTAAGTTTGTTTTCTTAATGACCCACCTCGAGTACTGCACGGAAATTAGGTGGTCTGGTTGTCAGAGAGACCCGGAGGTCTCGGCGATGGCACCTGGGTGTTTTTTTTTTTTCTCAGGTGATACAGTAGAGATGTGTTGCATGACTTTTGTTTTGTCCAAAGAACTATCTGGTACCTTTTGTAAAAGAGCTTTCCATTTAAAAGTATGCCACAGGAAGCAGTGCTTGTGACCGCAAGCCAGCTTCAATGTGTGTTTGCGCCACCAACTGGTTGGTGGAGTGTGGACTGTAGATAATGTAGTAAGACAACAGGAAGTGACGTAAGTGTTAAATAGTCTACATTAATTGAAAAAGTTAACGCATTAATATTCCCAGCCCTAATATAGTATATGTGGTTTTAATATTAAAAACATTTTATGTTGCTTTACAGCTTCTCAAAACAGCTGTCTTTAAAGTTCAGTCTGAAACCACCAGTTTTCTGTTTGCTCATTATTTTTCATGAACTTCTAATCTGACCAGGAGAAGTTTTTTGGGTTTTTTTTTGAGTGGGCCAATCACAAATCAGGAGGCAGTCATGGTGTTTTGTTTTTTTTTTTAAATTGTGGATAATGTGTCCTCTGGGCTAAAGAGAAAAAAATGGCCATCCTGATTGTTGTCAGCATTAGGTTCAAAAGCCAGCATCTATGATTCTATGATGGTATGGGGGTGTGTTAATGCCCGTGGCATGGGTAAATTGTGCATCTGTGATGGCACCATTAATGCTGAAAGGTACTTACAGGTTTTGGATTCATCTCTCACTGAGAAATCATTGAGAGATCAATGATATTGTTGACTGGTCAAAGAGAGCTCAAGGAGCACTCAACGATTTTGCCAGTCTCCCAATTATCTGTCACCAATCTTTCAGTGAATGCCAAATTTTTCCTGCTCAAAGGCAGAGATGCCTGAGAGATCAGTGAGAGATTGCTACGCGTTTGAAGAAAGATCAGTAGAGTTTGTTGAAAGATTGCTGAGAGATCATTGGGAGATTGATGAAATTGTTGAGCGCTCATTGAGAGATCATTGAAAGATTGTTGAGAGATCACATCCCTTTGGAGATCTTTGAGAGATTGTTTTGGACTGAGTCAAAACTTTGAGGACCATGGAGATCACTGAAGATTGTTAAGAGATCTTGCTGATCGCTGAGAGATCATTGGAAGATCAGTCGGAGATCTGGCCATTTTGTCATCTCTTAGGGATCTCTCAACCACCCCTGTGTAAAGGGTGTATTAGAGCTTATCTTAATAAAATCAGTGTATTCCTCTGTGAAGTGAGTATTTTTATATTTTAACATTATACATGTGACCCATGGACATATTTTATCAGGGTAAAACCTACAATAACACTGTGTTACAAAATATGGGGCGTCTGAGCAATATCAGTTTGCAAGTGATAAATTCTGTCATAGTATCTACTTGTAACACTCATTAGGGCCTACTTTCTCTCATAGCACTGTTATGAATTGAATTTTCCACACTGCCACATTGAATTTAACCAGACCTGACCTGTACTAAGCCTCAAACCGGGCCTGTCATTTGGCATATGTTTAAAAAAATCTCTTTGGTAACGTGGATGTCACCACACTGCCACCTCCACAAGATCAAAGCTCCGTGCAAATCCACCGTGATTCATACATGGAAGTTGTGGATGCAGGACCCAGAACGGATTCACCCGCGCAGGGGCCGAGCACAGCGGCACTCCCACCAGCTGGAGCCCATGAACCACAGATAGGATTAGAGGCTTTAGCCACTAAGGTCCCTCATCATTGCACCGCCTGGACCTTGTATGGCAACAGCCCCTGCAAACAAAAATGCCACTGTATGATCACTTAATAACACCCTCCATCCTCGCTGCATGCACAGTCACGCTCAGTAAATCAGCTCACGTTCTTTTATAGCCACTATTGTCTCTGCAGATTAAAAAGGACAACCTGGCAGTCTGGGACTCCCAGTCTATGAATCCAGCATGGAGGCTTTTTTTCTTCTTCTTCTTGCCCTCCCCTACCCACTCCACCCCCTAAAGATAAGTATATCTGTGCCGCCTGCCATTGTGAAGCTGCTCCCTGGCTTCTGTATCCAAACTCGGCCCCCGATGCCTGCCAGGTAAACCGCCTGCCTCTCTGTTGCTGCGATAGGGGAGTTTGCCTCTGACTGACTGAAACAACATCACCTTGTTTATCCTGTAAATAATTCACTCCTTCTGGGCAACAGAAACAAAATCAAGATTGTGTGTTTAACATTGGGGGGGGGGCAAGGAATGAGAGGAGCATGGAAAAAAATCAGGTGTTTCCTTTTTAGATAAAGTTGGTGCCTGGAGACAGCGACACATCCCTGATTCCTATGCAGTGCAAAGATACTGCAGTGAGATCTGTAAGGTGTGTGTGTGACATTGGGAGGGAGTGGAGGGTTTTTTTGTGTGTGTGCTCACTGAACTTGGCCTTTGATAGCTCTCTGAAGAGTGTGCAGAGATACTGTTGGGGACATTCTTGTCGCGTTTAACATCAGAACCTATGCAGTGCATCAGCACGCCATCCAGCTTGATGCTTATCATTTGGGGCTGTTCCTGGAAGCCTTCGCTTCCCTCCTTGTCTCTCCTTTTGTGGCACACATATGTGCACACGGACATGTGAGCTGCCATTGTTTGTTTTGATGGGTTTTTGTTGTTGCTGTTGACATCTTCCCCTTGGGGTAGTTTTCCAGTGTCTTGAAAAGACAAACTGTTTTATTTACCCCTAGTTTGCACCACAGTAAAACTTTACACCAAAGGAATCCAGAAATATACTGTATGGTGTGCTAGAAAAACAAGCTTGAAATATTTTAATCAGTTAAAAAAAAATGTAAGAAATGCTAATAGATACAGTTGTGCTCCTAAGTTTACATACCTTTTTTTTTTTTTTTTTTGTTACTTATTTGTACCCGTAGGTAGACTTGGTTTGCAGTCTGGTGACAAGCCACCGGCTGCTGGTCGCTGTGTGCGCAAGCGCCCGAAACCTACATGTTTTTGGTATGCGGGAGGAAACCGGAGAAATCCGGAGTAAACCCACGCAACACGGGGAGAACATGCAAACTCCACACAGCTCACTGTTGGTCGGGGGCTGGAATCGAACCCACGATCTCATGATCCCCGCGATCCCCCGGCCAAGGGATCGCGGGGATACCTTGATGTAATTTGTGATATTTTTTTGGCCATTTTTCAGAGAATATGAATGATAATATAAAAACTTTTCTTTCACTCATAGTGGTTGGGTGAAGCCATTTTTTCTCAAACAATTGTGTTTACTCTTTTTAAATCATAATGACAAGAGAAACTACCCAAATGGCCCTGATCAAAAGTTTACATACCCTGGAAGTTTTGGCTTGATAACATACACACAAACTGACACACACTGGTTTAAATGGCTACTAAAAGTAACCATCCTGGGACTTCCGGTTATGGCGGCCGCCTAGAAGGACACGTATCACTCTGCTCTGCCCTTGGAAATAAAAATTCGGCAAATAACTCTCTCATTTGGAACAGAACTTTTCCCAGCGTTTGGGTGAGGATATGCCGGTGAAGACTAAGGCTGGGAAATCAGGAGGGGGAAAAATTGAATCGCCGAAGCAGTCCAAATTAACGGACTTTAAAGTTTGTGGCGCAGTAGAAAAAGCTGCGGATATGGCGGATGAAACTAGCGGTGGTGCGGTAACTGCTGCTGCTAACGATGGCGACACAGGTGCAGTGCTGGCTGCCATTAGCTCAATGAGAGCAGACTTTTCCGCTAAACTTGATGGGATTATGGCAGCGTTGGATGCAATGAGAAAGGAGTTGGGTGACTGCGTGGAACGAGTGACGCAGGCGGAGCTTCGTGTCTCAAGTGCGGAGGATGAAATTAGCGTACTTCAAATAAAGGTGCGCACTTTGGAAAAAAAAAAATAAAGATCTGGAAAATAGCGTTCTGGACTTGGAATCTCGGTTCCAGAAGGAACAACCTGAGGCTGGTGGGTTTACCGGAGGGAGCCGAAAGGTCGTGATTCATGCTCCTTTTTGGAGGGGTGGATCCCGGAGGCGCTGAACAACGCGGAGCTAAAATCATCAGTCGTCTTGGAAAGCTCCCACCGAATTGGCCCACCGAGAGGTAACCAAGGCAGCACCGAGGACGCTAATTATGAAGTTTCTCACGCTACAGAGACAGGATGACGATCTCCAACGCGGTGCGGGCCAAAGGAGAAATTAAATACCAAGATCAGCAGGTGCGGTTACTACCCAGATCTGGCCTCAGGAATCCAACAATTAAGGAAGCAGTTTGACCCCATCCGCAAAGAACTGCGCAACCTTGAGATTCATCACGGAGTGATTCACCCTGCAAGACTTCTGGTCACATATGAGGGCAGAACACGCATCTTCAAGACCCCCGAGGAGGCCAGGAGCTCATCAAGAAGATCCAGGAAGAGACTGGTGGGAGCTAAGCATGAACAGAATATAGGGTAGAATATTTGAGCATTTAACTGATTAGAAGCATATAACAAGATTACAAAAATATAGAATGTATTACATATTTTAAAAAAAAAAAAAAAAAAAGTACAAAATTGCTAAAAAAAATTTGGAGTTAAATTGGAAAATTACAGAAGAGAGTTATGTTCGTTATTAAAAGCAGTAGAGTTAGGGTGATTAGGAGGATGAAGAAGGAGTGGCTTTGGCTGTTCCTCGTGGGTGTGGAACGGTCGATGGCTATATCGGGAGACGAATTTCTCTTTTGCTTTTGGGGGGATTGCCACAAATGTGGGAAGGGGGAATTTGTTTGTGTGTAGTTTGTAGGGTGAATGTTCAACCACTCTTTTTTTTGCTTTTCTGTTTGAGCATGTTTACACTGCAAGGTAATCCCAAACTCCCTATTGATTATAAATCAAAGCGTTAATCTTAATTTAACTTCATGGAATTGCAGAGGTCTACAAAATTTAAAAAAACTTAAACAAGTTATGAATAAAATAAAAGACATGGGTTCAAAAATTGTGTTTTTACAAGAAACTCATCTAATAGAGCAAGATGTAAAAGAATTAGGAGTAGATGGCAAGGAAATGTTTTCACCTCATCATTTTCATCCCGAGCCAGGGGAGTTATGACTCTCATACATAAATCAGTCCCATTTCAAGTGAAAAATGTAATTGGAGACAAATTTGGAAGATATGTAATCATTCAAGGATCTTTGCTATTAGAAAACATAAATTTGGTGAACTTATATGGTCCCAATATAGATGATCAAAAGTTCTTTGCCAATTTATTTCTTATCTTATCATCACTTACAGGGCAACATATAATAGCAGGGGATTTTAATTGTACATTGAATCCCAGTATAGATAGATCAACAGGACTGGACTGTACGCACAATGGATGTAGGATGACTATTAATCATTTTATGAAAGAATTGAAATTGATAGATATATGGAGAGAAATGAAGCCACAAGTTAAAGCATACTCTTGTTATTCCAATACCTACAAGACATTCTCACGTATAGATTATTTTTTGATCTCCACAGAATTAGGGTCCAAGATTCAAAACTGTTTTTATGATAACATCGTGATCTCTGATCATGCACCCTGCTGTCTAATGTATGTAGATAAGAAATTGACAAAGGAACCAGGTAGATGGCAATTTCAGCATAAATGGCTTCAGGATGAGGAATTTGTTAAGTATATAGAAAAACAGATAGATGAGTTCTTTGATATCAATACTACACAAACATCAGCATGTGTAAAGTGGGAGGCTTTCAAAGCTTTTATTAGGGGACATATATTAGTTATACAGGCTCAAAATCTAAGAAGACTCGAGAGGGAGAGAGTTCAATTGGAACATAAAATAAAAATTCTTCAAGAAAGAGTATATGCAGGAAGAGATCCAAGGTTGGAGAACGAATTACTGATTTTGAGAGCTGAATATGACAAAAAATCAGCGAATAGAGCTGCCTCGAGTCTTCTAAGATTGAAACAATCTTTTTATGAACAAGGTGAAAAAATCAGGAAAGTTATTGGCATGGCAGATTAAACAATTAGAATCTAAACACCAATTACCAGTATTATAAGTAACGGACAGGTAGTTATAGATCCTTCAGAAATTAATAGAGCCTTTAGAGATTACTATGAAAAATTATATGATACCAAAAATGAATCTGACTTAACAAAACTACATGGGTTTTTGAATGAACTATCTATACCGTGTATTCCAAATGAAATAGGGAGATACTGGAGTCTAAAATTAGTCAAGAAGAAGTTGGACTAGCCATTGATAATATGAAATCAGGAAAAAGTGCAGGACCAGATGGTCTTCCAGTTGACCTTTATAAAAAATTTAAGAATAAATTAACAAAACCTTTTTGGAAATGGTTTTAGAAGCATTTCAAAAATAGTAATTTACCATCATATATGAATAATGCCTTAATTATACTGTTGCCAAAACCAGGTAAGCCCTCTAATAAATGTGAAAATATGAGACCAATAAGCCTATTAAATGCCGACCTTAGATAATTTGTAAAATTTTAGCAAGACGAATACAAGAAATTTTACCAAATATTATTAATTGAGATCAGAATGGCTTTATAAAGGGAAGACAAGGCTTCCATAATGTAAGAAGACTATTAATATTATTTATTCTAATAAAGAAGCACCGGATACAGCTCTCTTATCACTGGATGCCGAAAAAAGCCTTTGATAGAGTTGAATGGCCCTTTCTTTTTGAAGTCTTACAAAGGTTTGGACTTGGAAAATAATTTTATAAAATGGGTTCAGATAATATATAATAATGCTACTGCAGAAATTCTAACAAATAACAATATTTCAAAATCAATAAAAATCAATAGAGGATGTCGACAAGGCTGTCCACTTTCACCTTTACTGTTTACTATGGCAATTGAACCTTTAGCGATGGCGATACGTCTACAGTCACAAATATATGGAATTAAAGTTGGACCAACAGAACATAAAATCTCCCTGTATGCCGATGACATAATTTTGTTTATGTCGAATCTTAAAAAATCAATTCCGACCTTGTTGAATTTAATAAAGAATTTCGGGAAATATCAGGATATAAAATAAATAAACTAAATCTTCAATATTAATGCTAAATGAGACCCAGAGAAATTACCCAACCCCTGAGGTAAATCAATTCAATGTTGTAAATCAGTTCAAATATTTAGGAATCCAAATTGTGCCTAAGCTAGAATCAGTCGCCAGTGTCAATTATGAAGCCTTAACTTATTGATGAGTTACTTCAGAGATGGATGTCACTACCAATGTCGATGATCGGGAGAATCAATATACTTAAAAGTAATATTTTACCTAAAATACTTTATTTATTTCAATACATTCCCTTATCACCACCTTTAGATCTATTCTCAAGAATTAAAAAAAAGTTAGTGGAATTTATATGGAACAACAGGAGGGCTAGATTACGTCTGTCTTTATTATATTTACCATTTGATCGTGGAGGTCTGAAATGTCCAAATTTTATGTTGTATTATTGGTCGGCACAACTGAGGTCTATGACATATTATTTTTCATCAAATGATCTCCCTCACTGGACTGAAATGGAATCATACAATTTACCTTACCTCTTCCCATATTCATATACTCAGATTCGGCAAAAAAATTACAAAAACAAGTTAAAAATCCATTTGTAAAGCATATGATCAAAATATGGTGTGAAGCTAAAAACTATTTAAAAGAACCACAGCTATTGTCACAATTTAGTCCAATATGGGGTAATCAATATTTTAAACCAGGGAGAGCGGACGCTGTATTTAAAGTATGGAATTTAAAAGGGATACAAAAGATTCAGGATTTATATTTGCCATGTGCAGAAAACATAATGTCTTTGAAGAGTTGAGGATCAAATTTAATCTCAATAGAACACATTTTTTTAAATATCTTCAACTTAGAAACTTTATTCGATCAAATCAAAATAAAGCTCTCACTCGACCTATCTATTCATCCTTGGAAAAAATGTTGATGAAAGATAGTAAAAGAAAGGGTATTATTTCAGAGTTTTATAACTCATTGACACTATTTTCAAGTGAAATTTCACTGAAAAGATTAAACTACTGGAAAGAAGATCTGCAAACTGAAATTCCAGAGGAACAATGGGAACTGGCTTGTACAGAAGCTCAAACCAAATCAATAAATGTACGCCTTAAATTGATACACTTCAAATGGTTAATGCGGATGTATGTTACACCGGAGGAGTTAAATAGATATAACAAAAATATACCAGATACGTGCACAAAATGTATGGAAAGTAAAGGAACTCTATTTCATTGTGTATGGGAATGTAGATTAATAAGAATGTTTTGGGAAGAGGTGAGGGTAACAATTGAAAAAATAATCTCAAAACAAATCATATTGAATCCTAAACTGTTTTTGTTGGGTCTGTACCCAGAAAAGCATAATTTTAATAAAAGCGAAAGAACATTCATAGACCTCAGTTTGCTTAATGCCAAAAAATGTATTGCACTATTATGGAAAAAGACTTATAGACCAGATGTGACTCAGTGGTTAAGACAGATGTTAACAAACCTTCCATTAGAAAGAATAACATATATACTGAAATCAAAGGAAATTGTGTTTGAGAATATATGGAGACCTTTTATTGATTATGTAAAAAATTTAAACATAACTCTTGAAGAAGAAGATGAATGATGTGTGTGGACCTTGTAAATTCCAAACTGGTGAAAATAATATGTATACCTATGTGCTGGATTGTCTAGACTAAACAGAGGAGCATTGTTGAAGATTTGATTTTGTTGGTGGTTGTTGGTGTTTTTTTTAGTGCATTTTTTTTTTTTTTAGTACTTTAGTGTTAGTGTTTGATTGTTTGTATCATGTTTGTTTAAAAAAAAAAAAAAAGGTTCAATAAAGATATTGTGGAAAAAAAAAAAAAGTAACCATCCTCATGTGTGATCTGTTCACTTGTAATTGTTGTGGTTTGTACCCGGGCTGGGCAGAGAACAGGACTCACGTGTATGGCGTTTCTTCCGCATGATTTATTATCACTAAAATAGCAAAAGAACACAGTAATGATAGGACGGCAGGCTCCTGAGCTCCGAGCTTATCCAGGAGATAGTTGGCGAAGCACATTTCGAGGTGTGTGTTGCTGACGTACAGTGGGGTAAAAAAGTATTTAGTCAGCCACCAATTGTGCAAGTTCTCCCACTTAAAAGATGAGAGAGGTCTCCAATTTTCATCATAGGTATACCTCAACTATGAGAGACAAAATAAGAAAAAAAAATCCAGAAAATCACATTGAAGGATTTTTAATGAATTAATTGGTAAATTCCTCGGTAAAATAAGTATTTGGTCAATAACAAAAGTTCATCTCAATACTTTGTTATATACCCTTTGTTGGCAATGACAGAGGTCAAACGTTTTCTGTAAGTTTTCACAAGGTTTTCACACACTGTTGCTGGTATTTTGGCCCATTCCTCCATGCAGATCTCCTCTAGAGCAGTGACGTTTTGGGGCTGTCGCTGGGCAACACAGACTTTCAACTCCCTCCAAAGATTTTCTATGGGGTTGAGATCTGGAGACTGGCTAGGCCACTCCAGGACCTTGAAATGCTTCTTACGAAGCCACTCCTTCGTTGCCTGGGCGGTGTGTTTGGGATCATTGTCATGCTGAAATACCCAGCCACATTTCATCTTCAATGCCCTTGCTGGTGGAAGGAGGTTTTCACTCAAAATCTCATGATACATGGCCCCATTCATTCTTTCCTTTACACGGATCAATCGTCCTGGTCCCTTTGCAGAAAAACAGCCCCAAAGTATGATGTTTCCACCACCATGCTTCACAGTAGGTATGGTGTTCTTTCTCCTCCAAACACGACAAGTTGAGTTTTTACCAAAAAGTTCTATTTTGGTTTCATCTGACCATCTGACATTCTCCCAATCCTCTTCTGGATCATCCAAATGCTCTCTAGCAAACTTCAGACGGGCCTGGACATGTACTGGCTTAAGCAGGGGGACACGTCTGGCACTGCAGGATTTGAGTCCCTGGTGGCGTAGTGTGTTTCTGATGTAGCCTTTGTTACTTTGGTCCCAGCTCTCTGCAGGTCATTCACTAGGTCCCCCCGTGTGGTTCTGGGATTTTTGCTCACCGTTCTCGTGATCATTTTGACCCCACGGGGTGAGATCTTGCGTGGAGCCCCAGATCGAGGGAGATTATCAGTGGTCTTGTATGTCTTCCATTTTCTAATAATTGCTCCCACAGTTGATTTCTTCACACCAAGCTGCTTACCTATTGCAGATTCAGTCTTCCCAGCCTGGTGCAGGTCTACAATTTTGTTTCTGGTGTCCTTTGACAGCTCTTTGGTCTTGGCCATAGTGGAGTTTGGAGTCTGACTGTTTGAGGTTGTGGACAGGTGTCTTTTATACTGATAATGAGTTCAAACAGGTGCCATTAATACAGGTAACGAGTGGAGGACAGAGGAGCCTCTTAAAGAAGAAGTTACAGGTCTGTGAGAGCCAGAAATCTTGCTTGTTTGTAGGTGACCAAATACTTATTTTACTGAGGAATTTACCAATTAATTCATTAAAAATCCTTCAATGTGATTTTCTGGATTTTTTTTTTCTCATTTTGTCTCTCATAGTTGAGGTATACCTATGATGAAAATTGGAGACCTCTCTCATCTTTTAAGTGGGAGAACTTGCACAATTGGTGGCTGACTAAATACTTTTTGGCCCCACTGTATGTGTTGACGTCGTACCACATGACTGGGTCAGGAAGCCACGCAACATGAAATAAAGTGAGCAACGATACAAAATGGAAATTCCCATCCCTCACATTTTGTGTTGTCATGTTTGACTGTGTTAGGGATTTGTCAAAGCCAGTTTTCACAGCCAGCACCAAAAACACAGACTTCTCCCGTTTGGGAACATTTTGAGCGCATTTCTCCCATTGATGTATTTTTCACAAATAGTGGATATTTGTTGTACTTGAAGTAATGGCTTAGCGGTAAAGCATGTGTTCTACAAGTGGGAGACTGGGGTTCAATTCCCAGCTGGGCCATTCTTGTAATTTTATTTTATTTGCAAGGTGAAGTGTCTGTTGTGTTTCAAAGAGCTTGGATCATTATTATGCATCATTATGGTGAGGCACTATTGCCATTGTGCCCTGCATGAGAATAAGGACAGAGTTGAATATACTAGTAAAGACAGTATAAGACTGTTGAAAATGTATTATTTCTTAATAGAAATGGTACACGCACATCAAGTAACACAGGCACATTCACTGTAGTCACCCCAGTTTTATTATTTCTTTTTCCCTTATGATCATTGATATTTCTTAAAAGATAGCACATTTATTGAAATTGAAAAAATACACATTAAACCAATAATGCCCTTGTAAAAATCTGCATGCTGTATACTTTTTGTCAACTGCATGGCTTAGTAGAGTAAATGAAGTTTCACATGAGGCCTCATCTATATTAACCATTTTGATGGAAAGGCTCAAGTCTTCAAGAAAGCCTTGTCTGGCCATCACTAAGTGGTAGCCTAGAGGTAAAGTATCTGTCTTGCATCTTGAGAGCTGGGGATCAAGTCCCAGTTCTTCTTTTAATTTATTTTTATTTGCAAGGTGAAGTGTCTGTTGTGTTTCAAAAAGCTTGGATGCAACAATAACACAAAATTATGCTGAGGCACTATTGTGCCCTGCATGAGAATAAGGACAGAGATGAATGTACTGGGAAAGACAGTATAAGACTGTTGAAAAGTTATTATTTCTTAAAAAAATGGACAAGTAGCACAAGCACATTCACTGTAGTCACCTCAGTTTTATCATTTCTTTTTTCCGTTATGATCATTGATATTTCTTAAAAGACCAATCACACCCTTGTAAAAATCTGCATGTTGTATACGTTTTCTCCACTAGATGGCCTAGTAGAGAAAATTAAGTTTCACATGAGGCGTCGTCTATATGAGCCATTTTGATGAAAGACCTCAAGTCCTCCAGAAAGCCTCATCTGGCAATCAACAAAACACAGCTTGAGGGCTGGAAATAAACACAAAAGCACGGCAAAACAGGCACGACAGAACAGAATCGTGAGGGTACACACTGATGTGACAAGGTCACCACAAAAAGACACAGACCAAGATGCACATATATAGACAGGCGAGTAATCAAGACAACACAGGACAGGTGGAAAACTATCAAGGACAATCAGAGACAGCAGGGCATGGCAACAGGCACAGCAAAACATGAGGGGGTGAGACAAAAGTAAATAGTAGGTAGGTAAATAGGTAAATAGGAATGGAGGATACACAAGAAACATGAACACAGGAACAGGAAAAAGGATAATGATAATAACAAACAGAATCATACAAAACTAAACTCAAACCCCAGACCAGAATAAAGAACAACATGACTATGATAATGAATAATAACAAACACAGAATTCCAAAATACAGACTGAGCATTACCGGGATGAAAATGAAACACAGAGAAACAAAATAAACTGATGGCGAGGACATGGCTGAACTCATGCCCCAAAGATCACAAAAAAACAAATAACAACATAAAGCAAGGACATGGGCACAGCCACGTCCAGATTCTAACAGTAATTAGTGTGTGTGTGTGTGTGTGTGTGTGTATAAAAAGTCAGTGAGTTTCTGGGCTCCTGACAGACCCCTGAGTGTTTCATTCTGTACTGCACTGACTTTGCTGGATTCCGAGCCATGGGGAAAGCAAAATAATTATCAAAGAACCTGCGGGAGAAGATAGTTGAACTTTATAAACAGGAAAAGGATATAAAAAGATATCCAAGTAATTGAGAATGCCAAGCAGCAGTGTTCAAACTCTAATTAAGAAGTGGAAAATGAGGGATTATTTAGAAACCAAGCCACAATCAGGTAGACCAATAAAAAGTTCAGCCGTAACTCTCAGGAAAATTGTTCAGGATGGAAAGAAAAACCCTCAAATAACTTCAACTGACATACAGGACTCTCTGAAAAAAAGTGGTGTGGCTGTTTCAAGATGCACAATAAGGAGGCTCTTCAAGAAAAATGGGCTGCATGGTCGAGTCACCAAAAGAATGTCATTACTACACCAGTGCCACAAAGCAGCCAGAGATGAACCTAAAAACTTCTGGAACAAAGTTATTTGGGGTGATGAGACCACAATTGAACTTTTCGGCCACAACCATAAATGCTACATTTGGAGAGGAGTCAACAAGGCCTATGATGAAAAGTACACCATCCCTACTGTGAAACATGGAGGTGGATCACTGATGTTTTGGGGAGGTGTGAGTTACACAGACACAGGGAACTTGGTCAAAGTTGATGGCAAGATGAATGCAGCATGTTATCAGAAAGTACTGGAAGAAAATTTGTAGTCATCAGCCCAGAAGCTGCGCATGGGACACAGTTGGACATTCCAACATGACAATGATCCAAAATACAAGGCCAAGTCAACCTGTTGTTGGCTACAGCAGAAAAAAGTGAAGGTTCTGGAGTGGTCATCTCAGTCTCCTGACCTCAATATCATTGAGCTACTTTGGGGAGATCTCAAACATGCAGTTCATGAAAGACAGCTTAAGAATTTACAGGAACTGGAGGCTTTTTGCCAAGAAGACTGAGCAGCTTTGCCGTCTGAGAAAATAAAGTGCCTCATCCACAACTAACCACAAAAGACTTCAAGCTGTCATCTGTCTATAAATGCAAGGAATCTCTTGTCTGTGTGTGTGTTCCTCGCATATCTCTCAAACCATTCGTCAGGCTGACCTCAGATTTTAAAAGTGTTTTGCTGGGGTTACAAGGGCTGTCCATCCCCGAGTATGGAGTTGCTCAGTCAAAATATGTAATTTTTATCAATAAAAGTTTAGCCACCGCTGTGTTTCCTCATGCTCTGGTTTCTGGAAGTGTGGGCGGGGTTTCAGATTGATCTGTACTGACTGGATAATATGCGGCATCACGACCAGTCCCCACAGCGCTCCGTGAACAAAACAAGGAAGTGAAAAGCGACAAATTTGATTAGAGGTTTAAAAATTTATACCATGAGGCAATTACTAGCTTACAAAATAATAAGGCCTCGGGGCCTGATGGTCTGACGCCAGAATTTTATAAGGCTTTGAGAGATTTGCTAACTGACCCCCTTCTCAAAATGCTGTCCTATTCTTTTGATTCTGGGGATCTCCCTGACACTATGATGGATGCAAACATTTCTCTAATTCTAAAGAAGGGCAAACCTGCAGATGAATGCGCATCCTACAGGCCGATTGCCTTGCTGGACGTTGACCAAAAATTATTGGCTAAAATATTGGCAAAGAGACTTGAAGGTGTCATGTCAGATTTAATTTCAATAGACCAAACTGGATTTATGTTGGGTTGTAATTCCCTTCATAATGTAAGGAGACTCTTCAGTCTTATTCAGAATGGATCAAGGTCAAAGGTCAAATCTCTTGTTGTCTCCCTTGATGCAGAAAAGGCCTTTGATAGGAAAGAATGGCCTTATCTCCTAGGTGTCCTCTCAAAATTCAATCTTAGTGACAACTTTAAGTGGATATCTCTGCTATATTCTGCTTCCTCATGCCTCCGTTATTGCAAACGGCCTGAGGTCCTCTGCATTCATGGTGAGCCACGGCTCTAGACAGGACTGCCCAGCCTCACCGCTTCTGTTTGCCCTTGCTATGGAGCCCTTAGCAGAGGCCGTTAGATGTGATTCCTTGGTAACAGGCATTGATGTGGGTTCCACAAACCATAAAATTTCCCTTTATTGTGATGATCTAAGTGTCCCTCTATCTAAGTAACCCAGAATTTTCTATCACAAGAGTTGTTGAAATAATTAATTCTTTTGGCCATTTCTCAGGTTACAAGATTAATTACTCTAAATCTGAAGCTATGCCCCTTACCCCTCAGGTATCTTGGTCTCCATTATGCTCTGCCCCCCTTCTGCTGGTCCCCAACAGGTTTTGTCTATCTGGGCATACACATTACTCCCTCTCTTTCTGGCCTATACAAGGCCAATTTTGTCCCTGCAATTCATAGAATCAAGGAGGACTTGGCCCGCTGGATGGCCTTGCCGCTGTCTCTCTTAGGAACCGTCGGCCTTGTCAAAATGGTTATACTTCCTCGGTTATTGTATCCCTTCCAGATGATCCCAGCTCTCTTAACAAGAAAATCGCTTGCTACTCTTAACAGCTCCTTAACATCTTTTCTGTGGAGGAACAAGCGAGCCAGGTTAAAACTCAGCACATTACAGCGCCCAAGGAGGCCCGGCGGTGCCAGATTTTAGGCGCTATCAAATTGCTTCCCTCTCTATTTACATTTGGCATTGGTTCAAAAATGACCCGGCATCCACCAGGCTTAATTTAGAGGCAGCCCCGGTGGCCCCTATTCCTCTTAGTCACATATTATATGCATCTAAGAAATGGGTTTGTCTCAAATTAAAGGGGAATTTTATTTTACAGAATACTTTAAAAGTTTGGAGGACAGTGAAGAAGCTTGGAAATCAGGATGGCTCCGTTCCCCTCCTCACACCTATTTATTTAAACCCTGATTTTCCTCCTGGTTTGGCCGACCAAGCCTTCTCCTTGTGGTTTGATAGGGGCATAAAAACTGTAGGTGACTTGATGACAAAGGGCACTCTGCTGTCTTTTGAACAGCTCAGAGAGAAGTATAACCTCCCACAGAATAACTATTTTAGGTATCTGAAAATCTGTAATTTTATTTCTTCATCTATTAAGTTGCACCCTAAAGGAATCACTCTTTCACCTATGGAGGAGGTGATTCAGAAGCCAGACACTAGAAGACTAATCACTAGGTTCTACAAGACCTTCTCAGTTCCATTCAGTGATTGCACAGCTCATCTCAAAATCTCTTTGGGAAATGGATTTTGGAGAATCATTCTCATGTGATATACGGAATGAGGTGTGGTCAAGTAGTGCAAATTACCTATTTACTAACAAAGCTAGAGAGTTACAATTCAAGATCATACACAGGCTCCACATCACTCCAGTGAAACACAATAAGTTTAACCCTCTATCTCAATATTTTGTAATAAGTGTATTTTTTCTGAAGGCTCATATTTCCACTGTTTATTTGAATGTCCTCTTATTAATGACTTCTGGGTAAAAATATGTAAAGAAATTGATATTATATTCAAGAAAAAACTAGCCCTCACCCCTCTCAGCTACATTCTAGGAGTCAATCCTACTTGACTGAATCTCCATTTCTCTGCACTCAAACTGCTGCAGGTGCTTCTCTTCAGTGCAAGAAAATGTGTTCTTCTTTTATGGACCTCAGACTCTGCTCCCACAGTTACACATTGGATTTGGGGTGTGATGGACCTCATTCTGTTAGAAGCTATTCGCGTCTGGCTCAAAGACAAACCTTTTTGGTTTTTTTGATATATGGGACCCCTTTTTGGACTACACAGGTACATCTCAAAAAATTAGAATATCATGAAAAAGTTCAATATTTTTTGTCACTCATTTCAGAAAGTGAAACCCATATATTATATAGATTCATTACACAGAGGGTGATATATTTCAAGTGTTTATTTATTTTAATTTTGATGATTATGGCTTACAGCCCATGAAAACCCCAAATTCAGTTTCTCAAAAAATTAGAACATTACATAAAATTAATTTAAACAAATAGTTTTTTAATAGAAATGTTGGCCGACTGAAAAGTATGTCCATGTACGTATACTATAAATCTGTATCCTTCATCTGTTCTCCAGACTCTCATTTTGACAGGTTGTCTGATAATTGGTTGTCTGATATTCTTCTTTATTTTGGAGTTAAACAAAAAGAATTCTAAACAACTTTCTAAATAATATAACTTTAAAAATCATTTGGTGCAAATTAAGCCATTTAGAAATAATTACAACAGAGTGGGAAACCATTTAAAAAATATCTTCTTCCACTGAGCTAAACACTGGTTATAATTTTTAAAAAAATGTGTGGCACTAATAGACAATCTGCATATATAATTCACTGTCCCAAACCCCACAGGTAACAAACCAATAGTTATCCTGCAGACAAAAAGCTGAAAACATCCTTAAATAAAAGGCTTACCTCTACATCACTGTCACAGAATCTTCTCTCCTCTTTTTTCTTTTTTCTTTACAGATTGTGAGGAAAAACTGCTATGATTTCAGACAAGTATAGCTGATTGATGGCATTTCATAATGAAAGCACATAACAGAAACAACCATTCTAAAAACTGAATCACTGCCGAGGGCTTTTATTTTTACATCACTCAAAACAAATTTACACTAATTCAGACTTCAGTCATGTCTGGTGAATACAGCATTTATAGGGCAGGTGACTATAAGGTTATTGAGCAGGAATTCAAGGATCGTTTCTCATTTTTAAGGATAATTAAGGCGTTGATTTTAGATAATCATATTTTAGACTTTTTATGGCCCTGTAGACACAAATGAGGTGGCTGTTTTTCTCCTTGTTTGTGTTCTCGCGGAGAAATTCTCTCCACAGCAACCATACATGAACGCAAATGAATCTATCCACACAGAATTAGACTCTCTATTTTCCACTATGATCTTACTTTCTCTGGATTTGGTCATGTCTTACCAAGAGTTGTAGGAAGCGGCTGCTGTCCATGCTTCTCCACATGCACTGAGAACGGAGAGGTTGAGCGGTTCTCTGTGCAGCTACCGTCAGATGTGACACAGTCATGCATGGTTGACAACATAATAAATAATTTAAAAATATATATTTTACATTCATAAAAGTATGTGTTTCCATGGAGAAATGTATCCAATTGCAATATACAATAATTTAAAAAATAAAATAATTAAAACGAGCTTCATTAATTTCCATGTGTTTTGAGATATAACTGCAGGAAGCCACAGCATGGGGGCTGAAGGGCCACATGTGGCCCCAGGACCGTAGGTTGCTGACCCCTGGGCTACACGTACGGAGAACAGGATCGGTGGGGATGCTCATGAAACATGATGACAATGAACATACAGGACAAAAGACAAGGTGGTGATAACTAACACAAAACTAAGACCACTGCTAGAACCTGAACATGAACAGAAAATGCTGTCAAAATAAAAACCCAAACCGATGATGGCAAGAATGATAATATAAAACATAAAACCGAAGATACTAATGACACTAAACACAAAGAGTCACAAGAACAGAACTTAAGGCTAGGATATGGACTGAACTCATGTCCCTGTGACAAGAAAGTAGAAATTATAAAGCAAAGTGAGGACATGAGCCCAACCCACATTCTGACACCATGATTGTGGAGCAGAATGGCCAGATCAATTGTATATTATATGTGGCCACCAGTGTTGGGAGTAACGCGTTACAAAGTAATGTGTTACTGTAACGCCACTACTTTTGCAATAACATCATGTGTAACGAAATTACTGTTTAAAAATTCAGTAATTGTGAAGAATTGGCCCCTGTGGGGCAGAGAGGAAGACCCAGACGCTGGACTGCTAGTTTGTGGTATTTAATGAAAAAACACAAGTTCATACAGTGCACGAAAACCAAAACTTACTACGTGGCAAAACGGGAGTAGGCAGGTAGACCGTCAGAACAGGATGGGGTTCTGACAGGGAATCAAACTTGAGAATCCAGCAAAGGGTAGATGAACCAGCAGACTTAAATAGGGCATGAAATCAGAGATGACAATAGATAGCAGGTGTGAATCACATGAGCGAGCAGGTTGACCCAATTACAGGCAGGAGCAGCTGAGCAACACACACAAGATGATAACAAGGTAGGAGTGTCTGGAAAAAGGGGCGGAGAGCTCATGTTACAAAGAGACAAAATATAAAGACAATAATAATGCAAGACCAAGATGAACAAAAGCACCTAATGAAACAAACAGAATAACACTAAGAGCTAGAATAAATAAACAGAATGACTGAGAACTCTGAACACATGCTAAACCAGCAGACAGAAAGATAAACACACAACACTGGAAAAAAAATGCAGGAAATACTCAGAAATGAATTAAGAGCCTGAGCACAGTGAGCACCGTGCTGAGCCTCGTGGCAGAGCCCCCCCTTCCCTTAAGGGGTGGATTCCAGACACCCCAGGGTAACATCAAAGAAAAAGAAAGAACCCCCCCCCCCCCCCAACATGAGAAACACAATGAACCAACCTGGGAGGGCAGTGGGGGAACCAGGTTTGGAGGGAACAAAAACAAAAACCCGCTCAGGACCCACACCCAGGCAAAACCCAGGCACCTAGGCCCCCTTGACTGGAGAGGCGGACAGTTCAGGTGTCGATTGAAGTCCCAGACCTGGCAGACGGCGTGATGGAAAGAGTTGGGTGGCCTACCGGAAAGCGTGGCCCACCCAACCCAGTGGGTCAGTCTGTCAGGCAGCCTCCCAGAGTCATTCAGCCACCCAAACAGACAGAGAAGCCCAGGAGGTGGCTGCCCAGTGGGGAAGAATGGTGGTACAGAAGGCTTGAGTGGTGGGGAACAGGCTGAAGTGGATGGCCAACCTGCGGGAGCCTCAGGAGAAGGAACGGGACCCCCCGGTGGCCTCAGGAAAAGGGGAACCCATGCCGGTCCTGGAAGGAGGAGAGAAAACCACAATGACCTTGGGCATAGAAGAGGGGGTCATGACAGCCTTGGGCAGAGGAGAAGGGACCACGATGGCCTCGGGCAGAGGAGAGGGAATCATGACAGTCTCGGGCAGAGGAGGGGGAACCACGACGGCATCAGGCAGAGGAGAGGGAACCATGATGGTGTCAGGTAGAGGAGAGGGGACGCAGATGCTTTCAGACTGCCCTGCAACACCCTCGGTGGCACTGGACGGGGACATAGCAGCACCCACGGTGGCTCCGGGCTGGAGCAAAGCTGCACCCACAGTAGCTCTGGGCTGGAGCAAAGCTGTACCCGCGGTGGCTTCGGGCTGGAGTGTATCAGCACCCGCGGTGGCTCCAGACGAGAGCGTAGCTGCACCCATGGTGGACCCGGACTGGGCCATAGCTGCACCCACGGAGGAGCCAGACTGGGCCATAGCTGCATCCACGGTGGACCCCGGGCTGGAGCGTAGCACCCATAGCGGACCCAAGCTGGAGCACAGCACCCGTGTTGTTCTGAAGCTGGGAGGCAGCACCCACGACGGTCCCTGACTGGGACATAACACCCACGGAGACCCGGACTGAGGAGGAGCTACACCCACTGAGGTCCCGGGCTGGGATGGAGCACCCACGAAGACCTCAGCTGGAAGGGGAGCAGCACCCCACGGAGGCCCCGGGCTGGGACGGAGCACCCTCAACGACCTCAGCTGGAGGAGCTGGACCCATGGAGATCTCAGGTGGCAAGGCTGGACCCACGGAGACCCCTGGTGAAGTTGGATGACCCTCAGTGACCCTGGGGAAAGACTCCAATAGGAAGGACAAAGAGGCAGGGTCAGGATCACCGGTGGCAGTGGAGCCTGGCAAGGTGAGCTCAGGTGCAGTTGACGGCTGTACTTGGTTCTCCCCACCAAGAGCCAGACAAGATCTCTCCAAAATAGAAGCTGTGAAAACAAAGGAGAGCACTTGCCTGAGCTCTAGCTCCACCGCCGTCCATGACTCTGTCGATCCAGGCGGCGACGTCTCAGGCCCAGCCCTCTGGAGGTCCAGCTTTGACTCTGCTGCAGTGGCCCCTACAGCAGGCATGGTGGTCGATGCAGTACCGGGACCCCCAAGCGAAGTGATCCACGCAGGTGGCTCGCCCGGCCTGGCAACAGGACGTCAGTTCCCTGCTGGTGCTGGGTCCTGCGCAGCCGGAGCCTGGGGATGCCCAATCGTTGGCACAGGCTCCAGATCGCTGGCAGCGCTCTCCCGCCATCCCGAACATGACTGCGGGGCTGGAACCAGGTCCTCCAGGACTGCAGGCTCCTCCATCATCTGGTGGCTCAATCCAGGGACTGACGGACACCCAGAGAGAATAGGAGGAGACACGGAAGTAGCAGGTGAAAAATTAATGTCTGCAGCTGGCGACGAGGGCTCAGCGGACTGCATAAGCTGAGCCCCACCACCGGGAATCAGGCAAGATAGCTCAATCTTGGGTAACTGGGAATGAAAAAAACACTTGCCTGTATTCCCGGGGTTGATGGTTTCTGCTGCAGTTGGCCCAACATTTTCCCTCTCAAAGGCTGCGGCGGTAATGGGCCCCCTTGAAGAGCATAGAGGAGCCGCCCCTGCGGACTCAATGACGGGCAGAGCTGGGGATGAAGCAGTCGGGTCCTCAGCAGTGAGAGGAGATGCCATGGAAGAGAGGGGAGAAACAGCGGTGAATGAGGAGGAGAAGGCTGGCGGGGCAGCCAGTGAAGGAAAACGGGGAGGAGACCGCTGTGGGAGTTCTTTAACATGGCGAGGAGAGGGCTGCTGACCAGGAAGTGGAGGAGTTCTTCCGGTGGCCTGTTGTCGATGATGTAGGAGCTGGAGCCTGGGCTGGTGAACAATGGGAGGAGGAAGGCACCTGTTATGGGGAACGCTTCCTTGATGACTTGGATGCAGCGGGAGGTGAGCCTATCATCAACCCAGGAAAGGATGATCGAAGAGCAGAGACAGTTGACAACAGTTCTGCAAACTGAGGATGCTTACTCAACATGGGATGTGCTTCCACAATTCCAACCGCTGCATGCACGTTCTCCCAGACCTTCTTGGGGCCACATACACCACATGGTGTCCCACATACTGTGGAAAGAATTAACTTAAGATACAACACTATTATGAATATAAGTCAAAAAAGATCAGACAAATAAGTGATCTGACAAACAAATAAACAAGAGTTACTAAACAGTCACTAATACTGGATGTCCCATTCATTTTCAATAATTAGGTATTCACATACCTAATATTCACACAATCAAATAAATCAAATAAATCTTAGTGCCATTCAGTCCCTTTTATATCTGTCAGAGTCTAACGTGATGGCCTACATATAGGCTACACCTCTTTGTATTCCACTTTCAAACACAGCCTACATTTGGGTCTGTTCTGTGTGGAGTTTGCATGTTCTCCCTGTGTCTGCGTGGGTTTACTCTGGGTATTCTGGTTTCCTCCCACAGGCCAAAGACATGCAGGTTAGGTTAATTCGCATCAACTGGGAATTCTAAATTGTCCTTAGGTATGAATGTGAGCGTGAATGGTTGTTCTTTTTCTAACTTCATTTGGTGTTTCACTATGGGAATTGCCTCGGGCGTGACCAACTACGGAAGCTCCAGTGACACCACGTCTGTCAGTGACAGACAGGTCGTGCTGTGTTTAGGGCCCCGTCCCCCGATAATACCATGGCCGACCCAACTTGTCCAAATCATTCTCACTTTCTTCCCATGTGAAACTACAAGCTCCCTCAGCGTATCCAGGCTGATTTGGTTAGCTGTTTAACTGTTCACAGACATACTCTAACGGAGCACGTCGCCGACCACAGTTTTCTGTTGTCAGTCTGGTTGTGCTGAGAACTTCACACAAAAAAGGGCGGTGTCCGCGTCAAGGTAAGCTGCTCTCACAGCTAGCTGGTTTTTCCTAACTAGTTAATGTGTGCGCTTGTGTGACTCAACCTACTGCGTTGTGGCGAGCGTGTTTGTGGTTTGGCTAGCATTTCCTTGTTGGCTGACTGTGTAGCTTAAAGTAGAACTGAACTCACCTTTTTGCCAAAAAAGTAGAATAGCAGATTAATTCCTTATTACCTATTGTATTTTTCAACACATAAAAGAAATTTTTAGGCCGTGCGATGGCCAAGCTATAAGCCGATAAACTTTTGCCTCTGGCTGGCAGTGCCAAACAAACCGGAAGTAGTGCAGACGACGCTGCGTGACGTCACGAGTGTGACCCTTATCAAAACAACAATGGCAGATGATAGCAGTTCCAGCAGTCAAGAACACCAGAGTTTTCAGAGTGAAGAGGCATTCAGGATCGGTGACAAGACAGAGGAGGATGCAGGAGTGTCAAGTGAACAGGAAGAGAGCGAGGGAGGCATCGAACCGTACAGATTAGAGCCAGAATTTTCGGGGGATTCCGGCACCGACTCAGACCGCAGCAGTGATGGGGAGGAGAGTCGCTTATTGAATACAGAATGGTGAGTCTTTACTTTGGCATGTTTGGGGTGTCAGGATAAGGAAAATTAACAATAAAAAAGAAAGGGAAAAAAACCATCAGCATTTTTCCAACTTATTACAGTGATCCCTCACTTATCGCGTTTAATGGGGACCAGAACCGACTGCGAAAAGTGAAAAACCGCGAAGTAGCGTCACCCCCCCCCCCCCCCAAGGGCGTCACAAGCACTATTTTGCACAAAAAGGCACAAGAGAACAGCGAAAAGTGCCACTAAGCAACACGAGCGATAAACTAACTAACTAACTAACTAACTAACCTGCACTTATATAGCGCTTTTCTAGTCACAAAGACCACTCAAAGCGCTTTCATTAATACTAACCCTCTATTCTAAGGGCCTATAGGAAACAGATATCTAGGGACAATTTAGAACAGCCAATTAACCTAACATGCATGTTTTTGGCATGTGGGAGGAAACCGGAGAAATCCCGGAGTAAACCCACGCAACACGGGGAGAACATGCAAACTCCACACAGATCACTGTTGGTCGGGGGCTGGGATCGAACCCACGATCCCACGATCCCCACAATCCCCCGGCCAAGGGTAAACTGTGCTGCCGCAGTGCTAACCACTGCGCCACCGTGCAGCCAAGAACAATGAATGCGGTCTTCCTTCGCTGGGTATAGGCGCTCGGCAGGGAGCAAAGCTGGGTAAAACGTCTCGGCCAATCAGCTTGCGAGGTAAAACGTCTCGGCCAATCAGCTTGCGAGATTCCCGAGCGGTGAAGAGGTGGGCGGAGAGGAGTGGAGCGGTGGTCAGAGAGGTAGATTTTCAGTTGTGCGGGCTCTCCGTGTTGATACCTGATGTTCTAATGTAGAAGGCAGGGAGACTGAATCCGGAGCTCGGATTCAAAATCAACTGGGAAAACAGCCGTTTAATACCTGGGCAGTGCACAGAGTATTTGGAGCTAAGAATAAACTCCCTCACTTATTGCGTAACACTCTCAGAGCAGAGAATCGATGATGGGCAGAGCAGTGAATGGCCTGTGGCCTCAAAGCCAAGCCCAGGTTCACATAAACGTACTGGAATTGCAGGCAGTGTTTTTAGCCTTAAAACATTTCCTCCCCCACCTTCAGGGTCAACATGTTTTGACAAAACAGACAATTCAACAGTGGTAGCCTATATCAGCCATCAGGGTGGCACCCGGTCGCTTCAGCTTCACAACTTGACCAGGAGGATAATTGTGTGGAGCAGCACAAGGTTCCTCTCTCTGGCTACTCATGTACCACGGATCCTGAACAAGGGGGCAGATCTGTTATCCAGAGGGAACCCACTGTTCGGGGAGTGGAGACTCCACCGTCAGGTGGTGAAGCAGATCTGGCAGAGGTTCGGCCAAGCTGCCGTAGATCTGTTTGCCTTGCAGGAAAATGCACATTGTCCGCTGTTTTACTCCCTGTCAGACGCAGAGGCACTGCTGGGCATGGACGTTCTGGCACACCCATGGCCATATGTCCTGCTGTATGCATTCTCACCTCTCAGCCTGATCTCTAAAATGTTATCCAGAGTGAGAGAAAAGGGACTGTCATTGATTCTGATAGCCCCTTGATGGCCATCCAAGCCTTGGATAGCAGAAATAATTCAGCTATTGGCAGGCAAACCGTGGCCTCTCCCCATATGCAGAGACCTCCTGTCTCAAGCTCACGGGGAGATTTATTATCCTCAACCAGATCGTGTGGCCCTTTGGGCCTGGCCCCAGAAAGGTGGACTTTAACTACAGCTGGACTGCCTCCAGGGGTTATTGACACTATTCAGAATGCTTGAGCCACCTCTACCCGCTCCTTTTACGGTGGTAAATGGAGGGTTTTTGAGAGGTGGTATGATGAGAGGCAGGCTATCCCTTACCAGTGTTCTGTAGTGGATGTGCTCTGTTTCTTACAGCATCTGCTCGAAGGTGGAAAGGCCTTTTCAACAATGAGAGTCTACCTAGTGGCAATTTCAGCATGCCATGTGGGTTTGGAGACAAACCAGTGGGTCAGCACCCTCTGGTTTGTCAGTTCATGAAGGGAGCTTGCCGCAAGCTCCCAGTTTCCTGGCCCCTGGTTCCATTATGGGATTTATCGTTAGTCCTAGATGGCCTCTCTCACCACCCTTTTGAGCCAATTGAGGTGGCGGGATTGAAGTTTCTCTCTATTAAGACGGCTCTTCTGTTGGCTCTAACCACAGCCAAGCAGGTGAGTGATTTGCAGACTTTGTCTATCCACCCTTTGTGTCTGCAGTTGGCCCCTGGGCACACTAAGGTGTGCTTGTGGCCTAATCCTGCCTTTGTGCCTAAA
Organism: Pholidichthys leucotaenia; assembly: GCA_020510985.1. Classification (NCBI taxonomy): domain Eukaryota; kingdom Metazoa; phylum Chordata; class Actinopteri; order Cichliformes; family Pholidichthyidae; genus Pholidichthys; species Pholidichthys leucotaenia. Next base: position 391,932,132 of record CM035836.1, on the reverse strand, counting down.
GTTATGGAGTAATCATATACAGTAGATGTCCCACTGTAGAGCTCCTGGCTTTTCACCCTCCTCCTTTCTCCTCAGAAGAGGAACAAAGGCTTAACACATTTTGTACTGTGCAGGCCCTGGGGGTATACTTGGAGAGATTGGCAGATTTTAGAAAATTTGAGCAGCTATTTGTCTCCTGGGCCACCCCTCACAAGGGCAAGCCCCTGTCTCGTCAGAGACTATCCCACTGGATTGTGGTTATAGATGTAAGGGCTCTCAGGCTCCACTAGGCGTGCAAGCTCACTCCACCAGGGGCATGGCTACATCCTGGGCCTTGTTCAAGGGAGTGTTTGTTAAGGACATTTGCATGGCAGCCAGTTGGTCCACACCACACATGTTTGTGAGGTTTTGTAGGCTGGATGTTGCACAGTAGTCATTGGCTCAGGCTGTGCTGGAAGCAGGTTCTGCTTCTACAGCATGATGTCGTTACCTGTGACTGTGTGGGACACGGCTTCAGGATCTTTGCTGCAATACGGGAGTGGGCTATATCTCCTATTGTGAAACACTGAACGAAGTTAGAAAAAGAACGTTGGATTACTTAACATAATTCCTGGTTCTATGATAACATAGTGAGGTGTTTCGCCAACACTTCCCTCTTTGCAGGGTCATGGAAAGAAACCTACCTAGAACGATGTGGATGGGTTGGGTCGGCCGTGGTATTATCGGGGGGCGGGGCTCTGAACACGGCACAATCTGTCTGTCCCTGACAGACGTGGTGTCATTGGAGCTTCCATAGTTGGTCACGCCCAAGGCAATTCCCATAGTAAAACACCTCACTCTGTTATTAAAGAACCAGGAATTATATTAAGTAATCCAACGTTTGTCTCTCTGTGTTAGCCCTGCGATGGACTGGCGATCTGTCCAGGGTGTACCCTGCCTCTCGCCCAAAGATGCTGGGATAGGCTCCAGCCCCCCCCCCCCCCCACCCACACACACACACAGCCCAAAAAGGATTAAGCTGTAGAAGATGGATGGATGAATGAAAGTCTAATTGGGATACCTGTTTTAGACAGGAATACTTGCATTCTGCGGGCAGTGCACTAGTTGATGTTAAAGGTGGCAATAAATGGTAGTAAGAATTAGGGTATGTAAGATTTTGATCAGGGTCATTTGGGTAGTTTCTGTTGTCATTATGATTTAAAAAGAGCAAACACCGTTGTTTGATAATAAATGGCTTCACCCAACCATTAACTATGAGTAAAAGAAAAGTTTTTGTATTATCATTCATATTCACTGAAAAATGGCCAAAAAAAATCACAAATTCCACCAGGGTATGTAAAGTTATGAGCACAACTGTATTTATATAGGCAACTTGTCAGAGATGTAATGCATTATGGCTGCCCATCCAGCTCTTGTTAAATGGATATTTTGAAAAACTGTCCAAGAGATTTATTTGAACTTAGGTACGTTCCCCCCCCAAAAAAAACAAAAAAAAAAAAACAAATTTACTTCATGGATGAAGTATTTTTTAGGCATGGGTGTTTACAGAACAACAGCAGCAGCAAATTATTTGCAATTTTTTCGACCAGTTAAGAAGTGAAATTGGAAAATTTCCCACGGAAACCTAAACGTTCCAGGGAGCCCCGTTGCAAAAGACTGTTTTAGCCCAAAGCTGAAATTAGTATTGTTCCGGTTTGTGTTATACCCCCTTTACACAGGGGTGGAGATCATTGAGAGACCATTGAGTGATGAAAAAATAGCAAGATCTCTTAATGATCTTTTAATGATCTCTCGGCAGTCATCAAGCTCTCTCAATGATCTCCAGTGAGCTCCACAATCGCCAAGGTTTTGACTCAGTCCAAAACAATCTCAACAATCGCCAAAGGTTGGGCTGCACGGTGGCGCAGTGGTTTAGCACTGTGGCAGCACAGTTTTACCCTCGGCCGGGGGATCGCGGGGATCATGAGATCGTGGGTTCGATCCCAGCCCCCGACCAACAGTGAGCTGTGTGGAGTTTGCATGTTCTCCCCGTGTTGCGTGGGTTTACTCCGGGGTTTCTCCGGTTTCCTCCCGCACACCAAAAACATGTAGGTTTAGGGCGCTCGCGCACGCAGCGACCAGCAGCCAGTGGCTTGTCACCAGACTGCAAACCAAGTCTACCTACGGGTACAAATAAGTAACAAAAAAAAAAAAAAAAAAAAAAGGGAAGTGATCACTCAAGGAGTGCTCAACAACAATCTAATCAGTTTCCAAGTGCCCCTTGGCAATCTTTTGACGAGCACCAAATTTTTCCACCCCGACGGTGGAGATGGCTGTGAGGTCAGTGAGAGATCACTGAGCGTTTGATGAAAGACCAATAGATGTCATTGAAAGTCTGCTGAGGCATCATTGGGAGATCATTGGCAAATGGATGAGATCATTGAGCACTCCTCGAGACCTTCTTGAGTGACCACTTCCCTTTGGTGATCATTGAGAGATTGTGTTGGACTGAGTCAAAACTTTGAGGAGACCATGGTGACCATGGAGATCACTGGAAGATCATTGAGAGATCATTGAGAGTCTACCTCTTAGAGGTAGGAACGTCCTTCCGTGCAGCTTGGTGCTCAGCAAAAATGGAACGGAGGAGGGAAATGTTGGCGGCAGTGGCTCAGGAGGTAGAGTTAGTCCCCCCCCCCCCCCGCACACACACAGCATGTGAGCCACCATGCAGTGTATGGGGCGGCACCTGTCTCTGTTTCACTGACCCTAGGCTACACAGCTACTGTAAGCAGTGACAGCTACAGTGGGGGGTCAGTCCTCTGGTAGCTCTGTGTGTTAACTTTCCTTTCCCCATTCTATTACGCTGAGCACCAAGCTAGAAGGCAGAAAGTACCATTATTATATGGTCTTTGGTATGGCCTGGCCGGGATTTGAACTCACGACCTCCTGGTTGCGGGGTGGATGCTCTACAAACTAGGCCACCACTCCGGTCTCAGGAGGTAGACTGGGTCATCTAATAACTGGAGGGTTGGCCGTTTGAATCCCGTTCTTCCCAGTCATCCTGCTGTTGTGTCATTGGGCAAGACACTTTACCCACCTTGCCTACAGTGTCCATGACACTGGGTATGAATGTGTATAAATGTGCAGTAGTGGTCGGAGAGGCTGTTGGTGCGGATTGGCAGCCACGTTTCCATCAGTCTGCCCCAGGGCAGCTGTGGCTACAGTAGTAGCTTACCACTGCCATTGTCTGTGGAGTGAATGACTAATGTATCAATTGTAAAGCATCTTTGAGTGTCTATGATAAGCACTATATAAATCTGATGTATTATTACCTCCGCCAAGGAGGTAATGTTTTAACTGGGATTTGTCTGTCTGTTTGTCTATTTGTCTGTCTGTTACCAACATAACTCAAAAAGTTTTGAATGGATTTTGACGAAATTTTCAGAAAAGGTGTGTAATGGCACGGGGAACAGATGATTAGATTTTGGTGATGATCTGAGAGTGTATACCTCCACCAAGGGTTTTTTTTGTATTTGTGCAGCAGGATTACACAAAAACTACTGGATGGATTTGGACGAAATTTTCACCAGAGGTGGTTCTTGGGCTAGAGAGGAACTCATTATATTTTGGTGATGATCTGAAAATGCATACCTCAGCCAAGGCTCTTATCTTCTCACAGTGTGTTATTAACAAAAATCCAAAACTGATGGACAGACTTTGATGCAATTTTCACCACAAGTGGCTATAGGCCTACACACAAACCCATTACATTTTGGAGGTGATCCATGAGAAACGGAAGGAGCCTTGGCGGAGGTATGCGCTCTATGAGTGCTTTTCTAGTTTATTATTATTATTGAGAGATCTTGGTGATTGCTGAGAAACCATTGAAAGATCGTTGAGAGATCTGCCATTTTTTCGTCCTTCAGCGATCTCCACCCCGTGTAAAGGGCGGAGAAGAGCACTAGAAACCCTCAGTGATCTCTCAGTGATCTCTCAAGAATAATTCAGCAGATTTTTGCTTCTCGCTAGACCCTCGTTTTTGATGTGGAATCATAAACACACACAGATAGATACAAGGACAGATTCATAACACTGTCATCCCCTCTAGGGTGAAGTAGATGTATAGAGTAAGTTAAATCATTGTCTTGCCTTAGATCAGAATCAGCCATGAAATTAGCAGTTCCTGGGTGATTATGCAGCCTTGTTGTGGTTTGTGTTTATGTAACACTTGCTAATGCAAACTAATGTGCATTTACACTGCATTTTACTTGAAATTATGTAATGATGATTTTCTTTTTTGCATCCTCTATGTTCTATAAAGACAGGGCATGGAACTCTGATGCTCCCAAGAAATACTTATGATTGCTTCCTCGATCTGTTCCATATTGGTTTATTTGATTAGATAAGTTGCATTACATTTAATTTTGAATACTCTATTTTCTGGACTTCTTTGTCAACCTATTCCAGTCACCACTGCAATAGGTGACTGCAGTGGTCAAGAAAATAAACTAATTTTGAGTAGTCTTAAGCTCTTTGATGTATGTATGCTGCAGTTAAATAAGTAGGCTCAGAACATACCGATTACGCAGTGAATTTTGGAACTTCAGTCATTTTTATTCTCCTGCAGCCAGACCCTAAAGCTGCAAGACAACTGTGAAGCTTCAATTACAAAACCAGATTGAGTAGTGAGCCTTCCCACCATGCTGGTGTGTCAGCAAGGGACACGCCATGGACTAAACGGAAGACAACAAGGATCTGGGTATTTGAAACTGATTTTGGGCCGGCATCCCACCGGGCTGCATGCTATGCCTCCCCTTTGAGTGTTGATTACAGACAGGAGAATGTGGCTGACTGATCTAAGAGGAAATTACTGGAGAGAGAGCTTATCCATGCCTTTGACTGATAATCAGCTCATTATCGTGTTGATCATTTACAGCTCTCCCCCTCGCCTGCTCGCTATTCTTTTAGCTGTGTCACAAAGACTTTTAATGGCTTGGCAAAGAGCCTGCTGTGTTCAGACAGAGTTAAAATAACCGTGCTCGCTCTGGCTAGTCTCCACTTTTACACAGCACAGGTCCCCACCCCACTTATCAACCCTCTGAGGGCAGAGGGAAAAAAATTAAAGAAAAACAACAGCAACAACAACAACATATGCAACCCCGACGCGAGCCGTGCCCTAGCACCCCAACATGGCTAACTGTGCATGAAATTGAACTGATTGGAGTTATTGACCAGAAGGCTCCAGCCCCTGAGAGGACAGGGAGGGAGGGGGGGGGGGTGCCCTGTGTGCTACCTGATTGAGTGAAAAATCCTCGGCCGGTTGCTTTGATGCCTGGCACTTTACAGGAGAGAGTGATTTAATGGAGGCTGCCAGACCTCATCAATGTCAGCGCTCATGGCAAGGGCCCTCTGCTTCACCGCTGCTTTATATAAAAGCGCCTTCCATGACAGGCTCTGATGGGCAGATGTTTGCTAGTTGTTTTAACTGCACAGTAAAGAGAGACAGTGGTATCAGCCTCCACCTCTGGCTCTAAAACACAGGCTGTTACAGGCTACCCCAGCATGCAGTGCCCTCGCCCACGGCTACTTTAGGCCTCTATAAATAGCCCTATTGATTTTTTTTTTTTTTTTTTTGCTGAGGTTGATAAGCCTATAATTAATGTGACCATCATTAGGCACGGTCAAGTTCTCCTCGAGAGGAGGTAGAATGGCACGAATGAAGATTTCTTTTGCTCCCCTTGTTTTAAAGAATGAATTGAACAGCGTGAGCGGGCGGAAGAAAGTGACGGCCGACCAGCTTCCCCACGACGTGCAGAAGGCGCCACTTTGTTGTCACGCTGCAGGATAACATGCGGCGTCATCTATCAGCTCCCCATAGAAAGAAGAAGCCCACTGTGCCACGTCTTCAGCGGATCTGAATTGCAACAGAATTGCATCATTAATAGAGCAGAAATTATTCCCGACAACTCTGGGAGAATACACTGACCCCTGAGGGAGACTAGAAACAAGACAATGTTTTTACAGGGAGAATATCTAACGAGAGGTCCCATTACACTTCATCAATATACAGCAGCAACTGAGGGAGAGGATGGGAGGAGGGAGGGGAACCACACACACAAAAAAGGGGACTGTAATAGCTTATAGTGCTAATGGCAGCCTGAGCGCTTAAGTCCCAAACATTCAGCCGCCTCATCTCATCTCATATGTAATTGCTCTCCTGGAAGCCGCCACGCGAAACGGCTGCCTCCAGAGCGAAGAGTGGCAGCTGCCGGGTGTTGAGGAGCAGACCCGGGTCAGCTACCCAAGTGGGACTCCTTGCAACCATGAGATGTCATAATTAATAGCTATCTGGGTGCCTGGGGGACAGTTTTGGATAGGTGTTGGGGGTGGGGTGGGGGGAGTTGGGAGTATTCAGCTTAATGGAAGCCAAACAGAAAGAGACACCAGGCGTATTCGCCACTTAACACAGCATACACTTATCATTTGCCTGTAGCGAGTCAGCCTGTGCAGCATCTTCCTCTCCTCCCTGCTTTTCATAGATGTGTTTCTCGCTTGTTTATATTAGGTTTTCCCCTCCTGTATCTAAACGTACCAAGAAATATGTCTCCGTGGTGTATCATGGGAACTTATTAATCTTTGGGGACTAGCGTTTCTTCCCAGTTAAGTAAATATACATGAGCTGCTGTGCAAGATACAAGCTCCCACTACCTCCACAAAACTACGTTACTCCAGCCCCCCCCAATCTTCCACTCTCACTCTGTCTAACACGCCGCCTGGGGGCAAATCTCACTCTGTCTCATCTGCTGCTTAATTTCACTGGAGCGGCCCTCAGTAATGAAGCGCCTTGATGTACATTTGCCAATTCCTGCCTCTGCCACTGTGCTATAATTGGGATGTGACTAAGCATGAATACCCGGCACAGGGTTGTTTGACCTCTTGGCGACCCTGCAGAAAGCGCTTTTGTCATAATGGAGGTATTATCTCACATAATCTGGGAATGGAGAGGGATTGTCTGCAGGGTGCCGGGGATGGGAATGAATTGATATCACTCCCCGTTCTTGTGCACCACACAGGAGGTGGGGGGAAAAAAATGCATGATACATTTTTTTTTTATCATTCTCATAATGAAGACATTTTCTTCTTATCTATTGATGCTGTCAGTGTTTATTGGAGAAGCAGAGCGGCTTCTAGCAAAAGCTGGAGTGTCCTTTTTTTATGCAGCAAGATGGAGTTTTGATGTTGTGTGTTTGTGTGTGTGTATATGTCAGGTTTTTTCCCTGCGTAGGTGCACTGTGTACTTGCATGTTGGTGTGTATGTGTGTCTGTTAATGACCCTGTAAAATGACAAGCTGAGCTGGCAGTGCAAGTACACCCGACGGTCAGAAAGGGAGAAAGCGAGAGAGGAGGTAGGGGGAGTTCAGATGGAGGTGTGTGTGCGGGGGTGGGGGGGGGGGCAAGGTTTGTGGGGTCGGTGGATGCTGTGATTCACCATGCTGTCATCAGAGGGACTGAGGCCCCCTGAGTGGCCCTCTCTATTCCCACCTGAGAGGACTGCAAATGGAGGGGGGCCACGCTGTCATTATTTACAGCCCGCAGCTCCTAACCTTGGATTCGGAGCTCATCACGGCAACGGGAAAATCAGATTGGACTTGACGTGTACCCGAGCCAGTGACCTTGATAAGTGCGAGGTGCCTGCAGCAAGAGGTTAGGGAAGAAAAGGCTGGATTTGCACGTGTGCACATGTTTGTGTGTTTGTGTGTTTCAACCAGGTGGGGAGATGGAGGCATGGTTGAATGACTGAATGGTGACTCAAGTTGACACGTGGTAGACGTGCTCATGGACCCAGATACAGCAGCCATGTGTGACAGTATAACTGTTCATTTCAGAGAGGGATGGCAGTATTAGTGAGTTAATGGAAACAAAACTGATAAAAACATTAAATTGTGAGTAAATCAAGAGTCAAAAATGGTACAGTATATGTAATGGATACATGGATCAATAATTAAAATAACTCAAAAGGGCTGCACAGTGGCGCAGTGGTTAGCACTGCGGCAGCACAGTTTACCCTTGGCCGGGGGATTGTGGGATCGTGGGTTCGATCCCAGCCCCCGACCAACAGTGATCTGTGTGGAGTTTGCATGTTCTCCCCGTGTTGCATGGGTTTACTCCGGGATTTCTCCGGTTTCCTCCCACATGCCAAAAACATGCATGTTAGGTTAATTGGCTGTTCTAAATTGTCCCTAGATATCTGTTTCCTATAGGCCCTTAGAATAGAGGGTTAGTATTAATGAAAGCGCTTTGAGTGGTCTTTGTGACTAGAAAAGCGCTATATAAGTGCAGGTTAGTTAGTTAGTAGTTAGTTAGAATTAGAAGTTTGAAATCATAAGCTAAAACTATGGCTAACTATTGTAATTGTTAAAGAGTATATTAAATTAATTATTCATTAATGGTGGAAATTGTTGGGTCAAAGTGGAAATAGCATAGCAAAATTTATAGCTAAATGTTATTTAAAGTGATTACCAAATACATGCTATTAGAGCAGGGGTCACCAAATGGCAGACTCTGGTCCGGATCCGGACCCCAAGAGTCCTCTGTCCGGACTCTGAAGTGGAAAAAAGTGGAACTGAACTGCTCCATCGACAACCACCCAGACAGATTATGGCATGAGCTCTACATAAGACTCTACGTCTCCAACTGCTCCAGAGAGTATGCAGTGGCTTGCAAAATCAGGTTCACTGTGGGCGACACACACACACACAGAGGCAGGCAGGCTCGCACGCACACACACACAAGGCTGACAGCAAGGACATCCACCCCGGACAGACCCACTTCGTTTCAGGTCTGTACTCACAAAATGAAGCGCTGTTGTGAAATTGAGTGTATTTACTGGGGAACTTTTTTCTCTATTCTGCCGAGAGTATGCTGGGATGCAGAGGTGAGGTCGCTGGTTACGGAGGCCCTTTTCGTAGCCTTCGATATCACATAAAAGCTCAATAAAAGCTTGGTGTGTTACTGAACATAAAAAGTTCCACTCCCCCTCTCCCTGTAACCATGGAGTTACAGCTCCATCTATGCTGTAACAGAGTTTACTGTTGAGATTAAAAAAATATTGGAGGAATTCTGTAATATGGAATTATATTTTGTGTTCGTTTTTTTTTTTTTTGTCTTAGTTTGAAACAGTTTTTTCTGTACTGAAAATATTGTTTAAAAGTGGACTTTTTGTGAAATTTAGTTTTTTAGATATTAATCTTTTTTTAAAAAGTGCAATACCATTTAGTTTGTGTTCTCCTGGAAAATTATTTTAGGATTTTAGTTGTGGATTTTAGAATTTTAGACCTATTTATTTGGAGTCAACAAACACATTTAGTGTTCTCCTGTATTATAACATTTTGTATTATGCTTTACTTGAAATTGAATAAAGAATTCATTTTATTTATTTTATTTTGCTTAAAAATTAATATAGAGCTAAAAGTAGCTAAAACATGAGCTTAATAAAATAATGTGTGAAACCAAGTTAAATGATACTGGCCTGTCTGTAGACAGCTGTGGTTTTCTGGAAGAATGTCCATGAAAGGATGACAGTTCTTAAAAGCACATTTTGAGATAAATTTGTCCATGTGTCAGATTTCTCTTCCATTTGTTTCAATAAAAGATGTTGGAAGTAAATTCATGGGTCATTGCAAATACTTTGCTTTAAAAGGGCCAAGTGGTCACACAGTGGAAGGGAAAAATCTTAAATAGAAAAAAAATGCATCAAGATGCATTGAGAATGGTTTTAGAATCAAGTTGGAGTTCTTAATAATAATCAAATCATGAGATGCCTAAACATTCCCACACCTATTTCAGACCTTGGCTGGGGAGGAGGACCAACTTATCGGACCTTTTGCAGTTTTAATTGGTGGCCCCTGTATTAGAGTATTAGCTGAATTTATTGGACTAGTCCATTGCCTCCCTCATGGATCGTCACCTTATCGTGATGGGGGGTTTGCGTGCCCTAGTGATCCCAGGAGCTATGTTGTCTGGAGCAATTTGCCTCTGATAGGGTCACCCAAAACAAACTGGTCCTGGGGGAAGGGCCATACTAAGAACGATCCAACAGACTCTCATGATAAATACTAGAACAAGGATTGTGTACCTCGCCCGGTATGGGGTTACCGGGCCCCACCCTGGAGCTGGGCCTGGGGGAGGGGCTCGATGGCTAGCGTCTAGTGGCTGGGTTTCCGCCCATGGGACCCAGCTGGGCTCAGCCCGAAGGAGTTACATGGGTCCGCCCTCCAGTGGGCTCACCACCTGCAGGAGGGATCATGGGGTCCGGTGCTATGTGGATCAGGTGGCTGTCAAAGGTGGAGGCCTTGGCGGTCTGATCCCAAGCTCCCTAAACTGGCTTTTGGGATGTGGAATGTCACCTCTCTGGTGGAGCCTGAACTGGTGCATGAGGTACCGGCTAGATATAGTCGGCCTCACCTCAACACACAGCTCTGGTTCTGGAACTAGTCTCCTGGAGAGGGGCTGGAGCTTGGCCTACTCTGGAGTTGCCCTGGGTGAGAGACGACAAGCAGGTGTGGGTATTCTTGTATCCCCCCACCTTGCTGCCTCTATATTGGAGTTTTCCCTGGTGGACGAAAGGGTTGTTTTCCTGCGCCTTCAGGTTGGGAAACGGGTCCTGACTATCATTTGTGCCTATGCACCAAATGATGGTTCAGAGTACCCACCCTTTTTGGAGTCTCTGACTGGGGTACTGGAGAGTGCTCCTCTTGGAGACTCCATTGTCCCACTTCAATGTGCACGTGGGCAACAACAGTGAAACTTGGAAGGGGTGATTGGGAGGAACGGCCTGCCCGATCTGAACCCGAGTGGCGTTCAGTTATTGGACTTCTGTGCTAACCACAGTTTGTCCATAACGAACACCATGTTCAGGCATCAGGGTGTCCATATGTGCACTTGGCACCAGGACACCCTAGGTCTAGGGGTGGGTTCAAAAGATCAATATATCGATATGGATCGATACATGTTTGACTGAGCCGATATCGATCCACAAAATCCGCGGATCGATCTTTTAATATTAATATGTTTTAATATAATATTTTTACGTTTGTGAATGTCTGCTGAATATAATCGGGTTGAAACCGGGTCAGTGAGCCAGTAACAATGGCCGAGAAGCATAAACAACCGACGCGCTAACGGAACTAGCAAGCTAACGGATATGCTAGTTCTTCTTCTGTGGTGTTAAAACGGTTCTCATCCAGCAAGAGTTTCCTGCCGCGCGTGCTCTTTCGTGTTTACACAAGCGGAGATAATAACGTGCGTCTCTTAATTTAGCAACAAAAGTCACCGTAAAGATTGTCCTCAACAGCTTCTGAATATTTTTCATAAATAAAACTTCTGTGTTCCCTGCGGCGCGTGCACACGTCTTTTGTGTTTACATGACGCGGAGTTAATAACGTGCGTCTCTTAATTTAGCAGCAAAAGTCACTGTAAAGACTGTCCTCAACAGCTTCTGAATATTTTTCATAAAGTGGGGATAAACGGACTTTTACTCCGTGCAGCGCTGTGTTGGAACATAAAGTTGACGACTGATAAACGGAAAATGCGCGGAGGCTGAAACCCGTGAAGCAGAGGGAGACTTGGAGCTGCTGAGACTGTAAGTATAATATTTGTTTGTTTTAACGTTTGTGTCGTCAATTAATAATTTATCTGGCATGATGATAGTTTCTTTTACAAACTATGGACACAGAGAGAACTGTTGGTTAAGCGCTGTGAATAAATGCAGAATTAAGGTATATTTTATGAGATTATGGACTTCTGCCACTTAAGCGATGTGAAGAGAATAAATCACAATAAAATTAATAAAGGCTGCAGTACAACAAGCTATTTTTACTCAGTAGAACTAAATTGAAATGAACAAACCTTCTCAGGAAATGAACTGAAACCCTTTTCCAACATTGAAAGTTAATTTGTAGTTAAAATATAAAAAAAACCCCTAAATTATTAAACCCTACTGTGGTGTGGCGATCTAAAAATATGAATGTTAATTTTACTGTGAAATCTATTCTTTTTATCTGCCTTCAGATGTGTGAAGACTGGAAGCTTCATCCTCACTGAGACCTTCTGAAGGTCAGAGGTCGTCAGTGGAGGAACCATCCCTGCTTCGTGTGGATTTCAGCACAGAAGAAGACCTTCAAATTCAAGATTCAAGGAGGTGCTGCCATCACTTTCTCCACACTAACATGCATTCAATGCAATTTAGTTGTTGTAATGACAAATTCTTTTATTTCTTTTTTAAAGTTCTCAGTAAGAACACAATATTGGTCATTTTTTTTTTTTTTTACAATTTTACTGAGCATTTAATTCTAAATAAATCACTGTTTAACAAGAAATTTTTGGCAATCCTGTACTTTTCTTGTGGTGTTACATAGAATAGCATCACTGTAAACTATGGAAAAAGCAGCTGCTTTAAAATTTGTACTTCCTCACACAACTTTGAGTGCAAAAAAACTCTAAAAGTGCCATAACTTTTTGGAAAAGCTCCCACAAATCCAGGCTTTTTGGGCCACAACAATCACAAAAACAGCTGACAAAATCCTGGAGGGACTGAAATACAATGAGATTATGTCTGCATGGTTCATGCATTGAATTTGTTTACTTACTCTGGGTGGTGAACTTGACACGACACACCCTTTGCACTAAAGAAAGCACCTGTGAGCACTTTATGAAATGATAAGTTAAATAATAAAAAGTGCATTATTGTAACTGATTTTGGGTCAGTTCTATATGTGATAATTTATGTATTAACAAAGTTAGAAGATTCTTGGTACAATTTGCAGCATTAGGTCTCGAAGATTTTTGTTTCATGGGAAGTAAAATGGCTATTAAAATGGTAATTCCCCAGATCGAATCGGGATTGAATCGGAATCGAATCGAATCGATTCAGAATCTCAAGAATCGGAATCGAATCGATTCTGGAAATTAGGGATCGTTCCCAGCCCTACCTAGGTCGCAGGTCGATGAACGATTTTGTTATTGTGTCATCAGACCTGCGACCTTATGTCTTGGACACTCGGGTAAAGAGAGGTGCAGATCTGTCAACTGATCACCACCTGGTGGTGAGTTGGATCTGATGGCAGGGGAGGATACCATTCAGACCTGGTAGAGCCAAACGTATAGTGAAGGTGTGCTGGGAAAGTCTGGCTGAGGCCCCTGTCGAGGAGGTCTTCAACTCCCACCTCCGGAAGAACTTCAACCACATTCCGAGGGAGTCTGGAGACATGGAGTTTGAATGGACCGTGTTCTCCACCTCCATTGTTGAAGCAGTGGCCCAGAGCTGCGGCCGCAAAGTCGTCGGGGCATCTCGTGGTGGCAACCCCCGAACCAAGTGGTGGACACCAGTGGTGAGGGGGGCTATTAAGCTGAAGAAGGAGTCCTATCAAGCTTGGTTGGCTTGTGGGACTCTCAAAGCAGCTGAGGTGTACCGGCAGGCCAAGCGGAGTGCAGCTTGGGTGGTTGCTGAAGCAAAAACTCGGGTATGGGAGGAGTTCAGTGAGGGCATGGAACAAGACTTTCGGTCGGCCTCGAAGAGATTCTTGGAAACTGTCAGGCAGCTCAGGAGGGGGAAGCAGCTCCCTGTCCACACTGTGTATGGTGCAGATGGGGCGCTGCTGACTTTGACTGGGGACATCGTTGGGCAGTGGAAGGAATACTTCGAGAATCTTCTCAATCCCACTGATACGCCTTCCACAGAGGAAGCAGGGCTTGTGGACGAGGGGGACGACTCGCCTATCACAGGGGCTGAGGTTGCCAAGGTGGTTAAAAATCTCTGTGGTGGTCGGACCCTGGGGGTGGACGAGATTCGCCCTGAGTACCTCAAGGCCCTGGATGTTGTAGGGCTGTCATGGTTGACACGCCTCTGCAACACTGCGTGGAGGTTGGGGGCAGTGCCTCTGTCATGGCAAACCAGGGTGGTGGTTCCTCTCTTCAAAAAAGGGGACATGAGGGTGTGCTCCAACTTTAGAGGGATCACACTTCTTAGCCTCCCTGGGAAGATCTATGCCAAGGTACTGAAGAGGAGAGTCCGGCCATTGGTCGAACCTCAGATTCAGGAGGAGCAATGTGGTTTTCATCCTGGCCGTAGCACATCGGACCAGCTCTTTACCCTCTCGAGAATCCTCGAGGGCTCGTGGGAGTTTGCCCAACCAGTTTACATGTGTTTTGTGGACTTGGAGAAGGTATTCAACCGCATCCCTCATGGTTTTTTGTATGGGGTGCTTCAAGAGTATGAGGTATCGGGCTTGTTGTTACGAGCTATTCGGTCTCTGTACGACTGTTGTGAGAGTTTGGTTCATATTGCCAACACCAGATCGGACTCATTCCCATTGAGAGTTGGACTCCACCAGGGCTGCCCTTTGTCACCGATCCTGTTCATAATTTTTATGGACAGTATTTCTAGGCACAGCCACGGAACGGAGGGTGTCATGCTTGGTGACCACAGGATCTCATCTCTGTTGTTTGCAGATGATGTTGTCCTGCTGGCTTCATCGAGCAATGACCTCCAGTTCTTACTGGGACGGTTTGCCACTGAGTGTGACGCGGCTGGGATGACAATCAGTACCTCCCAAGTCTGAGTCCATGGTCCTCAGCCGGAAAAAGGTGTATTGTCCTCTCCGGGTTGGGGACAGGCTCCTGCCCCAAGTGGAGGAGTTTAAGTATCTTGGGGTCTTAGTCACGAATGAGGGGAGAATGGAGCGAGAGATTGACGGATTGGAGCAGCATCTGCAGTGATGCGGATGTTGTACTGGTCTGTTGTGGTGAAGAGGGAGCTGAGCTCTTAGGCAAAGCTGTCAATTTACCAGTCAATCTACGTTCCTACCCTCACCTATGGTCACAAGCTTTGGGTAATGACCGAAAGAATGAGATCGCGGATACAAGCGACTGCAATGAGCATTCTTCGTAGGATCGCTGGACTCACCCTCAGAGATAGGGTGAGGAGCTCAGTCATCCGTGAGAGGCTCAGAGTAGAACCGCTACTCCACATTGAAAGTAGCCAGTTGAGGTGGTATGGGCATCTGATCAGGATGCCTCCTTTACGCCTCCCACTTGAGGTGTTTTGGGCACATGCCTCTGGGAGGAGACCCTGGGGCAGAGCCAGGACTCCCTGGAGAGACTATGTCTCCCAGCTGGCCTGGGAACGCCTTGGTATCCTCTTTGAATTGCAGGAGCAGGTGGCTGGGGAGAGGGAAGTCTGGGCTTCTCTGCTTGAACTGCTGCCTCCGCAACCCGGACCTCCGGAAAAGCGGTACAAGATGGATGGATGGATGGATGGATAGTCCATTGCACGTAGAAAGCAAGTACTCCTGTAGAAGACCCGAGTGTATAGAATTAAGATGCAGTCCACAGTGTTCCAGGATTTTCCAAGGTGTTTGTTGCAAACATTCGTCATTAGCACTGACTATTGAAATAAGCACTGTCCACAAAACGCCCGGCACATGACAAAATCACCACTGGCTCCCTGACAAGTAGCAGGATTGAGTGATGGTATCATTTGACGTAATTTACATATAGAAACAACAGATCTGTAGAGTATACATTTCCGTGTAGTTGGTGTTTTTGTTCCAACATAGCAGGGTCGTTACTTCTTGTAGCTTGGGCATGTTGTTTTAGGCGGGTGTAATGTCATTCACACAGAGATTAGCACTGGAGGAGACAGGGCAATGGATAATAGCAGAAGAGGGGCAAACTTTTAACTATAACAATTGCGTATTTTGTCTGAACAACTCCATAATCGGGGGTGCACACCCCCGTAACCTCAGCAAAACACGTCCCAAATCTTATGTCAGTCTGACGAGCAGTTTGAGAGATATGCGGGGAACACACAGACACATATACAGATATTCCTTGCATTAATAGGTAGATGACTTAATAAAATGCTAAACTAACAGTTGCTGATAAGCATTTGAGAAAGTGTGCCAAACAGCAGCAGAGGGTAGTTCAAAACAGTTTCAAAATTAGCATACAGTATTTTATTTTTACCTCTGCCAAGGAGGTAATGTTTTTGCCAGCGTTTGTCTGTTTGCTATTAGCAGGATTACACAAAAATGGGTTTTGATGAAATTTTCATTAAGGTTCTCCCCCAGCCCTTCTCATCAGGTAAAAGTCACCAAATGCATCAAGACCAATGATGCCAAAAAACAAATATCAGATGAGTGTTTTGGGGAGTGTCCTGTGGCAGCCGGTGCATAAGCTGTCTTGAGGATGAACCTATTAGATTTTGGAGGTGATCCGAGAGTGCATACCTCTTTTGTGCAGCCGGGTTACTCAAAAATTACTAGACAGATTTGCATGCAATTGTAATGAGAGGTGGCCCTTGGGCTAGAGATGAACCCATTAAATTTTAGAGTAGACCCATGAGAGCATACCCCTCCCAGGCCCCATATTCTTGCAATGTATTAGCAGGGTTACACAGAAACTACTGGACAGATTTTGATGAATTTTCACCAGAGATAGCCCTTGGGCTATAGATGAACCCAATACATTTTGGACTTGTTCCATGAATGCATACCTTTGCCAAGGCCCAGTCTCGCAATGTACGGAGGGGCAGATGGAGGTATGGATGGATGGACAAAGGGGCGGAGGCAGGGTTGTTCGATATGACGATATACTGTATAGCAGATGATGAGATAATTCAATTCAAATCAATTCAATTCTACTTTATTTATATAGCGCCATTTCACAACAACAGTCATCTCATAGCACTTTCAACTGTAGGGGAAACCCCCACAGTTGCAGAAAGACCCCAGCAATCAGGCGATCCCCTTTGAGCAAGTGCTTGGTGACGGTGGAGAGGAAAAACTCCCTTTTAACATGAAGAAACCTCCAGCAGAACCAGACTCAGGGAGGGGCAGTCATCTGCTACGACTGGCTGGGGGGTGAGGGGATAGAGAAGATGAGAAGAACAGACATGTAGAGAGCAAACAGCACGATGGGGACTCAATCTATGGGAGAGAACAAACAGATGTTAATGACCAGCAAAAAAATAAATAAATAAATAAAAATTCATTGAGAGTGAAGAAAAGAGTGAAGCCCAGTGCATTATTGGAGGTCCCCTGGCTGTCTAAACCTATTAGCAGCATAACTAAGGGAGGGTTCAGAGACACATGATCCCTCTCTAAGTGTAGGCTATATCAAAAAGGAAGGTTTTAACCCTATTCTTAAAAACAGAGATGGGGTCTGACTCACGAATCCAGATTGGCAGCTGGTTCCACAGGAGAGGAGCTTGATAACTGAAGGCTCTGCCTCCCATTGTACTTTTGGAGATTCTAGGTATTACAAGTAATCCAGCATTTTGGAAGCGTAGTGCTCTGTTAGGATAATAGGGTGGGATCAGATCTTTTAAATAAAAAGGGGCCTGATTGTTTAGAGGTTTGTAAGTAAGAAGGATTTTAAACTTAATTCTAAACTCTATGGGAAGCCAGTGAAGGGAGGCCAGAACCAGAGAGATATGATCTCTCTTTCTAGTTCCTGTTAAAACTCTTGCTGCAGCATTTTGGATCAACTGAAGACTTTTTAAAGATGTTTTAGGACAACTTGATAATAAAGAGTTACAATAATGTAATCTAGAGCTAACAAAAGCGTGGATCAGTTTCTCAGCATCACTCTGAGACTAATCTAATCTTGGCAATATTACGCAAATGAAAGAAGGCAGCCTTAGAAACAAATTTAATATGTGAATTGAAAGACAGATCTTGATCAAAAATAACTCCAAGGTTCCTCACAGAGCTATTAAGAGAAAGAGTAACGACATCCAAACTAGAAGTTTGATTTGGAAAGGTATTTCTAAGGTTTTTTGGACCAACAAGAACGACTTCAGTCTTATCTGAATTTAATAGCAGGAATTTACAAGTCATCCAAGCTTTGATTTCCTTAAGACAGGCTTGTAACTTGGCTGATTGATTACTATCATCTGGTTTCATTGACAGGTATAATTGTGTGTCATCTGCATAACAATGAAAATGTATAAAGTACTTTCTAATAATGTTGCCTAACGGAAGCCTAACGGTTGGCTTTTTGAGTAAGGGTTTAATTACAGCCGTTTTAAAAGCCTGCGGTACATGGCTTAAAGTTAATGAAGAATTGATTATTTGAAGAATAAAGCTACCAATAAATGGGAAGACTTCTTTAACCCCTTGCACTCTGGTCAATTTCCCTAAAAACGCCTAAAAATAACATACCCAAAGTAAATCAAAAGCTGTTCTTCAACCCTTTGCAGCATCTTCATGGGGTTGGTCTCATTTAAAAGAAAACACTTTGAATTTTTTGGCAAAACAGTCATAATCTCTCTGAGTGCTCCTGCCACTGAGTAACAGTCATCTAAACATACTGAATTTGAAGAAAATAAAGTTCGCCTGGGTGTTTTTTTTTTAGATACAAATGCTTGCAAATAACACACAGCTGTCAGATACTGGCTGGAAAATGCAACAGAAATGTAGAACCAAGTGCTATAAAGCTGAGGTCAAAATTTTGTAACAATACCACAAAAAATGAATGTATTACACAGCTTTTTTCTCAGGTTGTTCCCAGGCGTTTTTGAACTGTGCCAAATTGTGCCAAATGGCACAGTTTGGAAAAACGTCTGTAACTTTTGAATGTTGAAACATAAAAGCTACATCTTGGGCTCTAATGAAAGGTGACACTCAGGGCTGTGTGTGTGTGTGGGGGGGGGGTTTATTCATTCATGAATGAATGAATGAACAAGCAAGCCCCCACACACAAAGAAGCATGCCACGTAAAAAATGTGTGGCCTTTTTTTACAAGAAAAAAAAACCTACAGTGCAATAAAAATTATACTAAAATATCTGCAATGTAGAGGATAACACCCCCCTTCCCCCGCTACAGAGGAGCTCGGCGCACAAAAAACGGTCCGTCTTGTGGCTATGAACCACCGTTGTAATTACCGATTGGTCAAAAGTCATTTTTATTACTATTTTCAGTGATAAAGAATAATTTAGCTTATAACACTTACCTGTCCACAACAGCAGTGTCGTTGGCGAACATCTGTTCCTCATTGTCAGACGAACATGAAGCTGGTCCGCTTGTTACGGACTCGTGGTTCTGGTCATCTGACCCGGTCAAACCATGATTCCATTATTGTGGTTTTGCGCTTCCATGATTGCGGTTTTGGTGAACGATTTTTCAAAACAAATAAGAACAGTAGTAATAAAAAAAAAGACTGGCGAACGCTACCGTTACACACAGGTCTGTCTCAATGTGTGTCACCCAGCGGCTTACACAAAACAGATTTTACGCACGGGACGCACGCGTTTCAATCGTCGAACTTCTCTGCTTCAATTGGCTCGTTGTATTCGCGGTCGTTGGTAGGCAGGTCCTTCTTCCTAGGTTTTCAGTCATTGGTTCTTCAAGGTTTCAGAAACCCAATTCAAGGCTCTTATTAGTCGAATGAGAGGTCAATCAAATCTAAACCAATCAAAACACTCCTTTGGCTTTCTGTTCGCGGCTGTGTCTGTACTGGAAGAACGGAAATGCAGCTTTTTTTTTTTTCAGTGTGCACTGAGACGCACAGTGCACACTGAGATGCACTAGGACGCAGAGACGTGACCGCCCACGGTATCCCGGAGTGCAAGAGGTTAAATAACCTGGTAGGAATAGGGTCTAAAAGACAAGTTGAAGGCTTGGATGAGGACATTATTTTGTCTAACTCTAAAAGGTCAATTGGAGTAAAATCAAAACAGATATCAATTGAAGGAGTTGTAGAAGTTACTGTATTTAAGTTAACGGTGGGAAGAATCTGACTGATTTTATCTCTGATAGATGAAATTTTATTATTGAAAAAGTTCATAAAGTCCTGACTAGTAAGCTCTAAGGGAATGCTAGGATTAACAGAGTCCTGACTCTTTGTCAGCCTGGCTACAGTGCTGAAAAGAAACCTGGGATTATTCTTGTTCTCTTCTATTAATGCAAAATAATAACTTGTTCTAACTTTTCTCAGAGATTTTTTTATAAATTAAAAGATGATTTCTCCAAGCTAAATAGATTTCATCTAAATTAGCGGACCGCCATTTTCTTTCTAATTGATGAGTCTTCTGTTTTAAGCCACGAGTTTCTGTGTTAAACCAAGGAGTTAGAAATCTCTGATTAGACTTTTTCTTTTTTAAAGGGGCCACCATGTCTAGAGTCTGATGCAGAGAAGCTGTAACACTATCTACCATGCTGTCAATTACAGAAGGAGCAAACTGTCTATAGCTTATTTCCGTTGTGTTGACACATGACATAGAGGAAACAATGTACATAAATTTGGTAACAACATCATCTGAGAGGCATCTACTGTAGTAATATTTTTCTTTAGGAGCCAAATAGTCAGAAATAGTAAAATCAAAGGTTAAGATAAAAATGTCTTTTCATTTAAAGCTATCGTTTATATCGGGATTTTGCAAAATGCACATACCCCGTTTTTTTCAGCAAAGCTCCTTACACACTGCTTGTCAGTGCCCCAGCTCTTCATCACATGCGCACAGCACAACAGGTGTAAATGGGTTGCTAGGCTTCAGTCCGGTGGTTTGCACAGCAGCTACTGTACCTCCAAACTAATGGTTTGGTCAAATAGCTACTACTTATGTTTACCAGGGATGTGTGACTGTTTCCCACCATGCTGCATCAAAGAGGATAGTCCTCTAACTTTGTTTTAACTACTTGAGGTTTTAGGTCGCAGATCTGCACCATCTGCGTGCACCCTCTGGTGGTGAAGATTTTTTTTCAAGAAAATATTCAGTTTAGATATCACAAATTCCAAAGGCTGTAACTTGAAAGTTGTAAGAGATAATGGCTTACTGTCAATGAGAATGATGTAGAAAATGATCCAAAGTTTATGATAGGAGTATATTTTTCTGCATCTAATTTGCATAATGTGACGACAACCACATCAGATTACTTAACTTTTGGTCAAAGTGGACTTTGGGCATATTTACCTCCGCCAGGCCGCAGGCCACAGGAGGTTATGTTTTTGCCAGCGTTTGTCTGTCTGTTTGTCTGTCTGTTGGTTAGCAAGATAACTCAAAAAGTTTTGGACGGATTTCCATGAAACTTTCAGGCGTTGTTGGAAATGGTACAAGGAAGAACTGATTAAATTTTGGGGATGATCCGGATCACCGTCTGGATACAGGAATTTTTTAAAGGATTCTTTAACATTGTGAGATACGGCCATTTTCAACATGTGTGCAGGCGCAATGGAGGGCGCTGGTCGTCGTGTCTGACGAACACGAACTCCGCATTCTTCAAAGTTTTAGGCACAAAAGCACGCGAAAAACAGTGGTGGGCCGGGCCCAGCAGCGTGCCTGTGTTTGCGCTATGCTGCAAAAGCTGAGACAGGCAGCTGTCCGGCGCGGGATTATTTGGCAGAAATTCCCCGGGCAGCCATAGTGGCTGCGCAAAAACAAGCTCTCTGCCGGGGAAGCTTCCAAATCCTCTTTTGCCGCGGAGCGCAACCCCAATATAAAACCCACGGCAACCTGTCTACCCAATTTGCATCCGTCAGTGAAGCCCTGAGTGCTGCTTTCAGTGATCTATGAAAACGCTTGCATAACCCATTGGCCTGTGGGTTGTACGCGGTTGTGCGATGAATTGCAACGCCCGCAGCCTGGGAGTTTGCAGATGGAGGAGATGGACACAACAGCAACACTTCAGTTTATTACCTCCACCAAGGAGGTAATGCTTTTACTACTGAACCACTAATCCTATCATTGTGAATCCAATTGCTAGTCATATGTTTTCATGGTCAAGGAATCTGAAAACGTACACACAAACACTGTATGGGGGGGAACTGTGGCACTTGGCGGAGGTCTGCGCTCTCCGAGTGTTTTTCTAGTTACACAAAGGATGGTTTTGGGGTTTTTTTGTCTTTGTTTTTGTTTTTTTGCTTTTTGTTATCTTATCTTCAAAATATACGAACCAGAAAATCAGTAGAATGTAAACAAACTGATAAAAAACATCAGACCTACCACTCGTCATGTGTCACCATGCGTCTGTGTGCTCACCCCCGTCCTTACTTTGTCTTCTGACGGTCATTTTCGTTTTCTCTCCCACATCCAGAAACAATCACATTTATCTCCTGATTTATTCCACCTCAATTTCGGTTAGTTTACCCCGCGGAAGCACCAGTATTGTCCTCTCTGTCACATGCAGCTTCATCAATGGCGGACAAAAAGTGTTCAGCTCCAGTCCAGCTTGTGTTGTCCAGAAGGTAAATATTTCCCTTCAGAAGCTAAATAATTCCTTTTAGAATCATAGTTGGCAATGTTTTGAGCAAATGCTTCCTCCCTGTGGAATATATGTTGCGCAATTGTTTATACATTTCTTCTGCGCCCCGGAAGTGATATCAGATTTGATGCGGTACTGGTTTTGCTGATCTCGGTCCTCCAGTGCAGACCAGTAAGCTATATGTGTCTGCCATCTAATGATGTGAAATGCTTGGTACATCTGGGTTTATTTTGGGGTTGGTTTTTTTCAGACTTTTTGACCAATCACACATGACAGGCACAGATCTGTGACGCCAGCCACAGGAGAGGCAGATCATGTAATCAAATGTAATCCTTAAGGAGTTAATTTGAGGAAAGTAACATTAACACCATCTCACTCTTATCATTGTAAACAGCAAATGCTAAATGATGATGCTAAGTTGTCGCTAATAGGAAACATTATTTATTAGTGTATCAGACCATCATTTCTTTGCTTTAAATTACTGCTGAGTTTCTTAGTTTTGTCTGAAAAAATTATATTAAAGCTGCAAAAGTGCGTGATAGTGGCACATACACACTGTTATGGATGCCCCTTGCAGGGCGTCAATGAGACGCTAGAGACAAAACCAGTGAGTTTGCTTGTTTATTAACAAAAGACTGGGATGACAAAATAAACAGCCAAAAACACGAACATAAACTAAGGCACAAGATAACCGACAACGAGGATAAACTGAGAAGGGCAGCGAGGCCAGAGCCCGCGCTGAACAATAAACACTTACAAGAAGACGAGTGAAGAAGAATCACAGGAAAGACTAGAGCTGGGGAAAAGGGACTCCCGTCACGTACACGGCGGTGCACGGAATTGTAGGTCGCAGCGAGGAGTGAGCCTCAGCTGCTCCCTTAAGTGCAGAACGCACACCAATCACAGAAGGGGAATGTAATCAATGAAATGACATACAGCTGTCACAGCGCCGACTCAGCTTGACAGCCGGAAGTCCCGCCATGACGCTGTCACAATAAAAGCCCTGGAGGTGTTTTTTTCAATATTTAGTTTAAAATAAAAAAGAGATGGTCCCTTTTATGTAGTTATTATATACTGTATAATCTATAGAATTTACAGAAAATGTATATCGTGATATACAGTATATCATTACCGGGATATAAGATATGAAATTTTGGTCATATCACACAGCTCTAGATGGAGGGATGGAAAGATGGACAAAGGGAAGGAGGGAGGGACGGACGGAGCCTTGGTAGAGGTATGTGTTCTCTCAGTGCCCTCTAGTTCTTTCTTATTTGTTTAACCCCTTGCACTCCGGGCAATTTTCCTAAAAATGCCAAAAAATAACGTGCCCAAAGTAAATCGAAAGTTGTTATTCAACCCTTTGCAGCATCTTCATGGGGTTGGTCTCATTTAAAAGAAAACACTTTGAATTTTTTGGCAAAAAAAACCATAATCTCTCTACGTGCTCCGGCCACTGAGTTACAGTCATCTAAACATACTGAACTTGAAGAAAGTAAATTTGGACACGGTGTTTTTTTGGATACAAATGCTTGCAAATAACACACAGCTGTCCGATCCGGCTGGAAAATGCAACAGAAATGTAGAACCAAGTGTTATCAAGCTGAGATCCAAATTTGGTAACAATACCACAAAAAATGAATATTTTACACAGCTTTGTTCTCAGGCTGTTCCCAGGCGTTTTGGAACTGTGCCAAATTGTGCCAAATGGCACAGTTTGGAAAAACGTCTGTAACTTTTGAATAATTCAATGTAGAATCTTCATTTTAGGCTCTAATGAAAGGTCACACTCAGGGCTGTGTGTGTGTGTGGGGGGGTCGTCCCCCCCCGCTACCAAGGACGGAGTTCGGCCCTCGCTACATGACAGATTACAGTCGTTGCATGTTTCCACAGCAACGCTGTCACAGCGGCTTCCCCCCCCTCGCTACTGTGTGTGTGTTGGGGGGGGGGGTTGTCCCTCCCCTCGCTACAGAGGACGGCCATCGCTACATGAAGGAATAGACTCAAATCAAATCAAATCAAATCAAATCAAACTTTATTGTCATATTGCTGTACATACAACTGTAGTGCAGGCAAGATGAAATTGCGTTTCTCTCGGCATCCATATAAGAAGCAGCATGATTTAAGACACATTCCCACATAGCTCCCCCCCCCCACCCCCCCATCCATTCACACATCCCTGAGACATACTTGGGGAAAAAAAAAGAATAATTAACTATAATATACAAAATGTCCGTAGGTGCAGTAGTGTGTATGAGAGATTCCGGGTCAACTGTTCAGCATCCTGACAGCTTGTGGAAGGAAGCTGTTGATCAGTCTGGTGGTTCTGCCTCTGATGCTCCGGAATCGTTTACCAGATGGAAGAAGTTCAAAGTGTTTATGCAGAGGGTGAGAACGGTCCTTGACAATGTTTAGTGCCCTGCTCCTACAACGGTTCTGAAAAAGTTCTTGGATAGAGGGGAGGGAGACTCCAATTACCCTCTCCGCCCCCTTGACTATCCTCTGCAGGGCTTTTTTGTCTGACATACTGCAGCTGGAGTACCATGTAGCAATGCAGTACGTCAGAACACTCTCCACCACACCTCTGTAGAAGGTCCTGAGGATGCAGATGGGGAGAGAGGCCTGTTTGAGTTTCCTCAAGAAGTGCAGTCTCTGCTGAGCCCGCTTCCTGATCTCCAAGGAATTCTTGCTCCAGGTCAGGTCCTGCGAGATCTGCACTCCGAGGAACTTGATGTTCTCTACTCTCTCCACTAAACGGCCGCTGATGCTGAGGGGGGCATGCTCAGGCTGCGACCGCCGGAAGTCGATAATCATCTCCTTCGTTTTGTCCACGTTGAGCACCAGATTGTTCTCCCTGCACCAGCCCTCCAGGTCTCTCACTTCTTCCCTGTACATTGATTCCTCATCCCTCTGGATAAGTCCCACCACTGTGGTGTCATCTGCAAACTTAATAATCTGGTTCCCCTCGTGTCTGGATACACAGTCATGTGTTAGAAGTGTAAACAACAGTGGACTGAGTACACAGCCTTGAGGGGATCCGGTACTCAGCGTGACAGACTTGGAGATGTTGTTTCCGACCCGGACGGACTGAGGTCTCTCAGTCAGGAAATCCAGGATCCAGAGACATGTGGCGGAGTTCAGACCGAGAAGGAGTAATTTCTCCATCAGTCTCTGGGGAATAATGGTGTTGAATGCTGAACTGAAATCAATGTACAGGAGTCTGGCGTAGATGTCTTTC
The DNA here is from genome assembly GCA_020510985.1 of Pholidichthys leucotaenia. NCBI lineage: Eukaryota > Metazoa > Chordata > Actinopteri > Cichliformes > Pholidichthyidae > Pholidichthys > Pholidichthys leucotaenia. The sequence continues at coordinate 391,906,676 of CM035836.1, read as the reverse complement.
TGGTCCAGGTGGGTGATGACAGAGTGTAGGGTGGTGACTATAGCATCCTCCGTGGAGCGGTTTGAACGATATGCAAACTGGAGCGGGTCGTGTGATGCAGGGAGGCAGGCTGTAATGTGTGGTTTGACAAGCCGCTCAAAACACTTCATCACAATTGGTGTCAGTGCAACAGGACGATAGTCATTCAAACAGGACACCACTGGTTTCTTTGCCACCGGTACAATGATAGAGGTCTTGAAGCATCTGGGAACAATGGCCTGACTCAGGGAGATGTTATAAATGTCAGTCAGGACATCCGCCAACTCGCTCGCGCAGTCTGTGACGACCGCTGCGCAGTCAGCGCGGCTTCCCCCCGCGGACCGGGGGCTTTCGGACCGTGAACGCCCCCCCCCGCTCCTCTTCTGCAGCGGGGCGGGGGGGGGGGGCGTTCACGGTCCGAACACGGCGAATGAACCGTTTATCGCGGCACACGAAGTACGAAGTGCGTGCGCCGTACAGTTGTAATTTACCGATCGGTCAAAAGTCATTTTTGGATTACAGTTTTCAGGGATAAATAATAATTTAGCTTATAACACCTTACCTCTTCACAGCAGCAGAGTCCTGGCGAACTTCTCTTCCCCATTGTCAGACGAACGCGACGCTGGTCCGCTCGTGGATCCCGATCAAAACATAATTCCAATATTGCAGTTTTGGTGAATGATTTACGACCTTTGTCGTCGGCCTCCGTCGGTCTATGATGACGGAAGAGAATCCTAAACGTCTATTCTGCTGGAATGAGTGCAGGTCCCACTTGTGGGTGTTCTCCATGCTGCGGGGTCTGTAGCAGATTAGTCCAGCGTCCTTTGTTTTCATCTGCTGCAGCAGTAAGTCTATCTTCACCCAGCCTGAACTTCTTTGCTTCAATTGGCTCCTGCATTCACAGTAGGCGGGTCCTCCTTCCTAGGTTTTCATTCATTGGCTCTTCAAGGTTTCAGAAACCCAATTCAAGGCTCTTATTAGTCGAATGAGAGGTCAATCAGATGAACTAATCTGTTCGCGGCTGTGTCTGCAGCATTTTTTTTCCAGTGGCGCTTGGACGCCAACACCACCTACATCACCACAATCTGGACTATGTGTCCGAGTGCGTCCGAGTGCGTCCTAGGACGCAGAGACTTGCCCGCCCGCAGAACAACGGAGCGCAAGTGGTTAAGTCTGTTTTTGATGAGAAGAAAGAGCCCATTTTCTTTTTAGAACAGCAAAGCATTGCTAAGGCGCTGTCAGGCTATGCATAAATACTTTTTTACCTAAAAAGCTACTTAAATAAGTTACCCTGTTAGAATTGGTGTTTCAAAAAAATGCTTTAGTAGGTTTTTAATGTGTTTCTTATATAGTAAAAGTCACGAAACCCAACTGACCCACTGTTTGTAAATTGGAAACCTTGGCTTAAAATACAGGTGAGCCTTCCACACAGTCATGAATATTTTTCTCACTACTTTCATTTTACTGTGCCCCCCCCCCCCCATCTGAATGACTTAGGGGGTTTAAAATAACGAGGAGAGCATCTCAGGATGGGTGATGAAAATACATTTCTCTTCTCCCACCGAGACGGTATTTGGTTGTGTGAAATGATTAATTTCACACATATACAGGTCATCCCCAAAAGCAGCAACATCTCATTCACAAGGGGCCCCCGTCAGCAACAAAACAGGAGGCTGCAATAAAATGAGCAAACAGCAGCACGTATTGTACGTCAATAAATCTTTGCAGGTTAAACCTAAACTCTGTAGAATTTGAGCAGCCTCCAGCCCTTCTCATCAGGTAAAAGTCACCAAGTACATCAAGACCATTGAGGCCAAAAAAACGTCAGACGAGTGTTTTGGGGAGTGTCCTGTGGTAGCCGCTGCATAAGCTGTCACACTCAGTCTGTGTTTGCATAAGAAGGATGAAGCCTTGAATTATGGGGTTTGTGTAAATAAGAAGATGAGACTGTTTTTAGCACACAGCATGGAAGGAGAGATGAGAATAGTGCCTCTGTGTGGAGTGGAATTGGTCTTGGGTTGTTTATGACAGCTCACAGCCCTCATATATCACAAGCAGTATGTTTGCTGTGAAGCTACAGTTTGTGTGCCATCTGCCTTAGCTGAACTTGACCCTCGAACAGACATATTTTGTAAACTGAGCTCACTGCAACTGTTTTTCTTTTCTCTTTCCCAGTGGATGATCCAGGAACCCCATAAGGTGGCTACCTTCTTTGGGTGCATCGGTACTGACCACTTTGGTGAGATCCTGAAGAAGAAGGCCGAAGAGGCCCACGTGGACGCCCATTACTATGAGCAAAACGTGGAGCCGACTGGTACCTGTGCAGCTTGCATCACCGGAGACAATAGGTTGGCAAACTTTCCGTCACCCCTGACCAAGAAATGACCCTCTATTTCAGGCATAAGAGAACCATTTTGGTTCATTTTTACTTCCTTGGATAGGCAGTTGACTCCTCTGGGCTGGAAGTCATAACAGAGAATCATAGCTTAGCTCACTCATCAAAAGGAGAAAGAACAGCTTGAGCATGTTTTTCCAGGCCCCCACTCAGTCTCCGCTGCCCCCGTGGGTTGTCATCCATCTATAGGCTGACACTAGCAATGTGTTAGGGATGCCTGGGCTATCCCAGTTCTCACCTGTCACCCTTCGCAGCTGTAAAAGGGGCTTTAGTTTCTCTGGCAACTCTCATGCTAGCGTCATCATCAGCACTTCTGAGATGGCAGAGGTCAAAGCCTGCTCACACACTCATGCACACATGCACACACCTATATCACTGACTGTAAGGGCTCCAGTTCATGATAGGCCAGGTGTGGATCAATAACCTTCTCCTCTAAACACTCGCTTCCTCTGCAGCCCTTTATCCGCTGCTACTAGAGTTGTCAGTCAGTCAGCGCCTAGACCCTGACCGCCCTGGGAGCCAGGCCTGCTCAATGGTCTTAGTGGGCTTGTTTGAAGTGGGCTCTGACACCTGAAAAGGTCAGGTGTCATGCTCAGGGAGACGAGCGCTGTAATATTTCTTACAGGTGTTTAACAGAGCGCTCAGAAGGCCAGAGGAAAGGCCGCCAGCGGGGCCCGATTGGAAGAGTGATGTCTTTGAAGTGTTGTAAGCCAGCATGTCACAGCCTCAAGGCTTTGATTAGTGCAAGTCTTTAAAGATTTAAAAAAAACTCTTCTTCCCCTACTCAAACCTGAAAATTTGCGATCCAATCTAAGAAGGTAATCTATGTTGAATCATCACATTTTTACCCATAAAGAAATATGTTCATTCATTTCTTACATGTGTAATCAAAGGTTTAGTCAGTCTCTCCAGGAATTCACATTTTTGCATGGTCATTGCAAAGATTTTTGTAACAGCTTTTCAGATTAAAAAAAAAAAATCAATAATTTGCACTAATATTCCAAATATTTAAATAGTTTCAAGTGTTTCAAGAACTTGCTGATAATTGTGACATATACAGTAAATTTTGTAGTTTGAGTGGAACTGGACTTCTTTAGCTTTCCCCAAGTCTTGTGATTTAAGATGACCTATGCACTTCCTACTCTACTATTTGGTCCTCCTACGCAAATATTTGCTGTAATGTGTTGTGTGAAACAGTTGAAGGCCCAAGATAACGCATTTCCTTGGTCTTGCCCTGCAGCTTATCCATACAAATTGTTTATGTATAAGCTGCCCATTTTTGGGAGTACTGATTGTTTAATATGTGCTTTTCAAGGTAATGAAAGCACATAAAATGCATGGGACAAACTGTATAATTTTATTCCCCCAGAACAACATTATACAGTATAAATTCGTGGTGGAGGCAAAGTGCATGTACTGAAGAAAGGACACTTAGACCTTCTTAAATCAAGTACTAAATACTAGTAGGGTAAGCCGGGGCAAAAAGTTACACGGAGTAGATTGTTACTCATACACCCCCCTCCTGCCCATATTGCATGCATTTGTCCATTCATCTTTCCTTCAGTTATATGAAGTCTGCCTATACCATGTGCTGAAAAACACCCCCACACCATGATGCTCCCACCTCCAAACTTCACTATTGGTATGGTGATTTTGGGCTGACGTGCAGTGCCATTTCTCCTCCAAACATGCTGTGTGTTGTGGCATCCAAAAAGTTCAATTTTAGTATCATCTGACCAGACTATATTCTCCCAGTATTTTACTGGGTTGCCCAAATGTTGTGCAGCAAACGTTAAACAAACTTCTTCAACATGTTTTTTCTTCGGCAGTGGAGTCTTGTGAGGTGAGCGGGTATGGAGCCCATGTCGGTTGAGTGCATTACTTATTGTTTTCTTCGAAACAGCAGTACCTGCTAACTCCAGGTCTTTCTGGAGCTCTCCATGAGTAGTCTTTGGCTCTTGGATAGCTCTTCTGATAATTCTTTTGACTCTTCTGTCAGAAATCTTGCGAGGAGCTCCTGGTTGTGGCCAGTTTATGATAAAATGATGTTCTTTCCACTTCCGAATGATGGCTCCAATAGTGCTCACTGGAACATTCAGCAGTTTAAAAATGCAGCTGTAACCAATGCCATCATTACCTCCGCCAAGGAGGTAATGTTTTTACCAGGGTTTGTTTGTCTGTTTGTTTGTCTGTTACCAACATAACTCAAAAAGTTATGAACAGATTTTGATAAAATTTTAGGTGTGTAATGGCACGGGGAACAGATGATTAGATTTTGGTGATGATCTGAGAGTGCATACCTCCACCAAGGGCTTTGTTTGTATTTGTGCAGCAGGATTACACAAAAACTACTGGATGGATTTGGATGAAATTTTCACCAGAGGTGGTTCTTGGCCTAGAGAGGAACCCATTATATCTTGGTGATGATCTGGGAATGCATACCTCAGCCAAGGCTCTTCTCACAGTCTGTCAGCAACAATACTCCAAAATTAATGGACAGACTTTGATGCAATTTTCACCACAAGTGGCTCTAGGCCTACACACAAACCCATTACATTTTGGAGGTGACAGACTGAAGGAGCCTTGGCGGAGGTATGCACTCTCTGAGTGCTTTTCTAGTTATGTTTTGCAACAATAAGGCTGCAAAGGTCTAGAGAGAGTTCTTTGCTTCTAACCATCATGAGTTCTTTGTGGTGTGACAATCTGATATTCACAGACCTTTTTAAAGATGAGATAAGATAAGCCTTTATTAGTCCCACAATGGGGAAATTCCAGGATTGCAACAGCACAGGGATAGCAACACTCAGAGCAATAATTAAGAAGATAAGAAAATAAGAGCAGTGTATATACATATGTACACATAAATATATGAATATATATACACAGTGTGGAGCATTGTAGCTAGATGGAATAAACAGCATAACCGTCTATTTAGTTACCCTACATGGTATGAATATGTACCCTTACATATTGTCACCCTCCGTAGCGACTGATATTGTCCTAGTATATCCTGTATGCTGGAGGGGACCATTTGTGTAAGTCTGTTGCGTCTTTTGCATTCAATACTATTAGGTTGTCACGTTTTTTTGCTATTTCTGCGAGCAGCCCTGCTTAGGTTATACAGTCTGACAACCGTAGGTAGGAAGGACCTGCGAAACCTCTCGATCGCGCACCTAGGATAATGTAGTCTACTGCTAAATGAGCTCCTCAGTGCGTTCAGTATGTCCTGCATAGGGTGGGACTCGGACTCCAGCAGAGATGACAGTTTAGCCACCATCCTTCTCTCTCCTATCTCCTCCACTGCGTCAAGGCGTTGCCCCAGGACAGAGCTAGCTTTCTTGATCAGTTTGTTCAGTCTCTTCCTATCGGCTGCTGTAATGCCACTGCCCCAGCAGACCACTCCAAAAGTGATGGCTGATGCCACCACCGTGTCGTAGAATGTCTTCAGCAGCGCCCCTTGTACACCGAAAGACCTGAGCCTCCTTAGTAGGAATAGCTTGCGCTGTCCCTTCTTGTAGAGTGCGTCGGTATTGTGTGACCAGTGTAGTTTATTGTTCAGATGAACACCCAGGTACTTGTAGGACGTCACCATCTCAGTGTCTGTTCCCTGGATGTTTACTGGTGCTGTGAGGGGTTGTCCTTGCCTGCGGCAGTCCACCACCAGCTCCTTAGTTTTCCTCGCGTTGATCTGGAGGTAGTTCCGATGGCACCAGTCCACGAAGTCCTGGATAAGTCCTCTGTACTCAGCTTCATCTCCGTTGGAGATGAGGCCGACGATCACAGAGTCATCAGAGAACTTCTGTAGATGGCAGTGTGTTGTGTTGTGTGAGAAGTCCACAGTATAAAGGGTGAACAGGAAGGGAGCCAAAACCGTTCCCTGGGGGGCCCCCGTGCTACCGATGATCGTGTCGGACACACAAAGGCTATCAGTCAAGACTTAACCAGCTGAAATTAATTTGCACTGATGGGGGATGGGATGGCTTCCTATATTCTGATGGATTTCAGATGGTTTCTTGGCTTTCTATGCCTTTGTGCACCTCTTTTTCTTCATGTGTTCAATACTTACTCCCTGTGTCATTCCACTATATTAAATACAACTTGTTTTGTGAACACAGTTGCCTCGTTGATTCCTTTGTATGTGTGGATTACTTGGGTTGTTACTGTTATCTGGTGAAAATCTCAGGTCAATGGTTCCATCAGAAATATGTTTAATGAGAAAAATGTTGATGTGTTCAATACTTATTCTTCCTGCTGTATATCTTCAAAATTCCAGTTTGTGCACCTTTTCTTCTGTTTTTGCGCAAATATTTTGATTTTGAGCTATATTTATTAAGCAGTGTGATGTCTTTATCTATGCTGACTAAGACACTACATTTACATTTTATTTCAGATATAAAGCTTGGTGTGAAAGTATAAGTGTTTTGTTTACAGTTTGACTAATAATTATAGAAAGAAGTACTTTATCTTATGAATTTATCAACTTACCACACACTGTAACAGCTACCCTGGTATACATAACTTTCCCTAGCAGTGGGGTAAAAAGTTGCACAGCCATATTTATTTTCATTTGTCCTCTACAAGCATTTCATATAATACAAACAGTTAAATCATATGAACGAGGACGTGTCCAAAACAATATGGACAAGATTTGTGTGAAATAAAATTATAGTAACTACCTTTATGGGACAATTGTAAAAAATTGTAACTTTGTGCCCCAGCTTCCTTTAATATAAATGTTACTCTCCTGAGTCTCTTATCCAGTGGAAAGAAAAAAATCCCAGTGCGTTGTGCTGAAGTTTGATGTCATGGTTTTTTTTCTTCTCTGCAGCCTCTGTGAACTGGATATAGTGACATATAAACTATAGCTGCAGCTAATGACTATTTTACTAATCGAGTAGTCTGTCGCTGTAATCAAGCGATTACTCCAGTAATCTGATATTTATTTATTTATTTTGGTATTGAAGAAACTCGCATTGACTAACGTGCGGACCTTTCTTTCCTAAAGAGCAGTAGTGATTGTACCAAACCTTCAATAACAAAGGTACACATTTGTTGCAATGCTTATTGCAGTATTTACTGTATATAACATGACTTTCAACATTACGTTACACCACAAAGTTCTGTTTTGGTTTTGTAGCATTAGTTTCAACTTGCAACATACTGTAGCTGACATACCTGTATAGCAGCTACCGCAGAGTCCTGGGGAATGGTGTGAAGGTCTTAGAAGCAGACTTTGGAGCTCCAGGGCCCTGGGGTCTGGATGTATGGAGGTGTGGAGGTCTGAGAACCAAAGTTTGGACCTCCAGAGCCCTGGGACCTGGGTCTGTAGAGGTCCAAACTCTGGTTCTCAGACCGCCTATTAGCGGTAGCTGCTATATGCTCTTTGGCCATATAAGCATACAGTAATTAGCGTAGCTGACTACATTCTATTCATTTTAATTTAAAATCTCAATCATATACCTTGTCTCGGGCCATGCATGATGTGGCTGGATACCTTCTGCCAAGACATTGTAACAACGTTATGGTATGCTAGCTCACCGCACGATTTTATAATGTACACACTGCACAATGTTTTCCTTCAATTTGAGCTTGAAATGATCCCAGACTTGAGATACTTTTTTGTTGTTTTTTCTGACTTTATTCTTTTTTGCCGTCGCTCTGACATGGCACCATTAGGCAAAGTTGCATCTTGTTGCATAGCGTGACCAGAGGAAGGTCATATCGGAAGAAGGTCATGTAGAGCAGAAGTGCCACATTAAACGATGCTTTGAGTCATAGATTTTTGAATGAAGGAATTTTTGTAATCGAATTACTCAAATTATTTGTGTAATCATTGCAGCCCTAGTATAAACCTTTTGCCTTCTTGCTTGCAGCACAAATATACACAAAAGCATTAAAAAAAACCAACCAAGCTAAAGACTACTGCTGCAGCTACAGATCAAGTCAGAATTTGTCTGACCAGAGACCCTGCAGACTGAAAAGAGCAGTCAGACATGTTATGTGTAGGACAGGGGTCACCAACCTCCCAAAAATCTACATGAAGCCACAACACGTATTTGAGTGTTAAAGTGACGGTAAAACAGTAGAGCTGTATCTATAAACTGGACTGCCAATATCAGTAAGACAATAACTTTTTCCTATTAAAAATGCATTTTTTCTTTCTTGTAAATTTGCAATTTGTTTTAGTGAATTCTTTTTTTAATATTTTTTTTTGTAAATTTAATACTTTTTCTTCATACATTTACAAATTTTTACTGGTGACTCTGTGACTTTGCTATCACAGCATTGTGACTTTTTGCTGAAAATTTTCTTTTTTTTCATTAATTTTTTAGATTTTTCTAATTAATCATAAATTAGTTTTTTTCCTCTTAGAATCACATTTTTCTTTATATTTACATCATTATTCTCATAAATTAGTCACTTTTTTATTTTGTAAAATTACTTTTTTTCTTGTAAATGAATGACCTTTTTGTGAAACCATGACTTCTTCCTCATAAAGTTGCATTTATTTTAAATTTTTAATTTTAGTTCTGTAGTGAATTTCAGACTACTGTGACTTTTCTATTACAACTTTTGGAGTTTTTTAAATTTTTTTCCCCCTCATGAAGCAATAAGATTTTTCTTTTATTTAGTAAGTGTAAATAAGACAATATTCGTCATAATCTGCATGTTTGATTTGGCAGTGGTTTTACGCCTGATGCCCTTCCTGACACAACTCTCCCCATTTACCCAGGCTTTGGACCGGCATTAGGAGTACACTGGCTTGTGCACCCTCCGTGGCTGGGTTATAAATAAGACTGTCAATATCAACAATAATTGGTTTTTTCCCCTTAAATTATTTTTTTACTTCTATATTTCAAATATTGGTCTAAGAATTTGTGACTCTTTCTTGTGGAAAAATGGCACTTTTTTGTTTTTAAATTTAAGACTACAGGAAGCCCCTAGTTAAAGAGCACACTGCAAAAAAACTGAAGTCTTAGTGAGATAAAATATCTTAAATCAAGGCTACCTACCTACCTACAGCGGGGAAAATAGTATTGAACACGTCAACATTTTTCTCATTAAACATATTTCTGATGGAGCCATTGACCTAAGATTTTCACCAGATATCAGTAACAACCCAAGTAATCCATGCATACAAAGAAATCAAGGCAACTGTGTTCACAAAGCAAATTATATCTAATAAAGTGGAATGACACAGGGAATAAGTATTGAACACGCTTCTATGAACTCTGATCATTAGTTCGTTCCAGAGATTTTCAATTGGATTCAGGCCATGTGACTGACTGGGCCATTCTAGCAGCTTTGTTTTCCTTCTCTGGAGCCAGTTGAGAGTTTCCTTGGCTGTGTGTTTGGGATCATTGTCCTGCTGACAGTGATCCCTGGTCTTTAAAGACCAGGTAAAAATGGTACTTCCCACGTTCTAGCTTGGTGCTCAGCATAATAGAATGGGGAAAGGAAAGGGGACACAGACCTACCAGAGGACTGACCCCCCACTGTAGCTTTCACTACTTACTGTAGCTGTGTGGCCTCGGGTCATGAAACGGAGATAGGCGCCACCATTTGCATGGAAATAACTTAACCTACTTCCCTATATAATATAGGCTTGTTTTTTGTCTGACAAAATATTTCTTCTTGTCATGCAATTTTTTTGTAAGAAATTTTATTTGCTTTAAGACAGCTTTTACTTGTTTTAAGCAATTTAATCTTTCTCTGTTGGAAGATTTTTATTCTTCTTTTAAGGAAACTTATTTATTGCTAGAAACATTTTTTTCTCAATTTAAATTAAATTATCTGCCAACAGAGCCAGAACATTTGGCTTATCAAATTGCTTAATAAAAAGTTCAAATCTATCTTAATGCAAGTAAAATGTTCTTACAGAAAACTGCACAGCAAGAATAAATATCTTGGTATCTTATGTAATAGCTTAGATTTCACTTTTTGCAGTGCAGAATGTGTCTCCAGAGCCGCAGGTTGCAGACCCGTAATTTAGGGGATGGGGAAAATAATAGGAACAATTTTTTGACAGTGACTAAAGTGTCAAAATAAGAACACAACAATTCTCAAATTGATTATCTTTATTGTATAAAAATGGTTAAGGATTTTAATGGTATCAGTAAGTGTGTCATATCATTAGAACATTTTGTTTTCAGATAGTGTCTGTGTGTGTATCTCTCGGACTTCCTTAGTAATGACCCTCATTTGGTCTGTCATATCCTTTATAACCTTTGAGTCCATTATTGCGGCTCAGGTCAAATGTAGTCCCAATTCAGCTGCCACGTCGTAGCGCTGTCAACAGGCACGGTTCAGCCTAGTGTACTGTTACTCTTTTCCTTGACACTAACCACGGAGAGCAGCTTTTTCTCACCATAGACGAACAGACCTCTTCCTGTAGCAGCACCATCCTGTCATATGGCCTCCTAGCAGTTTCCTCCTAAGTAGCTATGATGGTTGCACTCATTTTGATGGCCGCTCATAAAGAGACGGCACATGAGGACTGGCTAATGAGCTATGTTAAGATAATGCCACCTGCTTCACTTTCCAACTCCCACCACTTGCTACTCAACTCAAGTGTTCATTTAGTAATGTACTCTGTTGTTTTTATTTATTTATTTTGGCATGCTTGTTAACAATGGACCACTTTCCAAGAGATATGATCATATGAATAATTTGAAGTTGCCTTATTGTTGGTCTTGAAAATCTCTAGTCTCATTCTAATCTTTCTCTCTGTAGTGTTTTGAGATAACCCATTTTATAAAGACATCCAGATGACTTTATTTCACCTTGGTTCAGACATTCTAAGAAACTATTATCTTCCCTTTATATTACAAAAGAACAAAGGAAAGTCTGGGGCCAGGGTGTTTTTAAGGATGTTTTTGAGACAAAATTAAGATGGATGATAAGCGAGGCACAAGATTTATGGGGTCTGTCTCGGCAGGTCCCTTGTTGCTAACCTGGCAGCGGCAAACTGCTACAAAAAGGAAAAACACCTGGACTTGGACTGCAACTGGGAGCTGGTAAAGAAAGCCAAAGTCTATTATATTGCGGTAAGTGAGATCCTCTACATTCAAAATGACTGCTCCCCAACTCTATTGCCAGAGGAGGACAAAATGTTAAGAGGCTTTATTCAGGAAATGCCTCAGCACGCCTTCTGCATTGTCAATATAGCTATTCATCCTTTGTCGGGTGAAATGAGCTATGTTACCTATTGAGACAATACAGCTCCATTTTCCCTCTTTTCCCCTTGTCTTTGTGCATGAAGCAGCAGCACAGTGTGAAATTGTTCTACATGTACTGCATTCACTCACTTCTTTTAATGTGAAGACACACCAACAGGTGCCGCGAAAGTGTGAAAATTGATTATGCAAGTTCATTCGGCTCTACTCCCCCAAATCCCTCCCTCCTATGCACCCCCCACACACACACACACAGCCTTACAGACAAAACACACGTACAGATTGAGGACGACAGATGTGCACTTCAGATATTCACTCACACTCAAGCTGCACCACTGAGGTAATGTCTTCACTCACAGCTTCTGGAGTAGGATGGCCTGCCTTAGCTCATGTTTCACTGTTTAGGATTAGATCTGATTCCAGCAGATCAACATTTTCTCTGATCTCCAGTCAAGATGATAGCCCTGAAATTGCACTGCATTCCTCGTCTTTAGGCAGTTCATTATCAGCATAAATCAGCATTATAGCCCAGCCTTCAACAAACTCCTTGGCATAATGTCCCAAGTGAAATTCACAATACCCACAAGTCCTCTAAGCATGAGTGCAGTGTAGTGCAATAATGACACAGAGGTTTCATAATTGGCTGCAGTTAGTTGCAGAGGAAAACAACAAAAAAACAAAGCAAAAATCTGTCAGTGTCCATGCCAGAAAGCAGATCACTCAGTCCATCCTCCAGAGTTTGTGTGGTCTCATTTTTAGCCTCTGCTTCACATTAGCAAACATGGCACATCCTCTGCAAATTGGCAGTTGGGTTTTGCCCACATCCGACAGTGTTGCGCGCGGGGAAAAAGCTTCCGTGGGATTTGGAGGGGGGATAGTAGGGCCACAAATGGGTGTTTGTCAGTGCTTGGAATCTCAAACGTGGTGTTCAGCGTCCCTCCTGGGCCTCTTTGTCAAAACAGGGGGGATCACTCGCTTTATTAGAGTCCCATTCGCACTCCTAAAGTACTTAGCCAGATACACTGCCACAGCTATTCCCACTTAATGCTGTGTGGCATGTCTAGACCGGCATTCACTAAGGCCTCCTCTCTCCATTAACCTTGTCGAGAGCACTCAGATGTATTTACCCAATTTACAGCCAGATTTTTACATTTTCTCCCTCTTACTCCCACAGTACCAACCTTTAATGTGCTTTGTTGATTTTCATTAGAGTATTGCTGGGTGGTATATGTGGCCTTGTACACTCTAATCTGTAAATTTAATTACTGAAATGTGCACGTGTGTATATTAGTGAGCTATATGCTCGCACACACGTCCGTGTTTGTCGGACCATGTGTGCTAAAGAGGTGATTGATGATTCCTGGCAGAGGCTCTCAAGGTGCCTGCTACTATGTGGTGTGATTGGATGAAAACCGAATTATTAGAGGGCTCTTGCAGCCAGTCTGGCTCATCCAGTAGCAGTGGCGGCGGTGGCAGCAGCAGCAGCAGGGAGGCAGCACTGCCATTTCTCACAAAGAGAGAGAATGTTGAACTCCTGCCAAATGTTTGGTGGCAGGCTGTTGCTAGGAAATCTGGGTCCTTAGGCAAATCATTGCACAAAGACCAATAACAAAGGCATGAGGGGGAAGAAGAAATGGCTAAACGCATTTCAGGCAGATGATATCTCTTTTTTCGTTGAATGCCATCGCTGCAGCGGTGATCTGTGCTTTGATTTCTTTCCCCGACGACTGTAAACATCAGAAGTAGAGGTTGATGTATTGGGGGTGGGGGTCTCTAATTGATGGGGTGATGTGTGCACGCTGGCCCAGTTAGCCTCATCTTCCCCTCCCTTTTCCCCCTTTTTTTAGCCCGCCACTTGATGGGACCCCCCTCCCCCCAATTCTTTTCCTTTTGCCATTTTCGTTGCATCCGAAATCTTTTTTTTTTTCTCCAGCCTATCAGACACAAGTAGATTTGCTGTTAAACACACACACACACACACACACACACACACAGCATGCACATAACCATTCTGCAGCATACCACTGGTTTGTTTTTAACCACTGAGCGCTTTGCCCTGTAATTTGATCTCCGCTGCTTGATGCATCCTCCATGATGCCACTTTGCATTAACCTGCATCTCCATAGCTCTCTTTATTCTTGGCTTCTTTATTCTTGGCTAATAAAATGGCGTCTACCAACTTATGTTGTTTACATTAAAAAAAGAAGCTCTTTCTCCATCTCGTGGTTAGGCAGAATGAAACTAGCAGAAGTGGAGAAGAGTGTAGCTGAACAAGACAATTGACTGTGAAAAGGCCCGTTAATGACTGGGCACAGATGGTCAGAAATAACCCAAGGATAGACGGAGAAGATGCCTCTGCCAACTGGCCTCATATACAAAACTCACCCAATGAGACACAAGCTGCAGAGCTGTTAGGTCACAAACCTAATCACTCATGTGGATGGAGGGCTCAATGCTAAGAGCACAATCCCCGTTAGCCTGGAAGAGGTTAGCCACACCAGAGGTAAAATGTCTAGCCCAGCCTTTCTTTTCTTTTTTTTTTCAAACAGAGTAGCAAGTTGAACTAGCATGCCTCACACTGTTAACACTGGCACACTGCATATAGCATTAATTGGTAGTTGTATCCGTACCCTCACTGCAGGAGAAAGGCTGAGTTCAGCTTCAGTCACTGTAAAATAATATGCAAGAAAAAGAGGCAAAAGCAGTGCGGGGAAAAAGCGCAGTACTGGCAGTACATGCAGCACATCAGCCTGCTTACAATCCAGAGTGGCACACATGGACGTGTGCGCACGCATGCGCGCGCGCGCGCGCACACACACACACACACACACACATTGTTACTCCTCCCCACCAGCCCTCTCCCATTTGCAGCCAAAAAAGCAAAGGGAAAGGTTTTATACACACACATCTGACACCTCATCAGCCAGCCGAGGGGCTGATTAGCACAGAGGTGACTGCGGCTGTGTCGCTGTCCAGCTCAGAGGACCACACTGTCCTCTCTCTGACCTTGAGATCCCCTCTCCTCTTCTCTGTCCTCCTCTCTCCTTCTTACTCTCTTTCACCACTTTATTTCAATATCCCTCCCTTCCCCGTCTCCATCTCCCCTCTCCTTCCGCCCTCTGCTTCCACGTCTTTTCTCTCTTTCCTCTCCACTCTGTATTGCACCACTCTGCACTGCCCCTGTCCTTCCACAGAGCCAGGAAGGGATCACGAGGCAAAATGCAGGCAGTGGAGAAAAAGAGGGAGGGAGGGATGTGGATGGGGGAGAAAAAAAAACTGGCAGGCTCCCCCTTTGTCTGCAGGCGATCAGTTACAGTCTTGGTTGCCGATGAAATTTAATCCCCACCGCATTTACATGCCAAGTATGACTTCTGGCAAGCCTTATTAAATAGATTTGTAAATCATTTCATCTTGATTAGAATCTGTTCTCAAGGGATCAACATTTTTTTTTTTTTTGCCTTGCTTGTGTTTTGTTATGTGAACAATCTGTGCCCAGTGGTGTTAAAATTTGAAAGTCAACCCTTGGTGGTGTTATTTTTCGGTCCTCACAAGTAAAAGCAGTAGGTTTGGGGGACAAAGAGCAATGGGTGCCAAGTCCCGTCTGTCACCAGCCAAGCCACTGTGTCAGCATGTCTCTCATCTCTGGAGGTCATGTCGGTGGCCGAGTTGCTGCTATGATGTGCCTCCTCTTTATTAGGCTGACACCACAGTGTCTGTAGCACGGAACAATGTCATTTCAAATTGTGCCTAATCAGATGGCATTTTGTAATTGCCAGCAAACATCTTATGAATATGAATTCATAATTGTTCAATTACAAGTCAACTGCATCATATTTATTGGCTTATTTATTTTTTTTCTCCCGCTGGCCTGGACCAATTATAGGATTTCAATCTTGAGGCAATCAAGTGATAAGGATGCGGCGTTTAGTGTTTGCTGTCACTATATAATTCTCCCGAATGTTAAACATGCATCTGGGAGGGCTGTATTTGTCAGAAGGCTGTGCGTTGAGGTGCACCTGCCTAATTGAGTGGTAATGAGCTGTCAGGAGTGCGGGCTTGGTGATTGGCTCCTGGTGGGGCGTCCCGTGCCAGTGGGATGTAAGGGCTGGCCTGGCCCGGCTGGAGGATCAGCCAGCTCCACAACCCTGCAGGCCTGAGTGGGCGGAGTGTGGCAAATTAGAGTGGAGAGGCCAACGGCTCTGGCTGTGGAGACACGCTGCGGCTTTCACCCCACTGTGGGATTTATTTAGGATGTTTACAATTATCCTTACTCTTGATTTGGTTTTGCTTCATGCCAGAGTTGGAATATAATTTTAGATGTTTTGCAAGAATAAAAATGGCAAGACTGCAAGGTATACATTTAGATTTTTGAAGTTAACGGTTAGAGAAAAGTGAATCCTAGTAGGTTGTGTGAAATCGTTTTATTTTCTTATGCCTGTTTCCTAAAATCAGTTTACAAATTCTCTGTTAGTCCAAGGAAAGAAAAGTTAAACAAAAGAATGAAAAAATACACAGTTTCCAACTTTTAACAGTCCCAAAAATTAAGCTGTATTGCGTAGGGTGGTATATCACGGAACGGCGAATGTAGACAAACGTGACGATTTTTGAATTCGCCAACGTTTCTGAGGAATCTTCACGAACATCAGGGTTCATCTCTTTCATTAGCAGCAATAAACGTTTAGCGACCTTTAACAACCATTTGCAACCATTGTGAAAGCAGCTGACGAACATTAACAACTATTAACAAATGTTAGCAGCAGCATTTGCAATGATTAGCAACTATTTACAACTCTTTTGCCATTGTTTGAGAACATTTGAGACCTTTGCCAACTCCGGGTAAAATGCCAGGTGAATGTCGGGTGAATCTTGGATCCAACCTGATAAAACAGGGTGCGCAATCCCTCCCCTAATAAGGCTTCAGATGAAAATTAAAAGAACCTTTTCCAGTCCAAAATAATAGTTTACAAATGCTTTAAGTTACAGTAGAGGAATGTGAGCCTTCATAGCACAGACAGTGAAATACTTAAGCTATTTTAATTTATTTGTGATGATTATGGTTCTTTTTTATTAAATTATAAATCATGGTGTTCTAATTTACCGAGATGCACTAATATTCAGAATTAGGGGTGATATTACCACAACAATAACAAAGATGAAAAGAGTAAGCTCTTCATGTAATTCACTCATTTACTGCAGTTAACACATTACCAGCAGAACTGAAACAGTCCAGCCGTCAGCAACCATCATTGAAGAGAGATTATTGTCCAACAGGTAATGTTAGCACACGCTAACAGTTTAATCAGTTTTCTAAAGCTGAGACAGTCGCTCATTGAAAATAAGAAGCACTAACTTTACTTGCTAACCTTACCGGTGTGGTATTTAGAAGTAGCCCAATTTCAGTCATTCTTCACTGGGGTGGAGTGCTACACAGGTCCACTGACAGGCGGTTAGAGACGGGGAAACTGAGAGGAGGAAGGGGTGTGATATGACAGTTACACTTTCTGTCCGTCACTCAACGTAGTCCGTGTCGTGCCTCGGTACGTGTCTGTACTGTACCATGGGGGGTGTACCGAAAAACTTTTTCCACCATTTATGTGACCTATAACCTGTACAACCCAATTGAAAAACAAACTGAAATCTTTTAAGGGGAAAAATAAAAAAATAAAAAACTTAAAATAATCTGGTTGCATAAATATGCACACCCTCTTATAACTGGGGATGTGGCTGTGTTCAGAATTAACCAGTCACATTCAAACTCATATTAAATGGGAGTCAGCACACACCTGCCACCATTTAAAGTGTCTCTGATTAACCCCAAATAAAGGTCAGCTGTTCTAGTAGGCTTTTCCTGACATTTTTGTAGTCACATCTTACAGTACAAGCCATGGTCCACAGAGAGCTTCCAAAGCATCAGAGGGATCTCATTGTTCAAAGGTATCAGTCAGGGGAAGGGTTAGAATTTCCAAGGCATTAAATATACCATGGAACACAGTGAAGACAGTCATCATCAAGTGGAGAAAATATGGCACAACAGTGACATTACCAAGAACTGGATGTCCCACCAAAATTGAAAAGATGAGAGGAAAGCTGCTCAGGGAGGCTGGCAAGAGGCCGACAGCAACATTGAAGGAGCTGCAGGAAATTCTGGCAAGTACTGGTTGCTTAGTACATGTGACAACAATCTCCCATCTTCTTCATATGTCTGGGCTATGGGGTAGGGTGGAAAGACGGAAACCTTATCTTACGAAGAAAAACATCCAAGCCCCGCTACATTTTGCAAAAACACATTTGAAATCTCCCAAACGCATGTAAAAAAATGTGGTGTGGTCTGATGAAACCAAGGATGAACTTTCTGGCCATAATTCCAAAAGGTATATTTGACACAAACACAACACTGCTCATCACCAAAGCAACACCATACCTACAGTGAAGCATGGTGGTGGCAGCATCATGCTTTGGGACTGTTTTTCTTCAGCTGGAACTGGGGCGTTAGTCAAGGTGGAGGGAATTATGAACAGTTCCAAGTACCAGTCAGTGTTGGCACAAAACCTTCAGACTTCTGCTCGAAAGCTGAAGGTGAAGAGGAGCTTCATCTTTCAGCATGGCAATGACCCAAAGCACACATCCAAATCAACAAAAGAATGGCTTCACCAGAAGAAGATTAAGGTTTTGGAATGACCCAGCCAGAGTCCAGACCTGAATCCGATCGAACATCTGTGGGGTGATCTGAAGAGGGCTGTGCACAGGAGATGCCCTCCCATTTTGATGGATTTGGAGCATTTTTGCAAAGAAGAGTGGGCAAATATTGCCACATCAAGATGTGCCACACTGATAGACTCCTACTCAAAAAGACTGAGTGCTGTAATTAAAACCAAAGGTGCTGCAGTAAAGTATTAGTTTAAGGGTGTGCATATTTATGCAACCAGGTTATTGTAAGTTTTATATTCTTTATTTTTCCCCTTAAAAGATTTGTTTGTTTTTCAATTGGGTTGTACAGGTTATAGGTCACATTAATGGTGGGCAAAGTTTTGAAATGATTTATCTTGGTCCTATTTTTTTTATAT
The DNA here is from genome assembly GCA_020510985.1 of Pholidichthys leucotaenia. Classification (NCBI taxonomy): domain Eukaryota; kingdom Metazoa; phylum Chordata; class Actinopteri; order Cichliformes; family Pholidichthyidae; genus Pholidichthys; species Pholidichthys leucotaenia. The sequence goes on along the minus strand of CM035836.1, from coordinate 391,888,023 downwards.
CACAAAAACCTGGCATTTGAACAGGGGTGTGTAGACTTTTTATATCCACTGTACATCACTGATGAAGAAACAAGTGTCAGATTAAATAAATAAATATGAAGAGTACAGGCATGTAATACAGGAAAAAATAAACAGCTGCAGCAATCAAAGTAGGAAAGAAGCACGGCAAAACAAAAACAAAAAAGCCGCATTGTGAATGCTTCATTTGATTGACTATTTTAAATATTACTTTTTGATATTACTGTCCATTGCACTGCTTGATACTGATCATCACACAGGCTGCTTAATATTTTTGTATATTATCTCCAATTTCATTAATTAGTGGCTATACAGTTAACAATATAGGCTACCTTTTATACCCACAGCAGCAGGGGTGTCAACACACATGGGAGCAAATAATGGCCTACAAATCATAGGATACCTAATTATAAATAATATCTTTCAAAGTAGTAAGTCTTCCAAATATTTCCTTTCCCTATAAGGGGGTCGTCGGGAAAAACAAAGAATAATCAGAGCCCCCCACCCCAACTGTTTATGTGCTTTTGTTCTTCTAGAAATATAGTTATATATATATATATTTTTATAAATTAAACTGTTTATTTTGTTCTACTCTAGTGTATCTTTTGTTTATTATTGCACTTACTTTTTAGGTTATCTTTTATCCTGTGCTGAACAACTAACTAATAGATGTATGAAACAATTTTTTAAAATGTTATTTTAGCATAACATATAAATGAATCTTGAATTTTGAAGTGGGGGTAGCTTTTTATATTACACACTTTATGCTAAGATAATACAGATATTCAGAGAAATGCACAGTAAAATTTATTTTGTAATGGTTGCAGCAAGAAAAAAAGAACTAAAAAAACAGGGGACTCCCAACAGAATGTGACGCCAGCTTACCTTCATAAATAACGTCGGTCTCCTGTTAATGGAGGGGAGGGCAGCGTCTCCTCAAACTCCGAGCTGGGTGTTATTTTCCAAAGGAGTTAATTGGTTGGAGAGTTGTGCTGATACATCCACTGAACACTTATCTGGATTTTATCCTGCTTCTGACCAAGTTAGCTTCACAGTAGAAGTTGCCATGGTGATCTACCCCAGTATGAAGTGAACCAGCTTCATAGTACTGAAAACCCAGGGTTAACCCTGAAGTTACCCCACTAAGCATGGATCCTGCTTCATAGTACAGGCCCCTAGTTAGCGGCCTGAACCACAACTAGCTTCTTTAGATCTTTATGAGCAGCACTTCAATTCTGAACCCCTCACCATATCCACAATGACACTCAACCCTGTTGTACGCCATCTGAGTAGTTTAGGTTAACTTTATGTAGCAAGTGTACCTATGGAAGTATGTGATTTGAAATGTAGCATCAGAGTACATTTGTTATAATGAAGAATACATTGTCTTCATTCTGAATGCCATTCATTTTTGTTCACATGTAGTAGTTTGTGATCTATCTGTCTGTATTATTATTTATCCGTTTGTGTTAGTAAAATTGTCTTAACAAAGATAATTAGTTTTGAGGCCTTGGAAGTGTAGGTCAAGAGATTGACACAATTTAGCATGCACTACAACTGCATAAAATAACACTGACACCTGTACAATCAATTAAGAATGACCAGATAACCTCACACATACATATGTCTTTGAACTCAAGGTGCATTCAGACCAAATTCAAAAGCTCAAATTTTTCACAAGCAGATGTGAATTTGCGTCTGAGTGAGTTGCAGAGGGGTGGAGTTGCCTTCATAACTTCTACAGCTGCTTTCTACTTACTGTGGAAATCCCCAAAACATCGTCATGTTTAAGTTTACAACGTTATCTGGCAGGGCTCTCACCTGGAAAATTGTCACTGCCTCCTCCAAAGCGTCACCTAGATAACTGTTGTTTACACTGCTAGCTGGCTGCTAGCCCTCATTAGCACATATGTAGCAGGAGTCCATGGGTGGTTAAACAACAGACACTCCATTTCAGCTCTAGAGCTCCTGGTCCATCTGCCTGCAGGTGAGTGGCAGTCTCATTTTCAAACTACTTTACTCTCCAGTGTTGATACTTTTACTCCGGCAACAGCAAAATCTCAAGGCTGATTACTAGCTAGCACTACCAAATTCCTTGCATGCGAATGCACAAATTCTCATGTTTTCATTAACTTCTCATGTGTTTGCACTGTGTGAAAAACTCAATTTGCATTTGGTGTGAAACCACCTTTGTCATGAGCTCCTCGTGTGCTTTTCCACAGCGCACGGAGGAGGGGAAAAAAGACGAGGATTTATGTGCTGGTTATGGGTATGGCAGAGTACACAGAAATACATATTAACATACATACAACGTGGCACATACCCACAGAGAGGCCAGGACCGAGCCAGGGGAAACCAAGCCGGCTCGGTTCCTGACAGAGCCCTCCCTTTAAGGGGTGGATTCTCAGACACCCAAAGAAACACCCCCCCCCCCCCCCAACAGGAACAAACAATATGAACCCGAGTGGGAGGTAGGGGGAACAGGAAAGGTGGGAACACAACACCCCACCCAGGGACCACAATTAACCCCCCCCCCCCCCAAGTCCACGGGCATTGGGGCTCAGGAGGCCGCCCAGAGTCCCAGGCCCAGCAGAAGGTCCGGTGGACGGAATCCAGCAGTCTGCTGGAACACATGGGCCATCATACCTGGGAAGTCAATCCTTCCGGTGGCCGGCCAGTGTTGTTTATCCACCAGGGCTGGCGGGATGAGGCGGGAGGCGGCCTGCCTACTGGGAAGCTCGCAGGTGGGTGACTGGGACGAAAGGAGGGAACCCCCATGGCGTGGGACCGGGAGGAGAAGGGGACCACGGTGTTCTCATGGCGATCCGCAGCGCCCTCGGTGATTCTGGCTTGGGACCCAGCTGCACCCGCGATGGGCCCCAACCGGGCCAGCTCCGTTCCACCTGCGATGGACCCCAACCGGGCCGGCTCAGCTGCACCCGCGGTGACCTCCGGCTGAGACTCTGCAGCACCCACAGTGGACCCCGAATGGCTGATGCTGCAACCACGGTGGACCCCGACCTGGAGCATGGTGTCCATGATGGGTCTGGGCAGGAGCGCAGCACCCACGTCAGGCTAATCCTGGGGCGCAGCCAACACGAGGGTCCAAAGCCCGCCCGCTGCACCCACGGCGATACAGCCTGCGGAGGGAGGGGACCACGCAACGACCTCAGACCTCAGGGGAGCTGGACACATGATGTCATCAGGCGGTGAGACCAGCTCCACAAGGACCCCTGGAGATTGTTGTTCCTCTCCGGCAACCCTAGAACATGGATCAGGAGCAGGAGAAGAAACAGGGTCGTTAGGGTCGCCGGCAGTGGTGGAGCCCAGCGAGGGAAGTTCAGACGCGGCTGTGCGCTGTGCCTGACTCTCCTCACCTGGAGCCAGACAAGATCTCTCTAAAATTGTCATAAGAAAAACAAGAGAGAACACTTACCTGAGCTCGAGCTCCACCGCTGTCCAGGACTCTGTTGATCCTGGCGACGAACACTCGGGCCCGGCCTCCAAGAGGTCCAGCTCTGGCTCCCACTCCGCTGCAACTTCCTCCACAGCAGGCGAGATGGTCACAACAGTCCTAGTTTCCCCCTGCAGTGGCTCCAATGCTGGGAATTCATCTGGAGTGGCTGCAGGGGAACCTCTCCATGCTGGCTCTGGGAAGAATCATCCGAAGCCACTAGCTCCTCCACCGTCTGATGGCCCTGACCTTGGGCCAACAGGCCCTCAGGGAGAATTAGAGGAGACATGGAGAGGGGGAGAAATGAATTAATTTTTGCAGCTGGAGGAGAGGACCCAGCGGACTGCTTAAACTGGGCCTGTCCCTTGGGAGACAGGCAAGATTCAATACTATTTGGTGGAATAGAAAGAAAAGATACTTGCCTGTCATCCCGGTTGTTGGTGTTAGCAGCTGCAGACGGCAGACAGTCATCCCTCTCTGTGTCAACAGTGACGTGGGCTCCTCTGCAGACTGGTGTAGGAGCCGTCTCCCTGACGACGGAGGTAGGCTTGGCCGGGGTGAATTCAGCGGACCTCACGGCAGCTGGAACAACAGCGGCCACTACTGATGAGGAGGGCTTCTCCTGGCACCTCCTTGTGGGATGACGCTGCTTATGGGCGGCCGACGCTGATGGCAAAGCGGGGGAGAAAACGGCTGCAGACTGTGGAGCGTGTTCCCACTTGGGCTCCACGAGGAATGCCGCTCTCCCCACACCAGGAAACATGCGCTGAAGTGTGTAGACCGAAGCGATCAGGTCTGCGTACTGAGGGTAATCCCAGAGACCAGGATGCACTTCGAGGAATCCCTCCGCTGCGTCCACGCTGCTCCACTTTGCCTTGGGTCCGCGGGTTTTATGGGCCTCATCCATAAAGTCCTGGATGAAGGTTGCCGCCCATTCCTCTTCCACCATGGGATGCCTCGCCGCTGATTTCCTCCGGCCGGCATGGGAGCGGCGCGCCGAAGGCATAGTGGGGCAAACCGGTGGGTGAAAAAAGACAGTCCAACAAATGAAAAAGTAATTAGTGTGGGTGTAAACCGCTAAATCCTTTTAGCGGGCTGGGTCATTCTGTCATGAGCTCCTCATGGGCTTTTCCACAGCGCACGGAGGAGGGAAAAAAGGACGAGGATTTATGCGCTGGGTTACACCACACACACCTTTATTATGTTCAACACACTGATGCACAGTTACAGTGTCTACAAATCACTATGGCTCAGGAGTCCTCCAGGATGCTCAACAGTCAGACGTGAGATTACCGGGGAAAGCACACACACAGATTATACTCACATGACTGGAGCCTGTCCAAGTAAGTCCAACAGCACCGAGTGACACAGTCCTTTTGATGAGACTTCATACGATGAACGCTGATTGTTAATGAAGTACAATGACCCAGCAGTGCATAACTGGAAAAAGGCTCCTTAAGTACATGCATTGCTGGATCCACAAATTGATCACACCTGGGCAAGGAGATGGTACACGGCAGTGGGAACACCTGGCAGTAATAGAGAGGGGGCGTGGTCTGACCGGCAGACAGTTAGACAGCGTTCACTCCAGCGTGAGCCCAAGAGGTTGCCTCACCACTGCCGACCAGACAGCAGTGGCTATGGGTACGGCAGAGTACACAGAAATACATATTAACATACATACAACGTGGCATGTACCCACAGAGAGGCCAGGACTGAGCCGGGGGAAACCAAGCCGGCTCGGTTCCTGACAACCTTAAGGGAGGAAATGACACATGCATAGGGGGAATACACAGACTCCACATATAAAGGGCCCCAATCAACTGTTGGTGTCATGTGGTGACCCTCGCGGATCACCATAAGACGCCAAGAGTCCACTGGTGAGTTTTGCAATGATGGTGATTTATTAAAAACACAAGACAAAACAACACTGTGAGCCGCTCGAGGCAAAAACACACATAAAGCAATACAAGGGCTCGTAGGGCTAACCCCAGCCACTACGAGCTAAACTATGACATGGCATGAGAAGCACGAACCTGACATGAAGGTTTAACAAGGTTTAGACCACCTGACGATGTCTGACGAGGATAGTTGACAATGTCTGGCAAGGTATTGACAATACTCCTGCAATTTAACTGCCGCTAGTGCCCACCTTATAAAAGCGGACACTAACGAACAGTAATGACAAGCAGCTGACCAACCTTGACAGGCGGAAGCCCCACCGAGCGCCTTCACAATAAGAGCCCAGTGAGGCCAGAATACCACCCACAACTGTCAAGGCCGGCAGCGAGTTGTGCTTAGCCCGAGCGCGGACAGAACCCAGCGTTCGGGTTGTAACAGTACCCTCCCTCCGAGGGCGGGCTCAGAATGCCCAAGGACCACCCTGCCCCCCACCCCACCCCCCAGGGTGGGTGGCTGGGGGTAGGTGCGGAGGGAGAGAGACCGAACCCAGAAACAATCAAAACAGTGACAAGGACAACTACATACAGGACAATGACAAGAACACCAATCACTCAGATTAAATCAAAAAGATGCACATGGAGAAAACAAACAAAAAAAAAAACAGAACTACTGGGTCAGAAAAACTACATACAAGACCATGACAAAATACCGAATATTCAAATCAGATAAAATACACAGAGGGAAATAAGGCAACAGTAGAACATAACACAATTTGCCAAGGATCCCCAAATAAGTTACAGAAAACACAGGACAGCACGAGAAAATTAGATCTTGGCCCACATGTTACACAAGGAAGTGACTTCCCACCCGTGTGAATACTCAAATAACCAAACACAAAAAGCAGAGCACTTACTGGCTCATACCCGTCTACACACAATGCAAACTGGGGCAACTGCAAGACATAACCATAACACAAAGGACACAGGACAGCAAGGAAAAAAAACCCAGAACAATCACTACGACGGATCAACACCAGAAAAGACCACTACCCCTCCCGACAGTTTATGCCGACCGGCGGAGACCAAGTGCCACAGGAACAGTCCAGGCGGCCTCCCCGCGTCCAACAACCGGCGGGTGGTCATAGGAGGCGGAACATGACCAGGCCGCTTACCACAGTCCAACACCCAGCACGTCCGTTCCTCCGGTGGTCGAACCAGGTCGCCCAGTGAAACCCACAACACGTCGGGTGGCCGACCCGGGACGCTGAACCGGCGAAGCAGTTCCTCAGGCAGCCGACCCGTGTCCCTCAGCCACCAGTCCCGGGGAAAAACAGCCCGCGGCGGCCTCCCTGATGAGGACAAAACTCGGGAGAGCCGGGGCGAGCGAACAGGAGCTCCCACGGCCCCCAGCGATGATGCACAGGGGCGGTGACTCAGTAGAGGGGAAAGATGGCAAGGATGAGCCTGTAATCCGTCCGACGGCGAAAGGTCTGCAGCTCCTCCCCCGTCCGCAGACCACGCTGGCGCTGCACCTCCGCTGGACCCCGATTGGGTCCCAGCTGCACCCACGTTGGGCCCCGATTGGGCCAGAACCGCACCTGCGGTGGACCCCAATTGAGCCTCTGACACTCCCACGTTGGACCCCGATTGGGCCAGAACCGCACCCGCGGTGGATCCCGATTTGGCCTCTGACGCACCCGCGTCGGACCCCGATTGGGCCTCTGATGCACCCACGTCGGACCCCGATTGAGCCACAGCAGCCTCCACGACGGACCCCGACTGGGTCAGTGCAGCTCCGCTTACGATCTCCACCCCCAAACCTGGGACCTCCAACCCAGTGACTCCGACTGGTTCCACGCCGGCGACACTGCAACGAGGCTCACAAACAGGAAGAAAACCGGGATTAGAATCACCGGTAGCAACAGAACCCAGCGAGACGAGCTCGGGCGCAGCAGACGGCTGCTCCTCGCTCGCCTCCCCGTGAGGCAGGCAAAAATGCTCCAAAACAGGGGACAGAGACACAAGGGGGAGCACTTGCCTGCACTCGGGTTCTGTTGCCACCCAGGACTTCGACGATCCAGGTTCAGGGCGGCGACTCTCGTCGGCTGGCTCCAACTCAGCTACGTCGGGCTCTGCAGCTCGCAAGATGTCATCTGCAGCCTGAGGTTCCTCCCGCGCAGCTGTCCACGCCGATGACCCATATGGCGTGGGGGCAGGGGACCCTCGACCCACTGGCTTGGACCGCTCCGGCGAGGAGACCCGGGGACGCTTCATCGTCGGCTCAGGCTCCGGGCCGCAGTCCGCTCTTCTCCTCCGTCCACGATGTGGCTGCAGGGCCGGATCCAGGCTTTCCAGCACTGCAAGCCCCCTCTTCATCCGACGACGTTGGCCTGGCGTTGCGGACCGCTCGACCGGGGGGGACACAGAGGCAGCAGGTTTAGTTATTATCACTACAGCAGATGGAGAGAGCTCGGGGGGCTGCGAACCCCGAACTCCGCCCCCAAGAGTCAGACAAGGCTGGCTACAATTATGGTGTAATAAATTAACTTGCACTTGCCTTTCTCCCAGAGGGAAGATGGTTCCTGCTGTAGGGGACGTTGTTCCTCCTTCTCCCCGCTGGATGGCGACAGAGGGCCCCCTGGAAGGACGAGGTGGAGCCGCTCTCAGAGGTTCGCTGACAGGCTTCGCCGGCAGTGGGTCCAGCCGGGGATTCTGCCGAGGTTCTCCTTGACCGTGATGCCGACGTCGTCGACGACCTCCCGATGGCGCGACCTCCTGGACTGGGTCAGGGACAGGAACCCAACATGGGGGGCGAGGATGCCTCCTCCTCTGCTTCCTGCTTTCCTCCTCCTCCAGCCCGTGGAGTATCTCGCGCTGCGTGGCGAGTTCATCTGTCCTCGTCATCACCTCCGGGTGATTGTAGTAGTGGAGAGGAAGGTTGTCCAGGAGAACCTCTGCACAGTCCAGGTGCCAGCGCATATAGCTGGAGTTGACGTCAAAGGTAGCGGCGAGGAGCGTCCCATCGACGTACTCCAGCGCGCTCGCTAACTCTTTGCCCAGGCGCCGACCGCGGCCCCTGGATGACGGCATTCTCCCAGCAATTGACACCCAGACAGGGAAGAACAATAGTCCAATTAAGACAAAAACTCATGGTGAAAAAGGCGTCTCGGTGTGGCGTCTCCGTTTAGACGTCCTGGCAGGAGTATACTGTCATGCGGTGACCCTTGCGGATCACCATAAGACGCCAAGAGTCCACCGGTGAGTTTTGCAATGATGGTGATTTATTAAAAACACAAGACAAGACAACACTGTGAGCCGCTCGGGGCAAAAACACACATAAAGCAATACAAGGGCTCGTAGGGCTAACCCCAGCCACTACGAGCTAAACTATGACATGGCATGAGAAGCACGAACCTGACATGAAGGTCTAACACAGTTCTACACAGCCATCATCGAGTCCATCCTCACCACCTCCATAACCGTGTGGTACGCAGGAGCCACTGCCAGGGACAGACTAAGGCTGCAGCGCGTCGTGCGCACTGCTGAGAAGGTGATCGGCTGCAAGCTCCCATTTCTCCAGGATCTGTACATCTCCAGGACCCGGAGGCGTGCTGGCCGGATCATAGCCGATCCCTCACACCCTGGTCACGTACTGTTTGCCCCCCTCCCCTCTGGTAGAAGACTTCGGTCCATCCAGACTAAAACCTCCCGTCACATGAACAGCTTCTTCCCCTCTGCCATTAGACTGCTGAACACTAAGTGACTTATTGACTCTCGTGCACCATGTACAGCAGCTCAACCAGACTCATGTCAATCATCACTGTTTTCTTCCTGCATTACCGACTGCACTATATAGTTCTCCACAGTATCTGCTGCTGGCTAATATATATTTTAACTGTTGACCAGTATCACTTAATCTTATCCTACACTTTATTACATGTATAGTTTATTTCTCTTATCTTATCATGTTTAATGTTGCAGCATTGTACCGAGACAAATTCCTAGTTTGTGTACTACATGAACAATGGCAATAAACCTGATTCTGATTCTGATTCTGATTCTGAAAAACAAGGTTTAGACCACCTGACGATGTCTGACGAGGATAGTTGACAATGTCTGACAAGGTTTTGACAATACTCCTGCAATTTAACTGCCGCTAGTGCCCGCCTTATAAAGGCGAACACTAACGAGCAGTAATGACAAGCAGCTGACCAACCTTGACAGGCGGAAGCCCCACCGAGCGCCTTCACAATAAGAGCCCGGTGAGGCCAGAATACCACCCACAACTGTCAAGGCCGGCAGCGAGTTGTGCTTAGCCCGAGCGCGGACAGAACCCAGCGCTCGGATCGTAACAGTTGGATTCAAACATACAAAATAGTTCAGTGGTCAAGCATCTTTTGTGGTTTTGCTGTCATGTTCTGTCACCTCGTTCTTCTCTTCAGCTCTCCTTTTCACCACTTTCACTTTGTGCAAGCATTTCAATGTTAGCGGTGCTGAGCAAGATTTATTTCAGGAGTCTTTATCTTCTTCTTCTTCTTCTTCTTCTTCTTCTTCTTCTTCTTCTTCTTCTTCTTCTTCTTCTTTCGGCTGCTTCCTTTAGGGGTCGCCACAGCGGATCATCTGCCTCCATCTCACCCTATCCCTTGCATAGGGAGGTAACACCAACCCTCTCCATGTCCTCCTTAACTGCATCCATGAATCTTCTCTGTGGTCTTCCTCTTTTCCTCCTGCCTGGCAGCTCCATCTTCAACAACCTTTGTCCAATATATCCACTATCCCTCCTCTGCACATGTCCAAACCATCTCAGTTTTGCCTCTCTTACTTTGTCTCCAAACTGCTCAACCTGAGCTGTCCCTTTGATGTACTCATTTCTAATCTTGTCCCTCCTAGTCACTCCCAATGAAAATCTTAGCATCTTCAACTCTGCCCCCTCCAGCTCCATTTCCTGTCTTTTTGTCAGTGCCACCGTCTCCAAACCATACATCATCACAGGTCTCATTACCATCTTGTAAATCTTTCCTTTCACTCTTGCTGCTGCTCTTCTATCACAAATCACCCCTGACACTTGTCCCCACCCACTTCACCCTGTCTCCACTCTCTTCTTCACCTCTCTTGTGCATTTTCCATTGCTTTGGATGGTTGACCCCAGGTATTTAAACTCATCTACTTTCACTACCTCTACTCCTTCCATCTTCACCGTTACACCTGCCTCCCTCTCATTCACACTCATGTATTCTCTCTTGCTTCTACTGACTTTCATTCCTCTTCTCTATGAGCATAATTCCACCTCTCCAGGTTCTTTTCCACCTGTTCTGTACTCTCACTATAGATCACAGTGTTGTCTACAAACATCAAGGTCCACGGAGACTCCTGCCTGGCCTCATCTGTCAGCCTGTCCATCACCATGGCAAACAAGAAGGGACTCAGAGCCGATCCCTGATGTAACCCCACCCCCACCTTGAACCCATCTGTCACTCCTACAGTGCACTTCACCACTGTCTCACTGTCCTCATACATGTCCTGCACCACCCTCACACACTTCTCTGCTACTCCTGACTTTCTCATAAAGTACCACACTTTCTCTCTTGACACCCTATCATGCTTTCTCTTCCTGTATCTTCATGGTGTGGCTGATTAACTTTATGCCTCAGTAGTTACTACAGCTCTGAGCATCACCTTTGTTCTTGCAAATTGGTACTAAAACATTTCTTCTCCACTCCTCAGGCATCCTGTCACTCTTCAAGATTGTGTTAAATAATCTGGTTAAAAAGGCCACTGCCATCTCTCCTAAACATCTCCATACCTCCACAGGTATGTCATCTGGACCAACTGCCTTTCTAATCTTCATCCTCTTCAAAGCTGCCCTCACTTCTGCCTCGGGACTTCCTTGTTCACTATCCTTCCTCCTCTCGCCCTCATTTTCTTCATTCATCAGCTCTTCAAAGTACTCCTTCCACCTTCTCAACACACTCTCATCATCTGTTAGTACATTACCATTTCTGTCCTTAATCAACCTAACCTGCTGCACATCCTTTCCAGCTCGATCTCTTTGTCTAGTCAATCAATATAAGTCCTTTTCTCCTTCCTTAGTGTCCAGGCTCTCATACAACTTATTATATGCCTTTTCCCTTGCCTTTGTCACCTCTCTGTTTGCCATGCACATAGATTCCAAATACTTCTGTCTACTTTCTTCATCTCCCTGATTATCCCACTTTTTCTTTGCCAGCCTCTTCCTTTGAATATTTTCCCATACCGCCTCATTCCACCACCAAGTCTCCTTGTCTTCCTTCCTCTGTCCACAGGACACACCACATACCCTTCTACTCGTTTCCCTCAATACTTTTGCTGCATTTTCCCAGTCATCTGGTAATTCTTCCCTACCACCCAGAGCCTATATCAACTCCTTCCTGAACTCTGTGTGACCTTGTTCCTTCTGTAACTTTCCCCCGCTTAATCTTTGGCTCTGCCTTCACTCTCTTCCTCTCCTTGCTTTTCAAAGTCATCCTACAGACTACCATCCGATGCTGTCTAGCTACATTTGCCCCTGCCACTACTTTGCAGTCTCCTATCTCTTTCAGATTTCTCCTTCTGCATAAGATGTAGTCTACTTGTGTGCCCCTTTCTGTAACTCACCCTATGTTCCTCTCTCTTCTTAAAGTCTGTGTTCACCACAGCCATTTCCATCCTTTTGGCAAAATCCACAACCATCTGTCCTTCTACATTTCTCTCCTTAAGACCATACCTACCCAGAACCTCCTTATCCCCTCTGTTCCCTTCACTTACATGCCCATTAAAGTCTGCTCCAATCACCACTCTCTCCCACCTGGGAACACTCTCTACCACTATCACTCTCTATCCAACTTACTCCAGAATTCCCCTTTCTCTTCTTCCCGACATCCAACTTGTGGGGCATATGCACTGGCAACATTCAACATCAAACCTTTGACTTCTAGCTTCAAACTCATGATTCTGTCTGACTCCCTCTTTACCTCCTGAACACTCTTCATATACTCTTCCTTCAAGATTACTCCTACTCCATTTCTCTTCCTATCTACACCATGGTGGAACAGTTTAAATCCACCTCCAGTGCTCCTAGCCTTGCTTCCCTTCCATCTTGTTTTTTGAACACACAGTATATCTACCTTTCTTCTCTCCATCATATCAGCCAACTCTCTGCCTTTACCAGTCATAGCCCCTACATTTAACGTCCCTACTCTCACCTCCACACTTCTGCATTTCCTTTTCTCTCTCTCCCTCCTAACGTGCCTTCCCCCTTTTTCTCCTCCTCGATCTTTGACCAACAGGAGTCTTAATATATTTCCAAATTTGAATACTAAGAGGAAAATAAAAAGCTTTAAGCCTTTATATCTTGGATAATTGCCACCTAGGGGGTGTGCATGTTTTTGTACCCTGGTGAGGTTTCAGAATCTAGTTCAAAGTTTATTACCAGTATGCAAAAAAAACAAACAAACAAGCAAGCAAAAAAAAAACAACAACCTGTCGTCTTCTACATCTATGTTGCTTTGTAAAACTTCCACGGTAGGGAAAATACTATGTCTTTTCATAAATTATTGTGTGCATCTGTTCCACAGACAACAAAGCTGTTTTCTTGTGGAACTTAATATTTGTCCTCTGCATCCATGCACCTGTCATGTGTGTGCCTTTTAATTCGTGAGACCAAGTTGTAACATGTTGAATATTGTTTCAGTGTTACGCTGGGATATTTTGGCTATTTGTGCGAGTTCCGCTGCTTAATTGAATAGACTGAGTAATTATTTGTCAAGTAATACCAAGCAGAAAATAAATAGCCACTTTGCGGCTGTGAATTGTGCCTGATGGCCATGTGTTGATACTCTCACCAGGGAGAGTAAAAACCTGCTGTACTGGCTAAGTATCTGATTAAGATTCACATGATGGAACCACAGACGCTTTAGGATAGTGTGTCTCCTGGGCAAAGATAGTGAGAAGAGTTAAGTGCCAGGCAGTGTTACATTATCACAGGGGTGCATAAAGCCTTGACTGAATAAATATTGCCAGTATATTCTCTTCACTGCAAGCCATTCGTAGCACTTAGGTCAGTGTGACAGTCTCAAAAAGTCTCCTTCAGAGAATCTCCACAGATGCGCATCTCTGTTTGGCAGATCCTGGACACTGTTCTTTGTGAATTGTTTCCTTTTGCAAGGTTTCAGATTCCCCTTTTATGCTGCTGTAATTTGTTTATGGTTTGTAATAAGCCAGCGCCCAGCTTCCTTCTGCCAGTTTGGCCTGGATCCATAGTAAATTGCCAGTAATTTTCTTGTCATTTTTTTTAATAGGAGACTAGACTTCTGAGGACATTATAACAATTTGCAATTATTAGTTAGAGCTTTTAAAATATTAATTTCAGACCTTCACTGTTTTTATTTTTATAGGAGCATTGTTTTAATAATAGCTAAACAGATTTTATTTAGCTAGCTTTATGGTCTGTCTCCTGGAGCACTTACTGACAGTGTATATCCAATCACCCAGTTTGAGAAACTTCTGCCCTACGAAAATCAGCTGATAAATGTCACCTGGCAGCAATCAGGTGATTCTTCTGACGAAGGCTGCAGTGTACAGTCGAAACATGTTAAGAAGGTAAAGACATCTCCTTTCTATTCTTGTCTTTAATAAGAACAAAAGATAAATAAATAACTTCTACCCTCATTCGCTTGAAAAAACGTCACAGGTGTTCTTAAAAGTTAAAGAAAAATACCACTTATTAGGTCTGTGTCTATATTCATTTTAAAACCACAGCCTTTTGAAAATTTTATTTATTTTTGGCTTTTGGCCTTCAGTCAAACTTTTGACCTCATTAAGTCCTTTACTAAGCCATGTAACTCTTTGAAACTTTGTGACTGGAGTTGACTTTTTTCTGTAGAACTCAAAAAATAAAACCAAGAACAAGTTTGATTTATGAACTTTTCCTGCTGAAAAATTCTAAAAATTGTGGACTATTCAATTCATTCATTTAACAAAATTGGGCTTCTTTTGAGACTTTCTCACAATTTTTTTCTTTCATTTATGACACATTAGGCCAAGTCTGTGAAGTAAGCATATTTACAACTGTATAGCACATTTTTTTTACAATAGTTATTTATAGTTAAAAAATTATAAAAATGCATGTCCTTATTGAACCATGTGGCAGTTCGTTATCATCTTCATATTTTTACCATGTAATCTTGTATATAAGATAAGCCTTTATTAGTCCCACAACGGGGAAATTCCAGGATTGCAACAGCACAGGGATAGCAACACTCAGAGCAACAATCAGAAGGCAAGAAAAAAAAAAACAAAAAAAAAAAACAAGCAAGCAAGAGCAGCTAATATACATATGTACATATTACTATAAAATATATATATACACACACACACACAGACACACAGTGCAGAGCATTGTAGCTGGATGGAATAAATATATGAATATATGAACACACAGTGCAGAGCATTGTAGCTAGATGGAATAAATATGTAAATATATAAACACCCACAGTACGGAGCATTGCAGCTAGGTGGAATAAATATGCAAGTATATAAACACACACAGTGCGGAGCAATGTAGCTAGATGGAATAATATGTAGATATATAAAAACACAGTGCGGAGCATTGTAGCTAGATGGAATAAATATATAGATATATAAATATAAACACACCCAGTGCTGAGCATTGTAGCTAGATGGAATAAATATGTAAATATATAAACACACACAGTGCAGAGCATTGTTGCTAGGTGGGATGAAACAGCATAACCGTCTATTTAGTTATCCTACATGGTATGATTATGTGCCCATACATATTCTCACCCTCCATAGCGACCGGTATGTTCCTAGTTGTATGCCGGAGAGGACCATTGTGTAAGTCTATTGCATCTTTTGCATTCAAAAAAACTATTAGTTTGTTACGTCTTTTTGCTATCTCTGCGAGCAGCCCTGCTTAGGTTGTACAGTCTGACAGCCGTTGGTAGGAAGGACCTACGAAACCTCTCGGTTGTGCACCTGGGATGATGTAGTCTGCTGCTAAATGAGCTCATCAGTGCATCCAGTATGTCCTGCATAGGGTGGAACTCGGACTCCAGCAGAGATGACAGTTTAGCCACCGTCCTTCTCTCTCCTATCTCCTCCATCGGATCAAGGCGCTGCCCCAGGACAGAGCTAGCTTTCTTAATCAGTTTGTTCAGTCTCTTCCTATCGGCTGCAGTAATGCCACTGCCCCAGCAGACCACTCCAAAAGTGATGGCTGATGCCACCACCGTGTCATAGAATGACTTCAGCAGCGCCCCTTGTACACCAAAAGACCTGAGTCTCCTCAGCAGGAACAGCCTGCGCTGTCCCTTCTTGTAGAGTGCGTCAGTATTGTGTGACCAGTCTAGTTTATTGTTCAGATGAATACCCAGGTACTTATAGGATGTCACCATCTCGATGTCTGTTCCCTGTATATTTACTGGTGCTGTGAGGGGCTGCCCATGCCTGCGGCATGGGCAGCTAAACATCTAAACATAAATAAACATAAACATAAATAAGCTAAACATCTAAACATAAATATCTAAACATAATTTGACAAAACATTTTGTGTTATTGCTAAGCTTCATGGTCATGACTTTTTTTATGTGTGCTAAATTTTCACGATCGTGTTCAGTATCAGTCAATTAATTTATAGGGCAAGCCAAAAACAAAAATCTAAAAACAAATTTCTAAAAAATTTAAAAACTTAGTTGGAATTTAAGAACTTTTGTTATATGATATATATTTTTTTAAATCCAATCAAAGAGAGTGACCCTAGGACCCTCTGTCATGAATTTGACAGAGGGTCCTAGCTTTATGTTTGTTTGTGTTTTTTGTGTGCTCCCCTGATTTGGTTATTGTAATTATGATTATCATTTGTATTTTTTTGCCCTCTGTGTTCCCCAGTCCCTTGTCTTTGTCTTCTATGTCATCCCCTGTTTGGTCCTGGGTCTGTGTGTGTATCTCTTTACCTATTGTTCTTGCTCCTCATGTTTTCTGTACCCATAGCCACTCTCCTTCATGTGTGCTCTGTTCAGCCCTTGATTGTTCCCCAGCTGTCTCACATTTGTGATTATCTGGTACCGTATACTGTATATGTCAGTGTTCTGTGTCAGTCTGTGTGGCGTTGTCGTCTATTTTTCTTGTGTCCCAAGTGTTCCCAATGAGTGTTAAGCCTGTATATCTTCTGCATTGTTTACAGCCCCCACGCTGTCATTTTGTTTCATGTCTGTTAAATAAAATCATGTTGCATTGGAGCTCTGCCCGCACTGTGAGTCCTGCTTCTTACCTGTCCACCAGAGATCGACATGACAGGACAACACCAACAGAAAAGGACTCAGCAGGCAGGCATTCATTTAGCATGTCCATAGGGCGGGAGCTTTGTTGCACAGTGATCCAGATTGATCAGCTGGTGGCTGTGGCTCACTCCACTCTCACCCCGAAGGACTCCCAGTGGTATCTGAGGCTCGCGGAAGCTGAGATCTGCCGCCATCCACGGCTGGAGGATTTCCCAGTGGGGCAGAGCTAATTTCCTCCATTGTTGGGCTGCAGCACTCACGCCGCGGGCTGGGGAGGAGTTCACTGAGAAAGCCAGAGTCTGTGCCGACGAGACATCATTCCCTGACTCCGACATCATCCTCTTCTCCTCGCCGCTCACCAGCCTCGCTGCCTCATCACGGGCAGGAGAGGGGTTTGCTCGAGATGAAGGAGACAAAGGAGACTGTGGCAACGAGACAGTGTCCCCTGGCCCCGATGTCTTCAGTTTCTCCTCACCCTCCTGTTGCAGTCTGCCTGTCTCCAACCTCGCAGCCATGGCATGGGTTGGGGAGGGATTTGTTGGAAGCGCCGAAGCTTGAGCTGATGAGAACGCATCCCCTGGTTTCACTGCCTCTCCCTCCACTCTGAGTTCCGGCTTCTTCATGTTCTTGTCACTCTTCTGCCTCTGCTTCAGCCCCACGGAGTTTTCCAGCCCCGGAGGGCTCTCCAATGTTGGCTCCCACTGCAGCTGCACCACCAGCTCCCACAGTAGCTGCAGTGCCGGCTCCCAC
Organism: Pholidichthys leucotaenia; assembly: GCA_020510985.1. NCBI lineage: Eukaryota > Metazoa > Chordata > Actinopteri > Cichliformes > Pholidichthyidae > Pholidichthys > Pholidichthys leucotaenia. The sequence goes on along the minus strand of CM035836.1, from coordinate 391,870,582 downwards.
ATCTGCAATGCTGGTGCCTTCGCCTGCTGCTGCACCTTAGACTGCCTCATCCACTGTTCCGCTAGTGTCTCCAGAGGCCGTCACGTCTGCTCCTCCATTGTCTCCCGAGGTCATCACGCCCCCAGCAGCTTTACCAGAGACTATCATCCCAGCAGCGGTGGACCAAGAGTTAAGGCAAATGCTTTTTCTTTTGTTTTTAAAATCTATTTTTGAAAAGACTTACCTTGCCTGTGGTGGGGGGGACCCAAGTGCAGTTCCAATCTGCCTCTGGGTCCTCGCTACCAGTCTCTGCTGCTGGCAATTGTGGTGACCCATCCTATGTTTCTTCCTCCCTGTCTGAGGTGGCTGTAGCAGGGATTTAGGAGGACACTTCAACTCCAGTTTTCTCCGAGGTGCATGCCACAGCTCCACCTGGTTCTTCATCTGTGGTGCACACCACAGCTCCAACAGTCTCCAAAGTGCGCACCACAGCTCCAGTTGTCTCCGAGGTGCACGCTTCTGCTCCAGCTGTCTTAGTGGTCAGTGCTCCCCAGTCACAGTCTGTCTCTGTGGTCAATGCTCCGCTGTGGCCGCCTGAGCAGTCTGCTCCACTGTCGCCACCTGAGGTCGCTGCCCCTCAGCTACTGTCAGCCCCTGTGCTGAAAATCCCTCAGGTACTGTCTCCGATGCTAAAAGCTCCACTGTTGCCATCTGCTGAGCTCAAAGCTTCTATGTGGTTATCTCCAGCGCAAAAGACTCCTCAGTTGTTGTCTTCTGAGCTAAAAACTCCTCAATTATTATGTCAAGGGCAAGAGGCTCCTATATTTTTCCCATGAGCTAAAAATTCCTATGTTGTTGTCTCCTGAGCAAATAGTTCCTTTGTGGTCTTCAGGTCAAAAAGCTCCTTTGTGGTGTCCAGAGCAAAAAGCTCCTGTATTATCTCCAGAACAAAAGGCTCCCAGGTTGTTTTTTCCTGAGCAAGAAGTGTCCATGCCCAGACACCCCAGGACAACATCAAGAAAGGACCCACCCACAAAGAAGACCCCCTACACACACACACACACACACACACACACACACAAGAAAAACAACCCACCCCGGATGGGAGGAGGGGGACCCCAGGCACAGAGGGACTAAAACCACCCAGGAAGACAAAAGGAGGAATTAAAAAAAAAACAACCTAATGACCCACAACACTGACAACAGATAAGGTGGCTATGGAACCCTAGAAATGCTGGGTGAAAGGAAAAACAGTTCAGGTGGCCTGTTGAAGTCCCAAAACCACAGGATCACCCGATGGAATAAATCAGGTGGTCTTCTAGAGTTCCAAAGCCACCCAAGCAAGCGATGAGGTCTGTCGGGTGGTCTTCCCACATCCCTGAGCCAACGGGCCACAGGGCACGACATGCCCCCACCTGGGGGCGGCAGCTGGAACCCAAGCCCCTCACTGACCGCAGGAACTGAGGGGTAGTACCCAAATAAGGAGAATGGCTGATGAGCAGGGGACCCAGACAAAGTGTCGGCTGACCAGTGAGGAAACCTGGCAAAGAGGGCTACTGACCAGGATAGCTGACCGATGAGAGGATCAGATGAGGAGAGTGACTGCTCAGTGGGGACCTCCAGTGAAGACGGGGAAATCCCGATGTCCCCAGCCAACAGTGGAGAACCCTCAACAACCCTGAGCAGGAACAGAGGACCCTCAACGACCTCAGGCAGAGACGGGGGACCCTCAACAACTCTGGGCGGAGGTGAAGCAACCACGGCGGCCTTGGACGGAGGCGGAGCACCCATGGTGGCGTCAGATGGAGGCGGAGCAACCATGGTGGCGTGTGACCGAGTTAGAGCACCCACGGTGGCCTCGGACGGAGGCGGAGCACCCATGACGACCTCGGACAGTGGCAGGGGACCCACGGAGACCTCAGGTGAAGGTAGAGGACCTATGGAGACCTCAGGCGAAGGTGGAGGACCCTTGGTGACCTCTGGTGGAGATGGAGGACCCACAGTGACCTCTGGCGGAGATGGGGGCTCAGAAAGAGAGGGGACAGACACCAGTTCCGAGTCACCAGCAGCAGTGGAGCCCAGCGAGGAGAACTCAGGTGCAGTTGGCAGCTGCAACTGGTCCCCCCTACCAAGAGCCAAGCAAGATCTCTCACATACAGTTAGAGTGAAAACAAAAAAGAGAACATGCCTGAGCTCGAGCTTCACCGCCATCCAGGACTCCGACGAATTAGACTGAGATGTCTCAACTCCGGACATCTGACACTCCGGCCCCGGCACAGTCACCTCCGACGGGGAAGAAGAAAGAAACATCGGAGCATTACTGGCAGCAGTGGAGTCCGGCAAGGAGAGCTCAGAAGCAGAGGACATCTGCAGCTGATTCTCCTCACCATGAGCCAGACAAAATTTCTCCAGATCTGCTGGTGTTAACACAGAACTGAGCACTTGCCTGGACTCGAGCTCCACCACCGTCCAGGACTCCGGCGACACAGGCTAGGACATCTTGAATCCGCTCCTCCGGACATCTACCCCTGGCACGGCCACCTCGGATGGGAAGAAGGAGATGGACACTGGAACACTATTACTAGCAGCAGTGGAGCTCGGCGAGGAGAACTCAGGAGCAGAGGACATCTGCAACTGATTCTTCCTGCCACGAGCGAGACAAGATTTACTCTAAGGCTAATAATGGAGAGACTGAACAGAGAACTTGTCTTGACTCGAGCTCCACTGCCGTCCAGGACTCTGGTGACTCCGTTGCGACAACTCCAGCAGCAGGCACAATGGTGGATGCATTCCAAGACCCTCCAGATGTGGCGACCAGCGCAGGTAGAGCTCCCAATGTGGCGGCAGAAGCTGGAGGTTGCCTCACCAATGATGCCAGCTCCCTCGCTGCTGAAACCTGGGGACACTCTCCTGTCGGCTCAGGTTTCAGGATGCATGTAACGTTCCCCTCCCATCCAGGATGTGGCTGCAGGGCTGGAACGGAATCTTCCAGGGCCGCAGGCTCCTCCATCATCCACGGCTCTATCCCAGGACTGGCGTGCACTCAGGGAACACTGGAGGAGACACAGGGAAGGCAGGTGAGGAACAGGCGGCAGCAGCAGGCGCTGACAACTCAGCTAACGTGGGCTGCTGAGGCTGAGCCTCTCCACCGGGAATAAGGCAAGGCATTTCATCTTCAAATGAAATAAAATGGAAAGGTACTTGCCTTGATTCCCATGGTGTGTTGGTATCTGCTACTGAATGGCCTCCAGACATAGTGACCGACACTGGTGGACTTCCTGGCATGGTGGCTGGTGCTGGAGGCTGCCTCACCGCTGGCGCAGAGACCCGTGCTGCTGAAGTCAGGGGACACTCTGTTGTCGGCTCAGTCTTCTGGGCACCGGGGGCACTCTTCTCCCATCCAGGGCATGGCTACGGGGCTGGAACAGAGTCCTCCAGGGCCTCAGACCCCTCCGTCATCCGGCGGCTCTACCTTGGGACCAACAAACACCCAGGAAAAACAGGAGGGGACACAGGGGTAGCTGGTGAGGATGAGACATGTACATCTGCAGCAGCTGGTGGAGAGAGCTCAGCCACAATGTGCGGCTGCTGCTGAGCCATACCACCAGGAATTAGGCAAGGCATTTCATCAAAAGCTGTTAAAAAATGAGAATGCACTTGCCTGAATTCCCATGCTGCGATGCTGGCTGCTGCAGGAGACCCAGACAACTCCCTCCTAATGGCTGCAGTGGGCAGGGGGACCAATGGAGAAGCAGGAGGAGCCAGCGTTGCAGGCATGATGATGATGGAATTCCCAGCTGCAATGGGGGAATCAGGGAGAGGCTGGATGCGTCTGTTCGTGGGAACAGGAATGGACGGTGGAGGAGGAGGAGGAGGAGCAGGCTCCTGGCAAGACCAGCAAGGCGCCGGTTTCCGGGGACACTTCCTTGTCGGCTTCAACCTTGGCGCATATGGTGGGTCTCTTAGGAGGGTGGAGACAGAGTACAGGATGCCAGCGTACCTGGGGAATTTCCGTAATCTGGGGTGCACCTCCACAATCATAACTGCTGACTTCACATATCTCCGCACCTTCTTGGAAGAACGGGAGGTGGGCGCAGCATCCACAAAACTCTGGATGGACTCTGCCACATCATTGTTCATCCACAGTGAGACCCCTGCCTACCGATCTCCCTCGGTTGAGCTGGTGACATATTGAGTGCTCGCACAAAAATAGGTGAAAAAAGGAAGGGGAGAAATAATTACAGAAGAAGAAAAAAACGCAAAAACCCACAGCGGCCGGTGTCCACCCACCGGCCGTGTCCTTCTGTCATAATTCACCCTTTTTAAGGGCTATTGAAGGACATCAAATGCACGCTGTGAGTTTGCATATTTATTAACTGAAAGACAAACATAACATAAAACACTACACTTACATATAATGGGAAAGGAGATGTGCTGGAGGAGGACGGAGCTCATGACTTCAGGAGGAAAAACAGCCTGAATGAAAAGCAGTCTGAAGTGTGCGGGACGCCATGGAAGAAGAGATAAACTCAGCCGGAGTCACACCCAAAAGGAAGCGGGGCTTACGGCTGAGGGAAATTAAAAAGGGAAAATATACCTGGTCGGAGCACTCCCGTCCACCTCTGCGGAAAACCAAACTTACTCAGAGAATAACTGAATCTTCTGAGGAAGCTAACAGTAGGACATGGCAACGGGGGAACCATTGCAGTATCCTTAAATAGATGAATGGGCAGTTGATTAACTGATGACAGGTGTGGGTACATGGATGAGGAAATAATCAAAACAATGAGTGACAGCTATGTAACTCGCGGAACAGTTTGATAGTCGGAAGCTGTACGGGCCGCTGTCGAAATAAAAGCACAACCGGAAACTATGTAATGAAACAAGAATAAGATACACAACCCTAAAAGATGCAAATAATACCATAGAAACAAAATGACACACAATAAGTAGACAGGACTATAAAGGCAAAACTAAGAATATAAACAACTCATAAATAAACTGAGACCAAATACAATAGACCATAATCCCAGCAACATAAACAAAGAAGCAAACGAACAGAAAAGGGCTAAACTCCAACTGGAGACTGAGCATGGCACCCACCTGTGCTCAGGATCATGACACTATTTACCTATTGTTCCTGCTCCTCATGTTTTCCATACCCATAGTCACTCTCCCTCAGGTGTGCTCTCTTCAGCCCTTGATTGTTCCCCAGCTGTCTCACATTTGTGATTATCTGTTACCATATACAGTGGTGTGAAAAAGTGTTTGCCCCCTTCTTGATTTCTCATTTTTTTTGTATGCTTGTCACACTTAACTGTTGCAGATCCATCCATCCATCCATCCATCCATCTTCTACCGCTTTTCCGGAGGTCCGGGTCGCGGAGGCAGCAGTTCAAGCAGAGAAGCCCAGACTTCCCTCTCCCCAGCCACCTGCTCCAGCTCTTCAGAGGGGATACCAAGGCGTTCCCAGACTAGCTGGGAGACATAGTCTCTCCACCGAGTCCTGGGTCTGCCCCGGGGTCTCCTCCCAGTGGGACGTGCCTGAAACACCTCAAGTGGGAGGCGTCCAGGAGGCATCCTAATCAGATGCCCATACCACCTCAACTGACTCCTTTCAATGTGGAGGAGCAGCGGTTCTACTCTGAGCCTCTCCCGGATGACTGAGCTCCTCACCCTATCTCTGAGGGTGAGTCCAGCAATCCTACGGAGAAAGCTCATTTCAGCCGCTTGTATCCGCGATCTCGTTCTTTCGGTCATTACCCAAAGCTCGTGACCATAGGTGAGAGTAGGAACGTAGATTGACTGGTAAATCGACAGCTTTGCCTTAGAACTAAGCTCCCTCTTCACCACAACAGACCGGTACAACGTCCGCATCACTGCAGATGCTGCTCCAATCCGTCTGTCGATCTCTCGCTCCATTTTCCCCTCACTCATGAACAAGACCCCAAGATACTTAAACTCCTCCACTTGGGGCAGGAGCCTGTCCCCAACCCGGAGAGGACAATCCACCTTTTTCCGGCTGAGGACCATGGACTCGGACTTGGAGGTGCTGATTCTCATCCCAGCCGCTTCACACTCAGCGGCAAACCGTCCCAGCAAGAGCTGTAGGTCATTGCTGGATGAAGCCAACAGGACAACATCATCTGCAAACAACAGAGATGAGATCCTGTGGTCACCAAGCATGACACCCTCCATTCCCTGGCTGCGCCTAGAAATCCTGTCCATAAAAATTATGAACAGGACCGGTGACAAAGGGCAGCCCTGGCGGAGTCCAACTCTCACTGGGAATGACTCCGACCGAGTGTTGGCAATGCGAACTAAACTCTCACAACGGTCGTACAGAGACCGAATAGCTCGTAACAACAAGCCCGATACCCCATACTCCCGAAGCACCCCCCACAAAAATCCACGAGGGACGCGGTCAAATGCCTTCTCCAAGTCCACAAAACACATGTAAACTGGTTGGGCAAACTCCCACGAACCCTCAAGAATTCTCGAGAGGGTAAAGAGCTGGTCCGATGTGCCACGGCCAGGACGAAAACCACATTGCTCCTCCTGAATCCGAGGTTCGACCAACGGCCGGACTCTCCTCTCCAGTACCTTGGCATAGACCTTCCCAGGGAGGCTGAGGAGTGTGATCCCTCTAAAGTTGGAGCACACCCTCCGGTCCCCTTTTTTGAAGAGAGGAACCACCACCCCGGTTTGCCATGCCAAAGGCACTGCCCCCGACCTCCACGCAATGTTGCAGAGGCGTGTCAACCATGACAACCCAACAACATCCAGGGCCTTGAGGTACTCGGGGCGAATCTCGTCCACCCCCGGGGCCCGGCCACCAAGGAGATTTTTAACCACCTTGGCGACCTCAGCCCCTGTGATAGGCGAGTCATCCCCCTCGTCCCCAAACCCTGCTTCCTCTGTGGAAGGCGTATCAGTGGGATTGAGGAGATCCTCGAAGTATTCCTTCCACCGCCCGACGATATCCCCAGTTGAAGTCAACAGTGTCCCATCCGCACCATACACAGTGTGGACGGGGAGCTGCTTTCCCCTCCTGAGCCGCCGAACAGTTTGCCAGAATCTCTTTAAAGCCGACCGAAAGTCTTGTTCCATGGCCTCACCGAACTCCTCCCATACCCGGGTTTTTGCTTCAGCAACCACCCGAGCTGCACTCCGCTTGGCCTGCCGGTACACCTCAGCTGCTTCGGGAGTCCCACAAGCCAACCAAGCTTGATAGGACTCCTTCTTCAGCTTAATGGCCCCCCTCACCACTGGTGTCCACCACTTGGTTCGGGGGTTGCCACCACGAGATGCACCGACCACCTTGCGGCCGCAGCTCTGGGCTGCCGCTTCAACAACAGAGGTGGAGAACATGGCCCATTCAGACTCCATGTCTCCAGACTCCCTCGGAATGTGGTTGAAGTTCTTCCGGAGGTGGGAGTTGAAGACCTCCCGGACAGGGGCCTCAGCCAGACGCTCCCAGCACACCCTCACTATACGTTTGGGTCTACCAGGTCTGAATGGCTTCCTCCCCTGCCATCGGATCCAACTCACCACCAGGTGGTGATCAGTTGACAGCTCTGCACCTCTCTTTACTCGGGTGTCCAAGACATACGGTCGCAGGTCTGATGATACGATAACAAAATCGATCATCGACCTGCGGCCTAGGGTGTCCTGGTGCCAGGTGCACATATGGACACCCTTATGCTTGAACATGGTGTTCGTTATAGACAGACTGTGGTTAGCACAGAAGTCCAATAACTGAACACCACTCGGGTTCAGATCGGGCAGGCCGTTCCTCCCAATCACCCCCCTCCAGGTTTCACTGTCGTTGCCCACGTGCGCATTGAAGTCCCCCAGTAGGACAATGGAGTCTCCAGGAGGAGCACCCTCCAGCACCCCAGTCACAGACTCCAAAAAGGGTGGGTACTCTGAAACATCATTTGGTGCATAGGCACAAATGATGGTCAGGACCCGTTTCCCAACCCGAAGGCGCAGGGAAGCAACCCTTTCGTCCACCGGGGAAAACTCCAATATAGAGGCAGCAAGGTGGGGCGATACAAGAATACCTACCCCTGCTCGTCGCCTCTCGCCCGGGGCAACTCCAGAAAAGGCCAAGCTCCAGCCCCTCTCCAGGAGACTGGTTCCGGAACCGGAGCTGTGTGTTGAGGTGAGGCCGACTATATCTAGCCGGTATCGCTCAATCTCGTACACCAGCTCAGGCTCCTTCCCCACCAGAGAGGTGACATTCCACGTACCAAAAGCCAGTTTAGAAAGCTTGGGATCAGTCCGCCAAGGTCTCCGCCTTTGACTGCCACCTAATCCACATAGCACCGGACTTCCATGATCCCTCCTGCAGGTGGTGAACCTACTGGAGGGCGGACCCATGTAACTCCTTCGGGCTGAGCCCGGCCGGGTCCCATGGGTGGAAACCCGGCCACCAGACGCTAGCCTTCGAGCCCCTCCCCCAGGCCTGGCTCCAGGGTGGGGCCCCGGTAACCCCATACCGGGCGGGGTACACTGAATCCTTGATATACAATTTATCATGAGAGTCTGTTGGATCGTTCTTCGTCTGGCCCTTCACCCAGGACCAGTTTGTCTTGGGAGACCCTATCAGAGGCAAATTGCCCCGGACAACATAGCTCCTGGGATCACTGGGGCACGCAAACCCCCCCACCACGATAAGGTGACGATCCATGAGGGGGCTGTTGCAGATCATCAAACAAATTTAAATATTAGACAAAGATAACACAAGTAAACACAAAATGCAGTTTTTAAATGAAGGTGTTTATTATGAAGGGTAAAAAAAATCCAAATCTACATGGCCCTGTGTGAAAAAGTGGTTGTCCCCTAAACCCAATAACTGGTTGTGCCACCCTTAGCAGCAACAACTGCAATCAAGTGTTTGCGATAACTGGCAGTGAGTCTCCTACAGCGCTGTGGAGGAATTTTGCCCCACTCATCTTTGCAGAATTGTTGTAATTCAGCCACACTGGAGAATTTTCAAGCATGAACCGCCTTTTTAAGGTCATGTCACAGCATCTCAATCGGATTCAGGTCAGGACTTTGACTAGGCCACTCCAAAGTCTTCATTTTGTTTTTCTTAAGCCATTCAGAGGTGGATTTGCTGGTGTGTTTTGGATCATTGTCCTCCTGCAGAACCCAAGTGTGCTTCAGCTTGAGGTCACAAACAGATGGCCGGATATTCTCCTTCAGGATTTTTTGGTAGACAGCAGAATTCATGGTTCCATTTACCACAGCAAGTCTCTTCCAGGTCCTGAAGCAGCAAAACAGCCCCAGACCATCACACTACCACCACCATATTTTATTATTGGTATGATGTTCCTTTTCTGAAATGCTGTGTTTGTCATGAGCACCCCTTGGGGCAGAGAGAGAGACAGATTCACGCGCTGAACTGTTTAGTGACATTTATTCACAAAAGAGAACAAAAACTCCAAACCAGTGTAGACAAGACAAAAATGCAACAAAGGTAATAAACAGGGAAGGCACTCCAGGGTAGAAATTCCTCTGGAGGGACTAAGGAGAAGAACTTATAGAGAATGGAGTTCAAGTACATCAGACGATGCAGTCCATGTAATGCTGCCGCAGTGAGGAAACAATAAGGCAGTCCTTAAATAGAGGGCAACAAATGACAGGTGTGGGAGCTGAGCTGGCAGGTGAACTGATTGCGTAACTGCTCACAGCTGAGGGGAGAGCAGACTGTGAGCAGTGAGTGGGAACGTCTGGAGGGTGAGGGGGACACAAAAAACACAACCCAGTACATACACAAAAACAGACAAAATAATAAAAACAGAAATACAAAACTCAAAAATAAATTGAGTCTGAGGTCAGAGATGACATTAGAGCTCAGACTCATGACAGAGCCCCTCCCTCAAGGGGTGGATTTCAGACAACCCCAGGCAACCCCAACCCCCCCCCCCCCCCCGAGTCAGGTGGCCTGCTGGAAAATAGGGACCATCCGACCCGGCGGCTCAGTCTTTCAGGTGGCCAGCCTGAGTTCTTAAGCCACCAGGACCGGAGGGGTGACCCAGGAGGTGGCTCCCCCATTGGAAGGTGTAACAAAGGGAAGCAGGGCCGGAGGAGGAAAACCACAACGGTGTCTGGTGGCAGAGAAGGAGGGGGAACTATGATGGCGTCTGGCGGAGGAGAAGAAGAGACATCGGCGCCCTCGGTGGTCTTGGGCTGGAAGACCATAGCACTCGCGGAGGCTCCGGGCTGGACCATTGCAGCGCCCATGGTGGCTCCGGGCTGGAGCTTAGCAGCACCTGCAGCGGCTCTGGGCTGGAGCATTGCAGCACCCACGGAGGCTCCGGGCTGGAGCATTGCAGCACCCGCGGTGGCTCCGGGCTGGAGCTCTGTAGCAGCCTCGGTGGCTCCGGGCTGGAGCTCTGTAGCAGCCTCGGTGGCTCCGGGCTGGAGCACTGCAGCACCCTTGGTGGACCCGGACTGGGCCAACGTTGCACCCTCATTGGGCCCAGGCTGGGCCAACGCTGCACCCTCGGTGGGACTGGGCTGGGCAAACACTGCACCTATGGTGGACCCCAGGCTGGGGCGTAACGCCCATGGCGGGCCCATACCAGAGTGCAGCACCCACATCAGGTTGAGGCTGGGGCGTAGCACCCACGAGGGTCCCCGAAAAGGACACAGCACCCACGGAGACTTGAACCGAGGGGGAGGAACCCACACGACGGCCTCGGGCAGGGGGGAAGCTGCACCCACGAAGGTCCCCAGCTGGGATGGAACACCCGCGATGACCTCCGCAGAGGGAGCTGGACCCACGATGTCCTCAGGTGGCGAGCCTGGTCCCACGGAGGCATCTGGCAGTTATGGATTTTCCCTGGCGACCCTGGTAGAAGGCTCAGAAAGGCACAGAAACAGGGGATCAGGGTTGCCGGCAGCGGCGTAGCCCGGCAAGGCGAGCTCAGGTGCAGCGGGTGGCTGCACCCGGCTCTCCTCACAAAGAGCCAGGCAAGATTGCTCTGGGACAGATAAGAGAAAGACAAAAGAGAGCACTTGCCTGAGCTCGAGCTCCACCGCCGTCCAGGACTCCGTCGAGCCAGGTGATGGCAACAGCTCAGGCCCAGTCTCTCGGGGGCTCAGCTCAGTTGTAGACTCTGCTGCGGCGATATCCACAGCAGGCATGATGGTGTTTGCAGTCTTTGTTTCCCCAGACGAAGAGACCCACACTGGTGGCTTGCCCAGTGTGGCAGCTGGGGGTCAGCTCCGCGCTGGCACTGGAGTTGGTTCCTCCAGGGACACAGGCTCCTCCATTGTCCGGCGGCTGAGTTCTGGGACCGGCGGACACTCAGGGACAGATGGGGAAGACACAGAGAGGACAAGTGAAGAATTATTTGCTGCAGCAGGTGGGGAGAGCTCAGGGGACTGTGTTTCCTGAGCCTCCCTACCAGGGATCAGGCAAGGCACATCATCATGAATTGAAGAAGAAATAAATGACGCCTGTCATCCTGGTGTGCAGTGTTTTCTGCTGCAGCAGGTTCACAGTCATCCCTCTCCGTGTCTATGGTGAGCCTGGGCCCCTCTGTGGATTGTGGAAGAGGCGCCTCTGTAGACACGGAGGTGAGCGTAGCTGGGGAAAACCTGGAGGACCTCTCAGCAGCAGGAGGATACATCGACGAGATGGGAGTAGCAGCAGCAGAGGAAGAAGAGGAGGCTGGCGAAACGGCCAGTGAAGAGGAACAAGAAGAAGGAACTGCTGCAGGATTTGTCTGGCTCGGCGTAAGGGGAATGTCTGTTCAAGAAGCTGAAGGCTTTCTCCGGCGGTCTGGACTGGGACGATGGTGCCGCCGTGGAACTGGCGACACACACACGCTGGAGCTGGAGGGGAAGCTGTCAAACCTGGAGAGGAGGACATCCGCTGTGGAGAGCGCCTTCGCTTTGGCTCCACTGGAAACGCTCCTACCCTCAGATCAGGAAATGATTGTAGGAGCACAGACACTGTGGACAACAGCTCTGAGTATTGGGAATATCTCCACAGGCCGGGATGCGCCTGTGGAGATATTTCAGGATTCCCATCGGGATATTTCAGGATTCCCACCGCTCCATACAAACACTCCCATATCTTCTTGGGTCCTCGGGCGTTGAGAGCTTCATCCACAAAATCTTGGATAAACCCCGCTGCCCATTCCTCCTCCAGGCTGGGAGACCCCGCTGCTGATCTTCCTCTATTAGACCGAGGCCGGCGAGCTGGGGGCATGATGAGCTCCAGCAACCAGGTGGGTGAAAAACACAAAAAGAGAGAAAAAAAAAGGCAAAAATGCACTAAACAGCAGTTGAATCTAAATATGGCGGCAGCATTCTGTCTTGAACGCCCCTCGGGGCAGAGAGGGACAGATTCACGCGCTGAACTGTTCCGTGACATTTATTAACAAAACAGAACAAAAATTCCAAACCAGTGTAGACAAGACAAAAATGCAACAAAGGTAATGAACAGGGAAGGCACTCCAGGGTAGAAATTCCTCTGGAGGGAATAAGGAGAAAAACTTACAGAGAATGAAGTTCAAGTACATAGATGATGCAGTCCATGTAATGCTGCCACAATAAGGAAACAATAAGGCAGTCCTTAAATAGAGGGCAACAGATAAGTGACAGGTGTTGGAGCTGAGCTGGCACGTGAACTGATTGCATAACTGATCACAGCTGACGGGAGAGAAGACTGTGAGCAGTGAGTGGGAATGTCTGGAGGGTGAGGGGGCACAAACACAACCCAGTACATTCACATAAACAGACAAAATAATAAAGAAGAAATACAAAACTCAAAAATAAATTGAGTCTGAGCTCAGAGATGACATTAGAGCTCAGACTTATGACAGTGTTACTTTTATGCTGGATGTAATGGGACACACACCTTCCAAAAAGTTCAACTTTGTGGATAATGGCTTTCACTGTGTTTTGCTGGAGTCACAAAGCTTTAGAAATGGCTTTATAACCTTTTCCAGACTGATAGATCTCAATTGCTTTGTTTCTCGTTAGTTCCTGAATTTCTTTGGATTGCAGCATGACGTCAAGCTTTTGAGGATCTTTTGGTCTACTTCACTTTGTCAGGCAGGTCCTATTTAAGTGATTTCTTGATTGAGAACAAGTGTGGCGGTAATCAGGCCTGGGTGTGGCTAGAGAAATTGAACTCAGCTTTCCAAAGATGTGATAAACCACAGTTAATTTATGTTTTATTAGGGGGCAATCACCTTTTCACACAGGGCCATGTCGGTTTGGATTGTTTTTCCCTTAATAATAAACACCTTCATTTAAAAACTGCATTTTTATTTGTGTTATCTTTGTCTAATATTTAAATTTGTTTGATGATCTGAAACATTTAAGTGTGACAAACATACAAAAAAATGAGAAATCGGGAAGGGGGCAAACACTTTTTCACACCACTGTATATGTCAGTGTTCTGTGTCAGTCTGTGTGGCGTTGTCGTCCATTTTCCCTGCAGACATCCTTGTGTCCTGAGTGTTCCCAGTGAATGTTAAGCCTGTATATCTGCTGCATTGTCATTTTGTTTCATATCTGTTAATAAAATCATGTTGCGTTGGAGCTCTGCTCGCACTGAGTCCTGCTTCTCACCTGTCTGCTCGAGGTAGACATGACACCTTATGGGTGACTTCATGTGGAATGATCCAACTACATGCTATGAACGAATGGAGGAATTTTCAAATATTTTACAGATGTATGTCACTTTTGTCTACATTTGCTGCATATCCATACACATCCTTACATGTTCTACATGTGCATTTGTGCTGTCCACCTACATTCACATCAATCACCAGATAGATAGACATATTCTCCATTATCTCTACATACAGATCTGTGTAACTGGGGCTTTAGAAATACTTCAAAAAATTCTGGAGCAGGATCATGATCCAGATCATCACGATAAACGTAAAAATCATTTGTTGTACCACACCCTTCCCCCTCCAAAAAATTCTTAAAAATCAGTTATTTTTTGAGTAATCCTGTTAACAGTGAGACAAACAAACACTGGTTGGAACACCACCTCCTGGGCAGATGTAGAAATATAAAGTTTCAAAAAATTGCATAGAGCACTCTGGAATGGAAGTACAGTTTTGAATCCTATTTTAAAAGAACAACTACTAGGACTGACTTACCAAGTAAGCGTTACCCTACAGGGCACCATGATAATGCAGCATAGATATTAGCTGTAGAAGTGTAATCCTGGTTCATCAGCAGTAGTGGGTTATCTGTGAAGACCATTTCATTCCAAAAGAGGTATTTAAAAATGTCCCCATTTGAAGTTGCCACAGTACAGGTGGTTAATTGTGATTTTCTTTAAAAAAAATCAGCTCTTATTCAACTCAAGACATTTTTATGCCTCGGTGAAAACAGAGGCATACAGTAATCACTCAGTGCGTCTGTGCATGTGTGTGTGTGTGTGTGTGTGTGTGTGTGTGTGTGTTGTCTGTCCGCCTGTCTGTTTCAGCTTGCCCAGTCAAAATTAAGCGGAACTCGTTGTATCACCATATTTTCTCAACTTTTAATTTGCCAAAATTGCGAAATAAGGCTTTGTTTTCAAAATAAACACAAATTTAACTCACTATTTCTGTCAATGCAGCCACGAGAAAAGGTATTGTAATAACTATGCCGGGCCACTAGAGATGGCAGTGTGACTTTTTTACAGCACATGAACTACTTCCGTGACATCACTAGGTTGGTTAGTACGGCGCTGGATTAGTGCTCAGCGGTCTGCATTAGCTACTGTGGAGAATTTTTACAAACACCAGGTTAATGGATGATTATTAGACCAAAACTAAAAACAGATGTAAGGGCAGTCATTATTATGTTAACCTGACTGTGCTGGTATATTTTGCGTGGTCAAAACAAGGAGAGATCGCCCACTTTATTTTATGACATCTTCAACAGCTGACTGATGTCTGTATAGAGCTGCCATTAGCCACGATGCTAACGTGCGCAACAATCTTCTATATTAACAATGACAGGTTTTTTTTTAAGTCAGAGGGACTGGTGGTTCGGGCAGCGTGGTGGCGGAGTGGTTAGCACTGCAGCAGCACAGCAACTCACCCTTGGCCGGAGGATCCTGGGTTCGATCCCAGCCCCCGACCAACAGTGATCTGTGTGGAGTTTGCATGTTCTCCCCGTGTCTGCATGGGTTTTGTCCGGGATTTCTCTGGTTTCCTCCCACATGCCAAAAACATGCAAGTTAGGTTAATTGGCATCAAACTGGGGATTCTAAATTGTCCTTAAGTATGACTGTGAGGGTGAATGGTTGTCTGCCTCTCTGTGTTGGCCCTGCGATGGACTGGCAATCTGTGTATCCTGCCTCTCGCCCAAAGATGCTGGGGTAGGCTCCAGCCCCCCGTGACTCAAAAAGGATTAAGTGGAAGAAGATGGATGGATTGATGGATGGATGGATGGATGGACTGGTGGTTCATCAGATAAAAAGGTCTCAAGTCTGATCCTACTGTTCTCTGATTTTTTCCTCTGAAAAAGTGTGGTGTCCACACATCACTGCGCATACTGTTAGCATAGAGGTAATGTGTGCTAGCGTCAGTTCAGCTCTTCATCTAAACTCTTTTTAGGCTGAGCAGAAAGTACATCCTCCTTGGCAATTTATGCAAAATAGATCACTACTGTTTTCTATTCTTTTTAAATGTAATAATTAGCTCATGCATGTGCAACATCTCATCAGTTAATAAACAGCTTTCTTACCTTTCGTGAGGTCCCCTAATGTCACAGCAGTCTTTAGGATTGAAGAAAAAGCTTTTTCTCCCTCTGGTAAAAAAAAAACTGATCATTTTAACAGGAACTTGGATTTTACTTCCATCCAGATAAATTAATTAATTTAAAAAATACTTCAACTAAATCCAGTTTTCCAAGAACACAAATCAGTTATTTTATTAATGTCTACAATTCAAAGCACATAAAAATTACAGGACTGAATATGATAATGAGAAGTTTAAAATATTTCAAGGTGACAAACTGTGTAAAATATGTAACAAATTTAGAAAAAAAATGAAGAAGAGTGAGAAAAAATAATTAAAATCCATTGTATTTGTCTTACAGGAGAAAAAAATATGTCCATTACTATTTGAATGACCACAGTTTATTTAGCTTCAATTATCAATTCAAAGATAAGAAAAAGGACTTCTTGTAAGGTTCTATTAGTTATTTCTAGTACAACACTCATCCTCAGCCTGCTTGTAAATAAGAGGCTTAAATCATGAGTAAAAATAGTTTAAAAACCTTTCAGTTTGTGTTTCAGTCTGGCAAAATTTCCACATATGGCTTTGTTATCATTCATTCATTCATTCATCTTCTTCCGCTTAATCCTTTTCGGGTCACGGGGGGGCTGGAGCCTATCCCAGCATCTTTAGGCGAGAGGCAGGGTACAACCTGGACAGATCGCCAGTCCATCACAGGGCCAACACAGAGAGACAGACAACCATTCACTCTCACAGTCATGCCTAAGGACAATTAAATATACTAATTTAACTCACCTTTTCTGTCACTGCAGCTGTGAAAAAAGGTATTGTAATAACTATGCCAGGCCAGTAAAGGTGGCAGTGTGCCTTTTTACCCCCCCCCCCCTCCATGCCACAAGCACCGAGGCATCAGCACCTTGGTGCTTTCATTCAACAAGGGGACTAAGGTTTTCTGCAAATTCTGGCACAGAGAAAATACTGATTTCAGGATAAATGAGAAAGAAAATAAAGGGGTCATTTCTTAAGATCCAGAAGGACAAGCACGGTTGCTCTTACAATTTTTATATCATTGTGGTCATGCACACTGCCTTTTGGTGGATACATGTTCATCCTCTCAGAATATCCTGAAGACAAAATTGAGGCAACAGCCTAACTTGACTATACAGCAAAGCCTGATTCACAGACTTTTGAATTGTTTCTCAGGTTTATACGCAGAATAAGACCAGAGACCATATGTGTGGTTATGGACCCTGATGAACAACATATGTTTCCCGGTTGCTTTGTATAGGTTTTTGATCTTTACATTTTATCTGTCTAGGTGATTTTATAGTCTTTTCTTATACAGTGCCATGATTTCACAAATACATTTTATTCGTCACATTCAGGAAGTGAAATATTTATTTTCTTGACATGATCAGATTTAGTTAATTTGCCTAATTTTAATTACGTCAGTATTTCATCGGTTATTAGTTTTAATGTTAGTTGAACAGACAACCAGGGCTAGATGTGATTAGACCAATAAATCAGCGTGGGTTTGTTAGTTAGTATGTTTGGGTTCAGTGCATGCAATTTGAAAGTGTTTATTTTTCATACAGTACATGGTCCCAGTCAGACACAGGCTACAACCCTGACCTTATCTATTGTTTCTCAAGTGTATATTGTAAGCAGCTTTGTGGGCTTTATAGAGACTTAGCCTGCAGGGCTGCCGTTGCTCTAGTGGAACATTTGGACCTCTGGCAAGTGTCAGATTTTCAGCAGCACATTAAATCTCTTAACCCAGTTCTTTTTTCTCCTCCTTTTTCTCCCTCCGTCCCCCTCTCACTTCCCCTTTCCTTCTTTTCCTGCCATGCTAACAAGCTGGCTGTGATTTATTTTTCATGTGTGCCATTGCTAGCCTGTGCCATTATTTTTCTTGTTTCTCCAGCATCTGAACTCTAGTGCCAGTTGTTCGCCTGGTGCCCAGGCCCTGCGGGGGCAGAGTGGAAATGCGACCAGAGCAGCTGCACATCACCCCAAATGGGCAAAGTGCTCCAGTCGCACTGCCATGGGGATGCCAAAGACGCTTTGATTAGCATGTCCATCATTATTGGCCAGCTTGAATGTCATGCGCCGCGAGCCCAGTCTTCTAATGCTTTGGCTGGCCAATGGAGCTGCTCTCCTCTACAATTACCGATAGTACTGTTCGCTCCAGTGTGGACGAGAGGCCAGAGAAAGACCGTCAAAGTGCCAAATGATTGTCCTCAGTAAATAAAAAGCAGACTTGTTCCTTTTTGATGTTTTATATGTGCGTGCTTTATTTTCAGATGCTGTGGCGCAATCGCATTTGAAAGCATTTTGTGCTCATAACATAACAAGGGGGACCAATCAAAACAATAACTGTGGTTCCTTTTGACAAAGCCCTCGGCTCACAGTTGTCAGAAGATGTAAGCTGACTCATCCACACAAGAAGGGCATGTATCCCTGGGAGCAAGGGGGCAAAAAATCTATGATGAATCTTCCCCCTCTGTGCTCGCCTCTCTCCACTGAGCTAGCGTGGATTAATTACATGACTAGTAGCTAGTTTACGCCCATTATTTATTTTTTCTAATGAATAATTTTGCTCCCACCCTCTGCCTAGATTTTATTCTGCTCAGGACTTTTCAGCTTCAGCCCCTGAAATAAGAATGCATTGATTATTTTCCATCTAGCAAATATCCCACCAACTGAGGAATAACATGCCTTCCCCCTAATTGGTTTGTTTATCTTGAGCAACAGACTCTGGGTTTGTTTGGACTCTGGCTGGCATCCACACACTGCACCGCTCCTCAGCATGATTACTCACCTTGGGAGGAGGCTGCTGGAGCAAGGTTGATGTTCCCCGCATAGACATCAGGCTGTCATTCTCTCCGCTTATGTGACATCATTTGCCAAGACAGATTTGTTACAGGAAAAATAAATTCAGGCCTAAAAAGGGATTGATTTAAGGACAGACTTCAAGTGGAAAAAAGGCGACAGGAGGGATGGGGTTCCCAGACACATTTCACCACTCACAGGGCTCGGGCCAGATCCAAACAAGCTGCCAACAGAAGATGGATTCTGGCTTCATGTATAATTGATAAACTGTATGTTCTAGGTGTCAGCTTTAAAGAGGGAGCTAGGACTATATCAGGAAGCTATTTTTCCTCTCTGAGGCGAGCATCATTTTTATTTTGTCCTCCCCCGTTCTCTGGCTTATCTTCTCAGTTCAGAAAGCCCCGTTGAAAATTATCGTTTTCTTTGAAGACGACACCCAGGAAGTGCAGCATTAAAAGTACATCCTGTTCCTGCGCCTATTAGGAGTGCTAGTGCAGGGCAGATAGCCATCTGCAAAGTTGACTGTACATCCTGAGTTATCAGGATTAGCCATCTCACTCCTGACACCTAGCACATTAATATTAGCTATGGGAAAGTCTATCCTGCTGAAAGCAGCATAAAAGGATTAATGCAGCGCTTATCCTTTTGGAAATAATGCCCTTTATTGAGCGGCTCTGACATTGTAAAGGCTGATGATGACATTGAATGGAGCCCGGAATAAGTAATAGCGCATCATCCCATGTCATGCAGCCAGAATAGTCTCTATTTGCATTCCGACAGCTTTAACTGTATTGATTGTGCTCAAGGCGTTTGGTTGTTTTTTGTTTTTTGTTTTTTCTGTGTGGCAGGAAAAGAGTCTTATTCAGTCATCAGCATCCTGTAGCCAGTGACAGTCCACTCCCTGTTGGCCCAATGACATGCTTCGTTTCTGTCATACTGTATGCTGCGATTTCACCTCTGAGCACTTAGAGCTGCGGCAATTACTGTACATGAAACACAATATGCCAGCATATCACACAGAGACTGAGGGATTAATATGGCTTTGCCCACTCATGTTAATAGTGATAAATTTGTAACCTGCCAATCAGCTCTGTGAGCATTAGTGTTACAGCTTGTACCACAAAGGCTGTGACTATTCCAGTGGACCAGAGGAGGGTGGAATACCAACTTTGTACCCTATCATTTGCCTTAGGCACAATATAATAGCTGTGAAAAGCCATTTCCCATTGTGTTTTTTTACACCACACTTCAGGTGTAAAAAGTGGCACGGTTCATATAATATCCCCTTCTATGCTCTATGTAAACGGGGAGGCTGTCTGCTCTGGGTAACTGGGTCCAGCCACACACTGTCAATTTAAATCAAGCTAAAATGTTTGTGATTCAGTGGGAGAGCCTCTCCTTGAACCCCTAAAAGGATTTGATTATAAAGAGGTTAAACAACTGTAATAATAAATCTGTCATATTTTTAATACAATGTGCCATTTTGTCCCGCGCATTAGAGCACCAAGGGGCAGACAAGTGGCCATCAGGGCCACCTGAGAACATTCGCTCTGTTCTTTTATACTAAATTGCCACTTTCCCTTGGTGTTTTTTTTTTTTTTTAGCTGACAGGATAGTAACCTTATCAATCAAAACTGCTTCCCTCTCTCTCCCAAGGACTTGCATTGATATGTTGTAAGTGCGCTCTCTCCTTTTGCAGTTTTAATGTGAATATTGCACGCTCATTTTACCAATGCCTCCCTGTATCTTAATGAGCTGATAAAGCCCCAATTATCGAGGCAAATCCTGCTTTCTGATTTGCATTACTGACTGTTGTTTCACCGCACGCACGCGCGCGTGCACACACACACACGCACACAGAGCACAAATGTACACGACTGAGGAGCTGCACTGCTAGGGGTTCTTTGCCAGAGACTTTCTCGTTGTGTACGTGAGAGTGTGTTAATGTGAACTAGTGCATGCCCGTAGAGTGCAAGTATTCCTGTCTGAAACAGGTATCCCAATCAGGCTTTCCAGGCCCAAATGTAGGCTGTTATTGAAAGTGGAATACAAAGAGGTGTACGCTATATGTAGGCAATCACATGTTAGACTTGACAAATATCAAAGGGAGTAAATGGCACTAAGATTTATTTGATTGTGTGAATATTAATTACAGAATACCTAAATATTGAAAATGAATGGGACATCCAATATTAGCCACTGTTTCAGATCCCTTGTTTATTTGTTTGTCAGATCACTTGTTTGTCTGATTTTTTTTCACTTATATTCAAGATAATAGTGTATCTTGCACTTTGGGGAGTGGGAGTTGTTCAGTCATCATTATAATTATTTTAGTTTATATCACTGTTTAGTGATGGAGTTAAGTGTAATATTGAATTTCGTCTGTGTATCGTCAATAAACTCATGCAGTACTATAACAGGACACGTTTACAAATATTTGAGACCCTTTAGCTGCTGCTTTACCCATGTGCCTGCGAAGGACTGTGATCCACCGGGTCAGCTGCCTCCCCCCCCCCCCCACCTCGTGTTCTTCATGCCAATTTATCCAGTAGACCTACGAAATCATAGCAACTTTATGGTATAATTTTTTAAGCATTAAACCTCAAGTCTCTCTTTTGTCGCTATTTGCGCTACAGGTAGCATTACTGTACATGGATTGCTGTTGTTGTTTTACCAGCCTTATTCCTTTTCTTTTTTTATACTGCGCACACCACTGAAGAGGGAGAGAAACGCCATTTCAATTCTCCTGTTTGTCCTGTACGTATATCAGCTGGTCTGATAGATATGCCAAAATGTCAGAACACTGGATCCAATCAGCTGATCGCTCGAACCACAGAGCTCAGCTGTTTTCCATAATAAATCAACCTCAGGGCAAAAGCACATTCCATGCATTATCTTTTTTTCACTTTATTGAAAATAACGGTTTTTTTTTATTGCCATCAGTTAGTGTGCCTTTGAGCCAGGTCTGAACGCTGCTTCTCCCGGCATGTTGTATTGATTTGTCAGACCGAGTCCTCGCTGACGCGCCGCCCAGTCTGCTCGCACACCTCATTCTCCACATATGGCAAATTATCCTTTAGACCTACGCAATCACAGCAACTTATGGTATAATTTTTTTAAGCATGAAATCTTCCATCTACACCTCGACACCTTCTATCTTTCTAACTTTCATTTGCTTGTTTTGTCCCGGGAACACTGTGGTGACTGACAGGTCATGATGCTGTGTGTTATCCAATCAGCATGGCCGTGATGGCATGTATTGTCCAATAAGCATAGCCGTGATGTCGCGTATTGTTCAATCAGCACAGAGTCAATCTGAAACCCCGCCCACACTTCTTGAACCCAGCTCATGAAGAGACACAGAGCGGTGGCTAAAACCTTTATTGATAAAAATTACGTATTTTGACTGAGTGACTCCATATTCAGGGGATGCACACCCTCGTAGCCTCAGGAAACCACATTTAAAGTCTGAGGCCAGTCTGACAAACGGTTCGAGAGATATGCGTGGAACAGACAGACAAACACACACACACAGACAGAGATTTCTTGCATTTATAGATAGATGTGTATTTTTTTCGGGGTGGGGGGTGACACAGGAGATGGTCAGATTAGATTAGATACAGTAGATGCTGCACGGCCCACACCGCTTGTGTGTGGAATGTGATTTAGTTGTGAGTTTTGAGCCCACTCTGGGCTCGGTGATGGGTGAGAGGACAGACTGGCAGTGACAGTGGGGTGGTAATGGCTCTGAATGAGAAGGAATGGCCCCCGTAAACCCTCCACCCCCAGTGGCAGAGCACAGCAGCCCTCTCCAAATACTCAGTAAAATGAATTCTTCTCTTACACCTGGGCTGAGTTTCTTTCTTTCTTTTTTCCCCCCCACAGAACTAGAAACTAAGGCTATTTATAGCTTCACCTGTCTGAGGAGAAATGGTGAAAGAAACAGAAAATGCAACCTTTAAAGAAACCCAGCCTTTGTTTTTGTTAGCATCTGGAGCTTCAAAATGTGATGGCAGTTTTAGTGTTAGTCCCCGGTCTTATCACCGAAAGGAAAACACAAGGCCACTCAAAGTTGAACTTGATTGAATTAATATGAACACTTCCGTTTATAACATTTCAGACGTCTTTTTTTATTCATTCACATATTTGCCTCCGTTGCCCCCACCGTGCCACTTTTCTGTCTGTGAAACTCAAACATCATGTCTAGAACTTTGGCTGGGGAGTGCTGCAGTTCATGAAAAATGCATCCACTCAGCTCTTTTTCTAACTCCTCGCCTCTAATACTCTTGTCATATCATATCCATGTCATGTCAGTGTGTGTATTAATTATGTAGCAGCAGCAGTTGAGGAGACAATATTGATGCGTCTCAACTACATGTCTTATGCGCATTACTTACTCGTCACTGGGAAATATACTCAGTACTTGATTAAGTTTGAGAAAATGCTTTAATCTTCAGCCTTTTTGAGATAATAACTGTCAGTGTTTACAGGCACCGTTATTTTTTTCTTTCTGTTTCTCCCTGGGGCAGCGTTTTTTTTTTTTTTTTTTTTCTTCCTTTCAGAGTCTGTCTTTACTCAACCACTGTGGTCACTTTTTTTCCGGCTCAACTGCAGTCTTTAACCTGGCCATCCTGCCTGGGTTAAGTTTGGCTTGTAGCTTGTCAGCTCACTATCTCTCTACATATTGCAGACAAATGGCACCCGGTTGCACCTTTTGGAGGTGTCCCAAACTGCAAAGGTAATTTGTTTCTTTGTGAGCAGAATTATGCACGAGTAAGAGGTCATACAGTAATATGAAATGGCTCAGCAGCTGCACACACATGCCAGATCCTGTTCGGGTTTTGTGTTTCTGTTTATGAGTCCTCTCTGTGCAGTAATCTTATGGAACTGTGATAGCGCTTGAAAATATTCCCCCGCCAAATGAATAGCAGAAGGGAATGCGGCTTTGGATGGTTCCTCTTGAAATACAGCTGTTTCCCTCCGGTCCTCTTCTTCCTTCTGTAACAAATGGTCTCTTAGGATTAAAACCACTACAACCACTTCAGAGATATTAATCTTGTTTCAGGATTGAAAAGTTGCTTTTAAAAGGGAAAATACAGGCTTTCCTGTATAAATGCCTGTGCTTTAAGTTAGTAACTGAGTCAGCATTGACCCTGTGTGTTTTGTAATGCTAGAATGATTGTTTTACACCATGGTGATTGCTGTAGTTTGGCAGCAATAATTGGAAGTTCAGAGCGTCAATCTGTGAGCGTAGCCTGGGGATAGGTTTCTGGAGAAGCTGACACTTCAGACGTATTATGAAGCCATCACGTCTAATTTGCACAGGCCTCTTTTGTAATTTACCCCCAATTCAGAGGAACAGTCTCCTGCTCTGCAGTACAATGCACACTCTGCTTGCATTGTTCATGCTCATTGGAAGAGACACTGAGTGAATGAGTCTTGGAGCTCAAATAATGTGCAGCACTGTTCCTGTCATATTTGTTGGTGTGTTATGGCTCCTGATTTGTAGTTTCCTGCAGTGTCTTTTGAGCAGACGGTGCTTCACCGCACACAGCAACTGTTTTCTGTGCACCCAGTCCAAGCAGCTTGTTTACAACTCACTATTGAGGCAACTGCTTGACAGATAAAGGACCTCAAAATGTCGTATAGTCTTTGAGAGGGGGAGGAAACCTCTTCAGAGGAAGGACTGGGGTTTTCCACATGCCGTCCAGACGTTCTGATACATATTGAGTTTGTCTGTGTGCATCTTTGAAGATGCAAATGTGTCAACCACATGTAACCAACCACCCAGCGAGAAGCTGAGATGCTCAACTGCCTTTCTCACGGCTCTTAAATGACTTCCAGTGATCTTGAGGGGCTCTGCATGCCTGTGAAACCTGTAGTTTTTTTTTTTTTTAACGAACAGATTGGGTTTTGTGGTGTATTCAGTAATTTGTGCACATTCATCACCGACAGAAAAACGTCTTGTTTGACCACATTAAGCGATGGAGGAGAATTTGGCTGTAAATTTTTATGAGCTCTCATGTAGCAAACTGCTGCAGCAGGGTCATACTGTATGTGTAAGTGTTAATAATGATACAGAAGCTGCTAATTGGCTGGTAATATAAGCCAGCAGTTACAAGAGTCTGTAAAATGATTTATTTGCCTAACTTTTAGTGCCATTTTTCAGAGTTGAAATAATGCCGTTTTGCACATACAGCCAGTTGTTAATCAGAAGAATATTTATGCCTCAAACTTGTCCACCTGCTTTAGTGGCTTGTGTAGGTAAAAAAAAAAAAAAGGCAGCACATCATACATAGCGTGGCATATCCTGGCAGTGAAGACATTCGTAAATTATTAATGTTTTCCCTTGCACTGTCACCTATCATTGCACTATCCTTCTGCTTCTTCATTTTGAAATGCAAGTGTAGTAGCACTGCAGTGTGGCGAGTCGTGTTTCAGGCTCTCATTTCAATATCTGAAGTGAAAGGTCAGGATGATATATTCTGCCCTGTCGCAGTGCCACTGACTTACATGCTAGCAGTTTCAGATGGTACACTTTTACGAGGCCCACCCAGCCTGTCGAGCAAACCGATAATGAATCAATCTCAGTGAAACATTTATGGTGCCCCCCCCTACAACCCCACCCTCTCCTTGCATGAGGCCAATTAGAGCATCCTCGGTGGCCCCTGCTGTCTGTGTCAGGGAAGCCCCTCGCATTGTCATATCAATATTCCTCTGTTGATCTCCAGCTGAGGCGAGTCCGGCTGCTCTTTCCACATATGCTAATTTGCATTCGCCAGCATGTGTGGGAGATGGCACGCTGGCTGCCTCTCCTTCTTGTTCCCAAACCTACTGTTGCCTCCCCTCTCTGTGTTTTTTTTTAACTCTTTTTTTTTTTTTTTTTTTTCAGAGAGAGAGTGTGAGGGAGAGAGGGAAAGGTTTCTTGATTCCTGGTATGCCAGAGAAGGGTCCTCTGAGGATTACATTGGCTAAGCCCTTATCACTCCAGGAAATTCACTGCCTGCTTAAAAAAGTGGTAGGAGTAGAAAATCAAGGGGAAGTGTTATTCTTTTAAGTTTCTCCCTATTCCCATGGAAAGTTATTACGGGTTTGAAGAAAAGTCCTTTTTTTGGCAGTCAAGTTTTCTCGTAACTGCATTTCATATTTCACCCCTGTTTTTTTTTTCCAGGCGGGTGGTGGAATTTTAGAAGTGGAAAATGTGAAGGCAGGTGCTTGAGAGAGAGGGAGAGAGAATGAGGAGAGGTTTAGGGAGGGCTGTGCTCACTGGGAAGCGATGTTAAACATCCAGGGGAAATGTTTGTTATTCTAATGGGATACCACCATGGTAACAGCTTTTAGAGACTCCCAAGGCTTTGTGTGGAGTATATGCACGCATTCATCAATCTCGCCTAATTTCTTTGGGGATTAGCAAATATAATCAGTCCTTTCTGCTAGTCGTCACCTGTTTATCGACACGAATATTATGGTGAAATTTAGCAGAACACAGCTCCGTTGAATGCAGAGAAAGCAATACACGGGGTGTTAATACAAATCACAAATTGGAGTGAGTCAGTGAGTGAATTCAAAAGTCATTAGTATTCTTTTTGTGCTGAATGGTAGTCCAGACAGAACGGCTTAAATTTTGCATATACCTGTTTCCTTGCATCTAAGAACAAAGCATTTTTGCTCATGCTACATCTTCAAGTTAACCATGTTCCCATCAGAGGTAATGAATTATGTTATTTTCAGACTTAATACCTTTAAAGGGGTTTAAAAGCAATGAAGTGAACTCATTTACAAGACGTGACAAAAAAAGGAAGCCCTGTCTGGTGATGAGCCCACTTCTTTAAAAAGCTCCAGTAACTCGTAAGCCCCGCTCAGTTCTATACCTTTTTCTCTCCCACTGCAGATTTCCTTAAGTGGCTTATGTGAATCGCAGTTACCACACTGGTGCCGAGAGTATATAAAATGCATTCCTCTCCGGCCATGATCAGCTAACAGCACATTGAACTTGTGCATGCGGTGATGGAGAGGTTTCACACACTACACTGCGACGCTGTGGGAGTGTAGCCTGACCCAAAGCTAAGCCTCCAGCCGGAACAGCCCTCCATCGCACTCACAACACTTCCCTCTTATCTGCTGGCATTTCTGTCTGATACAAATAGGCAAGACATGATATAGTTGGCTACATGTCATATCTGGCGTTGTACTGCGCTCCATCTGCCCCCCCCCCTTCCCCGTGAAATATAATGCTTTTAACTCACCAGCTTTTTGCCTTGGCTATTTTTTCCATCTGTAGCAGAGACAGAGACCAGTGTGTTTGCTCGTCTTGGCCAAAGGCCAAAGGCTCTTTCTGATATAATCCCCACCATCGATCAGACTTTGTTTACTCTAACATGATTTCTCTCCCCTCCAGCAATTAGAAGGCAACCTTCCACCTCCTGCTCCTCAGACCAGCTTTATACGTTTATTTTTCCCTTAAGTGGTAATTTTTCATGTTGCGGCTAAGCTCTGAGAAGTGTGGGTGTATATTAAGTAATGGATACTCCTCAACCAGACTGACAGTTAGATACCCTATTTTTTGTTAATGTTTCTTTGTCTTTGAACAGAAGAATCCTCCAGCTGCCAAACGCTCACATGTACCATGGTATCATTACGTTACTAAGGGATGATTCACACGTATGCCATAGCACTCTACTTGTTGTGTGTTTCATTGAGGCTGTTCCACTTAGAAAAGTCAAGCAAGGGGAAATTAAAAAAAAATGGAGGTGGCTGCAGATGCAGAGGCTGATTCTCCTGTCCATCTTAAAAATACCTAAACATTGGTCACTTCTGCCATTTGACTTAAGAGGTTTAGAAATGGGAACCATTTACTTTTTGGGGGGTAATATTGCCACAGTAAGTATGGAGAATTAAAAAAATTATTATTATTATATTGCAGACATCTGCTTGTAAGTGAGGAAAATTTTATTTTCTTTAATATTAAGGCAGAAATTGACCTTATGGGATAAATGTATGATAGAGGAAATGTCAATGAGCTTCTCAAAAATAACTCAAAAGTGCAGTCTCTGGAGAAAGTGCAGTGTTTTTGTTTATTTATTTTTTGTCTTTCTAGTGGTTACTAACCTCTCAGAAAATTGCTGCTTGTCTCATAAATTTGTGAAGTTTTCTCTCTAACAAATTTGCATCCTCCTTTTAGTGCTGGGAGTTGATTGAAAAAATTAAACTAATTAATCACACACACTTTTTCCAAAATTTATTGTGATTAATTATGATTAACAGTTTTTAGCTAGTTAACAGTGACTAATCGCAGGGGAAACAAGGGGTCAGGGTGGAGTGAGCATGCATACGCACAATACACATACTTATTTTTTTTAACACATACACTTCTCCACCTCAGAATAAGTTTTAGAACATGTTCAGTCTGCTTGTCATCATATTCAGCTTTCAATTCAATTCAATTCAATTCAACTTTATTTATATAGCGCCATTTCACAACAACAGTCATCTCATAGCACTATCAACTGTAGGGAGGACCCCCACAGTTGCAGAAAGACCCCAGCAATCAGGCGATCCCCTGTGAGCAAGCACTTGGCGACGGTGGAGAGGAAAAACTCCCTTTTAACAGGAAGAAACCTCCAGCAGAACCAGGCTCAGGGAGGGGCAGTCATCTGCTGCGACTGGCTGGGGGGTGAGGGGATAGAGAAGAAGAAAAGAACAGACATGTAGAGAGCAAACAGCACGATGGGGACTCAATCTATGGGAGAGAACAAACAAATGTTAATGACCAGCAAAAAAAAAATATTTCATAGAGAGTGAGGAAAGGAGTGAGGCCCAGTGCATTACTGGAGGTCCCCCGGCTGACTAAACCTATTAGCAGCATAACTAAGGGAGGGTTCAGAAAACACATGATCCCTCCCTAATTGTAGGCTATATCAAAAAGGTAGGTTTTAGCCCTATTCTTAAAAACAGAGATCGAGTCTGACTCCCGAATCCAGATTGGCAGCTGATTCCACAGGAGAGGAGCTTGATAACTGAAGGCTCTGCCTCCCATTGTACTTTTGGAGATTCTAGGTATTACAAGTAAAACTGCATTTTGGGAGCGTAGTGCTCTGTTAGGATGATACGGTAGTATCAGATCTTTTAAATAAAAAGGAGCCTGATTGTTTAGAGCTTTGTAAGTAAGAAGAAGGATTTTAAACTTAATTCTAAACTCTATGGGAAGCCAATGAAGGGAGGCCAGAACCGGAGAGATATGATCTCTCTTTCTAGTACCTGTTAAAACTCTTGCTGCAGCATTTTGGATCAGCTGAAGACTTTTTAAAGATGTTTTAGGACAACCTGATAATAAAGAATTACAATAATCTAATCTCGAGCTAACAAAAGCGTGGATCAGCTTCTCAGCATCACTCTGAGACAAGATGCTCCTAATCTTGGCAATATTACGCAAATGATAGAAGGCAGTCTTAGAAACAAATTTAATATGTGAATTGAAGGACAAATCCTGATCAAAAATAACTCCAAGGTTCCTCACAGAGCTATTAAGAGAAAGAGTAACTGCATCCAAACTGAAAGTTTGATTTGGAAAGGAATTTCTAAGGTTTTTTGGACCAACAAGAATGACTTCAGTCTTATCTGAATTTAATAGCAGGAAATTACAAGTCATCCAAACTTTGATTTCCTTAAGACAGGCTTCTAACTTGGCTAATTGATTAGTATCATCTGGCTTCATTGACAGGTATAATTGTGTGTCATCTGCATAACAGTGAAAATGTATACAGTGCTTTCTAATAATGTTGCCTAATGGAAGCATATATAAACTAAAAAGAGTAGGGCCAAGCACAGATCCCTGTGGAACTCCATGACTAAGCTTTGAGCTGAGAGAAAACTCATCATTTACATGAACAAACTGGAACCTATCAGATAAATAAGATCTAAACCACTGCAACGAAGTTCCATTAAGTCCAACATAGTGTTCTAATCTATCAAGTAGAATATTATGATCAATAGTATCAAAAGCTGCACTAAGATCTAAAAGGACAAGTACAGAAACTAGTCCATTATCAGATGCAATGAGGAGGTCGTTAGTGACCTTCGCTAAGGCTGTTTCAGTGCTATGATGGATTCTAAACCCAGATTGAAACTCCTCAAATAAACCATTTCCCTGCAGGTGGTCAAATAATTGCATAGCAACAACTCTTTCTAAGATTTTTGAAATGAAAGGGAGATTAGAGATTGGTCTATAGTTAGCTAAAGCTCCTGGATCTAGCGTTGGCTTTTTGAGTAAGGGTTTAATTACAGCCGTTTTAAAAGCCTGCGGTACATGGCCTAAAGTTAATGAAGAATTGATTATATGAAGAATAAAGCTACCAATAAGTGGGAAGACTTCTTTAAATAACCTGGTAGGAATAGGGTCTAAAAGACAAGTTGAAGGTTTGGATGAGGAAACTATTTTGTCTAACTCACAAAGGTCGATTGGAGTAAACTCATCAAGACAGACATCAATAGAAGGAGCTTTGACCATAGCTCAACACTATCAGGGTCTGAGCACGGTCTGAGGACCATTCTCATGTTTTGAGTCTGTTTCTTGTGATTCTTTGGTTATTATCAGTATCATCGTGTTCTTGTTTTGTATTTATTCCTGCCTTAGTTTAGTATTGCTTGGCCATTATGCTTATTAGTATTATGATCATGGTTCTAGTTATGTTCTACATTTAGTATCTCTGCCTTGTCCCTTGTCCTGTATGTTTGTTACCTCCGCCAGGCCGCAGGCCGCAGGAGGTTATGTTTTTGCCAGCGTTTGTCTGTCTGTCTGTCTGTTTGTCTGTCTGTTGGTTAGCAAGATAACTCAAAAAGTTTTGGACGGATTTCGATGAAACTTTCAGGTATTGTTAGAAATGGTACAATGAAGAACTGATTAAATTTTGGGGATGATCCGGATCACCGTCTGGATACAGGAATTTTTTAAAGGATTCTTTAACATTGTGAGATACGGCCATTTTCAACATGTGTGCAGGCGCAATGGAGGGCGCTGGTCGTCGTGTCTGACGAACACGAACTCCGCGTTCTTCAAAGTTTTAGGCACAAAAGCACGCGGAAAACAGTGGTGGGCCGGGCCCGGCAGCGTGCCCGTGTTTGCGCTACGCTGCAAAAGCTGAGACGGGCAGCTGTCCGGCGCGGGATTATTTGGCAGAAATTCCCCGGGCAGCCATAGGGGCTGCGCAAAAACAAGCTCTCTGCCGGGGAAGCTTCCAAATCCTCTTTTGCCGTGGAGCACAACCCCAATATAAAACCCACAGCAACCTGTCTACCCAATTTGCATCCGTCAGTGAACCCCTGAGTGCTGCTTTCAGTGATCTATGAAAATGCTCGCATAACCCATTGGCCTGTGGGTTGTACGCGGTTGTGCGATGAATTGCAACGCCCACAGCCTGGGAGTTTGCAGATGGAGGAGATGGACACAACAGCAACACTTGAGTTTATTACCTCCGCCAAGGAGGTAATGCTTTTACTACTGAACCACTAATCCTATCATTGTGAATCCAATTGCTAGTCATATGTTTTCATGGTCAAGGAATCTGAAAACGTACACACAAACACTGTATGGGGGGAACTGTGGCGCTTGGCGGAGGTCTGCGCTCTCCGAGTGCTTTTCTAGTTATCATTGTTGTGGTCTCTGTTGTATTCTTGTCCTTGTCAGTCATATTCAGTTCTTGTTCATGTCTCGTATGTTCCTGGTTACCCTTTGGTCTCAGTCCCTCATGTTTCCTGTATCTGTAACCACTTCCCTGCTGTCTCTGATTGCCCCTGATTGTCCCCACCTGTTTTGTGTTGTTTTGATTGCCCCTCGTCTATTTAAGTCTGTGTCAGTCTTAGTCTCTTGTGGCGTCATACCATGGTTTCCTATCTGACTTTTGTTCTGTGGTTTTTGCTTGTATAAGTTCCAGTGTCTGTGAGTTTTCAGCCTTTCACGGCTCACTTTGTTCAGCCCCCATGCTGGTTTTATTTTATGGTTTTTTTGGAAAATAAACCAAGTTTGACCATAGTCCTGCCTGCTTTAGAGTCTGTTCTTTCCTGCCTGTCAGAGGTTGACTATACCTTGACAGCGCTGCCTTGAGAGCTCTTATTGTGTAAAAATCTGAAGGAAGTCAAGATGATATTGACAGTATTTTCCTTTTTTTGGAGTGACAAACAAGGTTTGTGGTGTGAGACAGAGGGTAAAAGAGTGAGACTCACTCCCTATACAAAATATCCTAGCCTAAAATTTTATTTATTAATGTTGCATAAATTTTCTAATCCAGTGGGAAATATTCAAAAGGCATACTCATGTTCTTGGCACTGATAATGATGTCATCATAAGATAAGATAAGCCTTTATTAGTCCCACAATGGGGAAATTCCAGGATTGCAACAGCACAGGGATAGCAACACTCAGAGCAACAATCAGAAGGCAAGAAAAAACAAGAGCAGCGAGTATACAAATGTACATATAAACATAAATATATAGACACACAGTGCGGAGCATTGTAGCTAGATGGAATAAATATATGAATACATAAACACACAGTGCGGAGCATTGTAGCTAGATGGAATAAATATGTAAATATATAAACACACAGTGTGGAGCATTGTCGCTAGATGGAATAAATATATAAACACACACAGTGCGGAGCATTGTAGCTAGATGGAATGAAACAGCATAACCGTCTACTTAGTTATCCTACATGGTATGATTATGTACCCATACATATTGTCACCCTCCGTAGCTACCGGTATTTTCCTAGTTGTATACCGGAGGGGACCATTGTGTAAGTCTGTTGCGTCTTTTGCATTCAATACTATTAGGTTGTCACGTCTTTTTGCTATCTCTGCGAGCAGCCCTGCTTAGGTTATACAGTCTGACAGCCGTTGGTACGAAGGACCTGCGAAACCTCTCGGTTGTGCACCTAGGATGATGTAGTCTGCTGCTAAATGAGCTCCTTAGTGCATTCAGTGTGTCCTGCATAGGGTGGAACTCAGACTCCAGCAGAGATGACAGTTTAGCCACCATCCTTCTCTCTCCCATCTCCTCCACTGGGTCAAGGCGCTGCCCCAGGACAGAGCTGGCTTTCTTGATCAGTTTGTTCAGTCTCTTCCTGTCGGTTGCTGTAATGCCACTGCCCCAGCAGACCACTCCAAAAGTGATGGCTGATGCCACCACCGTGCCGTAGAATGTCTTCAGCAGCGCCCCTTGTACACCAAAAGACCTGAGTCTCCTCAGTAGGAACAGCCTGCGCTGTCCCTTCTTGTAGAGTGCGTCAGTATTGTGTGACCAGTCTAGTTTATTGTTCAGATGAACACCCAGGTACTTGTAGGATGTCACCATCTCGATGTCTGTTCCCTGTATATTTACTGGTACTGTGAGTGGTTGTCCTTGCCTGCGGCAGTTCACCACCAGCTCCTTAGTTTTCCTCGCATTGATCTGGAGGCAGTTCCGATGGCACCAGTCCACAAAGTCCTGGATAAGCCCTCTGTACTCAGCTTCATCTCCATTGGAGATGAGGCCAACGATCGCAGAGTCGTCAGAGAACTTCTGTAGATGGCAGTGTGTTGTGTTGTGTGAGAAGTCCGCAGTATAAAGGGTGAACAGGAAGGGAGCCAAAACCGTTCCCTGGGGGGCCTCCGTGCTACCGATGATCATGTAGGACACACAGTCCCGGGTTCTTACAAACAGTGGCCGGTTTGTGAGGTAGTCCAGGATCCATGATGACAGGTGCTGGTCCACCCCTGCGCACAGCAGCTTGTCCTTCAGGATCATCGGTTGGATGGTGAGACAGTAATACATAACAAATTAATGGTGTTTAAAAAGTCAATACCTACGTGTATTTTGTAGTAAATATATATTAAATCAAATCAGTTTTATGATATTAAAAATTTAAAAACTACCTTAAGCTAGTTTACGTTTTGATGTGAAGCTCTGTTTCCCACTGCTCCATTGGCTGCTGATTGCATTATAGGATACACTGGCTAATGTAGCGACCATCGGTTGTACACTACCTCTCAAAATGTATTTTGAGGGCACTATATATAGTTGATAATATTATCATTTAAGATTTCAAGCAGCACTATAAAATGGCTGATTCACTATATAGGGTACTAAGTAGGGAACGAGGGAACATTTTGAAAACACCAGTGTTATGGCTAGCCTCGCAATAACTTTTGGTTAGCAAGCCACTAAAATTCGTTCTCCACAGTTGTTCATTTTAATGTCTAATTGAATGTATTCTATGGTCCAAATGTCCACATAGTATGACAGAGATTATCCAGCAAAGTGAGTTGAATACTCATAAATAAATAAAATCAGGACTGGAGCGCAGATTCTATTGTGTCCCTTGTCAAAGACTGTCCAGGCAGAAAAGGTTGTTATGTGTTTTTTGTCCGTTATAACAGGAAGTGCCGTGGGAGCATTAATTTACATCCTCATCAGCAATGTAAAAGGCTCATTGCTAGTTGGCACAACCAATTATTAGGTTTAGGGAACAATTACTTTTTCCACATAGGGCCAGGTAGGTTTGGATAGTTTTTTTCCCTTAATAAATGAAATCATCATTTAAAAGCTGCAGACCCGAAAAGGATTAAGCGGAAGAAGATGGATGGATGGATGGATTTTGTATTTACTCAGGCTATCGTCATCCAATATTAAAATCTGTTTGATGATCTGAAAACAACACTGTATCTGTCTAATTGGTTTCACTAAAGTTTATTCTGTTGACACCCTACTTCTTACACACAAGCACTTGCACACACTTTCAGCTGCTCCCTATTTGGGGTTGCCACAGCAGGTCATGGGTCTGCGTGTCTGATTTGGCAAGGATTTTTTACATGAACCCTACCCTGATTCACCTGGGCTTGGGACCGGCACAAGTAGTACACTTGTTTTTTTGTGTCATATAAACATCATTACAAGTGTTTTCTGCCTTTGGCCAGTATGAAGTGAAGGCAGCAACCATTTAGGCTTAAAATAATCAGTCTTCAGCTCTCTACCTCATATGTGTTGGGCCAATATTAAATTAAAGCAAGTTTATCCCTGTTTTGACATTGATTATCTCTCTAAAACAAATTCCTGATATGAGTTAGTCATCTTGTCTTACAGAGAGGTTATAGCAAACACATGGCACCTAATAAGGCTCACAGTTAGAAATATCAAAGACAAGCAGCATGAGGATGCCTTTGGACAATTGTAATTTAACGTCTAACACAGTTCTTCACCCTGCTACTTTTGGCAGACAACACTGACGCCTACCAACGGCATCTGAATTTTGGGATTTTGAGGTTTTGTTTGCAGCTTAGGAACGACTCATTTCCTGGCTGTCATTATACTGATCTTAGCTTGGATGGTTTTCTCAAGCGGAAGAAGCTCTTAGTTCACTACATTAGTAATATTTCATTACTTTGAGTGAAGAAAATGTCTGTTTAGGCCAATGGCAACAATAATTTTGACAATAACTGACAGACTAAGTACAGGGATAGTGGCCAACTTTTAATGGCATTATCATGCATTTTCTGTTCCTTCAGTCTCTCACATTTAAAGTCCTGCTGCAGTATTTCCATCATACATACGTGATTACCCATGCTAATGGTAATGAAGTACTCTTTACTGTCAAAATGCCACAGCAATATAGGTCTTCATAGAACTCAGACATGTATTTGCTAAACTTTCTTTCAAGTGCCCTTTTCTGCTCTTCATCCCAGTATGTTTACATCATCTGTGTGCACTCAATATTTTCCCTCTTACACTGAATGAAAAAAAATGATCAGAGTTGACTTGTACTCTCATCACAGCACCAGAAAGGTACAACATGTGGAGTGAATAAACATGCTCTGAGGTTTTCCAGCAATGGCAGTATTTCTTACTAGTTGTCATTTTATATAGCTTTGTCATTTTTTGCATAATTCCATGGTGCATTGGCTTGGTTTGATTTGATTTAGAACCTCCACTTTCAAGGAAATTGGGCTTACGGTATGAAAGTTCACACTTCTTGCCTCTAGGCAATTGATTTTTTCTGGGCTTGATTTTAGTGCTGTAGCATTACCAGTGCTGAGCATCGGGTTGGGTCACATAGGTCTATAGATACTCCAACCTTGGTACGAGCTCGGAGTGTTTTTTAAATTGCTGAGTTTAGAGGAAAATGTCTTTAATTTAGTGCTGAAACAGTGCATCTGTTCACTGAATTAATTAACAACCTCTCAGCCAGGTATCAAGGTAAAATTTTAAATATTTGCTTACTTGGTGTGAAAATTACAGGAAAAAATAATTTAATTTATTATGTATGTACTGTATATGCAATAAAAAGTTTGTAAGATGCAGTTACACCAAATTTAAATATTATTCTTGTTCCACTAATTATGAGTTGTATAAAGTGCGCTGAAGGCAAAGATAGTTAAACCAAGAGGTGTCTTTCAGAGGAAAAAAGAAAGGATAACTGTCCTTATTCTTTTGTTTTGGTCATTCTTTTGACCTGTTTGTTTGTAGGTTTGTATTTTTAATCTAGTTATTACCTCCACCATGTTATGATCTGGACATTCTGTCCTTGCTTCCTGTTATTTTTGAAATGTTTGCACAGTTCTGTTATCATTAGTTTGTTGGGTTAGCCTCAATTCTTTGTTCAGTTATGTTTTCTCACTGATTTGGTTCATTATGATTATTACTTGCATTGTGTGTCCTCTGTGCTTCTCCCAGTGTCCATTGTCTGCACAGCCCCATCCGTCCTGTTTGTAGCTACACCCCGTTTTCTCCTAATTAGTCCCAGCTATCCTACGTTTAGTGCATTATCGGTTCCCTATATATATGTCAATCTGAGTTTGTGTTGTTGTGGCGTCATTTGTTGGTTTACCCTCTTCATCATCTTCTAGTCCGTCAATCCAGTTTTGTAAGTGTGTTAGCCTTCCACGGCACTCTTTGTTTTAGCCCGCATGCTGCCATTCGTTTGTTCATTTTTGTTTTGTGAATAAATCATTATTGCACTGAGTCCTGCCTGTGCTCTTGGGTCCCACTGTAAAAACTACATCTGCCTTCCAAGCAGATATCTGACACACCAAGGAGATAATATAATCGTGGTGATTCGTCTGTTTGTTTATCTGTCTGTTAGCAGGATTAGGCAAAAATTACTGGACAGATTTTGGTGAAAACTCCGCCAGAGGTAGCCCTTGGGCCAAGGATGAACCCATTAAATTTTGGTGATGATCTGAGAGTTCATACCTTCCCCAAGGACCTTGTTTGTATGTGTATAGCAGGATTATACAAAAACTACTGGATGGATTTGGATGAAATGTTCATCATGTCTAACTACTTAGACCAAGTAGTTAGATGGTCCAGTCGTTTACTTGGCGAGTCACAGCTGAGCCTGACATCCCTGTACACCAGACAGGTACAGAGGATTGCTACCTCCATTTTAAATGATGACTCCCACCCTTGCACTGCCACTTTCAGCTTCTTCCCTCCAGACGGAGGTTTGCTGTCCCTAAAAGTAAAACCCAGCGCTACAAAAACAGCTTTGTTCCTGCTCCTGTTAAAGAGTTGAACAAGATGTAGCAATATATTGCACATAATTTAGTTACCTATTTATTAATTAAATTTTATATTTACTTATTTTTGTAGGTTTTTTATTGGGGTTCTAAATCTTATTGGGTTTTAGACTTTTGAGTTTTTAACCTCTTTGACTAGTCTTTAACTTTTTAATATGACCCTTCTCTCTTATCTCTTTGTCTTATGTCTTGATTGGTGGAGCCTTGAGTACTTTTATCATGTTTACAGTCAGCTACAGTGGGGAAAAAAAGTATTTAGTCAGCCACCAATTGTGCAAGTTCTCCCACTTAAAAGATGAGAGAGGTCTCCAATTTTCATCATAGGTATACCTCAACTATGAGAGACAAAATGAGAAAAAAAAATCCAGAAAATCACATTGAAGGATTTTTTTTTCCACAATATCTTTATTGAACCTTTTTTTTTTTTAACAAACATGATACAAACAATCAAACACTAACACTAAAGTACTACCAAAAAAAAAAAAAAAAAAAAAAAATGCCCTAAAAACACCAACAACCACCAACAAAATCAAGTCTTCAACAATGCTCCTCTGTTTAGTCTAGACAATCCAATATATTAGTATACATATTATGTTCACCAGTTTGGAATTTACAAGGTCCACACACATCATTCACCTTCTTCTTCAAGAGTTATGTTTAAATTTTTTACATAATCAATAAAAGGTCTCCATATATTCTCAAACACAATTTCCTTTGATTTCAGTATATATGTTATTCTTTCTAATGGAAGGTTTGTTAACATCTGTCTTAACCACTGAGTCACATCTGGTCTAT
Source organism: Pholidichthys leucotaenia (assembly GCA_020510985.1). NCBI lineage: Eukaryota > Metazoa > Chordata > Actinopteri > Cichliformes > Pholidichthyidae > Pholidichthys > Pholidichthys leucotaenia. The sequence goes on along the minus strand of CM035836.1, from coordinate 391,832,715 downwards.
GAGTCTTTTTCCATAATAGTGCAATACATTTTTTGGCATTAAGCAAACTGAGGTCTATGAATGTTCTTTCACTTTTATTGAAATTATGCTTTTCTGGGTACAGACCCAACAAAAACAGTTTAGGATTCAATATGATTTGTTTTGAGATTATTTTTTCAATTGTTACCCTCACCTCCTCCCAAAACATTCTTATTAATCTACATTCCCATAAACAATGAAATAGGGTTCCTTTACTTTCCATGCATTTTGTGCATGTATCTGGTATATTTTTGTTATATCTATTTAACTCCTCCGGTGTAACATACATCCGCATTAACCATTTGAAATGTATCAATTTAAGGCGTGCATTTATTGATTTGGTTTGAGCTTCTGTACAAGCCAATTCCCATTGTTCCTCTGAAATTTCAATTTGCAGATCTTCTTTCCAGTAGTTTAATCTTTTCAGTGAATTTTCACTTGAAGATAGTGTCAATGAGTTATAAAACTCTGAAATAATACCCTTTCTTTTACTATCTTTCATCATCATTTTTTCCAAGGATGAATAAATAGGTCGAGTGAGAGCTTTATTTTGATTTGATCGAATAAAGTTTCTAAGTTGAAGATATTTAAAAAAATGTGTTCTATTGAGATTAAATTTGATCCTCAGCTCTTCAAAAGACATTATGTTGTCTGCACATGGCAAATATAAATCCTGAATCTTTTGTATCCCTTTTAAATTCCATACTTTAAATACAGCGTCCGCTCTCCCTGGTTTAAAATATTGATTACCCCATATTGGACTAAATTGTGACAATAACTGTGGTTCTTTTAAATAGTTTTTAGCTTCACACCATATTTTGATCATATGCTTTACAAATGGATTTTTAACTTGTTTTTGTAATTTTTTTGCCGAATCTGAGTATATGAATATGGGAAGAGGTAAAGGTAAATTGTATGATTCCATTTCAGTCCAGTGAGGGAGATCATTTGATGAAAAATAATATGTCATAGACCTCAGTTGTGCCGACCAATAATACAACATAAAATTTGGACATTTCAGACCTCCACGATCAAATGGTAAATATAATAAAGACAAACGTAATCTAGCCCTCCTGTTGTTCCATATAAATTCCACTAACTTTTTTTTTTATTCTTGAGAATAGATCTAAAGGTGGTGATAAGGGAATGTATTGAAATAAATAAAGTATTTTAGGTAAAATATTACTTTTAAGTATATTGATTCTCCCGATCATCGACATTGGTAGTGACATCCATCTCTGAGTTAACTCATTGATATCTGACATTAAGGCTTCATAGTTGACACTGGCGACTGATTCTAGCTTAGGCATAATTTGGATTCCTAAATATTTAAACTGATTTACAACATTGAATTGATTTACCTCAGGGGCTGGGTAATTTCTCTGGGTCTCATTTAGCATTAATATTGAAGATTTAGTTTTATTTATTTTATATCCTGATATTTCCCCAAAATTCTTTATTAAATTCAACAAGGTTGGAATTGATTTTTTTAGATTCGACATAAACAAAATTATATCATCGGCGTACAGGGAGATTTTATGTTCTGTTGGTCCAACTTTAATTCCATATATTTGTGAATGTAAACGTATCGCTATCGCTAAAGGTTCAATTGCCATAGTAAACAGTAAAGGTGAAAGTGGACAGCCTTGTCGACATCCTCTATTGATTTTTATTGGTTTTGAAATATTGTTATTTGTTAGGATTTCTGCTGTAGCATTATTGTATATTATTTGAACCCATTTTATGAAATTATTTCCAAGTCCAAACCTTTGTAGGACTTCAAAAAGAAAGGGCCATTCAACTCTATCAAAGGCCTTTTCGGCGTCCAATGATAGGAGAGCTGTATCCGGTGCTTCTTTATTAAAATAAATAATATTAAATAGTCTTCTTACATTATGGAAGCCTTGTCTACCCTTTATAAAGCCATTCTGATCTCGATTAATAATATTTGGTAAAATTTCTTGTATTCGTCTTGCTAAAATTTTACAGATTATCTTAAGGTCGGCGTTTAATAGGCTTATTGGTCTCATATTTTCACATTTATTAGAGGGCTTACCTGGTTTTGGCAGCAGTATAATTAAGGCATTATTTATGTATGATGGTAAATTATTATTTTGAAATGCTTCTAAAACCATTTCCAAAAAAGGTTTTATTAATTTATTCTTGAATTTTTTATAAAGGTCAACTGGAAGACCATCTGGTCCTGCACTTTTTCCTGATTTCATATTATCAATGGCTAGCCCAACTTCTTCTTGACTAATTTTAGACTCCAATATCTCCCTGTTTTCATTTAGAATACACGGTATAGATAGTTCGTTCAAAAACCCATTTAGTTTTGTTAAATCAGATTCATTTTTGGTATCATATAATTTTTCATAGTAATCTCTAAAGGCTCTATTAATTTCTAAAGGATCTATAACTACCTGTCCTTTACTTATAATACTGGTAATTGGTGTTTTAATTTCCAATTGTTTAATCTGCCATACTAATAATTTTCCTGATTTTTCACCTTGTTCATAAAAAGATTGTTTCAATCTTAGAAGACTCGAGGCAGCTGTATTCGCTGATTTTTTGTCGTATTCAGCTCTCAAAATCAGTAATTCATTCTCCAACCTTGGGTCACTTCCTGCATACACTTTTTCCTGAAGACTTTTTATTTTATGTTCCAATTTAGCTCTCTCCTCTCGAGTCTTCTTAGATTTTGATCCTGTATAACTAATAATATGTCCCCTAATAAAAGCTTTGAAAGCCTCCCACTTTACACATGCTGATGTTTGTGTAGTATTGATGTCAAAGAACTCGTCTATCTGTTTTTCTATATACTTGACAAATTCCTCATCCTGAAGCCATTTATGCTGAAATTGCCATCTACCTGATTCCTTTGTCAATTTTTTATCTACATATATTAGACAACAGGGTGCATGATCAGAAATCACGATGTTATCATAAAAGCAGTTTTGAATCTTGGACCTTAATTCTGTGGAAATCAAAAAATAATCAATACGTGAGAATGTCTTGTAGGTACTGGAATAACAAGAATAGGCTTTAACTTGTGGTTTCATTTCTCTCCATATATCTAACAATCTCAATTCTTTCATAAAATGATTAATAGTCATCCTACATCCAATGTGCGTACAATCCAGTCCTGTTGATCTATCCACACCTGGATTCAATGTACAATTAAAATCCCCTGCTATTATATGTTGCCCTGTAAGTGATGATAAGATGAGAAATAAATTAGCAAAGAACTTCTGATCATCTATATTGGGACCATATAAGTTCACAAGATTTATATTTTCTAATAGCAAAGAACCTTGAATGATTACATATCTTCCAAATTTGTCTCCAATTACATTTTTCACCTGAAAAGGAACTGATTTATGTATGAGAGTCATAACTCCCCTGGCTCGGGATGAAAATGAAGAGGTGAATACACTTCCCTGCCATCTACTCCTAATTCTTTTAACATCCTCCTCTATCAGATGAGTTTCTTGTAAAAACACAATTCTTGAACCCATGTCCTTTATTTTATTCATAACTTGTTTAAGTTTTTTTAAATTTTGTAGACCTCTGCAATTCCATGAAGTTAAATTAAGATTAACACTTTGGTCCATGATCAATAGAGAGTTTGGGATTACCTTGCAGTGTAAACATGCTCATACAGAGAAGCAAAAACATGAGTGGTTGAACATTCATCCTACAAACTACACACAAACAAATTTCCCCTTCCCACACTTGTGGCAAACCCCCCAAAATCAAAAGAAAAATTCTGTCTCCCGATATAGCCATCGACCGTTCCACACCCACGGGGAACAGCCTAAGCCACTCCTTCTTCATCCTCCCAATCACCCTAACTCTACTGCTTTTAATGACGTAACATTAACTCTCCTCTGTAGTTTTCCAACTTAACTCCAAAATTTTTAACAACTTTGTACATCATAGGTTTTTTTTTGTTTGTTTGTTTTGTTTTTGTTTTGTTTTTTTAATATATAATACAATCTATATTTTGTAAACTTACTATTTACTTCAAGTCAGTCAGATGCCTGTGCAAATGCTTAATTATTCTACCTTATATTTTGTTCATGCTTAGCTCCCACCAGTCTCTTCTTCTTCTTTGATCTTCTTGATGAACTCCTGCGCCTCCTCTGGGGTCTTGAAGATGTGGGTTCTGCCCTCATACGTGGTCAGCAGTCTCGCAGGATAGATTACACCATGACGAATCCCAAGGTTGCGCAGCTCCTTACGTATGGGATCAAACTGCTTCCTCAATTGCTGGATTCCTGTGGCCAAATCTGGGTAGAACCGCACCTGCTGGTCCTGGTGTTTAATCTCTCCTTTAGCACGTGCAGCGTTGAAGATCTTCATCCTGTCTCTGTTGCTAAGAAACTTCATAATTAAGGTCCTCGGCGGTCCCTTGTCTCTCCGTGGGCCAATACGATGTGCTTTTTCCAGAACCACTGCTGATTGCAACTCCTCGCTGCCCAGCACCTCCGGAATCCACTTTTCCAGAAAGGAACATACGTCCCGACCTTCTGATTCCTCTGGAAGACCCACCAGCCTCAAATTATTCTGTCTCGACCGAGATTCCAAATCCAAAATATTATCTTCCAGAGATTTATTTTTTTTTTCCAAAGTGCGCACCTTTAATTGAAGACGGGTGACGTCATCTTCAGCACTAGCGAGACGGAGCTCCATCTGCGCCGTTCGTTCTACACAGTCACCCAATTCCTTTCTTATTCCTTCCAACGCTGTCATAATCCCATCAAATCTAGAGGAAAAGTCCGCTCTCATTGAACTCATGGCAGCCATCAGCGCATCTGCGCCATTCCCCGCAGACATCGCACCGCCGCCAGCCTCCTCCGCCATATATGGAGTTTTGTTTGCTGCGTCACAGACCTGAAAGTCCGTTAATTTGGACTGTTTCGGCGGCTCGCTTTTTCCTTTTCCTGGTTTTCCAGCCTTAGGCTTCGCCGACATATCCTCGCCCAAATGCTGGGATACGTTCTGTCCCAAATGAGAGAGTTATTTGCCGATTTTTTTTTCTCCAGGAGCAGAGCAGAGCGAGACACGTCCGTCCTACGTGGCAGCCATAACCGGAAGTCCACATTGAAGGATTTTTAATGAATTAATTAGTAAATTCCTCGGTAAAATAAGTATTTGGTCAATAACAAAAGTTCATTTCAATACTTTGTTATATACCCTCTGTTGGCAATGACAGAGGTCAAACGTTTTCTGTAAGTCTTCACAAGGTTTTCACACACTGTTGCTGGTATTTTGGCCCATTCCTCCATGCAGATCTCCTCTAGAGCAGTGACGTTTTGGGGCTGTCGCTGGGCAACACGGACTTTCAACTCCCTCCAAAGATTTTCTATGGGGTTGAGATCTGGAGACTAGCTAGGCCACTCCAGGACCTTGAAATGCTTCTTACGAAGCCACTCCTTCGTTGCCCGGGCAGTGTGTTTGCGATCATTGTCATGCTGAAAGACCCAGCCACGTTTCATCTTCAATGCCCTTGCTGATGGAAGGAGGTTTTCACTCAAAATCTCATGATACATGGCCCCATTCATTCTTTCCTTTACACGGATCAGTCGTCCTGGTCCCTTTGCAGAAAAACAGCCCCAAAGTATGATGTTTTCACCCCCATGCTTCACAGAACTATGGTGTTCTTTCTCCTCCAAACATGACAAGTTGAGTTTTTACCAAAAAGTTCTATTTTAGTTTCATCTGACCATATGGCATTCTCCCAATCCTCTTCCGGATCATCCAAATGCTCTCTAGCAAACTTCAGACGGGCCTGGACATGTACTGGCTTAAGCAGGGGGACACGTCTGGCACTGCAGGATTTGAGTCCCTGGCGGGATAGTGTGTTACTGATGTAGCCTTTGTTACTTTGGTCCCAGCTCTCTGCAGGTCATTCACTAGGTTCCCCCGTGTGGTTCTGGGATTTTTGCTCACCGTTCTCGTGATCATTTTGACCTCACAGGGTGAGATCTTGCGTGGAGCCCCAGATCGAGGGAGATAATCAGTGGTCTTGTATGTCTTCCATTTTCTAATAATTGCTCTCACAGTTGATTTCTTCACACCAAGCTGCTTACCTATTGCAGATTCAGTCTTCCCAGCCTGGTGCAGGTCTACAATTTTGTTTCTGGTATCCTTTGACAGCTCTTTGGTCTTGGCCATAGTGGAGTTTGGAGTCTGACTGTTTGAGGTTGTGGACAGGTGTCTTTTATACTGATAATGAGTTCAAACAGGTGCCATTAATACAAGTAACGAGTGGAGGACAGAGTAGCCTCTTAAAGAAGAAGTTACAGGTCTGTGAGAGCCAGAAATCTTGCTTGTTTGTAGGTGACCAAATACTTATTTTACCAAGGAATTTACCAATTAATTCATTAAAAATCCTTCAATGTGATTTTCTGGATTTTTTTTTTTCTCATTTTGTCTCTCATAGTTGAGGTATACCTATGATGAAAATTGGAGACCTCTCTCATCTTTTAAGTGGGAGAACTTGCACAATTGGTGGCTGACTAAATACTTTTTTGCCCCACTGTACATGTGTACCTGTGTTTGTGTTCATGTTGAATGTAATTGTGGTTTGTAAATATGGATGTCACCTGACTGCAAAACAAATCTACCTACGGGTACAAATAAAGTAACCTGAACCTGAACCTGAAGGTAGAGCTAGAACATGAGAACCCATAACATGTTGGTGATGATCCAAGAACACATACCTCCACCAAGGCTCTCATCTTCTCACAGTGTGTTAGCAAGAATACTCCAAAACTACTGGATGGATTTGGATGAAATTTTTTACCAGAGGTGGTCCTTGGGCTACAGAGGAACCCATTACATTTTTGGAGGTGATCCATGAGGGACAGAAAGAGCCTTGGCAGAGGTATGCGCTCTCTGAGTGCTTTTCTAGTTAAGGTTTGTAGCTGTCTCTCTTTTTTTTTTTTTTTTTTGGCTATTGCTACAAAGCTTTAAGGTCATTATACCTGCTAATTACTATCAAGCATTTAATAAGAAATTTGTATAATCTTAAAGCAAGAGATGATATTTGTCAGATAACAGCATAACAGAAATCCCCTATAACATATGTGTAGTATTAGTTTTGCATTAGCACTTTAACTAATGCTACTAAGCTTGTTTAGCAAGGTACTGTATATCACATAAACCAGTACACCTGCTCGTGACAGTCACTTGTTGAACCAGAAGGCACTCAGAGAGTGCATACCTATGCAAAAGCTCCCTTTCTCCCTCTCTTCATCCGTTTGTATATTGCCAGATAGGGCCTTGGTGGCGGTACCCACTCATAAATCACTGCCAGAATCTAATGGGATCATCCGTAGCCCAAGGGCCACACCTGGTGAAAATTTCATCCAAATCTGGGAGTTTTTGTGCAGTCGTGCCAACAGACAAACAGACATTGTTTTATTGTGATTGCACATTGCAAGAAGATAGGCCCTTTATGGAGGTATGCACTCATGGTTCCCCTCCAAAATTTAATGGGTTCATCCTTCGGCCAAGGGCCACCCCTGGTGAAAATTTCATCAAAATCCATTGAGTAGTTTTTGCGTAATTCTGCTAACAGAGAAACGGACAATGTCTTGTTACCATTTTAGCAGAGGTAATAATACATTAGCACAGTTTTGCTGCCAGAGATGGTATTTGTTAGATAATTCCATTCAAAAACATCACCTACAAGGTTCTATTGGAGTACGGTATTAGCATTTTTTTTTTTTTTTTTGTACTTATTTTGTACCCGTAGGTAGATTTGTTTTGCAGTCTGGTGACAAGCCACCAGCTGCCGGTCGCTGCGTGCGCAAGCGCCCCGTATCCCTAACCTGCATGTTTTTAGCATGTGGGAGGAAACCGGAGAAATCCTGGAGTAAACCCACGCAACACGGGGAGAACATGCAAACTCCACACAGATCACTGTTGGCCGGGGGCAGGGATCGAACCCACGATCTCATGATCCCTATGATCCCCTGGCCGAGGGTAAAACTGTGCTGCCGCAGTGCTAACCACTGCGCCACCGTGCAGCCCATTTTAGCTAATGCTAAAAACCTTGATGAGCAAAATATATTAGATAAGCCAATGCATGAAGTGTTTATTAAAAATTTGTACAATTTTACTTCAAGAAATTGTATTTTTCAGATAAGTATTATTTAAAAAATTCCCACAAGGTAGTATTGGAGTACTGTACCCCATAATGACAACGTGAAAAAAGTTCGTTTGAGATTTTCGCAAATTTGCTAAAAATATAAAAGCTAAGAAATCACATGTACATAAGTATTCACAGCCTTTGCCATGGAGCTCAAAATTGAGCGCAAGTGCATCCTGTTTCCACTGATCATCCTTGAAATGTTTCTACAGTTTAATTGGAGTCCACCTGTGGTAAATTCAGTTGATTGGACATGATTTGGAAAGGCACACACCTGTCTGCATATATAAGGTCCCACAGTTGACAATGCATGTCAGAGCACAAACCAAGCATCAAGTTAAAGGAACTGTCTGTAGCTCTCCAAGACAGGATTGTCTCAAGGCACAAATCTGGGGGAAGGGTACAGAAAAATTTCTGCTGTTTTGAAGGTCCCAATGAGATCATCATCTGTAAATGGAAGAAGTTCAGAACCACCAGGATTCTTCCTAGAGCTGGCCAGCCGTCTAAACTGAGCGATCGGCGGAGAAGGGCCTTAGTCAGACAGGTGACCAAGAACCCGATGGTCACTCTGTTAGAGCTCCAGTGTTCCTCTGTGGAGAGAGGAGAACCTTCCAGAAGTGACAACCATCTCTGCAGCAATTCACCAATCAGGCCTGTATGGTAGAGTGGCCAGACAGAAGCCACTCCTTAGTAAAAGGCACATGGCAGCCCGCCTGGAGTTTACCAAAAGGCACCTGAAGGACTCTCAGACCATGAGAAACAAAATTCTCTGGTCTGATGAGACAAAGATTGAACTCTTTGGCGTGAATACCAGGCGTCATGTTTGGAGGAAACCAGGCACCACCATCAACAGGCCAATAACATCACTACAGTGAAGTAGGGCTTTGGGTTATGACGATATACAGTGGTGTGAAAAAGTGTTTGCCCCTTCCTGATTTCTTATTTTTTTGTATGTTTGTCACACTTAAATGTTTCAAATCATCAAAGAAATTTAAATATTAGACAAAGATAACGCAAGTAAACACAAAATGCAGTTTTTAAATGAAGGTATTTATGATTAAGGGGAAAAAAAAATCCAAACCTACATGGCCCTGTTTGAAAAGGTGATTGCCCCCTAAACCTAATAACTGGTTGGGCCACCCTGAGCAGCAACAACTGCAATCAATCATTTGCGATAACTGGCAATGAGTCTTTTACAGCACTGTGGAGGAATTTTGGCCCACTTATCTTTGCAGAATTGTTGTAATTCAGCCACATTGGAGGGTTTTCGAGCATGAATCACCTTTTTAAGGTCATGCCACAACATTTCAATCAGATTCAGGTCAGGACTTTGACTAGGCCACTCCAAAGTCTTCATTTTGTTTTTCTTAAGCCATTCAGAGGTGGACGTGGTGGTGTGTTTTGGATCATTGTCCTGCTGCAGAACCCAAGTGCGCTTCAGCTTGAGGTGACGAACACATGGCCGGATATTCTCCTTCAGGATTTTGTGGTAGATAGCAGAATTCATGGTTCCATTTACCACAGCAAGTCTTCCAGGTCCTGAAGCAGCAAAACAACCCCAGACCATCACACTACCACCACCACCATATTTTACTGTTGATATGATGTTCCTTTTCTGAAATGCTGTGTTACTTTTATGCCGATGTAATGGGACACACCTTCCTAAAAGTTCAACTTTTGTCTCGTCAGTCCACAGAGTATTTTCCCAAAAGTCTTGGGGATCATAAAGATATTTTCTGGCAAAACTGAGACGAGCTTTTATGTTCTTTTTTCTTAGCAGTGGTTTTTGTCTTGGAACTCTGCCATGCAGGCCATTTTTGTCCAGTCGCTTTCTTATGGTGGAGTCATGAAGACTGACCTTAACTGAGGCAAGTGAGGCCTGCAGTTCTTTGGATGTTGTTGTGGGGTCTTTTGTGACCTCTTGGATGAGTTGTCACTGCGCTCTTGGGGTAATTTTGGTAAGCCGCCCACTACTGGGAAGGTTCACCACTGTTCCATGTTCTTGTCATTTGTGGATAATGGCTCTCAGTGTGGTTCGCTGGAGTCCCAAAGCTTTAGAAATGGCTAGAAAATTGAACTCAGCTTTCCAAAGATGTGATAAACCACAGTTATGTTTTAACAGGGGGGCAGTCACTTTTTCACACAGGGCCATGTAGGTTCGGATATTTTTTTACCCTTAATAATAAACACCTTCAATTAAAAACTGCATTTTGTGTTTACTTGTGTTATCTTTGTCTAATATTTAAATTTCTTTGATGATTTGAAACATTTAAGTGTGTCAAACATACAAAAAAAGGAGAAATCAGGAAGGGGGCAAACACTTTTTCACACCACTGTAGATCGGTGACACTGTAAAAAACGTCTACCGTTTCCATATAAAACTGTATCGTTTATATCGGGATTTGAAAGACACATACCCATTTCTACTAGTCACTGTTCCGCCTCTTCCCCAGCGGTGTGCCAGGTGCGCCATAGCAACTAATAACAAGCTTGTCACGAGCTGAGCTCTGGAGGTTCCGCCAGACTCAGTGTTGTGGCTTTTTGTCTGTATTTATATATTTGTTGTATTTTGTGCCTTTTGAGTTTCGGTATTCTCATACTGTTTTCTATTTTTCTGTTTATGTTTCAGTTTTGTTAGGCTCATGTTTTGTATCAATTTGTAATTATTTATCCATCTGCGTTTATAAGATAAGATAAGATAAGATAAGCCTTTATTAGTCCCACAACGGGGAAATTCCAGGATTGCAACAGCACAGGGATAGCAACACTCAGAGCAACAATCAGAAGGCAAGAAAAAAACAAGCAAGCAAGAGCAGCTAATATACATATGTACATATTACTATAAAATATATATATATACACACACACACAGACACACAGTGCAGAGCATTGTAGCTGGATGGAATAAATATATGAATATATGAACACACAGTGCAGAGCATTGTAGCTAGATGGAATAAATATGTAAATATATAAACACCCACAGTACGGAGCATTGCAGCTAGGTGGAATAAATATGCAAGTATATAAACACACACAGTGCGGAGCAATGTAGCTAGATGGAATAATATGTAGATATATAAACACACACAGTGCAGAGCATTGTTGCTAGATGGAATGAAACAGCATAACCGTCTACTTAGTTATCCTACATGGTATGATTATGTGCCCATACATATTCTCACCCTCCATAGCGACCGGTATGTTCCTAGTTGTATGCCGGAGGGGACCATTGTGTAAGTCTGTTGCATCTTTTGCATTCAAAAAACTATTAGTTTGTTACGTCTTTTTGCTATCTCTGCGAGCAGCCCTGCTTAGGTTGTGCAGTCTGACAGCCGTTGGTAGGAAGGACCTACGAAACCTCTCGGTTGTGCACCTGGGATGATGTAGTCTGCTGCTAAATGAGCTCCTCAGTGCATTCAGTATGTCCTGCATAGGGTGGAACTCGGACTCCAGCAGAGATGACAGTTTAGCCACCGTCCTTCTCTCTCCTATCTCCTCCATCGGATCAAGGCGCTGCCCCAGGACAGAGCTAGCTTTCTTAATCAGTTTGTTCAGTCTCTTCCTATCGGCTGCAGTAATGCCACTGCCCCAGCAGACCACTCCAAAAGTGATGGCTGATGCCACCACCGTGTCATAGAATGACTTCAGCAGCGCCCCTTGTACACCAAAAGACCTGAGTCTCCTCAGCAGGAACAGCCTGCGCTGTCCCTTCTTGTAGAGTGCATCAGTATTGTGTGACCAGTCTAGTTTATTGTTCAGATGAACACCCAGGTACTTATAGGATGTCACCATCTCGATGTCTGTTCCCTGTATATTTACTGGTACTGTGAGGGGCTGCCCATGCCTGCGGCAGTCCACCACCAGCTCCTTAGTTTTCCTCGCGTTGATCTGGAGGCAGTTCCGATGGCACCAGTCCACGAAGTCCTGGATAAGCCCTCTGTACTCAGCTTCATCTCCATTGGAGATGAGGCCAACGATCGCAGAGTCATCAGAGAACTTCTGTAGATGGCAGTGTGTTGTGTTGTGTGAGAAGTCCGCAGTATAAAGAGTGAACAGGAAGGGAGCCAGCACCGTTCCCTGGGGGGCCCCCGTGCTACTGATGATCGTGTCGGACACACAGTCCCGGGTTCTCACAAACTGAGGCCGGTTCGTGAGGTAGTCCAGGATCCATGATGACAGGTGCTGGTCCACCCCTGCGCGCAGCAGCTTGTCCTTCAGGATCATCGGTTGGATGGTGTTGAAAGCACTGGAGAAGTCAAAGAACATGATCCTCACCATATTCCCGGGCTTCTCCAGGTGGGACAGAGAACGGTGAAGGAGGAAGATCACCGCATCCTCCACCCCAATGCCATGCTGGTAGGCGAACAGGAGTGGATCCATCGCTGGTTCCACCAGGGGGCGGAGGTGAGCAAGGAGCAGTCTCTCCAGGGTCTTCATCAAGTGGGACGTCAAGGCCACCGGTCTGTAGCTGTTCAGGTCTTTGGGGTGGGAAGTTTTTGGTACAGGTACCACACAAGATGTTTTCCACAGCTGTGGTACCCTCCCCAGTTTCAGGCTCATGTTGAAGATATACGTCACAATCCCACACAGCTGGTCTGCACAGGACTTGAGGAGCTTTGCGCTGATGCCGTCCAGTCCCGGCGCCTTCCTCGCCTTGATCTTCCTCAGCTCCGTCCTCACCTGGGTCCTGGTCAGGGTCAGGATGGGGGGCTGTGTGTTGGGAGTGGGGGGGTGTTGGTGGAGTGGGGAGTGGGCAGCAGGACTTGATTTCTTTAGAGGCAGCAGTGGTTGTTGTGCAGTCAGGGGGGAGGGCGGTTGGTGGTTATTGATATTTTATTCCTTGTACTTCGGACTGTTTTGTTGTTTCTTTGGGTTGACAGCTGTCAAGTAGCGTTTCCGGATAGTGCTCCATGTGGGCGTTGCCCTGTCAGCTGTCAGCTCTCTCCGCTCTCCTCTCACTTCTTTGCAGCCAATCCTAATCATCTATCATTGTTACCTTTTGCCCGCTCATGTGACCCCACATCTGTCATTACTTGAGTTATTTGTTTTGACCTATTTAAGGACTGCCTTTTCATTTCTTTCTTGCGGCAGTCTTTATGAAATTTCTCTTCCTTCTCGCCACCAGAGCCCTAATCCTGCTCTGGTGAGTTTGCTTGAAGTTCATTCCAGCCTGTAAGTTTTCTTCTGTGCCTGTTTTTGGATTTTGTGTTTGTGCACTTTTTGGAACTTTGCGTTTTTGTTATTAAATTTCCACAAACTGAAGTTGGCGCGTGGGTCTGTCTTTCTCTGCCCTGAGAGGCAAATCATGACAAAGCTAATGTTTTGCCGCTACTTCTGTGGAGCCACTATTTCTGTGTGAGGGACGGGTTTTTTTTTCCCCCACCGTGCTGCATCGGCGAGGATAGTCCTCTAACCTCTTTTTAATTGGAGGTAAGTAATGTTAACACCATCTCTCTCTAATTATAAAACGACAAATGCTAAATGACGATGCCATCTTGTCGCTAATAGGAAACATTATAGTGTATCAGACCATCGTTCTGGTTTAAATCATTGCCGAGTTTCTTAATTTTGTCTAAAAAAATATTACTAAAGCTGCAAAAGTGCATGACAGTGGCTGCATACACACAACATAAATTATAAATAAATTAAAACGTGTCGGAGGAATAAACTGGCTCTTAATATATCTTGATTTCTAATAATTTTTAATTAGGCAAGTAGCAATATTAAATTAAGTTGAAATCATCTCAAATGCACATTAAAAAACAATTTTATAACAACACTGCAAAATTAAGAGGGGAAAATGCATAAAATTAATGACAGATGAATTTGTACAGTTGATTTTTTCCGTATGCAAAATGTAGAAAGAGATGGTCCTTTTTATTGGTTAGCATATATAAACTAGAATTTACAGAAAATGTATCTCGTGATATACGTATGTCGTTATCATCAAATAAGATTACTTATATTGTGATATGAAATTTTGGTCATATCGCACAGCCCTACAGTGAAGCATGGTGGTGGCAGCATCATGCTGTGGGGATGTTTTTCAGCGGCAGGAACTGGGAGACTAGTCAGCATAGAGGGAAAGATGAATGCAGCAATGTACAGAGACATCCTGGATGAAAACCTGCTCCAGAGCGCTCTTGACCTCAGAATGGGGCGACGGTTCATCTTTCAGCAGGACTATGACCCTAAGCACACAGTCAAGATATCAAAGAAGTGGGTTCAGGACAACTCTGTGAATGTCCTTGAGTGGCCCAGCCAGAGCCCAGACTTGAATCCAATTGAACATCTCTGGAGAGATCTGAAAATGGCTGTGCACCGATGGTTCCCATTCAACCTGATGGAGCTTGAGAGGTGCTGCAAAGAGGAATGGGCAAAACTGCCCAAAGATAGGTGTGCCAAGCTTATGGCATCATATTCAAAAAGCCTTGAGGCTGTAATTGCTGCCAAAGGTGCATCAACAAAGTATTGAGCAAAGGCTGTGAATACTTATGTATACGTGATTTCTTTGTTTTTTATTTTTAATAAATTTGCAAAAATCTCAAAACTTTTTTCATGTTGTCATTATGGTATTATGTGTAGAATTTTGAGGAAAAAATTAATTTATTCCATTTCGGAATAAGGCTGTAACATAACAAAATGTGGAAAAAGTGAAGCACTGTGAATACTTTCTGGATGCACTGTTTGTGTAGCATTAGCACATTAAACTAATGCTACAAAGCTTGGTTTGTGAAATGTATTTATATTTTTATTGTGTATTTTTAGTCTGGTTTGTAAACTGTATAAATGTTTTTAATATTTTATGTGTACAAGGTGTACAGCACTTTGCTCAGCTGTGGTTGTTTTAAATGTGCTATAGAAATAAATTCTGACTTGACTATCATGTCGGCCAATATAACTGCTATTTACCACCAGGTGTATTTGATATCGGCTTCACTTGGCTTCATATTTCAGCCCAGGAGTTTGTCACTTACTTGGATGTTTTGACTAAAAGTACATATTGTAATACTACACATGATATGCAAAGCATGAAAAAAATCAGTGCATTACTCTGCATGTGCTGGAGCCTTTTTTTCTCCTCCAGTGTTTAGGGTGTTGAATATACAAAAGCTCCTGAAGGTTGATATTTTCTTCAGTTTCAGTTTCTTTTTTTAAATTTTCTCTTTATTGACATTCATTGAAATACAGATTTAAACCTTCGTTTCATTTAATAACTAGAAAAGCACTCATAGAGCGCATACCTCCGCCAAGGCTCCTTCCGTTTCTCATGGATCACCTCCAAAATGTAATGGATTTGTGTGTAGGCCTATAGCCACTTGTGGTGAAAATGGCATCAAAGTCTGTCCATCAGTTTTGGAGTATTGTTGCTAACACACTGTGAGAAGATAAGAGCCTTGGCTGAGGTATGCATTCTCAGATCATCACCAAAATATAATAGGTTCCTCTCTACCCCAAGAACCACCTCTGGTGAAAATTTCATCCAAATCCATTCAGTAGTTTTTGTGTAATCCTGCTGCACAAATACAAACAAAGCCCTTGGTGGAGGTATGCACTCTCAGATCATCACCAAAATCTAATCATCTGTTCCCCGTTCCATTACACACCTTTCCTGAAAATTTCATGAAAATCGGTCCATAACTTTTTGAGTTATCTTGCTAACAAACAAACAGACAGACAGACAAACCAACGCTGATGAAAACATAACCTCCTTGGCGGAGGTAATTACATCTGAATGTCCTTTTTTGTTAGAGGGTGAAAAAAGAAATAAGAAGAAAAAAAAGGGGGGAGTCAACATGAACATCTGCATATAGGGAGTGGTTGTTAATGTACAAACACTTGTATATATATAAACAAATAGTCTGCTATATCAATTTTCCAAAGTGAAAGTCCGGCCTGAGTGGTGTTACATATTTAGTCCATTTTTCCCATCGTGACATAAACAAATCTTTTTTGTAGTTGACACAAGCAGTTATTTTCTCCATCTTATAAATGTCCATTGTAATGTCCATCCACATACCGAGAGATGGGCTCTCCTGTGAAAGCCATTTTTTGGTAATTGCCTTTCTGCTTGCAGTCAGTAGAATACACAGTAAATATTTGTCCCTCTTTGACCACTCTGGGCATAAGTCCGAAGAATAGAGTTTTGCTTTCCAGAGGTAGATGACATCCAAAAATATCTTGTATAGCTTTATGAATTTCCTTCCAATAATTTTGAATAACATGGCAGAGCCAAAATATATGATAATGATTTGCATTTGCACTACCACATTTTCGCCAACAAGTTGGGGAGTTACCTTTGTACTGAGCCTTCTGGGAAGGTGAGATGAAGTATCTAATTAGGCTTTTCCAGCCAAACTCCCTCCAGCTCTGTGAACTGCTGCATTTCCATTGATATGACCATATTAATGTCCATTCCTCTTCAGATATTTCTATTCCTCCTTCTGTTTCCCATTTTATTTTAATATACAGGGTTGAGTAGCTTTTCATGTTTATAAGACCTTTATATAGACCTGAGATTAAGCTTTTATCTTTATTTGAATTATATGCCCTTTTAAACAAGTTTAGCAATGGTTTACATGATTCTGCTATACATTTTAACTTGTTATTGACAAAATGTCTCATCTGCAAGTAGCGATAAAAATCTTGTGACTCCAACTGATACTTCCTTTTAAGTGTTTCGAAGCTAAGTAGTGCATCATCTTTCATTATCTTACATAAGGCTGTTATCTCTCTATTTGCCCAAACTTTAAATCTTGTCTGACTTATTTGGAGTGAAATGTGAATCATATGCGCACCACTTTAAAATTACTATGTTCTCTTTTAAATTATATTTTGATACTACTCTTGTCCAAATTTTAAGAGTCCACTTAACCCATGGGTTTTCTGTGTTCTTGATAATGTCCTGTAGGTTACCGTCAGCTATAGTCACTTGTATAGGAGTAGGGGTCATTCCCTCTTCCATACTCTTCCACTGGGCTTTATATGATGGGTTACACCAGCAAATTATGGGTCTAAGTTGTGCTGCCCAATAATAGTCCCTCAGGGAAGGAAGGCCCCACCCCCTTTTTGTTTTGACAATTGTAGGGTTTTAAATCAGATTCTCGGTTTCTTACCTTGCCGTATCAAATCAAATCAAATCAAATCAACCTTTATTGTCATATTGCTGTACATACAACTGTAGTGCAGGCAAGATGAAATTGCGTTTCTCTCGGCATCCATATAAGTAAAAGAACATGATTTAAGACACACTCACACATATCCTCACCCCCCACCCCACCACATCCATTCACACATCCCTGAGACATACTTGAAAAACTAACCAGAACTATAATATACAAATAATATACATAATGTCCATAAGTGCAGTAGTATGTATGAGAGATTCTGGATCAACTGTTCAGCATCTTAACAGCTTGTGGAAGGAAGCTGTTAATCAGTCTGGTGGTTCTGCCGCTGATGCTCCGGAATCGTTTGCCAGATGGCAGAAGTTCAAAGTGTTTATGCAGAGGGTGAGAACGGTCCTTGACAATGTTCAGTGCCCTGCTCCTGCAACAGTTCTGAAAAAGTTCTTGGACAGAGGGGAGGGAGACTCCAATTACCCTCTCAGCTCCCTTAACTATTCTCTGCAGGGCTTTTTTTGTCTGACATACTGCAGCTGGAGTACCATGTAGCAATGCAGTACGTCAGAACACTCTCCACCACACCTCTGTAGAAGGTCCTGAGGATGCAGATGGGGAGAGAGGCCTGTTTGAGTTTCCTCAAGAAGTGCAGTCTCTGTTGGGCCTGCTTCCTGATCCCCAAGGAATTCTTGCTCCAGATCAGGTCCTGCGAGATCTGCACTCCGAGGAACTTGATGTTCTCCACTCTCTCCACTAAATGGCCGCCGATGCTGAGGGGGACGTGTTCAGGCTGTGACCGCCGGAAGTCGATAATCATCTCCTTCGTTTTGTCCACGTTGAGCACCAGATTGTTCTCCCTGCACCAGCCCTCCAGGTCTCTCACTTCTTCCCTGTAGATTGATTCCTCATCCCTCTGAATAAGTCCCACCACCGTGGTGTCATCTGCAAACTTAATAATCTGGTTCCCCTCGTGTCTGGATACACAGTCATGTGTTAGAAGTGTAAACAACAGTGGACTGAGTACGCAGCCTTGAGGGGATCCGGTGCTCAGCGTGACAGAGTTGGAGATGTTGTTTCCAACCCGGACAGGCTGAGGTCTCTCAGTCAGGAAATCCAGGATCCAGAGACATGTGGCGGTGTTCAGACCAAGAAGGAATAATTTCTCCATCAGTCTCTGGGGAATAATGGTGTTGAATGCTGAACTGAAATCAATGTACAGGAGTCTGGCGTAAGTGTCTTTCTGATCCAGGTGGGTGATGACAGAGTGCAGGGTGGTGACTATAGCATCCTCCGTGGAGCGGTTTGAACGATATGCAAACTGGAGCGGGTCATGTGATGCAGGGAGGCAGGCTGTAATGTGTGGTTTGACAAGCCGTTCAAAGCACTTCATCACAATTGGTGTCAGTGCAACAGGACGATAGTCATTCAGATAGTACACAACTGGTTTCTTTGCCACCAGTACTATGATAGAGGTCTTGAAGCATCTGGGAATGATGGCCTGACTCAGGGAGATGTTATAAATGTCAGACAGTACATCCGCCAACTCGCTCGCGCAGTCTCGGAACACACGTCCCGGGATGTTGTCCGGACCTGCAGCTTTACATGGGTTGACCCTGATTCGGGTCCTCCATGTGTCCGCTGTGTTGATGGTGAAAGCTGGTCCGACCGATGGTGGGGATGGGCCAGCCCTCCCTCTGATTGTCGGGTTTGATGCTTCAAAACGTGCAAAGTCTGGAAGCGAAGCGTCGTCATCATCAACCCCCTGCCTAGACTTATAGCCCGTCAGTGTCCGAACTCCCTGCCACATCTGCTTGGTGTTCCTAGTGTCACAGAGGTGTCCCTGGATTTTCTCCGCATAGGCGTGCTTCGCCATCTTAATTCCCTTTGAGAGCGCAGACCTGGCTGAGTGGAGGGCGATCTTGTCCTTCACTCTGAAGGCTGCATCTCTGGCTGTGAGCAGCGAGCGCACCTCTGCGGTCATCCAGGGCTTATGGTTTCCCCGTACAGTGATGGACTTCACTGTAGTGACATCCTCTGTGCACTTCGCGATGTAGCTGGTGACCGTTTCAGCATACTCCTCCACATCTGTCTTGTCTTCCCGGGAGGCTACTATTTTGAAGACCTCCTAGTCTGTGTGCAGAAAACAGTCTTTCAGTGCAGAGGTTGCACTCTCTGGCCAAATCCTGATTTGTTTCACTACTGGCCTGCTGCGCTTCAGTAGAGGTTTGTAGGCAGGCACCAGCATCACGGATATGTGGTCAGAAAGGCCAAGGTGGGGGCGGGGTATTGCCTTATATGCATCTGTGTTTGTGTACACTAAGTCCAACATATTCTCTCCTCTGGTCTTAAAGTCTACACATTGTTTAAACTTGGGGAGCACAGTCTTTAAGCTGGTGTGGTTAAAATCCCCTGCAACCACCACAAAACTGTCCGGGTGTGAAGTTTGGATTTCACTAATAGCATTGTGCAGTTCCCCGAGTGCCTCCTTAGCATTAGCGTTAGCGTTAGCGCTCGGTGCTATGTAAACAGCAGCTACAAACACGTTGCTGAATTCCCTCGGCAGATAATATGGCCGACAATTTACAATAAGGAACTCCGCCAACGGAGAGCAGTGTTTAGATACTAATGTGGTGTTAACGCACCAGTTCTTGTTAACATAGATGCACAGCCCCCCCCCCCCCGGCTCTTACCGGAGCTCGCCGTTTCTCTGTCTGCCCGGAACGCCGTCGTACCTTCCAGTTGAATGGCCTCGTCAGGGATGCTGTCGTGGAGCCATGTCTCCCTGAACGCAAGCACACAGCAGTCCCTCCACTCTCTCCGGTTTTCTCTCAGCAGACGCAGCTTGTCCAGCTTATTTTAATACTATTATACCACATATTCTGATTAGGAAACTGGTTCACCTTGGTCTTCACACACAGCCCTGCTCCTGGATTATGGACTTTCTCTCAAACCGTCCCCAAACTGTTAGACTTAGCCCTCACCTTTCCTCTACTATTACTCTCAGCAGGGCTGTGTGCTGAGCCCACTTTTGTATTGTTTGTACACCTCTGATTGCACATCTATTCATTCGTCCAACCACATCATTAAGTTTGCAGATGACACAACTGTGGTGGGACTCATCTCAGGGGAGGATGAGTCCGCCTACCGTGATGAGGTTCAAAATCTGTCTCTGTGGTGCTCTGCAAACAATCTGATTTTAAAAACAAAGAAAACTAAAGAATTCATATTGGACTTCAGGAAACGCAGAGCTGACCCATCCCCCATTTTTATCAATGGTGACTGTGTGGAAATAGTGCACAGCTATAAATTTCTTGGTATACATATCACAGACACCCTTTCTTGGACCACAAATACCACAGCTATTGTTAAGAAGGCCCGGCAACATATCCATTTCCTCAGGATTTTAATAAGAAACAACCTTTGTAAGAGGCTGCTGATGACCTTTTACCGCTCTGCTGTTGAAAGCATCTTGACATACTGCATCACGTCTTGGTATGCAGGCTGCTCTGTTGCGGACAAAACAGCACTACAGAGAGTTGTAAGAACTACGGAAAAAGTCATTGGCTGCCCTCTTCCATCAATCCAGGACATTGTTAACACCCGTTATCATACAAGAGCCAGGACCATCAGTACAGACATTTCTCACCCCGGTCATCATCTTTTTACTCTTTTAGATTAGATTAGATTAGATTCAACTTTATTGTCATTACACATGTATGAATACAAGGTAACGAAACACAGTTTAGCATCCAATCAGAAGTGCAAAGGACAGCAGTGCAGTATATACAGTAATTGACAGTATGTGCAATTTAAGCAAATATATGCAAATATATGCAGCAGTGCAGAAAGTTAAGAGTACCGTTATGTGCAAATAATGTACATCTTCTAATAATGTCCTTCTTCTTCCGGCATTCAGAGAGAGCAGACACTTTTCTCCCTCCTCTCCCTCCTAATCCTACTCCCTTCTGATCCCAGCTTGCAATGTTGCGTTTTTGTCTGTGTTTTTTGTCGCTCTTCTTCTGGCTGAATCTTAATCCAAATGGAAATTATGGATCTGGAAAGCGGCTTAAATGCGATTGACACCACTTTAAAAGAAGATCGGGTCAGGGGGAACCCAAGGGGGAGACTCATGGACATTGGGAACTCATGTGTCTGTATGATTCGACTGGAGATGCAGAAGACATCTATTGGCTATGATCACAGGACTTCTACTTTGGCTTTGGAGTTTCCTGATGTATCAGAAATTGAGGAAGGTGGGAGAGCTGTTCAAATGCGGACCCAGGCAAAGCTCCTTCATCAAATTCGACCAGTTGGGGAGTGCACACATAGCGGCATGGTGAACTGAATGGTAACTGATTCAGATGGTGGAATACATCTCAAGTCGCTAGTGCTCTCCAGGGAATGTTTTTAAGCCTGTATATGGAAATTATGAAGCACAGAATCGCTTGAGAGAGGAAAATTCCATGCTCTGAGTGCACTGTGCAGATTTGACCTTGTTGCCATGTTTACATTCCTCCTGGATGAAGATAAGGTAGAAGAGGCGGCTGGCTTCTAACCCAAACAATCGACAAACAATTGCTGTTGTTTCAGCAGACTGAGCTCTTCAAGGACAGCGTTACCATGTGTCTAGAACTCTGCCATCTGCATGCACGAGGAGAGATAGACTCTGGACATGCTTACAGAACACATGACTATAACATCCATCCGTTGCCAGGGGGTGCCCTCTGCTGTTCACTAGCAACTGACACACCCACACTGCATCATACTGATCATATGCTGACTACACACACTGTCTCTCTCGCTGCTTTGTTATTGTGTGATCTATATTGTCTGCTAATTGTGCATTGGAGAGTTTTTTTTCTTGTAATCACAATTTTGGTCATAAAATGAGCTTTATTTTGATTAACAATGCTTTTTTCTCTCTGCCCATTGTGTCACTTCCCTTTCCCCTCATTCCCTTCTTTACCCTCTACTGCTGACAGGCGCCTCCATGGCTGCCACGTCATTGAGATGCGCTTATTTAGCGCGCCCAATGTCAAGTCAAATTCCTCGTATGTTTATGTTTTTTATGTAAACATGCTTGGCAATAAAGCTTTCTGATTCTGATTCTGATTCTGAATAAGTTAGGTGGGCAGTTATGTACAGGTGAGGATGGTAAGAGATGATGGTAAGAGAGTCAGCGGGCAACTAAGTTCAATAACGTGACAGCTGTTGGAAAGAAACTGTTCCTAAACCTGCTGGTTCTAGTCCGAAGGCTTCTGAAACGCCTTCCGGAGGGGAGAAGCTGGAACAGTCCATGAGCAGGATGGTTGGAGTCCCTAAGAATGCTGCGTGCCCGGCGCAGACATCTTTTCCTGTAGACGTCCTCTATAACTGGAAGTGGAGTTCCTGTGATGCATTGGGCGGTTTTCACCACCCGCTGCAGCGCCTTACGGTCAGCGACAGAGCAGCTCCCATACCAGACTGTGACACAGTTGGTCAGGGTGCTCTCTATCACGCAGCGGTACAAGTTGCCCAGGATGTCAGTTGACAGATGGTTCTTCTTCAGTGTCCTCAAGAAGAAGAGGGCGCTGATGGGCCTTCTTGATCAGGCTGGTGGTGTTAACTGACCAGGACAGGTCCTCCGAGATGTGGGTCCCCAAGAATTTGAAGCTGGGGACACGTTCAACAGCTATGCCGTTGATATGGATGGGGTCATGTGTCTCTCCCCTCTCCTTCCTGTAGTCCACTATGAGCTCCTTGGTTTTGCTGGTGTTAAGGAGCAGGTTATTGTCAGCGCACCAAGTAGCCAAGTGCTCAACCTCTGCCCTGTAATCTGACTCATCATTGTCCCTGATGAGTCCGATCACCATGGTGTCATCTGCGAACTTTATGATGGAATTGGATCCATACATAGGCCTGCAGTCATGGGTGAAGAGGGAGTAGAGGAATGGGCTGAGCACACAGCCCTGTGGTACACCAGTGTTGAGTGTGATGATGGAAGAACGGTTGGGGCCTGACCTAACATGCTGGGGTCTGTTGGTCAGAAAATCCATGATCCAGTTGCAGGTGGAGGTACTGATTCCTAGGTCCCCAAGTTTAGTGATCAACTTGGAAGGGATAACTGTGTTGAATGCTGAGCTGAAGTCAACAAACAGCATTCTTGCGTAGGTGTTCTTGTCATCCAGATGTGAGAGTACACAGTGCAGCGCTGTAGAAACTGCATCCTCTGTACTCCTGTTGCTCCGGTAGGCAAACTGGTGAGGGTCCAGTGTAGGGGGCAGGCATTTTTTGAGCTGTGCCAAGACCAGTTGCTCAAAGCACTTCATGACTATGGGCGTCAGTGCCACAGGGCGATAGTCATTTAGACATGATAGTGTTGAATGTTTCGGCACTGGTACTATAGAAGTGGTCTTGAAGCACGCTGGTACCACCGCCTGGGCCAGGGACAGGTTGAAGATGTCCGTGAAGACCCCTGCCAGCTGCTCAGCGCATGCCCTCAGCACACACCCAGGAATGCCGTCAGGGCCAGCAGCCTTACGTACGTTGATATGACTCAGTGCGTTACGGACGTCGGTGTGGGTGAGTGTGAGGTGGTGGAGGTCGTCAGAGGGTGGGAAATTGATATTCGTTTTGTTTCGTTTGTCCATGTCAAAACGAGCATAGAAGTCATTTAGCTCATTGAGAAAGGACACAGTCATGGCTATAGGTATGGAGTTGCTGGGCTTATAATCAGAGATAGCTTGAATACTCTGCCACATGCGTCGGGGGTCAGAGTCCACAAAGTGTTCCTCCACCTTCAGCTTGTAGCTGTGCTTAGCCTCCTTGATGCCCCTCTTCAGATCTGCCCTGGATGAACTGTAGGCCTGTGCGTCACCAGATCTAAAGGCATTGTTACGTGCCTTTAGCAGAAGCCGCACTTCTCTGTTCATCCACGGCTTCTGATTTGGGTACGTGGTGATCTCTCTTTCCATGGTGACACTGTCAGTAGTGGTGTTGATATGGTCCAGGACTGAGTGGGTGTAAGAGTCGATGTTTATGTGGGAGCCACAGGTAGCCTGAAAGGTGAACATACTCCAGTCTGTGTTCCTAAACTTTTCCTGGAGTACAGAGTCAACCCCCTCTGGCCACACTTTGATGGTCCTCACTGATGGCTTCACCCGGTTGATGAGCGGTACATACTTGGGGGTAAGGAACAAAGACAAGTGATCAGACTGACCTAGGTGGGGGAGGGGAGTTGCTGTGTAGGTTCCCACAATATTGGTGTAAACGTGGTCCAATGTTTTGTCCCCTCTTGTGTGACAGGAGACATGCTGGTAGAATTTAGGAAGCACTGTCTTGAGGTTAGAGTGGTTAAAATCACCCGCCACAATAAATGCTGCCTCTGGGTGTGCAGTTTGTTGTTTGCTAATAGCTGCATGTAGTTCTTTCATAGCAAGCTTAGCATTAACATCCGGAGAGATATAAGCAGCTGTTATGATGGTACAAGTGAACTCGCGTGGCAGATAGAAAGGTCTACATTTAACCATGAGAAACTCCAGGTTAGCTGAGCAGTGTCTTCCAACAGTAACAGAGTTCGTGCACCAAGCCTTGTTAATATAAATGCACTTTTGCCCTCAGGGAGGCGATATAGGTCAATTAAATCGCACTCCACTAGATTTATTAACAGTTTCTTTCCAAAAGCCATTCACTTTTTAAATCACCAATGCATATCATAGTCACTAGTACATTATATCTGGCAGGGAAAGAAATTTTTTATCTTTATTCTTAAATGTGTCTTTCGAATACATTCTGTTAACTTGACACAAAGATGACTGCACTTTTTTTTCACTTTTCAAGCTCTTTTTAATGCTGATATGTTATGTTCTGTGTGTTTTGCCATGGTTGTTGTTGATGTGTATGGATTGAGTGTTGTTTGTAGTTTTTTCTGTGTGGGAGGGGGCATGTGCAGTTTCGTTGTGTTTTTTATGCAATGACAATAAAGGCTCTATCTATCTATCTTGTTGTCGAGGGAGCGGACGTTAGAGAGAAGGAGCGACGGTACTGCTGGTCTGGAGGGGTTAGCCTTTAGCCTAGCATGAATCCCGGCCCTTTTTCCACGCTTTTGCTTGCGTTCCCTTCGCTTATGCTTCCTCCTCTCCTGTGTAGCCTCCAGCAGGGACTCCGCCAGAATTCCATGCTGGCGTAGAATGTCCAAGTCACAACCGAGCGCCGCGATTCTTGCAGCGTGCAGTACCTTGACGTTTAATAAGGTCTCACTGTTGTAAGTTTTACAGAATGTACGTCTGGGATGATCAAACTTTTCCTCCGGCTCTTTGTCTCTGAGGTAAACGCGATCGGCATCATGGCGAGCAGAATACATTATTCCAGGGACATGCTGCTGCATTTAAACACGGTTGATGCAGCGTCTGTGATTGAGCCTAAGCCGCAACTGCCGGACTTTATTTTGAGAGACGGACACAGCGGTGAAAAGAGAGATGGGAGAGACAGGAGAAGAAAATGCGGAAAGCGTGGAGGCATGAAATTGCACCTGAGAAGACGTCAGTTTGGTAACATTCCTCTTCCTTCTATGATTTTTGGGAACGTACAATCTCTGAGGAACAAGGTGGATGAAATTCAAGGGAATGTACGCTACCAGAAGGACTTTAAGAACTGCTGTGTCATGGCTTATACGGAGTCTTGGCTTACTGCGCATGACCGGGATGCAGACCTGTGGATTGACGGCTTTGGAGCCCCACTGCGCTCGGATCGGCAGGAAGAGGTAACGGGGAAACGTCAGGGGGGCGGCGTATGTTTATACATTAATAAGCAGTACTGCACATCTGTCACGGTCAGAGAGCGCATCTGTACACCCGATGTGGAGCTGCTGTCTGTGTCACTATGCCCCTTTTATTTGCCTCACGAGTTCCCCCAGCTTTTCATCACAACTGTGTACATTCACCCGAGGGCAGATGCTGACTCTGCCTCCAGCACCGTCTTTGATGTGGTCCAGCGGCTGCAATCAATTTCTCCAGAGGCACCAAACTTCATTCTTGGGGATTTTAACCATGTTTCTTTAAAGAAGACACTTAAAAACTTTTATCAGTATGTCTCCTGCCCAACCAGGTGAAAAAAGACATTGGACCTGTGCTATGGATCCATAGAGAGGGCCTATAAATCACTCCCCCTTCCTCCTGTAGGATCCTCAGATCACAACTGTGTACATTTGCTGCCCACATATAAAACTGCTCTCAGAAGAGGCAAAGTGGAGACGAGAGACATTGATGTGTGGACAGAGGATTCAGTGCACAGCCTCCAGGAATGCTTTAACTGTACAGACTGGGAGATGTTCACACTGGCCTGCGGGGATGATTTGGACTCTTTGGTGGACGTCACATGCTCATACATGGCTTTCTGTAAAAATAAGATCGTTCCAGGTAAACGTGTCAAAATATATCCCAACAACAAGCCATGGGTTACAAAATCAGTTAAATCCTGCTTACAGAGGAAAGCACTTGCCTTTCAACAGGGGTCTGTTTCTGAGCTACAGGTTGCCACAAAAGAGCTGAAGTCCGAAATTTTAAGAGCAAAACAGAATGATAAATCAGAATTGGAAAGCAAGATGGCAACAAAAAAACTTGGTTCAGCCTGGGCCAGTATGAAAACTATTGCAGGCCTTCAGAGCACAGAACGCAGCAATCGTGTGTTTTTAGATGGTTTTAATTCAGACACAGAGCTGGCTAATGCCCTTAATTGTTTTTATGGTCGTTTTGACTCCTTTGATTTTAGCACAGAAACCCAAGATTTGAAACAGAAACTCAAAGACAATCAGCACTTTAATATTGAGGTGCAGGATGTTAAAAGGGAGTTCTGCGCTGTAAAAGTGAACAAAAGTCAGGGCCCTGATAATATATGTGGGCGCTTGGTAAAGTCCTGTGCACATGAACTGAGTCCTATATTTCATTACATTTTCAATAAGTCCTTACAGACACAACATGTGCCTAAGATCTGGAAAGAAGCTGTGGTTGTTCCCGTTCCAAAATCCAGCTGTCCTAAAACGGTAAACGGCTTTAGACCAGTTGCTTTGACTTCAATTTTAATGAAAATTTTTGAAAAACTGGTCAGATGTGAGGTCCTAAAGCAGACTGAGCATGCATTGGATCCTCTGCAGTTTGCCTATAGGCCTCACAGAGGAATGGAGGATGCCACTGTCACCCTGTTTAACATGCTTTTTAAACATCTGGATTTTAATGGGACACACGCCAGGCTTTTATTTGAGGACTTTTCCTCCGCCTTTAATACAATCCAACTTCATATCTTAGTTGAAAGGCTCCTGCAACAATTTGATTTGAGCAATAATCTGGTGGGTTGGATTAAGGATTTCTTAACCAACAGGACGCAGAGAGTAAGGGTCAATGGTACAATGTCTGACCTAAAGTGCTCTTCTACTGGCTCTCCTCAGGGGTGTGTGTTGTCACCACTACTCTTCATCCTGTACACAAACATGTGTCGGAGCAGACATGACAACAGACACATTATAAAGTATGCTGATGACTCAGTTATTGTCAGTCTCCTCCAGGATGGTGAGAGTGGCCACAGCCCAGTAGTTGATGATTTTGTTCACTGGTGTGAGGATTCCTACCTGCAGCTGAATACGATAAAAACTAAAACACACGATTATTGACTTTAGGAGGAAAACTCCCAGGCACAAAGTCACCGTACTAAAAGGCCAGACCACCGAATGTGTACAATCCTACAAATATCTTGGGACGATTATTGATAGTAATTTAAACTTTGAAGAGAACTGTGAAAGGGTGTGCAAAAAGGGTCAGCAACATTTGCATTGCTTGAGAAAACTTGCTAGCTTCCAGATTGACCGAACCATAATGACAGTGTTTTATCGGGCTTTTATTGAATCTGTTTTATCCTTTTCTTTAGTGTCATGGTTTGGTCAGATAAAACTGAAACAGAGGAAATCCTTGGATCAGGTAGTTAGATGGTCCAGTCGTTTGCTTGGTGAGTCACAGCTGAGCCTGACATCCCTGTACACCAGACAAGTACAGAGGATGGCTACCTCCATTTTAAATGATGACTCCCACCCTTTGCACTGCAACTTTCAGCTTCTTCCCTCGAGACGGAGGTTTGCTGTTCCAAAAAGTAAAACCCAGCGCTACAAAAACAGCTTTGTTCCTGCTGCTGTCAAAGAGTTGAACAAGCTGTAACAATATATTGCACATAATTTAGGTACCTATTTATTAACTCCATTTTATATTTACTTATTTTTCATGTGTTTCTGAATCCTCCCTTAGTTATGCTGCTAATAGGTTTAGTCAGCCGGGGGACCTCCAATAATGCACTGGGCCTCTCTCCTTTCTTCACTCTCAATGAAATATTTTTATTTTATTTTTTTTGCTGGTCATTAACATCTGTTTGTTCTCTCCCATAGATTGAGTCCCCATCGTGCTGTTTGCTCTCTACATGTCTGTTCTTTTCCTCTTCTTTGTCTCCTCACCCCCCAGCCAGTCGCAGCAGATAACTGCCCCTCCCTGAGCCTGGTTCTGCTGGAGGTTTCTTCCTGTTAAAAGGGAGTTTTTCCTCTCCACCGTCGCCAAGTGCTTGCTCACAGGGGATCGCCTGATTGCTGGGGTCTTTCTGCAACTGTGGGGGTTCCCCCTACAGTTGATAGTGCTATGAGATGACTGTTGTTGTGAAATGGCGCTATATAAATAAAGTTGAATTGAATTGAATTGAATTGAATTATTTTTGTAGGATGTTACTTGGGTTCTAAATATTTTACTGGGTTTTAGACCTTTGAGTTTTTAACCTCTTTGACTAGTTTTTAACTTTTAATATGACCCTTCTCTCTTACCTCTGGTTTTTCTCCCATCTCTTTGTCTTTTTATACCCTGATTGATGGAGCCTTGAGTATTTTTGTCATGCTTATAGTCAGCTTCATGTGTGCCTGTGTTTGTGTCTATGTTGAATGTAATTTGTAGCTTGTAAATATGGATGTCACCAGACTGCAAAACAAATCTACCTACGGGTACAAATAAAGTAACCTGAACCTGAACCTGAAAACACTCAAAACCCTCACACTCGCTGATGCCAAGAGGGGCCGCTGCGTCTATGCGCGCCGCCATCTCTTTAAAATCATGGATGTGTATGTGGATGTATCTGAACAGCATTTTGTCCCATTCATTAAATTGTTTTCCACTTATCTCTATTGGCAAAGTTTGAAATAAGTATAATAATTTGGGGAGTATATTCATTTTAATTGAATTAATTCTTGAGTTTAAGTTTAGATATGGAATTAGATTCCATCTTGCGATGTACTCTGATTTTTCTTTGTACTGGTGAATAATTGCATTCTAGTAGTTCAGAGAGGTCTTTTGGTATTATGACTCCCAAGTACTTTAAAAATTCTGTTTGCCAAGCTAGTTGATAATTATTTTTGATTTCTTCTGGCGGGCTGTAATTATATTTAAGCAATTGTGTTTTACTTATGTTAATTTTGTATCCTGATAATTGACCAAAATAGTTGAATGATTCCATAAGTTTAGGTAGGGAATCTGTTGGTTTCCCCAGATAGATCAAAATATCATCTGCGTAGCAGGCCAATTTATGTTCCTTCCCATTTATATTGATGCCTTGTATTTCTTTGTTTTGTCTGATATACTGGGCAAATGATTCCAAATATAGTGCAAATAATAATGGTGAGCATGCACAACCCTGTCTAGACCCTCTTTCTAGGTTAAAACTATTTGACAAACAGCCGTTAACTTTAATTCTTGCAGTGGGTTTATTATATAATGCCTGTATAGTTTTGATCATTTTTTCATGTAGGCCAAATCTCTATAAGACTTGATTAAGAAAGCTCCAGTCCACAGAATCAAAGGCTTTTTCTGTATCAATACTAATTACCATTGCTGTGGGGTTATTTCTTTGTATATGATTGATAATATGAAGAGTTCGGCGTATATTGCCTTGTGTTTAGTGCTCTCGGATAAAGCCTGTCTGGCCATTGTGTATCAAATTTGTAAGGACTTTTCTAATCTTCTAGCCATAATGGCAGTAAACAGCCTATAGTCAATATTAAGAACTGATATTGGCCTATAGGATCCACATTCTAATTTATCCTTGTTTTCTTTTGGTATGGCAGAAATTATTGCTTCGTTCCAGCTAGGTGGTATTTGTGCCTTCTTTAGAACCCAATTGAATGTGGATAGTAACACTGGCATCAGTTCTTCTTTAAGCTCCTTATACCACTCTGCGGTGTACCCATCTGATCCTGGTGATTTGTTTAGTTTAAGTTTACTTATTGCTAATTGTAATTCCTTTTCTGTGATATCCTTGATCATTATTTTGCTTTGTTCCTCGTTTAGTACTGGTAAATCCAAACAGTCCAAAAAAAGTTTATGTCAGTAGTACTACATGTTGTGGTTTTAGAATACAAAGTCTTATAAAATACCTCAAAGGCCCCCTGAATTTCATTTAATTTACTTTTTATCTTTTTAGTGTTTGGATCTTTAATTTTATGAACTGTGCTCTGTGCTATTTTCTTTATAAGTTTCCAAGCTAGAACTTTCATTGGTTTAGATCCGCTTTCATAATATCTCTGTTTAAGAAACATTAGTTTTTTCTTAACTTCTTTAGTAGCCAAATCATTAATTTCATTTCTGATTTTTTTGATTTCCTCCATTATATCCTGATCCATTGTTATTTTATGTTTTTACTCTAATTCTTTTAATTTATTTTGGAGTTCCTCTAGTTTTTTATTTCTCATTTTCTTCTTATAGGAGGATATTGCTATAATTTTCCCTCTTAAAACAGCCTTTAAAGCATCCCACAGAATTGGAGGGGACACAGTACCATTATCATTACTCTCTAGATAAAAATGTGTCTCTTTTTTAATTTGCTCTTTAAAGTGCGGATCATTGAGCAGGCTTGAATTTAGCTTCCAATTTATACTTTTTGGTTGTAGCTGGAGATCTACAGATAGGTATATAGGAGCATGATCAATTAAATCTATTGTCCCAATTTCACAGGTATTTATTTTGTCTTTGTCTTTTCCAAATGTTATAAAATAGTCTATTCTTGTGTATAGTGAGTGAGGTGAGGAATAATGAGTGTAATCTTTTCTGTTTGGATGCAGGTCTCTCCAAATATCAATTAGACCCACCTCTTCAAATAGTGTAATAATTTTCTTAATTAAGGGCTATTTGTCAGATGTTTTACCATTGGAGGTATCCAATTTTGGCTGTAGATGTATATTGAGGTCTCCCCCACAAATTAGAAGGCCTACTGTCTCAGTTGTTATTATATCAATGATTCTCCTGAAGAAGTGAAAGTCACTCCCAGGAGGTGCATATATATTTTGTAACGTAATTGGATTTGCCTCTATCTTTCCCCTTACTAAAATAAAACGGCCCTCCTTATCACTTATCTCAAATTCTTTTTCAGTGTAGTTTACCTGAGAGAAGGATAGCAACTCCTCTCCTTCATCCCGCTTTGTATGAGGAGGAAAAAACATTAGTAAAGCCCATTCTTTTTAATTTGTCATGTTCCTTATTGTCCAAGTGAGTTTCCTGTAAGTATGTTATCTGTGCTTGTTCTTTCTGCATTTTGGTTAAAATTCTACTGTGTTTAATTGGGCTCAACAGACCATTAACATTGAAAGAAATAATTTTTTATCTTGCTACTAATCATTTTTCAACTGTTCTGGTGTCATTAAAATAGCAGAACCTATATATATAGAAAATAGAACTCTCCCTAAATATGCATAAACGTGAACAATAGGGCTGCCCAGAACTGCAGCAGAACGCCAAACAAAAAATCATCCAACAGAAAGAGAAAAAAATAAAAATATAAGCAACTGAGCTGTTGACTTCCATCTGTGTGGTCTTAAGTGTGACCCTAAATTGGCCCCTATAAATAGGGACCTCAAAGGGGAGCCTCTCTCATCTGTTTGTGAAAGAGGGCCTTCTTTTGCCAGTTGGCCGATGTCCATCTTCTTACAGCATAGGAAAAGCGTCTGACTATGAAAACTCTGTATCGCCAAACTGTATGTATATTTTAGCGCGTGATTTTTAATCTACTGCGTACATAGTTTATTCTGTGCTGGCGACTTATTATAAATAATAAGCTCACCGTCCGTATTTCCATTCAGTCTCTCTGTGTTGCTCCTAGAGTCATTCTTGCTCTTGATGTCTGAATGCTTGTAATTTTTCTTTATAATCCCGGGTGCGTTCTCCAGTCGCCCGACCTCTCGTCTTCCTTTCAGTGCGCCATGTTAGTCACTGGATCTGTTCCAGGAGAGTCTCTGGGTGCCTGACGATAGTCACCGGGAATCCCCTCTTCTCCGTGTCAGCGGTTGCCTCCTCAGCCGAGCCATATAGCATGGTTCCATCTGGATAGAAAACTCTCATTTTCGCTGGGAAAGGGGTTTGAAACCGGATTTTCTTCTCTTTGAGTACCGACTTTACTTCAGCGTATTCCCTCCGCCTCTTCATAATCTCAGGTGCATAATCATGATCCAAATTAACCTTATTCCCAAGGTATTCAAATCCACGTTTCTGCCAGGTCAGTTTCAGAGTTTCTTCTTTCATCCTGTAGCTGCCATTTTGATGACGATTGATCATGGTGTTGCGTTTGGCGGAGGTTTCGGCGCCAGTGCGCGATGCGCTGTTTCAACTCGTAACGCTGCAGAGTTGGAGAATTCCAGATTCTCCCTTAATAAACTTTCCACAAAAGCAACCACTGATGGAGAATCGTCTTCGGATCCCTCTTTCACTTCATATAATCTGATATTGTCTCTCCGGGATCGTCCCTCTAGGTCCGTGAGCTTAGCCTCCGTTTGAATATGAAGTTTGAGCATCCCAGCCAGGGCCTCCTCATTAGTCTGTAGTCGAGTTTCTGTCTCCATAATCCTTTCTTCCACTTCTTCTAGTCTCTTGTTTGTTTTATTCTTTTCTTCTTTGATAGCTGCCAGCTGGGCTTTGTTGTCTTTTCTGAAGTCGCGCAGTTCTTTCAGTATCAGGTCCAGGCTCACGCTGCTAGCTTGCTCTGATACACCTGTTAGCATGTCGTTATCCTCCATGGCACTGCTAGCGGCTGAGGTCTGCTCGTCTCCATCTTCCTCATGTGATTCGCACTGTGTAGATTTCCTAATATTTTTTACTTTTGGCATCTTGAAGCCCTTACTCTTATTACTCCGTGTGGTGAAATTTTTGCAAATTCGTGTTTCTTTAGGCTATTTATGACCAAAATGTCGGGAGCACATTTCTCTATGTTGCCTCCTCCTACCCTGCCATACCCGGAAGTCCTTCAGTTTCAGTTTCATGATTTTTTTTTTCCCCAAAATGACATGAATAATTAAAAGTGATTTTTTTTTTTTTTTTTTGCCATGTGTTTCCTATGTTGTTGCTGTTGAGAGCACTTAATATCAAGTTATTATTATTAGACTGAACTGAAACAGCCCTGTGTCCTCAGCTCCGAGCAGTGGGCACCACGCTCCTGCATTGAGTTTGACAGCCTTCACACAATATTGTGCAAGGGCGCTCCCTTAGCTTCTCATGCTGGTTAAATGTAATATGGCAGATGGATAGTGTTTGCAGGGAGAGCGGGGGTCTCACCCTCCCTCTCACTCGTTTTTTTTTCCTTTTTCTTCGTCTCTTGCCAGTACCTCAGACATTTCAAGAGGGAGAAATATGTATCAAATTAACTCTTAGCAATGGGGCCTTTGCGCTCCCTGCCCTTGTCTGTTCAGCAATCAGAGCTTTGTTATTTTAGTCTTTCAACCAAAACCAAACTGGATTCAATGGCTTCAGCAATTACCTGTAATTTTCCAACCTGGTGCACTAGCTTTCACCAAAGCGCCCCTGAACAGTGAAAGATTGTCTCCTCGGTTCCTCATTTTTGTGTTCAACTTAAGTACACTAATTCATTTACATCTATGGACTAGCACATTTGGAAGTGTTCATTTCCCAGCAGCAGGAGTGTGTGCAGAGATTTGATTTCTGTCTGTGCACAGCTCAGAGTCACTGAAACTGGAAACCCCTCCAAAGTGTCGACACCAAGACACCGAACCTCAACTTTATACATCTGACCCATATATTACTATGTCCTTTCAACTCAGTTCAGAAGACACAACTCTGAAATCCTGACATCTGTTTTCAAACCGAGGGCTTTTATTCCATTTTTTTTCCATCGCCTCCCACAGACTGGCTTTCCCATTCTTCATCTAGTTCTCAAATCTTGTAAGAAACTCCAGGAGCCTGACTTTAAAAGTGTGTTACTGTGAGCCTGAGTGATATTTCCCCTTCAGAGGTACTGAAGGAGAGAGATCTGCTCGCACTAAAATGCTAATTAAGTGCAGTGTGGCAGACAAGGACACTTGAGAGTGTATGCATTAGCAAATTTTAACTCCCTGCAAACCAAACAGTTTGTTCTGGGCTAATCTCCCAATGATGGAGGCAAGAACAACAGTGGGAACCAGAGGGAGCAGAAATACAGACTTGCTTTAGAACATGAAGTAAGAAAGAAAAAGAGCTTTTATTACTAGGATAATACAGCTTTGGGAGAGGAAAGCATCTCTTCATATTTTTTATCTCATCAGAGGTAACATATGGTATTTGTAAGAGAGTGTAATTTTGTGCTATACGGTGAATTATTTGGAGGATTAGTATTGGCATTTTAAATGCTCTTGGCTTTAAATCTTGTCTGTTTTAGATCTTAAGTACATTCCTTGGCACCCTACTCTACTTGCTCAGGCTGCCCTTTTCCCCCTGGCCAACACATTTTTGAATCCGTAGAGCTTAACTGGAGAGCAAAAGGCGGCGATTTGAAAAGACCCTGGGGCTAATCTCGAATTACTTTTAGCGAGATACCACTCAAAATCAAACCAATTCTTCTAGTAATGTGATGCCAAGAAGATCTTAACCTCGAGGTGGGGGTAAACCCTGTTTCTGTCCTATCATAGTGTTTTCTCTTTTACTGTATATAGTGTACCATAGCTCCTCCAATTATGGTTTCCGATGGTTGTCCAGGCTGGTAGCGTGACACCTTCTCCTTAACTGATGCTGCACCTGGCTTCACTATGTGATTGAGATGTCTCTGGCCAGGTGTATTTGGTTTTAGTATTCTCTATTTCACACCACAGGAGACCCACAGGAATAATATCCTCTAGCTTTAAAAATTGGACAATATTCATTCCAGAGAAAATGTTTTATAGGTAAATACTGCAGTGGTTAGTAAGTGATGTCTCTACCCAGTTGTTAAAACCAGCATTCGTGGCACATTTATGTTGCCCTGGAGATCCTGGCTGACATGATAGCCCCTTTTTCCTCTCTTCAAAGCGTTCTTTAAAAGCTCTGCCCTCCCTTCTGTTTCTAGTACAGTTGGCCTCCCTCCAGCGCCCTCTGACGAACTGTATGAATTCCTCGATGCCTGATAAGCTTTAACAGAACACGATTCTTAATGGAAGAGAGAAGAGGAGGCAGATGCTATCGGGTGCTATCGCCTGAACTGCCTCACAGTCAGATCAAACATGCGAAAAGGGCAGTGAATGCTGAATCACGTTGCGAGGTTGTTACACATTTATTTTCTCTGTTGGTTTAATTGAACGTGTTTCCAAATGAAACCAACTGGCCGTTTCAATACAAAACAAAACATCATTAGCATTGTGAAAACCCCAGTTGTTCTGTAGCTCTCATTTCCTTTGAAATGGAAAGCCTTAAATGAGTTCTTTTCATCCTTGTAATTTTTTCCCCCTCCACTCAAAGCGCTTTGCAACACCATTAATCACTTACCTCAGTTTGTTTGTCCTCTTTCTTTCTCCTGTTTATCGAGCCAGAGACTTAACACAGATCCCCCCACCCCCCGTATCATGTGTGAAGGTCTTGTTTGTCCCTGTGTGTTGTGTGTAAAACAGCGGGACCTTCAGGATCAGGGAGTAAAATATATCTCGCACCACTAGTGTAGCATGCCAGAGGTGTCATGATGGAGATGGAGTCATACTGAGCTAATGAAGCTCCAAACCTCAGCTATCGATCCACCTCGCAATGGTGCTTTACAGAGATAACAGAGGAGAAGAGCACTGTGTGGTATCACGGGTGCTCTGATCTGTGTGACAGCTAATTCTGTGTAATGAACCCTGTGCACCAGAGAGCATGATGGGGGGGCTGTCTATGGTAATGACAGGGATAGTATGGCCTGGGCGGCTTTGAAAAGTGTAGAAGCACTACTGGATAGTCCACAGGGCTTTCTCAACTAGGAGTACAACTAGAACAAATATGAGAATTTTTAAGAAATTAATATCAAACTCTTTATTATTCGGTAGAGTACTTCTTAATTTTTGTAACTTTCTACCTTTAGTTATTACCTCCGCCGGGCCGCAGGCCAGGAGGTAATGTTTTTGCCGGGGTTTGTCTGTCTGTTTGTCTGTCTGTTGGTTAGCAAGATAACTCAAAAAGTTTTGGACGGATTTCGATGAAACTTTCAGGCGTTGTTGGAAATGGTACAAGGAAGAACTGATTAAATTTTGGGGATGATCCGGATCACCGTCTGGATCCAGGAATTTTTTAAAGGATTCTTTAACATTGTGAGATAGGGCCATTTTCAACATGTGTGCAGGCGCAATGGAGGGCGCTGGTCGTCGTGTCTGACGAACACGAACTCCGCGTTCTTCAAAGTTTTAGGCACAAAAGCACGCGGAAAACAGTGGTGGGCCGGGCCCGGCAGCGTGCCTGTGTTTGCGCTACGCTGCAAAAGCTGAGACGGGCAGCTGTCCGGCGCGGGATTATTTGGCAGAAATTCCCCGGGCAGCCATAGGGGCTGCGCAAAAACAAGCTCTCTGCCGGGGAAGCTTCCAAATTCTCTTTTGGCGCAGAGCGCAACCCCAATAAAAACCCACGGCAACCTGTCTACCCAATTTGCATCCGTCAGTGAACCCCTGAGTGCTGCTTTCAGTGATCTATGAAAACGCTCACATAACCCATTGGCCTGTGGGTTGTACGTGGTTGTGCGATGAATTGCAACGCCCGCAGCCTGGGAGTTTGGAGATGGAGGAGATGGACACAACAGCAACACTTGAGTTTATTACCTCCGCCAAGGAGGTAATGCTTTTACTGGCATTTGTCTGTTTGTCTGTCTGTTACCAACATAACTCAAAAAGTTATGAACGGATTTTGACGAAATTTTCAGGAAAGGTGTGTAATGGCACAGGGAACAGATGATTAGATTTTGGTGATGATCTGAGAGTGCATACCTCCACCAAGGGCTTTGTTTGTATTTGTGCAGCAGGATTACACAAAAACTACTGGATGGATTTGGATGAAATTTTCACCAGAGGTGGTTCTTGGCCTAGAGAGAAACCCATTACATTTTGGGGATGATCTGGGAATGCATACCTCAGCCAAGGCTCTTCTCACAGTGTGTCAGCCACAAAACTCCAAAACTAATGGACAGACTTTGATGCAATTTTTACCACAAGTGGCGATAGGCCTACACACAAGCCCATTACATTTTGGAGGTGATCCATGACAAACGGAAGGAGCCTTGGCGGAGGTATGCGCTCTATTTGAGTGCTTTTCTAGTTTGTATGGAAACAGGTCTGTTACATCAAAGTGTAAACAACAGCATTTATAGCTTAAGTGTATTTGTACTGTTTTCTCATATACACAAGAGTAATACCCCCCATCAAAAATTCAATTTTCAGCAACTTTCATGGTGATCTATAGAGATCTTTGAAAGATCCTTGAAAGATTGAGAGACCAGGAGAGGTCATTGAGGGATCACTGAGAGTTTCTTGGGCTACCAAGGGGGTTGCGGATGTTTGAGAGGTTTCTAGTGCTCTTCTACCCATTTTACACAAGGGTGGAGATTGTTGAGAGATCGTTGAGTGGTTAAAAAATGGCCAGATCTCTCAATGATCTTCCACTGATCTCTCAGTAATTACCAAGATATCTCAATGATCTCAGTGCTTTTCAGTGTTCTCCACAGTCCTCAAAGTTTTGACTCAGTTCAAAACAATGTCTCAAGGATTACCACAGGGAAGCAATCTCTCAACAAACCCTCAAGGAGTGCTCCTTGAGAGTTTGTTGAGAGAACACTTTCCTTTGGTGATCAGCAGTGTTGGTCAAGTTTTTTTTTTCCACAATATCTTTATTGAACCTTTTTTTTTTTTTTAACAAACATGATACAAACAATCAAACACTAACACTAAAGTACTACAAAAAAAAAAAATGCACTAAAAACACCAACAACCACCAACAAAATCAAGTCTTCAACAATGCTCCTCTGTTTAGTCTAGACAATCCAATACATAAGTATACATATTATGTTCACCAGTTTGGAATTTACAAGGTCCACACACATCATTCACCTTCTTCTTCAAGAGTTATGTTTAAATTTTTTACATAATCAATAAAAGGTCTCCATATATTCTCAAACACAATTTCCTTTGATTTTAGTATATATGTTATTCTTTCTAATGGAAGGTTTGTTAACATCTGTCTTAACCACTGAGTCACATCTGGTCTATGAGTCTTTTTCCATAATAGTGCAATACATTTTTTGGCATTAAGCAAACTGAGGTCTATGAATGTTCTTTCACTTTTATTAAAATTATGCTTTTCTGGGTACAGACCCAACAAAAACAGTTTAGGATTCAATATGATTTGTTTTGAGATTATTTTTTCAATTGTTACCCTCACCTCTTCCCAAAACATTCTTATTAATCTACATTCCCATAAACAATGAAATAGGGTTCCTTTACTTTCCATGCATTTTGTGCATGTATCTGGTATATTTTTGTTATATCTATTTAACTCCTCCGGTGTAACATACATCCGCATTAACCATTTGAAATGTATCAATTTAAGGCGTGCATTTATTGATTTGGTTTGAGCTTCTGTACAAGCCAATTCCCATTGTTCCTCTGAAATTTCAATTTGCAGATCTTCTTTCCAGTAGTTTAATCTTTTCAGTGAATTTTCACTTGAAGATAGTGTCAATGAGTTATAAAACTCTGAAATAATACCCTTTCTTTTACTATCTTTCATCATCATTTTTTCCAAGGATGAATAAATAGGTCGAGTGAGAGCTTTATTTTGATTTGATCGAATAAAGTTTCTAAGTTGAAGATATTTAAAAAAATGTGTTCTATTGAGATTAAATTTGATCCTCAGCTCTTCAAAAGACATTATGTTGTCTGCACCTGGCAAATATAAATCCTGAATCTTTTGTATCCCTTTTAAATTCCATACTTTAAATACAGCGTCCGCTCTCCCTGGTTTAAAATATTGATTACCCCATATTGGACTAAATTGTGACAATAACTGTGGTTCTTTTAAATAGTTTTTAGCTTCACACCATATTTTGATCATATGCTTTACAAATGGATTTTTAACTTGTTTTTGTAATTTTTTTGCCGAATCTGAGTATATGAATATGGGAAGAGGTAAAGGTAAATTGTATGATTCCATTTCAGTCCAGTGAGGGAGATCATTTGATGAAAAATAATATGTCATAGACCTCAGTTGTGCCGACCAATAATACAACATAAAATTTGGACATTTCAGACCTCCACGATCAAATGGTAAATATAATAAAGACAAACGTAATCTAGCCCTCCTGTTGTTCCATATAAATTCCACTAACTTTTTTTTTATTCTTGAGAATAGATCTAAAGGTGGTGATAAGGGAATGTATTGAAATAAATAAAGTATTTTAGGTAAAATATTACTTTTAAGTATATTGATTCTCCCGATCATCGACATTGGTAGTGACATCCATCTCTGAGTTAACTCACTGATATCTGACATTAAGGCTTCATAGTTGACACTGGCGACTGATTCTAGCTTAGGCATAATTTGGATTCCTAAATATTTAAACTGATTTACAACATTGAATTGATTTACCTCAGGGGCTGAGTAATTTCTCTGGGTCTCATTTAGCATTAATATTGAAGATTTAGTTTTATTTATTTTATATCCTGATATTTCCCCAAAATTCTTTATTAAATTCAACAAGGTTGGAATTGATTTTTTTAGATTCGACATAAACAAAATTATATCATCGGCGTACAGGGAGATTTTATGTTCTGTTGGTCCAACTTTAATTCCATATATTTGTGAATGTAAACGTATCGCTATCGCTAAAGGTTCAATTGCCATAGTAAACAGTAAAGGTGAAAGTGGACAGCCTTGTCGACATCCTCTATTGATTTTTATTGGTTTTGAAATATTGTTATTTGTTAGGATTTCTGCTGTAGCATTATTGTATATTATTTGAACCCATTTTATGAAATTATTTCCAAGTCCAAACCTTTGTAGGACTTCAAAAAGAAAGGGCCATTCAACTCTATCAAAGGCCTTTTCGGCGTCCAATGATAGGAGAGCTGTATCCGGTGCTTCTTTATTAAAATAAATAATATTAAATAGTCTTCTTACATTATGGAAGCCTTGTCTACCCTTTATAAAGCCATTCTGATCTCGATTAATAATATTTGGTAAAATTTCTTGTATTCGTCTTGCTAAAATTTTACAGATTATCTTAAGGTCGGCGTTTAATAGGCTTATTGGTCTCATATTTTCACATTTATTAGAGGGCTTACCTGGTTTTGGCAGCAGTATAATTAAGGCATTATTTATGTATGATGGTAAATTATTATTTTGAAATGCTTCTAAACCCATTTCCAAAAAAGGTTTTATTAATTTATTCTTAAATTTTTTATAAAGGTCAACTGGAAGACCATCTGGTCCTGCACTTTTTCCTGATTTCATATTATCAATGGCTAGCCCAACTTCTTCTTGACTAATTTTAGACTCCAATATCTCCCTGTTTTCATTTGGAATACACGGTATAGATAGTTCGTTCAAAAACCCATTTAGTTTTGTTAAATCAGGTTCATTTTTGGTATCATATAATTTTTCATAGTAATCTTTAAAGGCTCTATTAATTTCTAAAGGATCTATAACTACCTGTCCATTACTTATAATACTGGTAATTGGTGTTTTAATTTCCAATTGTTTAATCTGCCATGCTAATAATTTTCCTGATTTTTCACCTTGTTCATAAAAAGATTGTTTCAATCTTAGAAGACTCGAGGCAGCTCTATTCGCTGATTTTTTGTCGTATTCAGCTCTCAAAATCAGTAATTCATTCTCCAACCTTGGGTCACTTCCTGCATACACTTTTTCCTGAAGATTTTTTATTTTATGTTCCAATTTAGCTCTCTCCTCTCGAGTCTTCTTAGATTTTGATCCTGTATAACTAATAATATGTCCCCTAATAAAAGCTTTGAAAGCCTCCCACTTTACACATGCTGATGTTTGTGTAGTATTGATGTCAAAGAACTCGTCTATCTGTTTTTCTATATACTTGACAAATTCCTCATCCTGAAGCCATTTATGCTGAAATTGCCATCTACCTGATTCCTTTGTCAAT
Source organism: Pholidichthys leucotaenia (assembly GCA_020510985.1). Lineage (NCBI taxonomy): Eukaryota > Metazoa > Chordata > Actinopteri > Cichliformes > Pholidichthyidae > Pholidichthys > Pholidichthys leucotaenia. Next base: position 391,791,009 of record CM035836.1, on the reverse strand, counting down.
TTTTTATCTACATATATTAGACAACAGGGTGCATGATCAGAGATCACGATGTTATCATAAAAGCAGTTTTGAATCTTGGACCTTAATTCTGTGGAAATCAAAAAATAATCAATACGTGAGAATGTCTTGTAGGTACTGGAATAACAAGAATAGGCTTTAACTTGTGGTTTCATTTCTCTCCATATATCTAACAATCTCAATTCTTTCATAAAATGATTAATAGTCATCCTACATCCAATGTGCGTACAATCCAGTCCTGTTGATCTATCCACACCTGGATTCAATGTACAATTAAAATCCCCTGCTATTATATGTTGCCCTGTAAGTGATGATAAGATGAGAAATAAATTAGCAAAGAACTTCTGATCATCTATATTGGGACCATATAAGTTCACAAGATTTATATTTTCTAATAGCAAAGAACCTTGAATGATTACATATCTTCCAAATTTGTCTCCAATTACATTTTTCACTTGAAAAGGAACTGATTTATGTATGAGAGTCATAACTCCCCTGGCTCGGGATGAAAATGAAGAGGTGAATACACTTCCCTGCCATCTACTCCTAATTCTTTTAACATCCTCCTCTATCAGATGAGTTTCTTGTAAAAACACAATTCTTGAACCCATGTCCTTTATTTTATTCATAACTTGTTTAAGTTTTTTTAAATTTTGTAGACCTCTGCAATTCCATGAAGTTAAATTAAGATTAACACTTTGGTCCATGATCAATAGAGAGTTTGGGATTACCTTGCAGTGTAAACATGCTCATACAGAGAAGCAAAAACATGAGTGGTTGAACATTCATCCTACAAACTACACACAAACAAATTTCCCCTTCCCACACTTGTGGCAAACCCCCCAAAATCAAAAGAAAAATTCTGTCTCCCGATATAGCCATCGACCGTTCCACACCCACGGGGAACAGCCTAAGCCACTCCTTCTTCATCCTCCCAATCACCCTAACTCTACTGCTTTTAATGACGTAACATTAACTCTCCTCTGTAGTTTTCCAACTTAACTCCAAAATTTTTAACAACTTTGTACATCATAGTTTTTTTTTTTTGTTTGTTTTGTTTTTGTTTTGTTTTTTTAATATATAATACAATCTATATTTTGTAAACTTACTATTTACTTCAAGTCAGTCAGATGCCTGTGCAAATGCTTAATTATTCTACCTTATATTTTGTTCATGCTTAGCTCCCACCAGTCTCTTCTTCTTCTTTGATCTTCTTGATGAACTCCTGCGCCTCCTCTGGGGTCTTGAAGATGTGGGTTCTGCCCTCATACGTGGTCAGCAGTCTCGCAGGATAGATTACACCATGACGAATCCCAAGGTTGCGCAGCTCCTTACGTACGGGATCAAACTGCTTCCTCAATTGTTGGATTCCTGTGGCCAAATCTGGGTAGAACCGCACCTGCTGGTCCTGGTGTTTAATCTCTCCTTTAGCACGTGCAGCGTTGAAGATCTTCATCCTGTCTCTGTTGCTAAGAAACTTCATAATTAAGGTCCTCGGCGGTCCCTTATCTCTCCGTGGGCCAATACGATGTGCTTTTTCCAGAACCACTGCTGATTGCAACTCCTCGCTGCCCAGCACCTCCGGAATCCACTTTTCCAGAAAGGAACATACGTCCCGACCTTCTGATTCCTCTGGAAGACCCACCAGCCTCAAATTATTCTGTCTCGACCGAGATTCCAAATCCAAAATATTATCTTCCAGAGATTTATTTTTTTTTTCCAAAGTGCGCACCTTTAATTGAAGACGGGTGACGTCATCTTCAGCACTAGCGAGACGGAGCTCCATCTGCGCCGTTCGTTCTACACAGTCACCCAATTCCTTTCTTATTCCTTCCAACGCTGTCATGATCCCATCAAATCTAGAGGAAAAGTCCGCTCTCATTGAACTCATGGCAGCCATCAGCGCATCTGCGCCATTCCCCGCAGAAATCGCACCGCCGCCAGCCTCCTCCGCCATATATGGAGCCTTGTTTGCTGCGTCACAGACCTGAAAGTCCGTTAATTTGGACTGTTTCGGCGGCTCGCTTTTTCCTTTTCCTGGTTTTCCAGCCTTAGGCTTCGCCGACATATCCTCGCTCAAATGCTGGGATACGTTCTGTCCCAAATGAGAGAGTTATTTGCCGATTTTTTTCTCCAGGAGCAGAGCAGAGCGAGACACGTCCGTCCTACGTGGCAGCCATAACCGGAAGTCAGTGTTGGTCAAGTTACTAAAAAATAGTAACTAATTACAGTTACTAGTTACTTCTTTTCATAAGTAATTGAGTTACTTTACCAATTACTGCATGATTAAAGTAACTAGTTACTTGGAAAAGTAACTTTCACGTTACTTTTAAATGCATACTTAAATCATCTTGCATACATAGCAAGATAATATAACACAGGGCTACAAAAATAATTTTTTGTAAGTTATCTGTGTTTTTTCAACTGATTTAAGACAATTTTGCACCGTTGAATCCAAAAATGACATCCGTTTCTCTCGATCAGGTGCTAAGTAAAAACCTGTACTTACTTAGTACTGTGCATGTACTTACCTTTATATAAAGGTAAGTACATGTAAATTGAATGTTTCATCATCATTGTTCAAAATTCAGAGAATTTCAAGACAGAAAAAAGAATTTTGCATCATATAAAGCGAAAATGCCCCTACATGTAAACAAAAACGTATAAAACAACATGTGGCCATAATTCAAAAAGTTGACATGATTGAGCAAAACCAATGTGATTTTTGGATTCAGCACATCAACATTGTCCTAAATCAGCTAAAAAACACTTAGACAATAAATTTGGTGTTGACCAGTGTAATTAATAGATTACATTACGGGCTTATTAATGTCAGGCTAAAAACAGACTGTTTCAGATAGTGTCACAAATTGTCTTTCAAGGCAGAGAATGCGAGATCCAGGCATTGGACTGTGAGTTTGTGAAATTTATTTCAAAATAACAAACATAAAGTTCCACAAGGTACTCCAAAAACAAACTACAAACAAAAGAGAACACTTACAGATTGGCACACCAGGGCAAAGCAGGGCTCTGGTGGAGACGGGGAGAAAATAGCCATCAAGAAATGGAAATGCAGTTCTTAAATAGGGATGGAATAGATGGATGGAATAGATAACACAAGTGATGACAGGTGTGGGTTCACATGAGCAGGCAAAAGGGAACAATGAATGGTGATTGGGATCAGCTGAAAGAGATGAGGGAGGAGCAGCTGGACTTGACAGCTGACAGGGTAATGCCCACGCAGAACACAAAACCGGAAATGCTGCCTGATAGCTGTCAGCCCAGAGAAGGACACCACAGTATAAATATCAGGAATGGGGGGGCGCTGTTGAGCAGTCAATGGAGTAGGACACAGATTTGGTGGCTCCTGCCAACTTCGTATAATATTGTTATTCAGTTGTACAGTTTTCCAAAAACCCAGTGTTTTTTCTTGGTTCTTTTTCGCTGTGTACCTCAAGAGATACTTTTGAAATGTTTTGCAATGTCGGGGAGAGGAAAAACCCGCACTATTCAGACGCACCTGAAGCCTTGCCCACAGGCCCCGACTTCCGAGCCGCTAGCTCAAGATGTCGAACCAGCCCCTGTTTTGAACGCTGAAGCCTTGAAATTTGAGCTGCTTTCCTCCCTAAAAGAAGACATTGCTGGTATTATTAAGAAGGAGCTACAAGAGATTATCGGAGACGCTTTGGCACCTCTTAAGGTTGAGCTGCAGTCCGTGAAATCACAGTTAGCGAGCGACAATGCTGCTATTGATGCTAAGTTGGCTAAGCCAACGGGTACTATGGGGGACATGGAAGAAACGCTCACAGGTTATACGGATGACATGGCTGACATGAAAACAAGCGTTGAGCGCCTCACTGTCAAGGTTGCTGTGCTGGAAGACAAATGTGAAGACCTAGAATCAAGATCGCGACGCAATAACATAAGGATTATTGGCGTTGAAGAGGGCCCAGGCTCTTTCTCTCCTACAGCTGTGGATGCATTGCTGAAAGATGCTTTTTCTTTGGATAAGGAACCGCTAGTGGATCGGTCTCATCGCACTCTTCAGCCTAAACCTAAACCGGGTGACCGACCACAAGCCATTGTGTGCAGGCTTCACTACCACAGTGACTGTGTTGATATATTACGGCATGCGCGAGAGCTCCAGCGGATTAAAGTCGGCGGTATGACTTTGTCGGTCTTTCCGGACTACACTGCCAAGATAGCACGGGCTCGAGCTGCATTCAACGAGGTCAAGCGGCTACTCCGTGGCATCGATGGAGTCAAATACTGTCACCATGGGGTGAGACGCCGGCTCGGCGCTCAGCCCATGCTCCTTTTATCCCTGCCTCTCATTGGGCAGTGCCTCAGCTGGTTCCCAGCTGTCAGTGTCACGAGACGGCTGGGGCCAATTAATCCTCATCAGCTGGGGCGCTGTTAATGAGTATAAAGAGGAGCAGCTTCGATCATTCGGGGCTGCGACATAAGCACTGCTAGGCTGAAGCCCCTTCGTCTGGTGTCAGCCTCAACTCCCCTTGCAGCATTCCGGTGTTTGTATCCCGCTGTGAGTATGCACGTCTTGTTACCCCCATGTCCGGTACGAGCTACCTACCCCTGCGCTGTGCAGCCTGAGAATGTACATCTGTATGAGTGTCTGTGCTCTCCTCATCCCTTATCCCTTACCCAGAATAAAACATCTCGACTCACTGGCTTGTCCCCGGCTCTGATTGCCTGGCTCCCTAGAGCCGGATATGACAGTATGTCGCAGCCAGAAGAGTTGCCGGCGGCCGTGAGTCGCCGTGGAAATGTACCTTTCTGTCCGGGTGTCAGCGCTGCTAGCATGCCGTTTCCCAGGAGTCACTTCCGGCGCCAGGGCGACGAGCTGAGGTCCATCTCGGAGGCTGTCGACGGGACGTTCTTCACCCTGCACGACGCCTCCAACGCGAGACGCTGGCATCCGGGCCGTGCTGAGGAACTCCTGGACTGTCACCCTCACTCTCTGTACCATCTGGAGGACAGTGCCAGGATAGACGCTGCAGGTACACAGCGAGAGAAGCTCCACGGGGTGGATGGAAATCCCGGCAGGGAGTCGAAGTGGGCGACGTCTTTCCCCGCTTCGGAGTCCCGTTCCTGCCGCCATTCCAGTCCGGGAGTTCGCGCCAACCAGAGGACTTCCCCCGACCTGCGCCACGTCACTCGGGATTCCCTTCAAGGAGCCGCAGCTGACAGCAGTTATGTCCGGGGTCGAGTGGCTGTCGCGAGCTCTACTGTGTTTCCTGTCACCACCTTCAGGCATGTGGCGGCGGCAGTGAGATTGATGGTGAGGACTTCAGGGCTACGAAGCTTTCCCGTGCTCGACGCCTTCCTCGTCTCGATCTCCGATCTGGAGCGGCGAATCCTGGGTTTCCCCCTCGCTTCGTCCCCTGGGAGTAGTCGTCATCACATCGCCGAGTCACCTCTGCACGAACCTCGTCCGGATCCAGTTCTGGGTCATCGTCAGGACCGTTCCTCCCACGCAGCTGTCATCCCTTCGCCTCGTCAGTGTGGAGATTCTACAGCCTCGTCCCCTGAGCCTCGTTCCCCCGCTGTCATTCCTGGACATTCGGGCTGGCTCACCCTGGCTGTTTCCCCCTCCTCCTCGACGCGCTTCCTGACCGCTGTGTGCGCCTGGAATCCCGGCCTGGTGAGCTCTCTGCTGGAGACAACGCGAGCGATCCTCAGACGAATTCCCGGGGGGTCCTCCGTTATCGCCGGGCGGGGAGAGGAAGAAGCAGATTCCACTACAGCAGGCGATACTCAACCTCCAGGGGGCAGGCAAGTCATTGTTTTTTCACACCTGCTTAATGATTTGTTCTGTCACATCCCTGGAGGAGAAGTTCAGGGTTCGCAGCTCCCTGAACTCTCCCCACCTGCTGTAACCTGTATTCCTAATCCCGCATCCTCTGTGTCTCTCTCCGCCGAGCGGTCCCCGGCTCCGGGTCAACGTGGTGGGATATGGAGAGGGCCTGTGGTTCCGCAGCTACATTGCGGACGGAGGAGGGGGACTGACTGCTGCGTGGAGTCTACGCCGACGACTGAGCGTCCCTGGGTCTCCACGGAGGAGCGGTTCGGTCCAGCGGGACGAGATTCTTCTGGCTTCACGCCGAGTGGGTCGTCGGCGGGGTTACCTGCGCTGGAGGGATCTCAAGCTGCGCTGACCATCGTGCTGGCTGCGGGGCCCGACGCGGCTAGATGGGAGCCTGACAACGACCTCCTGACGACGGATCCTGGATCTTCGCAGTCCTGGACGGCGTCAGAACCCGAGATCAGGCGAGTGCTCTCCTTTCTTTTCTCTCTTTTTATCTTTGAGCACTTCAGCCTATCTCCAGGGGAGACGAGCCGGGTGCAGCCGCCCGCTGCGTCTGAGCTCGTCTCGCCGGGTTCTGGCGCTGCCGGTGATCCTGATCCCGGTTCTGTTTTCTCTTCTGAGCCTTCTTCCAGGGTCACCGGCGAGGAGTTGCTGTTCCTCGTGGTGCTGGAGGGTCCGGGTTCAACGTTGGAGGTCGGTTCTGGTGCAGTGTCCAACGTGGGTTCGCCTGAGGCCCGATCGGGGTCCGACGTGGGTGCTGCCCCAGTGTTGTCTAGGTCCGGTGAGGAGGTGGCCGTTTCCCTGAGGCCCGCTGCCCTCGTCATCGGCTCTCCCCTGAGCCTCTTCCACCGGGATCCGCTCTGACCCTTCGTCCGTCTCAACGGTCCTGGTGGTTGAGTGATGCGGGTCGACGACCCGACCCGCAAAACTTTCGGTTCGGCGATCTGGTTTCCCCCCACTGGTCTGTGTTTGCCTTTGGGCGGCCTGGTTCGGCAGCCGTTGGACTGGATTCCTGGGATCTGGGCCCAGAGTTCGCCGTCCGAACATTTCTCTTCCCCGGGTTGCCAACTGGACAATGGGCGGGGAGATTACCAGAACAATTCTGGCCGTTTTGGACTCTGCCTGCCGTCTCCTCGGGTGTCCTTTACTTCTTTTATTATTATTGAAGTCACTCGGGTGTAGTTTCTTTGTCCATTAGGGGAATGTATGTTTTTGTGCTGTGTGTTGTTTTTTTTATTAACCATACTCAGCATTTTTATCTTATTGTTATCCTGTTACCCTGTCACCTTTTTTTCCTCTTGGTGACTCACCTTATGTATCGCGCTGTGTATTGCATTTTCTTATCTTTACTCAGCGTTTTCTTACCTTAGCCTTGGCCTCGTCGGTGCATCATGGAGTATGCGTGTGGTTTCCTGTTCAACCATACTCTGTGATCACCCCATTCTGTCTTATTATCCTCGTGGGGGGCCTTCCCTGGCCCCGACTTTAACATTGACTGTGTTTGTTATTGTTTGAAGTAATGTGTTTCATTCCCACTTAACCGTACTTCATTATTACCCATTTGTCCTTGTCACCTCTGTTTCTTTAGGTGATCTTTTATATATTCAGTGCTGTGTGTTTTGTTTTCTTTAGTATCCATGCACAGCGTTTTTCATCATTTTTTGTCCTGACCTTTATCTTGTTGGTGCATTATGGAGTAGTGTGTTTTGTTCCCCTTAACTATACTCTGTGATTGCTTTATTCATTCCTGCCACCTTTTTGGTGGGTTTTTGGTTTTCTTTTCTTGCCCCGATCTATACGTTATTTGTATGCTGTCTGTAGTCATATTTGGTATTTTTCCCTACCTGTGTCCTAACTCAGTTTTTTCCCTAACTGTGCTCTGGGTTAATCCTTTTCCCTGTGTTGTAGGGTATTGTATTTGGGTTTTTTTTTCTCTGCCCTGCTGCCCTACATTGGTCTATTGTTTTTTTTGTCCTTCCCTTTGCATCTTCCCCTCCGGTCCTGCCTCCCTTCCGCCCACCCTAGGTGGGGAGGGGGGGGGGGGCTGGGATGTTCCTGGTCGTTCGGGAGCCCGACCGTGAGGGGGAGGCTCTGTCACCATGGGGTGAGACGCCGGCTCGGCGCTCAGCCCATGCTCCTTTTATCCCTGCCTCTCATTGGGCAGTGCCTCAGCTGGTTCCCAGCTGTCAGTGTCACGAGACGGCTGGGGCCAATTAATCCTCATCAGCTGGGGCGCTGTTAATGAGTATAAAGAGGAGCAGCTTCGATCATTCGGGGCTGCGACATAAGCACTGCTAGGCTGAAGCCCCTTCGTCTGGTGTCAGCCTCAACTCCCCTTGCAGCATTCCGGTGTTTGTATCCCGCTGTGAGTATGCACGTCTTGTTACCCCCATGTCCGGTACGAGCTACCTACCCCTGCGCTGTGCAGCCTGAGAATGTACATCTGTATGAGTGTCTGTGCTCTCCTCATCCCTTATCCCTTACCCAGAATAAAACATCTCGACTCACTGGCTTGTCCCCGGCTCTGATTGCCTGGCTCCCTAGAGCCGGATATGACAAATACGGACTTTTCCATCCGGCGCAGCTACGCATTACTTACCAGGGGACTGAAAAGAAGTTTACTTCGCCGGAAGACGCGAAGGAATACGTCAAGACTCTGATTTCTGGGTGAGCTGTGAACCTTTCATTACAATCCTTATATCTGTACGGACTCTAGACTTGTTGCTGTTACCTGGACATTTGCGCTTATTTGCTTTATTTTGAGAGTGATCATTAGAATCTTAGTGAATTGTTGAGTTTAACATTATCATTACTTTTTCTTACTTTATTGTTCAGATTATAATACTGGTATAAAATAGTATGTAATTTAATCATTGCACAATTATAATTCAATTTCTGTAAGTTGGCAGGAGTCATGTTTTCCACTGGTATTTCTTTCTCTGTTTGCTCGGCTTTGCCTCCGAGTTGTTCCTATTTTACTGAGAACAACTTTTTTTGTTTTGTGTGTGACACTGCTGTTTCCATTGGTTTTTGGGTGGTTTTTTTTTTGTTACATGGAGACTTTGGGTGTATTTGTTTTGGGGTTTTTTTTGGGTGGGTGGTGTTTTACCTCAGCTCACGGCAATAGTTCTTGTGGGGTTTTTTTTTTTTTGGTACGTGTAAATGGCTAGTACCATTATAGGCCATGGTACAGCTTTGCTAGGCGCATCTTTGCGATTCATTAGCTGGAATATTAAGGGCATGGGTCATCCTGTCAAAAGATCAAAAGTTTTTAATCACTTAAAACAATTAAAATCCTCAATAGTGTTCCTGCAGGAGACCCATCTTCGGATAAAAGATCATCATCGGTTGCACTGCTCATGGGTGAGCCAAGTTTTTCATTCAGAGTTTAATTCTAAATCAAGGGGGGTTGCTATTCTTATAAATAAAAATGTACAATTCTCAGCTTCTAACATTATAGCTGATAAAAATGGCAGATACGTGATAGTTGCCGGTACTTTGATGCAGAAAAAGGTTCTGTTAGTCCATGTATATGCCCCAAACATTGACGATGTTGAATTTGCAAATAAATTATTAAGTAGTCTACCATTTTTGAATTCACATTTGTTAATCTTAGGGGGCGATTTAAATTGTGTCTTTGATCCATCACTAGATCGATCTAATCCCCGTAATCTAAATAAGTCTTTAATGTCTCAAACATTTTCTGATTTCATGACACAGAATGGCTTTGTCGATCCTTGGAGATTCCGCAATCCAACCAGTAAAAAATTCTCCTTCTTTTCTAAGGTGCATCATTCTTTTTTTTTTTTTTTTTCCACAATATCTTTATTGAACCTTTTTTTTTTTTTTAACAAACATGATACAAACAATCAAACACTAACGCTAAAGTACTACAAAAAAAAAAAAATGCACTAAAAACACCAGCAACCACCAACAAAATCAAGTCTTCAACAATGCTCCTCTGTTTAGTCTAGACAATCCAATACATAAGTATACATATTATGTTCACCAGTTTGGAATTTACAAGGTCCACACACATCATTCACCTTCTTCTTCAAGAGTTATGTTTAAATTTTTTACATAATCAATAAAAGGTCTCCATATATTCTCAAACACAATTTCCTTTGATTTCAGTATATATGTTATTCTTTCTAATGGAAGGTTTGTTAACATCTGTCTTAACCACTGAGTCACATCTGGTCTATGAGTCTTTTTCCATAATAGTGCAATACATTTTTTGGCATTAAGCAAACTGAGGTCTATGAATGTTCTTTCACTTTTATTAAAATTATGCTTTTCTGGGTACAGACCCAACAAAAACAGTTTAGGATTCAGTATGATTTGTTTTGAGATTATTTTTTCAATTGTTACCCTCACCTCTTCCCAAAACATTCTTATTAATCTACATTCCCATAAACAATGAAATAGGGTTCCTTTACTTTCCATGCATTTTGTGCATGTATTTGGTATATTTTTGTTATATCTATTTAACTCCTCCGGTGTAACATACATCCGCATTAACCATTTGAAATGTATCAATTTAAGGCGTGCATTTATTGATTTGGTTTGAGCTTCTGTACAAGCCAATTCCCATTGTTCCTCTGAAATTTCAATTTGCAGATCTTCTTTCCAGTAGTTTAATCTTTTCAGTGAATTTTCACTTGAAGATAGTGTCAATGAGTTATAAAACTCTGAAATAATACCCTTTCTTTTACTATCTTTCATCATCATTTTTTCCAAGGATGAATAAATAGGTCGAGTGAGAGCTTTATTTTGATTTGATCGAATAAAGTTTCTAAGTTGAAGATATTTAAAAAAATGTGTTCTATTGAGATTAAATTTGATCCTCAGCTCTTCAAAAGACATTATGTTGTCTGCACATGGCAAATATAAATCCTGAATCTTTTGTATCCCTTTTAAATTCCATACTTTAAATACAGCGTCCGCTCTCCCTGGTTTAAAATATTGATTACCCCATATTGGACTAAATTGTGACAATAACTGTGGTTCTTTTAAATAGTTTTTAGCTTCACACCATATTTTGATCATATGCTTTACAAATGGATTTTTACTTGTTTAACTTGTTTTTGTAATTTTTTTGCCGAATCTGAGTATATGAATATGGGAAGAGGTAAAGGTAAATTGTATGATTCCATTTCAGTCCAGTGAGGGAGATCATTTGATGAAAAATAATATGTCATAGACCTCAGTTGTGCCGACCAATAATACAACATAAAATTTGGACATTTCAGACCTCCACGATCAAATGGTAAATATAATAAAGACAGACGTAATCTAGCCCTCCTGTTGTTCCATATAAATTCCACTAACTTTTTTTTTATTCTTGAGAATAGATCTAAAGGTGGTGATAAGGGAATGTATTGAAATAAATAAAGTATTTTAGGTAAAATATTACTTTTATGTATATTGATTCTCCCGATCATCAACATTGGTAGTGACATCCATCTCTGAGTTAACTCATTGATATCTGACATTAAGGCTTCATAGTTGACGCTGGCGACTGATTCTAGCTTAGGCATAATTTGGATTCCTAAATATTTAAACTGATTTACAACATTGAATTGATTTGCCTCAGGGGCTGGGTAATTTCTCTGGGTCTCATTTAGCATTAATATTGAAGATTTAGTTTTATTTATTTTATATCCTGATATTTCCCCAAAATTCTTTATTAAATTCAACAAGGTTGGAATTGATTTTTTTAGATTCGACATAAACAAAATTATATCATCGGCGTACAGGGAGATTTTATGTTCTGTTGGTCCAACTTTAATTCCATATATTTGTGAATGTAAACGTATCGCTATCGCTAAAGGTTCAATTGCCATAGTAAACAGTAAAGGTGAAAGTGGACAGCCTTGTCGACATCCTCTATTGATTTTTATTGGTTTTGAAATATTGTTATTTGTTAGGATTTCTGCTGTAGCATTATTGTATATTATTTGAACCCATTTTATGAAATTATTTCCAAGTCCAAACCTTTGTAGGACTTCAAAAAGAAAGGGCCATTCAACTCTATCAAAGGCCTTTTTGGCGTTCAATGATAGGAGAGCTGTATCCGGTGCTTCTTTATTAAAATAAATAATATTAAATAGTCTTCTTACATTATGGAAGCCTTGTCTACCCTTTATAAAGCCATTCTGATCTCGATTAATAATATTTGGTAAAATTTCTTGTATTCGTCTTGCTAAAATTTTACAGATTATCTTAAGGTCGGCGTTTAATAGGCTTATTGGTCTCATATTTTCACATTTATTAGAGGGCTTACCTGGTTTTGGCAGCAGTATAATTAAGGCATTATTTATGTATGATGGTAAATTATTATTTTGAAATGCTTCTAAAACCATTTCCAAAAAAGGTTTTATTAATTTATTCTTAAATTTTTTATAAAGGTCAACTGGAAGACCATCTGGTCCTGCACTTTTTCCTGATTTCATATTATCAATGGCTAGCCCAACTTCTTCTTGACTAATTTTAGACTCCAATATCTCCCTGTTTTCATTTGGTATACACGGTATAGATAGTTCGTTCAAAAACCCATTTAGTTTTGTTAAATCAGGTTCATTTTTGGTATCATATAATTTTTCATAGTAATCTCTAAAGGCTCTATTAATTTCTAAAGGATCTATAACTACCTGTCTGTTACTTATAATACTGGTAATTGGTGTTTTAATTTCCAATTGTTTAATCTGCCATGCTAATAATTTTCCTGATTTTTCACCTTGTTCATAAAAAGATTGTTTCAATCTTAGAAGACTCGAGGCAGCTCTATTCGCTGATTTTTTGTCGTATTCAGCTCTCAAAATCAGTAATTCATTCTCCAACCTTGGGTCACTTCCTGCATACACTTTTTCCTGAAGACTTTTTATTTTATGTTCCAATTTAGCTCTCTCCTCTCGAGTCTTCTTAGATTTTGATCCTGTATAACTAATAATATGTCCCCTAATAAAAGCTTTGAAAGCATCCCACTTTACACATGCTGATGTTTGTGTAGTATTGATGTCAAAGAACTCGTCTATCTGTTTTTCTATATACTTGACAAATTCCTCATCCTGAAGCCATTTATGCTGAAATTGCCATCTACCTGATTCCTTTGTCAATTTTTTATCTACATATATTAGACAACAGGGTGCATGATCAGAGATCACGATGTTATCATAAAAGCAGTTTTGAATCTTGGACCTTAATTCTGTGGAAATCAAAAAATAATCAATACGTGAGAATGTCTTGTAGGTACTGGAATAACAAGAATAGGCTTTAACTTGTGGTTTCATTTCTCTCCATATATCTAACAATCTCAATTCTTTCATAAAATGATTAATAGTCATCCTACATCCAATGTGCGTACAATCCAGTCCTGTTGATCTATCCACACCTGGATTCAATGTACAATTAAAATCCCCTGCTATTATATGTTGCCCTGTAAGTGATGATAAGATGAGAAATAAATTAGCAAAGAACTTCTGATCATCTATATTGGGACCATATAAGTTCACAAGATTTATATTTTCTAATAGCAAAGAACCTTGAATGATTACATATCTTCCAAATTTGTCTCCAATTACATTTTTCACTTGAAAAGGAACTGATTTATGTATGAGAGTCATAACTCCCCTGGCTCGGGATGAAAATGAAGAGGTGAATACACTTCCCTGCCATCTACTCCTAATTCTTTTAACATCCTCCTCTATCAGATGAGTTTCTTGTAAAAACACAATTCTTGAACCCATGTCCTTTATTTTATTCATAACTTGTTTAAGTTTTTTTAAATTTTGTAGACCTCTGCAATTCCATGAAGTTAAATTAAGATTAACACTTTGGTCCATAATCAATAGAGAGTTTGGGATTACCTTGCAGTGTAAACATGCTCATACAGAGAAGCAAAAACATGAGTGGTTGAACATTCATCCTACAAACTACACACAAACAAATTTCCCCTTCCCACACTTGTGGCAAACCCCCCAAAATCAAAAGAAAAATTCTGTCTCCCGATATAGCCATCGACCGTTCCACACCCACGGGGAACAGCCTAAGCCACTCCTTCTTCATCCTCCCAATCACCCTAACTCTACTGCTTTTAATGACGTAACATTAACTCTCCTCTGTAGTTTTCCAACTTAACTCCAAAATTTTTAACAACTTTGTACATCATAGTTTTTTTTGTTTGTTTGTTTTGTTTTTGTTTTGTTTTTTTAATATATAATACAATCTATATTTTGTAAACTTACTATTTACTTCAAGTCAGTCAGATGCCTGTGCAAATGCTTAATTATTCTACCTTATATTTTGTTCATGCTTAGCTCCCACCAGTCTCTTCTTCTTCTTTGATCTTCTTGATGAACTCCTGCGCCTCCTCTGGGGTCTTGAAGATGTGGGTTCTGCCCTCATACGTGGTCAGCAGTCTCGCAGGATAGATTACACCATGATGAATCCCAAGGTTGCGCAGCTCCTTACGTACGGGATCAAACTGCTTCCTCAATTGCTGGATTCCTGTGGCCAAATCTGGGTAGAACCGCACCTGCTGGTCCTGGTGTTTAATCTCTCCTTTTTTAGCTCGTGCAGCGTTGAAGATCTTCATCCTGTCTCTGTTGCTAAGAAACTTCATAATTAAGGTCCTCGGCGGTCCCTTATCTCTCCGTGGGCCAATACGATGTGCTTTTTCCAGAACCACTGCTGATTGCAACTCCTCGCTGCCCAGCACCTCCGGAATCCACTTTTCCAGAAAGGAACATACGTCCCGACCTTCTGATTCCTCTGGAAGACCCACCAGCCTCAAATTATTCTGTCTCGACCGAGATTCCAAATCCAAAATATTATCTTCCAGAGATTTATTTTTTTTTTCCAAAGTGCGCACCTTTAATTGAAGACGGGTGACGTCATCTTCAGCACTAGCGAGACGGAGCTCCATCTGCGCCGTTCGTTCTACACAGTCACCCAATTCCTTTCTTATTCCTTCCAACGCTGTCATAATCCCATCAAATCTAGAGGAAAAGTCCGCTCTCATTGAACTCATGGCAGCCATCAGCGCATCTGCGCCATTCCCCGCAGATATCGCAGCGTTGCCAGCCTCCTCCGCCATATATGGAGTTTTGTTTACTGCGTCACAGACCTGAAAGTCCGTTAATTTGGACTGTTCGGCGGCTCGCTTTTTCCTTTTCCTGGTTTTCCAGCCTTAGGCTTCGCCGACATATCTTCGCCCAAATGCTGGGATACGTTCTGTCCCAAATGAGAGAGTTATTTGCCGATTTTTTTTTTTTCCAGGAGCAGAGCAGAGCGAGACACGTCCGTCCTACGTGGCAGCCATAACCGGAAGTCAGGTGCATCATTCTTACTCCAGGATTGATTACTTTTTTATTGACTGTACTCTAAATTCCTGTGTAGTTTCCTCTGATTATTTAAGTATAATAATATCTGATCATGCACCATTACTATTAGATATTCAGTTGGGTGCCTATAAACGTAGTCTTCCTTCATGGAGGTTTAATTCTCTTCTTTTAGCAGATAAAGAGTTTTGTGATTTTATTTCCAATTCAATTGATGAGTTTTTGTTGTTTTATAAAAATGATTCTACTTCATATTCACTACTATGGGAGACACTTAAATCCTACCTTAGAGGACAAATCATTTACTACTCTGCACTTTCTAATAAGAGACATCACGGTAAGTTTACTGAACTCACTTTAGCTATCAGTAATATTGATCAAAGATATGCCGTAAATCCTACACCAGAATTATTTAAACAGCGCATGGAAGTACAATCAGAACTTGATCAAATTTCAACCCAAGAAGCTGAACGACTATTATTACAAAGTCGTGGAACTCATTATGAATATGGCGACAAAGCAAGCCGTCTATTGGCACATCAGCTACGCCGTCAAGCAAACTCTGGGATTATAAGTAGTATTCAGAATATCCAACATATAATCACGACGGATCCTAATGAAATCAATGCCACATTTAAAACATTTTATTCTTCTCTATATATGTCGGAGTTCCCAACAGATTTATATAACACGAACATATTTCTTCATGACCTCTCGAATCCTGTAATTGACTTGGATACAGCAAAAAGCCTGGATTCCCCACTCTGCCTTGTCGAAATAATTAATTCAATTAAAGCAATGCAGTCAAACAAAGCACCTGGCCCTGATGGGTTTCCCATCACATTTTATAAAAAGTTTATAGAAAAATTAGCACCTTTACTTTTAGCTACATTTAATGAATCATTAGAATGAGGTATGCTTCCTCCAACTCTAACACAAGCTTCGATTGTTTTACTTCATAAAAAGGACAAAGACCCAACTCTATGCAGCTCTTATAGACCACTATCATTGCTTAATGCTGACGTGAAAGTGTTAGCCAAAGTAATTTCTTCCCGATTGGAGAAGGTTCTCCCTTTGATTATATCTGAAGAACAGAACGGTTTTGTTAAGGGACGACAATTATTTTTTAATATACGCACTCTCTTCAATATAATTTATGCAAAGCAGTCATCTGATTCACCAGAAATAGTCATATCGCTAGACGCTGAAAAAGCGTTTGACAGGGTAGAGTGGGAATATTTGTTTGCGGTTTTGAGGAAATTTGGATTCAATGAGAAATTTGTTTCTTGGATTCGTCTCCTCTATACATCCCCGAAGGCAAGGGTTCAAACTAATCATATGTTTTCCGATTATTTTCCTCTTGGACGTGGCACACAGCAAGGCTGTCCATTATCGCCCTTGCTTTTCACTACTGCCATTGAGCCTCTGTCCATTGCGTTGCGGTCTTCCAATTTATTTAGAGGGATTTTCCGAAATGGAACTGAACACAAGTTGTCGTTATATGCGGATGATTTGTTGTTATATGTGTCAAATCCAGTTAGTTCTAACCCCAATGTCTTGAGTATCTTAAATAATTTCAGTTCCTTTTCCAGTTATAAATTGAATTTGGAAAAAAGCGAATGCTTTCCCATCAATACGACTGCCTGTGATCTTCAGCAGTCTGACATACCCTTCAAACTTAGTCACACAGGATTCAAGTATCTTGGTATAAATGTGACACGCTCTTTCTCTAGCCTAGCTTCAGCCAATTTTTCTCCCCTTATTGCCAAAATAACCTCTGACGTCCAGCATTGGCGAAATCTCCCTCTTTCACTCTTGGGTAGGATTAATGTTGTCAAGATGAATATCTTACCAAAATTTCTTTTTTTATTTCAATCAATTCCTCTTTTTCTGCCTAAAATCTTTTTTGATTCTCTGGATAAGATAATTTGTGGCTTTATCTGGAATGGTAAACCGCCTAGAGTTCGCAAAAAATTATTGCAAAGATGTAGACTTAGCGGGGGACTTGCATTACCTGATTTTCAATCATATTATTGGGTGGCACATATACATAAAATCTGCTATTGGTTAAAGTCTTTTCGCTCCCCATGGTGTAGAATGGAATTATCATCCTGTCGTGGGTCGTCAATACCTGCATTAATTTTTTCCTCTTTGCCTACAAAACCCTCTTTGTATACGGACAGTCAAGTGGTTCTCAACACATTAAAAATCTGGTTTCAGTTTAGGCGGCGCTTTGGTTTTGTAGCTGCCTCCTCTTTGTGTCCTTTAACTAAAAATCATTTGTTTCCCCCATCTCTCTCAGATTTGTCATTCTCCGACTGGCATGACAGGGGTATTGAACATATAAGGAATTTATATACATCCGGGCTTTTTGATAGTTTTACCAATTTATCTTCCAATTACAGCTTACCCGGCACCCATTTGTTTCGTTATTTTCAAATTCGTAATTTTGTTTCTAAGTGTTTCTCCAACTTTCCTTCTATCCCTCCTGAGCAGCCCTGGGAAAGTATAGTTTCACATGGTCCACAACATAAAGGGTTGATATCTAAGCTTTATAATTCCATTTTAACATTAAACGAATCAAGTGTCAAAATAAAAAATTTGTGGGAGAAAGAATTGGGTATACAGATGACTGAAGAGCTTTGGGAGGATGCCATTAACAGAATTAGAACGTCTTCCTCATGCACTCGTCTTAGCTTGATTCAGTTTAAGGTACTATATAGAGTCCATTTCTCAAACTCGAGACTCTCTGAGATTTACCCAGAAGTTGATGGTAGTTGTGATAAATGTAAGGGATCTCCCTGTCACCTTGGCCACATGTTTTTTCTTTGTCCAGAATTATACAGTTTTTGGTCTAGTTACTTTACAATTATCTCCACGGTTCTTCAAGTGACTCTGCTGCCTTCTCCATTTGTTGCCATATTTGGGATTCCTGACTCCTTTGTAGTTTTGAATTCGGCACAAAGGGATATTGTGGCCTTTACATCCTTAATAGCAAGGCGTACTTTATTGCTGCATTGGAAATCTGTCAGATATCCCTCAATTTCCCTATGGCTCAAGGATATGATGTTTTTTCTAAAACTTGAGAAAATAAAATATACGATAAGAGGATGCACAGAAAGGTTTTACCAGAAATGGCAATGTTTTATATCTCACTTTTCTAATCTAAAAGTCTTACCCATCTAATTATGTCAGCATGTGCCTTGTTATATATATATATTTTTGTATTTTTTTCCTACTTTATTATGTGTATTTGTTTCATATTATACACCTGTTGAGGTACTTCCTCTACTGATTTTGTGAGCTGGGGTGGGGGGGGGGGTTGTTCTAGGGGATATAAAAAAAAAATATCTGGTGCTTAAGTGTGAAGTACTTGTTGATGCACTATTAGATCTTATATACATATATGTATATGTGCTCAATAAGTGTATCTTTATTTCTTGTTTGAAGAAGTATTATGCAAACTTTTCTGTAATTTCTGAAACTGATTTTAATAAAAATATATTGAAAAAAAATATAAGGAATAAACATAATCAAATGCAGACTAATAAATGATTTCAAATTGAAATGAAACAAAACTGAAGCCTAGAGGAGTGGCCAGGGAGGCGGCTCCCCCACGGGGAGGCCCACTGAAGCAATGGAGAGCTGAGGAGGGGGAGCTACAATGGCGCCTGGCAGAGGAGGAGGAACCACGACGGCGTCTGGCACTGGAGGGGGAACCACAATGGCATCTGGCACTGGAGAGGGAACCACGATGGTGTCTGGCAAAGGAGGGGGAACCACGACACCCTTGGACTGGCCAGCAGCACACAAAGTAGCACCCACAGTGGCTCCAGGCTGGAGCAACACTGCACCTGCAGTAGCTTCGGGCTGGAGCAACGCTGCACCCGCAGTGGACCCGGACTGGGTCAAGGCTGCACCCGCGGTGGACTCGGACTGGGCCAAGGCTGCACCCTCAGTGGACCCGGACTGGGCCAAGGCTGCACCCTCGGTGGACCCAGACCGGGCCAAGGCTGCACCCTTGGTGGACTCGGACCAGGCCACAGTTGCACCCACAGTGGCCCCTGGGCTGGGGCGTAACGCCTATAGCGGGCCCCCACTGGAGTGCAGTACCCAAGTTGGATTTAGGCTGGGACACGGCACCCATGACAGTCCCCGACTGGGACACAGCTCCCACGGAGACCCGGACTGAAGAGGAGCTGCACCCACAGAGGTCCTGGGCTGGGACCGAGCACCCGTGATGACCTCAACCAGAGGGGAAGCAGCACCCACGGAGGGCCCGGCTTGGGCCGAAGCTGCACCCACAGAGGTCCTGGGCTGGGACAAAGTACCCGCGACAACGTCAACCAGAGGGGGAGCAGCACCCACGGAAGACCCGGGCTGGGGATGGAGCATCCTCGACGACCTCAGCGGGGGGACCTGGACCCACAGCGATCTCGGGTGACAAGCCTGAACCCATAGAGACATTTGACAAAGGTGAAATTTTCTCGGTGAGCCTGGGAGAAGGCTCAGACAAAGCAGGTAGAGAGACAGTTGTCAGGGTCACCGGCAGCGGTGGAGCCCGGCGAGGTGAGCTCAGGTGCAGCTGACGGCTGCACCTGGCTGTCCTCACCAAGAGCCAGACAAGATTTCAAAACAGATACAAGAAAAACAAAGGAGAGCACTTGCCTGAGCTCGAGCTTCACCGCCGTCCAGGACTCCGTCGATCCAGATGATGGTTGTTCTGTTCCGGCCCTCAGGAGGTCCAACTCTAACTCTGCAGCAGCGGCCCTTGCAGCAGGCATGGTGGTTGGTGCAATCCTGGTCTCCTTCAGCGAGGTAACCCACGCAAGTGGTTCATCCAGCGTGGATTCTGGAGGTGGTTTTCCTGCTGGATCCTGAGTTGCTGAAGCCAGGGGATGCTCTTTCATCGGTGCAGGCTTCAGGTCGGAGGCAGTGCTCTCCCACTGTCTGTAGCGTGGCTGCAGGGCTGGATCCAGGTCCTCTAGAGCCGTAGGCTCCTCCATCATCCGGTGGTTGAGTTCTGGGGCCGACGGACACTCAGGTGCAATAGGAGGAGACACAGAGAGAGCAGGTAAAGAGTATATAGCTGCAGCAGACAGTGAGGACTCAGGGGACTGCACAGCCTGAGTCTCACCTCCAGGAATCAGACAAGGTAATTCATGTTTAAATGATTGAGAATGAAAAAAACACTTGCCTGTTTTCCTGGGATGTGATGTTTTCTGCTCCAGTTGGTTTGTAGTCATCCCTCTCTGTTGCTACGGTGGGTGTGGGCGCCTCGGAGGATCGTGGAGGAGCCATCCCTGCAAGCATGGAGGCGGATGGAGCCGGGGGAGAAACGGCCAAACTCTCAACAGCGGGAAAGGGCGCCGAGGAAAAAGGGGGAGGCAGCAGTTGTGGAAAAAGTAGATGCTGGCGAGGCAGCTGGAGGGGAAAATGACATAGAGGGCACTGCTGCAGAGGTCTTCTCCCTCGGTGAAGGAGGGGCTGCTGACAGGGAGGCGTAGACGTTCTTCCAGTGGCCCGGAGCTGGATGACGGCGTCTCGGAGTTGGCGATGCGGGAGCTGAAGGCAAAGCTGACGAACAGAGAGGGGAGAAGGACGTCTGCCGTGGAGAGCGCCTCCACGTCGGCTTCTGCTCCGCTGGAGACGGCCCCATCATCAGCCTGGGAAACGACCGCTGGAGCGCGGAAACCGTGGACAACAGTTCCACGTATTGGGAATATTTCCGCAGGCCGGGGTGTGCCTCCAGGATCACCATCACTCCATTCACGCTCTCCCAGGTCTTTTTGGGTCCGCGGGTGGCGAGAGCTTCATCCATAAAACTCTGGATAAAGTCAGCAGCCCACTCCTCCTCCAGGCTTGGGGATCCTGCTGCTGATCTCCCTTTAATTGATGGAAGCTGGCACGCTGGGGACTTGAGCTCCAAAAAACAGGTGAGTTAAAAAAAAGAGAAAACAAAAAATCCGCAAACTCACAGCAGCTGGGTCTCAACTGGCCGCTGTCTTCAGTCACAAATTGCCTTTCAAGGCAGAGAATACAAGACCCAGGCACTGGACTGTGAGTTTGTGAAATTTATTTCAAAATAACAAACATAAAGTTCCACAAGGTGCTTCAAAAACAAACTACAAACAAAAGAGAACACTTACACATTGGCGCACCAGATCGAAACAGGGCTCTGGTGGAGATGGGGAGAAAATAACCATCAAGACAGCGGCAGATAAGAAAAGGAAATGCAGTTCTTAAATAGGGACGGAAATGATCCGGAAGGACAAGCTGCTGTGCGCAGGGGTGGACCAGCACCTGTCATCATGGATCCTGGACTACCTCACTAACCGGCCACAGTTTGTGAGAACCCCGAGATTGTGTGTCTGACACGATCATCGGTAGGGCGGGGGCCCCCCAGGGAACGGTTTTGGCTCCCTTCCTGTTCACCCTTTATACTGCGGACTTCTCACACAACACAACACACTGCCATCTACAGAAGTTCTCTGATGACTCTGCAATCGTCGGCCTCATCTCCAACGGAGATGAAGCTGAGTACAGAGGACTTATCCAGGACTTCGTGGACTGGTGCCATCGGAACTGCCTCCAGATCAGCTCGAGGAAAACTAAGGAGCTGGTGGTGGACTGCCGCAGGCAAGGACAACCCCTCACAGCACCAGTAAACATACAGGGAACAGACATTGAGATGGTGACATCCTACAAGTACCTGGGTGTTCATCTGAACAATAAACTAGACTGGTCACACAATACCGACGCACTCTACAAGAAGGGACAGCGCAGGCTGTTCCTTCTGAGGAGGCTCAGGTCTTTTGGTGTACAAGGGACGCTGCTGAAGACATTCTACGACACAGTGGTGGCATCAGCCATCACTTTTGGAGTGGTCTGCTGGGGCAACGGCATTACAGCAGCCGATAGGAAGAGACTGAACAAACTGATCAAGAAAGCTAGCTCTGTCCTGGAGCAACGCCTTGACCCAGTGGAGGAGATAGGAGAGAGAAGGATGGTGGCTAAACTGTCATCTCTGCTGGAGTCCGAGTCCCACCCTATGCAGGGCATACTGAACGCACTGAGGAGCTCATTTAGCAGTAGACTACATCATCCTAGGTGTGCAACCAAGAGGTTTCGCAGGTCCTTCCTACCTACGGCTGTCAGACTGTATAACCTAAGCAGGACTGCTCGCAGAGATAGCAAAAAAACGTGGCCACCTAGTAGTATTGAATGCAAAAGACGCAACAGACTTACACAAATGGTCCCCTCCAGTATACAACTAGGACAATATCGGTCGCTACGGAGGGTGACAATATGTATGGGTACATATTCATACTATGTAGGATAACTAAGTAGACGGTTATGCTGTTTATTCCATCTTGCTACAATGCTCCGCACTTTGTATATATATTTATATATTTATGTGTACGTATGTATAGCCACTGCTCTTATTTATATTTTTCGTATCTTCTTAATTATTGCTCTGAGTGTTGCTATCCCTGTACTGTTGCAATCCTGGAATTTCCCCATTGTGGGACTAGTAAAGGCTTATCTTATCTTATCTTATCTTAATAGATAACACAAGTGATGACAGGTGTGGGTTCACATGAGCAGGCAAAAGGGAACAGTGAATGGTGATTGGGATCAGCTGAAAGAGATGAGGGAGGAGCGGCTGGACTTGACAGCTGACAGGGCGACGCTCACACAAAGCACAAAACCGGAAATTCCGCCTGACAGCTGTCAGCCTAGAGAAGGACATCACAGTATAAATATAAGGAATAAACATAATCAAATGCAGACTAATAAATGATTTCAAATTGAAATGAAACAAAACTGAATCCTAAACAGAAAAATAGAAAGCAGTACTAAAACTCAAAGGCACAAAATACCACAAATATATATAAATACAAAGAAAAAGCCACGAGACTGAGTCTGACAGAACTTCCAGAGCTCAGCTCGTGACAGACAGAGCTTTTAGAACATGTTCATTCTCCTTTATCCTGCTTTGAGAGCTCCTATTGTGGGAAAAATCTGAAGAAAATTAACCTGATATTTCCAGTAATGTCTTCATTTTGGAGGGAGAGTTGGCAACACTGCATAAAGCTGTCCATGTTTTATCTTACCTTTATGATATGGATTTAATCCGATGTGCAGTGATTCAAAGAAAATGTCCATTATCCACAGTCCAAATGTCTGCTGTGACAGAGACATGATCTAGTCCGTCAAATTCCTTTTGGAGATCAAAATCCATTTTTGTGAAAAATCTTTATCCAAGTAGCAAGTAAAGGTGTTTTAACTTCAGTTTATCACAGTCTCAGCTGTCTGATGGAAAGTCACTGTTTGCATCACGTTTTCAGTCTGTAACGACGTATCTGGCAATCAGTCGGTTTAATTCTTGCTGGGTCACAAACTGTCCAGATGCATACCTGTGCTTGAAATCCAGTCGTGGCTGTTTAGATAGCATAGATCCACTAACACGGTGTTAGTTGTTAGCATAGCTAGCTGTTACTTAGCACTAGCTTTGTTGGAGCTTTGTTGCTGTTTTGAAGCACTTCTGAAGATTGCAGTAGGGCTCAACCGGCACTTTAGCTTGCAATCCACCAGTATGCTTTTGTCCTTAACCATGACAAAGGAAAAATAATCCGTCTACAGTATTTCCACAAAAACAAAGTAGCTTCATCTTTTCCTCCGCTCAGTAGTGAAGATTCAACTCTCTGCAACAGGTCACGTCAACTGACGGCTCATCTCAGCTACGGTACGGTCAGTTTGTATATTCATTTATTTGCGTTAAAAATATCTATCCATATTAATAAAATGAGTAACGAGTAATCATCCGATCAAATTTCAGTAACTGTAACATATTACTGAATTTTTAAACAGTAATTTCGTTACACAGCACGTTACTGCAAAAGTAGTGGCGTTATAGTAGCGCATTACTTTGTAAAGCATTACTCCCAGCACTGGTGATTGGTGAGAGATTGTTTTGATCTGAGTCAAAACTTTAAGGAGACCGTGGTGACTGTGGAGATCACTCAAAAATCATTGAGAGATCTTGGCGATCGTTGAGAGGTCATTGAAAGCTCTAGTCATTTTTTTCATCGCTCAGCAATGATCTCAATGATCTCCACTCCTGTGTAAAGGGGGTAGAAGAGCACTAGAAACCTCTAATGCTCAGCAACCTCCGTGGAAGCCTAAGAGACTCTCAATGATCCCTCAGTGATCTCTCCTGGTCTCTCAGTGATCTCTCAAGGGCCTTTCAAAGATCTCTATTGATCGCCATGAAAGCTGTTGAAAATTGAAAATTGAATTTTGATCTGCCAAGCAATGTTCGGGGGGGGGGCACTCTTGCTATTTACAGTTCGGGTGGCCCAGGGGAAGAAACTGTCATTTTGGAGGTGTGGGACCTGAATGAGCTGAACCGTCGTCCAGAGGGAAGCAGGTCAAAGAGGTGGTGGGCGGGATGTGAGGGTCTCCTGTGATGGCCTTGGTCTTCCTGAGACAGGAGGATCTCGAGATGTCTTCCAGGGAGGGCAGAGGGCCGCCGATGATTTTTTTGGGCAGTGTTGATGACCCTCTGCACAGCCTTCCTGTTCTCAGCTGTGGAGCCAGCGTACCACACACCCAGACAGTAGGTGCGCATGCTCTCCACTGAGCAGCGGTAGAAGGCCAGCAGCAGCTTTTGGTCCAGGTTGTTCTTCCTCAGGACACCGAGGAAGTGCAGCCACTGCTGGGCTTTCTTTACCAGGGCCTTGGTGTTGACAGTCCAGGAGAGGTCGAAAGTGATGTGGTGCCCAGGAACCTGAAGGTGGTGACGGTTTCCATGCGGTCTCCATTTATGAGGAGGGGGGTGTGGTCCTGTCTGTTCTTTCTGAAGTCCAATATGAGTTCTTTGGTTTCGTGGTTCAGTTTCAGGTTGTTTGCTTGGCACCACAACAGCAAATTCTCTACCTCCTCCCTGTATGCCTCCGCGTACTTCACAATGGCAGTGGTTGGGTGGGTTGGAATATAGTCAAAGGTATACAGGGAGTACAGTGGAGGGCTTAGCATGCAGCCCTGTGGGGAGCCAGTGCTGAGTGACAGTGAGGAGGAGTGGTGGGGGCTGAGTCTGACTGTGGGCTGTTAGTGAGAAAGTTTTTTATTCAAGGGCAGGTGTGTGTGTGTATGGGGGGGTTCTGGAGGTGGTTCAGTTTGTTGATCAGGATTTCCAGGATGATGGTGTTGAAAGCTGAGCTGTAGTCCACAAAGAGCATCCTCACATAGCTCTTTGTGTTCTCCAGGTGGCTTAGCGCACTGTGGAGTGTGGTGGCAAGGGCATCTTCTGTGGGCCAGTTCGCCCTGTAAGCGAACTGGTAGGGGTCAAAGGAAGGGGGACATGGTCCCTGATGTGCTGGGACACCAGACACTCAAAACATTTCATGACTACAGACGTGAGTGCTATGGGGCCGTAGTCATTCAGGGTAACAGACGATGGTGAGTTCTAGAAGTTCATGTGTGTTCATGGCCATAGAAAATGTAGAGGGCTGTGTTTTCACTGCTGGACCTGCTATCAGTTAGCCACTAGCTAACCACTTTTTAGGTGGGCCAATGCCAACAAGCAGAAAGGGGGAATATTACCACTTTCACAGAAGTCAGACAATAAATTAATTATGCTCCAGTGTATTCTGGGACACAGTTGGTAGTCCAGTTAAATGCCCTAGTCCAGCTATAACTGTAGCTCAACTGAACTGAGCATGGAAACATACTGAGTGATGTTAACCCTTAAGGTTATTAATTAAACCATTAAGGATGAGGTTTACCTGGCACAGTGCACTGACTGACGAGCCTCCGCAGCTGCGTCTCATCAGCAGTGGCTCACGTGGAGAGGAGACCGGGAGGGTGCATGGAGATGGCCAAAGTCACGGATAGGATTGTGGCTTGAAAATGGCATCTGTTCAGCTGGTGAGAACTCTGGAGGTGACAGGAGGACACAGTCAGCTAATGGCCTTTACTCATCTGTACGGGGTGCCGGAGAACCAGCAGCGCTTCGATAGTATCGAAGCCAGGGAGAGGGACGTGGCTGACTGTGACATTATCTCACTGAGGAGACCAGGAGGGCACATGGAGATGGCCAAAGTCTCGGACAGCATCGCGGCTTTAAAACGGTATCTGTTCTGTTTTAACCTACTTGAACTTTTGAACCTACTTGAGCTGAGGCATCTGTTCCACTTGGTGAGAACTGTGGAGGTGGCAGGAAGATGCAGCCAGTGAGCCTTTGCTCACCTGTGTGGGGCGCCGGAGAGGAGTAGCATTGAGGTGTCCTGTTCATTGAAATTAACAAGACCAAAACCCAAGCTAAGGAAAAACCCAGAAATAAACAAGACACAAACTCAAACCCAAGACCAGAATAAAGAACATAAATGTGACTGTGATAAAGATAATAATATGAAAAAGCAGGACAACAAAAAACTAAGGCAAGGGCAATCTAAACACAAGAACAGAACCACGACAGTGATAATAATGATAAATACAGAAAATTCCACAATACAAAACTCAAAGCGAGGCTGTGGGCTGAGCCCATGTCCCAGTTACAACAGAAAATTAAAACTATACCCTAAGGGGAGGGCATTGGCCCAGTCCACGTTTTGACAGTACCCCCCTCTTAAGGGGCGGAAACCAGACGTCCCTTAAACAACAACGAAAAATCACCTTCCCAGGGTGGGTGGTGGGGTCATAAGGCCAGGTGGGCTGAAACAAATGCTTCCACCCCACAAAGTCCAAAACAAAAAACCCAACTCGTGGGGGCAAAACAGAGTCCAAGACCCCCACAGAACAAGGTGGATCGGGTGGCCTACCAAAGTTCACAGGGCCCCAGATCAAAGAACATGACAGGTCGGGTGGTCTCCCAGAGTCCCAGGACCACCGGACCGGAGAACAAGGTGGGTCAGGGGGTCTACCCAATTCTACGGGCCCACAGACTAGAGTACAGGGTGGATTGGGTGGCCAACCAAAGTCACTAGGTCACCAGATTTCAGAACAATGACGGTCAGGGGGCCTACCCAAGTCCATGGGCCCCCAGTCCGGAGTGCAAGATGATGCAGGAGCCTTGAGCTCGGGGAACAGTAGCTGAGGAGCTCCGAGCTCAGGAGACTGCAACAGGGGAGCTTCTTGTTCAGGAGACAACAACAAGGGAGCCTTTAGCTCAGAAAACTGCAACAGGGGAGCTTTTAGCTCAGAAACAGGTGACTGCGGCACACTGACCTCAGAAACAGCTGACAGGGGTGCACTGAACTCAGGAGCAGATG
The DNA here is from genome assembly GCA_020510985.1 of Pholidichthys leucotaenia. Taxonomy (NCBI): domain Eukaryota; kingdom Metazoa; phylum Chordata; class Actinopteri; order Cichliformes; family Pholidichthyidae; genus Pholidichthys; species Pholidichthys leucotaenia. The sequence continues at coordinate 391,763,548 of CM035836.1, read as the reverse complement.
ACAGAGGCGCGCTGAAATCAGGAACTGATGATTGAGGCTTGCTAACCTCAGGAGCTGACGACAGAGGCGCGCCGGCCTCAGGAGCTGACGACAGAGGTGTACTGGCCTTAGGAACCGATGACTGAGGCGCGCTGGCCTCTGGAACAGATAATTGAGATGTGCCGGCCTCAGGGGCAGATAGCAGAGCCATGACGACCTCTGGAACAGATATCTGAGGCCTGCCAGCCTCGGGAGCAGACAACAGAAGTGCACCGGCCTCTGGAACAGATGATTGGGGTGTACTGACCTCAGGAACCAATGACAGAGGCACAGCAACCTCAGAAACACATGACTGGGGCGCACTGATCTCAGGAACAGATGATTGGGGTGCACTAACTTTAGGAGCAGACGATACAGACTGATCAGCAGTGAACCCAGATGAAACTGGCTGATCAACGTCGAACCCAAGTGACTCAGACTAGAGAACCTTGAGCCCAGCTGTTATGTCCGTGGGTTCTACTTCAGATAACCACTCTGAGGAACAAAACACGTTGACACACACAGCTGCAGGTCATTAACTCTGTTTTACTGAAGCTCAGTTCAGCGAGTACCCTTATTCGATTGGCAATGCCACAGGGTACAGCGCCCACCCTCGGGGTGGCATATGTAAATGCAACTCATGTAACTCCCATACATCACACCAGCCACTAGGGAATCCATCCCCGACACAGCCCCCTTTGAGAGGAAGAACCATTAGCCAAGTGGCCACCAGCCACAGCAGTGGAGCCCGGAAAAGCTGCATGCGTGGCGGTTGGTAGAGCTGATTCTGATGGCGTGGGGGAGAGGTGGAGAGCTCCGGCTAAAGAGGAGACCCCTGTTTCAGGCGAGCTGGAAGCAGATGGCTCCTCCAGCTCTGGCGTGGAGGAGAACTTGTCGGAGCGCAGACATTCTTTGACGAAGGCAGGCATATCCTCCCTCAGATGGGGCTTGGATGCTTCACTCGGACAAGCCCTTCTCCACATCGCATCCTGCCACCCATCCCTCCGGAGGCAGAGCTTATAACATTCCCCCAGCTCCCTGATGACGTCCTGCAGCTCCTCGCGGTGGGCAAAGTCCTCCGGTGTGGAAACATGAGCTGGTGGAACTCCAGACGTGGTGCTCAGGAGAGAGGAGAGGCAGATGAGGATGGTTGTATGAGAGCAGCAGCAGAGAACATAGCAGAGACAGGTGGTGAGGACTCGGCAGCAGTTGGTGACTGCTACTGAGCCCCCCTTCCCCTTCCCCACCAAGAAGAAGGCAAGGCCTCCCTTTTATAGATGTTAAAAAAATGAGAAAACGGTACTTGCCTTGTTCCCCACTCTGCTACCACTGAAACACCAGACGACTCCTCCCTCTGGGTGGCTGCGGAGATTGTCCGGTGGGGAGCTATGGGCGTTGGTGCAGGAGCTGAGATGGAGTGCCTGGAGGAGCGGCGCTGACGCTCTCTCTGCCAATCCTCACCAGTCCCAGGCGGTGAGACGGATGGTGGGGTGGCGTAGATGTGCAGCTCCTGCACCCAGGGAAACACCCCCAGACATGAGATATGCTCCAGCTTCCGGGCTGCTGCTGTCCACAACAGACACTCCTCCTCTGGGTCACAGGAGCTGCGGGCCACGGTAACCAAATCCCGCAGTCTGTTCATGGCCCCAAACTCCTCCTCTGTCAGCAAGCAGCAACCAGCCATAGTTCAACAAACTAAAAAGTCCACTGACTCCTCATTGGCATTGTCCTTCTGCTGTAATGTGAGCCCCTCCGGGGCAGAATACAGGGCCCAAATGCGAGACTTTAGTTTGCAAAGATTTATTAATAAAACACAAAATAATCCTCGGCTCATGGGCTAGAAAACAAAAGCAAAACTTGGCATGGCAGGGCAGGGAAAAAACATAGACAAGACAGCCAAAACTAGGCAGAAGCATGTGTACAAGACATAAAGACACCACACCCAGGTAAGGGGCGGCATTCCTTAAATAAAGCAGGACTAATTAAACTAAATACAAACAGACATGAACAATCAGGAAACTAGAGGGCACTCAGAGAGCGCATACCTCTGCCCTCCCTTTATCCTCCCCTTTGTCCCTTTGTCCGTCCATTGCGAGATAGGGCTTTGGAGGAGGTATGCACTCATGGATCACCTCCAACATGTAATGAGTCTATCTTTGGGCCGAGGGCCACCTCTGGTGAAAATGTCATCCAAATCCATATATGAGTTTTTGTGTGATCCTGTTAACAGACAAAGAAATGGCAGGAAATACAACTAGAAAAGCACTCAGAGTGCAGACCTCAGGCAATCAGTTCATTTCCCCCAAATGACATTGTTTTCTCCGCCAAGGAGGTTATGTTTTCATCGGCGTTGGTTTGTCTGTCTGTTTGTTTGTTTGTTAGCAAGATAACTCAAAAAGTTATGGACGGATTTTCATGAAATTTTCAGAGATTGTCAGAAATGGGGTATCCTACAGAGGATTAGATTTTGGTGATGATCTGAGACTGCATACCTCCCCCAAGGGCTTTGTTTATATTTGTGCAGCAGGATTACACAAAAACTATTGCATGGATTGGGATGAAATTTTTACCAGAGGTGGTTCTTGGGCTAGAGAGGAGCCCATTATATTTTGGTGATGATCTGAGAATGCATACCTCAGCCAAGGCTCTTATCTTCTCACAGTGTGTTAGCAACAATACTCCAAAATGGATGGACAGACTTTGATGCAATTTTCACCACAAGTGGCTATAGGCCTACACACAAACCCATTACACTTTGGAGGTGATCCATGAGAAACGGAAGGAGCCTTGGCGGAGGTATGTGCTCTATGAGTGCTTTTCTAGTTAGAAATGCAGCAGTTTTCTAAATGCAACATATCTGCATTTAATATTGATGAAAAATACTAATTCCAGTTTCCTTCCATAAGATTTATTGAAATAACAAATATAGTATTAGGTAACTTAGCTACAGAAATTCTGGTGTACCAGCTAAAGTATTATTTAACCAAGTTGATACTGATTTTTCCTAAAAATTCCTGGATCCAGGTGGTGATCCGGATCACCACAAAAATGTAATCATCTGTTCCCCATGCCATTACACACCTTTCCTGAAAATTTAATCAAAATCCGTTCATAAAGTTTGGATTGATGTTGCTAAGAGACAGACAGACAAAGCAATGCCGGTGTCATGACAAGAAGTGATCAGCTGCCAAAAATTGATCACCAGGTGCCATATTGTAGTTATGGGGTTATATTGGCCTTAAAATATATATTTCAACAGGTAAACAGTACTGAGTTAGGTATAAGATACAGTTACGTGAAAAAATTAGGACATCCTATATAAGCCTCTGTGTGTTTTTTTTAAACATATTTGGACATAATGTTAGAAAATGCAAATAAAAACGAAAACAAGATTAGACATAGATATGTGAACATTTCTTAATAAAGAACTGAGTATTTAATGGGGTGTCCTAATTTTTTCACATGACTGCATATTTAACACTTACGATGCATTTTGAACTGGAAACGATGTAGGATTAAATGCAATTAAAATAATGCAGTTACAAGGTTACATGGAAAAATAAATAGATTTACTGGATATACTATGCATGTAGATACTGTATAAATACATATTCTGTCAACAATGGACAATTACAGTGTACTTTTTGGCATGGCACCAGGCAAAAGCATTACCTCCTCCTCTTCGTGGAGGTAATAAAAATGAAACATTGTCCGGTGTTGTGTGTTTATATACCGTGTGGGTAACGTGCCTCGTAAGACATCCTTAGCTTGTCTGCCGGTATTGTGTTCCTCGTGCCATTACACACCTTTCCTGAAAATGTCATCAAAATCTGTTCATAAACCGCAGTTTGCTTGCTTTTTGTTGGCGTCTTTAGATGAAATAATGTCAGCCATCACATACTGTGTATGGGTGCAGAGGTGAACATAACTCAGTGGACACGTCTTAAAGGGGTGGACACATCTTAAAGGGAAAGCTCCGTATTATTATTATTTTCAAAAAAAAATAATCCTGCATGCACATTGTGATCCAGATCACCACCAAAATCTAATCATCTGTTCCCCGTGTCATTACACACCTTTCCTGAAAATTTAATCAAAATCCGTTCAGAACTTTTTGAGTTATGTTGCTAACAGACAGACAAATCAACAAACCAACCAACGCCACTAAAAACATTATCTCCTCCCCTTGGCGGAGGTAATTAACAAGACAAAACCCAAGCTAAGGAAAAACCCAGAAATAAACAAGACATAAACTCAAACTTAAGTCCAGAATAAAGAACATAAACATGACTATGATAAAGATAATACTAAAAAATAGGACAGTGAAAAACTAAGGCAAGGACAATCTAAACACAAGAACAGAACCATGACTATGATAACAAGAAAAGCACTCAGAGCGCATACTTCCACCAAGGCTCCTTCCGTCCCTCATGGTTCACCTCCAAAATGTAGCTGGTTTGTGTGCAGGCCATGAGCCAGTTCTGGTGAAAATTGCATTAAAGTCTATCCAGTAGTTTTGGAGGATTCTTACCAACACACTGAGAAAATAAGAGCCTTGGTGGAGGTATGCATTCTCAGATCATCACCAAAATGTAATGGGTTCCTCTCTAGCTCAAGGACCTCCTCTGGTGAAAATTTTATCCAAATCCATCCAGTAGTTTTTGTGTAATCCTGATGTACAAACACAGACAAGGTCCTTGGTGGAGGTATGCACTCTCAGATCATCACCAAAATTTAATGGGTTCATCCTTGGCCCAAGGGCTACCTCTGATGAAAATTTCATCGTAATCCATACAGTAGTTTTTGCGTAATCCTGCTAACAGAGAGACAGACAGACAAACCACCCCGATTACTTTATCTCCTTGGCAAAGGTAACAAGACTGTCATAACTGTATTGACATACATTATACATACATTAGGACTGGGCAATTTGACCTTAAATCATCGTCATGGTTTATTGAATCTTTCAGGTCAGTTTTTGTTTTTTTCTTCCTCCTCTCTTCTCCCTTACAGTTTACTGACAAGGTTCATAATTAAGTGTGCTATCATATCACTGCAGTGCACAGTAAACAAGCATAGTAGAACAGGCCTATTGTGATTTCACAAGCAGAAAAATTAAACATTGTCCAGTGCTGAAGTTTACTGTATTTACATACCGTGTGGGTCATGTCGCTCCAACGACATCCTCAGCTTGTCTGCTGGTTATGTCTGCACGCACTCCGTACTCCGTCTTAAACCTCACACTTTGCTTCTTTTTTCTTGGCATCTTCAGATGAAATAATGTCAATCATCATATGCTATGTGGATGGAGACCACCTTCCTTTTCGTTCTAAACTGTTTTACTTTTTCTGCAGAGTTTGGTGGTAAGATTGCATTGCTTCCGCGTTGTGGAGGTACATGGCCACACACGTAATTCTGCAGACACGTCTTAAAGGGGAAGTACACGAAACGCGCAATATTAATATATAAAATAATTTTCAAAAACTTCCTGGATCCAGATCGTGATCCAGATCACCACCAAAATCTAATCATCTGTTCCTCATGACATTACACATCTTTCCTGAAAATTTCATCGAAATCTGTTAATAACTTTTGGAGTAATGTTGCTAACAGTCAAACAGACAAACCAACAAACAAACCAGCCAACCAACACCGGCAAACACATTACCTCCTCCCTTGGTGGAGGTAATAAATTATATATACAAAATTTATCCCTGCTCAAAGCCCAGGATGCTGCCTATAGTGTCACAGTTTGTAGAGGCAGCACCCAGGCGCGACACTTGGTTTTACAGTTTTTATTTACAGCTGGTCCAACCCTGGTCAGCTCGAGGGTCTAAATAATAATTCCAAAAAGGCAGACTGGGACAGACAAACAGGACAAAAAATAAAAGTTAGACAAGCAGGCAGAGACAGGCAAACAGAAGCGTGAGTAACGCCAATGAATGACGAGGATGCCGTGCCTAGGTGAAGGGCAACGTTCCTGAAATAGCAGATGGGCAGGTAAACATAAATTACAGACAGGTGTGGGCACTTAACTAAACAGGGCAAAATCAGACTATGCAAAGACGGAAACTGAAGACGCTGTCAAAATAAAGCCAAACCAAAAACCACAGGCAATGACAGGAATAACAGAGAGCAAACATAAACATGACTATGATAAGAATAATACTAATAAGCAAGACTGAATAATAACGGCCAAGGATACAAAACACAGAAGTCATGATATTAATACTAATAATAAACAACTAAGGACCAGGCAGGGAAAAAGACTACGGAATACAAAAGCAAACATGATAATGAATAATGATAAATACAGAAAAACCCAAAATACAAAATCAAACTGAGGACTCGGGCTGGGGCTCATGCCCTGAAAACAAGGAACAAAGCCATAACTCAAGGTGAGGACATGGGGCCCAGTCGTACCCCCCACCCCCACCTAAGGGCGGCTTCCAGACGATCCAAGGGTAACACCAACCAAAAACCAAAAAAGAAAAACCTCCCAGGGGTGGGTGGTGGGGGTATAAGTCCAGATGGGCCGAAACAAATCCTTTCCCCCCCACAAAGTTATATTTTTTATTACAATCAGTTGATATAAACAATAACCAACATCAATTTAGCTTGTTAATAATGTTAACAACAATAGTTTGTTTTACTTGTATTTGAGGCACAATAGCTTATGGGTAATCTTGTCAACTTCTGGTGAAGTGATGTACCATTGTTCACTTTTTCCATGCTTAGTTCTCAGTTACCTTTGAACTGAAGACCGTTCGCTCCCTTCGATTTGGAATCTCAACTAATATGGTGGAATACCCTGTGCAGTCCACTTCGGAGTATATTACTGGGCGATTGGAACACACCCATACTGTTTCTACAGTGTTTGGCTTCTGCATTGGGGAGGTGCATGGCCACACACTTAACTCAGTGGACACATCTTAAAGGGGCAGTACCTGAAAAGCGCCATATTAATATATAAAATAATATTCAGAAAATTCCTGGATCCCGATCATGATCTGGATCACCACCAAAATCTAATCATCTGTTTCCTGTGCCATTACACATCTTTCCTGAAAATTTCATCAAAATCTGTTCATAGCTTTTAGAGTAGTATTGCTAACAGACAGACAGACAAACCAACAAACGCCGGCAAAAACATTACATCCTCCCTTGGCGGAGGTAATAATACGAAAAAGCAGGACAAAGAAAAACTAAGGCAAGGACAATCTAAACACAAGAACAGAACCATGACTATGATAATAATGATAAATACAGAAAATCATAAAATATAAAACTTAAAGCGAGGACATGGGTCGAGCCCATGTCCCGGTTACAACAGAAAACTAAAACCATAAACTAAGGGGAGGACATGGGCCCAGCCCACGATCTGACATCTACATATGCATTTGAAGTTTTATTTTTGTCCATTTAGTACAGGGGTGTCAAACTCATTCCATGGAGGGCCAAGACCCTGCAGGTTTTACCTCCACCCAGTGTCTTCAGCAGGTGTTTTCATTGATCAGCAATCAGTGAGGGGAAATTCAGTGAAATCTCCTGTTGAAGACACTGGGTGGAGGTAAAACCTGCAGGGTCTTGGCCCTCCATGGAATGAGTTTGACGCCCCTGATTTAGTAGATGAAGGCAATTTCTTTTAGTCCACTTCCTCGTAAAGGGTATATCAATCACTTTGGTTCTTAAACACCATTTTTTCTAACTAAAAACTTGAAAAAATATTTCACTTTCTGGGCCATGTCACAATAATCTAAAGCAGTGATGGGCAATTATGTGCCATGGAGGGCTATTCCACTGCAGGTTTTCTGTTCCACCCAGTCTCTTCAGCAGTTGCCTTCTCTAATTAGCAATCCTTGAAGCTCATCAGTGCAAACACCTGCTCAAGAGACTGAGTGGAACAGAAAATCTGCAGTGGAATGGCTCTCACTGCCCATCCCTGATCTAAAGCATGCACTTGCACCACACTTTCCATTTTCTGCCTGTGGATTTGTTAGTTTCTGTCAGTGTATAGTCGTTCTTCACTCTTTGTGTCATGCCATCTATGCAAGGAGGGGACTCATTTAAGAGAGGTGTGGCACTTGGCACATTGCTACTCTGGTGCATTTTATTCCAATATGTTTTTGATCAGCAAAAAGCTGATCTGTCGTCAGAAAAGCATTGTTAATGCTATTTCAGCAGCACGTTTTAAAATCACAGGCATGCACATAGGGACAGGAGCACACAAGGAAGGACAGCATCCACTGGGATTTTCTGTTATTTTAATGGACAGAGTTTTAACAGTTACAATCTAATCAAAGTATTGTTATTGTTGTTATTTTAATTATCATACTAGTGCATGCCCGTAGAAAGCAAGTATTGTTGTCTGAGAACAGTTACGCCAATTAGGCTATACAGGCCCAAATGTAGGCTGTATTTGAAAGTGGAATATAAAGAGGAGTAGCCTATATGTAGGCAATCTCACATGTTAGACTCTGACAAATATAAAAGGGACTGAACACTAAGATTTATTTGATTGTGTGAATATTAATTACAGAATTATTGAAAATGAATGGAACATCCAATATTAGCGACTGTTTAAGAACCTTTGTTTATTTGTTTGTCAGACTTATTTGTGTGATCTTTTATGAGTTATATTCATAAGTGTTGTACCTTACACTTTAAGGAATGGGAGTTGTTCAGTCATTATAATTGTTTTAGTTTGTATGTGTTGTTTATAGTCTATCGTCAATAAAGTCATGCAGTACTATAACAGGACACGCTAACAAATATTTAAGACCCATTGTAGTGCATCCTTTTATATTTTAGCAATATTATTCAAAGATTCAAAGATTTTATATGTACAGGACATACAGGAGAACTGAAATACCGTTTCTCTCTCTTCAGTGGTGTGTACAATATAAAAGCAGAAAGAGGAATAAGTCTGGATAAGCAGCAACAGCAGTTTATGTACAGTAATGCTACCCCTAGTGCAAATGGCGGTAAAAGATAGACCCAGACCTCCCATAGTGCAAATAAAAATAAACAAAACACAGAATATTATTATGCTGAGAAAAATGACCCATTTGCAACTGTTGCATCAGTGTTGCCCATTTGCCAGTAAATACATAATGACTTATTTCGTTATTTTGGTAGTTTTTGTCATGGTCGTCGTTTAATCAAAGCGTGTGCATATGTGTCCGCATATGATATGCAATTGATCTGGCCATTCCGCTCCACAATCATGGTGGTATTAATAACTTTTGATTTTTAGACAGTCATGCACCAGGAGGAGCACCATGTTGAACCCATGGTGCTGCAAAGGACAGCGGTGGCACTGGTGAAGCAGCAGCCAAGACTCCGTCCCATTAATCGGGCAAGCTGGGCTTGGCTGCCTGGGAACTAAGGACTGCAATAAGCCGATCCGACTGCACTCACCCCACCCCCCCCAATCCCCTCGTGTTCTCCACATATCGATGGCCAAAACGCAAAACCTCCTATTTGAAAAATGCAGTTTTTTGAGAAAACTACAAAAAACCCAAAACTTTTTGTTTTCTTGCAGAATGCTATGCTATTTTTTTTTCATCAGAATAATTTTCTGTCACAATAAAGAGTGGTACTGTCTTGCTGACAGATATGAGCAGCCTACCTTGTTCTCATCATCCAAAGTGAAACCCGCAAATCAGAAAATCCTGTAGATAGGAGGGTTTACATTTCAGTCATTGATATGCCGAATTATTCTTTAGAGCTACGCAATCACAACAACATTATATTATATTTTCTTAAGCATTAAATCATCAGTATTCTCTTTTTCTGGTCAAATTTGTCACTTTTCACTTCCTTGTTTTGTTTGTGGAGCACTCAGGTGACTGGTCGTGATGCCGTTATTATCCAAGGAATCAGTCCGAAGGCCCCCCACCACACACACACACACACACACTTGTAGAAGCCAGGCCATGAAGAAAGTGGTGGATAAACTTTTATTGATAAAAATTACATATTTTCATTGAGCAACTTCATACTCGGGGATGCACACCCTCGTAACCTCAGCAAAGCATTTATAAAATCTGAGGTCAGTCTGACGAACGTTTTGAGAGATATGTGAGGAGCACACACACAGATAGACACACACACTCACAGACACACACACAAACAGACAGAGATATGCTGCGTTTATAGATAGATGATGATACACTGAATAGTTTTTTATCCATCCACATTTTCATTTTAATCATGGACTTACAGGAGGAGTATTGCCTATTGATGTTGAGGAGAGGTGCTCTCTTCGAAGCCTTGGCTGGTTCAGTTGCTGTGATTGGATCTGGACTAGCCAGTGGTTCGGTGGCTGCAGTAGCCAGTAGGGATCTGGTGAATGGACACAATGGCTATGTTTATATGGACACAAGTAACCGGATTAAAAGCCTGATCAGAATAAAAATGCTTCATGTAAACACGCCAATCTGAATATTCTAACCCGATCATGCTCATTCAGATCAAAATTTCATTCCAATTGAGAGGGGTGGGTTATGCCGATTGTTAATCGGAATGGTGCGCATGAAAACACTTATTCCGAACGTAGGGCACAAAATATGTTTACTGCACACGTCTGTACACCAGCTGCACATCGACGTGACGTATTTCTGCCTTAGAAGCAGCTAGCGGAAAACATAGAGGGAGTAAAACAAAACTGGTCTGTATCGTCCTACTGTCTCCCTCTGTTCACCATATGCAGAAGTATGTACTTGTAGCTTCATTACGGAGATCAGCAGAAGCAAAAGTACAGTCTGAATAACACAATACAGGTCAATTTCGACACGAAGCGGGGCTTGCTAACACCGGAAGTTGCTTCTTCTTCTACTATTTTCGGAATGTGAAAATGTCGACATGCGCATGTCAAAATGATTTATTCCGTTCAAACGTGTGACACATGGAAACGCACGTCCTAATCAGATCAGCTTTTTCAGGATCCATGTAAACAGTGAAATTCTGATCTGAATTGTAATCAGATTGAAAAAATTTTGCCCATGTAACCGTGGCCACTGTCTAAAACCCATGATGGGATGGAATTGTCATTTTAAAGATTTCAAACTACAAACCTCTCTACTGTGACAAAGTATTCTGTCCACATACTGTACATATTCCAACATGTCTGTACTCTTTAGTCATCTCTTTCAATCTTGTGTCTGTTCGCACATGTGTATCCTGTCCCGGTTAATGAAAAACACCCACACTCAGCCATTGTTTTTCTCTTAAATATGCTAATTTGAGGAGCATTAACTACAAACTATTCACATATACCCTGAAAAAAAATTGTACAGAGGTTTATGAAATTTTTCAGCAGATTGACAGTCCCATCCCGCCACAGGATTCAGGGGATCTTTTCCCCAAAGGTTCAAACCCATTCATATCTGTGTGTTGCACAATGGAGTGGAATAAGTCAGGTGTGCATCCATGTGTGCACCGTTAAACCTAAATTAATTTAAATTTAGCTCGATTGTTCAGTCCAGTTGTTCAAGCATATCCTCCTCTTCCTTCTCCATAAAATACTGTAATTGACTGGGCATCGACTATAATTAATGCCTGGCTTAATGCCAAGCACCATTACTATTGCGCATTTTGTCTTTGCTTATGTACACGCCCTTTGGCCAGCGCATAACTGATCTTCCCTCTGAGGTAACACCATCATGATCACAGTTCACCTTAGATCATGCACACCTGTGTATTAAAGGGAAAGCTCAGAGAGCTTCTGATTGTATTATTGCATGTTACACCCAAAACACACCTCTGAATAATTAGACCAGCCCCTTTGTGCTTTTCTGTTTTCCCGCAGCCCTGATAACAAAATAGACTTGGATATGCCCATTAATGCGCTCTGTGCGTTAGAAAATAGACTGATAACTAGATTGTTGTAATATGGCCCTATGAATTATATAGTAGATAGTCATTAAAATATTTGTTCCTATTAAAACATTAATAAGAAACCAGTGATTTGTGGTTTAGTAAATAAACTTGACAGAAATCTAGGGATTTGATTGAATTCAGTGAAACTGCAGAGATATAATTACTCTTTTCACTGAGGTGGTGATGGTTTAAATTCTCTCCATCATTTCTGAGTAATGGGAAGTGTCAAATAAAACCTTCATGACACACTGCTTTGAACACTCCCCTTTATTCCTGCGGAATTAAATTAGACCTAAAAAAAATCCCTTTTCTTTTTCCATGACCACCTCTGCTGCTGGTGCAAATGAAAATGCCCTTCCCAAAATAGATCATTTTTACCCTTCAGATGTCCACTTTTATTTTAAGCTCAGTGACACCATGCCATCCATCACACCCAGCTTTTCAGATGTGAGCAGCCCCAGGGAAAACACAGAAAAATACAGAGAAAGTGTGATACTGTGCTTCTGCTGCTGTTGCAGTTGTGCAGTTAGGAGCTTTATGGTTAGATTACCACTAATTTCATCCTAGAGGAGCATTTAGACGTTTTCTTAAACCGACTAAAGTGGAAGTCATTCCTCTTTCTTAGCGTAAACATTGGAAATGGATGCCCTGCCTTTCCAACTCTTCCCTCAAATTACCACTTGACATAGCCAGACGTCGCTATGCATTATTGTCTGCCAGGAAAATAGATTTCTGAATGCTTTATTGAATGTTTTGGCTGGATTGAAAGTGTGCAGAGTGTACCTAGCTCTTTGATCATCTCGACCTGGAAATGCGATAGTCAACCACTTCACAGGCTCCCTGACACCTGGGGAACTGGATCTTGTTTTCTTGATATGCCGTGATATGCACCACAGCACTAAAGACAACTTCTCCTGTTGCAGAGTCAGCAGAGACTACAATAGTAAGTGGAATTTCACATGGTGCAGACTTTGGCTTTTTAAAAAATCAATAGCCACTTGAGTCATTTAGAGTAATGGTTTAAAAGGCCAGGTTTTAATGGATGACATTCCTACAGTATCACTTTGATTTTAAGTACAGAAAACACAATAATATTTTTTTGTTTTGTTTATATTTTTAAAATTCTAAAATATCTACAGCTACAATCCTAAAAATGTAAAATTTTACAGGAGAACACAAACTGAATTATGTGTTGAGATCAAAATTTAAAAAAGCTAAATATTATTATCCATAAAACAAAATTTCCCAAACAAAAAGTCTACCTCTGTACCATTTTTTCAGTATAGATAAGATAAGATAAGCCTTTATTATGCAATGTCACCTCCAATGTCCATGCAGCCAGGTAAATTCTGAAAAAATTGATTTAAATGTGATATTTAGATAAAGCCTTCTGAAGAGTCAGAGGTCAGTTATTCTCGCAACAGCGATTTGCCGGATTTGATCCCCTGGGTGGGGAGACATTAGACACCAGGAACAGGTCCAGTGTGTCCCAGGTGGATATCCCAGCTACTAACCTTCAAGTGGGCATGGCACCCACAGTGACTCACAATATCGCCACCTGTGGCATCCCTCCCGGTGGAGCCGTCCAGTCCACTACCGGAACCGGGCCCTTTGGCACACTCTGTCAACTTGGAGATGCAAGAACACCTCCACCGCCGGCACAACCTGCTTCAGAGCTTTGTTTTTGCACCTTTGTTTCACTCACTGGGACATCCTGGTTGCCCAAGATTTTTTCTTTCATATAACCATGTTGCAACCACATTTCATTCCTGGGAGTGTGCAGCATGTAGCTATTGTGCTGGTGTTTGGTCAAGCACATGTGCTGTGTAATAGGCCACATGATCAAAATTTAAATAAAGCCTACATTTACTATTGCCACCATCATTTTTTTCCCTTGTTAAAATATTGTAATCGGTTTATCACCCAGTACATTTGTTAGATGTGATTAGGCCATTCAATGATTGGTCACTTAATATGAATGAGCAGACTGAAAACTGACTGTTCCAGACAGAACTTTACAGACAGCTTTGTTGATGAGCTGTAAAACAACTCAGAAAGTTTTTTTTTTGGTTTTTAAAAGTACCTGTATATCTCCTTGAGGATTTCAAAATGTAAGGTTAATCTCCAGAAAAAGCACAGTTTGGGGCCTTTAAAGTGGTTGTATCATGCCATCATTGTGATGTATTTGCTGTAGAGACGGGAATATTTAGACCCCTCACGATTCAAGTCAATTACAATTCAGCGGACCCAGATTCTAAAGCAATTCTCAATGCATCTTTTTTTTTTCTATTCAGGGTTTTTCTTTCCTCCCACTGTCATAGGCAGATATTTCATTTCCCTCTCTTTTTTTTTTTTTTTTTTTTTCTGGTGGTGGTGGGGATAAACAGAACATTTTCTGCAGAGTAAATATTGAGGGGATACTATAAGTATTGTCAGTCACAGATTTAAAAGAAGTGAATGTCCACTTATGGGGAAAAAAGCTGAAAATTTACAAGAAAACACTGCAAGTTTATGAGAAAAAACTATGTAAATTTACAAGAAAAAAACTTACAAATTTATAAGAAAAAGTTGCAATTTCACTGGAAAAAGTAGCAAATTCATGAGAAGAAAGTAACAAATTTACAAGAAAAAAGTAAATTTACTAAAAGTCAAGGATTTACAAGAAAAAAGTTTCAATTTAAAGCTGCAAAAACTAGTTACTTTACAAAGAAAGTTGTAAATTTACAAATAAATGTCGTCAATCAGTGAGAAAAAGTTACAAATTAATAAGATAAGATAAGATAAGCCTTTATTAGTCTCACAATGGGGAAATTCCAGGGTTCAGGTTCAGGTTCAGGTTACTTTATTTGTACCCGTAGGTAGATTTGTTTTGCAGTCTGGTGACATCCATATTTACAAGCCACAATTACATTCAACATAGACACAAACACAGGCACACATGAAGCTGACTATAAACATGATAAAAATACTCAAGGCTGCACGGTGGCGCAGTGGTTTAGCACTGCGGCAGCACAGTTTACCCTCGGCCGGGGGATTGCGGGGATCATGAGATCGTGGGTTCGATCCCAGCCCCCGACCAACAGTGAGCTGTGTGGAGTTTGCATGTTCTCCCCGTGTTGCGTGGGTTTACTCCGGGATTTCTCCGGTTTCCTCCCGCATACCAAAAACATGTAGGTTTAGGGCGCTCGCGCACACAGCGACCAGCAGCCGGTGGCTTGTCACCAGACTGCAAACCAAATCTACCTACGGGTACAAATAAGTAACAAAAAAAAAAAAAGCTCCATCAATCAGGGTATAAAGACAAAGAGATGAGAGAAAAACCAGAGGTAAGAGATAAGGGTCATATTAAAAAGTTAAAAACTAGTCAAAGAGGTAAAAAACTCAAAGGTCTCAAATCCAATAAAATATTTAGAACCCAAATAACATCCTACAAAAATAAGTAAATATAAAATGGAGTTAATAAATAGGTACCTAAATTATGTGCAATATATTGTTACATCTTGTTCAACTCTTTGACAGCAGCAGGAACAAAGCTGTTTTTGTAGTGCTGGGCTTTACTTTTTGGGACAGCAAATCTCCGTCTTGAGGGAAGAAGTTGAAAGTTGCAGTGCAAAGGGTGGGAGTCATCATTTAAAATGGAGGTAGCCATCCTCTGTACTTGTCTGGTGTACAGGGATGTCAGGCTCAGCTGTGACTCACCAAGCAAACGACTGGACCATCTAACTACCTGATCCAAGGATTTCCTCTGTTTCTGTTTTATCTGACCAAACCATGACACTAAAGAAAAGGATAAAACAGATTCAATAAAAGCCCGATAAAACATTGTCATTATGGTTCGGTCAATTTGGAAGCGTGCAAGTTTTCTCAAGCAATGCAAATGTTGCTGACCCTTTTTGCACACCCTTTCACAGTTCTCTTCAAAGTTTAAATTACTATCAATAATCGTCTCAAGATATTTGTAGGATTGTACACATTCGGTGGTCTGGCCTTTTAGTACAGTCACTTTGTGCCTGGGAGTTTTCCTCCTAAAGTCAATAATCATGTCTTTAGTTTTTGTCGTATTCAGCTGCAGGTAGGAATTCTCACACCAGTGAACAAAATCATCAACTACTGGGCCATGGCCACTCTCACCATCCTGGAGGAGACTGACAATAACTGAGTCATCAGCATACTTTATAATGTGTCTGTTGTCATGTCTGCTCTGACACATGTTTGTGTACAGGATGAAGAGTAGTGGTGACAACACACACCCCTGAGGAGAGCCAGTAGAAGATCACTTTAGGTCAGACAATGTACCATTGACCCTTACTCTCTGCGTCCTGTTGGTTAAGAAATCCATAATCCAACCCACCAGATTATTGCTCAAATCAAATTGTTGCAGGAGCCTTTCAACTAAAATATGAGCTTGGATTGTATTAAAGGCGGAGGAAAAGTCCACAAATAAAAGCCTGGCGTGTGTCCCATTAAAATCCAGATGTTTAAAAAGCATGTTAAACAGAGTGACAGTGGCGTCCTCCACTCCTCTGTGAGGCCTATAGGCAAACTGCAGAGGATCCAATGCATGCTTAGTCTGCTTTAGGACCTCACATCTGACCAGTTTTTCAAAAATTTTCATTAAAATTGAAGTCAAAGCAACTGGTCTAAAGTTGTTTACCATTTTAGGACAGCTGGATTTTGGAACGGGAACAACCACGGCTTCTTTCCAGATCTTAGGCACATGTTGTGTCTGTAAGGACTTATTGAAAATATAATGAAATATAGGACTCAGTTCATGTGCACAGGACTTTACCAAGCGCCCACATACATTATCAGGGCCCTGACTTTTGTTCACTTTTACAGCGCAGAACTCCCTTTTAATATCCTGCACCTCAATATTAAAGTGCTGATTGTCTTTGAGTTTCTGGTTCAAATCTTGGGTTTCAGTGCTAAAATCAAAGGAGTCAAAACGACCATAAAAACAATTAAGAACATTAGCCAGCTCTGCGTCTGAATTAAAACCATCTAAAAACACACGATTACTGCGTTCTGTGCTCTGAAGGCCTGCAATAGTTTTCATACTGGCCCAGGCTGAATCAAGTTTCTTTGTTGCCATCTTGCTTTCCAATTCTGATTTATAATTCTGTTTTGCTCTTAAAATTTCGGCCTTCAGCTGTTTTGTGGCAACCTGTAGCTCAGAAACAGACCCCTGTTTAAAGGCAAGTGCTTTCCTCTGTAAGCAGGATTTAACTGATTTTGTTACCCATGGCTTGTTTTTGGGATATATTTTGACACATTTACGTGGAACAATTGTATTTTTACAGAAAGTCATGTATGAGCATGTGACATCCACCAAAGAGTCCAAATCATCCCCGCAGGCCAGTGTGAACATCTCCCAGTCTGTACAGTTAAAGCATTCCTGGAGGCTGTGCACTGAATCTTATGTCCACACATCTACAGTATGTCTCTGGTCTCCACCTTGCCTCTTCTGAGAGCAGTTTTATATGTGGGCAGCAAATGTACACAGTTGTGATGGATCCTAAATGTACACAGTTGTGAGGATCCTAAAGGAGGAAGGGGGAGTGATTTATAGGCCCTCTCTATGGATTCATAGTACAGGTCCAATGTCTTTTTTCGCCTGGTTGGGCAGGAGACATACTGATAAAAGTTTTTAAGTGTCGTCTTTAAAGAAACATGGTTAAAATCCCCAAGAATAAAGTTTGGAGCCTCTGGAGAAATTGACTGCAGCTGCTGCACCACATCAAAGACGGTGCTGGAGGCGGAGTCAGCGTCTGCCCTCGGATGAATGTACACAGTCGTGATAAAGATTTGGGGGAACTCACGAGGCAAATAAAAGGGGCGTAGTGACACAGACAGCAGCTCCACATCGGGTGTACAGATGCGCTCTCTGACCGTGACAGATGTGCAGTACTGTTTATTAATATATAAACATACGCCGCCCCCCTGACATTTCCCCGTTACCTCTTCCTGCCGATCACAGTGGATTGGGGCTCCAAAGCCGTCAATCCGCAGGTCCGCGTCCCGGTCATGCGCAGTAAGCCAAGACTCGGTATAAGCCATGACACAGCAGTTCTTAAAGTCTTTCTGGTAGCGTACATTCCCTTGAATTTCATCCACCTTGTTCCTCAGAGATTGTACGTTCCCAAAAATCATAGAAGGAGGAGGAATGTTACCAAACTGATGTCTTCTCAGGCGTAATTTCACGCCTCCACGCTTTCCGCGTTTCCTTCTCTTGTCTCTCTTTTCACTGCTGTGTCCGTCTCTCAAAATAAAGTCCGGCAGTTGCGGCTTAGACTCAATCACAGACGCAACAGGATTGCAACAGCACAGGGATAGCAACACTCAGAGCAATAATTAAGAAGATAAGAAAAATAAAAATAAGAGCAGTGAATATACATACGTACACATAAATATATAAATATATATACACAGTGCGGAGCATTGTAGCTAGATGGAATAAACAGCATAGCCGTCTGCTTAGTTATCCTACACAGTATAAATATGTACCCATACATATTGTCACCCTCCATAGCGACTGATATTGTCCTAGTTGTATACTGGAGGGGACCATTTGTGTAAGTCTATTGCGTCTTTTGCATTCAATACCATTAGGTCGTCACGTTTTTTTTGCTATCTCTGCGAGCAGCCCTGCTTAGGTTATACAGTCTGACAGCCGTAGGTAGGAAGGACCTGCGAAACCTCTCAGTTGCGCACCTAGGATGATGTAGTCTACTGCTAAATGAGCTCCTCATTGCGTTCAGTATGTCCTGCATAGGGTGGGACTTGGACTCCAGCAGAGATGACAGTTTAGCCACCATCCTTCTCTCTCCTATCTCCTCCACTGGGTCAAGGCGTTGCCCCAGGACAGATCTAGCTTTCTTGATCAGTTTGTTCAGTCTCTTCCTATAGGCTGCAGTAATGCCGTTGCCCCAGCAGACCACTCCAAAAGTGATGGCTGATGCCACCACCGTGTCGTAGAATGTCTTCAGCAGCACCCCTTGTACACCAAAAGACCTGAGCCTCCTCAGTAGGAACAGCCTGCGCTGTCCTTTCTTGTAGAGCGCGTCGGTATTGTGTGACCAGTCTAGTTTATTGTTCAGATGAACGCCCAGGTACTTGTAGGATGTCACTATCTCAATGTCTGTTCCCTGTATGTTTACTGGTGCTGTGAGGGGTTGTCCTTGCCTGCGGCAGTCCACCACCAGCTCCTTAGTTTTCCTCATGTTGATCTGGAGGCAGTTCCGATGGCACCAGTCCACGAAGTCCTGGATAAGTCCTCTGTACTCAGCTTCATCTCCGTTGGCAATGAGGCCGACAATCGCAGAGTCGTCAGAGAACTTCTGTAGATAATGAGAAAAGCTGCAAATTTTCAGGAAAAATGCATTTATGTTTGGGATAAATGCATTTTTAGCTTCAAATGCATTTTATTCTATTATGTAACATGATATAGAAAGGTTTATGATGGGGTAGGGGGGTTGCTCTTTTTTCCAGGTTGGGGGGGATATCTCCCCTGACAACTTGTTACTCAAAGCAAACTATTTGCAGTGACCCATGAATTTACTTCCAGTATCTTTTAATAAAACAAACCCAACCACAGGGGGTGCACAAGCCAGTGTACCTCTAGTGCCGGTCCCAAGCCCGGGTAAATGGGGACGGCTGTCAGTAAGGGCATTCGACGTAAAACCTTTGCCAAATCAAGCATGCGGATCATGACGAATGAGACTTTCATACCAGATCAGTCGAGGCCCAGGTTAAAAACGACTGCCACTGGTGCTGTTAACCGACAGGGTGCCAGCGGAAATTGGGCTACTGTTGGTCGAAGATCGAGGAGGAGGAGAGGGGGAAGGCGTGTTAGCAGGGAGAGAGAGAAAAGGAAAAGCAGAAGTGTGGAGGTGAGAGTAGGGACATTAAATGTAAGGACTATGACTGGTCAAGGCAGAGAGTTGGCTGATATGATGGAGAGAAGAAAGGTAGATATACTGTGTGTTCAAGAAACTAGATGGAGGGGACGCAAGGCTAGGAGCATTGGAGGTGGATTTAAACTGTTCTACCATGGTGTAGATAAGAAGAGAAATGGAGTAGGAGTAATCTTGAAGGAAGAGTATGTGAAGAGTGTTCAGGAGGTAAAGAGGGAGTCAGACAGAATCATGAGTCTGAAGCTAGAAGTCAAAGGTGTGATGTTGAATGTTGTCAGTGTGTATGCCCCACAAGTTGGATGTCAGGTAGAAGAGAAAGAAGAATTCTGTAGTAAGTTGAAGTGGTAGAGAGTGTCCCCAGGGAGGAGAGAGTGGTGATTGGAGCAGACTTTAATGGGCATGTAGGTGAAGGGAACCAAAGGTGATGAGGAGGTTCTGGGTAGGGATGGCCTTAAGGAGAGTAATATGGAAGGACAGATGGGTGTGGATTTTGCTAAAAGGATGGAAATGGCTGTGGTGAACACATACTTTAAGAAGAGAGAGGAACATAGGGTGACTTACAAGAGTGGAGGAAGGCACACACAGGTGGACTACATCCTATGCAGAAGGAGAAATCTGAAAGCGATAGGAGAGTGCAAGGTGGTGGCAGGGGAAAATGTAGCTAGACAGCATGGGTATCATGAACCTGGGTTTGGTGGGCTCAAACCCAGTTCTGACACTGGCTATTTTGTCTCATTTTACTGTCTATTTTCCGTCAGGCGCTTCAGGGAGCCCTTTGGGTCCTCCGCTCCCTGACAACTTGGCCATGCCCCCTCCTCCTGTCAGTATCAACAGCTGTTCCTTATTATTGGTGTCTCCCTTACGCACGCACACACACAACACAACCCGCCCAATCCACGGGTATGATGATGGAGGAGGAGAGACTGGCGTTGCTCATCCTGATCGGCTGTCGGATGGAGGAGGAATGCGCTGAGAGGAGAGGAGAAGCCTCGCAGGCCGCTGGGGACATCCAGAGCCAGGAGAACAGGCAAGTTCTTCCTCATTTGACTTCCACTTTTGATGAGCAATTTTGCCTGTCCCCTGGCCAGGAGACTCAGGGTTTGCAGTCCCCTGAGTGCTCCGCTCCAGTGGCATGTAGTAGCTCTTCACTTGACCTCTCTAAACCCTCTATGTGTGCCCCTACGAGTTCGCTGGCTCCAGAACCAGGTCGCCCAAGGGGGGAGGAACCTGAGGCCCTGGAGAATCCAGTTCCAGGGCCAGCGATGAAGCAATCCCCGGCCGCCATGCCAGATGAGCCGGTTACGTGGAAGACGGTGCACGGGGGCATTGAGACTGCAACCACTGTCACGCCTGCTGTGGGGACCGCCGCAGCAGAGTCACCCTCCGAATTGGGCCCCAGACGTCATCATCGGCATCGTTGGAGTCCTGGACGGCGGTGGAGCTCGAGTACAGGCAAGTAATCTCTCCTGTAATTCTCTTTCCAGTTTTTGAGAGAGCTTTCCTGGCTCTTGGAGAGACTCCCCCTGCTGGGCTTTGCCGCTGCCGGTGACCCTAATCGTCTTTCCTCTCCCGTCTTCTCTGAGGTCCTACCGAGGGTCGCCGGAGAGGAGCCGCTGCAACCTGGGGTGCCAGCGGACGACAACGTGAGTCCAGCCGCCCCGGTAGAGGTTGACGTGGGTACAGCACCTCGCGGATCAATGGAACCAGTGCACCCTAGATCGCCGGAGTCCTGGACGACGGTGGAGTCTGTGTTCAGGCAAGTGTGCTCCATAATGTCTCCAATGCTTATGTTGAAGTCACACTGCCCGACTCATGGTGAGGAGGGCCAGGGGCAGCTTGCAGCAGCTATCATGGCCCACCTCACTGGGCTCTGCTGCTGCCGGTGACCCTGACTTGGTCTTTTTCTCTCTCCCTCCGGTTTTGGAGCGCCCTGCCAGGGTCGCCGGAGAGCAGCCAATCCTTCCAGAGGCCACCGAGGATCCGGGTTCAGCGCCAGGGTCCATGAAGAATCCTACCTCCCTCACTGGGGAGGCCACCGCGGGAGCAATGAGGTCCCCGATGGGGACCACCGCAGGTGCAACGATGCTCCAGCCGGAGCCCACCGCGGGTGCAACAGAACTCCAGCTGGGAGTAACCGCGGGTGCAGCTAAACTCCAGCCAGAGTCCACCACGGGTGCAGCAGAGCTCCAGCTGGAGTCCACTGCAGGCATAGCAGAGCTCCAGCCGGAGTCCACTGCAGATGCAGCAGAGCTGCAGCCGGAGTCCACCGCAGGTGCAGCAGTGTTTCAGCCTGAGTCCACCTTGGGTGTTACTAAGCTCCAGCCAGGAGCCACCACAGGTGCAGCTCTGTCCCAGACTGGGACCATCGCAGGTGCTACTGTCCCCCAGCTCGGAGCCACAGGGGGAGGGGGCTCTCCTTCCTTGCTCTCCCCTTCGATTGACCCTTCCCGTGGAGAGACTGCCTCCCGGGCCACCGCCTCTGAGCTGGTGGCTCAAGAACCCAGCCCGTCTGCCCGACAAACTGTGTCATGGGGTAAGGTGGCCCTTTTTCTCTGGCCAGCCACCTGACCCACTGTCCCGGGAGGTCCGACTGGTCTTGGACCTGGATAGGCCACCTGATGGGCCTCTTTCTGTCGCCCCTGGGGCTTGGGACTCTGGTCGGCCCCCTGAACTTTGGACTGCTAGGTAGTGGGTATTGTCCTAGGATGGGGCTGGGAGGAAGTTGACCTCACTTTAGTTATATATTGTTTTTGTACTATTTACTTGTTGCTTCCCTCCGAACCTGTTTTCCCCCACCTCCCACCCTGGGTTGTGGTTTGCCTCTGGGGAGGGGGGGTGCTCCCTTATGTTTTTTTTCTTCTGGTGGCACTTGGGTGTCTAGAATCCACCCCTGGGGGGTTTGGTGGCTATTTTCTCTCGTTTCACTGTCTATTTTCCAATCAGGCACTTCAGGGAGCCCTTTGGGTCCTCCGCTCTCTGACAGCTCGGCCACGCCCCCTCCTCCTGTCAGCATCACCAGCTGTTCCTTATTATTTATTGGTGTCTCCCTTACGCACGCACACACACACACACACACACACCTTCATTAATTTCCATTCACACGCTTTGACACTCACTCATGCACACCTGTCTTCTGTTTGGTCCAGCCCATGCTGTTCCACACCAGCGGTCTCTTCCCTCATTAGTATTGTCATTACTTAAGCTCTCTTTGAGTGGGAAGAGATCGCCGGAGCATTGTGCAATATACACAGTAGCGTTTTCCTCTGTGTATGCAAGCCTTTGTCCCCTACGTTCAATTTTCAGCCTGACTAGTTAAGTCTTCTCTAATGCTACTAGACTGTTGTTGGTTATTTGGTGTTAGCTGCTGTTCCTGCCTCGCCCTCATCCACCGGACAGCACAGATTGCCTTGGATCGCTCCAGCCCATAAGTTCATGTTTGCCTTTCTCCTTGTGCCGACAGCTGTTCTGCGGCGATAGGCATTCCCCTCCCTCAGGCTGCAGAGTGTTCGGGTGGCACCCCTGCTTTCCTGGTGGCCTCTATTACAATTATATCATCCCTCTGTTTATTATTATGACTGTTTTGCTGGACATAGTTTGGGTTTATGTTCAATAAAGTGCACGAAACTACTTCTGCTCGTGGGTTTCCATTCTTCCCTCTGTGCGCTGCGTAATGGCGCACGAGGGGTCATAACAGAGGGATGGTAGTCTATAGGATGACTTTGGAAAGCAAGAAGAGGAAGAGAGTGAAGGCAGAGGCAAAGATTAAGTGGGGGAAGTGACAGAAGGAAGAAGATCACACAGAGTTCAAGAAGGAGTTGATACAGGCTCTGGGTGGTAGGGAAGAATTACCAGATGACTGGGAGAGTACAGCAAAAGTATTGAGGGAAATGGGTAGAAAGGTATGTGGTGTATCCAGTGGCCAGAGGAAGGAAGACAAGGAGACTTGGTGGTGGAATGAGCAGGTACAGAAAAGTTTTCAAAGGAAGAGGTTGGCAAAGAAAAAGTGGGATAGTCAGGGAGATTAAGAAAGTAGACAGTATTTGGAATCTAGGCGCATGGCAAAGAGAGAGATGGCAAAGACACAGGAAAAGGCATATAGTGAGGTGTATGAGAGGCTAAACACTAAGGAAGAAGAAAAGGACTTGTATCGATTGTCTAGACAGAGAGATTGAGCTGGAAAAGATGTGCAGCAGGTTAGGCTGATTAAGGACAGAAATGGCAATGTATTAACAAGTGACAAGAATGTGTTGAGAAGGTGGAAGGAGTACTTTGAAGAGTTGATGAATAAAGAAAATGAGAAAGAGAGGAGGATGGATGAAGGAAAGATGATGAACAAGGAAGTCTCGAGGATTAGCAAGACGGAAGTGAGGGGAGCTTTGGAGAGGATGAAGAATGGAAAGGTGGTTGTTCCAGATGACATACCTGTGGAGGTATGGAGAGGTTTAGGAAAGATGGCAGTGGACTTTTTAACCAGATTGTTTAACACAATCTTGGAGAATGAGAGGATGCCGGAGGAATGGAGAAGAAGTGTTTTGGTGCCAATTTTGAAGAACAAAGGTGATGCTCAGAGCTGTCTGTAGTACCTACAGAGGCATAAAGTTGATCAGTCACACTATAAAGATATGTTAAGAGTTATTGAAGCCCAGTTAAGAGGAGAGGTGACAATCAGTGAGCAGCAGTACATTTTCATGCCAAGAAAGAGTACTACAGATGCATTGTTTTTTTTTTTTCCACAATATCTTTATTGAACCTTTTTTTTTTTTTAAACAAACATGATACAAACAGTCAAACACTAACACTAAAGTACTACAAAAAAAAAAATGCACTAAAAAACACCAACAACCACCAACAAAATCAAATCTTCAACAATGCTCCTCTGTTTAGTCTAGACAATCCAACACATAAGTATACATATTGTGTTCACCAGTTTGGAATTTACAAGGTCCACACATATCATTCACCTTCTTCTTCAAGAGTTATGTTTAAATTTTTTACATAATCAATAAAAGGTCTCCATATATTCTCAAACACAATTTCCTTTGATTTCAGTATATATGTTATTCTTTCTAATGGAAGGTTTGTTAACATCTGTCTTAACCACTGAGTCACATCTGGTCTATGAGTCTTTTTCCATAATAGTGCAATACATTTTTTGGCATTAAGCAAACTGAGGTCTATGAATGTTCTTTCACTTTTATTAAAATTATGCTTTTCTGGGTACAGACCCAACAAAAACAGTTTAGGATTCAATATGATTTGTTTTGAGATTATTTTTTCAATTGTTACCCTCACCTCTTCCCAAAACATTCTTATTAATCTACATTCCCATACACAATGAAATAGAGTTCCTTTACTTTCCATACATTTTGTGCACGTATCTGGTATATTTTTGTTATATCTATTTAACTCCTCCGGTGTAACATACATCCGCATTAACCATTTGAAATGTATCAATTTAAGGCGTACATTTATTGATTTGGTTTGAGCTTCTGTACAAGCCAATTCCCATTGTTCCTCTGAAATTTCAGTTTGCAGATCTTCTTTCCAGTAGTTTAATCTTTTCAGTGAATTTTCACTTGAAAATAGTGTCAATGAGTTATAAAACTCTGAAATAATACCCTTTCTTTTACTATCTTTCATCAACATTTTTTCCAAGGATGAATAGATAGGTCGAGTGAGAGCTTTATTTTGATTTGATCGAATAAAGTTTCTAAGTTGAAGATATTTAAAAAAATGTGTTCTATTGAGATTAAATTTGATCCTCAACTCTTCAAAAGACATTATGTTTTCTGCACATGGCAAATATAAATCCTGAATCTTTTGTATCCCTTTTAAATTCCATACTTTAAATACAGCGTCCGCTCTCCCTGGTTTAAAATATTGATTACCCCATATTGGACTAAATTGTGACAATAACTGTGGTTCTTTTAAATAGTTTTTAGCTTCACACCATATTTTGATCATATGCTTTACAAATGGATTTTTAACTTGTTTTTGTAATTTTTTTGCCGAATCTGAGTATATGAATATGGGAAGAGGTAAAGGTAAATTGTATGATTCCATTTCAGTCCAGTGAGGGAGATCATTTGATGAAAAATAATATGTCATAGACCTCAGTTGTGCCGACCAATAATACAACATAAAATTTGGACATTTCAGACCTCCACGATCAAATGGTAAATATAATAAAGACAGACGTAATCTAGCCCTCCTGTTGTTCCATATAAATTCCACTAACTTTTTTTTAATTCTTGAGAATAAATCTAAAGGTGGTGGTAAGGGAATGTATTGAAATAAATAAAGTATTTTAGGTAAGATATTACTTTTAAGTATATTAATTCTCCCGATCATCGACATTGGTAGTGACATCCATCTCTGAAGTAACTCATCAATATCTGTCATTAAGGCTTCATAATTGACACTGGCGACTGATTCTAGCTTAGGCACAATTTGGATTCCTAAATATTTGAACTGATTTACAACATTGAATTGATTTACCTCAGGGGCTGGGTATTTTCTCTGGGTCTCATTTAGCATTAATATTGAAGATTTAGTTTTATTTATTTTATATCCTGATATTTCCCCGAAATTCTTTATTAAATTCAACAAGGTCGGAATTGATTTTTTAAGATTCGACATAAACAAAATTATGTCATCGGCATACAGGGAGATTTTATGTTCTGTTGGTCCAACTTTAATTCCATATATTTGTGACTGTAGACGTATCGCCATCGCTAAAGGTTCAATTGCCATAGTAAACAGTAAAGGTGAAAGTGGACAGCCTTGTCGACATCCTCTATTGATTTTTATTGATTTTGAAATATTGTTATTTGTTAGAATTTCTGCAGTAGCATTATTATATATTATCTGAACCCATTTTATGAAATTATTTCCAAGTCCAAACCTTTGTAAGACTTCAAAAAGAAAGGGCCATTCAACTCTATCAAAGGCTTTTTCGGCATCCAGTGATAAGAGAGCTGTATCCGGTGCTTCTTTATTAGAATAAATAATATTAAATAGTCTTCTTACATTATGGAAGCCTTGTCTTCCCTTTATAAAGCCATTCTGATCTCGATTAATAATATTTGGTAAAATTTCTTGTATTCGTCTTGCTAAAATTTTACAAATTATCTTAAGGTCGGCATTTAATAGGCTTATTGGTCTCATATTTTCACATTTATTAGAGGGCTTACCTGGTTTTGGCAACAGTATAATTAAGGCATTATTCATATATGATGGTAAATTACTATTTTGAAATGCTTCTAAAACCATTTCCAAAAAAGGTTTTGTTAATTTATTCTTAAATTTTTTATAAAGGTCAACTGGAAGACCATCTGGTCCTGCACTTTTTCCTGATTTCATATTATCAATGGCTAGTCCAACTTCTTCTTGACTAATTTTAGACTCCAGTATCTCCCTATTTTCATTTGGAATACACGGTATAAATAGTTCATTCAAAAACCCATGTAGTTTTGTTAAGTCAGATTCATTTTTGGTATCATATAATTTTTCATAGTAATCTCTCAAGGCTCTATTAATTTCTGAAGGATCTATAACTACCTGTCCATTACTTATAATACTGGTAATTGGTGTTTTAGATTCTAATTGTTTAATCTGCCATGCCAATAACTTTCCTGATTTTTCACCTTGTTCATAAAAAGATTGTTTCAATCTTAGAAGACTCGAGGCAGCTCTATTCGCTGATTTTTTGTCATATTCAGCTCTCAAAATCAGTAATTCGTTCTCCAACCTTGGATCTCTTCCTGCATATACTCTTTCTTGAAGAATTTTTATTTTATGTTCCAATTGGACTCTCTCCTCTCGAGTCTTCTTAGATTTTGAACCTGTATAACTAATAATATGTCCCCTAATAAAAGCTTTGAAAGCCTCCCACTTTACACATGCTGATGTTTGTGTAGTACTGATATCAAAGAACTCATCTATCTGTTTTTCTATATACTTAACAAATTTCTCATCCTGAAGCCATTTATGCTGAAATTGCCATCTACCTGGTTCCTTTGTCAATTTCTTATCTACATACATTAGACAGCAGGGTGCATGATCAGAGATCACGATGTTATCATAAAAACAGTTTTGAATCTTGGACCTTAATTCTGTGGAGATCAAAAAATAATCTATACGTGAGAATGTCTTGTAGGTACTGGAATAACAAGAGTATGCTTTAACTTGTGGTTTCATTTCTCTCCATATATCTATCAATTTCAATTCTTTCATAAAATGATTAATGGTCATCCTACATCCATTGTGCGTACAGTCCAGTCCTGTTGATCTATCTATACTGGGATTCAATGTACAATTAAAATCCCCTGCTATTATATGTTGCCCTGTAAGTGATGATAAGATAAGAAATAAATTGGCAAAGAACTTTTGATCATCTATATTGGGACCATATAAGTTCACCAAATTTATGTTTTCTAATAGCAAAGATCCTTGAATGATTACATATCTTCCAAATTTGTCTCCAATTACATTTTTCACTTGAAATGGAACTGATTTATGTATGAGAGTCATAACTCCCCTGGCTCGGGATGAAAATGATGAGGTGAAAACATTTCCTTGCCATCTACTCCTAATTCTTTTTACATCTTGCTCTATTAGATGAGTTTCTTGTAAAAACACAATTTTTGAACCCATGTCTTTTATTTTATTCATAACTTGTTTAAGTTTTTTTAAATTTTGTAGACCTCTGCAATTCCATGAAGTTAAATTAAGATTAACGCTTTGATTTATAATCAATAGGGAGTTTGGGATTACCTTGCAGTGTAAACATGCTCAAACAGAAAAGCAAAAAAATGAGTGGTTGAACATTCACCCTACAAACTACACACAAACAAATTCCCCCTTCCCACATTTGTGGCAATCCCCCCAAAAGCAAAAGAAAAATTCCGTCTCCCGATATAGCCATCGACCGTTCCACACCCACGAGGATCAGCCAAAGCCACTCCTTCTTCATCCTCCCAATCACCCTAACTCTACTGCTTTTAATAACGTAACATTAACTCTCTTCCGTAATTTTCCAATTTAACTCCAAAATTTTTTTTAGCAATTTTGTACTTTTTTTTTTTTTTAATATGTAATACATTCTATATTTTGTAATCTTGTTATATGCTTCTAATCAGTTAAATGCTCAAATATTCTACCCTATATTCTGTTCATGCTTAGCTCCCACCAGTCTCTTCCTGGATCTTCTTGATGAGCTCCTGCGCCTCCTCGGGGGTCTTGAAGATGCGTGTTCTGCCCTCATATGTGACCAGAAGTCTTGCAGGGTGAATCACTCCATGACGAATCTCAAGGTTGCGCAGTTCTTTGCGGATGGGGTCAAACTGCTTCCTTAATTGTTGGATTCCTGAGGCCAGATCTGGGTAGAACCGCACCTGCTGATCTTGGTATTTAATTTCTCCTTTGGCCCGCACCGCGTTGGAGATCGTCATCCTGTCTCTGTAGCTGAGAAACTTCATAATTAGCGTCCTCGGTGCTGCCTTGTTACCTCTCGGTGGGCCAATTCGGTGGGAGCTTTCCAAGACGACTGATGATTTTAGCTCCGCGTTGTTCAGCGCCTCCGGGATCCACCCCTCCAAAAAGGAGCATGAATCACGACCTTCGGCTCCCTCCGGTAAACCCACCAGCCTCAGGTTGTTCCTTCTGGACCGAGATTCCAAGTCCAGAACGCTATTTTCCAGATCTTTATTTTTTTTTTCCAAAGTGCGCACCTTTATTTGAAGTCCGCTAATTTCATCCTCCGCACTTGAAACACGAAGCTCCGCCTGCGTCACTCGCTCCACGCAGTCACCCAACTCCTTTCTCATTGCATCCAACGCTGCCATAATCCCATCAAGTTTAGCGGAAAAGTCTGCTCTCATTGAGCTAATGGCAGCCAGCACTGCACCTGTACCGCCATCGTCAGCAGCAGCAGTTACCGCACCACCGCTAGTTTCATCCGCCATATCCGCAGCTTTTTCTACTGCGCCACAAACTTTAAAGTCCGTTAATTTGGACTGCTTCGGCGATTCAATTTTTCCCCCTCCTGATTTCCCAGCCTTAGTCTTCACTGGCATATCCTCACCCAAACGCTGGGAAAAGTTCTGTTCCAAATGAGAGAGTTATTTGCCGAATTTTTATTTCCAGGGGCAGAGCAGAGTGATACGTATCCTTCTAGGCGGCCGCCATAACCGGAAGTCCACAGATGCATTGTTTGCTGTAAAAGTACTGATGGAGAAGTACAGAGAAGGGCAGAAGGAGATGCACTGCGTCTTTGTGGATCTAGAGAAAGCATATGATCGGGTGCCAAGAGAGGAAGTGGGGTACTATATGAGAAAGTCAGGAGTGGCAGAAAAGTATGTGAGGGTGGTGCAGGACATGTATGGGGACAGCGAGAAAGTGGTGAAGTGCATTGTAGGAGTGACGGATGGGTTCAAGGTGAGGGTGGGGTTACATCAGGGATCAGCTCTGAGCCCCTTCTTGTTTGCCATGGTGATGGACAGGCTGACAGATGAGGTCAGGCAGGAGTCTCCGTGGACCATGATGTTTGCAGATGACATTATGATCTGTAGTGAGAGTAGGGAGCAGGTGGAAGAGAACCTGGAGAGGTGGAGGTATGCTCTGGAGAGAAGCGAAATGAAAGTCAGTAGAAGCAAGACAGAATACATGAGTGAGAATGAGAGCGAAGCAGGTGCAACAGTGAAGATGGAAGGAGTAGCAGTAGTGAAAGTAAATGTTTAAATACCTGGGGTCAACCATCCAAAGCAATGGAAAATGCACAAGAGAAGTGAAGAATAGAGTGCAGGCAGGGTGGAGTGGGTGGAGACAAGTGTAGGGGGTGATTTGTGACTGAAGGGTAGCAGCAAGAGTGAAAGGGAAGATTTACAAGATGGTAGTGAGACCTGTGACGATGCATGGTTTGGAGATGGTGGCACTGACAAAAAGACAGGAAATGGAGCTGGAGGTGGCAGAGTTGAAGATGCTAAGATTTTTATTGGGAGTGACTAGGAGGGACAAGATTAGAAATGAGAATATCAGAAGGACAGCTCAGGTTGAGCAGTTTGGAGACAAAGTAAGAGAGGCAAAGCTGAGGTGGTTTGGACAAGTGCAGAGGAGGGATGGTGGATATATTGGACAAAGGTTGTTGAAGATGGAGCTGCCAGGCAGGAGGAAAAAAGGAAGACCACAGAGAAGATTCATGGATGTAGTGAAGTAGGGCATGGAGAGGGTTGGTGTTACAGAGGAAGAGGCAAGGGATAGGGTGAGATGGAGGCAGATGATCTGCTGTGGCGACCCCTAAAGGGAGCAGCCGAAAGAAGAAGATCTTTTAATAAATCAAACAGAAGGAAAATGTGGCAAGTCACATGGAATGTGACATTTCCCAGCATATATTCCACTTCAAAAAACCACCATGAAAGTGCACTTGTAGCAGCATATTCATTGTAAGACTTCAAAGTACCCTGAATTTTAACAAATTATAGACTTCTAACCAACATTTTCTTGTTATGTGCAACAAATAACAGTCCTTCACTTATACTGTAAATATGCAGAATTTCTATCAAATAAATATTAGACTTCTAATGAAAATTGGAAGCAATCCTACCTGCTCTCTTCAGTAATTCCATGTCTAGAATTTGCTGTCCTTAAAGTATTTCCTTGATGGGACTCTGTACTGCATTGCACAGTGTGCAACATAGTGCCAAAGCCCTAGTTCTAGACAACAGAATACAAGTGCCCTTTCTGAGTTGAGTGGAGACTTTGACATTGCTGGCCAGAAGTGCCACCATGCACTTGTTTTTAATGAAGAGAGTGCCTTGTGTATCCTGCTCCGTCACACATCTGTTTTGTTTTGTGCCGTAAACTGTTCAGATGCTAGAGTTCTGTGTTTCCGAAATCCACTTTTTTCATTCTGTCAAAATTAGATTATTAATTTATATTTAAAGATGCACTCCGGAGGCTCTAAAACCACCTCAAAAACCAATGTATTTTGCCAAAATAACACTGTGGCTTTTTATACACAAAAAACTTTCATTGCCTTAGAATGACTTGGAAAGAGTTTTTATGTCTTTGACCTACTTAAGTATGCGTGGATCTATGAATATTCTAATTAGCTCCATCAATACTCCCACCCACCAGTGGCTGGAAGAAGACGAGGACATTGTACAAGGCTCCGAGAAGGCGATCTAACTTGAGGAAGTACTGTCGTAGATGAACCCATGGAAGAGTCGCTGCCTGGCCCAGCTGGCATGGAGGCTGGAAGGCTCCCCGCCGGTCTCTGGTTACCCACTCACCATGGATCACCTTGCTGGGGGCCGGTGAGCAGTTCGCCTTGGTTCGGTGCACCTGCCAGCTGGCTCGCCTCCAAGGCACTCCCCGGCCTCCTTCCTTTGGAGTTCGCCTCGCTTCGAGCTGCTCCGAGGTGAACTGCTCGCCAGCCCTCAGCGAGGCGATCTGCGGTGAGTGGGTAACCAGAGACCACTCCTTCGGGGGAAGAGGGAGGAGCCAAGGAGCGCTTAGTTCCTTTGGAGCATTCTCACCGGCTCGCTCTGGGGAGAGGCTGGCTGGGCACACCGGCGGATACTCCCAGCGAGGCGAGGGGAGCCCTCCAGCCGGGCAACGATTGCCTCTTAGCTCCACCGAGAATGATCATTCTGCAGGTTCACCTACAACGATACTCGCCTGGCCCGTCTCCCCCGGCATGCAAGCTGCAAACCTGTGTCCTCTCCGGTATTTAAGCAGGGACACTGATGTTTTTCCCAAATAAAATTAATCATTGCTGTCCTATTTTCATGTCTGTGGGTAAGACATGTGATTTAAAAGAGGATTTCTTGCTCTCACAGCCAAAAACTGAACACATACGTGGGGCTGAAAAGTTCATAGTGGTCAAATTTGACCAAATGTGGTTTATTTTTCAACATAGTCTCCCCTTCGGTCCACACACTTCTTCCATCAGTGTTGCAGCGCTTGGTTCCCTGTAGTTGAAAAATAAACCACATTTGGTCAAATTTGACCACTATGAACTTTCCAGCCTATGAACTCCCCCCTCTTCCCCTTGTATAATCTGCCATCTTTCCCAACTTGTAAAAAGCTGAGCTTAAACAGACATTCACACCAGATAAACACATACTTGGGAGTTTGGAATGATTTTGCTCTTGATATGTCTTGTAAATCTCAAGAAACATGTTACAGACATGTTAAAAACTGAAAAAACTTGATTTTTGCCAGTGTCACTTTGAGTTGAATTCCTCATCTTTGACCCAACCCCTAATTTCCAACCTTCACTCAACTTGAAACACGAGCATATTTTGGTTTAGTATGTCATTAGGTAGCTAGATGGATGGATGGATGTACTTTATTGATCCCAAACTGGGAAATTACAGTGTAACAGCAGCATGACAGTAAACAACCAAAATGACAGAAACACACCCAATGTGTTTCTGATATGCACAACAACTGTCATGAACCCCTGTGTGCCATTACATGGCACACGAGGGAGAGAATGAAAAGAGAGGGCGCCTGCCGAAATGCTCAACAGTCTGCTGAATATAAAGCCTGGTGCTGCAGGCCTGCTAGCGCAGAAGAGCAGGCTAAGGCACACTTACAGTTCTGGAGGTAATTCGGGGCGAGCCGTGCAGACTGGAGGCAGAGGCAGAGATGCGGACCAGCCGAAACACCAAGGTATAGGTCGTCTTAAAATGTCCGGCTGAGTAGAGCACAGGGAGTGGATAACATACGCGGAGGAAAACGCTACCACGTATGAAGGGGAATGTCCCGACAATCTCCTTCCTCAGCGGTGCCAACCAAATACTCCAAACGCTAACGATGAAAGAGATTGCCGGTGTGAATGCGTGGGCAGAACTGATTGGGAACAGGTGTGTGAGAGCGCATGTGACTGAGAGTGAATGGAGCACGCCCGCGTGTGTGTGTGTGCACGGTGTGTGTGTGCCGGTGAGTGCAGCTGACGGAGTTTGACAGGAGGAAGGGGCATGCCCGAGCTGTCAGGAGGAAACTAGGTCAAAGCATAACCATGAGTCAGAATCGGGTTTGGCCTCCAAACCCGGATTCATGACAACGACACACTTTAGCAAAGCTGTTTCTCAACATATATGTATGCATATGCTGATTCCACTAATTTAATCATTCCCTTAATAGAACAAATATGTAATATACTGCATTCTCTCAGTTAAGCCATATATTTCTCCCCACATCTTTACTAAAACACCGGATTGTCTCTGCAGCTTTGAGGCTCTCCTCAGATATCCCATAATTGTCCTGATGTTTCTCCATCACCTAATTTTCCTCTTTTTTCTGTGTTTACATTATGCACTCAACTGCTGCACTTAAAATGTCTCCTCTCTTACAAATCCCATCCACACCTCTGTTAGTAGCATAATGAAAGCACAGCACCAGTGCAATATAATAAGTGGATGGGGGATGTCTGTATTAGAGATTTGCAGTACTTTCCAAATTGTTACAGTCTTATGAGTAGCATTTATAGGAAGTATTTTACACAATAGATGCCATATAGTTAATAAATGTGACTATAGTTAAGTCCACTTGTCACAATTGGAGTGGCATTCCAACTCAGATTCACAGTTTCCTAACAGAACTGTAGAGACTGTGGTGCGATTTCATGGTGCGTGTTTTGTCTGTCATATATTGTTCCAGCACTTACTGTTATCTATTGACTAAATGCAGACTGTTTTTCAGATGGTAAATACACACATTAAAATGGACTGGAGGGCTTAAATATGAATTATGTGTTATACTGTGAGATCATTTTTCAGCCTAAAATGGATTTAATCCATTAAGAAATCAGTGAATCTATTACAGCCCTGAGTCCTGAGTGGTTTAATGTGTGATGGCGTTGGCAGCAGTACCGAGGTTAGAAGTAAATTACACAGAGCCGGTGTGTGATTAGAGAAGCTGTGGCATGGCTTTTAAAGTTCACCATCCCTCAGGATATTTGATCGAGCCACAGGCCTTTGATCAGTGTTAACACTACGGTTACCATGACAGTTTATTTTCAACTACCAAAAAAGACCATTTGTGTCAGAAAACAATCTCCCCTTCCTCTGACACGTTGGCACACGGCAAAAGAAAAATGTCAGGGTCAGTGATGGGCCATTAGCCCAGAGTGAGTTCGTTTTTGTGCTTGTAGACCCATTGAGAACACCTTTTTAGTCTTGAACAGATGGTGCTGTGACCCAGCAACCACAGGATGACCTGCACCTCAGACTGAAGAAATTTTCAGGGGACAAAAAAGAAGCATGAGATGTTCAAGCTCATCAGAGGAATAAAAATGTCTGCCCAGAGCCTGAATAACACATGAATGTCTTATAACAAATTCACCTGCTATGCACTGCTATATTGTAATTCCTTGTTCATTTGGTTGACTGCAGTCACTCTCCATCCGTTGTCATTATACTCTTTTCTTTTTCATGGAGGTCACTCTTCTATTGCTACAAATGTCAAAGTGCTTTAATGAGAACTGTACTGTAGCCCACAATAGAAGCTTTTCAACCAGATTAAATGTATCACTGTGCTGAAACTTGCCTCCCCCTCCTCCCCTTTGCCCCTATTGTGACACAGTGGTTTTACAGAGCAGCTTGTTGCTGAAAAACAAGGTTAAGAAGATCAGTATCAAAGGAGGAGTGTTTTTGTGTGGCTTGCAGGAGAGTCTCGCGTCAGGTTTCCACCTGAAACACAAAGGTGTTTTCTTACCTGATTTGTATTCATTCACACAATGAGTGGGCCTGCCTCTCTTGTTTCCAAGTAAGGAGAGTCCAGACAAGACTTTTGTTTGGCCTATCATCGGATATGTGCATGTTGCTTCCTCCAGTAGGAGCCTTGGAGCTCAGCCACAGGCTTTGTCCCAAATGGATTTTTTCCTGACCTTTTCCTCTTCTTTGTTGCCCTGCATATATTCTAAGAAGCCAGTTCATTTCAGTGTTTCAGCACTGTAGTGCCTTTTTTTTTCATTTGCTTCTTCTGCTATTTCAATCATATCCACACATGTCACCCTAAATCTGCCTTGTCAGGATCCAAAACCCACAAAGTAGGAGTCTGAAGTGTTCCAGTTCATAGAAGCGCACTACAGTTCAGTCCATTGTGGCCCATGTCTCACTGTCAAAACAGATCGGGCTGCCTGTACAACTGTACTCTACGTTTTAATTTGTTTGATCCAGTTGAAAATGTAGTAAACAATGTCCTTGTTTCTTCTTTTTTTAGGGTTTTTTTCTGACTGTGTCCCCAGACTCCATCCTGAAGGTGGCAAAGCATGCTTCTGATAACAACAAAATTTTCTGCATGAATCTCTCAGCACCATTCATCAGCCAGTTCTTTAAAGAGCCCCTGATGAAGGTTATGCCCTATGTCGACATCTTGTTTGGCAATGAGACGGTAAGTGAAGCAAAATGTGTTCAAGCATTGTGTGGACAAGTATTCTACAGTGTATCCAGAAAGTATTCACGGCACTTCACTTTTTTCACATTTTGTTATGTTACAGCCTTATTCCAGAAGGGATTAAATTTATTTTTTTTCCTCAAAATTCTACACATAATATCCCATAATGACAATGTGAAAAAAGTTTTTTTTTTAAATTTTCGCAAATTTATTCAAAACGAAAAACTAAGAAATCACATGTACATAAGTATTCACAGCCTTTGCTTAATACTTTGTTGATGCACCTTTGGCAGCAATTACAGCCTCAAGTCTTTTTGAATATGATGCCACAAGCCTGGCACATCTATCTTTGGGCAGTTTCACCCATTCCTCTTTGCAGCACCTCTCAAGCTCCATCAGGTTGGATGGGAAGTGTTGGTGCACAGCCATTTTCAGATCTCTCCAGAGATGTTCAATTGGATTCAAGTCTGGGCTCTGACTGGGCCACTCAAGGACATTGACAGAGTTGTCTTGAAGCCACTCCTTTGATGTCTTGGCTGTGTGCTTAGGATTATTGTCCTGCTGAAAGATGTACCGTCGTCCCAGTCTGAGGTCAAGAGTGCTCTGGAGCATGTTTTCATCCAGGATGTCTGTACATTGCTGCATTCATCTTCCCCTCTATGCTGATTAGTCTCCCAGTTCCTGCCGCTGAAAAACATCCCCACAGCATGATGCTGCTACCAACATTGGCGTGGTTATAAACAGTGCCTGGTTTCCTCCAAACATGACACCTGGCATTCATGCTAAAGAGTTCAATCTCTGTCTCATCAGACCAGAGAATTTTGTTTCTCATGGTCTGAGAATCCTTCAGGTGCCTTTTGGCAAACTCCAGGCGAGCTGCCATGTGCCTTTTACTAAGGAGTGGCTTCCATCTGGCCACTCTACCATACAGGCCTGATTGGTGGATTGCTGCAGAGATGGTTGTCCTGCTGGAAGGTTCTTCTCTCTTCACAGAGCAACACTGGAGCTCTGACAGAGTGACCATCGGGTTCTTGGTCACCTCCCTGAATAAGGCCCTTCTTCCCCAATCGCTCAGTTTAGATGGCTGGCCAAGTCTAGGAAGAGTCCCGGTGGTTCTGAACTTCTTCCATTTACAGATGATGGAGGCCATTGTGCTCACTGGGACCTTCAAAGCAGGAGAAATTTTTTCTGTACCCTTCCCCAGATTTGTGCCTTGAGACAATCCTGTCTCGGCGGTCTACAGACAATTCCTTTGACTTGATGCTTGGTTTGTGCTCTGACATACACTGACAACTGTGGGACCTTATATAGACAGGTGTTTGTCTTTCCAAATCATGTCCAATCAACTGAATTTACCACAGGTGGACTCCAATTAAACTGTAGAAACATCTCAAGGATGATCAGTGGAAACAGGATGCACCTGAGCTCAATTTTAAGCTTCATGGCAAAGGCTGTGAATACTTATGTACATGTGATTTCTTAGTTTTTACTTGTAATAAATTTGCAAAAATGTAAAAAAAACAAACTTTTTTCACGTTGTCATTATGGGGTATTGTGTGTAGAATTTTGAGGAAAAAATGAATTTAATCCCTTTTGGAATAAGGCTGTAATATAACAAAATGTGAAAAAAGTGAAGCACTGTGAATACTTTCCGGATGCACTGTGTTTGCTAGTTACCTCTGCCAAAGAGGTAATGTAATTGGAGTGGGTTGTCTGTCTGTCTGTTTGTTTGTTAGCAGGATTACACAAAAACTACTGAACGGATTTTGATGAAATTTTCACCAGAAGTAGCCCTTGGCCCAAGAATTAACCCATTAAATTTTTGTGATGATCTGAGAGTGCATACCTTCACCAAGGACCTTATTTGTATCTGTGCATCACGATTACATAAAAACTACTGGATGGATTTGGATGAAATTTTCACCAGAGGTGGTCCGTCGGCTAGAGGGGAACCCATAACATTTTGGTGATGATCTGGGAATGCATACCTCCACCAAAGCTCTTAACTTCTCGCAGTTTGTTTGCAAGAATCCTCCAAAACTACTGAGTAGACTTTGAAGCAATTTTCACCAGAACTGGCTCGTGGCCTACACATGAACTCATTACATTTTGAAGGTGATCCATGAGGGACGGAAGAAGCCTTGGCGGAGGTATGCGCTCTCGAAGTGCTTTTGTACTTAAAATATGTTTTTAACTGTTTATGTAAAACAGGAATTCCATTGGTTCTTTTAGGTATCTGTTTCTATTTCCCAAGTACCATGTTGAATGAAAGGCCACATTCTGAAAAAATGAACAGTGAAGAGTTTGATTGTAGGAATGAAATCTAATAAAAGTGCTTTATCCTTGGTCTCTGAACAACAGGTTTATGCTTAATTCAAGTAAGGAAAGAGTACTTAAAGCTTGAGTAATCTAGTTCATGGTAAATGAGGTTAATTAGTTTACTTAAGACCTTATTATGTCCAAAGCTACATAAGACCCAAGTAGTAGTCAAAGTTGATTCAAGGTGCAATGACTGATTCACAACATCAAGTAACATACATGAAAACTCTCTAAACAGTTGCCACCAGTTACCTTTAAGTACCAGAGATAATTCAATTACTAGCGATGGGGCAAAAATCGATACAGTGCAGTATTGGGATACTTTGTGTCCACAATACTGTATCGATACAGAGAAACTAGTATTGTGATACTTAAATAAAAGTATTGGTAAATGTTGCAAATACAAATTCAGTTTTTTAGGGTATCAGAGTAATAAAAAAACAATTGACTTTTCAATCCATTAGATAGTGCTAAATGCTCACAAGACAGAGATCGGGATGGAAAGCTGCTGTATATTCTAGTACCTTGAGGTGACTTTTGTTGTGATAAGGCACTCTACGAATAACAATGAATTGAATTGAATAAATAATATGTACAATACCGTATATACAATACTCAGTGTATTGCAAGATCATGATACTATCATATCGTGGTGCCTCTGGTGAGTTCCACCTCTGTCAGTTACTGTTGTCTTTAAGTTGTATTTTTTTTTAATTAACCTTTTATTTATACAGGGTATACCGAGAAAAAAAACAACTCAAAATAGACAGTAAGGTACATGGAGCTGAAATGTTCACTATGTACTGTATTTCTCAACTGTGCTGTCTCTGCGATGCACATATTGTAAACAAACAAACAGTGCTCAGCGATGATGTAAAGTCACGTGTCTCGGTTGTCCGTGGCATTTGTATTTATTTTATTTACATTTTATTTATTTAGGATATTTTATTTAGGATATTTAAAATATTTTACCACATTTCAATTCTAGTGTTTAATATTGTTTATAAATAAAAGTTCAAAGCTCTTTGAAAAGTTGTACATACATCATCGCCTTTCACCCGAAACGGGTATATCCACAGTTCTTTCCTTACTCCTCTCCGCTCTACGTCGAGCCCGTCTTTTCTCGTAAGCCATCACTCTCTTTGAATTATGCGCCCTGCAAACTTTCCTCGTGAGGTTCTTCCATTCCGCTCTATCATGTACTACCAATTGCCATTGATCTAAAACATCGGCACACTTCAATGCATTTTTGCATGTGTCCTTAAAATGGAGTTTGGGTCGACCTACTTTGCGAGAACCATGAGCCAGCTCACAATACAGGAGTTCCTTCACCGGCCTATCATCATTCATTCGACAGACATGACCTAACCAGTGCAGGTAACTCATTACAAGCTTGATCACGATGTCTTCGACGTGTGCCCACCGCAGCACCTCTTCATTGCTGATAAAATCGTCCCACTTGATGTTCAGTATAAGGCGAAGGTGACGCTGTTGGATTATGCGAAGCTGCCTGACTTCATGCTGGTAAAGGGTCCAGGTTTCGCTGCCATACATCAGGAGGGGCATAAGGCACTGATTGTAAACTGCGACTTTGGTAGAGACTGTGAGGTCATGCGAATCAAACACCCTCTTGCGCAGATGGCCAAAAGCACACGATGCTGCTTGGATGCGAGATGCAAGTTCCCCC
Source organism: Pholidichthys leucotaenia (assembly GCA_020510985.1). NCBI lineage: Eukaryota > Metazoa > Chordata > Actinopteri > Cichliformes > Pholidichthyidae > Pholidichthys > Pholidichthys leucotaenia. The sequence goes on along the minus strand of CM035836.1, from coordinate 391,723,324 downwards.
TTCATAGAGCAGTCACTGCTGACATAACTGCCAAGATACTTGAAGCGAGTAACGTTGGCCAATTTGATGTCGTCAATAAAGAACTCAGCTGTATTGCCAATACACATGGTTTCTGTTTTGACTGTGTTGATGCAGAGACCCATTCTCTTAGCGACGTCATTGTAGGAGGATAATAACGTCTGCAGGCCCTCTGGTGTATCACTGAAAATCACGATATCGTCAGCATACTGAGCTTCTCTAATATATTCTGTGAGGACTCTGGATTTCGCTTTTAATCTGCGGAGGTCAAAAAGATCGCCATCGTAACGCAGTCTGATCTGTACGCTGCAAGTGTGCTTGATTTCTTTGAAAGCGAGCCAAAGTAGGACTGCTGCGTACATGCCAAAGAGTGTTGGAGCTAGTTTACACCCCTGCTTGACCCCGCTGTTGTATTCAAGGGATTGGGTGAGTTCACCATTGATAGCAAGTCGGGCGTGCACGTCCGTGTGTAGTCTCTTGATGATTCTTATAAACTTTGGAGGACAGCCAAGTTTGCCAAGGATGATGAAGAGGAGCTCGTGATTGACCGTGTCAAACGCCTTCACAAAATCCACGAAGGCTATGTACAAACATCTGTGCTGCTCTCTTGTTTTTTCCATCAGCTGGCGAAGGGTGAAAATCCCATCTATTGTACTTCTACCGTTTCGATACCCTGACTGCGACTGGGGGTAGATATATTCTGCTAACAGGTGTAGCCTCTGCAAGATAATGCCCGCGAAGACTTTACCGACAGCACTGAGCAATGAAATTCCTCTGTAATTACCACAGATGCTTCTGTCACCTTTTTTGAACAGAATTGCGATGACGGCGTCTATCCAGTCGGTTGGGATAATCTCTGTAGTCCAGCAGATGTTGAATAGGACAAGTAGGAAAGCTCTTAAGCGGCGTCCTCCATGCACAAGTACTTCAGGTAGAATACCGTCTGGACCTGGGCTCTTTCCTAATCGGATGTTTCTAAGGGCTTGGTCAAGTTCTTGGTCTTCAATTGGGAGGCTCATTGATTCAATAACTGGAAGCTGGTCTATGTCATCGATGATGCTCAAGTCAACATCCGTTGGTTGGTTTAATAAGTCGCTGAAGTGTTCAACTCATCTGTCCTTTATCTTGTCAGGAGCAGTCAGGAGCTCACCATCTTTGGACTTCACAGGATGGGTGCTTCTGGATCTAGGGCCATAGACGGCATTGAGGGTAGCATAGAACTCTCTGTTGTTCTTCTCCTGAGAGTGCCGCTCTGCCTCCTCAGCTCTGCGCCGAAACCAGTCATTCTTTAGCTCTCTGATCCACCTTCTTAGAGCATGCCTGTCCAAGTTCTTGTCTTGAAGCAGCTTTTGAATTTCTTGGTCCTGATCATCAGACCAGTCATTCTGCACTCGTTTCTTTTTGCCGAAGACATGGGTGGCAGCATTCTGGAGAATAACTCTGAGTTCATCAAAGTCCGTCTTACAGGTAGACAACTTTTCGTCTAAGAAGAGCTCCAGTAATGCTTTTTTGTCATCATCCAAATGTATGTCTAGCTTCTTGGGAGGCCTTATACCACTCTTCTTGTTATTAATAAAGAACAGGCACTTGGAAACCAGGAGCTTATGATCGGTGAAGCAATTTGCTACTCGATTGACTCGTGTCACTGTGACATATGGTTTTGCGGCCTTATTGGATAGTACATGGTCGATTTGGTGCCAGTGCTTTGAACGTAGGTGTTGCCATGTCACTAGAAGTCCCAGACGTTGGCCCTCTTGTGGCCACTTGATGGTCCCCTTATGGGTTTTCTAGCCAAAAAGGCCAAATGGCCCCTCTCTGAGACTTCTAGTGTTAATTAAGGTGTTTTTCTGTTGGAACATAGTACCCATGACACTGAGCTGGAATCTGGTGCAGAATTCTAAGAGCATAAGCCCGTTGGAGTTCATTTTACCAACGCCATGTTTTCCAATTACATTCGGCCACGATTTCCAGTCCTTGCGCACTCAAGCGTTAAAGTCGCCCAGGATGATTATGATGTCCATCTTGGCGGCAGATGTACAGCTACCAAGCTTTTCATAGAACTGCTCTTTTTCTTCCTGAGATCTTTGCATGGTCGGCCCATATACACTAATGAGAGTTAGATTGTTTCCTCCCTTTAGCTGTATTGTTTCCTCCCCACAGTTTTCAATGGAAGCACAGTTAAGGAGAGTAGATATGGCTACCGCATACGGGGGAACCGATGCGCCACTCAATACGGCAGTGGTGACAAGTGGACGAAGTCCGTATACTGCTACCGCGTCCGGGGTAACTGATGAACAACACTATCAACCTTCTGTTGTACATAGACTGTTATCATTATATCACTATATCCTGGACATCTTCATGATGTCAATGATAATATTGTTTATTACGATAATTTGTGGGTAAATTTATAATCCATCGACATTTGTCATCTTTTGTTATCGTTACAGGCCTACACACAAATGGTGGCTTAATAGGATAATAATATCAGTCTGGTGGTTGATTGGTTGTCACTACTCTAGTTGTTTGCTTTAGGGCTGGGCGCAGAAGACGTGCTAGACTTTTCTGTTATCTATCATTTTGACAGACAGGGTTGTAAAAATTCTGTCACTATCAATTATTACCTATAATTTTAATTTATTTTAATTAGATCACCCTCAGTGTAATGTGTCAGAATGACAGTTTTCAGACTTTTCTGTCACTGCTGAAAAAAATCTGTCAACAAAGAACAATTTTCAGTTAACACAGCCTCTGGCTGGGCGGTACACCGGGTCATCCGGAATACCAGTTTTTATTTCCCACACAGTATGCAATTGGAAAATACCTTCATTTGGCATCATTGCAGAATTAACAGCAGCAGAACTGCCAGATACATTGTTTGCAAATTAAAATAAGATGAGCATAATAAAATCGATAAATAAATATGAGATGCCATAATAAAATAAATAAATACATATAAATGTGTAATCTGTGATATTAAGATCATTTTTTATTTTTCCAATAGAGAGAAAAAATTAAATATTTTGTTTTGAAAGAAAATTTTGTTTTTTCAATATGCTTTTATCATAATGTAGTTTGCATAATTAAAATAGTTTGCTTTCTTTAACTGGTTTACTTATAATGGTTCCTTCATATGTTGTGTCAGCTTGTGGAGCAGAGCAGATCAAAGCCATTAATGTATCTAAATTATGAAATGTTTGTACAGTATCTCACAAAAGGGAGTACACCCTTCACATTTTTGTAAATATTTTATTATATCTTTTCATGGGACAACACTGAAGATATGACACTTTGATACAATTTAAAGTAGTCAGTGTACAGCTTGTATAACAGTGTAAATTTTCTGTCCCCTCAAAATAACTCAACACACAGCCATTCATGTCTTAAACCGCTGGCAACAAAAGTGAGTACACCCCTAAGTGAAAATGTCCAAATTGTGCCCAGTGTTAGTATTTTGTGTGGGCCACCATTATTTTTCAGCACTGCCTTAACTCTCTTGGGCATGGAGTTCACTAGAGCTTCACAAGTTCCCACTGGAATCCTCTTCCACTCCTCCATGATGACATCACGGAGCTAGTGGATGTTAGAGACCTTACGCTCCTCCACCTTCTGTTTGAGGATGTCCCACAGATGCTCAATAGGGTTTAGGTCTGGAGACATGCTTGGCCAGTCCATCACCTTTACCCTCAGTTTCTTTAGCAAGGCAGTGGTCGTCTTGGAGGTGTGTTTGGGGTCATTATCATGTTGGAATACTGCCCTCCAGCCCAGTTTCCGAAAGGAGGGGCTCATGCTCTGCTTCAGTATGTCACAGTACATCAAAGTCAAAGTCAAAGTGCCTTTATTGTCATTCCATTGTTAATAAACAATGTAATGAAATTGAGATGCTGCTCCCTAAAAACAAACTATCACACTCACAGTTCACTCATGCATTTAACATTCTTATAATTACAACAATAAATAATGCTTGAAACAATATTACCTAAAAGTTGAATACAATATGTACAATAATGAAAACATACTGAGCGATAAATATTAAAGACCAGCTTATACACACAGGGTTATTGCCACAAAATAACCTAAAATAACAAAATAATATCAGCAGTCTGTGAGTGTTACATAAATCCGTTCAAAATACGTACTGCTGCTGGGAAAAAACTGTGATTAAACCTGGTAGTCCGGGTTTTATGGGATCTGTAAAGCTTTCCCGAGGGAAGCAAGTGAAAGAAATCATGGCCTGGATGAGCACAGTCTTTAATGATGGCAGTAGCTCTGTTGAGGTACCGAGACCTGGAAATCTCTTCCAGAGAAAGGAGAGAACAGCCAGTGATTTTTTGCGCAGTCTCAGTCACTCTCTGGAAGGCTTTGCGGTCTGCAGCCGAACAGCCCTCATACCAAACCGTGATGCCATATGACAAAATGCTCTCAATAGCAGAGCGATAAAATAAAACCAGCATGTACATGTTGGCATTCATGATTCCCTCAATGAACTGTAACTCTCCAGTGCCGGCAGCATCCATGTAACCCCAAACCATGACACTCCCACCACCATGCTTGACTGTAGGCAAGACACACTTGTCTTTGTACTCCTCACCTGGTTGTTACCACACACGCTTGACACCATCTGAATCAAATAAATTTATCTTGGTCTCATCAGACCACAGGACATGGTTCCAGTAATCCATGTCCTTAGTCTGCTTGTCTTCAGCAAACTGTTTGTGGACTTTTTTGTGCATCATCTTTAAAAGGGGCTTCCTTCAGGCACGACAACCATGCAGACCAGTTTGATGCAGTGTGCGGCATATGGTCTGAGCACTGACAGGCTGACCCCCCACCCCTTCAACCTCTGCAGCAATGCTGGCAGCACTCATATGTCTATTTTCAAAAGACAACCTCTGGATATGACGCTGAGCACATGCACTCAGCTTCTTTGATCGACCATGGCGAGGCTTGTTCTGAGTGGAACCTGTCCTGTTAAACTGCTGTATGGACTTGGCCACCGTGCTGCAGCTCAGTTTCAGGGTGTTGGCAATCTTCTTATAGCCTAGGCCAGCTTCATATAGAGCAACAATTCTTTTTTTCAGATCCTCAGAGAGCTCTTTGCCATGAGATGCTATGTTGAACTTCCAGTGACCAGTATGAGAGAGTGTGAGAGCGATAACACCAAATTTAACACACCTACTCCCTATTCACACCTGAGACCTTGTAACACTAATGAGTCACATGACACCGAGGAGGGAAAATGGCTAATTGGGCACAATTTGGACATTTTTTCACTTCAGGGTGTACTCACTTTTGTTGCCAGCGGTTTAGACATTAATGGCTGTGTGTTGAGTTATTTTGAGGGGACAGCAAATTTACAGTTATACAAGCTGTACACTGACTACTTTACATTGTATCAAAGTGTCATATCCTCAGTGTTGTCCCATGAAAAGACATAATAAAATATTTACAAAAACTTGAGGGGTGTACTCACTTTTGTGAGATACTGTATACAGCATATTCCTACTGAAAAGCCCCATCAAGCCCCCCCCCCCCCAAAATACCATGATGTTAAATGGCGTTCACTTATATAGCGCTTTTTCTCATCTCTGGGTGACCAAAGCGCTTTACAGATCCTGCTATCCACCCATTCACGCACACATTCACACACTGATAAGATAAGATAAGCCTTTATTAGTCCCACAATGGGGAAATTCCAGGATTGCAACAGCACAGGGATAGCAACACTCAGAGCAACAATCAGAAGGCAAGAAAAAACAAGAGCAGCTAGTATACATATGTACATATTAATATAAATATATATATATAGACACACAGTGCGGAGCATTGTGGTTGGTGGATGTGCAGCAGAAAGTCTAAGCTCTCTCTCCGCGGATGGGGCGGGCCAGCTGGATGTCTTTAGGCATGATGGTGACCCTCTTGGCGTGGATGGCGCACAGATTGGTGTCCTCGAGGAGACCCACCAGGTAGGCCTCGCTGGCCTCCTGCAGAGCCATGACGGCGGAGCTGTGGAAGTGCAGGTCGGTCTTGAAGTCCTGAGCGATCTCCCTCACCAGGCGCTGGAAGGGCAGCTTACGGATGAGCAGCTCCGTGGATTTCTGGTAGCGACGGATCTCTCTCAGAGCCACGGTACCGGGCCTGTAACGGTGAGGCTTCTTCACTCCGCCGGTGGCCGGAGCGCTTTTCCGAGCAGCCTGATCAGAATCAGAATCAGAATCAGAATCAGGTTTATTGCCATTGTTCATGTGATACACAAACTAGGAATTTGTCTCGGTGCCATGCTGCAACATTAAAAACATAATGAGAAAAAGGGATAAACTAAAAAACTAAAGGACTAGAAACGTGCAATAAGTGTAGAAAAATAAGTAATAATAAGTAATAATAATAATAATACTAGTAATAATGAGTAGTACTAGTCAAGGCAGTTTAAAAAATTAGCATGTAGCAGATAATGTGAAGTACCACATAGTGCAGTCAATAATGCAACAGAAAAACAGTGATGAATGACATGAGTCTGGTTGAGCTGCTGTACATAGTGCACGAGAGTCAAAAGTCACTTAGTGTTCAGCAGCCTGATGGCAGAGGGGAAAAAGCTGTTCATGTGCCGAGAGGTTTTAGTGATGGCGGCAGAGTTGCCATACACACACAGGCGCTAGCCTGGCCACCAGGAGCAACTGGGGGTTCAGTGCCTTGCTCAATGACACTTCGACATGCAGACTGTAGACAGAGCGGGAATCAAACCCATGACCCTCCGATCAGTAGTCGGTCACACTACACCTGCGCCACAGCCGCCTTGAAACTGTCACAGTCTAAAAAAAAAAATTAAATACTTTGATATCAATTTTTTGTGTATACTAGTATGCTTGCTATTAATGTAATTTCATCTAACTAGTGCATGCCTGTAGAAAGCAAGTATTCCTGTCTGAAACAGGTAGCACAGTCAGGCCCAAACGTAGGCTGTGTTTGAAAGTGGAATACAGAGGTGTAGCCTATATGTAGGCAATCACACGTTAGACTTTGACAAATATGAAAGGGACTGAACTGAGATTTATTTGATTGCGTGAATATTACATACAGAATAATTAAAAATGAATGGGACATACAATATTAGCCACTGTTTAAGATCCGCTTGTTTATTTTTTTGTCAGATCACTTATTTGTGTGATCTTTTATGAGTTATATTCATAAATGTTGTATGTTGCACTTTGGGGAATGGGAGCTGTTCAGTCACCATTATAATTTAGTTTATATGTGTAGTTTTCGTCTATCGTCAGTAAAGTCATGCAGTGCTATAACAGGACACGTTTACAAATATTTGAGACTCACTGTAGTGAAGCCCTTCCGGTGCTCAGCCTGGAGGACAGGGCCGCTCTGGACTGTGCCCTGACTTTGGATGAGTTAACTGTGGCTGTTAATCAGATGGCTCTGGGACGCGTACCTGGACTTGATGGTCTTTCTTCAGAATTTTTTAAGCATTTTTGGAATATTATTGGATCAGACTTCTATGACGTTCTGACTGCCTGTTACAGAAAGGGAGCATTACCTGTCTCCTGCCGCCGTGCAGTGCTGTCTCTGTTGCCTAAGCAGGGGGACTTGGCCCTGCTGAAAAACTGGAGGCCCGTGGCTCTTCTTTGCACGGACTACAAGGTGCTTTCTAAAGCCCTGGCAAACAGACTGAACAATGTCTTGGGTTTGATCGTAGATAAGGATCAAACATATTGTATTCATGACCGAACCATTATGGACAATGTTTTCCTCATACGTGACGTTCTCCAGCTCAGTAAATGTCATGACTTACAGTTCGGGATTGTGTCTTTGGACCAAGAAAAGGCTTTTGATAGGGTTGACCATTCCTATTTGTTTTCCACATTGAGGGGGTTTGGTTTTGGCAATATGTTTTTTGAGGTGGGTCAATCTGCTATATACTGGAGCTGAGTGTTTGGTAAAGATGGGGGCAGGGCTGAGTCGGCCAATCCCTGTACACCAGGGAATACGCCAGGGATGTCCACTCTCGGGTCAGCTGTACAGCTTGGCTATTGAGCCTTTGCTGTGCAGGTTGCGCACTCGGCTGGGTGGTCTGGTTCTGCCAGGGCCATCAAGCTGTTGCTGCCCGATCGTCTTGTCTGCTTACGCGGATGACGTCACCGTTTTCATCACCTCCCACGGGGATGTGCAGCGTCTGGTGGACACTTTGTCAGTTTATGAAAGAGCATCTTCTGCCCGGGTGAATTGGGCCAAGAGTGAGGGTCTATTGGTGGGCCAGTGGTCGCGTCAAGACGTCCCTCGCCTACCCGGCGGTCTTCAGTGGGGGACGGCCGGTCTCAAAGTGTTGGGGGGTTTTCTGGGTTCGGAGGCGTTTGAACGAAAGAACTGGGAGGGTGTTAAGGACAAGGTGTGTGCTCGCTTTTCAAAATGGAAATGGTTGCTACCATAGCTGTCATATAGGGGCAGGGTTCTGGTCGCCAATAATCTGGTCGCCTCGGCTCTTTGGCATAGTCTTGTTGCCTTGACACCGCCCAGGAGCCTCGTGGAGGAGGTTCAGAGGATCATCGTGGACTTCTTTTGGTCTGGTCGGCACTGGGTCCGTGCGCCTGTTCTCTACCTGCCTGTGGCCGAGGGGGGACAGGGCCTGGTGGACATACACTCCAAGATCGCCCGCTTCAGGCTTCAAACTGCACAATGCCTCCTTTACGGATGCGGACCCTGCTGGATGGACACTGCTAAACTGCTCCTGAGGAGAGTTGGTCGCTTGGGCTATGATAAGCAGCTCTTCCTCGTGACATCTGGGGAGGTGGACCTTACTGGACTTTCTGCTTTTTACACGTCCGTCTTGCATGCATGGCGAGTCTTCACCATAGCCCGCTTCCATGACAAGACACCGGGCATGTGGCTGTTCGAGGAACCACTGTTTTTCAATCAATTCATCGACGCTGAGGTGCTGCAGTCGGTCAGTCTGCAGACTTGTTTGCGAGAGGCACGCTGTACCAAGCTTGGTCATCTTATGAAGATGTCGACCACATCGATGGAAACGCTGAGGCGGAGTGCCAACATTGCATCTGTCAGACTGCTGCAAAGGGTGGTGGGGGAAGTGTGCGCTGCCCTGCCACAACCGCTTCGAGCATTTGCGACAAACTGCACTCTTTCCAATCAATGGGATGACGACACTGTGTCCACCTTTCCTGCCATTTCTGTTTAGCTGCACGGTGGCGCAGTGGTTTAGCACTGTGGCAGCACAGTTTTACCCTCGGCCGGGGGATCGCGGGGATCGTGGGTTCGATCCCAGCCCCCGACCAACAGTGAGCTGTGTGGAGTTTGCATGTTCTCCCCGTGTTGCGCGGGTTTACTCCGGGATTTCTCCGGTTTCCTCCCGCACACCAAAAACATGTAGGTTTAGGGCGCTCGCGCACGCAGCGACCAGCAGCTGGTGGCTTGTCACCAGACTGCAAACCAAGTCTACCTACGGGTACAAATAAGTAACAAAAAAAAAAAAAAAAAAAAAATTTCCATAACTCCAGCTGTGGGGGAGTGGCAGGGAGGAGAGGATCACCTGCTGACCTTCAGAAAGCCTCGCCTGGGCAAGTTCCAGTTTGTCGGGACAAGGACGGTGTATCACATCTGTGTGAAGGTTCTGAATCTGCGCTCTCTGATGGATGTCACAGAGTCGAGGTGGGCGGGTTTTTGGGGCCAGAGGTCTCCCCGAAAGGCAGCTGGCGGTGCATGTACAAGCTCCCTATTGAGAAACGGACAGCAGATCTCCAGTGGAGGATTGTGCATGGGGCAATAGCTACAAATAAATACAGAGCACGCCTGGATCCAACTGTGGGGGGGGGGGGGGGGGCACTGTTTGTTTTGTTCCCAAGTTGAGACCCTGGAGCATTTGTTTGTTCAATGTTTTCGTTTATCTGGACTTTTTGATATTTTGCGGGAGTGGTTTCAGGCTTTGGGTGAACGTTTCTCTTTTGGTCTGTTCATTTACGGTCCAAAGTATAAAGTGGCAAGGAAGTCTGCCCACACTTTGATGAACTTCCTGTCTGGTACTGCTAAACTTGCCATCTGGCTGACGAGGAACAGTTGGGCTACCAACACTGGCAATGTGGATCCTGTGTCTGCTTTCAAGGCCTTGTTGAAAGTCAGACTCCAGGTGGAGTTATCTTACTACCAAATGGTGGACAATTTGGAGGCATTCACCAATAGATGGACTGTAGGGAACGTTTTGTGTTCTGTGGGTCAGGGGGATGAGTTATGTTTGCACTTTTGAGATGTGACACACTTGGGGCCGTGATATTGGTGTTTTTGCATTTTTGAATTGTACAATAAAGCCTTTTTTAAAAGTCAAAGTCGCTCTCTCTCTCTCTCTCTCTCTCTCTCTCTCTCTCTCTCTCTCTCTCTCACACACACACACACACACACACGCACACACACACACACACACACACACACACACACACACACACACACACACACACACACAGATAGCAGAATGACCCTTTTGGCTGCAAGTTTTGCATCAGTGTTACCCATTTGTCTATAAATATTTAAATAAAAATAATTTATTTCGTTATTTGGACATTTTTGCATCTTGCTGTTGTTTAGTCAAAGCATGTGTCCGCATGTAATATGCGGTTGATCTAGTTATTCCGCTCCACACTGAAGCAGTAGTCGGGTCTTTCATGTACCACTGACCTGGCAGGTTGAGTGTGCCTCCCCCCGAACGTTCGTGGAGCGCATGGTGGGACACTGGTGTTGGGCAGTTAACGGGAGTCTCGGCTGCTGTCTTACCCATGTGCCGGTAATGTCATTTCGGCCCCACGGGTCCCCGGCAGCGGGTCCCCAGCAGCCGCCCCCCCCCCCCACACACACACGCACATGCACACTCGTGTTCTCTATGGCAAATATATCCATTAGACCTATGCAACTTTATGGCATATATTTTGACTGACTGGCTCCATACTCATGGATGCCCGGATCCCTGGCAGCCCCCCCCCCCCACCGGCACCATGTGTTCTGTATGGCAAATATATCCATTAGACCTACGCAACTTTATGGTATATAGCGGGTCCCCAGCACCGCCCCCCCCCCCCCGGTCTTCTCTATGACGAATACGCAACTTTATGGTATATATTTTGATTGAGCGGCTCCATACTCAATGGAGCCGCTCCACTGAGTATGGCATGGAGTATGGAAAAATAAAATGCAGTTAATTTAGTTCTCTGCATTTATAGCTTCTATTTTCACACTGTGGCCATCACCACAGTGCTTGCACCTCAGCAACAAGCACTGTGGTGATGGCCGTGATGCAGCATATTCTCCAATGAGCACAAAGTCAATCTGAAACCTCGCCCACACTTCTTGAAGCCAGGGGATGAAGACATAAAATTACATATTTTGACCGAGTGACTCCATATTCAGGGATGCACACCCTCGTAGCTTCAGCAAAGCACGTTTAAAATCTTAGGTCAGTGTGATGAACGATTTGAGAGATGTCTGAGGAACACACAGACAGACAGACAGAGAGATTTTGAATTTATAGATAGATGAAAGGGACTGAACTGAGATTGATTGTGTGAATATTAATTACAGAATAATTGAAAACGAATGGGACATCCACTATTAGCTACTGTTTAAGAACCGCTTCTTTAATTTTTGTTAGATCACTTATTTGTGTGATTTTTTATGAGTTATATTCATAAATGTTGTATCTTGCACTTTGGGGAATGGGAGTTGTTCAGTCACCATTATAATTTAGTTTATATGTATAGTTTATAGTCTATTATCAATAATCTCATGCACTACTATAACAGGACACATTTACAAATATTTGAGACCCATTATAGTGCATCCTTTTATATTTTAGCAATATTATAAGTACAAAACACTGAACATTATTATTATTATTATTATTATTATTATTATTATTATTATTATTATTATTATTATTATTATTATTATTATTGTTGTTGTTGTTGTATTTGTATCTTGTATACTTTATTGATCCCCAAAGGGAAATTCAGGGCAGCCACGCACGGTGCCGATCCCTTCACCAGTCTCACACACACACACACACACACACACACACACACACACACACACACACACACACACACACACACACACACACACAGCAGAATGAGCCATTTGGCTGCAAGTTTTGCATCAGTATTGCCCATTTGTCTGTAAATATTTAAATAAAAATGATTTATTTCGTTATTTAGACATTTTTGTGCCTTGTTGTTATTTAGTCAAAGCATGCATATGTGTCCGCATCTAATAAGCAGTTGCATCTAATAAGCATATCTGTTTCCTATAGGCCCTTAGAATAGAGGGTTAGTACTAGTGAAAGCGCTTTGAGTGGTCTTTGTGACTAGAAAAGCGCTATATAAGTGCAGGTTAGTTAGTAGTTAGTTGATCTGGTCATTCCGCTCCACAATGAATCAGCACTCGGGATTTCATCTACCGCTGACCGGGCAGGCTGAGTGTGCCTACCCCCGAATGTTCGTGGAGTGCTTGGTGGGACGGGATGGGAGTATTGGCTACTGCTTTACCCGTGTGCCAATGATGTCATTTGCGGCACCACGGGTCCCCATCAGCGTCCCCCCCGCCCCCCACACACACCCACACCTCGTGTTCTCTATGCCGAGCCCCCCTGCCCCCCGCCCCCCCGCACCTCGTGTTCCCTATGGCGAATATATCCATTAGACCTACGCAATCACAGCAACTTTATGGTCTATATTTTGACTGAGTGGCATGTAAATATATATATATATATACAGTATATATGTGTGTGTGTGTGTGTGTGTGTGTGTGTGTGTGTGTGTGTGTGTGTGTGTGTAAACTTTTATTGATAAAAATTACATATTTTGACTGAGTGACTCCATATTCGGGGATGCACACCCTCGTACCTTCAGCAAAGCACGTTTAAAATCTTAGGTCAGTGTGACGAACGGTTTGAGAGATATCTGAGGAACACACACACACACACACACACACACACACATACAGACACACAGACACATAAACAGACAGCGATGGCTTGAATAATCAACAATGAAAAGAATGTTTTCTTTCTTTCTTTCTTTGCAAAACTAATAACATTAACATTACCTTGAGCTGTGTGCTATTTCATTGTGTATCATGCTAATATGCTAAACTTGGAAAGAATTGCATCAGCACATTACCAAGTTTACAACTGAGACATTAGTATTTAGCATATATTTGTTAAATATTCAGTTCACCCTGAAACTTAAAATTGCTGACATTTTTAAATATACTTGAGCATGTTATATGATAACTGAATGACCAAAGATGGCACTACAAAAACATAATGTAAATGGTTCTTATTTTTCTAAAAGAGCATATTTTTCCATGTTTTCTGACTTATCTACAATGTTACAACAAGTCACTTATGAGACTTGCCAACTATGATGTCCTATTGACTGTTTTGTTTGATTGGTTATATTTTCCAAGAGGTGTGTCTAAACAAGGGTAGGAATGTCTCAGTGAGCACCTAAACCTGCTTACAGACAGTGCTACTATGAAGTTAGTTTAGCAGCCCAACCACAGATATTATGGCTCTTAAAATCTAGTCACCCTACTTGACATCTGTGTACCCTGATGGGTCATTAAATCAGTCAGTAATTTATCTTGCATCATTCTGTCCTGTTTTTTATTGTTTTATTTATTTATGTATTTATTTAATTATTTTTTGACCTGAGATTGAAAATTGTGTCATTAATGTAGTTAGCTTGGCATACCCGTGCAAATCAGTCCGGTAGCGTTAGCTTAACTGACCAATAGCGATTTGTCTTTTTTGAAATTTTCTATATAATCTGTTCACTCGACTAGACATCCTTGAGCCCCGCTGGATTATCTATCAACACTTGATCATGGACTACCTCACTAACCGGCCACAGTTTGTGAGAACCCAGGATTGTGTGTCCGACACGATCATCAGCAGCACGGGGGCCCCCCAGGGAACGGTTTTGGCTCCCTTCCTGTTCACCCTTTATACTGCGGACTTCTCACACACACAACACACTGCCACCTACAGAAGTTCTCTGACGACTCTGCGATTGTCGGCCTCATCTCCAACGGAGATGAAGCTGAGTACAGAGGACTTATCCAGGACTTCGTGGACTGGTGCCATCGGAACTGCCTCCAGATCATCGCGAGGAAAACTAAGGAGCTGGTGGTGGACTGCCGCAGGCAAGGACAGGCCCTCACAGCACCAGTAAACATACAGGGAACAGACATTGAGATGGTGACATCCTACAAGTACCTGGGTGTTCATCTGAACAATAAACTAGACTGGTCACACAATACCGACGCACTCTACAAGAAGGGACAGCGCAGGCTGTTCCTACTGAGGAGGCTCAGGTCTTTTGGTGTACAAGGGGTGCTCTTGAAGACATTCTACGACACGGTGGTGGCATCAGCTATCACTTTTGGAGTGGTCTGCTGGGGCAACGGCATTACTGCAGCCGATAGGAAGAGACTGAACAAACTTATCAAGAAAGCTAGATCTGTCCTGGGGCAGCGCCTTGACCCAGTGGAGGAGATAGTAGAGAGAAGGATGGTGGCTAAACTGTCATCTCTGCTGAAGTCCGAGTCCCACCCTATGCAGGACATACTGGACGCACTGAGGAGCTCATTTAGCAGTAGACTGCATCATCCTAGATGCGTGACCGAGAGGTTTCGCAGGTCCTTCGTACCAACGGCTGTCAGACTGTATAACCTAAGCAGGGCTGCTCGCAGAGATAGCAAAAAAAAAGCGTGACCACCTAATAGTATTGAATGCAAAAGATGCAACAGACTTACACAAATGGCCCCTCCAGTATACAACTAGGACAATATCAGTCACTATGGAGGGTGACAATATTTATGGGTACATATTCATACCATGTAGGGTAACTAAATAGACTGTTATGCTGTTTATTCCATCTAGCAACAATGCTCCACACTGTGTATATATATTTATATATTTATGTGTACATATGTATATTCACTGCTCTTATTTTATTTTCTTATCCTCTAAATTATTGCTCTGAGTGTTGCTATCCCTGTGCTGTTGCAATCCTGGAATTTCCCCATTGTGGGACTAATAAAGGCTTATCTTATCTTATCTTATCTTATAATCTCATTCTTAGATGTTGTTTCATCTTATTTTACTATAGTTTGTCATCTTTTGGCCAGCACTAGTTGTGATTAGCTGCATTAGATGAGTCAGTTATCAACACATTCAGGGTTTTCTGTGCTTATTTTACCCAGGGATCAATCATATCCTATTAACTGCTCAAACCCTTGTCTCTGATAATGCTTTATTTGGGCCTTTACTTTTTTGTTAGCTCATGCTATGTTCTGCACTGGAGCTATGAGCTATCTAGCTGCATATGGTGTTGCCAACCATAGTCATCAGCAGTGACAAAAGAGGGATTGTAGAATGAACTAGGGCTCATTAGCTTTTAAAGAAAAATTCACAAAAGCACCTAGTTGTGAGGAAGGCTCCTTCAGCTTGGTTTAAAATGGTACTAAAATATTTAAATGCTGTGGTGTTTTGACCAAAGCATGTCACAGACATTTCATTAACACCTCACGGAGCTCTGTCAACATGTGAAAAAAGGGCATGCCATAGAGACTTTAAGAGTCCTATTTTGATGGTTATCAGTGGACGCTTCCACCAGACTTTCCACCATACGTCAGTGTTTTTTGATAGTGTCTGTCAGCGCATTGTCTGTTTTTTACGCTTTGCATCACATCATCTAATAATAGTAGACAGTGTGCCTGTTATGTGCAGGGAGGCGGAGGCTCATTTCAAAGAGGTGTGGCAGCACGCAGTCTCATCCGCATCACTATTATGGGGTATTTCATGACAATCCACTTTTGATCAGGCAAAAGGAGGTCTGTCATCAGAAGCGCATTGTTTAATGCTATTTCAGTGGCGTGTTTTTGATATCACGCAGCTCCGAAGCTAATAAGGAAACAGCATGCGCTGGGATGTTCTGTTATTTTAATGGAGAAAGTTATAACAGTTATAATATAATCGCCTGTCATTTTATTTATAATATGATCCATCCATCCATCCATCTTCTACCGCTTTTCCGGAGGTCCGGGTCGCGGAGGCAGCAGTTCAAGCAGAGAAGCCCAGACTTCCCTCTCCCCAGCCACCTGCTCCAGCTCTTCAGAGGGGATACCAAGGCGTTCCCAGACTAGCTGGGAGACATAGTCTCTCCACCGAGTCCTGGGTCTGCCCCGGGGTCTCCTCCCAGTGGGACGTGCCTGAAACACCTCAAGTGGGAGGCGTCCAGGAGGCATCCTAATCAGATGCCCATACCACCTCAACTGACTCCTTTCAATGTGGAGGAGCAGCGGTTCTACTCTGAGCCTCTCCCGGATGACTGAGCTCCTCACCCTATCTCTGAGGGTGAGTCCAGCAATCCTACGGAGAAAGCTCATTTCAGCCGCTTGTATCCGCGATCTCGTTCTTTCGGTCATTACCCAAAGCTCGTGACCATAGGTGAGAGTAGGAACGTAGATTGACTGGTAAATCGACAGCTTTGCCTTAGAACTAAGCTCCCTCTTCACCACAACAGACCGGTACAACGTCCGCATCACTGCAGATGCTGCTCCAATCCGTCTGTCGATCTCTCGCTCCATTTTCCCCTCACTCGTGAACAAGACCCCAAGATACTTAAACTCCTCCACTTGGGGCAGGAGCCTGTCCCAAACCCGGAGAGGACAATCCACCTTTTTCCGGCTGAGGACCATGGACTCGGACTTGGAGGTGCTGATTCTCATCCCAGCCGCTTCACACTCAGCGGCAAACCGTCCCAGCAAGAGCTGTAGGTCATTGCTGGATGAAGCCAACAGGACAACATCATCTGCAAACAACAGAGATGAGATCCTGTGGTCACCAAGCATGACACCCTCCATTCCCTGGCTGCGCCTAGAAATCCTGTCCATAAAAATTATGAACAGGACCGGTGACAAAGGGCAGCCCTGGCGGAGTCCAACTCTCACTGGGAATGACTCCGACCGAGTGTTGGCAATGCGAACTAAACTCTCACAACGGTCGTACAGAGACCGAATAGCTCGTAACAACAAGCCCGATACCCCATACTCCCGAAGCACCCCCCACAAAAATCCACGAGGGACGCGGTCAAATGCCTTCTCCAAGTCCACAAAACACATGTAAACTGGTTGGGCAAACTCCCACGAACCCTCAAGAATTCTCGAGAGGGTAAAGAGCTGGTCCGATGTGCCACGGCCAGGACGAAAACCACATTGCTCCTCCTGAATCCGAGGTTCGACCAACGGCCGGACTCTCCTCTCCAGTACCTTGGCATAGACCTTCCCAGGGAGGCTGAGGAGTGTGATCCCTCTAAAGTTGGAGCACACCCTCCGGTCCCCTTTTTTGAAGAGAGGAACCACCACCCCGGTTTGCCATGCCAAAGGCACTGCCCCCAACCTCCACGCAATGTTGCAGAGGCGTGTCAACCATGACAACCCAACAACATCCAGGGCCTTGAGGTACTCGGGGCGAATCTCGTCCACCCCCGGGGCCCGGCCACCAAGGAGATTTTTAACCACCTTGGCGACCTCAGCCCCTGTGATAGGCGAGTCATCCCCCTCGTCCCCAAACCCTGCTTCCTCTGTGGAAGGCGTATCAGTGGGATTGAGGAGATCCTCGAAGTATTCCTTCCACCGCCCGACGATATCCCCAGTTGAAGTCAACAGTGTCCCATCCGCACCATACACAGTGTGGACGGGGAGCTGCTTTCCCCTCCTGAGCCGCCGAACAGTTTGCCAGAATCTCTTTGAAGCCGACCGAAAGTCTTGTTCCATGGCCTCACCGAACTCCTCCCATACCCGGGTTTTTGCTTCAGCAACCACCCGAGCTGCACTCCGCTTGGCCTGCCGGTACACCTCAGCTGCTTCGGGAGTCCCACAAGCCAACCAAGCTTGATAGGACTCCTTCTTCAGCTTAATGGCCCCCCTCACCACTGGTGTCCACCACTTGGTTCGGGGGTTGCCACCACGAGATGCACCGACCACCTTGCGGCCGCAGCTCTGGGCTGCCGCTTCAACAACAGAGGTGGAGAACATGGCCCATTCAGACTCCATGTCTCCAGACTCCCTCGGAATGTGGTTGAAGTTCTTCCGGAGGTGGGAGTTGAAGACCTCCCGGACAGGGGCCTCAGCCAAACGCTCCCAGCACACCCTCACTATACGTTTGGGTCTACCAGGTCTGAATGGCTTCCTCCCCTGCCATCGGATCCAACTCACCACCAGGTGGTGATCAGTTGACAGCTCTGCACCTCTCTTTACTCGGGTGTCCAAGACATATGGTCGCAGGTCTGATGATACGATAACAAAATCGATCATCGACCTGCGGCCTAGGGTGTCCTGGTGCCAGGTGCACATATGGACACCCTTATGCTTGAACATGGTGTTCGTTATAGACAGACTGTGGTTAGCACAGAAGTCCAATAACTGAACACCACTCGGGTTCAGATCGGGCAGGCCGTTCCTCCCAATCACCCCCCTCCAGGTTTCACTGTCGTTGCCCACGTGCGCATTGAAGTCCCCCAGTAGGACAATGGAGTCTCCAGGAGGAGCACCCTCCAGCACCCCAGTCACAGACTCCAAAAAGGGTGGGTACTCTGAAACATCATTTGGTGCATAGGCACAAATGATGGTCAGGACCCGTTTCCCAACCCGAAGGCGCAGGGAAGCAACCCTTTCGTCCACTGGGGAAAACTCCAATATAGAGGCAGCAAGGTGGGGCGATACAAGAATACCTACCCCTGCTCGTCGCCTCTCGCCCGGGGCAACTCCAGAAAAGGCCAAGCTCCAGCCCCTCTCCAGGAGACTGGTTCCGGAACCGGAGCTGTGTGTTGAGGTGAGGCCGACTATATCTAGCCGGTATCGCTCAATCTCGTACACCACCTCAGGCTCCTTCCCCACCAGAGAGGTGACATTCCACGTACCAAAAGCCAGTTTAGAAAGCTTGGGATCAGTCCGCCAAGGTCTCCGCCTTTGACTGCCACCTAATCCACATAGCACCGGACTTCCATGATCCCTCCTGCAGGTGGTGAACCTACTGGAGGGCGGACCCATGTAACTCCTTCGGGCTGAGCCCGGCCGGGTCCCATGGGTGGAAACCCGGCCACCAGACGCTAGCCTTCGAGCCCCTCCCCCAGGCCTGGCTCCAGGGTGGGGCCCCGGTAACCCCATACCGGGCGGGGTACACTGAATCCTTGATATACAATTTATCATATATTTATAATATGATAACACACTAAATATTTTTTTATTTCATCCACACTCTTCTTTTAATTGTGGATTTGCTGTTGGAATCTATAGATTAGGCATTAATTTATGAATTTTTTTAGGGGAATAAATGAATGAACAAGGAGGATGTGTGCATTCCATAGGGATTTCATCACAGACTTATTAGGCATTAATGTGTTTATTTTTAGGGAATAAATGAATGAACAAGGAGTGTGTGATGTTTTACTTTTCACTGTAACTCCCCAGAGAGACGGGAGATGCATCCACATCTGCCTTGGCCTCTGCCTCGGCTGAGGCTACCCCACTGTGCTTATGTCACGGTTCTCCCCCAGCAAGCTGCCCGACTGCTACCCATCAGCCCCCGGTAGGAGCTGCCGAGAGCGGGCTCGCTTCATGGCAGGGTTCGGAGGCAGATGGGAAGCTGCGCCAAATCTCCTCCTTTCCTCCCGCCCTGGCGGGACTGGCATAGAGAGCCGCAAACCTTGACAGACCCCCCCCCCCCCACCACCACCCCCGACAGGGGAAACCCTCAGTCAGCGAAACAACAGGAGAGGGAGCACTCCATCTCCAGATGGGCTG
The DNA here is from genome assembly GCA_020510985.1 of Pholidichthys leucotaenia. Taxonomy (NCBI): domain Eukaryota; kingdom Metazoa; phylum Chordata; class Actinopteri; order Cichliformes; family Pholidichthyidae; genus Pholidichthys; species Pholidichthys leucotaenia. Next base: position 391,703,440 of record CM035836.1, on the reverse strand, counting down.
GAAGCAACTTCCACGCCACCGTTAATGAAAGTTTGTGAAAGTTTGCACAGGCATCATCCTCTTTTCCTGAAGATTCAAACCCATTCATGTTTGTGTGTTGCGTCTGTGCACACTACATTAAACCATTCAGCTGATTTTTCAACCCATTCTTACCCTTTTGTTTTCTCTAAAATAACTAACTGGGCATCAACTGTGACTGATGTCTTCCTTATTACCAAGCAGTGTTACTATCGCATGCATTTTTGCTCACATGTACGGGCTTTGGCCAGCGCAAAACGCATCTTAAACTAGAAAAGTACTCGGAGAGCGCAGACCTCCGCCAAGCGCCACAGTTCCCCCCATACAGTGTTTGTGTGTACGTTTTCAGATTCCTTGACCATGAAAACATATGACTGGCAATGATTCACAATTATAGGATTAGTGGTTCAGTAGTTATTGACGAAAATGGCATTTTCCGTAATGGCGGTTTTCGTCTGGACGGTGATCCAGATCACCACCAAAATCTAATCATCTGTAGGATACCCCATTTCTGACAATCTGTGAAAATTTCATGAAAATCCGTCCATAACTTTTTGAGTTATCTTGCTAACAAACAAACAAACAAACAAACAGACAGACAGACAAACAAACAGACAGACAAACAGACAGACAGACAAACCAACGCTGATGAAAACATAACCTCCTTGGCGGAGGTAACAAACGGTCATGATCAGAGTTTACTTTAGATAATACGCCTCTGTACATTAAAGGTATGGGCAGGATCGCTTTGGATTGGATTATCCAAAACACATCTCTGAATAATTAGACTGGCCTCTTCGCACCTTGCACCCACGACCGGCAGAGAATTCATTTCTGCACTGCTGTGATAAGGAAATGAACTTGGAAACATTCATGGATGCATTCTGCGTCACTGACAACTGACTGTGTCCTTGTAATACAGCCCTAAATGTTTGTGTATACCTCGTTTAAACCAGTTGGTTCAAAGTAAACCTCTCATTGTTCTTTTTAGTATCCTGTCACTGCCTGTAAGGACATTAAGCAAAATTATCTCAGCAATCATTCATTTCAATCCCATCACTATTACATGCTGGTTGATCAATTGATTTTTCTCAGCCTTGTGGAAGCCAGTAGCTGGTTGGAGGTCAAACTGTGGTCACAGACCGCTGGTCACTGCTGCTGAAAAGTATCCTTTAACAGCCCATGTGAGCTTGACTCACCCCGAGGCACCACCTGGACAAACTGCATCTTCAGGGAGGAGGTAGAGGAGTGAATGTTCACTCGCCTCCCCACTGCTAAAGCTACTAAACAGAGCCTTGTCTTCAGCTTAAAGATGGGGTCCGCAGACCAGGACAGAAAAACTGCTCAGCATTTGAGGATTTATTGCTGTTGCTGACTTCAGCTTTTTTCCTCTTTTCTTTCCACTCCAAACATAAGACCTTACTTTTACATATGCACCACTCTCTCCCTTGCTCCCTAATTGCTGTGAGGAACGATTCTGTCTCCTTAAACCAGGGTTTACATTTTGCAAACGTTATGTATTTTCAGGTGGGTGGCACTGTAACTGTTTGCTTAAGAAGTTTGCTCACACCTCCAGTCATTACAATTTAATGACTCTGGATAATTGCAATGTATGTTTGTTGAAGGAGATTATCTTTTGGAGACTCTGTCAAGGCTTGCTCCGAGGATTTGAGCCCAGTTATGGCTGCCAGAATAAGAGTTTGACTGAGGAACAAAGCAGATATTCAGGACTCAACTGCCTCAAGCAGTGAGGTCTTCAAGGGTCTGTATAGGAGTAATGCCTGTCCAGAGTGTTTTGACTCCTTTTGGCCTTCCCCCCTGTTGGCCACTGGGAGGAGGGAGCGGGCGAATGACTGCTCATACAGTCAAGCCCCAGACCTCCCATTGTGCACAAGCCAGACAAGGTTGCCGGTCATGCAGCAGTGCGTGGTGAGTGACAGGCAACAGGACCGACCCCCCCATGCTCGCCCCCAACCCCCCCACATCTTTCCCCCCTCAGCCGTCCTCTCACCCCAGCTTCCACCCCCACTAATGTGATGGATAACCCTCAGCCTGCGATGGTTCCATAACAAGTCAGTGACAGTCAGGATCATGCAGGCTGACTCCTATAGCCTGGCAGAATGTGCCATAAGGGAAGGCTAATGTGTCTGCCTGTCTCTGCCTCCCTCTCCCACACTGACTGAGTCACGAAACAGAGCTACCCTCACTTGGGGAAATATGTTTAAAGCAGCTGTAAGATCTCATGTTTTGAAAATGGCTATTAATAATTTTGAGAAAGATAGTTTTTGAGTGCTGCATCATGACTGGGGATAAATCACAGCACACAGTAGGCATTGTGTCATTAATGTCTCTGTCTTCTCCTTTTGATATTGGAGTGTCTGTGTTTGAGACTATGCTGGATAATTCTTCTAGAACTTGATCCTGCAAGTACTTGTTTTAGACCTGGCATCTGTATCCACTGCATGGTCTATCTGCACCCTCATGCTTATATAACAGTGTCCCATCCATCCTGTAATTACTGCCTTTTTGGGGCATAGTGCAGTGTCTGTTCTTCTGCTCGTGGAGGTGGGGGAACAGTGGTGTTCTTTCATTGCCAGGACCTCAGAGATGGTGCCGACAGAGGCACATAGACATCACACACTACTTCTCTTAATTGGGAAACATGTCGTGTGATAACCTGGGAACAGCATAGGCCTAATTGAGTCCTCCTGTGCTGTCCTACTGTTGACTACCTGACATGGAACCCAGGGCATTACACTTCCCTCCATTTAATGGCCGCAGTTAATGAGGGAATCATTACTACTGGAAAAACCACATGCCAGTGGATTCACTGATAAAATTAGCCACAATTTGCTTTTGCTATTTGAGCATGAGAGATAAACCACACAATGGGGGGGGGGGGGGGCGGATCATTACTGGCAGATTTCTATTGAGGAATTTTAGACATATAGACAAATGGAACGATTAATCAAAACTGAATAAATCACCCTGACTGATGTTTCTTTAAGCCAGGATTCATGGCTTTCTCAGTTTAGATCATTTTATGTGCTTGGGCTTATTCATCTGCGGAAATGGTTTAAAATGTGCTTCCTTAATAAAAGAGCACTGCAGATGAGGAGCTTCGGTTTTTCTTTTTCTTTTTTTCCTTGCCCCACAGCCAGTTCCCGACAACCTCCTCACTCCTCTGCCATTAACATTATATACCTCCCCCATACAGGAGCTCCACATGCATCCCATTGCTGTCCAATGTGTTCTGCAGCTCCACACTCAGAGGGAGCTTATTTATATGGGCCCCAGCCCGGTCTTCCAAATGAGAGACAGGCATTGTAATTGAATACTCAATAGGTGAGCCATTTAACAAAAGTGGAAATGGCATTCGGTTATGTATTAATGTGCTTTGCTGAGGCAAAAGGAGCCATCATCATTTCAACGTTCACGCTGTTTTAAAAGAGCATTTAGCCTGCCATCTCTCCAGGCCATGAGAGCAAAATGACACGGATTTCTTTCTCCTCTGTAGTTTGTGTGAATGTTCCTCGTCTAATATTTTGTATGGTTATCTTGCTTATTTCCCCATCCATCCCTCAGCACCTCTCTGCGATCTAGGTGGAGAGATACAAGCAGCTCCACAAAAGGTTATTGTCATGAAAAGCCCCTCAGGCCTTTTGGCTCTCAGCCCTATTTTTCTTCATCTGTATGTATTTGTGTGTGTGTGTGGGGGGGGGGGGGGGGCTAATGATTTTTCCAGGACAAGCTGAAGTGGGAGTACAAGTGTGTGTGTGTATGTTTGGATATATACATATATGTGTGTGTGTGTGTGTGTGTGTGTGTGTGTGTGTGTGTGTTGTGTGGATGGAAATAAATCCTGCCAGAGGAGATACATGGGCAATATGGCGTCATTTCATAACATCTCTCCAGATTCGTCATCTGGCTTTGTTTGTCTGATAGACTGCTTGGAAGCCTTATCTCTGTGGCGAGACCCGTGGCTGTTTATCGCCTCGGTGACGTATGCGGGACTATGAAAGTACGTGCTGTCAGAATGTGTAGGTGATGGCAAGTTCACCAAAGACCCCGAAGGGTATGAAGGGTGTTCTCACAAAACAAAAAAAAAAGGATAGGAGAAAGATTTTCCCCTTGACAGCTCACCCACAGCGGGCTCAAGATGTGCTTCCCAACGGTAGCTTGGGGAAAATATGCCTAAAACAAAGAGATGCAAGAGCCAGATTAGCGTATTACCGAAACAGCTTTCCTTTTAGGCTCATCTCTCTTGCCTCCTGTCAGGGCTGTCTGCAGAGAATGGGAAAGAACATGAGACATTAACCTCTATGTGTTTATTCACAAGGCCCCACAGGCCAACTGGGAGGATGAACACAGAACCATCTCCAAAGCCGGTGAAGTGGAACAATCACAATGTGTCATTGGAGGAAAAGACATGAAGTATTAGCTGCTGCTCTCCTTTGTGTCTTTCAACCACTGAATTTTAATTTAATGTGCTATTTCTGTGATGAGTCACATGCCTTTCCTTCAGCGCCAGAGTGCATCGACCTTCAGTGTGACGTACAGTCAGTGAGTTGTATGATGAGTCATAGCCGCATTAGCTGTGATGACTGGCTAAATGCAAAACCTGCCTTGCTTTTATTCTTATTCTTTTATTTATTTATTCTTTTTACTTTTATAATTACTTTAAGCAGAGCTTTCAAGATGTTTGACTATTGAAATAGTTGATTCTCTGACTGGTTCCTCTCAGAGAATACATACAGATGCATCCCAATAAATTAGAATATCACCGAAAAGTTGATTTATTTCAGTAATTCAATTCAAGAAGTGAAACTTATATATTATATAGATTCATTCTACATAGAGTGATATATTTCAAGTGTTTATTTCTTTTAATTTTGATGGTTATGGCTTATAGCTCATGAAAACTCAGAATTCAGTTTCTCAAAAAATTAGAATATTACAGAAAATTAATTTTTAAAAAAATGATTTTCAATAGAAATGTTAGCCAACTGAAAAGTTTGTTCATGTACACACTTAATACTTGTTTGGGGCTCCTTTTGCATGAATTACAGTTTCAGTGTGGCGTAGCATGAAGGCGATCAGCCTGTGGTAATGCTGAGGTGTTACAAAGGCCCAGGTTGCATTGATAGTGGCCTTCATCTCATCTGCATTGTTGGGTCTGGTGTTTTTCGTCTTCCTCTTGACAGTACTCCATAGATTCTCTATGGGGTTTAGGTCAGGAGAGTTTGCTGACCAGTCAAGCACGATGATACCATGGTATTTAAACCAGGTATTGGTACTTTCGGCAGTGTGGGCAGGTGCCGGTGCCAAGTCCTGCTGGAAAATGAAATCAGCATCTCCATAAAGCTTGTCAGCAGAGGGAAGCATGAAGTGCTCTGAATTTCCCTGGTAGATGGCTGCACTAACTTTGGACTAAATAAAACACAATTTAGCAACACTAGCAGAAGACATGACTCCCCAAATCAGGTGCCAAGTCCTGTCATTTGGCAATCAAGGTCCCAGAGTCTGGAGGAAGAGTGGAGAGGCACAGAATCCAGGTTGCTTGAGGTCCAGTGTGAAGTTTCCACAGTCACTGATGATTTAGGGAGCCATGTCATCTGCTGGTGTTGGTCCACTGTGTTTTATGAAGTCTCAAGTCAGTGCAGCCATCTACCAGGAAATTTTAGAGCAGCATCCTTCCCTCTGCTGACAAGCTTTATGGAGATGTGATTTCATTTTCCAGCAGGCATTAAAACCTGCCCACACTGCCGAAAGTACCAATACCTAGTTTAAATACCATGGTATCATCATGCTTGACAGGCCAGGAAACTCTCCTGTCCTAAACCCCATAAAGAATCTATGGAGTATTGTCAAAAGGAAGATGAAAGACACCAGACCGAACAATGCAGACGAACTGAAGGCCACTATCAAAGCAACCTGGGCCTTCATTACACCTCAGCAGTGCCGCAGGCTGATCACCGTCCTGCTACGCCGCATTGATACTGTAATTCATGCAAAAGGAGCCCCGACCAAGTATTAAGTGTGTACATTGACATACTTTTCAGTAGGCCAACATTTCTGTTGAAAATCAGTTTTTTTTTTAAATTAATTTTCTTTACTAATCTAATTTTTTGAGAAACTGAATTCTGAGTTTTCATGGGCTGTAAGCCATAACCATCAAAATTAAAAGAAATAAACACTTGAAATATATCACTGTGTGTAATGAATCTATGTAATATGAATTTCAATTTTTGAATTAAATTCCTGAAATAAATCAACTTTTCGATGATATTCTAATTTATTGAGATGCACCTGTATGTATTCTCTGGGTGCTTTCACACCTAACCTGTTTTGGGCTTTTCAGTTTGATCTGAACCAATATTGCAGGTGTGAGACCTCCCCCTGACCACACTTTAGACTAAAAAAACAACCAGTGTTTTCACACCTTGTTTGCTTTGGTCTAAGTCATATGGGAATCTTTAAAACTTGGGTTGGTTTTGGTTTGGTTTACAAAAATCCAAGCGCACAAAAATGCATCACTTCAAGCTGCATAATGACATTCTTTCAACTTATTAGTTAGATGTCTGCCTTGATAACAAGTAGGGGTGAGAATTGCAAGGGACCTCACAATGTCATATGTATCGCAATACTTGGGTCACGATGCAATACAATCATGATACTTCAATTTCCTAAGTGTTGCGATACCATATGCACTACTCACAGAAAGTTAGGGATATTTGGCTTTCGAGTGAAATTTATGGAAAGTGTAAAAAGTTACAATTACGCTACAGTGATATAATATAATGAAAGTAGAGCATTTAAGTAGAAGCATGCAATGGTGATTTCCTCATCTCAAACAATTTATTGAAACAAAAGCCAACAACAGTGGTGGGTATACCACAACAAAAAATATCATTGGCTATGTTTACATGGACACAAGTAACCGAATTAAAAGCCTGATCGGAATAAAAATGCTTCATGTAAACACGCCAATCTGAATATTCTAACCCGATCACGCTCATTCGGATCAAAATTTTATTCCGATTGAGAGGGGTGGGTTATGCCGATTGTTAATCCGAATGGTGCGCATGAAAACACTTATTCCGAAGGTTGGGCAGAAAATATGTTTACTGCTCATGCCTGTACACCAGCCGCACGTCGACGTGACGTATTTCCGCCTTAGCAGCAGCTAGCAGGAGACATAGCGGGAGTAAAACAAAACTGGTCTGTATCGTCCTGCTGTCTCCCTCTGTTCGTCATATGCATAAGTATGTACTTGTAGCTTCATTACGGAGACCAGCAGAAGCAAAAGTACAATCTGAATAACACAATACAAGTCAATTTCGACACAAAGCGGGGCTTGCTAACACCGGAAGTTGCTTCTTCTTCTACCATTTTCGGAATGAAATGTCAATGTGTGCATGTCAAAATGATTTATTCCGTTCAAACGTGTGACACATGGAAGCGCACGGCCTAATCAGATCAGCTTTTTCAGGATCCATGTAAACAGTAAAATTCTGATCTGAATTGTAATCAGATTGAAGAAATTTTGCCCATGTAACTGTGGCCATTGTCTCAATAACTTGTCATGTACCCTTGAGCATCAATTACAGCTTGACAACGACATTGCATGTTGTTCACAAGTCGACTTATTGTCTGCTGAGTCATGGCATTCCACTTTTCTTGAAGGGCGGCCCTCAGGTCATTGAGGTCGTGGGGTGCAGGGTTATGAGCCTCTACACAGCCACTCAGCTGATCCCATATGTTTTCTATGGGATTCAGGTCTGGAGAAAGTGCAGGCCACTCCATTTGAGGTACCTCAGCCTCCAGCAGCCGTCCCCTAATGATGTGACCTTGATGAGCTGGAACATTGTCGTCCATGAAGATGAAATTAGGCCTGTGTTGTTCATGCAGGGGCACAATGACTGGATTCATGATGTCATTTGGGTAGTATTGGAGGGCAGTTCTGTGACAGCATCTTGTATGGCAGCGACCCTTCTGATTCTACATGTGAATAATATTGCTGATAGGAGAAACATAATTTCGTTCTGCTGTACATGATTTGTTGTATGGACTGAATGACAATAGAGATGGCTTCTTCTTCTTATGGACTAGGCGCACATGCTCAGACTGTGACACCACCACCAAAGGCTTATCTGGTGACAACAGCGGCTGTTGCATAGCGCTCTCCTTGACGTCTCCAACATTGTTGGCGGCCTTCATTTCTGCTCAACATGAATTGACTTTCATCAGAGAACAGCGCTGAGGCCCACTGATCCCTTGTCCAGCGTAAATGCTCCCTGGCCCATGTAAGACAATGACGCCTGTGCCTGGTGGTATCATCGGGTACCCTTGCAGGTCATCCAGCACCCAGACCATGCTGATGTAAATGGTTTCAAATTGTCTGATGTGACACTTGGGTGCCTCTCACCTCCCACAAATGTGCCTGGAGTTGAGTGGCATTCATCATCTGGTTCCACAGGGCACTGTTCCCAATGAAGTGGTCATCAGAGTGGGATGTGGCCAAAGGACGTCCACTTTTATGCCTTTCTGCGACTCTTCCAGTCTCTCTGTATCTCTGTTGCAAGCTGCTGATGACACTCTGTGACACTCTAAGCTTAGTGGCCACTTCCCTCTGAGAACATGCTGTTGGAAGCCTCGCAATGGCAAGGTACTGTTGATCAATTGTGAGGTGTCGTCTTGGTCTCGGGATGTCAAAATGTGAACAGCATGATGAAGAGGACTATTTACATACCAATTCTAATTGAACTAGAAAATTTATTGGTTGATTCATGGATCAAACACCTGTTGTGAATTTTGCAGTTAAGCACTGAACAGCAAGTTATGCAAAAAGTACTGAAATATTGAACAGTTGGACATGTGCATTCAAAAGGTTAGAGAAGGTCAGATTAAGTTTACCTGTAAAGGTTATAGTGCATTTTAGGTGCATCCTGAAATTTCACCAGAAAGCTGAATATCCCTAACTTTTTGTGAGTAGTGTATTATATATATGATTAATAAAAGATTGATATGTGTGTTTAGAGATCGGTGCATCATTGCGAGTGTCCAGTATTTGTCATGAGTTACACCAGAAAGGCTCAAACGCTGAGCAACCACACCGGATGAACACTCAGACTCAGGTGGTGAAAAGATACACAATTTTTTTTTTCCACAATATCTTTATTGAACCTTTTTTTTTTTAACAAACATGATACAAACAATCAAACACTAACACTAAAGTACTACAAAAAAAAAAAAAAAAGATGCACTAAAAACACCAACAACCACCAGCAAAATCAAATCTTCAACAATGCTCCTCTGTTTAGTCTAGACAATCCAATACATAAGTATACATATTATGTTCACCAGTTTGGAATTTACAAGGTCCACACACATCATTCACCTTCTTCTTCAAAAGTTATGTTTAATTTTTTTACATAATCAATAAAAGGTCTCCATATATTCTCAAACACAATTTCCTTTGATTTCAGTATATATGTTATTCTTTCTAATGGAAGGTTTGTTAACATCTGTCTTAACCACTGAGTCACATCTGGTCTATGAGTCTTTTTCCATAATAGTGCAATACATTTTTTGGCATTAAGCAAACTGAGGTCTATGAATGTTCTTTCACTTTTATTAAAATTATGCTTTTCTGGGTACAGACCCAACAAAAACAATTTAGGATTCAATATGATTTGTTTTGAGATTATTTTTTCAATTGTTACCCTCACCTCTTCCCAAAACAGTCTTATTAATCTACATTCCCATACACAATGAAATAGAGTTCCTTTACTTTCCATGCATTTTGTGCATGTATCTGGTATATTTTTGTTATATTTATTTAACTCCTCCGGTGTAACATACATCCGCATTAACCATTTGAAATGTATCAATTTAAGGCGTACATTTATTGATTTGGTTTGAGCTTCTGTACAAGCCAATTCCCATTGTTCCTCTGAAATTTCAGTTTGCAGATCTTCTTTCCAGTAGTTTAATCTTTTCAGTGAATTTTCACTTGAAGATAGTGTCAATGAGTTATAAAACTCTGAAATAATACCCTTTCTTTTACTATCTTTCATCATCATTTTTTCCAAGGATGAATAAATAGGTCGAGTGAGAGCTTTATTTTGATTTGATTGAATAAAGTTTCTAAGTTGAAGATATTTAAAAAATGTGTTCTATTGAGATTAAATTTGATCCTCAGCTCTTCAAAAGACATTATGTTATCTGCACATGGCAAATATAAATCCTGAATCTTTTGTATCCCTTTTAAATTCCATACTTTAAATACAGCGTCCGCTCTCCCTGGTTTAAAATATTGATTACCCCATATTGGACTAAATTGTGACAATAACTGTGGTTCTTTTAAATAGTTTTTAGCTTCACACCATATTTTGATCATATGCTTTACAAATGGATTTTTAACTTGTTTTTGTAATTTTTTTGCCGAATCTGAGTGTATGAATATGGGAAGAGGTAAAGGTAAATTGTATGATTCCATTTCAGTCCAGTGAGGGAGATCATTTGATGAAAAATAATATGTCATAGACCTCAGTTGTGCCGACCAATAATACAACATAAAATTTGGACATTTCAGACCTCCACGATCAAATGGTAAATATAATAAAGACAGACGTAATCTAGCCCTCCTGTTGTTCCATATAAATTCCACTAACTTTTTTTTTATTCTTGAGAATAAATCTAAAGGTGGTGATAAGGGAATGTATTGAAATAAATAAAATATTTTAGGTAAAATATTACTTTTAAGTATATTGATTCTCCCGATCATCGACATTGGTAGTGACATCCATCTCTGAGTTACCTCATTGATATCTGACATTAAGGCTTCATAGTTGACACTGGCGACTGATTCTAGCTTAGGCACAATTTGGATTCCTAAATATTTAAACTGATTTACAACATTGAATTGATTTACCTCAGGGGCTGGGTAATTTCTCTGGGTCTCATTTAGCATTAATATTGAAGATTTAGTTTTATTTATTTTATATCCTGATATTTCCCCAAAATTCTTTATTAAATTCAACAAGGTTGGAATTGATTTTTTTAGATTTGACATAAACAAAATTATGTCATCGGCGTACAGGGAGATTTTATGTTCTGTTGGTCCAACTTTAATTCCATATATTTGTGAATGTAAACGTATCGCTATCGTTAAAGGTTCAATTGCCATAGTAAACAGTAAAGGTGAAAGTGGACAGCCTTGTCGACATCCTCTATTGATTTTTATTGGTTATGAAATATTGTTATTTGTTAGGATTTCTGCTGTAGCATTATTGTATATTATTTGAACCCATTTTATGAAATTATTTCCAAGTCCAAACCTTTGTAGGACTTCAAAAAGAAAGGGCCATTCAACTCTATCAAAGGCCTTTTCGGCGTCCAGTGATAGGAGAGCTGTATCCGGTGCTTCTTTTTTTTTTTTTCCACAATATCTTTATTGAACCTTTTTTTTTTAACAAACATGATACAAACAATCAAACACTAACACTAAAGTACTACAAAAAAAAATGCACTAAAAACACCAACAACCACCAACAAAATCAAGTCTTCAACAATGCTCCTCTGTTTAGTCTAGACAATCCAATACATAAGTATACATATTATGTTCACCAGTTTGGAATTTGCAAGGTCCACACACATCATTCACCTTCTTCTTCAAGAGTTATGTTTAAATTTTTTACATAATCAATAAAAGGTCTCCATATATTCTCAAACACAATTTCCTTTGATTTCAGTATATATGTTATTCTTTCTAATGGAAGGTTTGTTAACATCTGTCTTAACCACTGAGTCACATCTGGTCTATGAGTCTTTTTCCATAATAGTGCAATACATTTTTTGGCATTAAGCAAACTGAGGTCTATGAATGTTCTTTCACTTTTATTGAAATTATGCTTTTCTGGGTACAGACCCAACAAAAACAGTTTAGGATTCAATATGATTTGTTTTGAGATTATTTTTTCAATTGTTACCCTCACCTCTTCCCAAAACATTCTTATTAATCTACATTCCCATAAACAATGAAATAGGGTTCCTTTACTTTCCATGCATTTTGTGCATGTATCTGGTATATTTTTGTTGTATCTATTTAACTCCTCCGGTGTAACATACATCCGCATTAACCATTTGAAATGTATCAATTTAAGGTGTGCATTTATTGATTTGGTTTGAGCTTCTGTACAAGCCAATTCCCATTGTTCCTCTGAAATTTCAATTTGCAGATCTTCTTTCCAGTAGTTTAATCTTTTCAGTGAATTTTCACTTGAAGATAGTGTCAATGAGTTATAAAACTCTGAAATAATACTCTTTCTTTTACTATCTTTCATCATCATTTTTTCCAAGGATGAATAAATAGGTCGAGTGAGAGCTTTATTTTGATTTGATCGAATAAAGTTTCTAAGTTGAAGATATTTAAAAAAATGTGTTCTATTGAGATTAAATTTGATCCTCAGCTCTTCAAAAGACATTATGTTATCTGCACATGGCAAATATAAATCCTGAATCTTTTGTATCCCTTTTAAATTCCATACTTTAAATACAGCGTCCGCTCTCCCTGGTTTAAAATATTGATTACCCCATATTGGACTAAATTGTGACAATAACTGTGGTTCTTTTAAATAGTTTTTAGCTTCACACCATATTTTGATCATATGCTTTACAAATGGATTTTTAACTTGTTTTTGTAATTTTTTTGCCGAATCTGAGTATATGAATATGGGAAGAGGTAAAGGTAAATTGTATGATTCCATTTCAGTCCAGTGAGGGAGATCATTTGATGAAAAATAATATGTCATAGACCTCAGTTGTGCCGACCAATAATACAACATAAAATTTGGACATTTCAGACCTCCACGATCAAATGGTAAATATAATAAAGACAGACGTAATCTAGCCCTCCTGTTGTTCCATATAAATTCCACTAACTTTTTTTTTATTCTTGAGAATAGATCTAAAGGTGGTGATAAGGGAATGTATTGAAATAAATAAAGTATTTTAGGTAAAATATTACTTTTAAGTATATTGATTCTCCCGATCATCGACATTGGTAGTGACATCCATCTCTGAGTTAACTCATTGATATCTGACATTAAGGCTTCATAGTTGACACTGGCGACTGATTCTAGCTTAGGCATAATTTGGATTCCTAAATATTTAAACTGATTTACAACATTGAATTGATTTACCTCAGGGGCTGGGTAATTTCTCTGGGTCTCATTTAGCATTAATATTGAAGATTTAGTTTTATTTATTTTATATCCTGATATTTCCCCAAAATTCTTTATTAAATTCAACAAGGTTGGAATTGATTTTTTTAGATTCGACATAAACAAAAATTATATCATCGGCGTACAGGGAGATTTTATGTTCTGTTGGTCCAATTTTAATTCCATATATTTGTGAATGTAAACGTATCGCTATCGCTAAAGGTTCAATTGCCATAGTAAACAGTAAAGGTGAAAGTGGACAGCCTTGTCGACATCCTCTATTGATTTTTATTGGTTTTGAAATATTGTTATTTGTTAGGATTTCTGCTGTAGCATTATTGTATATTATTTGAACCCATTTTATGAAATTATTTCCAAGTCCAAACCTTTGTAGGACTTCAAAAAGAAAGGGCCATTCAACTCTATCAAAGGCCTTTTCGGCGTCCAATGATAGGAGAGCTGTATCCGGTGCTTCTTTATTAAAATAAATAATATTAAATAGTCTTCTTACATTATGGAAGCCTTGTCTACCCTTTATAAAGCCATTCTGATCTCGATTAATAATATTTGGTAAAATTTCTTGTATTCGTCTTGCTAAAATTTTACAGATTATCTTAAGGTCGGCGTTTAATAGGCTTATTGGTCTCATATTTTCACATTTATTAGAGGGCTTACCTGGTTTTGGCAGCAGTATAATTAAGGCATTATTTATGTATGATGGTAAATTATTATTTTGAAATGCTTCTAAAACCATCTCCAAAAAAGGTTTTATTAATTTATTCTTAAATTTTTTATAAAGGTCAACTGGAAGACCATCTGGTCCTGCACTTTTTCCTGATTTCATATTATCAATGGCTAGCCCAACTTCTTCTTGACTAATTTTAGACTCCAATATCTCCCTGTTTTCATTTGGAATACACGGTATAGATAGTTTGTTCAAAAAACCCATTTAGTTTTGTTAAATCAGGTTCATTTTTGGTATCATATAATTTTTCATAGTAATCTCTAAAGGCTCTATTAATTTCTAAAGGATCTATAACTACCTGTCCATTACTTATAATACTGGTTATTGGTGTTTTAATTTCCAATTGTTTAATCTGCCATGCTAATAATTTTCCTGATTTTTCACCTTGTTCATAAAAAGATTGTTTCAATCTTAGAAGACTCGAGGCAGCTCTATTCGCTGATTTTTTGTCGTATTCAGCTCTCAAAATCAGTAATTCATTCTCCAACCTTGGATCTCTTCCTGCATACACTTTTTCCTGAAGACTTTTTATTTTATGTTCCAATTTAGCTCTCTCCTCTCGAGTCTTCTTAGATTTTGATCCTGTATAACTAATAATATGTCCCCTAATAAAAGCTTTGAAAGCCTCCCACTTTACACATGCTGATGTTTGTGTAGTATTGATGTCAAAGAACTCGTCTATCTGTTTTTCTATATACTTGACAAATTCCTCATCCTGAAGCCATTTATGCTGAAATTGCCATCTGCCTGATTCCTTTGTCAATTTTTTATCTACATATATTAGACAACAGGGTGCATGATCAGAGATCACGATGTTATCATAAAAGCAGTTTTGAATCTTGGACCTTAATTCTGTGGAAATCAAAAAATAATCAATACGTGAGAATGTCTTGTAGGTACTGGAATAACAAGAATAGGCTTTAACTTGTGGTTTCATTTCTCTCCATATATCTAACAATCTCAATTCTTTCATAAAATGATTAATAGTCATCCTACATCCAATGTGCGTACAATCCAGTCCTGTTGATCTATCCACACCTGGATTCAATGTACAATTAAAATCCCCTGCTATTATATGTTGCCCTGTAAGTGATGATAAGATGAGAAATAAATTAGCAAAGAACTTCTGATCATCTATATTGGGACCATATAAGTTCACAAGATTTATATTTTCTAATAGCAAAGAACCTTGAATGATTACATATCTTCCAAATTTGTCTCCAATTACATTTTTCACTTGAAAAGGAACTGATTTATGTATGAGAGTCATAACTCCCCTGGCTCGGGATGAAAATGAAGAGGTGAATACACTTCCCTGCCATCTACTCCTAATTCTTTTAACATCCTCCTCTATCAGATGAGTTTCTTGTAAAAACACAATTCTTGAACCCATGTCCTTTATTTTATTCATAACTTGTTTAAGTTTTTTTAAATTTTGTAGACCTCTGCAATTCCATGAAGTTAAATTAAGATTAACACTTTGGTCCATGATCAATAGAGAGTTTGGGATTACCTTGCAGTGTAAACATGCTCATACAGAGAAGCAAAAACATGAGTGGTTGAACATTCATCCTACAAACTACACACAAACAAATTTCCCCTTCCCACACTTGTGGCAAACCCCCCAAAATCAAAAGAAAAATTCTGTCTCCCGATATAGCCATCGACCGTTCCACACCCACGGGGAACAGCCTAAGCCACTCCTTCTTCATCCTCCCAATCACCCTAACTCTACTGCTTTTAATGACGTAACATTAACTCTCCTCTGTAGTTTTCCAACTTAACTCCAAAATTTTTAACAACTTTGTACATCATAGTTTTTTTTTTTGTTTGTTTTGTTTTTGTTTTGTTTTTTAATATATAATACAATCTATATTTTGTAAACTTACTATTTACTTCAAGTCAGTCAGATGCCTGTGCAAATGCTTAATTATTCTACCTTATATTTTGTTCATGCTTAGCTCCCACCAGTCTCTTCTTCTTCTTTGATCTTCTTGATGAACTCCTGCGCCTCCTCTGGGGTCTTGAAGATGTGGGTTCTGCCCTCATACGTGGTCAGCAGTCTCGCAGGATAGATTACACCATGACGAATCCCAAGGTTGCGCAGCTCCTTACGTACGGGATCAAACTGCTTCCTCAATTGCTGGATTCCTGTGGCCAAATCTGGGTAGAACCGCACCTGCTGGTCCTGGTGTTTAATCTCTCCTTTAGCACGTGCAGCGTTGAAGATCTTCATCCTGTCTCTGTTGCTAAGAAACTTCATAATTAAGGTCCTCGGCGGTCCCTTATCTCTCCGTGGGCCAATACGATGTGCTTTTTCCAGAACCACTGCTGATTGCAACTCCTCGCTGCCCAGCACCTCCGGAATCCACTTTTCCAGAAAGGAACATACGTCCCGACCTTCTGATTCCTCTGGAAGACCCACCAGCCTCAAATTATTCTGTCTCGACCGAGATTCCAAATCCAAAATATTATCTTCCAGAGATTTATTTTTTTTTTCCAAAGTGCGCACCTTTAATTGAAGACGGGTGACGTCATCTTCAGCACTAGCGAGACGGAGCTCCATCTGCGCCGTTCGTTCTACACAGTCACCCAATTCCTTTCTTATTCCTTCCAACGCTGTCATAATCCCATCAAATCTAGAGGAAAAGTCCGCTCTCATTGAACTCATGGCAGCCATCAGCGCATCTGCGCCTCCCCGCGCAGACATCGCACCGTTGCCAGCCTCCTCCGCCATATATGGAGTTTTGTTTGCTGCGTCACAGACCTGAAAGTCCGTTAATTTGGACTGTTTCGGCGGCTCGCTTTTTCCTTTTCCTGGTTTTCCAGCCTTAGGCTTCGCCGACATATCCTCGCCCAAATGCTGAGATACGTTCTGTCCCAAATGAGAGAGTTATTTGCCGATTTTTTTTCTCCAGGAGCAGAGCAGAGCGAGACACGTCCGTCCTACGTGGCAACCATAACCGGAAGTCCCGGTGCTTCTTTATTAAAATAAATAATATTAAATAGTCTTCTTACATTATGGAAGCCTTGTCTTCCCTTTATAAAGCCATTCTGATCTCGATTAATAATATTTGGTAAAATTTCTTGTATTCGTCTTGCTAAAATTTTACAGATTATCTTAAGGTCGGCGTTTAATAGGCTTATTGGTCTCATATTTTCACATTTATTAGAGGGCTTACCTGGTTTTGGCAGCAGTATAATTAAGGCATTATTTATGTATGATGGTAAATTATTATTTTGAAATGCTTCTAAAACCATTTCCAAAAAAGGTTTTATTAATTTATTCTTAAATTTTTTATAAAGGTCAACTGGAAGACCATCTGGTCCTGCACTTTTTCCTGATTTCATATTATCAATGGCTAGCCCAACTTCTTCTTGACTAATTTTAGACTCCAATATCTCCCTGTTTTCATTTGGAATACACGGTATAGATAGTTCGTTCAAAAACCCATTTAGTTTTGTTAAATCAAATTCATTTTTAGTATCATATAATTTTTCATAGTAATCTCTAAAGGCTCTGTTAATTTCTAAAGGATCTATAACTACCTGTCCATTACTTATAATACTAGTAATTGGTGTTTTAATTTCTAATTGTTTAATCTGCCATGCCAATAATTTTCCTGATTTTTCACCTTGTTCATAAAAAGATTGTTTCAATCTTAGAAGACTCGAGGCAGCTCTATTCGCTGATTTTTTGTCGTATTCAGCTCTCAAAATCAGTAATTCATTCTCCAACCTTGGATCACTTCCTGCATACACTTTTTCCTGAAGACTTTTCATTTTATGTTCCAATTTAACTCTCTCCTCTCGAGTCTTCTTAGATTTTGATCCTGTATAACTAATAATATGTCCCCTAATAAAAGCTTTGAAAGCCTCCCACTTTACACATGCTGATGTTTGTGTAGTATTGATGTCAAAGTACTCGTCTATCTGTTTTTCTATATACTTGACAAATTCCTCATCCTGAAGCCATTTATGCTGAAATTGCCATCTACCTGATTCCTTTGTCAATTTTTTATCTACATATATTAGACAACAGGGTGCATGATCAGAGATCACGATGTTATCATAAAAGCAGTTTTGAATCTTGGATCTTAATTCTGTGGAAATCAAAAAATAATCAATACGTGAGAATGTCTTGTAGGTACTGGAATAACAAGAATAGGCTTTAACTTGTGGTTTCATTTCTCTCCATATATCTAACAATCTCAATTCTTTCATAAAATGATTAATAGTCATCCTACATCCATTGTGCGTACAATCCAGTCCTGTTGATCTATCTATACCTGGATTCAATGTACAATTAAAATCCCCTGCTATTATATGTTGCCCTGTAAGTGATGATAAAATAAGAAATAAATTAGCAAAGAACTTTTGGTCATCTATATTGGGACCATATAAGTTCACAAGATTTATATTTTCTAATAGCAAAGAACCTTGAATGATTACATATCTTCCAAGTTTGTCTCCAATTACATTTTTCACTTGAAAAGGGACTGATTTATGTATGAGAGTCATAACTCCCCTGGCCCGGGATGAGAATGATGAGGTGAAGACACTTCCTTGCCATCTACTCCTAATTCTTTTTATATCCTCCTCTATTAGATGAGTTTCTTGTAAAAACACAATTTTTGAACCCATGTCTTTTATTTTATTCATAACTTGTTTAAGTTTTTTTAAATTTTGTAGACCTCTGCAATTCCATGAAGTTAAATTAAGATTAACATTTTGGTTTATGATCAATAGAGAGTTTGGGATTACCTTGCAGTGTAAACATGCTCATACAGAGAAGCAAAAACATGAGTGGTTGAACATTCATCCTACAAACTACACACAAACAAATTCCCCCTTCCCACACTTGTGGCGAACCCCCCAAAATCAAAAGAAAAATTCCGTCTCCCGATATAGCCATCGACCGCTCCACACCCACAGGGAACAGCCTAAGCCACTCCTTCTTCATCCTCCCAATCACCCTAACTCTACTGCTTTTAATGACGTAACATTAACTCTCCTCTGTAGTTTTCCAACTTAACTCCAAAATTTTTAACAACTTTGTACATCATAGTTTTTTTTTGTTTGTTTTGTTTTTGTTTTTTTTTAATATATAATACAATCTATATTTTGTAAACTTGCTATTTACTTCAAGTCAGTCAGATGCCTGTGCAAATGCTTAATTATTCTACCTTATATTTTGTTCATGCTTAGCTCCCACCAGTCTCTTCTTCTTTGATCTTCTTGATGAACTCCTGCGCCTCCTCTGGGGTCTTGAAGATGTGGGTTCTGCCCTCATACGTGGTCAGCAGTCTCGCAGGATAGATTACACCATGACGAATCCCAAGGTTGCGCAGCTCCTTACGTATGGGATCAAACTGCTTCCTCAATTGTTGGATTCCTGTGGCCAAATCTGGGTAGAACCGCACCTGTTGATCCTGGTGTTTAATCTCTCCTTTAGCTCGTGCAGCGTTGAAGATCTTCATCCTGTCTCTGTTGCTAAGAAACTTCATAATTAAGGTCCTCGGCGGTCCCTTATCTCTCCGTGGGCCAATACGATGTGCTTTTTCCAGAACCGCTGCTGATTGCAACTCCTCGCTGCCCAGCACCTCCGGAATCCACTTTTCCAGAAAGGAATATACGTCCCGACCTTCTGATTCCTCTGGAAGACCCACCAGCCTCAAGTTATTCTGTCTCGACCGAGATTCCAAATCCAAAATATTATCTTCTAGACATTTATTTTTTTTTTCCAAAGTGCGCACCTTTAATTGAAGACGGGTGACGTCATCTTCAGCACTAGCGAGACGGAGCTCCATCTGCGCCGTTCGTTCTACACAGTCACCCAATTCCTTTCTTATTCCTTCCAACGCTGTCATAATCCCATCAAATGTAGAGGAAAAGTCCGCTCTCATTGAACTCATGGCAGCCATCAGCGCATCTGCGCCGCTCCCCGCAGATATCGCACCGTTGCCAGCCTCCTCCGCCATATATGGAGTTTTGTTTGCTGCGTCACAGACCTGAAAGTCCGTTAATTTGGACTGTTTCGGCGGCTCGCTTTTTCCTTTACCTGATTTTCCAGCCTTAGGCTTCGCCGACATATCCTCGCCCAAACGCTGGGATACGTTCTGTCCCAAATGAGAGAGTTATTTGCCGATTTTTTTCTCCAGGAGCAGAGCAGAGTGAGACACGTCCGTCTTACGTGGCAGCCATAACCGGAAGTAGATACACAATTTTAATGAAAACGCACAAAGACTCAAAATACACAAACTTAAATAAAGGTGCAACACTAAAGAACAGCGCAAACTACTAACTATGCTCCGTACTGTGTGTTTATATACTCATATATTTATCCCATCCAGCTACAATGCTCTACACTGTGTGTCTGTGTGTATATATATATATTTATAGTAATATGTACATATGTATATTAGCTGCTCTTGCTTGCTTGTTTTTTTTTTTTTTTTTTTTTTTTTCTTGCCTTCTGATTGTTGCTCTGAGTGTTGCTATCCCTGTGCTGTTGCAATCCTGGAATTTCCCCGTTGTGGGACTAATAAAGGCTTATCTTATCTTATCTTAACTAGACACAAACTTAAATAGATACACAAAACGCAGGAGCACGCTGGAACGCACGCAGCCTGGGGGGAGAGAAGAGAGAGATAGTGGCGAGTAAGCTCAGAGTAGAGGAAAATAAGAAGGGAGGCGATAGCTTACTGTATGGAGCAGAGGACCCAGCAGAGAGCTCCTGCATGGGACAAAGGGAGAGAATGGGAATGGGCAGATGACCTGAGTGGATAATCCGTTGTCTTTGAGGGTGAGGTTCAGGCGAGCATGGCCAGCCCCAGAAAACACACTGCTGAGATGGCAGCAAACCTGAGGAGGAGAAGACACACAAGGTAAGACTACACGGATCGAATAAATGCCAAACAACGTAAACTGTAGTTGTTCTGGGCAGCAATATCCAATGGTCCAGCGGCGAAGCATTCACACACTGGATCTTAAATACGCTGGCGACCCAGAGAGCAGCAGGTGCAGCAAATCACGGAGGTGTGCAGATGACTTCAGAGCTGGGAAGACAGGAACAGGAGGGGAGGGTGAGCATGCTCGCCTGATCATCACAGTGCCCCCCCCAAGGGGCGCCTCCTGGCACCCTACTAGGCTTCTGAGGGTCCACTCGATGGAACGCCCACACCATACCCTTATCGAAGATATATGAGCCCAGGATCCAGGACCTCTCCTCCAGACCATAGCCCTTCCAGTGGACGAGGTACTGGAGACCACGGCCCCGTCGACGGATGTCCAGGATCTTCTGAACAGTGTAGGTGGTTTGACCATCAGTAATCCGGGGGGGGGGGGGGTTCTGGAGGAGGGCAGAGAGGGCTGGCGGACAGAGGTTTAATCCGGGATACCTGGAAGGTCGGATTGATGCGCAGCAGGGGTGGCAGATCCAGCCGAACAGTGACATCGTTAATGATGCTCGAGATGGTGAACGGACCCAGGTAGCACAGCGACAGCTTCCGGGACTCTGTCTTCAGTGGAATCTGCTCAGCGAGCAGTCAGACCCTCTGTCACACTGTGTACTTCGGCGCCAGCGCATATCTGCGGTTTGCACAGCATTGGTTCCGCTCAACTGAGCGGAGAAGAGCAGCTTGCATGGCCCTCCACAGATGACGACAGTGGCGCGCATGGACCTCCACAGATGGAACCGCAATCCCCCTCTCTGCCATAGGTAGCATGGGCAGAGTATACCCCATCGAGGCCTCAAAAGGCGTCAGCCCAGTAGCAGAGGAGACAGCAGTGTTGTGGGCGTACTCCACCCAGGTCAAGTGGGAGCTCCAGGTGGTCGGATTATAGGATGCCACATATCTCAGGGTGGCCTCCAAGGACTGGTTGGCACACTCGACCTGACCGTTGCTCTGAGGATGTTATCCAGATGTGAGGCTGGCTGTGGCACCCAGGGAATGACAGAACACCTTCCAAACCTGTGACGTAAACTGAGGACCATGGTCCGAGACAATGTCTATGGGAATCCCATGCAGACAGATGACATGGAGGGTCAACAAATTGGCCGTTTCTGCAGCCAAGGTCAATTTGGGGAGAGGGACAAGGTGGATGGCTTTGGAGAAACAGTCACTGATGGTGAGGATGACTGAATTACCCTGGGATGGAGAGAGGCCCGTAATGAAATCCACAGCAATATGGGACCATGGATGACTTGGCACTAGGAGGGGATGGAGGAGGCCGGCTGGAGGGGAAGAGTCCATTTTGTTGGTAGCGTAGACGTGACAGGACTTCACATACTCCTGCACATCCCCTCTGAGAATTGGCCACCAAAACACTTGTTGCAGCAGCTCAACTGTCCGTGAAATCCCGGGATGGCAGGCAAAGAAACTGGTGTGCCCCCACTTGATAACTTTGCTGCCTAAGGAGGAAGGCACATACAGTCGGTCGGATGGACCTCCCTCCGGGATAGGTTCAGAGTACTGGGCCCGCCGGACCCCCTGCTCCATCTCCCATGAGAGAGCCCCATGAAAGCAGGAGGAGGGAAGGATGGTCTCTGGCGGAGAGGCAGCAGCTGTGGAGGGAGAGGAGGAGGTGGAGGAGTCAGGAGAGAATTGGCACGAGAGGGCATTAGCTTTGGCATTATGGGACCCTGGGTGGTACGAGATGGAGAGATTGAATTTAAGGAAGAACAGGGCCCACCGAGCCTGCCGAGAATTCAACTGTCTGGCAGATCTAAGATAGTCTAAATTTTTATGATCTGTCCAGATAATGACCGGTTGGCTAGCACCCTCGAGTCAGCGCCTCTACTCCTCCAATGCCAACTTGATAGCTAGCAGTTTGCGGTCTCCGATGTCACAGTTCCTCTTGGCTGGCGTCAGCCACCGAGAGAAATACGCACACGGATGGAGCTTCAGGTCGAAGCTGGAGTGCTGGGAGAGAACAGCATCCACCCCCGAGTCAGAAGCATCAACCTCGACCACGAATTGCGCTTGAGGGTCCTCCTGCACCAGAACGCGCGTGTTGGTGAAGAGGCCTTTCAGGGTCGCAAAAGCCTGTTCAGCGGCCTTGGACCCCTTGAACGGACTCTTGGTTGATGTCAGTTGTGTCAGAAGTTGTGCCACCTTACTGTAATCGCGGATAAATCGGTGGTAGAAGTTGGCAGAGCCCAGGAAGCGTTGGAGTTGCTTGGACTGGGGGGGTTGGCCAGTCTACTACTGCCTTGATTTTCTCCGGATCGGCCTTTAACGTGCCCTCAGTGATGATAAACCCCAAGAAAGAAGTGGAGTGGGTGGTAAACTCGCACTTCTTGGCTTTAACAAAAAGCTGATTCTCCAGCAGCCGCTGCAGGACAGATCGGACATGGACTACGTGCTCCTCCAGTGTGCGGGAAAAAATCAAAATGTCATCCAAATAAACAAAAACAAACTGGTTCACCATGTCCCGCAGGACGTCATTAATCAACCGCTGGAAGATGGCAGGGGCACTGGTCAGCCTGAATGGCATGACCAAGTATTCAAACTGGCCCAAGTGCATTTTGAAAGCTGTCTTCCACTCGTCCCCCTTGCGAATGTGAACCAGGTTGTACGCATTGCGGAGATCGAGTTTGGTGAACATGCATGCCCGTTGGAGAAGTTCAAAAGCGGAATTTATTAGGGGCAACGGGTATTTATCCTTATGGGTAATAGAGTTTAGTTCACGGTAATCAATGCATGGCTGCAATGTCCCGTCCTTTTTCCTACAACAAAGAACCCAACGCCAAGAGGGGCAGATGACGGACGAATAAGGCCAGTGCTGAGTGAGTCTTTGATGTAGGTCTCCATCTCCTCCCTCTCTGGCCCAGATAAACTGTAGAGCCGGCTGGATGGCAGCCACGCACCCGGAAGCTCAGTCGCATTGTCGTAGGCCCATTGAGGTGGTAAAGAAAGGGCCCTAGACTTGCTAAAGACCTCCCCTAAGTCATGATAGACCTCGGGCATGGAGCTGAGATCTGCTGGCTCAGCCGGAGGGGAGGAGATTGGGAGAGAGGGCAAACATGCAGCTGAGCGAAGACATGAAGAGAGGCAAAAAGGGCTCCAGGAGGAAATGGAGCCCTGGCTCCATTTAATAATGGGATTATGTTTATGGAGCCACAGATACCCCAGGATCATGGGTGTAGATGATTGGGGCAGGACATAGAACTGGATGGTCTTGCGGTGGTTGCCAGACAAAATGACCGAAATGGGTTCAGTTTGTGAGGCAACTGCCGTGATCCTGCTGCCAGATAGGACCGAGACATTCAACGGTGTCGGGAGGTTCCTGGTGGGAATCTTAAATTTTTGGACCAACACCTGATGAATGAAATTCTGCTCCATCCCGGAATCCACCAGAGCAGAAGTTTTGAACTTGGCTTCTGGTAACTGAACGAGGGCTGGGAGTTCAAAACGGTTGGGAGGATTTTGGTAAGATCCTCTCGCCAGACCTCCCACGGTTACTGATGGTCGTGATCTTTTGGGCAAAATTGGGTATTTCGATACTGCGTGGTCAGTGACCCCACAATACATACATGCCCTTGCCCTCTCTCAACGCTGGCGTTCCTCCGGAGTCAGATGAGCCCTGCCGAGGGTCCTCGGCTCCGGTGATGATGCCGACGGAGCAGCATTAGAGGATGGGGGGGGCAGCCTTGAAGCAAACAAGGAAGCAGCGACCTTCTGCTCTCTCGTGGGCTCCCTAAACTGGTTATTGAGGGCCACCGCCTGCGCAATAACCTCATCCAGAGAAGAGGGAGAAGCATGGATAGCCAGCTCATCACAGAGATTAGCGTTATTAGTGTTTTTTAAAACTGCCTTGACTAGTACTACTCATTATTTTTTTTTCCACAATATCTTTATTGAACCTTTTTTTTTTTTTTTTTTTAACAAACATGATACAAACAATCAAACACTAACACTAAAGTACTACAAAAAAAAAAAAATACCCTAAAAACACCAACAACCACCAACAAAATCAAATCTTCAACAATGCTCCTCTGTTTAGTCTAGACAATCCAATACATTAGTATACATATTATGTTCACCAGTTTGGAATTTACAAGGTCCACACACATCATTCACCTTCTTCTTCAAGAGTTATGTTTAAATTTTTTACATAATCAATAAAAGGTCTCCATATATTCTCAAACACAATTTCCTTTGATTTTAGTATATATGTTATTCTTTCTAATGGAAGGTTTGTTAACATCTGTCTTAACCACTGAGTCACATCTGGTCTATGAGTCTTTTTCCATAATAGTGCAATACATTTTTTGGCATTAAGCAAACTGAGGTCTATGAATGTTCTTTCACTTTTATTAAAATTATGCTTTTCTGGGTACAGACCCAACAAAAACAGTTTAGGATTCAATATGATTTGTTTTGAGATTATTTTTTCAATTGTTACCCTCACCTCTTCCCAAAACATTCTTATTAATCTACATTCCCATAAACAATGAAATAGGGTTCCTTTACTTTCCATGCATTTTGTGCATGTATCTGGTATATTTTTGTTATATCTATTTAACTCCTCCGGTGTAACATACATCCGCATTAACCATTTGAAATGTATCAATTTAAGGCGTGCATTTATTGATTTGGTTTGAGCTTCTGTACAAGCCAATTCCCATTGTTCCTCTGAAATTTCAATTTGCAGATCTTCTTTCCAGTAGTTTAATCTTTTCAGTGAATTTTCACTTGAAGATAGTGTCAATGAGTTATAAAACTCTGAAATAATACCCTTTCTTTTACTATCTTTCATCATCATTTTTTCCAAGGATGAATAAATAGGTCGAGTGAGAGCTTTATTTTGATTTGATCGAATAAAGTTTCTAAGTTGAAGATATTTAAAAAAATGTGTTCTATTGAGATTAAATTTGATCCTCAGCTCTTCAAAAGACATTATGTTGTCTGCACATGGCAAATATAAATCCTGAATCTTTTGTATCCCTTTTAAATTCCATACTTTAAATACAGCGTCCGCTCTCCCTGGTTTAAAATATTGATTACCCCATATTGGACTAAATTGTGACAATAACTGTGGTTCTTTTAAATAGTTTTTAGCTTCACACCATATTTTGATCATATGCTTTACAAATGGATTTTTAACTTGTTTTTGTAATTTTTTTGCCGAATCTGAGTATATGAATATGGGAAGAGGTAAAGGTAAATTGTATGATTCCATTTCAGTCCAGTGAGGGAGATCATTTGATGAAAAATAATATGTCATAGACCTCAGTTGTGCCGACCAATAATACAACATAAAATTTGGACATTTCAGACCTCCACGATCAAATGGTAAATATAATAAAGACAAACGTAATCTAGCCCTCCTATTGTTCCATATAAATTCCACTAACTTTTTTTTTATTCTTGAGAATAGATCTAAAGGTGGTGATAAGGGAATGTATTGAAATAAATAAAGTATTTTAGGTAAAATATTACTTTTAAGTATATTGATTCTCCCGATCATCGACATTGGTAGTGACATCCATCTCTGAGTTAACTCACTGATATCTGACATTAAGGCTTCATAGTTGGCACTGGCGACTGATTCTAGCTTAGGCATAATTTGGATTCCTAAATATTTAAACTGATTTACAACATTGAATTGATTTACCTCAGGGGCTGAGTAATTTCTCTGGGTCTCATTTAGCATTAATATTGAAGATTTAGTTTTATTTATTTTATATCCTGATATTTCCCCAAAATTCTTTATTAAATTCAACAAGGTTGGAATTGATTTTTTTAGATTCGACATAAACAAAATTATATCATCGGCGTACAGGGAGATTTTATGTTCTGTTGGTCCAACTTTAATTCCATATATTTGTGAATGTAAACGTATCGCTATCGCTAAAGGTTCAATTGCCATAGTAAACAGTAAAGGTGAAAGTGGACAGCCTTGTCGACATCCTCTATTGATTTTTATTGGTTTTGAAATATTGTTATTTGTTAGGATTTCTGCTGTAGCATTATTGTATATTATTTGAACCCATTTTATGAAATTATTTCCAAGTCCAAACCTTTGTAGGACTTCAAAAAGAAAGGGCCATTCAACTCTATCAAAGGCCTTTTCGGCGTCCAATGATAGGAGAGCTGTATCCGGTGCTTCTTTATTAAAATAAATAATATTAAATAGTCTTCTTACATTATGGAAGCCTTGTCTACCCTTTATAAAGCCATTCTGATCTCGATTAATAATATTTGGTAAAATTTCTTGTATTCGTCTTGCTAAAATTTTACAGATTATCTTAAGGTCGGCGTTTAATAGGCTTATTGGTCTCATATTTTCACATTTATTAGAGGGCTTACCTGGTTTTGGCAGCAGTATAATTAAGGCATTATTTATGTATGATGGTAAATTATTATTTTGAAATGCTTCTAAAACCATTTCCAAAAAAGGTTTTATTAATTTATTCTTAAATTTTTTATAAAGGTCAACTGGAAGACCATCTGGTCCTGCACTTTTTCCTGATTTCATATTATCAATGGCTAGCCCAACTTCTTCTTGACTAATTTTAGACTCCAATATCTCCCTGTTTTCATTTGGAATACACGGTATAGATAGTTCGTTCAAAAACCCATTTAGTTTTGTTAAATCAGGTTCATTTTTGGTATCATATAATTTTTCATAGTAATCTCTAAAGGCTCTATTAATTTCTAAAGGATCTATAACTACCTGTCCATTACTTATAATACTGGTAATTGGTGTTTTAATTTCCAATTGTTTAATCTGCCATGCTAATAATTTTCCTGATTTTTCACCTTGTTCATAAAAAGATTGTTTCAATCTTAGAAGACTCGAGGCAGCTCTATTCGCTGATTTTTTGTCGTATTCAGCTCTCAAAATCAGTAATTCATTCTCCAACCTTGGGTCACTTCCTGCATACACTTTTTCCTGAAGATTTTTTATTTTATGTTCCAATTTAGCTCTCTCCTCTCGAGTCTTCTTAGATTTTGATCCTGTATAACTAATAATATGTCCCCTAATAAAAGCTTTGAAAGCATCCCACTTTACACATGCTGATGTTTGTGTAGTATTGATGTCAAAGAACTCGTCTATCTGTTTTTCTATATACTTGACAAATTCCTCATCCTGAAGCCATTTATGCTGAAATTGCCATCTACCTGATTCCTTTGTCAATTTTTTATCTACATATATTAGACAACAGGGTGCATGATCAGAGATCACGATGTTATCGTAAAAGCAGTTTTGAATCTTGGATCTTAATTCTGTGGAAATCAAAAAATAATCAATACGTGAGAATGTCTTGTAGGTACTGGAATAACAAGAATAGGCTTTAACTTGTGGTTTCATTTCTCTCCATATATCTAACAATCTCAATTCTTTCATAAAATGATTAATAGTCATCCTACATCCAATGTGCGTACAATCCAGTCCTGTTGATCTATCCACACCTGGATTCAATGTACAATTAAAATCCCCTGCTATTATATGTTGCCCTGTAAGTGATGATAAGATGAGAAATAAATTAGCAAAGAACTTCTGATCATCTATATTGGGACCATATAAGTTCACAAGATTTATATTTTCTAATAGCAAAGAACCTTGAATGATTACATATCTTCCAAATTTGTCTCCAATTACATTTTTCACTTGAAAAGGAACTGATTTATGTATGAGAGTCATAACTCCCCTGGCTCGGGATGAAAATGAAGAGGTGAATACACTTCCCTGCCATCTACTCCTAATTCTTTTAACATCCTCCTCTATCAGATGAGTTTCTTGTAAAAACACAATTCTTGAACCCATGTCCTTTATTTTATTCATAACTTGTTTAAGTTTTTTTAAATTTTGTAGACCTCTGCAATTCCATGAAGTTAAATTAAGATTAACACTTTGATCCATGATCAATAGAGAGTTTGGGATTACCTTGCAGTGTAAACATGCTCATACAGAGAAGCAAAAACATGAGTGGTTGAACATTCATCCTACAAACTACACACAAACAAATTTCCCCTTCCCACACTTGTGGCAAACCCCCCAAAATCAAAAGAAAAATTCTGTCTCCCGATATAGCCATCGACCGTTCCACACCCACGGGGAACAGCCTAAGCCACTCCTTCTTCATCCTCCCAATCACCCTAACTCTACTGCTTTTAATGACGTAACATTAACTCTCCTCTGTAGTTTTCCAACTTAACTCCAAAATTTTTAACAACTTTGTACATCATAGTTTTTTTTTTTTTTTGTTTGTTTTGTTTTTGTTTTGTTTTTTTAATATATAATACAATCTATATTTTGTAAACTTACTATTTACTTCAAGTCAGTCAGATGCCTGTGCAAATGCTTAATTATTCTACCTTATATTTTGTTCATGCTTAGCTCCCACCAGTCTCTTCTTCTTCTTTGATCTTCTTGATGAACTCCTGCGCCTCCTCTGGGGTCTTGAAGATGTGGGTTCTGCCCTCATACGTGGTCAGCAGTCTCGCAGGATAGATTACACCATGACGAATCCCAAGGTTGCGCAGCTCCTTACGTACAGGATCAAACTGCTTCCTCAATTGCTGGATTCCTGTGGCCAAATCTGGGTAGAACCGCACCTGCTGGTCCTGGTGTTTAATCTCTCCTTTAGCACGTGCAGCGTTGAAGATCTTCATCCTGTCTCTGTTGCTAAGAAACTTCATAATTAAGGTCCTCGGTGGTCCCTTATCTCTCCGTGGGCCAATACGATGTGCTTTTTCCAGAACCACTGCTGATTGCAACTCCTCGCTGCCCAGCACCTCCGGAATCCACTTTTCCAGAAAGGAACATACGTCCCGACCTTCTGATTCCTCTGGAAGACCCACCAGCCTCAAATTATTCTGTCTCGACCGAGATTCCAAATCCAAAATATTATCTTCCAGAGATTTATTTTTTTTTTCCAAAGTGCGCACCTTTAATTGAAGACGGGTGACGTCATCTTCAGCACTAGCGAGACGGAGCTCCATCTGCGCCGTTCGTTCTACACAGTCACCCAATTCCTTTCTTATTCCTTCCAACGCTGTCATAATCCCATCAAATCTAGAGGAAAAGTCCGCTCTCATTGAACTCATGGCAGCCATCAGCGCATCTGCGCCATTCCCCGCAGAAATCGCATCGCCGCCAGCCTCCTCCGCCATATATGGAGCCTTGTTTGCTGCGTCACAGACCTGAAAGTCCGTTAATTTGGACTGTTTCGGCGGCTCGCTTTTTCCTTTTCCTGGTTTTCCAGCCTTAGGCTTCGCCGACATATCCTCGCTCAAATGCTGGGATACGTTCTGTCCCAAATGAGAGAGTTATTTGCCGATTTTTTTCTCCAGGAGCAGAGCAGAGCGAGACACGTCCGTCCTACGTGGCAGCCATAACCGGAAGTCAGTACTACTCATTATTACTAGTATTGTTATTATTATTATTATTATCATTATTACTTATTATTACTTATTTTTCTACACTTATTGCACATTTTCAGTCCTTTAGTTTTTTAGTTTATCTCTTTTTCTCATCATGTTTTTAATGTTGCAGCATGGCATCGAGACAAATTCCTAGTTTGTGTACTACATGAACAATGGCAATAAATCTGATTCTGATTCTGATTCTGATTCTAAGGCTTCAGAGGAAGACGCTGCGTAAGGCAACGTCATTCCGTTCAGAGTCCGGCGACCCAGAGCTCAACGGAGAAATCGGCTACAGACCCCCTCCGGACCGTTCAAGACGGCCTGTGCCCACTTGAGCGCCCAGTCCCGGAGTAAAAGGGTCATGAAGTGAATTTTGGCTGAATCTTCCCTATATTACCCCTCTACCTGCTGAAAATAAAGCCGGCAGTGCAGCAAGAACCCCTTGCATCCCCCCACCTCCCCCGCATAGGGGGCAAGTGAGGGAACAGAAGTGGTCCTACAGATGGGAGGGACTGCCAGAACAGCAGGTGCAGGAGGAGTCGCTGCACCAGGAAGCCGACACAAATGCTTGGTAACAGTAGCCAATTGCTGTGTAATGGTTTGAAGTTGGTCAGATAGGAACATGACCTGGCGTTCCATGGAGTCCAAGCGTGAAAGTGCCGACTACTCACCCGGTGAAGTGTCCGCTGGGCCTTGATCCAGGCTGGACCGTTCTGTCCTGATTTACACCAGAAAGGCTCAAGCACTGAGCAACCACACCGGATGAACACTAAGACTCAGGTGATGAAAAGATACACAATTTTAATGAAAACGCACAGACTCAAAATACACAAACTTAAAGGGCCTATATCATGCAAAAGCGACTTTTTGAGCTTATAAGCGTGTTATAATGTTAATTCCTCACCAAAAACACCCTCAAAGTGGTATTTTTTTTTTTTTTTTGTTACTTATTTGTACCCGTAGGTAGACTTGGTTTGCAGTCTGGTGACAAGCCACCGGCTGCTGGTCGCTGCATGCGCGAGCGCCCTAAACCTACATGTTTTGGTATGCGGGAGGAAACCGGAGAAATCCCGGAGTAAACCCGCACAACACGGGGAGAACATGCAAACTCCACACAGCTCACTGTTGGTCGGGGGCTGGGATCGAACCCATGATCTCATGATCCCCGCGATCCCCCGGCCGAAGGTAAAACTGTGCTGCCACAGTGCTAAACCACTGCGCCACCGTGCAGCTCCATCTATTTTGCTCCATTCACGCATCTCTGAGTATTCCTCCTCAACCCTGCTCTCTGAGCTGCTGCTCCGCCCTGTCCCTGATAATGACTGGGTCCCCACATTCATACGTATGAATGTGGGTGACCCGCCCACTCCAGGAAGTGCCTGTGCTGCCAGCACCGCCCCCAGGCTAACGCACACACCCACTTTCTCTGCGCAGCTACCGGAGCGGTGATCGGCAAAACTGTTTCACTTTAGCATTGACGCTGTGAAGAAGTAGTTCCTCTCGCACCTAATCTGCTCAGTGACAACAACTGTTTGCTTTTTTACGTAAGAAAATGTCTTCTAAGTTTTCGTGGGCGGAACTCAGCGACACGCTGCAGCAGCCGGCTCAGGGGTTACGTCATGAAATGGGCGGCAGCCATAAGAAGTAGAGGCTGAGCCTCAGAGATCAAGGCATCTTACTTCCGGGTTGGAAAAGTAGCTCGCGAAAATAACTCATATTTCATAAGAAATTCATTCTCCAGTGTACCAAAGGTAATATACTATCACATACATGCATATAGTTTACTCTGAAAGGCTTAAAATAGCATGATATAGGCCCTTTAAATAAAGGTGCAACACTAAAGAACAGCACAAACTAGGCACAAACTTAAATAGACACACAAAATGCAGGAGCATGCTGGAATGCACGAGGCCTGGGGGAGAGAAGAGAGAGATAGTTAGTGACAGGTAAGCTCAGAGTAGAGGAAAATAAGAAGGTAAGAGATAGCTTGCTGCGTGGAGCAGAGGACCCGGCAGGGAGCTCCTGCGTGGGACAAAGGCAGAGAATGGGAATGGGCAGATGACCTGGGTGGAGAATCCATTGTTTTCGAGGGTGAGGTTCAGGTGAGCGTGGCCAACCCCAGAGAACACACCGCTGAGATAGCAGCAAACCTGAGGAGGAGAAGACACACAAGGTAAGACTACACGGATTGAATAAATGCCAAACACCATAAATTGTAGCTGTTCTGGGCAGCAATATCCAACGGTCCAGCGGTGAAGCATTCACACACTGGATCTAAAATACGCTGGCAACCCAGAGAGCAGCAGGTGCAGCAAATCACCGAGGTGTGCAAATGACTCCAGAGCCAGGAAAACAGGAACAGGAGGGGAGGGTGAGCACGCTTGCCTGGTCATCACAGTATTGCGATACTACACCAAATCAATCTTTTGCCCCACCGCTAGCACCATCTAATGGACTGAAAAGTCAACTGGTTTTTATTACTCTGGTACCTGAATAGGTGAGTTTGTATTTGTAACATTTCAATATCATATCACAATATTGTGTTTCTGAATCAATGCAGTATCAGCACCACTAAGTATCGCAACACATCAGTGCATTGATTTTTTTTTTTTACCCCACTCCTAGTAAAAAGAAAAGTCAATACAGGAAGTATTTTTGTCAAGTAAGTGTTGTTGACTGCAAGTTTCTGTGATGGGGAGAGACGATGGAGGCTAACATGTATGGGTTTATCATTGTTCTGATCGTTGTTTATTACATAATTTATATTGGATACAGTTTTACAACAATGATTTAGTGCACTGGAGTCTCCGAAGGTGCATATTGAGACCACACGGGTGGTGCATTATTCTTCTGAACCCTGAAACGCTTATAAGCCGAAGATATTTCCGAAAGTCCGTCCGGTATGTAATTCCTAGCTTTTGGTCCCATATTAGTTCAGTTTGCTTTTTGCATCTTGAGGACCACAGCAGATGTTGCTAGATGATTTGGATTGAGACCACCTCTTTCACCGGAGTGATGGCCTAGTTGATGGAACATCCGCCACACAACTGGGAGGTCATGGGTTCAAGCCCCGGCCGGATCATACCAAATTACCATATAAAAATGGTACTTCCTGCCTTCTAGCTTGGTGCTCAGCATAATAGAATGGGGGAAGGAAAAAGTTGTTTGTGGTGGCACCTTGCATGGCAGCGACCCCTCTGATTCTAGATGTGATTAACATTGTAGAAAGGAGAAACGTAATTTTGTTCTACTGTACATGATTGGCTGTATGGATTGAATGACAAATAAAGTTGGCTGCTTCTTCTTCTTTTTTTTGGTTCTCAGTCCATTTTATGTGATCTGCACCTGAATGGCATTGCTGTGTTCTCAACAGAGAAAATTAAACTAGAGTTTGATTGAACACCTAAAGCCTGTAGGTGTTAAAACACTCAACATAGTCTCAGTCTAGAATTAAACTGAACCTTGGTCCAGATCATTTCTTTTGCAAAAGCAAAAATATTCACTTAAAGTTTAGTTAAAATGTTCATTTTCACTAAATACGACTCGCAAAGCAATAGTGTATGCTTATGAATAAACTTTTCTTTTGTTTTCTTTTTCCAAATAGGTCACAGCCACAAAACCACAAAACAATTTTACTCCATCACTCAGTGTTGATGCAATTAACCCATCAGTGTTTTTTTCTGTGTGAGTACAGGCAAAGATGATTTCAGTGCAGAGGAAGAGCAGTCTCTCTCTGACATTCCTCTGTTTTTCCTGGCTGTCTGTTTGCGAGTCATGGTACTTTGGGAGCCAGCATGGCTCCACCAGAGGAGTCCAGCTAACCACTGTAATTGTGCCGTGCCGAAGCCGCCTTCCCAACCCTGGGACTGAACCATGAAATATTTGAAAATGCCGGGGTTAAGAGACGGAGGTCGTTGGCAGTGCAATGTGAAATGTGAGAACATAGAGCATCTTTAACAAGGAGTCAGATAGAAAGGCTGCCAGCCAGTCAGGCAGCTGGGCCACATGATGGAGCACTCTGAAGGAGAATAATTATGGATGCAAGAGGAGATATTGCGCTGGAAGCAGATCAATAGTGCCCACGTTCTGCTGGCGCTGAGGTGAGTATATTTCTGTCACAGCAGGACAGAGCACATGATATCAGCTTGTTGCAAGAGGGACGTGCTGAAGTTTGAACACCACTGGGCTTCCCCTATACCCTTAGAATCCCATTGCCTGTCCTCCCATTTCACTGCTGCTTGAAGTTTGGCTGAGTGATCCCCCTCTCCCCAGCCGTCCTTCTCCAATCCTCTTATCCACATGGAGTTGGCAGTAGGCCTTGTCTTTGTCTCATAATGATTATATTCCCACTGTCCAGACTATAGACTCATGTTTTCCAGTGGAGCTTGGAAGACTCCCCTGTTCTCCCTGTGGGTAGAAAATTATGGATAATCAAATGACAGACACAATCAATATGCATAGCCTAAAAATGCATAATACCAAATGCATGGATAATGGAGATTATGGATCTATTTTTAAAATGTTACTTATCTGAATGAAATTATTTTTTTTACTCATTTTTAATGGTTTTATCATGCAAGAGAAGGCATATGGACTTCCAGCAACATTTCACATGATACTTTGTGCATACATGTGAATTGATATTGAAGGACCCACCATGCAAAATGTCATCTGGCTAATATCCATCTCATGCCATATCAGCAGATCACACTTTGAGCTTCATCTCAGTTTTTGTATGGCCAATTTATTCAGGCGAAGTTCTCACATCCCCTGTGCGCACAAATGGTTTGAATTATTTTGAGAGTTTTTTTTCCTCCCACTCCCCGGGTTTTTCATTGTCTGAGGCATGCAAGTCCCTCCAGAGCAGATCTTTGTTTCTCATTAAGAGGTAAAAAGAGCAGGCCAAATGCTCTCATGTTTATTATACACAAGAGGGTATGGTCACTGTTTTCAACAGCTCGCTGCAGAAAAGGCAGTTGCCTTTTGTGACCTTTGTCTGCCATGCCTGCAACTAAATGTCTGCCGAATTTACTGGATAATAAGCCATGAGAAACTGATGGAATCCAAGAAAACTTCATCACAAGTTTCTGTAGCACCTTTTGTAACAAAAATGGTTTTATCAATACTGCAAAATCAATTTAGAATCTCAAAGAACATTCACACATTATTTGAAATAACTAAATCTCAATAATATGAGGGTTGCTCATTAAAGACTTCCCGACTCATTTCAGCATGTGAGTTTTGAACTGAGGCGTTGTCTTGTAGGAGGTAGACACCTTTGATCAGCATGCATGCCTCTCAGTTTTGATGGCCTTCTGCGATTTCTGCAGCAGTAAAGTGCAGTAAGTCCTGGTAATTGTGGTACCCTTTGCCAGGAAGTCTTTGCCATCAATACTCCATGTTGGTCCCAAAAGACTGTGAGCACGACCTTACCCACTGTGGGTTGGACATGTGCTTCGATTGAGCTTTAGTGTCTGGATTATAGTGATGGATCCATGTTTTGTCCTGCATGATTGGTCCTTGTGGTTTTCTTTGCACATGGCCAAAAGTACCTGTGTGACTTGTTCCTGTTTCTGGAAAGGTGTGAGCTACCAGGGAATCCACAGTTCAGACACTTTCTGCATGTGCAAAGGGTCATGGATGATTTTTTCCACAGACCCCACACTGATCTTGTCATCTTGAGCTACAGTATTTGGCAAAAAATTATGTGGCAATCCTCCAAAACTGTGGCCTCCACTTGCTGGATGGTGTCTTCATCAGTGGCACACTGTGGTCACCTGGGATTGGGTACTGTTTCCACCAATGTCCGACCACACTTGAACTGTTGATGCCAGTGCTTGACTACGTCATATGATGGGGGCGTCCTCAACATAAGTCTCTTTCATCTCATCAAACGTCTCCGATGGTGTGCAATTTCTCAAGTACTTGAACCTGATGACTGCTCTGCATTCATCTGGTTCCATTATCACACCTTATTCCAACCTTAGCACCTGTAAAAGAGAAACTCTTAGAAGTTCAGAGCTGCAAATTATCATGTGACCTATAGAGATGTGTATTATTATACAGGTGCAATTTCAGCCTCCTACGCTACCTGGCCGTGGGTCAGGGGAAATCTTTAATGAGCAGCCTTCATACACCTGTGTATGTTCATAGGTCGCAGTAAGAAAACTGCGGCCTTTTCTGTCCATTCAATTATGTGAAGTATGATACAGTAACAGTTTTGGGGGATTTTTTTCAAAGCTGCACATTATATTGAACATTAAATTAAAAGAACAGGTGGGACTTCCGGTTATGGCTGCCACGTAGGACGGACGTGTCTCGCTCTGCTCTGCTCCTGGAAAAAAAAAATCGGCAAATAACTCTCTCATTTGGGACAGAACGTATCCCAGCGTTTGGGCGAGGATATGTCGGCGAAGCCTAAGGCTGGAAAACCAGGAAAAGGAAAAAGCGAGCCGCCGAAACAGTCCAAATTAACGGACTTTCAGGTCTGTGACGCAGTAAACAAAACTCCATATATGGCGGAGGAGGCTGGCAACGCTGCGATATCTGCGGGGAATGGCGCAGATGCGCTGATGGCTGCCATGAGTTCAATGAGAGCGGACTTTTCCTCTAGATTTGATGGGATTATGACAGCGTTGGAAGGAATAAGAAAGGAATTGGGTGACTGTGTAGAACGAACGGCGCAGATGGAGCTCCGTCTCGCTAGTGCTGAAGATGACGTCACCCGTCTTCAATTAAAGGTGCGCACTTGGAAAAAAAAAATAAATCTCTGGAAGATAATATTTTGGATTTGGAATCTCGGTCGAGACAGAATAATTTGAGGCTGGTGGGTCTTCCAGAGGAATCAGAAGGTCGGGACGTATGTTCCTTTCTGGAAAAGTGGATTCCGGAGGTGCTGGGCAGCGAGGAGTTGCAATCAGCAGTGGTTCTGGAAAAAGCACATCGTATTGGCCCACGGAGAGATAAGGGACCGCCGAGGACCTTAATTATGAAGTTTCTTAGCAACAGAGACAGGATGAAGATCTTCAACGCTGCACGAGCTAAAAAAGGAGAGATTAAACACCAGGACCAGCAGGTGCGGTTCTACCCAGATTTGGCCACAGGAATCCAGCAATTGAGGAAGCAGTTTGATCCCGTACGTAAGGAGCTGCGCAACCTTGGGATTCGTCATGGTGTAATCTATCCTGCGAGACTGCTGACCACGTATGAGGGCAGAACCCACATCTTCAAGACCCCAGAGGAGGCGCAGGAGTTCATCAAGAAGATCAAAGAAGAAGAAGAGACTGGTGGGAGCTAAGCATGAACAAAATATAAGGTAGAATAATTAAGCATTTGCACAGGCATCTGACTGACTTGAAGTAAATAGTAAGTTTACAAAATATAGATTGTATTATATATTAAAAAAACAAAACAAAAACAAAACAAACAAAAAAAAAAAACTATGATGTACAAAGTTGTTAAAAATTTTGGAGTTAAGTTGGAAAACTACAGAGGAGAGTTAATGTTACGTCATTAAAAGCAGTAGAGTTAGGGTGATTGGGAGGATGAAGAAGGAGTGGCTTAGGCTGTTCCCCGTGGGTGTGGAACGGGTCGATGGCTATATCGGGAGACAGAATTTTTCTTTTGATTTTGGGGGGTTTGCCACAAGTGTGGGAAGGGGAAATTTGTTTGTGTGTAGTTTGTAGGATGAATGTTCAACCACTCATGTTTTTGCTTCTCTGTATGAGCATGTTTACACTGCAAGGTAATCCCAAACTCTCTATTGATCATGGACCAAAGTGTTAATCTTAATTTAACTTCATGGAATTGCAGAGGTCTACAAAATTTAAAAAAACTTAAACAAGTTATGAATAAAATAAAGGACATGGGTTCAAGAATTGTGTTTTTACAAGAAACTCATCTGATAGAGGAGGATGTTAAAAGAATTAGGAGTAGATGGCAGGGAAGTGTATTCACCTCTTCATTTTCATCCCGAGCCAGGGGAGTTATGACTCTCATACATAAATCAGTTCCTTTTCAAGTGAAAAATGTAATTGGAGACAAATTTGGAAGATATGTAATCATTCAAGGTTCTTTGCTATTAGAAAATATAAATCTTGTGAACTTATATGGTCCCAATATAGATGATCAGAAGTTCTTTGCTAATTTATTTCTCATCTTATCATCACTTACAGGGCAACATATAATAGCAGGGGATTTTAATTGTACATTGAATCCAGGTGTGGATAGATCAACAGGACTGGATTGTACGCACATTGGATGTAGGATGACTATTAATCATTTTATGAAAGAATTGAGATTGTTAGATATATGGAGAGAAATGAAACCACAAGTTAAAGCCTATTCTTGTTATTCCAGTACCTACAAGACA
The DNA here is from genome assembly GCA_020510985.1 of Pholidichthys leucotaenia. Classification (NCBI taxonomy): domain Eukaryota; kingdom Metazoa; phylum Chordata; class Actinopteri; order Cichliformes; family Pholidichthyidae; genus Pholidichthys; species Pholidichthys leucotaenia. The sequence continues at coordinate 391,664,698 of CM035836.1, read as the reverse complement.
TTCTCACGTATTGATTATTTTTTGATTTCCACAGAATTAAGGTCCAAGATTCAAAACTGCTTTTATGATAACATCGTGATCTCTGATCATGCACCCTGTTGTCTAATATATGTAGATAAAAAATTGACAAAGGAATCAGGTAGATGGCAATTTCAGCATAAATGGCTTCAGGATGAGGAATTTGTCAAGTATATAGAAAAACAGATAGACGAGTTCTTTGACATCAATACTACACAAACATCAGCATGTGTAAAGTGGGAGGCTTTCAAAGCTTTTATTAGGGGACATATTATTAGTTATACAGGATCAAAATCTAAGAAGACTCGAGAGGAGAGAGCTAAATTGGAACATAAAATAAAAAATCTTCAGGAAAAAGTGTATGCAGGAAGTGACCCAAGGTTGGAGAATGAATTACTGATTTTGAGAGCTGAATACGACAAAAAATCAGCGAATAGAGCTGCCTCGAGTCTTCTAAGATTGAAACAATCTTTTTATGAACAAGGTGAAAAATCAGGAAAATTATTAGCATGGCAGATTAAACAATTGGAAATTAAAACACCAATTACCAGTATTATAAGTAATGGACAGGTAGTTATAGATCCTTTAGAAATTAATAGAGCCTTTAGAGATTACTATGAAAAATTATATGATACCAAAAATGAACCTGATTTAACAAAACTAAATGGGTTTTTGAACGAACTATCTATACCGTGTATTCCAAATGAAAACAGGGAGATATTGGAGTCTAAAATTAGTCAAGAAGAAGTTGGGCTAGCCATTGATAATATGAAATCAGGAAAAAGTGCAGGACCAGATGGTCTTCCAGTTGACCTTTATAAAAAATTTAAGAATAAATTAATAAAACCTTTTTTGGAAATGGTTTTAGAAGCATTTCAAAATAATAATTTACCATCATACATAAATAATGCCTTAATTATACTGCTGCCAAAACCAGGTAAGCCCTCTAATAAATGTGAAAATATGAGACCAATAAGCCTATTAAACGCCGACCTTAAGATAATCTGTAAAATTTTAGCAAGACGAATACAAGAAATTTTACCAAATATTATTAATCGAGATCAGAATGGCTTTATAAAGGGTAGACAAGGCTTCCATAATGTAAGAAGACTATTTAATATTATTTATTTTAATAAAGAAGCACCGGATACAGCTCTCCTATCATTGGACGCCGAAAAGGCCTTTGATAGAGTTGAATGGCCCTTTCTTTTTGAAGTCCTACAAAGGTTTGGACTTGGAAATAATTTCATAAAATGGGTTCAAATAATATACAATAATGCTACAGCAGAAATCCTAACAAATAACAATATTTCAAAACCAATAAAAATCAATAGAGGATGTCGACAAGGCTGTCCACTTTCACCTTTACTGTTTACTATGGCAATTGAACCTTTAGCGATAGCGATACGTTTACATTCACAAATATATGGAATTAAAGTTGGACCAACAGAACATAAAATCTCCCTGTACGCCGATGATATAATTTTGTTTATGTCGAATCTAAAAAAATCAATTCCAACCTTGTTGAATTTAATAAAGAATTTTGGGGAAATATCAGGATATAAAATAAATAAAACTAAATCTTCAATATTAATGCTAAATGAGACCCAGAGAAATTACCCAGCCCCTGAGGCAAATCAATTCAATGTTGTAAATCAGTTTAAATATTTAGGAATCCAAATTATGCCTAAGCTAGAATCAGTCGCCAGCGTCAACTATGAAGCCTTAATGTCAGATATCAATGAGTTAACTCAGAGATGGATGTCACTACCAATGTCGATGATCGGGAGAATCAATATACTTAAAAGTAATATTTTACCTAAAATACTTTATTTATTTCAATACATTCCCTTATCACCACCTTTAGATCTATTCTCAAGAATAAAAAAAAAGTTAGTGGAATTTATATGGAACAACAGGAGGGCTAGATTACGTCTGTCTTTATTATATTTACCACTTGATCGTGGAGGTCTGAAATGTCCAAATTTTATGTTGTATTATTGGTCGGCACAACTGAGGTCTATGACATATTATTTTTCATCAAATGATCTCCCTCACTGGACTGAAATGGAATCATACAATTTACCTTTACCTCTTCCCATATTCATATACTCAGATTCGGCAAAAAAATTACAAAAACAAGTTAAAAATCCATTTGTAAAGCATATGATCAAAATATGGTGTGAAGCTAAAAACTATTTAAAAGAACCACAGTTATTGTCACAATTTAGTCCAATATGGGGTAATCAATATTTTAAACCAGGGAGAGCGGACGCTGTATTTAAAGTATGGAATTTAAAAGGGATACAAAAGATTCAGGATTTATATTTGCCATGTGCAGACAACATAATGTCTTTTGAAGAGCTGAGGATCAAATTTAATCTCAATAGAACACATTTTTTTAAATATCTTCAACTTAGAAACTTTATTCGATCAAATCAAAATAAAGCTCTCACTCGACCTATTTATTCATCCTTGGAAAAAATGATGATGAAAGATAGTAAAAGAAAGGGTATTATTTCAGAGTTTTATAACTCATTGACACTATCTTCAAGTGAAAATTCACTGAAAAGATTAAACTACTGGAAAGAAGATCTGCAAATTGAAATTTCGGAGGAACAATGGGAATTGGCTTGTACAGAAGCTCAAACCAAATCAATAAATGCACGCCTTAAATTGATACATTTCAAATGGTTAATGCGGATGTATGTTACACCGGAGGAGTTAAATAGATATAACAAAAATATACCAGATACATGCACAAAATGCATGGAAAGTAAAGGAACCCTATTTCATTGTTTATGGGAATGTAGATTAATAAGAATGTTTTGGGAAGAGGTGAGGGTAACAATTGAAAAAATAATCTCAAAACAAATCATACTGAATCCTAAACTGTTTTTGTTGGGTCTGTACCCAGAAAAGCATAATTTTAATAAAAGTGAAAGAACATTCATAGACCTCAGTTTGCTTAATGCCAAAAAATGTATTGCACTATTATGGAAAAAGACTCATAGACCAGATGTGACTCAGTGGTTAAGACAGATGTTAACAAACCTTCCATTAGAAAGAATAACATATATACTGAAATCAAAGGAAATTGTGTTTGAGAATATATGGAGACCTTTTATTGATTATGTAAAAAATTTAAACATAACTCTTGAAGAAGAAGGTGAATGATGTGTGTGGACCTTGTAAATTCCAAACTGGTGAACATAATATGTATACTTATGTATTGGATTGTCTAGACTAAACAGAGGAGCATTGTTGAAGACTTGATTTTGTTGGTGGTTGTTGGTGTTTTTAGTGCATTTTTTTTTTTTTGTAGTACTTTAGCGTTAGTGTTTGATTGTTTGTATCATGTTTGTTAAAAAAAAAAAAGGTTCAATAAAGATATTGTGGAAAAAAAAAAGAACAGGTGGATTTTATTGTCAGAGATTTATCATGCAACATTACATGATGTCATTAAAGCATTAAAAAAGTAGAAGAAAAAAGAAGAAACCTATCAGGGATGAGGCTGAAAGCAAAGAGCTCATAAGACTGCATGTCCACGAAATGCGTTTTTGTCACCCGACTGCCCTGTGTTTGTTTTTGTTTTTTTTCAGTGTTTGTGTGCTGCGCTCTGGAAAAAAAAAAGTCTGTGCCCTGTATCCCAGCAACAGCTTGTCACTCTCAGCTCAGCACTTCTGCTTTTCCTATGGTCAGACTTTCTACTGATTTTTTTAATAGCAGTCTCTAAATAACAATGGACAGGAAACGTATTCCAGCAGCTCTGGATGTAAAATATGATGACACGGAAAACAGGACTCTGAGTAGAGACTGTACCAGTGTTCTATGTCTCGCCCTTCCTTATTCCGATTGGCTGCTTATAAAGGTCTGACGTTGACGAGCTTAGCTACAGTCTGAAAAGTTGAACTTTTTTCAACGCTGAGCACCCTCAGCGCCACAACAAAAAACGGCCACCGCTCAAAGTGTTTCAGTGCCGAGGGCGCTCAGTGCTGTAAAGGCTGGACTGCATAGAGAATGAACAGAAAACCGTCGCCCAGAGCGGAAAAAACGCATTTGGTGGAAACGCAGCCTAATTCAGAAGTAATTGCCTTCTGCTTTATTTGCATTTTGCGGAGCATGACACCTTGTTTTTTTTTTTGTTTGTTTGTTTTTTTAAATAAAAAAAGTTTTGTATTTCTGGTAAAATAAACTGTAGTCAGAATTAAAAAAAATATAAAATTACAAAATAGCAGCAAAAACAATTGACAAATAATATGGCAGTGCTCTAATCAGATACAATTCACTATCTGTACTATTACCCTCTGATTTCTACTTAAAAAGCATCTTTCTGTTTGAACTTAAAGATAAAAACATACACCCATTTACCCATCACACACACACACACCTTTCAGCTGCTCCCTATTATACATCATTACACCCCTCATGGCGTGCTTCAGTATGAGCAAATCACAGATTAAGAAAATAATTTTTTCAAAGCTTTAGGCAGTGGGTTCATAACTAACAGGCCATCCAGGGAACTTAAACTTTATGAATGCGAAACCTTTCATAACTTGCTGTTTCATCTCGACATATTATGTTTTATTACTGAAATTGTAAGATAAATTGATGTATTGACCTTGAAAATGTGCCCTAGAGCACTGGAAACACGATTGCCGTTCAGCTGCTTTCACGGCCGTGAATAAAAATACTGCAATTCTCTGACAGTGGAAATTCAAAATTTAAAAAAATTCTGTGAAGTGGACCTTGTCCAAACAAGCTTACAGTGGTGTGAAAAAGTGTTTGCCCCCTTCCTGATTTCTCATTTCTTGTATGTTTGTCACATTTAAATGTTTCCGATCATCAAACAAATTTAAATATTAGACAAAGATAACACAAGTAAACACAAAATGCAGTTTTTAAATGAAGGTGTTTATTATTAAGGGTAAAAAAATCCAAACCTACATGACCCTGTGTGAAAAAGTGATTGCCCCCTAAACCTAATAACTGGTTGGGCCACCCTTAGCAGCAACAACTACTATCAAGCGTTTGCAATAACTGGCAATGAGTCTTTTACAGCACTGTGGAGGAATTTTGGCCCACTCATCTTTGCAGAATTGTTGTAATTCAGCCACATTGGAGAGTTTTTGAGCATGAACCACCTTTTTAAGGTCATACCACAGCATCTCAATCGGATTCAGGTCAGAAATTTGACTAGGCCACTCCAAAGTCTTCATTTTGCTTTTCTTAAGTCATTCAGAGGTGGACTTGCTGGTGTGTTTTGGATCATTGTCCTCCTACAGAACCCAAGTGTGCTTCAGCTTGAGGTCACGAACAGATGGTCGGACATTCTCCTTCAGGATTTTTTGGTGGACAGCAGAATTCATGGTTCCATTTACCACAGCAAGTCTTCCAGGTCCCAAAGCAGCAAAACAGCCCCAGACCGTCACACTACCACCACCATATTTTACTGTTGGTATGATGTTCCTTTTCTGAAATGCTGTGTTACTTTTATGTTGGATGTAATGTGACACACACCTTCCAAAAAGCTCAACTTTTGTCTCGTCAGTCCACAGAGTATTTTCCCAAAAGTCTTGGGGATCATCAAGATGTTTTAAAACTGAGACGAGCCTTTATGTCCTTTTTGCTCAGCAGTGGTTTTCATCTTGGAACTCTGCCATGCAGGCCATTTTTGCCCAGTCTCTTTCTTATGGTGGAGTCATGAACATTGACCTTAACTGAGGCGAGGTCTGCAGTGCTTTGGATGTTGTTGTGGGGTCTTTTGTGACCTCTCGGATGAGTCATCGCTGTGCTCTTGGGGTAATTTTGGTCAGCCGGCCACTCTTGGGAAGGTTCACCACTGTTTTATGTTTTCGCCATTTGTGGATAATGGCTGTCACTGTGGTTCGCTGGAGTCCCAAAGCTTTAGAAATGGCTTTATAACATTTTCCAGACAGATAGATCTCAATTACTTTTTTCCTCATTTGTTCCTGAATTTCTATTGAATGTCTAGCTTTTGAGGATCTTTTGGTCTACTTCACTTTGTCAGGCAGGCCCTCTTTAAGGGATTTATTGATTGAGAATAGGTGTGGCAGTAATCAGGCCTTAGTGTGTCTACAGAAATCGAACTCAGCTTTCCAAAGATGTGATAAACCACAGTTAATTTATTTAACAGGGACACAATCACTTTTTCACACTGGACCATGTAGGTTTGGATTTTTTTTTTTACCCTTAATAACAACCACCTTCATTTAAAAATTGCATTTTGTGTTTACTTGTGTTATCTTTGTCTAATATTTAAATTTGTTTGATGATCTGAAACATTTACTGTAAGTGTGACAAACATACAAAAAAAATGAGAAATCAGGAAGGGCACAAACACTTTTTCACACCACTGTACATCAATACAGCTTACTGAAGCAAAAGTAAAACTTAACTTTTAAAATGAAGAAAAATAAAAGATTTTTCATTTACTTTTTTGCTTTTATTTCATAGAAGTAGTTAGGGTGAATTCAGAGGTCCTACTTACAGACGTGGACAAAATTGTTGGTACCCCTCTGTTAATGAAAGAAAAACCCACAATGGTCACAGAAATAACTTGAATCTGACAAAAGTTGTAATAAATAAAAATTCTATGAAAATTAACCAATGAAAATTGGACAATGCTTTTGAATTGTGGTTCAACAGAATTATTTTAAAAAACAAACTCATGAAACAGGCCTGGACAAAAATGATGGTACCCCTAGAAAAGATTGAAAATAATGTGACCATAGGGACATGTTCAACCAAGATGTGTCCTCTAATTAATGTCACAGGTGTCTACAAACTTGTAATGAGTCAGTCAGCCTATTTAAAGGGTGACAAGTAGTCACTGTGCTGTTTGGTGACATGGTGTGTACCATACTAAACATGGACCAGAGGAAGCAAAGGAGAGAGTTGTCTCAGGAGATTAGAAAGAAAATTATAGACAAGCATGTTAAAGGTAAAGGCTATAAGACCATCTCCAAACAGCTTGATGTTCCTGTGACTACAGTTGCACATATTATTCAGAAATTTAAGATCCACGGGACTGTAGCCAACCTCCCTGGACGTGGCCGCAGGAGGAGACGGATAATACGAATGGTTACAAAAGAGCCCAGAACAACTTTAACACATTCATGGTGAACTCCAAGGTCAAGGTGCATCAGTGTCAGATTGCACCATCCGTCATTGTTTGAGTGAAAGTGGACTTCATGGGAGATGACCAAGGAGGAACCACTGTTGAAAACAAATTAAAAAAAAAAAGCCAGACTGGAATTTGCCAGACTGCATGTTGACAAGCCACAAAGCTTCTGAGAGAATGTCCTATGGACAGACGAGACAAAACTGGAACTTTTTGGCAAGGCACATCAGCTCTATGTTCACAGATGCAAAAATGAAGCATACCAAGAAAAGAACACTGTCCCTACTGGGAGGAGGTTCTGTTATGTTCTGGGGCTGCTTTGCTGCATCTGGCACAGGGTGTCTTGAATCTGTGCAGGGTACAATGAAATCTCAAGACTATCAAGGTATTCTAGAGAGAAATGTGCTGCCCAGTGTCAGACAGCTTGGTCTCAGTCGCAGGTCATGGGTCTTGCAACAGGATAATGACCCAAAACACACAGCTAAAACACCCAAGAATGGCTAAGAGCGAAACATTGGACTATTCTAAAGTGGCCTTCTATGAGCCCTGATCTAAATCCTATTGAACATCTGTGAAGCTGAAACATGAGCATGAGGAGCTGAAACATGCCGTCTGGAGAAGGCACCCTTCAAACCTGAGACAACTGGAGCAGTTTGCTCATGAGGAGTGGGCCAAAATATCTGCTGAGAGGTGCAGAAGTCTCATTGACAGTTACAGAAATGGTTTGATTGCAGTGATTGCCTTAAAAGGTTGTGCAACCAAATATTAAATTAAGGGTACCATCATTTTTGTCCAGGCCTGTTTCATGAGTTTGTTTTTTAAAATAATTCCGTTGAACCACAATTCAAAAGCATTGTCTGATTTTCATTGGTTAATTTTCATAGAATTTTTATTTATTACCACTTTTGTCAGATTCAAGTTATTTCTGTGACCATTGTGGGTTTTTCTTTCATTAACAGAGGGATACCAACAATTTTGTCCACGTCTGTATTTACTTTTATCATTCTTTTAATGCTTTTTTCATGAAATAACAATGTATGTGAACTCTGTGGAATCAAGAAAATTGTATTCTATGGCTGATTAGATGTAGGCAAAGCCTGATGTAAACACTGCTTCCACGAATGAGGTAATGATACTACACAATAGAATATTGACACACATACAGTAATTCACATATACAGACATAAGAAAACAAACAAGCAGAACAAGAGTGAGACATTGGCAATCAGAAATACACAGTGAGAGCAAGACATGAAAAGATTCTGAAAATTGTGCAAGACAAAGATCCATGCTGGTCAGAAACATCTGGAATAAGGCACCGAGCCAGAGGAGAGCAGTCATAGTGTTGCTAATGATCCTATAAGGAAAAACATGAGTGAACAGGCAAAGGGAATCAGACGGTAATTTGAGTCCGGAGAATTATAAAAACTATTTAAAAGCTGTTTAACATGATCCTATTACTGTATGTTTTCTGTCCTATACTGTTGCAGTGTTGGATATGCATATTAAACACTGCCAAATTTTGAAATAGTGAGGTCAGGTTTTGTTAGTCTATTTAAATATCCCCTGTAAGACAGTTTTTTATCTCATTCCTGTAAAGCCGACACAAATTGATGTGACAGCATCGCATCTGTCTGTCCATCCATCCATCCATTCACATTTCACAGGAATCACCACTTCTCCCAGGCAGTTGTTTCAGTGCTCACCAAACTTATACTCAATGATACTCAGGTGGGTCTGCATCCAAGTTGTGCTCAAGGACAAAGGTCAGGAGATCTGGGCGCTCTTGTGATGGTTTCATCATGCCAGATTGAGCTACTCCATCATTGACGATGTAGTTTTTCCCTCCCTTTGTATCATGTCAATAAGAAGGGATACTTCTAATACTGTCACTGTAGTCATACGGCTCATGTTGTGAGCACAGAAATTTCACCAAACAATTATGTTACTTTTAGCTCATTCTGATGAAGCCGAAATAAGCTAATGCCATGGGACAGCATCCGTTGTCCATCTGAAAAACCTTTTACAGTTTACAAGAACTGCTACTAGGGATGCACGGTATTTGATTTCCCAAAGAAAATAAAGATTTTTTTCTTGTAACATGTTTAACGGAACTGTAAACTTCCTCATTTTAATAGGCTTGGAAGATACTGTTTGTGTGACAGTCCTTACAACAGCCACAACCAGGGCAAGAGGAAACATTTAAATAACTGCAATCTGTCCACAGGGATCATGTGAAAATAAAGTGCATTCACTGTATAACTGTACAGTAAAACATTTGCACCAGCATAAATAGTCAGTGTAATATTTTTACACTACTGAATAAAGAAGCACAAAAAAGACTGCATTTGATTTACAGATGAACTTAAACTCAGCATCATACATTATGTCTGTCCATCCATCCATCCATCATCTACCACTTATCCAGAGGTCAGGGTTTTGGGGGCAGCAGTCCAAGCAGAGCAGCCCAGATCGCCGCCCGGTTCACATAGCACTGCAATTTCCCAATTTGGGATCAATAAAGTACATCTATCTGTCTATCTATAGCACCACGATATCCATGATCCCTTGTACAGGTGGTGAGCCCACTGGATGGCAGACCCATATGACTCCTTCGGGTACACTGGGTCCTTGTTGTAACTTTTTCATGGGGATCCACTGGAACACTCTTGGTCTGGCCCCTTACCCAGGACTAATTTGTCTTGGGAGACCCTACCAGGGGCAAGTTGCCCCCTCAGCATAGCTCCTGGGATCATTCGGGCACACAAATCCCTTCAACAAGGTAAGATGACGGTCCACGGAGGGGAAGCCTGAAGACGATGGAAAGAAGTTAGAAGAAAATGCATATAAGCATCATATAAACTGGATCAAATAAATCACTTCAAAATAGGAGCCAAGTAAACATGCAGCAGCTCAACTTTTTCAAATAGTAACTTAGAGCCACCTTGATATGTGATTTTAAAAATTTCAGCTTGCATCTTGGGTAAGGCCATATCTGAAAATGTTTTTCTTTTGAGAGCAATAAACTCCTTAAGTTTCTGAGTGATGCCTTTAGCCCTTGGATGGTCACAGTTGTGTTGTCTTTCTTTCACCTGATTAAGCTTTGTAAATTCATCATATTGGTCCAGATGAGGGCTTTTAAGATGACAATTTAAGTTTGTAGTGTTAACAGAATGTGTTTTTGCTCCTCCTTGCATAACTATTGTAGAGCAGTTTCAGACACCTTAAAAAAACTTCCAGATGGCGGTGTTTTGTTACCATCACTCACTGACTTTGACGTGATGATGTCATTCCCTTGCACTGTGGGAAAAGCGTAACGTCAGCAGCAGAGTGTCATTTCTGAATTCCGCTATTATATTTTATCAGTTGTAAATATTTGTTTGTGCCGATACAGATGATTAATTTTAAATGCGTTACCTGCCGATACCAATAGCGTACCACTTTTGTTGTGCATCCCTAATTGCTACTCCTCCTAGGCAATTGGAAGGATGCTCACCAAACTCATGCACAGTGATCACAGTGAGGTGGAGCTGTATCCAGGTTGTACTCAAGGTCAAGGTGGTAATATTTAATTTTATATATATATATATATATATATATTCCACAGAGGCTGTATTTATATGTTTTCAATTAAAAAAATCTATTTTTCATGATGTGGCCAAATTTTTTGCACACCGCTGTATAGATCACTCAGACCACAATGAGCTACCCTGGCAATGACAGTTTGTCCTTTGTTTATGTAGTTTGATTTTATTAGAAACAGTAAATACTAAGAAGGACATGGTTACCATAGAGGGAGAGGAACTGCGTTTTTGAAGTACTGAGCACCTTCATAGGATGATATTGAAGAGTCTATTAATTAAAACATCAAGCTGGAAATGAAGTTGATAGTTTTTTGTTAATGGTGTTGTCTTTTTAGCATTCTCATTTTCCAATATTTCTTCTCCATCCCTTTTTCTTAAGAGATAGCCATATTCTGGTAGTCTGGCGTTGTACACTGACCCCTTGTTTGAGCCCAGAGGTGAGATGTATGATAGAGGCCCCCAGTGCTGATAAGGCCATTGGACTGATAACTTAAAGCTGCCACTGCCCCGGCTTCCATTAGCCCCAACAGACTGGCTGAATGCCTGTCTGGTTGCTCCTGCTCTATCAGAGGTTATGTCCTCCACTCTGAGCCCCTTATGCAAACGGTGTTTTCCCATGCTGAGATTGCTATCAGGGAAGATATTTATGTAGTGCACATGTTTCCGATTGTTTAACCTTTGGACTCATGCTGTAGGTGCTGCAGCCGTCCCTGTGGGCTCGCTTTGAGACCTCTCTCCTGCCCTTGTAGATAGACTGAGAAAGATGGGGAACAGAGGCCATTGCTAGAGTTTTATAATGGACTGGCAGGCAAGGGGACTGGAGAAATTGGTGACACGAAAGCTTGGGTCAACTTTGCATTTGCTTTTAGTTGGAGAGAAATCTCAACAGAATTCTATTTTGCTATTTCCCTACTCCTGTCCAGTTATTCTGAAGCATTTTTTTCTAAGCATGGTTTTCCTAATTAATCTTTCCAATCAAGAATGAGACTGCCTACATTTACTGTGTAATCTGCTGCTGGGTAGCTTTAAAAATGCTCCACTTCCTTAATCTAATGAAAGAGTTGTACACTCCTTTTTCATTCACACACGGTCAAATAATATTGTTACCTCCACCAAGGAGGTAATGTGATTGGGGCTTTTTGTTTGTCTGTCTGCTTGTTTGATAGCAGGGCTACAAAAAAAAAAAACCTATTGGACAGATTGTGATGGCATTTTCACCAGAGGTGACCCCTGGACAATGGATGAACCCGTAAGATTTTGGAGGTGATCCATGAGTGCATACCTTCACCAAGGCCCTATCTTCTTGCAGTGTTTTAGCAGGATTAGGCCGAAATCACTGGACGGATTTGAATTAAATTTTCACCAGAGGTGGCCCATGGGCTATGGATGAACTCATTACATTTTGAAGGTAATCCATGAATGCATACCCCTGCCAAGGCCCTATTTCCCAATGCAATATGATCATCCGTCTGTCCATCCATCCTTCCGCCTGTCCATAAACAGAATTATACAAAGACTACTGGAGGAATTTGGTGGAATGAGTGGACAGATGGATGGACTGATGGAGTGAAAGAGGGAGGGAGGGATGGACGGCCAGCTTAAGGGAGGGAGGGACAGACAGATGGACGGACGCAGCCTTGGCAGAGGTATGTGCTCTCTGAGTGCTCTCTTGTTTTGTCAAAGCTGTCGGCATCTCAATAAAATGCACAGTTCACCTTATGGGTGTCATTGCAATGATCCATCCAGTTATGACAGTAATGTGGTTGAAAATCTTATAGCATATTTCAATGTTGTATTGAAGTTTAATTCTTCAGAATTGCGGGGCTGATATACCGAACATTCTGTATGTATTTTATAATAACATACCATCATCTCTTAACATCTTACCCAAATTACATCTTCATGTAGTATCTTTAAAATGTGAGCAACACTTGCATAGTGATGAGAAGGCTGCTATATGAAAACAATTAACACTTCAGTCTTAAAAAGCAGTAATTTAAAATCAATGTAAAAATATTGTATAATGATGTTATGAGGACTGTCCAGCTGTAGTAAAATAGAGCTAATATACAGTACACTCACCGGTCACTTACTGTAAATAAGTAACCCTGTTCAACTTCTTATTAATGTAAATATCGAAGCAGCCAATAGCATGGCAGCAACTTATTGTATTTAGGTATGTAGACATGTCCAAGACAAGATGCTGAAGTGCAAACCGAACATCAGAGTGGGGGAAGAAAGATGATTAAAGTGACTTTGAAAGTGGGATGGTTGTTGGTGTCTGATGGACTGATCTGAGCATTTCAGCGACTGCTGATCTGCTGGGACTTTCACACACTACCATCTCCAGGGTTTACAGAGAATGGTCTGAAAAACAGAAAATATCCAGTGAGCAGCAGTTCTCTGGGCTCAAATTTTTTGTTGAGGCCAGAGATCAGAGGAGAATGGCTAGCCTGATTCAAGCTGACAAAAAAAGCAACAGTGACTCAGATAACCATGGATGAGGTTCAATTCAATTTCAATTCACCTTTATTTATATAGTATGATTTCACAACAACAGTCATCTCATAGCACTTTAAAACTGTAGGGGAAAATCCCACAATTGCAGAAAGACCTCAACAATCACGTGATCCCCTGTGAGCAGAACTTGGCAATGGTGGAGAGGAAAAACTCCCTTTTAGCAGGAAGAAACCTCCAGCAGAACCAGGCTCAGGGAGGGGCAGTCATCTGCTGTGGCAATATATAGAACATTTCTGAAGTGACAACACACTGACCCTCAAGGCAGATGGGCTACAGCAGCAGAAGACCTCAAGTGGTGCTGCTTGTGTCAGCCAAGAACAGAAAACTGAAGCTACAGTTTACTGTAATAGAATACTACAAAAACACCTCCTGGTCTGAGTGTCAATTTTTGCTGCAGCATTTGGATGGTAGGATTAGAGCATGCAGTTCTGCAGATTGTCTTGTGAAAAAAAAATGATTATCAATCAGAAAGCGAGCTGACAGAAGACATGACTTTGTTTACTCTGAAGTTGTGTTTGACCCTGCGAGCGATTTTGCAAGATATCCTGGACTTTATTTCTTTTGACGTTGGCTTGTTTCCTCAGAAGGTCGTTCATAAAAATAAGCAGTTATGGGCTGTGATTTTCTAATGATATGAGGTACTAAACTGAACAAAACCTGACCCAAAAATACAAGTGACAGACTGGGTTAATGTGTACGAGTCATGTTTTGTGAGCTTGTTTTCACTGATTGACTTCCTGGTTTGTCATACAAAATCTGGCAACTCTGGTCTGGACTTTGGTTGTTTGTGCATCTGTTAGTGTGTGGCGTGCTGTCTTGCTCACATTGCAGCACTCTAAAGACTATAGGAACAAAACTCTTAAAACCATCATGCTTTGTCATCATGTGTGGGCCTCTCACGTTGTAAAAATCTTTTGTTGTGGGTCCAGCCTTAAACATTGAATCAAAACCCGATCAACAGATTTTCAGTGGACCAACCCTGTGATCATCTGGACAGCGGTGTTTATAAGCAGAAGTAGCACTGCACTTCACAGCAGTGCTTTTAAATAATGAATATCACCTGAGGTGAACAGAGATTTGACAGAAGCACCACAGAAGGTGATGCAAATGTAGATATTCTATCTCGAAGTATCAGGATAACACCTAGTGACCAGCAGACAGTTTATATTACATTTGCAGTACATACAGTACTCGATCTTCAGACAAGCTCCTTCTTCAATCTACAACCTTACAAACTAAATTGGGGAAATCTGCCTTTTCATCTTACGCTCCTTACCTTCTTTAGATGTTTTTGAAAATACTGTAAGCACAGTCTACACTGATCAGTGTCACTGCTTAGAATAAGTGGCTCATCCATCCATCCATCTATCCATCTTCTACCGCTTAATCCTTTTTGGGTCGTGAGGGGGCTGGAGCCTATCCCAGCATCTTTATGCGAGAGGCAGGGTACACCCTGGACAGAGCAGCAGTCCATCGCAGGGTTAAGTGGCTTATATATATATATATATATATATATATATATACACACACACACACACACACACACACACATATATATACATACTGTATGTATATGTATATATTAAATTAAATTAAATCACCCTTATTGTCATTCAACCGTACAACCAATCATGTACAGTAGAACGAGATTGTGCTTTACTTATCTACAGTGTCAATCACACACCTCCCAGTGCAGAATCAGAGGGCCGCTGCCATGCAAGGCGCCGCCACAGATTTCCCTCCTCCTTTCCGTTATTGCTGAACACCAAGCTGGACGGCAGGAAGTTCCACTTTTATATGGTCTTTGGCATGAACGGCCGGGATTTGAACCCCTGCCTCCCGGGTGTGGGGCGGATGCTCTACCAACTGAGCCACCACTCCGGTAGATATTATATATATATATATATATATATATATATATATATAGGTGTGTGTGTGTGTGTGTGTGTACAGTGGGGTAAAAAAAGTATTTAGTCAGCCACCAATTGTGCAAGTTCTTCCACTTAAAAGATGAGAGAGGTCTCCAATTTTCATCATAGGTATACCCCAACTATGAGAGACAAAATAAGAAAAAAAAAATCCAGAAAATCACATTGAAGGATTTTTAATGAATTAATTGGTAAATTCCTCGGTAAAATAAGTATTTGGTCAATAACAAAAGTTCATCTCAATACTTTGTTATATACCCTTTGTTGGCAATGACAGAGGTCAAATGTTTTCTGTAAGTTTTCACAAGGTTTTCACACACTGTTGCTGGTATTTTGGCCCATTCCTCCATGCAGATCTCCTCTAGAGCAGTGACGTTTTGGGGCTGTCGCTGGGCAACACAGACTTTCAACTCCCTCCAAAGATTTTCTATGGGGTTGAGATCTGGAGACTGGCTAGGCCACTCCAGTACCTTGAAATGCTTCTTACAAAGCCACTCCTTCGTTGCCCAGGCGGTGTGTTTGGGATCATTGTCATGCTGAAAGACCCAGCCACGTTTCATCTTCAATGCCCTTGCTGGTGGAAGGAGGTTTTCACTCAAAAGCTCACGATACATGGCCCCATTCATTCTTTCCTTTACACGGATCAGTCGTCCTGGTCCCTTTGCAGAAAAACAACCCCAAAGCATGATGTTTCCACCCCCATGCTTCACAGTAGGTATGGTGTTCTTTCTCCTCCAAACACGACAAGTTGAGTTTTTACCAAAAAGTTCTATTTTGGTTTCATCTGACCATATGACATTCTCCCAGTCCTCTTCTGGACCATCCAAATGCTCTCTAGCAAACTTCAGATGGGCCTGGACGTGTACTGGCTTAAGCAGGGGGACACGTCTGGCACTGCAGGATTTGAGTCCCTGGCGGCGTAGTGTGTTTCTGATGTAGCCTTTGTTACTTTGGTCCCAGCTCTCTGCAGGTCATTCACTAGGTCCCCCCATGTGGTTCTGGGATTTTTGTTCACCGTTCTCGTGATAATTTTGACCCCACGGGGTGAGATCTTGCATGGAGCCCCAGATCGAGGGAGATTATAAGTGGTCTTGTATGTCTTCCATTTTCTAATAATTGCTCCCACAGTTGATTTCTTCACACCAAGCTGCTTACCTATTGCAGATTCAGTCTTCCCAGCCTGGTGCAGGTCTACAATTTTGTTTCTGGTGTCCTTTGACAGCTCTTTGGTCTTGGCCATAGTGGAGTTTGGAGTCTGACTGTTTGAGGTTGTGGACAGGTGTCTTTTATACTGATAACAAGTTCAAACAGGTGCCATTAATACAGGTAAGGAGTGGAGGACAGAGGAGCCTCTTAAAGAAGTTGTTACAGGTCTGTGAGAGCCAGAAATCTTGCTTGTTTGTAGGTGACCAAATACTTATTTTACCGAGGAATTTACCAATTAATTCATTAAAAATCCTTCAATGTGATTTTCTGGATTTATTTTTCTCATTTTGTCTCTCATAGTTGAGGTATACCTATGATGAAAATTGGAGACCTCTCTCATCTTTTAAGTGGGAGAACTTGCACAATTGGTGGCTGACTAAATACTTTTTTACCCCACTGTATATTTACTCATCTGTAATGCTGTAAAAGGAAACATTTTTGCTGTCATCCTGATCAAGGCGCCCTGGCATACATTGCGTCTCAGTGGGACCTTCCTGATTAAATAAAGGCTAAATAAGAAGTACGTGGTAAGAGCAGTTAATTGTCAAATATCAGTGAGATCCTTTGAACAAGTGAGGAAGCTCTTATATCCGTCTGACTGAAGTGGCTGTTCGCGGAAGATGTACACGCAAACTTGCTTTCAGATTAAATATGAGTGATCACATTCAATTGTAAGAAAACACCAAGTTGAAACATGCCACTTAATGGCTTAGTAAGACCTGAAGTGAAATGCCATCAGCTCTAGTTGAGTAAATTCCCAGAGGCAGTAAAAGCAGCTCTTTCCTCTCTGGAGTGTGTCGTTCCTCTGTGCGTTTACCCCCATGTTTGTGGCACGTCATGCTCCAGCAGAATTGCTGCATTCTCCAGGGAGCTTCAGAAGGGCTCAGTACAGGTGATTTATTCCTCCTAATCTGCTCGCACAGTAGCAGGCGGTCATTGTCCTTCCACACAGCTTGAGTGAGATGCTATCGGCTTACATGATCATTTTAATAATCACCTGCGGTTGTTATCAGCCCACATATCTTTAGGGTGGCAGCTCCCCATTCAGCTGCACCTGCACTTGTGCTAGTGGCTGACATCCTGACACATTTCATGACCCTTGGGGCCACATCAAGGGAGATGACGATACCCTCCAACACCACCATCAGTTGTTCAGACTCAAACCCCCATCCGCCACCCTTCACTGTACACTGTAGTAATCTGGCTGGAAACACTTGAGTTGAATGCCAGATGTTGTTTGTACTGGGCATTTATGAAAGCTGTCTGACTCGCCTCAGTGATATCGCAAGCTGACATGAAGGGAATAAGGAAAATATGTCACATGTCATTGTTATGTACATACACTACTCACAAAAAGTGAGGGATATTTGGCTTTTGGGTGAAATTTATGGAAAATGTAAAAAGTTCACACTACAGTGATATTATATAATGAAACTAGGGTCTTTAAGTAGAAGCATGCAATGGTGATTTCCTCATCTCAAATAATTTATTGAAACAAAAGCCAACAACAGTGGTAGGTATACCACAACAAAAAAAGTCAGTGTCTCAATAACGTGTCATGTGCCCTTGAGCATCAATTACAGCTTGACAATTACGTCTCATGCTGTTCACAAGTTGACTTATTGTCTGCTGAGGCATGGCATTGCACTCTTTTTGAAAGGTGGCCCTCAGGTCATTCAGGTTGTGGGGTGCAGGATTATGAGCCTCCACACAGCGACTCAGCTGATCCCATAGGTTTTCTATGGGATTCAGGTCTGGAGAACATAAGCCTGTTTTCCACTAGCCCAGCACACCTCGGTACGGCTCGATTCACTTCAGTACGGCTCGGAATGCTTCTGTCTCCATTAGCACGGTGTTGTGCTTGTGCTGTGTTTTTTTTTTTTTAGGAGGTTTTAGAAGCGGGGCAGCAGCAGATTCTCAGCGAGGCGGGGCCACACTCCCGTGACTTTACGCACCCGACTGAGTCCTTATTTACACGAGACAAAAAAAGATCCAAGGATTATTGCCTTGCTCGCTCTGTGGATTTATCTCACAATTAATTTTATCTCATAATTAAGCTGCAACAACACAAGTCACTTTTGTTTTGAATTAACTGCCAGATGACCTAGAAATAATGAGCTGAAACTTGTTTTTATTTGTATTAAATAATGAGACGGTGGCACACTGGCCTACACCAAATTATTATTTTTTACATCCTAGGGCATTTTGGATGTACTGAATTAAAAAAATTCATGTTTTTCACCTTCAGGTCAACGTTTGGAACAACAGTATTATTATTTTCCGTTTAGATGATGCTACACTCCTTCTAAAGTATTGTAAATCTCTGAATTTGGAATGCCGATAGAACATTCAATTTACATATACTTACTTTTTTACATACTTTGACTTGTAAGCTTGATCAGTCTCTCCTGCTGCATTTTAAAGTCCAACTGTGCAACTTCTTATAAGTTAACATAAAAAATGTACCCAAAGTTTAGAACTGGATCATGTGGGGCTAATTTTTTATGATATTTCAATAAAAAGAACAGAAAGCTTACAAAAAGATTTCTTTTTGGTCTAGTTAAAAATTACATTACCTTTACAATGGTTGACCCTGACAGGAAGATCAGTATCATTTTGATCAGACTAGGCAATGGAATTTCTATGTAATTATACTGTTTTATAATTCAGTGTTATAACAGACAAACCACACTTTCCAAAACAATTCCATTTTATTATATACAAAATATTAAAAGAAAAAAAAAAACTTTGCAACACAACATGAAGGTTAATCGACATTTTATACACGCCGACCACTGAGTGTCTACACCAGCTTCCCAAACTGGGTCACGACTCGGATGAATGAAGGCGTCTCTGCCAGCTGTGGGTCAGGAAGGCTCGGTTGAATAATCCGTGCGGGCTGTCGCGGCGGACGCGTGGGATGATTCTACAAGGAAAATGCACACAATAAAATACAGCACGTAAGTGCAAGATATACAGAAAAGACAATAGTTTTTAACAAGAATACATAAGCTTATTTCAGCGTATTGTTCACATGAATAATTAAAATAAAAGCTTTAGTCCGCATTGTGCTGCAATAAAGCAGCGATCCATCCACAAATGAACAGCTTTTTTATTGCATAAATAAACTGAGCGTCTTACCGAATATATTTGCGAAAAAACGCACAATAAAAAAAAATTAAAACTCACCGTTAAAGGACTCCGATGTCGAGACCTCCCGGTATATTTTTTCATTCCGGGCGGCTCCGTGTAACTCGCGCTGCATACGTTCGTCTGACAATGCAGTGAACAGACACTGCAGCTCCTTACTGGTCCATGGAACACCCTTATTACACGAAGCCATTTTTGATAGAGAATAAATGAAAATAGCACAGCAATACACTGAAAAGGAACCGCCAACAGTGGTTGCGTGCTGAGTAAAGGCGGTCGTGAAGATTCTTTTTTTTTTTTTTCCAAAAACTTTATTGAGAAGGTCATGAAGATTTGGTAGATGAGGAGGAGGAGAGGGGCGGTTACAACCTGACCAATCAGCGCCGGTTACGACCTGACCAATCAGCGGTGACCAGTCTGTTAACGTCACAACACGGCACAGCTCAGCACTGCTGTACCCTGCCCTTCAGCGGGGCTGAGAATTGCGGCTGTTAAACCGTGTTGGGGCTTGTGGAAAAGCGTACAAAGCGTGCTGAGCCGTCCCGTGTCGCGCTAAAGCGTGCTAGTGGAAAAGGCCCTTTACAGGCTACTCCATTTGAGGTACCCCAGCCTCCAGCAGCCATTCCCTAATGATGTGACCTTGATGAGCTGGAGCATTGTTATCCATGAAGATGAAATTAGGCCTGTGTTGTTCATGCAGGGGCACAATGACTGGATTAATGATGTTATTCTGGTAGTATCGGCTTGTCACTGTACCATTCACAAGGCTGTTCTATATTGACGAGACACACCTGCCCAGAATGTAACACCACCACCACCAAAGGCTCATCTGGTGACAACAGTGGCTGATACATAGTGCTCTCCTTGACATCTCCAACATCATTGGCGGCCATCATTTCTGCTCAGTGTGAATCGACTTTCATCAGAGAACAGCACTGAGGCCCACTGGTCCCTTGTCCAGCATAAATGCTCCCTGGATCATGCAAGACAATGACACCTGTGCGTGGTGGTGTGGTCAGGTACCCTTGCAGGTCGTCTAGCACGCAGATCACGTTGATGTAAATGGTTTCGAATGGTCTGACGGGACACTTGGGTGCCTCTTACCTTCCTTAAATGTGCCTGGAGTTGAGTGGCATTCATCATCCGGTTTCACAAGGCACTGTTCACAATGAAGCGGTCATCAACATGAGATGTGGCCAAAGGATGTTCACTTCTGTGCCTTTCTGTGACTCTTCCAGTCTCTCTGTATCTCTGTTGCAACCTGCTGATGACACTCTGTGACACTCTAAGCTCAGTGGCCACTTCCCTCTGAGAACATCCTGCTTGAAGCCTCGCAATGGTGAGGTACTGTTGATTAATTGTGAGGTGTCGTCTTGGACTCTTGATGTCAAAATGTGAACAGCTTGATGACGAGGACTGTTTAAACATCAATTCTAATAGAACGAGAAAATTTATTGGTTGATTCATGGATCATAGCCAGGAGCGGCACTGGGGTTAAGCTCCCAGTGCTCATAAAATGCTCCTTACGGCGTGCGTCTCGAAAAGCCTCTGACAACTAAGTCCAACTCCTAGCCTGCCCGTGTGGTTTAGTCTCTAAGCCCGGTGGAACTGCTTTTACTAATAGGAGAAGGGGCGAGGGCGGATCTCTGGCGCCTTAAAACCAGATGCTTCGGGTAGATGGTGGCTCGTCAACCTGGGAAGGTAGCCCATCTAGGGGAAGGTAAACCCTGATTTCAAACCTCCACTGCCTTGCGGCACACCCAGTTACGGGAAAGGCTTCGGGAGTCAACCCTGAGGAAAAATCCGGAGTCGGAGCCCCTAAGGCAATTCTCTGTTGTGCTCAACATTGTTCTGGCAGCTCCTGCGACGGCGCTGGTGCCAAACTATAGCAGCCCTGCTGTTCCTTTGGATTCATCAGTGACGTGGAGAGGGGGGACATGCTGAATGGGTAACATCTTGTCCTCCATATCTTCCTGCCCAGGCTTGAATCCTACCAACGCCCAACGCTGGAAGGTAGAACACCGGTGCGCATCGGCCTGTTCAGCCACAGGCGGTGCTGTTCCAGCAGAGTAGACGTTTAGGATTCTCTTCCATGGTCATCATAGACCGACGGAGGCCGACGATCATGGATCAAACACCTGTTGTGAATTTTGCTGTTAAGCACCTTGTTAGAGAACAGCAACTTATGCAAGTACCGTGATTGGGTACTGAAACATTGGCCACAGTTACATGGGCAAAATTTCTTCAATCTGATTACAATTCAGATCAGATTTTTACTGTTTACATGGATCCTGAAAAAGCTGATCTGATTAGGACGTGCGTTTCCATGTGTCACACGTTTGAATGGAATAAATCATTTTGACATGCGCATGTCAACATTTCGACGTTCCAAAAATAGTAGAAGAAGCAACTTCCGGTGTTTGCAAGCCCCGCTTCGTGTCAAAATTGACCTGTATTGTGTTATTCAGAGTGTACATTTGCTTCTGCTGGTCTCCGTAATGAAGCTACAAGTACGTACTTCTACATATGACGAACAGAGGGAGACAGCAGGATGATACAGACCAGTTTTGTTTTACTCCCGCTATGTTTTCCGCTAGCTGCTGCTAAGGCGGAAATACGTCACGTCGACATGCGGCTGGTGTACAGACATGCGCAGTAAACATATTTTCTGCCCAACCTTCGGAATAAGTGTTTTCATGCGCACCATTCAGATTAACAATCGGCATAACCCACCCCTCTCAACTGGAATGAAATTTTGATCCAAATGAGCGTGATCGGGTTAGAATAATCAGACTGCCATGTTTACATGAAGCATTTTTATTCCGATCAGGCTTTTAATCGGGTTACTTGTGTCCATGTAAACATAGCCAGTGAAATGTGCATTCAAAAGGTTAGAGAAGGTCAAATTAAGTTCACCTGTAAAGGTTATAGTGCATTTTAGGTGCATCTTGAAATTTCACCCGAAGCCGAATATCCTTAACTTTTTGTGGTTAGTATACCACACACACACACACACACACACACACACACACACACACACACACACACATATATAGAGAGTATATATCTCATAAACGCCTCTCAGGGCAAGACGAAGACCCAAATGCTGGAGCTGTGAGTTTGCAGGGAGTTTTTTTTTTTTCCACAATATCTTTATTGAACCTTTTTTTTTTTTTTTAACAAACATGATACAAACAATCAAACACTAACACTAAAGTACTACAAAAAAAAAAAATGCACTAAAAACACCAACAACCACCAACAAAATCAAGTCTTCAACAATGCTCCTCTGTTTAGTCTAGACAATCCAATACATTAGTATACATATTATGTTCACCAGTTTGGAATTTACAAGGTCCACACACATCATTCACCTTCTTCTTCAAGAGTTATGTTTAAATTTTTACATAATCAATAAAAGGTCTCCATATATTCTCAAACACAATTTCCTTTGATTTTAGTATATATGTTATTCTTTCTAATGGAAGGTTTGTTAACATCTGTCTTAACCACTGAGTCACATCTGGTCTATGAGTCTTTTTCCATAATAGTGCAATACATTTTTTGGCATTAAGCAAACTGAGGTCTATGAATGTTCTTTCACTTTTATTAAAATTATGCTTTTCTGGGTACAGACCCAACAAAAACAGTTTAGGATTCAATATGATTTGTTTTGAGATTATTTTTTCAATTGTTACCCTCACCTCTTCCCAAAACATTCTTATTAATCTACATTCCCATAAACAATGAAATAGGGTTCCTTTACTTTCCATGCATTTTGTGCATGTATCTGGTATATTTTTGTTATATCTATTTAACTCCTCCGGTGTAACATACATCCGCATTAACCATTTGAAATGTATCAATTTAAGGCGTGCATTTATTGATTTGGTTTGAGCTTCTGTACAAGCCAATTCCCATTGTTCCTCTGAAATTTCAATTTGCAGATCTTCTTTCCAGTAGTTTAATCTTTTCAGTGAATTTTCACTTGAAGATAGTGTCAGTGAGTTATAAAACTCTGAAATAATACCCTTTCTTTTACTATCTTTCATCATCATTTGTTCCAAGGATGAATAAATAGGTCGAGTGAGAGCTTTATTTTTGATTGATCGAATAAAGTTTCTAAGTTGAAGATATTTAAAAAAATGTGTTCTATTGAGATTAAATTTGATCCTCAGCTCTTCAAAAGACATTATGTTGTCTGCACATGGCAAAATAAATCCTGAATCTTTTGTATCCCTTTTAAATTCCATACTTTAAATACAGCGTCCGCTCTCCCTGGTTTAAAAATATTGATTACCCCTATTGGGACTAGAATTGTGACAATAACTGTGGTTCTTTAAATAGTTTTAAGCTCATCACCATTATTTGAGTCATATGCTTACAAATGGATTTTTAACTTGTTTTGTAATTTTTTTTGCCGAATCTGAGTATATGAATATGGGAAGAGGTAAAGGGTAAATTGGTATGATTCCATTTCATCCAGTGGGAGATCATTTGATGAAAAATAATATGTCATAGACCTCAGTTTGCCCGACCAATAATACAACATAAAATTTGGACATTTCAGACCTCCACGATCAAATGGTAAATATATAAAGACAAACGTAATCTAGCCCTCCTGTTGTTCCATATAAATTCCACTAACTTTTTTTTATTCTTGAGAATAGATCTAAGGGTGGTGATAAGGGAATGTATTGAAATAAATAAAGTATTTTAGGTTAAAATATTACTTTTAAGTATATTGATTCTCCCGATCATCGACATTGGTAGTGACATCCATCTCTGAGTTAACTCATTGATATCTGACATTAAGGCTTCATAGTTGACACTGGCGACTGATTCTAGCTTAGGCATAATTTGGATTCCTAAATATTTAAACTGATTTACAACATTGAATTGATTTACCTCAGGGGCTGGGTAATTTCCTCTGGGTCTCATTTAGCATTAATATTGAAGATTTAGTTTTATTTATTTTATATCCTGATATTTCCCCCAAAATTCTTTATTAAATTCAACAAGGTTGGAATTGATTTTTTTAGATTCGACATAAACAAAATTATATCATCGGCGTACAGGGAGATTTTATGTTCTGTTGGTCCAACTTTAATTCCATATATTGTGAATGTAAACGTATCGCTATCGCTAAAGGTTCAATTGCCATAGTAAACAGTAAAGGTGAAAGTGGACAGCCTTGTCGACATCCTCTATTGATTTTTATTGGTTTTGAAATATTGTTATTTGTTAGGATTTCTGCTGTAGCAGTATTGTATATTATTTGAACCCATTTAATGAAATTATTTCCAAGTCCAAACCTTTGTAGGACTTCAAAAAGAAAGGGCCATTCAACTCTATCAAAGGCCTTTTCGGCATCCCAATGATAGGAGAGCTGTATCCGGTGCTTCTTTATTAAAATAAATAATATTAAATAGTCTTCTTACATTATGGAAGCCTTGTCTACCCTTTATAAGCCCATTCTGATCTCGATTAATAATATTGGTAAAATTTCTTGTATTCGTCTTGCTAAAATTTTACAGATTATATCTTAAGGTCGG
Source organism: Pholidichthys leucotaenia (assembly GCA_020510985.1). NCBI lineage: Eukaryota > Metazoa > Chordata > Actinopteri > Cichliformes > Pholidichthyidae > Pholidichthys > Pholidichthys leucotaenia. Next base: position 391,639,593 of record CM035836.1, on the reverse strand, counting down.
CGTTTAATAGGCTTATTGGTCTCATAATTTTCACATTTATTAGAGGGCTTACCTGGTTTTGGCAGCAGTATAATTAAAGGCATTATTTAGTATGATGGTAATTATTATTTTGAAATGCTTCTAAAAACCATTTCCAAAAAAGGGTTATATTATTTTATTCTTAGAATTTTTTATAAAGGTCAACTGGAAGACCATCTGGTCCTGCACTTTTTCCTGATTTCATATTATCAATGGCTAGCCCAACTTCTTCTTGACTAATTTTAGACGCCAATATCTCCCTGTTTTCATTTGGAATACACGGTATAGATAGTTCGTTCAAAAACCCATTTAGTTTTGTTAAATCAGGTTCATTTTTGGTATCATATAATTTTTTCATAGTAATCTCTAAAGGGCTCTATTAATTTCTAAAGGATCTATAACTACCTGTCCATTACTTATAATACTGGTAATTGGTGTTTTAAGTTCCAATTGTTAATCTGCCATGCTAATAATTTTCCTGATTTTTCACCTTGTTCATAAAAAGATTGTTTCAATCTAGAAGACTCGGGCAGCTCTATTCGCTGATTTTTGTCGTATTCAGCTCTCAAAATCAGTAATTCATTCTCCAACCTTGGGTCACTTCCTGCATACACTTTTTTCCTGAAGATTTTTTATTTTATGTTCCAATTTAGCTCTCTCCTCTCGAGTCTTCTTAGATTTTGATCCTGTATAACTAATAATATGTCCCCTAATAAAAGCTTTGAAAGCCTCCCACTTTACACATGCTGATGTTGGTGTAGTATTGATGTCAAAGAACTCGTCTATCTGTTTTTCTATATACTTGACAAATTCCTCATCCTGAAGCCATTTATGCTGAAATTGCCATCTACCTGATTCCTTTGTCAATTTTTTATCTACATATATTAGACAACAGGGTGCATGATCAAGATCACGATGTTATCATAAAAGCAGTTTTGAATCTTGGACCTTAATTCTGTGGAAATCAAAAAATAATCAATACGTGAGAATGTCTAGTAGGTACTGGAATAACAAGGAATAGGCTTTAACTTGTGGTGTCATTCTCTCCATATATCTAACAATCTCAATTCTTTCATAAAATGATTAATAGTCATCCTACATCCAATGTGCGTACAATCCAGCCCTGTTGATCTATCCACACCTGGATTCAATGTACAATTAAAATCCCCTGCTATTATATGTTGCCCTGTAAGTGTGATGAAGATGAGAAATAAATTAGCAAAGAACTTCTGATCATCTATATTGGGACCATATAAGTTCACAAGATTTATATTTTCTAATAGCAAAGAACCTTGAATGATTACATATCTTCCAAATTTGTCTCCAATTACATTTTTCACTTGAAAAGGAACTGATTTATGTATGAGAGTCATAACTCCCCTGGCTCGGATGAAAATGAAGAGGTGAATACACTTCCCTGCCATCTACTCCTAATTCTTTTAACATCCTCCTCTATCAGATGAGTTTCTTGATAAAAAACACAATTCTTGAACCCATGTCCTTTATTTTATTCATAACTTGTTTAAGTTTTTTTAAATTTTGTAGACCTCTGCAATTCCATGAAGTTAAATTAAGGTTAACACTTTGGTCCATGATCAATAGAGAGTTTGGGATTACCTTGCAGTGTAAACATGCTCATACAGAGAAGCAAAACATGAGTGGTTGAACATTCATCCTACAAACTACACACAAACAAATTTCCCCTTCCCACACTTGTGGCAAACCCCCCAAAATCAAAAGAAAAATTCTGTCTCCCGATATAGCCATCGACCGTTCCACACCCACGGGGAACAGCCTAAGCCACTCCTTCTTCATCCTCCCAATCACCCTAACTCTACTGCTTTTAATGACGTAACATTAACTCTCCTCTGTAGTTTTCCAACTTAACTCCAAAATTTTTAACAACTTTGTACATCATAGTTTTTTTTTTAAATTTTTAACAACTTTGTACATCATAGTTTTTTTTTTTTGTTTGTTTTGTTTTTGTTTTGTTTTTTTAATATATAATACAATCTATATTTTGTAAACTTACTATTTACTTCAAGTCAGTCAGATGCCTGTGCAAATGCTTAATTATTCTACCTTATATTTTGTTCATGCTTAGCTCCCACCAGTCTCCTCTTCTTTTTTGATCTTCTTGATGAACTCCTGCGCCTCCTCTGGGGTCTTGAAAATGTGGGTTCTGCCCTCATACGTGGTCAGCAGTCTCGCAGGATAGATTACACCATGACGAATCCCAAGGTTGCGCAGCTCCTTACGTATGGGATCAAACTGCTTCCTCAATTGCTGGATTCCTGTGGCCAAATCTGGGTAGAACCGCACCTGCTGGTCCTGGTGTTTAATCTCTCCTTTAGCACGTGCAGCGTTGAAGATCTTCATCCTGTCTCTGTTGCTAAGAAACTTCATAATTAAGGTCCTCGGCGGTCCCTTATCTCTCCGTGGGCCAATACGATGTGCTTTTTCCAGAACCACTGCTGATTGCAACTCCTCGCTGCCCAGCACCTCCGGAATCCACTTTTCCAGAAAGGAACATACGTCCCGACCTTCTGATTCCTCTGGAAGACCCGCCAGCCTCAAATTATTCTGTCTCGACCGAGATTCCAAATCCAAAATATTATCTTCCAGAGATTTATTTTTTTTTTCCAAAGTGCGCACCTTTAATTGAAGACGGGTGACGTCATCTTCAGCACTAGCGAGACGGAGCTCCATCTGCGCCGTTCGTTCTACACAGTCACCCAATTCCTTTCTTATTCCTTCCAGCGCTGTCATAATCCCATCAAATCTAGAGGAAAAGTCCGCTCTCATTGAACTCATGGCAGCCATCAGCGCATCTGCGCCATTCCCCGCAGAAATCGCACCGCCGCCAGCCTCCTCCGCCATATATGGAGCCTTGTTTGCTGCGTCACAGACCTGAAAGTCCGTTAATTTGGACTGTTTCGGCGGCTCGCTTTTTCCTTTTCCTGGTTTTCCAGCCTTAGGCTTCGCCGACATATCCTCGCCCAAATGCTGGGATACGTTCTGTCCCAAATGAGAGAGTTATTTGCCGATTTTTTTCTCCAGGAGCAGAGCAGAGCGAGACACGTCCGTCCTACGTGGCAGCCATAACCGGAAGTCGTTTGCAGGGAGTTTAATAATTAAAAAAAAAACACAAAATATAACAAGGACACAAAAACTTAAGAGGCAGGAAAAAGAGAAGGTCGAATAGCAAAAAGGCTAAGATGTATGGAAACGCCGGGTTGACCATTGAAAAAGGTTGAAAGGCTGCACTTCCACACGCTGGTTGAAAGGACCGGCGTGTGGAAGTGCAGGGATACAATAATAATTAGACGTGGGACTCACGTCTGGATTCAAAGGGCTGCACGGTGGCGCAGTGGTTTAGCACTGTGGCAGCACAGTTTACCCTCGGCCGGGGGATCGCGGGGATCATGAGATCGTGGGTTCGATCCCAGCCCCCGACCAACAGTGAGCTGTGTGGAGTTTGCATGTTCTCCCCGTGTTGCGTGGGTTTACTCCGGGATTTCTCCGGTTTCCTCCCGCATACCAAAAACATGTAGGTTTAGGGCGCTCGCGCACGCAGCGACCAGCAGCCAGTGGCTTGTCACCAGACTGCAAACCAAATCTACCTACGGGTACAAATAAGTAACAAAAAAAAAAAAAAAAAAAAAAAAAAAAAGTGATTACTGAGAAGGACGCTGCACCGAACTGCTGTGCAGCCGCCCTTAAATAGGGCACAGAGGAAATAATTACAAATGATGACTGGTGTGGGTAACAAGAGTGAGAGTCACTAGACCAACGAATGACAGCTGTGACAGCCTGCGAACTTGAGCTACACAGAAAGTAAACATTGAGCGCTGTCAAAATAAAAGCACAGGAGAGTATGACAAAAAAGTAACTGACTATAAATAATGAAAACAGACAAGATGATGCAGACAGGGAGAAATAACTCATAAGGCACAGATAAGATACATACAAAAACAAGAGAAGCAGATACTGAAATACTACATTACAAAAAAGAGAACTAAAGCAAAGATAAAGGGTAGGCTCATGTCTGAACAGGCAGATAGTATAGATAATACAAAAACTAGATGGTCATAGACATGATGTGAAACTAGACGGGACTAGAAATAACTAAACTAAGAAACAGGAATTCTCATGAACAAACAAACAAAAGGCAACTCAAATGTCATCATACATATTAAATACAAAACAGAAGTGGGGAAATTACAGAAAATAATCAGACTAACAAAGGAGCGTGAGCATGGTTCTCCAACTGTGCTCTGCATCATGACATATACAGCAGGGAAAATAAGTATTGAACACGTCAACATTTTCTCAAACATATTTCTGATGGAGCCATTAACCTGAGATTTTCACCAGATATCAGTAACAACCCAAATAATCCATACATACAAAGAATCAAGGCAACTGTGTTCGCAAAACAAGTTATATTTAATAAAGTGGAATGACAGGGAATAAGTATTGAACATGCTTGGTGAAATTCATTTAATATTTAGTAGAAAAGCCTTTGCTGGTAATAACAGCTCCCAGACACCTCCTGTATGGAGAAACTAGGCACAGGCATTGCTCAGGAGTGATTTGAACCCATTCTTCCACATAAGCGGGTTGGACTGGAGATCCAACACCGATGCTGCGCACAAGAAGGGGATGAGCAGACTCTATTTCCTGAGAAAACTGAGATCCTTCAACGTGTGCAGCAGGATGCTGGAGCTTTTCTACCAGACTGTTGTCGCCAGCACCATCTTTTTTGCTGCGGTCTGTTGGGGTAGCAGTATCAGGGCCAGAGATACCAACAGACTTGACAAGATTATCAAGAGGGCTGGCTCTGTAATTGGTCTCAGACCGGAGACCTTTGAGACAGTGGTGGAGAGGAGAACACTATATAAACTGCGATCCATCATGAACAATCCTGATCACCCCCTCCACCACACACTAGATAGGCAGCGAAGCACTTTCTCCAGTAGACTACTACAGCTTCGTTGTCGAACAGCCAGGTACAGGAAATCTTTCCTGCCACATGCAATTTCACTGTACAATAACTCACTATGATGTTGTATTCTGGTCATAGCTATGCTGCCATACTGCACCTTACAGACTAACTGGTACCTCACATTGCATTCTGCTCCTGATAGTCCTTCTTTGTGCAATGGGATGATTCATGTGTTTATACGGGTCATCATCATATATTAAGCTATGATGTATATAGGTTCTATAGTCATGTTAGTTTCTTTTTTTACTTTCCATGGGTAATCCCTTTGTCTGTTGTGTGTGTTTCTGTTGTTTGGCTGTCAACTGTCATGCTGCTGTTACACTGTAATTTCCCAGTTTGGGATCAATAAAGTACATCTATCTATCTATCTATCTAAACTGTCTTCAAAACTTGAAGGTTCCGTGGATGTCTTCTATGAACTCTGATCTTCAGTTCGTTGCATAGATTTTCAGTTGGATTCAGGTCAGGTGACTGACTGAGCCATTCGAGCAGCTTTATTTTCCTTCACTGGAGCCAGTTGAGAGTTTCCCTGGCTGAGTGTTTGGGATCATTGTCTTGCTGAAATGTCCAACCTTGTTTCATCTTCAACATCTTGGCAGATGGCAACAGGTTCTTATCAAAGATGTCTGTGTACATTTGTCCATTCATTATTCCTTCAATTATATGAAGTCTGCGTGTACCATGTGCTGAAAAGCACCCCCACACCATGATGGGATGTGTAGTGCCATTTCTCCTTCAAACATGCTGTGTGTTGTGGCATCAAAAAAGTTCAATTTTGGTCTCATCTGACCAGACTATATTCCCCCAATATTTTACTGGCTTGCCCAAATGTTGTGCAGCAAATATTAAACGAGTTTCAACATGCTTTTTCTTTAGCAGTGGAGTCTTGCGAAGTCAGCGGGCATAGAACCCATGTCAGTTGAATGCATTACTTATTGTTTTCTTTGAAACAGCAGTACCTGCTAACTCCAGGTCTTTCTGGAGCTCTCCACGAGTAGTCTTTGGCTCTTGGATAACTCTTCTGATAATTCTTTTGACTCTTCTGTCAGAAATTTTGTGAGGAGCTCCTGTTCGTGGCCGGTTTATGGTAAAATGATTTTCTTTGCACTTCTGAATGATGGCCCCAACAGTACTCACTGGAACATTCAGTAGTTTAGAAATACACCTGTAACAATGCTCTGCACTGTGTGTTCATATATTCATATATTTATTCCATCCAGCTACAATGCTCTGCACTGTGTGTCTGTGTGTGTGTGTATATATATATATTTTATAGTAATACGTACATATGTTTATTAGCTGCTCTTGCTTGCTTGTTTTTTTTCTTGCCTTCTGATTGTTGCTCTGAGTGTTGCTATCCCTGTGCTGTTGCAATCCTGGAATTTCCCCGTTGTGGGACTAATAAAGGCTTATCTTATCTTATCTTATCTTATCTAACCAAAGCCATCATTATGTTTTGCAACAATAAAGTTGTGAAGGTCTAGAGAGAGTGCTTTGATTCTACCCATCATGAGTTCTTCACAAGAACCTTCACAGACCTTTTTAAAGACTATCAGTCAGGACTTAACCTGCTGAAATTAATTTGCAGTGATGGGGGATGGGTTGGCTTCCTAAATGCTGATGCTTGCAGCTAGTTTCTTGGCTTTCTATGCCTTTTTGCACCCCTTTTTCTTCATGTGTTCAATATTTATTCCCTGTGTCATTCCACTTTATTAAATATAACTTGCTTTGTGAAGACAGTTGCCTGGATTTCTTCGTATGTATGGATTACTTTGGTTGTTACTGATATTTGGTGAAAATCTCAGGCTAATGGCTCCATCAGAAGTATGCTTTATGAGAAAAATGTTGATGTGTTCAATACTTATTTCCTCTGCTGTATATAAAATACAGGATTATATTAGCAGGTGCATGTGGATAGTTTATATTTTATTTTCCTCAGACAAACACTCAATTAGACCGGTGGCCTTGACGTCCCACTTGATGAAGACCCTGGAGAGACTGCTCCTTGCTCATCTCCGCCCCCTGGTGGAACCAGCGATGGATCCACTCCAGTTCGCCTACCAGCATGGCATTGGGGTGGAGGATGCGGTGATCTTCCTCCTTCACCGTTCTCTGTCCCACCTGGAGAAGCCCGGGAATATGGTGAGGATCATGTTCTTTGACTTCTCCAGTGCTTTCAACACCATCCAACCGATGATCCTGAAGGACAAGCTGCTGCGCGCAGGGGTGGACCAGCACCTGTCATCATGGATCCTGGACTACCTCACGAACCGGCCTCAGTTTGTGAGAACCCGGGACTGTGTTTCCGACACGATCATCAGTAGCACGGGGGCCCCCCAGGGAACGGTGCTGGCTCCCTTCTTGTTCACTCTTTATACTGCGGACTTCTCACACAACACAACACATTGCCATCTACAGAAGTTCTCTGATGACTCTGCGATCGTTGGTCTCATCTCCAGCGGAGATGAAGCTGAGTACAGAGGGCTTATCCAGGACTTTGTGGACTGGTGCCATCGGAACTGCCTCCAGATCAACGCGAGGAAAACTAAGGAGCTGGTGGTGGACTGCCGCAGGCATGGGCAGCCCCTCACAGCACCAGTAAATATACAGGGAACAGACATCGAGATGGTGACATCCTACAAGTACCTGGGTATTCATCTGAACAATAAACTAGACTGGTCACACAATACTGACGCACTCTACAAGAAGGGACAGCGCAGGCTGTTCCTGCTGAGGAGACTCAGGTCTTTTGGTGTACAAGGGGCGCTGCTGAAGTCATTCTATGACACGGTGGTGGCATCAGCCATCACTTTTGGAGTGGTCTGCTGGGGCAGTGGCATTACTGCAGCCGATAGGAAGAGACTGAACAAACTGATTAAGAAAGCTAGCTCTGTCCTGGGGCAACGCCTTGATCCGATGGAGGAGATAGGAGAGGAGTAAGGACGTGGCTAAACTGTCATCTCTGCTGGAGTCCGAGTTCCACCCTATGCAGGACATACTGGAGGATGCACTGAGGAGCTCATTTAGCAGCAGACTACATCATCCCAGTTGCACAACCGAGAGGTTCGTAGGTCCTTCCTACCAACAGGCTGTCAGACTGTACAACCTAAGCAGGGCTGCTCGAGAGATAGCAAAAAAGACGTAACAAACTAATAGTTTTTTTTGGGGGTTTTATTTGATCTAAAGATGCAATAGACTTACACATGGTCCTCTCCGGCATACAACGAGAACATACCGGTCGCTATGGAGGGTGAGAATAGTATGGGCACATAATCATACCATGTAGGAGAACTAAATAGACGGTTATGCTGTTTCAGCCCCACCTAGCAACAATGCTCTGCACTGTGTGTGTTTATATATTTACATATTTATTCCATCTAGCTACAATCTCTGCACTGGGTTGTGTTTATATTTATATAACAATAATTTTATTCCATCTAGCTACAATGCTCCGCACTGTGTTTTTATATATCTACATATTATTCCATCTAGCTACATTGCTCCGCACTGTGTGTGTTTATATACTTGCATATTTATTCCACCTAGCTGCAATGCTCCATACTGTGGTGTTTTATATATTTACATATTTATTCCATCTAGCTGATCACTGCTCTGCACTGTGTGTTCATATATTCATATATTTATCCATTCCAGCTACAATGCTCTGCACTGTGTGTCTGTGTGTGTGTTGTATATATATATATTTTATAGTAATATGTACATATGTATATTAGCTGCTCTTGCTTGCTTGTTTTTCTTGCTTCTGATTGTTTGCTCTGAGTGTTGCTTATCCCTGTGCTGTTGCAATCCTGGAATTTTCCCCTTTGTGGGACTAATAAAGGCTTATCTTATCTAACTTATCTTATTAGTGAAAAACCTCCAAATTTGGGTGAGAGTGAAATACAAGAAAAACTTGACAATTTATGAATAGAAAGCTGGAAATTTATGTGAAAACAGAAAAAAATGCAAATTTATCTTTTAGAAATGGTCAGTTGAACAAAATGTCTACAATCTCATAAGTTGATAAGAAAAGTCTCGAATCTCGGGAAGATCCCACAAATTTAAGAATAAAAATGCCAACTATTAAAAACATTGCAACTTCATAAGTAAAAAAATGTTGCAGATGTGGGTAGAAATGGGTGAAAATTTATGTAAAGTTTCAGGTTCATGAGGAAAAGTTGTAAATTTATGAGGAAAAAAATCACATTCAAAAAAAAAATCTACAGAAAGAATAAAGGTGTTACTACTCAAGTAACTTTTGTAGTTGAGACTTTCTTACTTGTTACCACTCTTACTAATAAATTAATATACAAGTTAATATCACAAGGTAATACTGCTTTTACTTGAGTATGCTGTCTGGCTGCTCTCTCTGCTGCATAGCAACATTTTTGTAATTTCAGATTGCTTATTTGAAAAAGTAATTGTGTAGCTGATTACTGGAAAATGCAAAAAAAAAAAGTCCCGTTACATTACAAAAATGACTGTTCTGAGGACTCTCTTTGTGCAACATGCTACACCAAGGGCTTATTCTGTCCACCTGCCTGATAATTTATTCTCTTCTTGCTTGCTCATTTTCCAAGGCTAATTTTCTACACGAGCAGAAATCAGATTTCACCAAAATTAGTCCTATTTTGTGTCTTTGAAATGAGTGCCTACTGAAATGTCCAAAAAGGAAGAAGAAAACAGGATCTTATAAATAACTTGTCAGGGCTTCACCCTCTTCAGTAGCATGATCCCCCCACACACACACAACCTCAAATGCAATTCAATTTCTGCCTCTGCATCAGTTTGGGCTAACATGGTCAAACAAATGCTTATTTTCTGACTCGCCCGGGGGAGTTCGCTTTTCAGCTTATCAACTTTTATTAACCTTAGCACCGGGGTTTGCCCTTTGATTTAGATTCTTTAGGAAACACTGAAATTGGATTTTTTTCCGACTAACTCCTGCTGTGACATATGCTCGACAAGTTGTCACACGGGAGAGGAAAAAACTAAATGCTTGTTTTGGTTTGTTACTAGGAATTTGTCGTGTTGAAAGCCAATGACTTACGGTATCTAAGTTTCTTTCTTTATTTATTTTATGGTGAGTACGGACCCCTTTACACAGCACAGAGATCGTTGAGTGACCATTCAGAGATCAAAAATTGGCCCGATCCCTCAACAATCCCCAAAAGCAGGGGTCTGCAACCTTTGCTAGCCAAAGAGCCACTTTCCCCCATCTGAGTAAAACAGAAGTTGCTGAGAACTGCAACAGCTATTTGACCTTTAAAATAAAGATTGTGCTGCTTATAAAGTATACAGTGCATCCGGAAAGTATTCACAGCGTTTCACTTTTTCCACATTTTGTTCAGTTACAGCCTTATTCCAAAAGGGATTAAATTAATTTTTTTTCTCAAAATTCTACACACAATACCCTATAATGGCAACGTGAAAAAAGTTTTTTTTGAGATTTTTGCAAATTTATTAAAAATAAAAAACTAAGAAATCACACTCACATAAGTATTCACAACCTTTGCCATGAAGCTCAAAATTAAGCTCATGTGCATCCTGTTTCCACTGATCACCCTTGAGATGCTTCTGCAGCTTAATTGGACTCCACCTGTAGTAAACTCAGTTGATTAGATATGATTTGGAAAGGCACACACCTGTCAATATAAGGTCCCACAGAGCACAAACCAAGCATGAAGTCAAAAGAATTGTCTATAGACTTCGGAGACAGGATTGTCTGGAGGCACAAATCTGGGGAAGGGTGCAGAAAAATTTCTGCTGCTTTGAAGGTCCCAATGAGCACAGTGGCCTCCATCATCTGTAAATGGAAGAAGTTCGGAATCACTGGGACTCTTCTTAGAACTGGCCGGCCATCTAAACTCAGCGATTGGGGGAGAAGGGCTTTAGTCAGGGGGGTGACCAAGAACCCGATGGTCACTCTGTCAGAGAGGAGAACCTTCCAGAAGGACAACCATCTCTGCAGCAATTCACCAATCAGGCCTGTATTGTAGAGTGGCCAGACGTAAGCCACTCCTTAGTAAAAGGCACATGGCAGCCTGCCTGGAGTTTGCCAAAAGGCACCTGAAGGACTCTCAGATCATGAGAAACAAAATTCTCTGGTCCGATGAGACAAAGATTGAATTCTTTGGCGTGAATGCCAAGCGTCATGTTTGGAGGAAACCAGGCACCACTCATCACCAGGCTAATACTATCCCTACACTGAAGCATGGTGGTGGCAGCATCATGCTGTTGGGCTGTTTTTCAGTGGCAGGAACTGGGAGACCTGTCAGGATAGAGGGAAAGATGAATGCAGCAATGTACAGAGACATCCTGGATGAAAACATGCTCCAGAGCACTCTTGACCTCAGACTGGGGTGACGGTTCATCTTTCATCAGGACAACGACCCTGAGCACACAGCCAAGATATCAAAGGAGTGGCTTCAGGAAAACTCTGTGAATGTCCTTGAGTGGCCCAGCCAGAGTCCAGACTTGAATCCAATTGAACATCTCTGGAGAGATCCGAAAATGGCTGTGCACCGATGCTTCTCATCCAACTTGATGGAGTTTGAGAGGTGCTGCAAAGAGGAATGGGTGAAACTGTCCAACGATAGATGTGCCAAGCTTGTGGCATCATATGCAAAAAGACTTGAGGCTGTAATTGCTGCCAAAGATGCATCAACAAAGTAGTGAGCAAAGGCTGTGAATACTTATGTACATGTGATTTCTTAGTTTTTTATTTTTAATAAATTTGCAAAAATCTCAAAAAAACTTTTTTCATGTTGTCATTATGGGGAATTATGTGTAGAATTTTGAGGAAAAAATGAACTTATTCCATTTTGGAATAAGGTTGTAACATAACAAAATGTGGAAAAAGTGAAGCACTGTGAATACTTTCTGTAAGTGAATGCACTGTATCCAGAAATGAATGTATTGTATTCAGAAATGAAATATATATGAACACGTCACCATTTTTCTCATTAAACATATTTCTGATGGAGCCATTAACCTGAGATTTTCACCAGATATCAGTAACAACCCAAGTAATCCGTACATACAAAGAAATCAAGGCAACTGTGTTCACAAAACAAGTTATATTTAATAAAGTGGAATGACACAGGGAATGAGTATTGAACACATGAAGAAAAAGAGGTGCAAAAAGGCATAGAAAGCCAAGAAACCAGCTGAAATTCATCAGAATTTAGGAAGCCATCCCACCCCCTATTAGTGCAAACTAATTTCAGCAGGTTAAGACCTGACTGATAGCCTTTGAAAAGGTCTGTGAAGATCAGATTGTCACACCACAAAGAACTCATGAATGGTAGAAGCAAAGAACTCTCTCTAGACCTTCACAACCTTATTGTTAGAGAACATAATGATGGCATTGGTTACAGGCATATTTCTAAACTGCTGAATGTTCCAGTGAGCACTTTTGGAGCCATCATTCGGAAGTGGAAAGAACATCATTTTACCATAAACTGGCCATGACCAGGAGTTCCTCGCAAGATTTCTGACAGGGGAATCAAAAAAATGATCAGAAGAGTTATCCAAAAGCTACAGACCACTCGTGGAGAGCTCCAGAAAGACCTGGCGTTAGCAGGTACTGATGTTTCAAAGAAAACAATAAGTAATGCACTCAGCTGACATGGGCTCTGTGCCAACTCACCTCACAAGACTCCATTGCTGAAGAAAAAGCATGTTGAAGCTCATTTAAAGTTTGCTGCACAACATTTGGGCAAGGCAGTAAAATATTGGGAGAATATAGTCTGGTCAAATGAGACCAAAACTGAACCTTTTGGATGCCACAACACACAGCATGTTTGGAGGAGAAATGGCACTGCACATCAGCCCAAAAACACCATACAAACATTGAGGTTTGGAGGTGGGAGCATCATGGTGTGGAGTTGTTTTTCAGCACATGAGATAGGCAGACTTCATATAATTGAAGGAAAGATGAATGGACAAATGTTCAGAGACATCCTTGATAAGAACCCGTTGCCATCTGCCAAGGTGCGGAAGATGAAACGAGGGTGGACATTTCAGTAAGACAATGATCCCAAACACACAGCCAGGGAAACTCTCAACTGTCAGGTATGTGTTTAGGAGAGGACTCAGGCGCAGGCAGAGGATTGGTGCAAAAACAATGATTTATTAACAAAAACTGGAAAAAATTAAAGGCAGCACATGAGCTGAAAATGGAACAAAACCAGATGGGCAAAACTCACTGGGAAACAGGGCAGGATGATCACAGGAAACAGGCAGAAATGCTAATGACACCACACCTGACACAGACTGAACACTGGTATACAGTATATAGACAGGGGAGCAATCAGGACAACACGAGACAGATGGGTGCAGTCAGGGGAATCGGAGACAGCCAGGAGTGGCTACAGGCATGGGAAAACATGAGGGTTGAAACAAAGGGCAAACCAAAGACATGAACACAGGACCAAGGAATACACAACCATGACAAATGAAAAGAGAGAATCGTTGAAACATTAAACTCAGACCAGAATAAAGAACACAGCATGACCATGATAACGAATAATAATAAGCACAGAGAATTCAAAAAAACAACTGAACAGAGGCAGGGGGAAATACAGAATAACAAAATCAAAGTGGGAGCATGGTCCCCAACCCATGCTCCGACCCTGACATCAGCTGACTCCAGAGAAAGAAAATAAAGCTGCTAGAATGGCCCACTCGGTCACCTGACCTGAATCCAGTTGAAAAATCTGTGGAACACACTGAAAATCAGAGTTCATAGAAGACACCCACAGAACCTTCAAGATTTGAAGACAATTTGTGTGGAAGAATGGGCTAAAATCACTCTTGAGCAATGCCTGTGCCTAGTTTCTCCATACAGGAGGCATCTGGAAGCTGTTATTACCAACAAAGGCGTTTCTTCTAAATATTAAATGAATTTCACCAAACGTGTTCAATACCTATTGCCTGTGTCATTCCACTTTATTAAATATAACTTGTTTTGTGAACACAGTTGCATTTATTTATTTATTTAGCGAATGCAAAGTCCTTAAGCCAAGCAGTTGCCTCCTGGTTTGCTGTATGGAGGGTGTGTAATCCTCCTTCCAGTCTTTGGAGCGGGCAAGCCTCTATGATGTGTTCCATAGTTTGCTCCTCTCCACATGCGCACAGTGGGCTAGGGCTACTGCCCCATCTGTGAAGGCTGGCCAAGCAGGGGCCATGTCCAGTCCTGAAGCGATTGAGTGTAGACCACTGTCTCCTTGGGAGGTTGGTGCCCGGGACCTGTTGGTTGGGGTTTATCACCAGCTGTTTGTTTGGGACCTCCTTGGTTTCCCATTCCTCTTGCCAAGCTGTCTGGATGGTAAAGTCAGCTGGGGGAGGGTTTTTCCAAATCGGGCCGTCTGGATGAAAGTCGGGCAGTGGGTGGGGTGTAGATATCTGCATGGATTGGTAAGTGAGGAAAATCTTTAACTTTTTGGAGCATCCTTTGAGTTAATGCTGCTCGCCGGATGTGTGGAGGGGCTATGTTTGACAGTACAGAGAGCCAGGGGAGTGGTGTTGAGCGGATTGTTCCAGTTATAGTTCTCATGGTTGAGTTGAGCTGGGTGTCTACATGGTGTGTGTAAGATGACCTGGACCAGACAGGGGCACAATATTCTGCTACAGAGTATGAAAGGGCCAGTGCTGAGGTGCGCAGGGTGGAGACTGCCGCCCCCCATTTTGCACCAGCGAGCTTGCAGAGCAGGTTGTTTCGTACTTTCACCTTAGCAGCCGTCCCCTTTAGATGTTCCTTGAAGGATAAGGTCCTATCAAGGGTCACTCGCATTGACTTCTTTGTATATATGGATTACTTGGGTTATTCACGATATTTGGTGAAAATCTCAGGTCAATGGCTCCATCAGAAATACAGTGGGGAAAATAAGTATTGAACACGTTGTGGCGGTTCGGTTAACCCCCACAACAGATAAGGACACTCAGCTCTCTTGTCTCTGTTTTTCCCGCTGCACTACTGAGATGCAATGTGCCATTCATGTATTTGTGATGCAAACATGCATGTATTGTGATGTAATGTGCCATTCTCGTATAGTGTTCATGCGTCTTGTCCTTGCTGTGCTTCTTCTGAGCATCTTACATATGTAGATGTGCTTTGAGGTAAATCTCCACAAACAGACTGGTCAAACACAGCGCTCGGCTAGAGCAAATAACAGAACAGTGAAATGTGTATTAATGTCTACAGGCAGCCCCGTTTCGTCTGGCTCACCTCTGTGATGTTAATGGTTGCCTTTCATGCAAATGTCTCATGCCTGTCCTGTTATCTCTTTGATCAGACCAACTGCTGTGAATGCTTTGATGTATTGTTGTAGTTGGGTGTATATATACTGCATTGTAACCATGCTCTCTTCCTCTCTCAATCTGACTTCAACCTCTGCTGCAGGACACAGACTTTGTGTCCGCCTCTCCTCCTCTCCTTCTCTGAGAGCCGTGGCCTCGCTCTCGGCGCGCATGCACGGCGCCGGGAGCGGAGCTTGTGACGGCGGTATGATAATAAAACTCTACTTAAAACCTCCAACAAAGCTCCGCATTATTTCATGTCGCTGCACTGGTGACCCCTTGAAGACGCACACGCTTTGTGCGACGCAGCCTTCTGATTTGGACGGCCACGCTGGCGAACCGACGCTGAAAAAACCGAGCGGCCAGCGAACGCAGCACCCGGGCATGAATGCTCCGTCGCAGCGGCCTGACTGGTCCGCCCTCCCTGCGGCTTCAGGGAGACCTCGACGCAGAGCCAACACAGGCGAGCCGTTCTCCTGACATCACCTACGACCGGGAAAACTGCAGAAAACGTCATGGCGCGACCCTCGCCTGAGATCGGGACGTCCACCCTGGACCAGCCGAGGGACACAGAACGTTTTCTCCCTCTCACCGCTACGCCTCCCTCTCAGTGATCCTACTCATCCACCCGAGCCTGAAGAACAAAGATCGTCTATTCCCTCCCGCCACTCCTACGCATCTGCACGAGCCTGATGGACAAAAGATCGTCTATTTCCTCTCACCGCTCCAATGCACCATGGCCAATCATGCAGCCACAGCTCAGCCTGGATTTTATCGGCGCCGTCTGCGCCGATCTCCACCAAGTTTCTGCACCCTGACTCGCCACTCCAGCGTCCCACCCACGCACGGAACCCCCGCGCACGCACCGGGGAGTTACGAGGACGGCGCATCACGCACAGGACAAGTAACGGCTCCAGAGACCGCCATCGTCCTCCGCCGCTGCTCACAGAACCTTCAGGGCTGCTTGTTCACCTGAAGCAAGCACGCAGCTCGCCACTGGATTTTTTTTTTGGTCTCAGCCACGGCACAAAGGGATTTCAGCCGTCAGCTGTTCCTGGGGGCTTTGGGGTTGCTCCTGCACCTAAAGCCAACACGCCAGTCCCTCTGCTTTTGTTTATTTTTTTCTTACAGCCGCTCCTGCTTTTCTTCATGGCCACGAGAGGAGTCAGAGACTAATTTTTCTTCTTGTGATCTCCGCACGCGCAACGGGACAGCCCCTCGACGTCGCGGAGCAGCAAGCAATTTTTGCGCTGCTCAGGACGATTTTACAGCCTCTGCCGGCACTTACTACCCCTCCCCTCCCTCCCCCTCCGCCTGCAGCGAGCTTCTCCCACAGCTCGCTCACACAGATGGATTATCGAGGTCTCGGCCCCCTGCCGCGCCCTCTGGGGGGGAGCGTGTGGCGGTTCGGTTAACCCCCACAACAGATAAGGACACTCAGCTCTCTTGTCTCTGTTTTTCCCGCTGCACTACTGAGATGCAATGTGCCATTCATGTATTTGTGATGCAAACATGCATGTATTGTGATGTAATGGGCCATTCTCGTATAGTGTTCATGCGTCTTGTCCTTACTGTGCTTCTTCTGAGCATCTTACATATGTAGATGTGCTTTGAGGTAAATCTCCACAAACAGACTGGTCAAACACAGCGCTCGGCTAGAGCAAATAACAGAACAGTGAAATGTGTATTAATGTCTACAGGCAGCCCCGTTTCGTCTGGCTCACCTCTGTGATGTTAATGGTTGCCTTTCATGCAAATGTCTCATGCCTGTCCTGTTATCTCTTTGATCAGACCAACTGCTGTGAATGCTTTGATGTATTGTTGTAGTTGGGTGTATATATACTGCATTGTAACCATGCTCTCTTCCTCTCTCAATCTGACTTCAGCCTCTGCTGCAGGACACAGACTTTGTGTCCGCCTCTCCTCCTCTCCTTCTCTGAGAGCCGTGGCCTCACTCTCAGCGCGCATGCACGGCGCCGGGAGCGGAGCTTGTGACGGCGGTATGATAATAAAACTCTACTTAAAACCTCCAACAAAGCTCCGCATTATTTCATGCCGCCGCAACGTCAACATTTTTCTCATTAAACCTATTTTTGATGGAGCCACTGACCTGTGAGTTTCACCTGATATCAGAAACAACCCAAGTAATTCCAGGATTGCAACATCACAGGGATGAGTGTTGCTATCCCTGTGCTGTTGCAATCCTGGAATTTCCCCATTGTGGGACTAATAAAGGCTTATCTTATCTTATCTTATCTTATCTTATCTTGTCTTATCTTAATTCATACATACAAAGAAATTAAGCCAAATGTGTTCACAAAACAAGTTATATTTAATAAAGTGGAATGACACGGGGAATAAGTATTGAACACACTTGGTGAAATTCATTTATTATTTTGTAGAAAGCCTTTATTGGTAGTAACAACTTCCAGATGCCTCCTGTATGGAGAGACTAGGCACAGGCATTGCTCAGGATTTGAGTCCATTCTTCCAAAACACAAACTGTCAAATCTTGAAGGTTCTGTGGGTGTCTTCTATGAACTCTGATCTTCAATTCGTTCCATAGATTTTCAGTTGGATTCAGGTCAGGTGACTGACTGGGTCATTCGACCAGCTTTATTTTCCTTCTCTGGAGCCAGTTGAGTGTTTCCTTGGCTGAGTGTTTGGGATCATTGTCTTGCTGAAATGTCCACCCTCGTTTCATCTTTAGCATCATGGCAGATGGCAACAGGTTCTTATCAAGAATGTCTCTGTACATTTGTCCATCTATCTTTCCTTCAATTGTATGAAGTCTGCGTGTACCATTTTTTTTTTTTTGTTACTTATTTGTACCCGTAGGTAGACTTGGTTTGCAGTCTGGTGACAAGCCACCGGCTGCTGGTCGCTGCGTGCGCGAGCGCCCTAAACCTACATGTTTTTGGTATGCAGGAGGAAACCGGAGAAATCCCGGAGTAAACCCGCGCAACACGGGAAGAACATGCAAACTCCACACAGCTCACTGTTGGTCGGGGGCTGGGATCGAACCCACGATCTCATGATCCCCGCGATCCCCCGGCCGAGGGTAAAACTGTGCTGCCACAGTGCTAAACCACTGCGCCACCGTGCAGCCAATGTGCTACCCATGTAGCAATACCATGTGCTGAAAAACACCCCCACACCATGATGCTCCCACCTCTAAACTTCACTGTTGGTATGGTGTTGGGCTGATGTGCAGTACCATTTCTCCTCCAAACATGCGGTGTGCTATTGCATCCAAAAAGTTCAACTTTGGTCTATTTGACCAGACTATATTCTCCCAGTATTTCACTGGCTTGCCCAAATGTTGTGCAGCAAACTTTAAATGAGCTTCAACATGCTTTTTTTTTTTTTTTCCAGCAGTGGAGTCTTGTGACGTGAGCAGGCATAGAGTCCATGTCAGTTGAGTGCACTACTTATTGTTTTCTTTGAAACAGCAGTGCCTACTAACTCCAGATCTTTCTGGAGCTCTCGACAAGTGGTCTTTGGTTCTTGGATAACTCTTCTGATAATTCTTTTGACTCCTCTGTCAAAAATCTCGCGAGGAGGTCCTGGTCATGGCTAGTTTATGGTAAAATGATGTTCTTTCCACTTCCGAATGATGGCTCCAAAAGTGCTCACTGGAACATTCAGCAGTTTAGAAATGTGCCTGTAACCAATGCCATCATTATGTTTTACAACAGTAAGGCTGCGAAGGTCTACAGAGAGCTCTTTGCTTCTACCATCATGAGTTCTTTGTGGTGTGACAATAAAGGCCATCAGTCAGGACTTAACCAGCTGAAATTAATTTGCATTGATTGGGGATGGTATGGCTTCCCATATTCTGATGGATTTCAGCTAGTTTCTTGGCTTTCTATGCCTTTTTGCACCTCTTTTTTCATGTGTTCAATACTTATTCCCTGTGCTATTCCACTTCATGAAATATTGTTTTGTGAAGACAGTTGCCTTGATTTCTTTGTATGTATTGATTACTTAGGTTGTTACCAGTGTTGGGCAAGTTACTAAAAATTAGTAAATAGTTACAGTTACTAGTTACTTCTTTTCAAAAGTAACTGAGTTACTTTTGAGTTACTGCATGATTAAAGTAACTAGTTACTTGAAAAAGTAACTTTCATGTTACTTTTAAATGCATACTTAAATCATCTTGCACACACAGCAAGATCAAGGGTCCCTTGTTCTCATCAGAAAAAAGAAGCAAAAAAAACTGATGAGAAAAAAAGTCATCTTACAGAGAAAAAATGTCTCAGATTTACACAAACTATTGTAATCAGCAGAAAGTCAGAAATTTACTAGAAATAAAGCTGTGAATTCACAGAGAAAATGTTGGACCCCCTGGTGGGCCGTTTTTGGCCCACGAGCCATATGTTTGACACCCCTGGGCCAGCCCATTAAAAATGCATATTTAGAGGATTTACTTCCATGAAGTAGTTGCATATCACAACAGCATGTAAATGAATGAGATAAAATAAAATAGAAAGCACAGATAAATGAAAGTTCACCGCTTACAAGAAGCTGTTCTTTACTACAACAAATCACATTCACTTTTTCTCTGTGCGTAAGAAAACTTTAAATGCATTTAATGCAGACATTAAATGTGAGCTTCTTGCTCAAAAAATACTCATGTTTAACCACAGAGGTTGGAGCTGGTAGGGGCTACTCACTGACATAAGTTCGGACCCAGGGAACACACATACAGGCTCGAGTGAGATTCAACAGTTTTATTAAGGAAATAATGAGTGTGTGAGTGCGTGTGTGCAGGATGTGATGTGTTGTAGGAGGACGGGATGTATCGAGGGCGAAGCAGTGCGCCGTACAGCCAGGCAACCCTAAGGGCAGAGTAAACACAAGGATTAATCGCAGGTGTACACCCAGCGGTATTAATACTCTGACTGGCGCTTACTTGCAGGTGGAATGGTGGCTGGCGTTGGCTTAGCCGCAGGTCTCCTGCCTGGAAGACAGTGTTGCGTTGCGCGCTCAGCGCAGTGAGGAAGGTGATGGCGTGGATGAGGGAAGAATCCGCCGCCAGAGGATCCACCTGTGCACAGGGGAGAGAGACTGGAGAAAAGGTGAGAGGATGTTGCTTACGTGCTTGATGAGGAATGGTTCGGAGAAGCGCTGGCAGTCAGAGAGTAGGCGAGCGCTGGAATGACGAGCGTTGGAGAGCAGACGGCTCCAGACTGAGGCTCCAGGCGGAGCGGGCTAAATAGCCCGAGCTTGATGAGGCACAGGTGTGCGCGCAGCTGGAGCGGGAGACAGGCGGGAGCGAGTTGTGACACTCACCCCTCGGACAACAGGTGATCAGGGCTCGATATGAGAAGTCACCACCGCTACGGCATTTCTTCACCGGGTTGTGATGTGAACTGGGGCAGGACAGGAAACAGACCCGCGGATGAGACTGTGTGATGGCTGTGTCAGCTACGGTATGGTCAGTTTATATGTATTTGCTTGCCTTTGCCTTTGGCATGACAACCTCCAGTGGCTTGAGGCCAGTGGTGGCGCTGGGGATGCAGTCCTGCCCATAGCCACCGAAACTGTGTATTCATCTCCAGATGGCAGCTGATGAGGAGGGTGTCTAGCAACTGCAAGTTGTATGATCATCTATTTGCGATAAAATATTTATCCATATTAATAAAACGAGTAACGTGAGTAACGCATCTGATCAAATTTCAGTAACTGTAAGGCATTACTGAATTTTTATACGGTAATTTTGTTGCACAGCACGTTACTGCAATAGTAGTGGTGTTACAGTAATGCGTTACTCCCAACATTGGTTGTTACTGATACCTGCTGAAAATCTCAGGTCAGTGGCTCCATCAGAAATACTAATGCATGGCCATAGAAAGCAAGTATTCTCGTCTGAAAACGAGTAATAATTAGGCTTTAGAGGCCCAAATTTAGGCTGTTTTGAAAGTGGAATACAAAGAGATGTAGCCTACAGTATATGTCAACAATCACACATGTTAGATTTTGACAAATATATAAATATATTTGATTGTGTGAATATTAATTACAGAATTATTGAAAATGAGTGGGACATCCAATATTAACGACTGTTTAAGACCCCTTGTTTATTTGTTTTTCAGACTTATTTATGTGATCTTTTATGAGTTATATTCATAAGTGTTGTATCTTGCACTTTGGGGAATGGGAGTTGTTCAGTCATCATTATAATTGTTTTAGTTTATATGTGTAGTTTGTAGTCTATCATCAATAAACTCATGCAGTACTATAACAGGACACGTTTCCAAAATTTGAGACCCATTGGAGTGCATCCTTTTATATTTTAGCAATATTATAAGTACAAAACACCAAACATTATTATACACAGCAGAATGATCCATTTGGCTGCAACTGTTGCATCAGTGTTGCCCATTTGTCAGTATGTAAAAAATGATTATGTCGTTATTTGGGCAGTTTTTCATTTTGTCCCGGTTTTTGTCACGCGTGCATATGTGTCCGCATATTATAAGCAATTGATCTGGCCATTCCGCTCCACAAATCATGGTGGTATTATAATTGACTTTTAATTTTTAGATAGCCGTGCACCGGCAGGAGTGCCATGTTGAACCTGCGGTGCCACAAAGAACAGCGGTTGCACACAGGTGAAGCACGGGTGAAGCAGCTGCCAAGACTCCGTCCCGTAGGGCTGCTTCCCCTCCCCGAGCACCTGTGCACCTGTGTTCTCCACATATCAATGGCCCTAACGCAAAACCTCCTGTCTGGAAAATGCACTCTTTTTGAGAAAACTAAAAAAAAAAAAAAAACAGTTTTCTTGCAGAATGCTATGCTATTCTTTCATCTGAATAATTTTCTGTCACAATAAAAGACAGGACTGTCTTGCAGACAGATATGAGCAGCCTTCCTTGTTCTCACCATCCAAAGTGAAATCTGCAAATCAGAAAATCCTGCAGATAGGATTCAGCCATCAATATGCCAAATTATCCTTTATAGCGACGCAGTCTCGACAACATTATAGTGTAATTTTTTAAGCATTAAATTGTCAGTATTCTCTTTTTCTGGTCAGATTTGTTGGCTTTCACTTCCTTTTTTTTGTTTGCGGAGGGCTGTGGTGAGTGACTGGTCGTGATGCCACGTATTATCCAGTCAGTACAGAGTCTATCCAGAACTCCTTGCCCGCACTTCCAGAAGCCAGAGCATGAGGAAACAGAGCAGTGGCTAAACTTTTATTGATAAAAATTACATATTTTGACTGAGCAACTCCATACTTGGGGATGCACATCCTCGTAACCTCAGCAAAGCACTTGTAAAATCTGAGGTCAGTCTGACGAACAGTTTGGGAGATATCTGAGGAGCACCCACACAGACAGAGATTTCATGCATTTATAGATAGATGTTTAATGAGAAAAATGTCAGTACTAATTTTCCCCTCTGTGTGTGTGTGTGGGGGGGGTGGAATAAGTATTGAATACGTCAACATTTTTCTCATTAAACATATTTCTGATGGAGCCATTGACCTGAGATTTTCACCAGATATCAGTAACAACCCAAGTAATCCATACATACAAAGAAATCAAGGCAACTATGTTCACAAAACAAGTTATATTTAATAAAGTGGAATGACACAGGGAGTAAGTATTGAACAAATGAAGAAAAAGAGGTGCAAAAAAGCACATAAACCAAAAAAAAACCCAAAAACAGCTGAAATCCATCAGAATTTAGGAAGCTACCCCATCCCCCATCAGTGCAAATTACACTACCGTTCAAAAGTTTGGGGTCACCCAGACAATTATTTTGTGTTTTCCATGAAAAGTCACACTTATTTACCACCATGAGTTGTAAAATGAATAGGAAAATATAGTCAAGACATTGACAAGGTTAGAAATAATGATTTGTATTTGAAATAATAATTTTTTCCAGATACTCAACCTGCTCAAAGGAAGGTCAGTTTTATAGCTTCTCTAACACTAGTTAGCTTAATGCTGGCGCCAGTCTCTAAATAACTAACCTACAGCGATCGGATATACCTCCGGTGGATTACCCCTTTGATCGCTTTTATCCGGCCACTGTGAGTAAACTGACCAGCGATTCCAGCGCTTCCTTGTGATTCACTGATGTGCCCTACCTGAAGCGATTGCTAAGCTAACGCTAGTTAGCTTAATGCTGGCGCCAGTCATTCCACCTTACACCAGCCTGAATCGAAGCCCAGCTGCGAGGCCCAGCGGAGATACTACCAGGCAAGCGGCTATTTGTTGACGGGGCTCAGCAGAGATTTCACCCAGGCAGACGACGGTAGGTGGCGGTGCCTAGCGGAGGACTTACCGTGACCTCAGCGGAGCTCGGTGGCAGCGGCGGTGTGTGACGAGACTCGGTTGGAGGAGCGGGACGGGAGACCAGTTACGGCGACTATGAGCAACGAGACCAGCAACGGAAGGGGCTAGTTGGCTAGCTGAGGCCCAGCTGGATTCGAGGACGATCGGATCAGATTCTGGCGATATAAGCAGAATTTATTTTACTATCCACAGATTTTCTTTTTCCTTCTTTCCAAGAAAGACTGAAGATGGCTGCCACCGGATTAAAAAGTGGGCTGATGGGCACCACTAATAAGCCTTCTCTACTTCTCTACTTCCTCTTCGTTTTGTCTTTGTGTGTCTGGACCTGCAACAAGAAGGATTTTCCGACAAACTCAACCAAAGGTGAAGTTAAAAAGTTTTATCTGTATGGATTTGGGCTTGGACATCTCACCCTACACTCTATGTGGTCTTTAAAAGCCCTGAGCAAAAACTTCCAAATTAAGGCAAACATGGCTGTTAAGCAAAAATCACAATATGGCAGAGGATATACAATTAAAGTTCTGTTAGTTCTGCTACTTCTGGCAGGAGATATTCACCTTAACCCTGGACCTGCCACTATTAAACAGCAGACCACTGGGTTAGCACAAAACCGAGCTGTACAAAAGCAAAAACAACATTTATTTTTCCAAACTGTTAATCATGCACGAGTTCTTTGGGACACCAAGGCTAAACCAAAGGGGATCCTCGGCGGTCATTTAAACATACGGAGCATAATCCCCAAAAGAGATGAGATTTCGGTGTTGTTGTTGGACTCAAATCTGGACTACCTTTGTCTCTCAGAAAGCTGGCTACACAGTAACATAGACACTAATATGATCGATATTGTGGGCTACCAGTGTTTTAGAAAAGACAGGCAGGTAGGGAGGGGAGGAGGTGTTTTAATTTACATCAAAGAGAAATATAAATGTCAACTGGTTGATTTGAATACTTCACTTGAATGTTTAGCTGTTAATGTATGTCTCTCTCCGGTAATGAATTTCAACATTGCAGTAGTGTACAACCCACCGTCACACAACTCTTCCTTTTATAATGAATTAAGTGATCTGGTTAAACAACTTGAGAAGAACAGAGAAACGATAATTCATGGTGACTTTAATATCAACTGGTCTGATAAAAAAGACAAACAAAAACTGAAAAGCCTCATGACTAAATTTAATTACCAGCAAATCATCAAAGGACCCACCAGGATAACCAAACAATCCAGAACACTTATTGACATGGTATTTACTAATAAACCAGAACGAATAACCAGAACCTATAATCTTGTAACTGGTCTCTCAGATCATAACATGGTTCTTGCTGTCAGGAAACTTACTAAAAAGCGACTACAGTATTTTGGGGGAGTCGATATTGACAAATCAAATTTTATTATCCCCAAATCAAAAAATGAGGAGTTTGAACATTACTTAGAGAATCAAAATTGGGAGCAGCTCATGTCAACATGTGAAGTAGATGATTGTTGTAATTTTATAACTGCAACAATCACAAAGTCTATAGAAAAATTTTCAAAGCAAATTAAAAGTAGACAACAGAAGATTAGCCTACCATGGTTAAATAATGAAATAAGAAAACTTATGAAGAGGCGAGACTATGCACTGAAAACATCACTAACCTCCAAACTACAAAATGATCACCTTGTGTACAAAAGTTTAAGAAATAAAGTGGTACATGAGCTGCGAAAATCAAAAATATCTTATTACAATAAACTGATAGATCATGCAAAGGGTAACAACAGTTCCCTATGGAGGCATTTAAATAACTTAACTAATAAAAAAAACGATCAGAAGGGGGTAAAGGAACTTAGAATCAATGGCAAGACCGTCAGTGACAAGGCTACTTTGGCAAATGAATTTAATTCACACTTTGTGGGCTCTGTGGAAGACTTAACAAAAAATTTTGTGCTGCCAAATGTGCTCAACAACACAAATTCCATACTTCCAACAGATACTTTTCACATCGATGAGGTAAATGAGAAGTTAATTGCTGGTATTGTTAAAACACTGTCAAACTCAAAAACTAATGATATCTACAATATGAGCACCTCCTTTCTCAAAATGCACAGCAAAATATTAATCAAACCACTGACTCACCTCATTAATCTCTCCATTAGGTCTAGTACATTTCCATCTGGCTGGAAAAAAGCTGTCGTCATACCAGTTCATAAATCAGGCAGTAAAGACGATATATGCAATTACCGCCCAATCTCTATTTTACCAGTCCTATCTAAGGTTCTTGAAAAAGTTGTAGCTACACAGCTGATAGACTACTTACAAGACAGTCAACTTCTTCATCCACATCAATTTGGTTTTAGACCAGGATACTCAACAGAAACAGCAAATTGTTGCCTTATTGAAAACGTCAAACAGTCCTTGGACAGGGGTAATGTGGTAGGAGCTGTTTTTCTAGATCTCAAAAAGGCTTTCGATACTGTAAACCACAGTTTGCTTTTATCCAAAATGGTATCTTTTAACTTCTCCCCAAATACATTAGAATGGTTTGCATCTTATCTCCAGAATAGAGAACAGTGTGTAAAAGTTCACCAGGATAAATCCTCATTTTTAAACAACCGCATGGGTATCCCACAAGGGTCCATTCTTGGTCCTTTACTTTTCAGCATTTTTATTAATGACTTGCCGTTACACTGCTCAGCTGCAACATGCCAACTTTATGCAGATGATGCAGTTATTTACACAGCTGCCAAGACTCCAGCACAGGCTGCAGATGTACTGTCTACAAGTATGGTTGATGTCCAAGAGTGGCTCCTCAAGAACCATCTATTGCTGAACCTTCAGAAAACAGTCTCAATGTGCTTTTCAATCAAAAAATGTAACCTGCAACATTTTAAAGTTAATATACATGATCATGACATCAGTTTAGCTACAGAATTCAAATACCTTGGCATTGTACTAGATCCTCAACTCAAATTTAATCTTCATATAAAGAAAATTTCAAAAACAGTAAAAAAAAATCTGAACTGCTTTAAATTAATTAGATATTACATACCTTACGAAGCAGCTGCACTGTATATGCATTCTATGGTTTTTTCTCATATATCATACTGTTTGACAGTCTGGGCTCAAGCAGCCCCTTCCACAATAAGACATATAGGTTCATTATATAATCAAACCCTAAAAATCTTGGACAAAAAGCCCATTAGGTGGCATCACTGTAATGTTTTAAAAAAATACAACCTATTGAGTTTTGAGAGCTTCATTGACCTCTGTCTTCTGAAATTAACGTTCAAATGTTTCCATAAATCAGCACCCGAGCCACTTGCTGGTTTCGTCCAAAGACAGGACAGCAGCAGAGCCACCAGGAGTTCTGTTAACAATAACTGTAAAATATTCCACCGCAGAACCACATTTGGACAAACAGCTTTCTCTATAAAGGGCAGTCACATCTGGAACACAATGCCAAATGAAATTAAAATAATAACGGACTTTAAAACATTCACTAAAAATGTTAAAAACTGGCTGAAAAATAAACAAGAATGTACTCATGTATGAATTAATTGTCTGCAAAGTGAGAGTGAATGAAGGGAAGGAATAAATGTGTTTGTTTATAGTGAGTGACGGAGGGAGGAAGGCCTGAAATAGGCAAATGTGAGTTATGTTATATGTGTTAAATGTGAGTCAGGCTGTTATATTTGTGTATTTATAATATTTATAATATTTATGTTAAATGTGAGTCAGGCTGTTATATTTGTGTATTTATAATATTTATAATATTTATAATTGTGTATTTATAATTTTTCTGCATTGATGTATGTGGTTATTGTGTATATTTTTTATCTTGATTCTTTTTTCTAAAGCCCATCCAGGGACAAGAGTTGCGAATTAGCTAATAGCTATACACTCTATGTGCAACACATCAGATTGATTGTCTTTGATTAATTGTCTATGTTTATTGCACTGTCCCTGTCAAATAAACTAATCTACTACTACTAAAAAGCTAAACTGTTTTCAGCTGTGCTAACATGACTGCACAAGGGTTTTCTAATCATCCATTAGCCTTCTGACGCAATGAGCAAACACATTGTACCATTAGAACACTGGAGTGATAGTTGCTGGAAATGGGCCTCTATACACCTATGTAAATAGGTGTATTGTATATTGTTTACAACAATATATAATACATGGTTAGGTACTGTATAAGCTCCTCTTGGCAAAGTAAATCTGTTTTGGCACAATAAGGGTGACAGATCCCTGTTCTTGCTTGCCTAGCTGCCTGACAGGACAAGGGAAAAAAAACCCAACAATCTCTGTTCACTAAACCGACTAAAAAGGCCAATGCTTCAACCGAGGCATCATTTAAAGTGGCACACATCCTGGCAAGCAGAAAAAGCCCTTCACTGATGGCAGTATAATTAAAGAGGCTATGACCGCGGTGGTGGAATCATTATTCCGGGACCATAAAAATAAGACTGAGATTCTGTCCACAATTGCTGATGTCCAGTTTGGTGCAAACACTATGCAGTCAGACAGCTGGAGTCGGACCTGAACAGGTGTCTCTGGTTTTCACTCCATGTTCCATATTAGAATGTTTGTATTGTTGAAAATGTTTAAAAATATTCAGGAATACTGCATTTTTTTTTTTTTTTTGAGTGAGTGAGAATGTTATGTTTCACAATTTGAAAATGCACCTACAGGTGTACAGTGGGGCAAAAGAGTATTTAGTATTTATTTTTAAATTCCTCGGTAAAATAAGTATTTGGTCAATAACAAAAGTTCATCTGAATACTTTTGGCCCATTCCTCCATGCAGATCTCCTCTAGAGCAGTGATGTTTTGGGGCTATCGCTGGGCAACATGGACTTTCAACTCCCTCCAAAGATTTTCTATGGGGTTGAGATCTGGAGACTGGCTAGGCCACTCCAGGACCTTGAAATGCTTCTTACGAAGCCACTCCTTCGTTGCCCAGGTGGTGTGTTTGGGATCATTGTCATGCTGAAAGACCCAGCCACGTTTCATCTTCAATGCCCTTGCTGATGGAAGGAGGTTTTCACTCAAAATCTCACGATACATGGCCCCATTCATTCTTTCCTTTACACGGATCAGTCGTCCTGGTCCCTTTGCAAAAAAACAGCCCCAAAGCATGATGTTTCCACCCCCATGCTTCACAGTAGGTATGGTGTTCTTTCTCCTCCAAACACGACAAGTTGAGTTTTTACAATAAAGTTCTATCTTGGTTTCATCTGACCATATGACATTCTCCCAATCCTCTTCTGGATCATCCAAATGCTCTCTAGCAAACTTCAGATGGGCCTGGGCATGTACTGGCTTAAGCAGGGGGACACGTCTGGCACTGCAGGATTTGAGTCCCTGGCGGCGTAGTGTGTTACTGATGGTAACCTTTGTTACTTTGGTCCCAGCTCTCTGCAGGTCATTCACTAGGTACCCCCGTGTGGTTCTGGGATTTTTGCTCACCGTTCTCGTGATCATTTTGACCCCACAGGATGAGATCTTGCGTGGAGCCCCAGATGGAGGGAGATTATCAGTGGTCTTGTATGTCTTCCATTTTCTAATAATTGCTCCCACAGTTGATTTCTTCACACCAAGCTGCTTACCTATTGCAGATTCAGTCTTCCCAGCCTGGTGCAGGTGTACAATTTTGTTTCTGGTGTCCTTTGACAGCTCTTTGGTCTTGGCCATAGTGGAGTTTAGAGTCTGACTGTTTGAGGTTGTGGACAGGTGTCTTTTATACTGATAACGAGTTCAAACAGGTGCCATTAATACAGGTAACGAGTGAAGGACAGAGGAGCCTCTTAAAGAAGAAGTTACAGGTCTGTGAGAGCCAGAAATCTTGCTTGTTTGTAGGTGACCAAAACTTATTTTACCGAGGAATTTACCAATTAATTCATTAAAAATCCTTCAATGTGATTTTCTGGATTTTTTTTTCCTTATTTTGTCTCTCATAGTTGAGGTATACCTATGATGAAAATTGGAGAGCTCTCTCATCTTTTAAGTGGGAGAACTTGCACAGTTGGTGGCTGACTAAATACTTTTTTGCCCCACTGTATGTTGTATGTAAAAAATACACCTACACATATATGATTGGATGTGCGCGCATGATGTCTCTGTTCTATTTGCCAGCAATTGCAAGCAAATGGGGTGCATGTACTTAAAAGTTATTTCCTATAAACCAGAAGTATGAGAGAAAACAGACATAAAGGTTAGTAAGTGGTGAAAAAATGCAGATAATATACAACAATGACCTAACAACATCAACAAAATTAACTACAACAGACAAACAAACAAACAACAACCTCAGCAATAAAGAAAAAACATTTTGACAAATGTTAACAAATTAGACTGAGATGAATAAGAGACCTGCGCACAATCGCACTCCTTTTCCACCTGTAGCTAAAAAACCAAAATAGGCTCTAGAACAGTGGTTCTCAACTGGTCTGGCTTTGGGACCCACCATCACCCCTCAATGACAAGCCACGACCCAAATCAAAGATTTTCAGATTCTCAAATTTATTGAATGTAAAGATTGTGCATTTTGAACAGATTGAACAAATTTAATGATTAACCAAAATGACCAGTAAGTGGCAATACAACAGAGAGAACAATTCCCTTTAATGCTGAATTAGCTGCATTTTAAATTAAAAATTAAACAAAAAGTGCAATTCAAAAGAATTCAAGTCTCAAAATTGGCTTTTCTTCTGATTGTTTTTTCAGTATTTACCTACTGATAAGGTTATGTGCTTTGAAGAAAATGAAGGAACATTCACTAAAACCTGTAACAGTGACATCATAGACCTGAGTCTGGAGGAATTAATGGGAGAACTGGGGATGTTTTTTGCTCTTGACAAGATTCTCAATGTCTGGAGTTATATTAGACCAGGGGTCACCAACCTTTTTGAAATCAAGAGCTACTTTTTTTTTTTTTTGGTTTTGTTTTTTTTTGTTACTTATTTGTACCCGTAGGTAGACTTGGTTTGCAGTCTGGTGACAAGCCACCGGCTGCTGGTCGCTGCGTGCGCGAGCGCCCTAAACCTACATGTTTTTGGTGTGCGGGAGGAAACCGGAGAAATCCCGGAGTAAACCCGCGCAACACGGGGAGAACATGCAAACTCCACACAGCTCACTGTTGGTCGGGGGCTGGGATCGAACCCACGATCTCATGATCCCCGCGATCCCCCAGCCGAGGGTAAAACTGTGCTGCCACAGTGCTAAACCACTGCGCCACCGTGCAGCCCTTCATGGGTATCGAGTCATGTGAAGGGCACCAGCTTGACACACTCCTCTAAAATAACAAATTGTATATATATACTGTATATATATATACAGTATATACAGTATATATATATATATATATATATATATATATACATACATACATACATACACACACACACACACACACACACACACACATAAATAAATAATTATCAATAACTTAGAGTGGGTAACAGACAAGATCAATATTCAACACTTTATTTTTATTAATCTCAGCAATTGTTCAGATGCTCACTTCTACATTTCATTAAAAAAAATGTCCAGTTTTCAGCAGTCCCTTTTAACCATAAAAAACTAAACCCTTTTAATTCATGAACTATGTTGAACCATGTTTGAAAAAGTTATGCAACATTTAAGAAAAATCAACTTTCATATTAAATAAATCTTATCACATTTTTAACTGAACAAATCTGCTGCAATTCTGCTCAAAATCTGTTACATTTAATAAATACACTTTTGTGTGTTCTTCTTCACTGGAATTATATCCATACAGTTCTTGCCAAGAATCATGCTTGAGTAATAACCAGCACTGTCCTTTCATGAGAAGACGCTAAACAAGCACTGAGAGTGGGCAGCAGTTTCATGATGCGGAGTGAAGTGTCGCTCCACATAGTGCCGGAACGCCGTCGCAACAGTCGCCCCGCAAATGAAATACATGCAGCTTCCTTTCACGGTAGTAAAAAAAGAACTCTTCCTCCCGCTCACTTTGAATTTTTTTTGCCATGTTTTTGGGCTGGGAAACTGCACTCCGCTCACCATCTTCACTGGCCGCTAGCTTACGCTCCACAAGCGCTAAGGTTTTGTCATGCGCACAATACTGACCTTTGAACTAGGTCAGAGTTCACCTTAACTTTACGTATAATAAACATATTTTCATTTTTTTTTGTTTTTAAGACATTGTCATTTTAAAATCTATATAAATGCAAGTGTGATTTTAAAAAATAGCGGCAGAAAAAATTACATCTTAGACGCAGCTCACTTGTGAGTTGTGCTATTTTTAGAACAGGCCTGCGGGCGACTCATGTGGTCCTTGCGGGCGACTTGGTGCCCGCGGGCACCGCGTTGGTGACCCCTGTATTAGACAAAGCGACTCTGAGGTCATGCTCAATGTCCAGTCTGTTTCTCTGTTTTGTCTTCAACTGAACCAGAGCTGAGAAGCCACACTCACTGAGATAGGTAGTTCTGAAAGGTTGGACGGTTTTTACTGCTCAAATGGCAAGAGAAGGATACTCGCTCATCACAGTGCTGCTGCACCAGAACTGCGAGGGGCTTACCTCCGTGAACCTCTTTTTCAGCGTGCGGTCACATGATAGCTCCACCAGCTGACTCTCTTCATTGCTTGGCAACGTAACGTTTTCCATGTTGATTCCAAAGGGATCGCATATCCAGTCCGTTTCGCCATGCTCAATTAGCATATACAAACAAACGTTGCGAGTCTTCTTCTACGGTGCGAAATATGGTGTCGCCCGCCACCTACTGCCATCTACTGTTAAGGAGTCTGAATGACACTATGTTGATTTATTTCTTGCTATTTTATTTGCCCAGGCAAAGGCCCGCGACCCACTGAAAACAGGTCCGCGACCCACTTTTGGGTCGCGACCCACCAGTTGAGAATCACTGCTCTAGAATAACCAGGGTGTTATAGTTTCAGCCATAAACAGCTTGTCATCTACAGTATATACACTCTATCCACAAAAACAATAGCTCGTTTACCTTCTTGGATGTTTTGTCTTCTAATGGGAAAAAACTTCCTTCTCCTTTCCAAGATTTCCTGTGGAAATTGATCATTTAAACCATAATTGGTGTTTTTAAGCTGCCTGCCCTGCCTCTGTACCAAAATTTTTTGCTTGAAATGCTCAAATTTGGCAACAATAGGTCTGGGATGTTCTCTGGGAATTTTTTTGCCCAATTCGGTGGACTCCGTGGAAGGTAATTGAATTTGTGACTTTGGGGGATAGTTTCAGTTGTGTTGACAGAAATTCACGGACCAGCTGTTCTGGATTTTCATTATTTTTTTTCAACAATTCCAGAAACACAAGGTTATCTCTCATGCTGCGTGACTGCAAATTAAGAACTGTTTCCTTCATTTTTCGGTTTTCTCTCTCAACAATGCCAAGCCGGGACTTCCGGTTATGGCTGCCACGTAGGACGGACGTGTCTCGCTCTGCTCTGCTCCTGGAAAAAAAAAAATCGGCAAATAACTCTCTCATTTGGGACAGAACGTATCCCAGCATTTGGGCGAAGATATGTCGGCGAAGCCTAAGGCTGGAAAACCAGGAAAAGGAAAAAGCGAGCCGCCGAAACAGTCCAAATTAACGGACTTTCAGGTCTGTGACGCAGTAAACAAAACTCCATATATGGCGGAGGAGGCTGGCAACGCTGCGATATCTGCGGGGAATGGCGCAGATGCGCTGATGGCTGCCATGAGTTCAATGAGAGCGGACTTTTCCTCTAGATTTGATGGGATTATGACAGCGTTGGAAGGAATAAGAAAGGAATTGGGTGACTGTGTAGAACGAACGGCGCAGATGGAGCTCCGTCTCGCTAGTGCTGAAGATGACGTCACCCGTCTTCAATTAAAGGTGCGCACTTTGGAAAAAAAAAATAAATCTCTGGAAGATAATATTTTGGATTTGGAATCTCGGTCGAGACAGAATAATTTGAGGCTGGTGG
The DNA here is from genome assembly GCA_020510985.1 of Pholidichthys leucotaenia. NCBI lineage: Eukaryota > Metazoa > Chordata > Actinopteri > Cichliformes > Pholidichthyidae > Pholidichthys > Pholidichthys leucotaenia. The sequence goes on along the minus strand of CM035836.1, from coordinate 391,606,022 downwards.
GTCTTCCAGAGGAATCAGAAGGTCGGGACGTATGTTCCTTTCTGGAAAAGTGGATTCCGGAGGTGCTGGGCAGCGAGGAGTTGCAATCAGCAGTGGTTCTGGAAAAAGCACATCGTATTGGCCCACGGAGAGATAAGGGACCGCCGAGGACCTTAATTATGAAGTTTCTTAGCAACAGAGACAGGATGAAGATCTTCAACGCTGCACGAGCTAAAAAAGGAGAGATTAAACACCAGGACCAGCAGGTGCGGTTCTACCCAGATTTGGCCACAGGAATCCAGCAATTGAGGAAGCAGTTTGATCCCGTACGTAAGGAGCTGCGCAACCTTGGGATTCGTCATGGTGTAATCTATCCTGCGAGACTGCTGACCACGTATGAGGGCAGAACCCACATCCTCAAGACCCCAGAGGAGGCGCAGGAGTTCATCAAGAAGATCAAAGAAGAAGAAGAGACTGGTGGGAGCTAAGCATGAACAAAATATAAGGTAGAATAATTAAGCATTTGCACAGGCATCTGACTGACTTGAAGTAAATAGTAAGTTTACAAAATATAGATTGTATTATATATTAAAAAAACAAAACAAAAACAAAACAAACAAAAAAAAAAACTATGATGTACAAAGTTGTTAAAAATTTTGGAGTTAAGTTGGAAAACTACAGAGGAGAGTTAATGTTACGTCATTAAAAGCAGTAGAGTTAGGGTGATTGGGAGGATGAAGAAGGAGTGGCTTAGGCTGTTCCCCGTGGGTGTGGAACGGTCGATGGCTATATCGGGAGACAGAATTTTTCTTTTGATGTTGGGGGGTTTGCCACAAGTGTGGGAAGGGGAAATTTGTTTGTGTGTAGTTTGTAGGATGAATGTTCAACCACTCATGTTTTTGCTTCTCTGTATGAGCATGTTTACACTGCAAGGTAATCCCAAACTCTCTATTGATCATGGACCAAAGTGTTAATCTTAATTTAACTTCATGGAATTGCAGAGGTCTACAAAATTTAAAAAAACTTAAACAAGTTATGAATAAAATAAAGGACATGGGTTCAAGAATTGTGTTTTTACAAGAAACTCATCTGATAGAGGAGGATGTTAAAAGAATTAGGAGTAGATGGCAGGGAAGTGTAGTCACCTCTTCATTTTCATCCCGAGCCAGGGGAGTTATGACTCTCATACATAAATCAGTTCCTTTTCAAGTGAAAAATGTAATTGGAGACAAATTTGGAAGATATGTAATCATTCAAGGTTCTTTGCTATTAGAAAATATAAATCTTGTGAACTTATATGGTCCCAATATAGATGATCAGAAGTTCTTTGCTAATTTATTTCTCATCTTATCATCACTTACAGGGCAACATATAATAGCAGGGGATTTTAATTGTACATTGAATCCAGGTGTGGATAGATCAACAGGACTGGATTGTACGCACATTGGATGTAGGATGACTATTAATCATTTTATGAAAGAATTGAGATTGTTAGATATATGGAGAGAAATGAAACCACAAGTTAAAGCCTATTCTTGTTATTCCAGTACCTACAAGACATTCTCACGTATTGATTATTTTTTGATTTCCACAGAATTAAGGTCCAAGATTCAAAACTGCTTTTATGATAACATCGTGATCTCTGATCATGCACCCTGTTGTCTAATATATATAGATAAAAAATTGACAAAGGAATCAGGTAGATGGCAATTTCAGCATAAATGGCTTCAGGATGAGGAATTTGTCAAGTATATAGAAAACAGATAGACGAGTTCTTTGACATCAATACTACACAAACATCAGCATGTGTAAAGTGGGAGGCTTTCAAAGCTTTTATTAGGGGACATATTATTAGTTATACAGGATCAAAATCTAAGAAGACTCGAGAGGAGAGAGCTAAATTGGAACATAAAATAAAAAGTCTTCAGGAAAAAGTGTATGCAGGAAGTGACCCAAGGTTGGAGAATGAATTACTGATTTTGAGAGCTGAATACGACAAAAAATCAGCGAATAGAGCTGCCTCGAGTCTTCTAAGATTGAAACAATCTTTTTATGAACAAGGTGAAAAATCAGGAAAATTATTAGCATGGCAGATTAAACAATTGGAAATTAAAACACCAATTACCAGTATTATAAGTAATGGACAGGTAGTTATAGATCCTTTAGAAATTAATAGAGCCTTTAGAGATTACTATGAAAAATTATATGATACCAAAAATGAACCTGATTTAACAAAACTAAATGGGTTTTTGAACGAACTATCTATACCGTGTATACCAAATGAAAACAGGGAGATATTGGAGTCTAAAATTAGTCAAGAAGAAGTTGGGCTAGCCATTGATAATATGAAATCAGGAAAAAGTGCAGGACCAGATGGTCTTCCAGTTGACCTTTATAAAAAATTTAAGAATAAATTAATAAAACCTTTTTTGGAAATGGGTTTAGAAGCATTTCAAAATAATAATTTACCATCATACATAAATAATGCCTTAATTATACTGCTGCCAAAACCAGGTAAGCCCTCTAATAAATGTGAAAATATGAGACCAATAAGCCTATTAAACGCCGACCTTAAGATAATCTGTAAATTTTAGCAAGACGAATACAAGAAATTTTACCAAATATTATTAATCAAGATCAGAATGGCTTTATAAAGGGTAGACAAGGCTTCCATAATGTAAGAAGACTATTTAATATTATTTATTTTAATAAAGAAGCACCGGATACAGCTCTCCTATCATTGGACGCCGAAAAGGCCTTTGATAGAGTTGAATGGCCCTTTCTTTTTGAAGTCCTACAAAGGTTTGGACTTGGAAATAATTTCATAAAATGGGTTTCAAATAATATACAATAATGCTACAGCAGAAATCCTAACAAATAACAATATTTCAAAACCAATAAAAATCAATAGAGGATGTCGACAAGGCTGTCCACTTTCACCTTTACTGTTTTACTATGGCAATTGAACTTTAGCGATAGCGATACGTTTACATTCACAAATATATGGAATTAAAGTTGGACCAACAGAACATAAAATCTCCCTGTACGCCGATGATATAATTTTGTTTATGTCGAATCTAAAAAAATCAATTCCAACCTTGTTGAATTTAATAAAGAATTTTGGGGAAATATCAGGATATAAATAAATAAAACTAAATCTTCAATATTAATGCTAAATGAGACCCAGAGAAATTACCAGCCCCTGAGGCAAATCAATTCAATGTTGTAAATCAGTTTAAATATTTAGGAATCCAAATTATTGCCTAAGCTAGAATCAGTCGCCAGCGTCAACTATGAAGCCTTAATGTCAGATATCAATGAGTTAACTCAGAGATGGATGTCACTACCAATGTCGATGATCGGGAGAATCAATATACTTAAAAGTAATATTTTACCTAAAATACTTTATTTATTTCAATACATTCCCTTATCACCACCTTTAGATCTATTCTCAAGAATAAAAAAAAAGTTAGTGGAATTTATATGGAACAACAGGAGGGCTAGATTACGTCTGTCTTTATTATATTTACCATTTTGATCGTGGAGGTCTGAAATGTCCAAATTTTATGTTGTATTATTGGTCGGCACAACTGAGGTCTATGACATATTATTTTTCATCAAATGATCTCCCTCACTGGACTGAAATGGAATCATACAATTTACCTTTACCTCTTCCCATATTCATATACTCAGATTCGGCAAAAAAATTACAAAAACAAGTTAAAAATCCATTTGTAAAGCATATGATCAAAATATGGTGTGAAGCTAAAAACTATTTAAAAGAACCACAGTTATTGTCACAATTTAGTCCAATATGGGGTAATCAATATTTTAAACCAGGGAGAGCGGACGCTGTATTTAAAGTATGGAATTTAAAAGGGATACAAAAGATTCAGGATTTATATTTGCCATGTGCAGACAACATAATGTCTTTTGAAGAGCTGAGGATCAAATTTAATCTCAATAGAACACATTTTTTTAAATATCTTCAACTTAGAAACTTTATTCGATCAAATCAAAATAAAGCTCTCACTCGACCTATTTATTCATCCTTGGAAAAAATGATGATGAAAGATAGTAAAAGAAAGGGTATTATTTCAGAGTTTTATAACTCATTGACACTATCTTCAAGTGAAAATTCACTGAAAAAGATTAAACTACTGGAAAGAAGATCTGCAAATTGAAATTTCGGAGGAACAATGGGAATTGGCTTGTACAGAAGCTCAAACCAAATCAATAAATGCACGCCTTAAATTGATACATTTCAAATGGTTAATGCGGATGTATGTTACACCGGAGGAGTTAAATAGATATAACAAAAATATACCAGATACATGCACAAAATGCATGGAAAGTAAAGGAACCCTATTTCATTGTTTATGGGAATGTAGATTAATAAGAATGTTTTGGGAAGAGGTGAGGGTAACAATTGAAAAAATAATCTCAAAACAAATCATACTGAATCCTAAACTGTTTTTGTTGGGTCTGTACCCAGAAAAGCATAATTTTAATAAAAGTGAAAGAACATTCATAGACCTCAGTTTGCTTAATGCCAAAAAATGTATTGCACTATTATGGAAAAAGACTCATAGACCAGATGTGACTCAGTGGTTAAGACAGATGTTAACAAACCTTCCATTAGAAAGAATAACATATATACTGAAATCAAGGAAATTGTGTTTGAGAATATATGGAGACCTTTTATTGATTATGTAAAAAATTAAACATAACTCTTGAAGAAGAAGGTGAATGATGTGTGTGGACCTTGTAAATTCCAAACTGGTGAACATAATATGTATACTTATGTATTGGATTGTCTAGACTAAACAGAGGAGCATTGTTGAAGACTTGATTTTGTTGGTGGTTGTTGGTGTTTTTAGTGCATTTTTTTTTTTTGTAGTACTTTAGCGTTAGTGTTTGATTGTATCATGTTTGTTAAAAAAAAAAGGTTCAATAAAGATATTGTGGAAAAAAAAAACAATGCCAAGCCGCGTGGTTAGTGTGTTTACTGACTTTATTAGGGTATTATTTTCCTTTACGAGAGAGATGAGCTGTGTTTGACTGAACTCCAGACTCTCATGCAAGCCCTGGAATTCTTTATGAAGCAGCTCGACTAACACCAGTCTACCATCCATGCTGGTAAGTTTAGTGTCAATAGAGAAAAGGATATCACTAACCTCGGTGCCCTCCCGCGATTTCTCGGGCGTTATTTTTGGCGAGTCTGCGGGTCTCGGTTGTTTAGAAGGGACGGGACACACACTCGCCTGCTCCATGACACAGCAACAGTAATAAAACTTGTCGACATAGTTCTCTAGTTCCTCCAGCTCCGTACACAAAAAAGAAAAATAGACACAGACAGTCAGTTAATGGATTAATTACAAAAAGAGAAAAAAAACTACCTGTGGAAAAGTTTAAGCTCGGTCGACGGGAGTCGCCATTTTGGATTATTGCACAACAGTCTCAGAACGTCTCGCGATCACAGCATCAGCCCCCTCACAGCCAGAGATTGTTGTTTTTGGAGTGTAGCTTTAAGCTCTTTTACCTTCTCATTACGGAGTCTGCTTCCCACCAGAAAGTCTCGGGAGAAGTTGCTGGGAACTTTGGTTAAAATTCCGCTCCACGTTGTATCTTTTACCGACTGCCAGGCTCACACCACAGATCAGACACACACACGCTTGTCTTTCACATTTGTGAAAACAAGAAGGTCTGTTTCCCAGTCTGGTTGAAAATAATAAGTTTTGGGCCTCTTTTACTGCATGACTGGACTCTCCTGCTGACATTATTGCTGGGCTAACCTGCTACCTGCTTTGTGGCACTGGCTGGTCAGCCTGCTCCCCCCACCCTGCTCCAATCACAGACAGCAAACCAGCGCAAATGTTTGATTGACAGCTAGTTGACAAATAACCGTTTGATCTCGGGAAGGGGGCGGGACACTTGTAATTTTGATTGGATGGTAATTTAGACCTGATTTATCAAGTGACGAATCAAATTTGTTTTGTTATATTATTAACCCCTTGGCGAGCTACTGGAAAGGACCTCGAGAGCTACTAGTAGCTCGCGAGCGACGTGTTGGAGATGCCTGCTTTAAAAGGTCTGTGAATATCAGATTCTCACACCACAAAGAACTTATGATGGGTGTGACGATCTGTGTAATATGTAGTTCTGAGTATTCTGTGGCATTTATGAAATTCCTACGTACAACAGTTGAACAAAACTGTCAAGTTTTATATACTAACCTTCATTCATGAAATAATCCATCCATCATCCATCCATCTTCTACCGCTTTTCCGGAGGTCCGGGTCGCGGAGGCAGCAGTTCAAACAGAGAAGCCCAGACTTTCCTCTCCCCAGCCACCTGCTCCAGCTCTTCAGAGGGGATACCAAGGCGTTCCCAGACCAGCTGGGAGACATAGTCTCTCCACCGAGTCCTGGGTCTGCCCCGGGGTCTCCTCCCAGTGGGACGTGCCTGAAACACCTCAAGTGGGAGGCGTCCAGGAGGCATCCTAATCAGATGCCCATACCACCTCAACTGACTCCTTTCAATGTGGAGGAGCAGTGGTTCTACTCTGAGCCTCTCCCAGATGACTGAGCTCCTCACCCTATCTCTGAGGGTGAGTCCAGCAATCCTACGGAGAAAGCTCATTTCAGCCGCTTGTATCCGCAATCTCGTTCTTTCGGTCATTACCCAAAGCTCGTGACCATAGGTGAGAGTAGGAACGTAGATTGACTGGTAAATCGACAGCTTTGCCTTAGAACTAAGCTCCCTCTTCACCACAACAGACCGGTACAACGTCCGCATCACTGCAGATGCTGCTCCAATCCGTCTGTCGATCTCTCGCTCCATTTTCCCCTCACTCGTGAACAAGACCCCAAGATACTTAAACTCCTCCACTTGGGGCAGGAGCCTGTCCCCAACCCGGAGAGGACAATCCACCTTTTTCCGGCTGAGGACCCATGGACTCGGACTTGGAGGTGCTGATTCTCATCCCAGCCGCTTCACACTCAGCGGCAAAACCGTCCCAGCAAGAGCTGTAGGTCATTGCTGGATGAAGCCACAGGACAACATCATCTGCAAACAACAGAGATGAGATCCTGTGGTCACCAAGCATGACACCCTCCATTCCCTGGCTGCGCCTAGAAATCCTGTCCATAAAAATTATGAACAGGATCGGTGACAAAGGGCAGCCCTGGCAGAGTCCAACTCTTACTGGGAATGACTCCGACTGAGTGTTGGCAATACAAACCAAACTCTCACAACGGTCGTACAGAGACCGAACAGCGAAATAATAAGTATTACAAATATATTACAAATTGTTTTGTGCTGAAAAAATAAAGGCTATATCTGACTATAAGTTTTGTATAGTTTTTAATTATCAGCACATTCATAATCTGAAAAATGTCATCCATTTTTTATCTTCAACAGTGATCACACAGCTTTAGTTAATGATATTTTAATAAATTGGAGACTATAGTTTTATTTAGAATAAGCTACTTTTCATTCTTTTTGTGTTTCTTCAAAATGCTCCTTATTCAGATCTATTTTTTTCTCTTATGTGTGTATTTGTTTTTAAACTGGACCTGAGAGTATGAATAAAGTTTTATCTATCTATCTATTAATGTAATATAAATCTGAATCCTTCACCTGTTGCCTGGACTCTCAGTTTGATAACTAGTGGACTTGTTGTGTGATAACTTTTACATAATCTTTATTTATTTTGGAATAAAACAAAAAAAAATACTTAACATCTTTCTGATGAATATAACTTGAAAGAATCATTTGGTGCAAATTAAGACAATTAGAAATAGTTACAGCAGAGTGAAAAAAAAACATTTAAAAATACCTTCTGAGCTAAATGTTTTGCCTTCATTGTAAATTAAAATCAAGAAAACAAAATGTGTCGCATTGTTTTACAGTGTACACATATACAGTGCATCCAGAAAGTATTCACAGTGCTTCACTTTTTCCACATTTTATGTTACAGCCTTATTCCGAAATGGATTAAATTCATTTTTTTTCCTCAAAATTCTACACACAATATCCCATAATGACAATGTGAAAAAAGTTTTTTGGGAATTTTTGCAAATTTATTAAAAATAAAAAACAAAGAAATCACATGTACATAAGTATTCACAGCCTTTGCTCACTACTTTGTTAATGCACCTTTGGCAGCAATTACAGCCTCAAGTCTTTTTGAATATGATGCCATAAGCTTGGCACACCTATCTTTGGGCAGTTTGGCCCATTCCTCTTTGCAGCACCTCTCAAGTTCCATCAGGTTGGATGGGAAGCGTCGGTGCACAGCCATTTTCCAGTCTCTGCAGAGATGTTCAATTGGATTCAAGTCTGGGCTCTGGCTTGGCCACTCAAGGACATTGACAGAGTTTTCCTGAAGCCACTCCTTTGATATCTTGGCTGTGTGCTCAGGGTCGTTGTCCTTCTGAAAGATGAACCGTTGCCCCAGTCTGAGGTCAAGAGTGCTCTGGAGCAGGTTTTCATCCAGGATGTCTCTGTACATTGCTGCATTCATCTTTCCCTCTATCCTGACTAGTCTCCCAGTTCCTGCCGCTGAAAAACATCCCCACAGCATGATGCTGCCACCACCATTGGCATGGCTATGAGCGGTGCCTGGTTTCCTCCAAACATGACGCCTGGCATTCATGCCAGAGTTCAATCTTTGTCTCATCAGACCAGAGAATTTTGTTTCTCATGGTCTGAGAGTCCTTCAGGTGCCTTTTGGCAAACTCCAGGTGGGCTGCCATGTCCCTTTTACTAAGGAGCAGCTTCTGTCTGGCCACTCTACCATACAGGCCTGATTGGTGCTGCAGAGATGGTTGTCCTTCTGGAAGGTTCTCCTCTCCCAACAGAGGAATGCTGGAGCTCTGACAGAGTGACCATCGGGTTCTTTGTCACCTCCCTAACTAAGTCCCTTCTCCCCCGATCGCTGAGTTTAGACGGACAGTCAGCTCTAAGAAGAGTCCCGGTGGTTCCAAACTTCTTCCATTTATGGATGATGGAGGCCACTGTGCTCATTGGGACCTTCAAAGCAGCAGAAATTTTTCTGTACCCTTCCCCATATTTGTGCTTCCAGACAATCCTGTCTCAGACGTCTACAGAAAATTCCTTTGACTTGATGCTTGGTCTGTGCTCTGACATGCACTGTCAACTGTGGGACCTTATATAGACATGTGTCTGCCTTTACAAATCATGTTCAATCGACTGAATTTAAAACAGGTGGACTCTAATTAAGCTTTATATTGATTGATTGATTGATTTTATTTATTTGAACATTCTGACAAAAGAAAAAAAGAATTTAAAACAAAAGTCAAGCCAAAAATAAAATGTTCAAAAGGAGTGGGAAGAAGCCAATGCTTATATAGTCCCACCCCTTTTCCATACCCAACAAATTACAACATTATCCTTAATCATCATTCATCCCACAACCACATTCACCATAATACACCCCATAGTCAAATTATACAACAGAAATGACACAACAATGACAGTCTATATTGACAACAATACCAACATCCAACAATAAAACAATAATAAATAAATACTTCTGGTATGTTCAACACAAACACAGACAACACCATCACCATCACAATCACCATAACACAATAACACACACAATAACAACATTTTTTCATTGAAGACACATTGTAATATTACTGCCCTTTATTTTTATATTGCTCAAAAATCATTTCTTTATATGTTTATTTTAAATATATGGATGTTTGGACATTGCCTGTGTTTCTCCCTCAACCCATTCCACAATTTTACCCCACAGACACACAAAAACCCTTCCTAGTAGATCTTACTAAGTGCATTTTAAATTTTGTGTTCCCCCGTAAATTATATTTCCCTTCTCTCTCACTGAAAAGATTTTGTATACTGTGTGGCAAAAGGTTTTTACTGACTTTAAACATTAATTGTGCTGCATAATAATGAACCAGATCCCGTAATTTCAATAACTTTGAATGTAAAAACAATAAATTAGTATGTTCAAGATACCCGACTTTGTGTATAACACGGACTGCGCTTTTTTGTAATATTAGCAATGAATTAAGTGTACTTTTATAATTGTTACCCCAGACCTCTATACAATAGGTCAAGTATGGAAGTACTAATGAGCAATACAAGATATGAAGTGATTTGTAATCTAGGACCTGCTTAATTTTATTTATAATTGCAATATTTTTTGCAACTTTGTTTTGTATGTATCTGACGTGTGGTTTCCAACTAATTTTATCATCTAGTATTACACCCAAAAACTTGATCTCCTTAACTTTTTCAATAATCACATTATCTATATGAATATGTACTTCTTCTTTATTTTTACAATTACCAGATATCATTACCTTAGTTTTATCTATATTTAGTGATAATTTATTACAATCCATCCATTTTTTAAGCTTATTTAATTCATTATTTAGAGTACGGATTAGTTGATTATAATTATTTCCAGAATAAAATATATTAGTATCATCAGCAAATAATATTATTTTTAATAATTTAGAAACTTGGAATATATCATTTATATATATGTTAAATAATTTGGGGCCCAATACTGACCCCTGGGGGACCCCACAGGCAATTCCCATACACCCAGACAGATATTCTCCCATCTTCACAAACTGTTGTCGCTCAGATAGATAACTTGTAACCCAATTCAGAGCCATTCCCCTAATACCATACATTTGCAGTTTATTAAGAAGTATTGAATGATTTATTGTATCAAATGCTTTTCTAAAATCTATAAATACACCAATTGCATATTTTCCTTGATCTAATGCATTTATTATTTCCTCTGTTGCTTCCATTATCGCCAGCAATGTTGTACTCTTGGCTCTAAATCCATATTGGTTCTGATTAAGCACATCGTGTTTATTTAAAAAGTTTTCTAATCTGTTGTTGAAAAGTTTTTCCAGAATCTTTGAAAATTGTGGGAGAAACGATACTGGTCTATAGTTTGTGTAGTGGTGTTTATTTCCTTGTTTGAATAATGGTATTACTTTTGCTATTTTCATTTTCTGCGGGAATGAGCCAGTTTGAAATGATAGATTACAAATATATGTGAATCAAGGTTCGAGGTTCAAGGTGACTTTATTAATACCCGTAGGTAGATTCTGTTTACAGTCTGGAGAGGGCATCTCAAACACACAACTTTGAACATCAAAACATTAAAAACACAGGACACATATGTCAGACAATTTAAGAATAGCACAGACTAAAGACATAGACAGGTACTCCAGAAACTTACTGAACATGGTTAAAAAGACTAAAATAAATAGATAAAAAAAAAACCCAACTAAAATAAATAAAATAAAATCGACTTCCAGTTATGGCGGCCACGTAGGAAGACGTGTTTCACACTGCTCTGCTCCTAAAAATAAAAAGTTTACCAAAACTCTCTTAATTGGAACAAAAACCCATCCCGGCGTTTAGGCGCGGATATGGTAAAGACCAAGGCTGGGAAATTAGGTGGAGGAAAAAGCAATTCGACAAAACAACCCAAGCTAACAGACTTCCACGCTCGAGGCGAAACAGAAAAAAATCCAGAGACGATGGCGGAGGATGGAGCCAGCAGCGGAGCGGGAACTGCTGAAGAGGGGACAAACGCAGTGCTCACTGCCATCAACTCCATGAGAACAGAGTTTTCGTCCAAATTTGATGGGATTATAGCAGCGATAGAAGGAATGAGAAAGGAAATAAGCGACTGTATGGAACGAGTATCGCAGGCGGAGCTCTGAATTTCAAGCGCTGAAGATGACGTCACCAGCCTACAATCAAAGTTGCAAACACTGGAATTAAAATGGAAACGTCTGGAAGATAACGTCCTGGACTTGGAATCCTGCTCGCGACGGAATAATTTGAGGCTGGTGGGCCTCCCGGAGGGAGCGGAGGGACGGGACCCATGTTCCTTTTTGGAAAAGTGGATTCCAGAAGCGCTGAACAACGCGGACCTGCAGTCATCGGTCGTCTTAGAGAGCGCTCACCGAATCGGCCCACTGAGAGATAATAAGACACCACCGAGGACGTTGATTATGAAGTTCCTCAACTACAGAGACAAGATGACGGTCACCAACGCGGCGCGAGCTAAAGGGGAAATCAAATACTAGGATCAACAGGTGCGGTTCTATCCAGATTTGGCCACAGGAATTCAACAATTAAGGAGGCAGTTCGACCCCGCCCGCAAAGAGCTGCGCAACCTCGGGATTCGTCACGGAGTGATTCATCTGGCAAGACTGCTGGTCACATATAAGGGGAGAACCCACATCTTCAAGACTCCTCAAGAGGCGCAGGAGCTCATTAAGCAGATCCAAAAGGAGACTGGTGGGAGCTAAGCATGAACATGACAAAGGTAGAACATTTAAGCATTTGTATAGGCATCTGATTGATCTGAAACATATAACATGTCTACAAAATACAGACTGTATTAAAAAAAAAAGCTATGATGTACAAAGTTGCTATAAAACTTTGAAGTTATGTTGAAAAAACTACAGAAGAGAGTTAATGTCGTGTCATAAAAATAGTAGAGTCAGGGTGATTGAGAGGAGAAAGAGAGAGTGGTTTGACTGATCCTCGCAGGTGTGGAACAGTCACTAGCTATAACGGGAGATGGAATTTTTTTGATTTTGGGGGGATTACCACGAATGTGGGGAAGGGGAATTTGTTTTTGTTTTTGTTTGGTTTGTAGGATGAATGTTCTATCATCCATGTTTTTGCTTCTCTGTATGAGCATGTTCATATTACAAGGTAATCTCAAACTCCTTATTGATCATAGATCAAAGCGTTAATTTTAATTTAACTTCATGGAATTGCAGAGGTCTACAAAATCTAAAAAAACTTAAACAAGTTATGAATAAAATAAAAGACATACACTACCGTTCAAAAGTTTGGGGTCACTTAGAAATTTCCTTATTTGTTCAAAGAAAAGCGCTTTTTTTCAATGAAGATAACTTTAAACTAATCAGAAATACACTCTATACATTGCTAATGTGGTAAATGACTATTCTAGCTGCAAATGTCTGGTTTTTGGTGCAATATCTACATAGGTGTATAGAGGCCCATTTCCAGCAACTATCACTCCAGTGTTCTAATGGTACAATGTGTTTGCTCATTGCGTCAGAAGGCTAATGGATGATTAGAAAACCCTTGTGCAATCATGTTAGGTCTGCAATGCCTGTAATTGCTTGCAAATGGAGGATTCTTTGACGAATAGCAAAGTTTTGAAGGAAAAACTTATTATTTCAAATACCAAATCATTATTTCTAACCTTGTCAATGAGTTGACTATATTTTCTATTCATTTTACAACTCATGGTGGTAAATAAGTGTGACTTTTCATGGAAAACACAAAATAATTGTCTGGGTGATCCCAAACTTTTGAACGGTAGTGTAGATTCAAAAATTGTATTTTTACAAGAAACTCATCTAATAGAGGAGGATGTAGAAAGAATTAGGAGAAGATGGCAAGGTAACGTGTTCACCTCATCATTTTCATCCCGAGCCAGGGGAGTTATGATTCTCATACACAAAACAGTCCCATTTCAAGTGAAAAATGTAATGGGAGACAAATTTAGAAGATATCTAATCATCCAAGGATCTTTGTTATTAGAAAATATAAATCTGGTGAACTTATACGGCCCCAATATTGATGATCAAAACTTCTTTGTGAATTTATTCCTCACTTTATCATCACTTACAGGGCAACATATAATAGCAGGGGATTTTAATTGTACATTGAATCCCAGTATAGACAGATCAACAGGACTGGACTGTACGCACAATTGATGTAGGATGATTATTAATCATTTTTTGAAAGAATTGAGGTTGCTAGATATATGGAGAGAAATGAAACCACAAGTCAAAGCCTATTCTTGTTATTCTAATACCTATAAGACATTCTCCCGTATTGACTACTTTTTGGTCTCTACAGAATTAAGGTCCAAGATTCAAACTGTTTCCTATGATAACCTTGTGATCTCTGATCATGCACCCTGCTGTCTAATATATGTAGATAAGAAATTGACAAAGGATCAGGTAGGTGGCATTTTCAGCATAAATGGCTTCAGGATGAGGAATTTGCTTAAGTACCATAGGAAAAACAGATAGATGAGTTCTTTGATATTAATACTACACAAACAACGGCATGTGTAAAGTGGGAGGCTTTCAAGCTTTTATTAGGGGGCATATTATTAGTTATAAGGCTCAAAACTAAGAAAGACCCGAGCAGAGAGAGTCCAATTGGAACGTAAAATAAAAATTCTTCAAGAAAAGGTGTATGCAGGAAGTAACCCACAGTTAGAGAACGAATTACTGATTCTGAGAGCTGAATATGATAAAAAAAAAATCAGCGAATAGAGCTGCCTCGAGTCTTCTAAGATTGAAGCAAACTTTTTATGAACAAGGTGAAAAATCAGGAAAATTATTGGCATGGCAGATTAAACAATTAGAATTTACAACACCAATTACCAGTATTATAAGTAAAGGACAGGTAGTTATAGAACCTTTAGAAATTAATAGGGCCTTCAGAGATTATTATGAAAAACTATATGATACAAAAAATGAACTGACTCTAACAAAACTAAATGGGTTTTTGGGTGGGATATCTATACCGTGTATTCAAATGAAAACAGGGAGATACTGGAGTCTAAAATTAGTCAAGAGAAGTTGGGCACGCCAAGTGATAATGTGGAATTCAGGAAAAAGAGCAGGACCAAATGGTTTCCAGTTGACCTCTATAAAAAATTTAAGAATAAATTAATAAAACACTTTTGGAGATGGTTTTAGAAGCATGTCAAAATGGTAATTTACACCCATAATGAATAATGCCTTAATTATACTGTTGCCAAAACCAGGTAAACCCCCTAATAAATGTGAAAACATGAGACCAATAAGCCTATTAAATGCTGATCTTAAAATAATCTGTAAAATTTAAGGAAAACAACTACAAGAAATATTACCAAATATTATTAACCGAGATCAGAATGGCTTTATAATGGGAAGACAAGGCTTCCATAATGTAAGAAGACTATTTAATATTATTTATTCCAATAAAGAAGCACTGGAAACAGCTCTCCTATCATTGGACGCCGAAAAGGCCTTTGATAGGGTCGAATGGCCCTATCTTGTTGAAGTCCTACAAAGGTTTGGACTTGGAAATAATTTCATAAAATGGGTCCAGATAATATACAATAATCCTAACAAACAGCAATATCTCAAAATCAATAAAAATCAATAGAGGATGTCGACAAGGCTGTCCACTTTCACTTTTACTGTTTACTATGGCAATTGAACCTTTAGCGATGGCAGTACGTTTACATCCACAAATATATGGAATTAAAGTAGGACCAACAGAACATAAAATCTCCCTGTATGCCGATGACATAATTTTGTTTATGTCGAATTTTAAAAAATCAATTCCAACCTTGTTAAATTTAATAAAGAACTTTGGGGAAATATCAGGATTTAAAATAAATAAACAAAATCTTCAATATTAATGCTAAATGAGACCCAGAGAAATCACCCAGCTCCTGAGGTAAATCAATTCAATGTTGTAATAATCAGTTTAAATATTAGGAATTCAAATTTTGCCTAAGCTAGAATCAGTCGCCAGTGCCAACTATGAAGCCTTAATGACAGATATTAATTAGTTACTTCAGAGATGGATTGTCACTACCAAGTATGATGATCGGGAGAATTAATATACTTAAAAGTAATATCCTTACAAAAAATACTTTATATATTTCAAACATTCCTTTACCACCACCTTCAGATCTATTCTCAAGAATTAAAAAAAAGTTAGTGGAATTTATATGGATACAATAGGAAGGTAGATTACGTTTGTCTTTACTATATTTACCATTTGATCGTGGAGGTCTGAAATGTCCAAACCTTTATGTTGTATTATGGTCCAGCACAAACTGAGGTCTATGACATATTATTTTTATCAAATGATCCTCCTCACTGGACCTGAAATGGAATCATACCAATTTACCTTACCTCTTCCCTACATATACTCAGACTCGGCTAAAAAATTACAGAACAAGTTAAAAATCCAATTGTAAAGACATGATCAAATATGGTGTGAAACCAAAAACTATTTTAAAGAACACACACTTACTGTCATAATTTAGCCCAATATGGGGGTAAATCAATATTTTACACCAGGGAGAGCGGATATGCTGTATTTAAAGTATGGAATTAAAAAGGGATTCAAAGATTCAAGACTTATATTTGTCACGCTCAGATAACATAATGTCTTTTGAAGACTGAGGATTAAATTCAAGCTTAATAGAACACATTTTTTAAAATCTCTTCAGCTTAGAAATTTTATTCGATCAAATCAAAATAATGTCTCACCCGACCTACTTATTCATCCTTGGGAAAAAATTTTGCATGAAAGCTAGTAGAGAAAGGGTATTATTTCCAGAGTTTTATAAACTCATTGACACTATTCTCAAGTGAAAACTCACAGAAAAGACTGCATTATGGAAAGAAGACCTGCAAATTGAAATTTCAGAGGAACAATGGGAAATGGCTTGTGCAGCCAGCCTCAAACCAAATCAATAACTGACGTCTTAAACTGATACATTTTAAATGGTTAATGTGGATGTATGTTACACCAGTGGAGTTAAATAAATATAACAAAAACATACCAGATACATGCCACAAATGTATGGAAAGTAAGGAACCCTATTTCACTGTTTATGGGAATGTAGAAAAATCAGAAGGTTTTGGGAAGAGGTGAGGGTAACAATTGAAAAATAATTTTCAAACAATTTCAATTGAACCCTAAAACTGTTTATGTTGGGTCTGTATCCAGAAAAACATAACTTTAATAAGAGTGAAAGAGCTCTTCATAGACCTTGGTTTGCTTAATGCCAAAAAATGTATTGCACTATTGTATTGCATGGAAAAAGACTCATAGACCAGATGTCTGACTCAGTGGTTAAGACAGATGTTAACAAACCTTTCCACTAGAAAGAATAACATATATACTGAAATTAAGGAAAATGTGTCTGAGAATATATGGAGACCTTACATTGATTAAGTAAGAAATTATAACATAACTTCTGAAGAAGAAGGTGAATGATATGTGTGGACCTTGCAAATTCCAAACTGGTGAATGTATATTATGTATTCATATGTAATAGATACCCTAGACTAAACAGAGGAGGCATTGTTGTTGACTTGCTTTTGTAACTGGTTGTTGTTGTTTTTAGTACATTTTTTTTGTTGTTGTTGTTAGTGGGTTTTTTTTAATTTTTAAATTGCTTTAGTGTTAGTGTTTGACTGTTTGTGCCATGTTTGTAAAAAAGGTTCAATAAAAAATATTGTGGAAAAAAAAATAAAATCATTAAATATCACTAAGATATTATTAAAAATACCCATAATACCCATAGTAAGCAGATAAAAGCATTTATACCTCACACCCGGGACCTCAATAAAATAGTTTTATCCTTTGTTCATATGAAAGAAAAAAAATAAAATAGAAAGATGTCTTTACCTTCTTTACATGTTTATCTGCACTGCAGCCTTCGTCAGAAGAGTCAGCTGATTGCTGCCAGGTGACATTATCAGCTGATTTTGTGATGATAGCTGACATTTATCAGCTGATTTTGTGTCACCTGGCAGCAATCAGCTGACTCTTCTGACGAAGGCTGCAGTGCAGTTGAAACATGTAAAGAAAGTAAAGACATCTTTCTATTTTATTTTTTTGTCTTTCATATGAACAAAGATAAATAATTAAAAGAAGACAAAATGAACCTATTTGACGCAATAAAATGTAGATAAGATAAACCAGTAAAAAGGCCCAGACCCAAGAGTTTAAATAAAATGCATTAAAAATGCATTAAGGCCTGTTTAAAAGAACAGGTTTTAATATGCCATCAACAGTTCTTTTTACTAGTGCCATATCAGTACCATCACAATCAGTAAATAATTTATTTTTACACTTTTCAACAACAGATTTTACCTCTAGTTCACAGGTGTCAAACTCATTCCATGGAGGGCCAAGACCCTGCAGGTTTTACCTCCACCCAGTGTCTTCAACAGGTGATTTCATTGAATTTCTTCCCACTGATTGCTGATCAGTGAAAACACCTGCTGAAGACACTGAGTGGAAGTAAAACATGCAGGGTCTTGGCCCTCCATGGAATGAGTTTGACACCCCTGCTCTAGTTCATCCACCGCTGTAAGAAAGATTGACCGAGGGTTATTTCCAATCAGTGTCTCACTCACGGTGTCTCTTCCTTGGTTTGGAATTTTTGCTGCCAACTCTGGTCCAACATTTACAAAAAAATTATTAATTTTATTTACTACCATATTCTTATCATAAGTATCACCACAATTATCAGTAAAATACTCTGGATATATCGTTTTCTTAGTTCCATTTTTCCTTAATTTATTTAATATATCCCAGACTCCTTTTATATTATTTTTATTTTCATTTAAAATTTTCCTATAGTATAATTTTTTACTAGTTTGTCTTATTTCAGTTAATTTATTTTTATATGTTTTATATTTTTTTTCCAGATTCTTTGGTTCTTAATTTAATTAAATTTTTATAGAGAAAATTTTTCTTTTTACAAGCATTTTGTAGCCCCCTGGTTAACCACGGACAATTTTTCTATGTATGTTTTTTATTAATTTCTTTAATTGGACAGTTTTTATCATATAATGATTTAAATATATCAATAAATTTATCATATGCCAAGTCCACTTTTTTCTCTCTGTAGACAACATCCCAATTCTGTAATATTAAGTGTTCTTTTAAAGCATTGATTGTATCTTCTGTTTGTATTCTTTTATAAATAATCTTTTTAGATGGTTTATTATTATTCTTTTTTTTCCACAATATTTTTTATTGAACCTTTTTTTATATACAAACATGGCACAAACAATCAGACACTAACACAAAAGTAATTTAAAAATTAAAAAGAGCAATAACAAAAAAAAATGTGTAATAAAAACAACAACAGCAACATCCATTAACAAACACAAATCAACAACAATGCTCCTCTGTTTAGTCTAGGTAATCTATTATATAAAAATACATAATATGCATTCAACAGCTTGGAATTTGCAAGGTCCACACATATCATTCACCTTCTTCTTCAGACATTATATTTAAATTCTTTACATAATCAATGAAAGGTCTCCATATTTTCTCGAACACATTTTCCTTTGATTTCAGTATATATGTTATTCTTTCTAGTGGAAGGTTTGTTAACATTTGTCTTAACCACTGAGTCATATCTGGTCTATGAATCTTTTTCCACAGTAGTGCAATACATTTTTTGGCATTAAGCAAACCGAGGTCTATGAATGCTCTTTCACTCTTATTAAAGTTATGTTTTTCTGGATACAGACCCAACAAAAACAGTTTAGGGTTCAATATGATTTGTTTTGAAATTTTTTTTTCAATTGTTACCCTCACCTCTTCCCAAAACATTCTGATTTTTCTATATTCCCATAAACAGTGAAATAGGGTTCCTTTACTTTCCATACATTTTGTGCATGTATCTGGTATGTTTTTGTTATATCTGTTTAATTCCACTGGTGTAACATACATCCGCATTAACCATTTAAAATGTATCAGTTTAAGACGTACATTTATTGATTGGGTTTGAGCTCCTGCACAAGCCATTTCCCATTGTTCCTCTGAAATTTCAACTTGCAGGTCCTCTTTCCAGTAATTCAGTCTTTTCTGTGAGTTTTCACTTGAGAATAGTGTCAATGAGTTATAAAACTCTGAAATAATACCCTTTCTCTTACTAGCTTTCATCAGAATTTTTTCCAAAAATGAATAAGTAGGTTGGGTGAGAGCATTATTTTGATTTGATCAAATAAAATTTCTAAGCTGAAGATATTTAAAAAAAAGTGTGTTCTATTAAGATTAAATTTAATCCTCAGTTCTTCAAAAGACATTATGTTATCTGAGCATGACAAATATAAGTCTTGAATCTTTTGAATACCTTTTATAGTCCATATTTTAAATACAGTATCCGCTCTCCCTGGTGTAAAATATTGATTACCCCATATTGGGCTAAATTGTGACAGTGAGTGTGGTTCTTTTAAATATTTTTTGGTTTCACACCATATTTTGATCATGTGCTTTACAATTGGATTTTTAACTTGTTTCTGTAGTTTTTTAGCCGAGTCTGAGTATATGAATAAGGGAAGAGGTAAAGGTAAATTGTATGATTCCATTTCAGTCCAGTGAGGAAGATCATTTGATGCAAAATAATATGTCATAGACCTCAGTTATGCTGACCAGTAATACAACATAAAGTTTGGACATTTCAGACCTCTACGATCAAATGGTAAATATAGTAAGGACAAACGTAATCTAGCCTTGATGAGGTGAACACATTACCTTGCCATCTTCTCCTAATTCTTTTTACATCGTCCTCTAATAGATGAGTTTCTTGTAAAAATACAATTTTTGAATCTATGTCTTTTATTTTATTCATAACTTGTTTAAGATTTTTTAGACCTCTGCAATTCCATGAAGTTAAATTAAGATTAACGCTTTGATCTATGATCAATAAGGAGTTTGAGATTACCTTGCAATATGAACAAGCTCTTACAGAGAAGCAAAAACATGGATGATGGAACATTCATCCTACAAACCAAACAAAAACAAAAACAAATTCCCCTTTCCCACATTCGTGGTAATCCCCCCAAAATCAAAAAAATTCTGTCTCCCGTTATAGCTAGTGACTGTTCCACACCTGCAAGGATCAGTCAAACCACTCTCTCTTTCTCCTCTCAGTCACCCTGACTCTACTATTTTTATGACATTAACTCTCTACTGTAGTTTTTTCAACATAACTTCAAAGTTTTGTAGCAACTTTGTACATCATAGCTTTTTTTTTTTTTAATACAGTCTGTATTTTGTAGACATGTTATATGTTTCAGATCAATCAGATGCCTATACAAATGCTTAAATGTTCTACCTTTGTCATGTTCATGCTTAGCTCCCACCAGTCTCCTTTTGGATTTGCTTGATGAACTCCTGCGCCTCTTGAGGAGTCTTGAAGGTGTGGGTTCTCCCCTTATATGTGACCAGCAGTCTTGCCAAATGAATCACTCCGTGACGAATTCCGAGGTTGCGCAGCTCTTTGCGGGCGGGGTCGAACTGTCTCCTTAATTGTTGAATTCCTGTGGCCAAATCTGGGTAGAACCTCACCTGTTGATCCTGGTATTTAATTTCCCCTTTAGTTCATGCCGCATTGGTGACCGTCATCTTGTGTCTGTAGTGGAGGAACTTCATAATCAGCATCCTCAGTGGTGTCTTATTGTCTCTCGGTGGACCGGTTCGGTGAGCGCTCTCTAAGACGACCGATGACTGCAGATCCGCATTGTTCAGCGCTTCTGGAATCCACTTTTCCAAAAAGGAATACGGGTCCCGTCCCTCTGCTGCCTCCGGGAGGCCCACCAGCCTCAAATTATTCTGTCGCAAGCGAGATTCCAAGTCCAGGACGTTATCTTCCAGACGTTTCCATTTTAATTCCAGTGTTTGCAACTTTGATTGTAGGCTGGTGACGTCATCTTCAGCGCTTGAAATTCGGAGCTCCACCTGCGATACTCGCTCCAAACAGTCATTTATTTCCTTTCTCATTCCTTCTATCGCTGCTATAATTCCATCAAATTTAGACGAAAACTCTGTTCTCATGGAATTGAGGGCAGTGAGCACTACATTTGTCCCCTCTTCAGCAGTTCCCGCTCCGCCGCTGGCTACATCCTCCGCCATCGTCTCTAGAGTTTTTTCTGTTTCGCCTCGAGCGTGGAAGTCTGTTAGCTTGGGTTGTTTTGTCGAATTGCTTTTTCCTCCACCTAATTTCCCAGCCTTGGTCTTTACCATATCCGCGCCTAAACGCTGGGATGGGTTTTTGTTCCAATTAAGAGAGTTTTAGTAAACTTTTTATTTTTAGGAGCAGAGCAGTGTGAAACACGTCTTCCTACGTGGCCGCCATAACCGGAAGTCTCGGTTTATTATTATTCTTACTCTCATTAACCCCATAATTAACATCTAAAGAAACAAATACAGGCAGGTGGTCACTAATGTCATTTATTAGTATTCCACTCACCATATTATATTCAATGACATTGGTAAAAATGTTGTCTATCAAGGTAGCACAATGTGTCGTTATTCTCATAGGTTTTGTAATCTTTGGAAATAAGGTTAAGCTATACATTGTATCTAAGAAATCTTCAGTGGGTTTATGTTGTTTTGTTTTCATTAAATCTATATTAAAGTCACCACAAATAAAGATATATTTTTGTCTTATTTTTATATACATCTTTTCCATCCCATTTCTAAATTTTTCCATATCAGATCCCAGTGGTCTATATATACAACTTACTATTATGTTTTTTCTATTTTCCATCGTAATCTCAATTGTTAAACATTCCATACTTTCATTCACTGTTGATGTCATGCTGTCCACTTTTTTACTTTTTTATTTTCTATCAACATAGAGTGCTACCCTGACACCACTTTTACATTTCCTATTTTGTGTGTACATCTCATATCCATATAGTTCAAAATTTACATCTTTTTCTTCATTAATCCATGTTTCACTTATTGCAATAATCCTAAATGGTGTGTTAAATTGATTTAAAAACTCCTTAATACTATCAACCTTGGCATAGAGCCTCCTACTATTAATATGTATTATTGTCAATGTCTGATCCAAATTCATAATTCCATTTAATTGTTGTTTATCATAATAAACACACTTATTATTAATATGATTAAAATAATTATTGTCTGGGTCAGTATCTCCTAAAATGTCTTATGGTTGCTGTTCAGTATTGACAAAGATTTCAGCTTCAGTTTGCCCTAATGCACTTTCATTATTAAATGAGGAAGGATGATTGGTTAAAGTACTAATCATAAGTTATGTCAACAAAGTACACCAAAAGGAAAAAGAACACAAAAATCTCCACTCATAATCTTACTGCACTGTTATTCTTGCATCAGTGCTAAGGTTTAAATTTGTCTAATTCCTCCATTTCTCGAATCATTGTTACTTTAGCTTCTTCTGGAGTGCCAAGCAGTTTAATCCATACCTTACAGTTCTTTGTCCATGTCGATTGTGTTTTTCCCAGTTTTCTGAGAGCCCTGGCTTGTCTAGCTATTTCAGAGTTCTTTTTTGTTAAATGTTCGTTTAGACAGCCATTCCTCTCAGTTTTCTTGCTTGTCGCAGAAGATCAGTTTTTGCTTTCCTGCTGACAAATCGGATGATGATCGCTGGTTTTCCTTTACTGTCTTTTTTAGGTAACGTGTGGCAAGCCGAAATAGTCTGATTGTCCACAACAATGTTTTTAGAGTTGAAAAAATGTAATACCTGCTGCTCAAGAGTGTGTGATTCTGCCAATGTCTCATCCTCCCCATCCTGGTTCCCAACTCCAGCTGTCACACGTGCATAGGAGCGGTGTCTGGTGTTAAGACCGTTCACAATGACATCATCCATTCTCATATACTGTTCTAATTCATCCACACATCTTTCTAAGAAATTAATTGTCTTTTTCCATGACTTCAGCCTTTAATTCACGCACTTGGTCCATAAGGCCAATAAGCAAAGTTTGTTGTTTTGCTATCATGGATATTTCTTCAGTCATAAAATTTAGTTAGAGTTTGATCTCCTCCAACTCCTATCCATTTATCTGATTCCTTTTCGGAGGCATACTAACTAGACTGATTGGGATCAAAGGCGGCTCACCTGTTGCCTAATACAGGAGGCGAAGCACGTCCGATGGCTAGTGGAGGCCGCCAGCTGGCCCGCCGTCTCAATTATAGCTGTCACCCAACTGCGAGGTCGAAGCGCTCCCGATGGCCAGTGATGGCTAGTGAAGGTCACCGCCGGTGTCACCACCTGACAGCTGAAATCCGCCGGTGAAACCAAGGCTCCCTCGACAGCTAGCGTCGTCCTAGCTAGCGATGAACCCAAAGCAATGAATCCAGCGATGAATCTGGTGATAAATCCAAAAAGGCGACGCACGTCTGATGGCTAGTGGAGGCCGCTAGCTGGCCCGCCGTCTCAATTATAGCTGTCACCCCACTGCGAGGTCGAAGCGCTCCCGATGGCCAGTGGTGACTAGTGAAGGTCACCAACCGGCGTCGCCACCTGACAGCTGAATCCACCGGTGAAACCAAGGCTCCCTCGGCAGCTAGCATCGTCCCAGCTAGCGTCGTCCTAGCAAGCAATTGTTTTAGCGGTTTCCTTTTACATATCAAGGATATCTATGTATGATATATTTTATATCAGTGGAAACAGGATGCACCTGAGCTCAATTCTGAGCTTCATGGCAAAGGCTGTGAATACTTATGTACGTACATGTGATTTCTTAGTTTTTTATTTTTAATAAATTTGCAAAAATCTCAAAAAAAACTTTTTTCACATTGTCATTATGTGGTATTGTGTGTAGAATTTTGAGGGAAAAATTAATTTAATCCCTTTTGGAAAAAGGCTGTAACATAACAAAACATGGAAAAAGTCAAGTGCTGTGAATACTTTCCGGATGCACTGCAACTCACTGTTTGCCCAAAACCCCATGTACAACATCAGGCAACAAGCTAGCAGTTATCCTGCAGAAAAAAAGATGAAAGCATCTTTTAAATAAAAGGCTCACTTCTACATCACTGTCAGAGAATCTTCTCTCCTCTGTTTTCCCTCGTTTAAACTCCTTTTACTATTTTTTCCCTTTTTATTTATTAATCGTGAGGAAAAACTGTTGGCTGTAGGTTGATGATTTCAGACAAGTATATCCAGTTGATGGCGTTTCATAATAAAAACACATAACAGAAACAACCATTCTGAAAACTGAATCGCTGTAGAGGGTTTTTATTTTTTAATAACCCAGGAAGCATTGAGTTGTGATCATGAAAATAAATTCACACTAACTCAGACTTGCTCATGTCTGTGAATCCAGTATTTACAGTGTTCCAAATTATTATGCAAATAGGATTTTAGTGCAGCGGCGCGGTGGTGGAGTGGTTAGCGCTGCGGCAGCATAGCAACTCACCCTTGGCCGGGGTATCCCGAGTTCGATCTCAGCCCCTGACCAACAGTGATCTGTGTGGAGTTTGCATGTTCTTCCCGCGTCTGTGTGGGTTTACTCTGGGATTTCTCCGGTTTCCTCCCACATGCCAAAAAACATGCAAGTTAGGTTAATTGGCATCAACTGGGGATTCTAAATTGTCCTTAGGTATGACTGAGAGTGAATGGTTGTCTGTCTCTCTGTGTTGGCCCTGCGATGGACTGGCGATCTGTCCAGGGTGTACCCTGCCTCCCGCCTCTCGCCCAAAGATGCTGGGATAGGCTCCAGCCCCGCCCCCCCCGCCCTCCGCGACCCAAAAAGGATTAAGCGGAAGAAGATGGATGGATGGATGGATTTTAGTGTAAGAAACATTACATTTTTTGTTTTACAATTAAACTCATGAATGGTATTGTGTCTCAGGGCTCTTTGGATCACTGATATCAATCTCAGACACCTGTCATAATTAGTTTACCAGGTGACAAAATTTGATCGGGCTCAAAAAATGATTTTTCTCTTGCCATTCATTTCAGTAGAGAATTTTTTCAATCTAAGGTCCCATATGCAGAAGTAGAGGGGGCGTGACTTAGGTTCTCTATAGCACAGGCTACTAATTTTAAGGTTATTGAGTGGGAATTCAAGGATTGTTTCTCATTTTTAAGGATAATTAAGGTATTGATTTTAGATAATCACATTTAAGACTTTTTATGGACCTCCAGACACTAATGAGGCAGCTGGGTTTTTTTAATTGTTTGTGTTTTTGTGGAGACATTCTCACCACATAACAACCATATATATGCACAAATGAATCTATCCACACAGAATTAAACTCTTTATTTTCCTCTGAGATTTTACATTTTGGTGTGTGTATATGTTATATATATTTGAGAGGTTTCTATTGCTCTTCTATGCCCTTTACACATGGGTGGAGATCATTGAGAGACCACTGAAAGATGACTGGCCAGATCTCACAACAATCTTTCAGTGATCTCAGCAATCACCAGGATCTCTCAATGATCTCTGAGATCTTCCAATGATCTCCACGGTCACCAGGTTCTCCTCAAAGTTTTGAAGCAGTCCAAAACAGTCTCCCAACGATCACCAAAGGGAAGTGATCTTTCCAGGAGCATTCAATGGTCTCATCAAGCTCCCAATGGTCTCTCAATGATCTCCACTGCGGTCTTTCACTAAATTCTGTTGGTCTTTCATTGAGCGTCAGTGACCCCTCAGTGATCCCTTAATCATCTCTACCTTCAGGGTGGAAAAATTCATTGAACAATCACTGAGAGATCATTGGGAGAATGATAAGCTCACTGAGTGGTCAAGGAGTGTTCAACGATCTCATCGTTTTCCCAATGATATGACAGTGATCTTTTAATGATCTCACAGCAATCTTTCAGTGAATGAATGAACAAATTTTTCCACCTCGAATTTAGAAATGGCTCAGAGATAAGTGAGGGATTGCTGAGTGTTCGATGAAAGAGTGGGCTGCACGGTGGCGCAGTGGTTTAGCACTGTGGCAGCACAGTTTTACCCTCGGCCGGGGGATCGCGGGGATCATGAGATCGTGGGTTCGATCCCAGCCCCCGACCAACAGTGAGCTGTGTGGAGTTTGCATGTTCTCCCCGTGTTGCGTGGGTTTACTCCGGGATTTCTCCGGTTTCCTCCCGCATACCAAAAAAAACATGTAGGTTTAGGGCGCTCGCGCACGCAGCGACCAGCAGCCGGTGGCTTGTCACCAGACTGCAAACCAAGTCTACCTACGGGTACAAATAAGTAACAAAAAAAAAAAAAAAAAAAGACCAGTAGAGTTCATTGAAAGAGCGCTGAGAGATCGATGAAGTTGTTCGGTGCTCCTTGAAAGATCGCTTCCCCTTGGTGATCACTGAGAGATTGTTTTGGACTGATTCAAAACTTTGAGGCTGTGGAGATCACTGAAGATCACTGAGAGATCATTAAGAGACCGATTGATTGGTGGTCACTGAAAGATCGTTGAGAGATCTGTTCATTTTTTTTGAATCACTCAACGATCTCCACCTCTGTGTAAAAGGGGTATATAGGTTTACAGTGGTGCCTTAAAGCAACGCTATTAAATAATTTGGCAAGTGGGATGGAAGTCAAAATCAGGGTGGCTTCAAATTGACCAATCGATTAATTATACTTCATTGGACTGTCTCTTTTCATCTTTACCTTTTGATGATAGCTCTATAAAAATTATAAAAGTATGGCAAAGGAGAGTCAGATACATGAATTTGTCTACACTGTTTAGACATAATAAAGCTGAAAATTTAACAGAAAAATAGTCATTCATTCAACTATAAGCAACATCAGCAGCAGTATTTGCATCAATGGTATATTTAAAAGGAAATATTTGAATGAATGAATGAATGAATGAATTTATTTTATTTCGGATAATACAGTACAGGTTAAAAGAAACTGTTTAATATAACAACAAGGTCAAATTAGACAAAGACTCCTTCTACTAAACAATTCCACGTGAGTTATCCGAAATGGGTGATGGCTGAAGCCGCAGCTTATATTGCCCACCCATATTCCATCCAAGAATTCAAAAGAAAAAAGAGTAAACAAGACAAGAGTGATTACAATTTAGAACAAAGCTAAGACAAAGTGTGACTGAGAGAAAAAAAAGGAAAACTAAGCTAAGCTAAGTTGAGCGGTTACTATTCAAGACAAATCTAAGACAGAATGTCACAGAGAGAAAAAACAAAAAAAACAAACTAAGCTACAACACAACACAGGCTGGATATGTCAGTCCTTATGTGAGTTTATATGTCGTCTTGTAAATATGTTTGGAGTATTTCTTCCTTTAGTTTTTGTTTAAATTGTCCAAGCGTTGTACATGATTTTAATTCAGGTCCATAATCGTTCCATAATCTGACTCCTTGCACTGAAATACAGTGTTGCTTGGTGGTTGTTCTCACTGTAGGCTTTTGAAATATACATGTTCCTCTGAAGTGATATCGTTTCTCCCTTGTTTGGAACAAGGAAAAAAGGAAAGGAAGGAATATTTGAAGACTGTGCTCGAGATTCAGCCTTCTGTTGTGCTTGTTCTTTTATTTTAACTAATTAAAGTGACATTTGCCATTTAAAATGGACCTTGATGAACATTTGAATACCAGAATTATTGTATTATTTTCATGTCATATTGGCTGTTTTATGACCATATACTATAAAAGGTCTTGCATTGTACATCTTCTAGAGATTTTTTTTTAAGTTTTGATATTCTCAGAGACATATAGAAATAGTTTTAACCCCTTGCACTCTGTTCAATTTCCCTAAAAACGCCAAAAAATAACGTACCCAAAGTAAATCAAAAGCTGTTCTTCAACCCTTTGCAGCATCTTCATGGGGTTGGTCTCATTTAAAAGAAAACACTTTGAATTTTTTGGCAAAACAGTCATAATCTCTCTAAGTGCTCCTGCCACTGAGTAACAGTCATCTAAACATACTGAACTTGAAGAAAATAAATTTCGCCTGCAAATAACACACATCTGTCAGATCCGGGCTGGAAAATGCAACAGAAATGTAGAACCAAGTGTTATCCAGCTGAAGTCAAAATTTTGTAACAATACCACAAAAAATGAATATATTACACAGCTTTTTTCTTAGGTTGTTCCCAGGCGTTTTTGAACTGTGCCAAATTGTGCCAAATGGCACAGTTTGGAAAAACGTCTGTAACTTTTGAATGATTCAATATAGAAGCTTCATCTTGGGCTCTAATGAAAGGTGAAGGGCTGTGTGTGTGTGGGGGGGTTGTTTATTCATTCATGAATGAATGAATGAACAAACAAGCCCCACACACAAAGAAGCATGCCACGTAAAAAATGTGTGGCTTTTTTTACAAGAAAAAATAACCTACAGTGCACTAAAAATTATACTAAAATATCTGTAATGTAGAAGATAACAACTCCCCCCCCCCCCGCTACAGAGGACAGACATCGCCCATCGCTACATGAAGAACCGCGGTGACGGTGCGCCATGGTCTACTACACACAGTTGTACTAAAATATCTGCAATAATACAGTGGGGCAAAAAAGTATTTAGTCAGCCACCAATTGTGCACGTTCTCCCACTTAAAAGATGAGAGAGGTCTCCAATTTTCATCATAGGTATACCTCAACTATGATAGACAAAATGAGAAAAAAAAAATCCAGAAAATCACACTGAAGGATTTTTAATGAATTAATTGGTAAATTCCTCGGTAAAATAAGTATTTGGTCAATAACAAAAGTTCATCTCAATACTTTGTTATATACCCTTTGTTGACAATGACAGAGGTCAAACGTTTTCTGTAAGTCTTCACAAGATTTTCATACACTGTTGCTGGTATTTTGGCCCATTCCTCCATGCAGCTCTCCTCTAGAGCAGTGGTGTTTTGGGGCTGTCGCTGGGCAACACGGACTTTCAACTCCCTCCAAAGATTTTCTATTGGGTTGAGATCTGGAGACTGGCTAGGCCACTCCAGGACGTTGAAATGCTTCTTACGAAGCCACTCCTTCGTTGCCCGGGCGGTGTGTTTGGGATCATTGTCATGCTGAAAGACCCAGCCACGTTTCATCTTCAATGCCCTTGCTGATGGAAGGAGGTTTTCACTCAAAATCTCACGATACATGGCCCCATTCATTCTTTCCTTTACATGGATCAGTCATCCTGGTCCCTTTGCAGAAAAACAGCCCCAAAGCATGATGTTTCCACCCCCATGCTTCACAGTAGGTATGGTGTTCTTTGGATGCAACTCAGCATTCTTTCCTCTCCAAACACGACAAGTTGAGTTTTTACCAAAAAGTTCTATTTTGGTTTCATCTGACCATATGGCATTCTCCCAATCCTCTTCTGGATCATCCAAATGCTCTCTAGCAAACTTCAGACGGGCCTGGACATGTACTGGCTTAAGCAGGGGAACACGTCAGGCACTGCAGGATTTGAGTCCCTGGTGGCATAGTGTGTTACTGATGGTAGCCTTTGTTATTTTGGACCCAGCTCTCTGCAGGTCATTCATTAGGTTCCCCCGTGTGGTTCTGGGATTTTTGCTCACCGTTCTCGTGATCATTTTGACCCCACGGGGTGAGATCTTGCGTGGAGCCCCAGATGGAGGGAGATTATCAGTGGTCTTGTATGTCTTCCATTTTCTAATAATTGCTCCCACAGTTGATTTCTTCACACCAAGCTGCTTACCTATTGCAGATTCAGTCTTCCCAGCCTGGTGCAGGTCTACAATTTTGTTTCTGGTGTCCTTTGACAGCTCTTTGGTCTTGGCCATAGTGGAGTTTGGAGTCTGACTGTTTGAGGTTGTGGACAGGTGTCTTTTATACTGATAACGAGTTCAAACAGGTGCCATTAATACAGGTAACGAGTGGAGGACAGAGGAGCCTCTTAAAGAAGTAGTTACAGGTCTGTGAGAGCCAGAAATCTTGCTTGTTTGTAGGTGACCAAATACTTATTTTACCGAGGAATTTACCAATTAATTCATTAAAAATCCTTCAATGTGATTTTGTGATTTTTTTTTTCTCATTTTGTCTCTCATAGTTGAGGTATACCTATGATGAAAATTGGAGACCTCTCTCATCTTTTAAGTGGGAGAACGTGCACAATTGGTGGCTGACTAAATACTTTTTTGCCCCACTGTATCTGCAATCCACTACAGAAGAGTAGCGGGGGGGGGGGGGGGGGCGTTCACGGTCCGGACGCGGCACATAGACTGGACCTGTGCGCCGCGGTCTTCATGTTGCGATAACGCACAGTTGTAATTTACCGATCGGTCAAAAGCCATTTTGATTACAATTTTCAGGGATAAAGAATAATTTAGCTTATAACACTTACCTGTCCACAACAGCAGTGTCGCTGGCGATCTTCTCTTCCTCATTGTCAGACAAACATGACGCTGGTCCGCTTGTTACGGACTCGTGGTTCTGGTGACGCGACCCGGTCAAACCATAATTCCATTATTGCGGTTTTGCGCTTCCATGATTGCGGGTTTGGCGAATGATTTTTCAAAACAAATAAGAACAGTAGTAAGAAAAAAAGACTGGCGAATGCCTGTGTGTCACCCAGCGGCTTACACAAAACAGATTTTACGCAAGGGACGCACGCTTTCGAACTTCTGTGCTTCAATTGGCTCGCTGTATTTGCAGCCGTTGGTAGGCGGGTCCTTCTTGCTATGTTTTCAGTCATTGGTTCTTCAAGGTTTCAGAAACCCAATTCAAGGCTCTTATTAGTCGAATGAGAGGTCAATCACATCTAAACCAATCAAAGCACTCCTTTGGCTTTCTGTTCGCGGCTGTGTCTGTAGTGGAAGAACGGAAATGCAGCTTTTTTTTTTCAGAGCGCACTAGGACGCACAGTGTGAGCACAGAGACACAGAGACGTGACCGCCTGCGGTATCCCGGAGTGCAAGAGGTTAACATCAAGAACGTTTCTGTGCTCATAAAAAAAATCTTTCTGTGAAGTACAGTACAGTTGATTCCCCAATTGATGACATTAGTCACTATGGGGGCAGGCCAAAGCGAATGTTTATGATCCTGCAGAACTCAGATTTGGACTGGGTAACCTTTTTTTGGCTGTTCAGACGTTACACCTAGCAAGTTGCTGATCTTCAGCCAGGGATCTCTGTAATACTTCTTCAATAGCAATGCAAATAAAGCCTTTTTTTGTAAAACTGGTGTTTTCACCCCTACACACAGGAGCAATCCACTTGAGATACTGCACCGTGATAAAATCTTTGACGGCCACAGTCTTTGTCAATTTACAGATGTCTTCATTGGAATAAACAGAGTGAAATGCGTCTTCCTCATCATCTCAAGCCTTCTGGCGCCATCCTCCTTTCACTATACGAATTGGTGACAGCTGCGTGACAGCTGCGTCTGACACTCATCGCGTCAGAGTACTATTTTCTTCGTTTTTGTTTGTTTTTATTGATTGTTTTTATTGATTTCATTTTTTAAATTTTTTTATCTCTGTTTGTTGTTACTAGTTTTTGTTTACTGTTAGCTCGGTATTGGCCTCACCTAAAAGCCCATTCGGACGCACGAGTAGGTCCCTTCTCCGGCTGGGCTACTTTTGACCAGGCTAGACTTCCTCCTAGCCTGTTTTTAGCTTTTTAGCTGTTTTTAGCTAACTTTCAGCTAACTTGTTTCTAGCTATTTTAGCTGTCTTTGGCTAGCTGGCGGGCTATCCATCCCAGCGCCTGGAACGCCATGGCTCCTTCTCCGACATGTACCTGCTGTTTATCGCTCCTCGGTAAGGTCTCTGAACTGAAAACGAGGCCCTCCAACCTTTACAAGATTCGGGAGGCCGAGGACCACCTCGACACCATCATTGTCGGGTGATCATTGGCTCCGGCTACCGTCTCGCAGCTGGCGGATACTGCTACTTACTTGGGTGAGCTCAACGCATCTCTATCTACCTCTGCTCCTGCTCCAGCCTCCGCAGACGTCCATGACCTCAGCAACAAACACTGGTTTCATCTCGAGGCTAAACCCAAAGCTTCGGTTGGTCCCTATCATCCTCCATCCGCGCCCTGGAACTTGGTTCGACCAGCTAATAACCATCGTCGATCGACCAGAATGGGCCGCGCCTCTTCTCTTCCCGTGTCCTTGGAAAACAGATTTGATATCCTTTCCTTGGAGGATTTTCCCCACCTGGACGCTGGCCGTCCGCCCGTGGACACCTCTCGTCCTCCCTCCTCTCCTTCAGCGGCGACTCATGTCCGCAAACCCTGGATAAGGACCACCCTGGGTGTGTCAAATTACACACCAGCTCCAGATAGAAGAGAGTGCATCACCCCGTCTTTGCAACAACAACATCACCCTCTTCACAATTACTCTTCCTCGTCAGAATCCACCGACAAAACCCCCCCAGACGACACTGGTAATTGGTGACTCGATCATGAGGAACGTCAGAAGCAGGTACTGCATCACTCGATTTTTTCCCGGGGCTAGAGTCTCTGACATTGAGGCTCTTATCCCTGACCTGCTGAATGAATTCCCTCATGTACAAATTGTCGTAGTGCATGTGGGATGCAATAACATCCCAGATGAAGCATCGGAGATTTTAAAAAGTGACTTCAGGAGCCTTCTGTCCACTCTTACGAACTGTGGCAGACGTGTGCTCATCTCTGGGCCTTTGGCACCTTTCAGACGAGGCTGCAATCGTTTTAGCAGAACTCTCAGTCTTAATTCTTGGCTGTGTTTTACTTGTCCTATTTTTAACATTGGTTTTGTTGACAATTTTAACTTATTTTGGAACCGCCCATCACTTATGAGGCCTGATGACATCCACCCAAACAGACTTGGTGCACGTGTTTTAAGAGACAATCTGTTCTATTCCATTCAGTGTTTTTTAGTACAGTGACTGGGACCTGGCATGTTTACTCGCTCTGAAGCTTCTGGGTTTGCCAAACTGCCCTTTTCTGGTTCTGTTCTCACTTCTTGTATCGATCCCATTAATTCAGGTGGTCTTTACCGTTTGGATCAGCCTTTGATTTATAATCCTACAGAGATTGAGTCTGTCTCCCGTTGCCCTAAATATTGTAACCCAGGACAAATACAACACAATTTGAAAAACACACGCACTCCTGCAGCTCCTCCTCATCCACCACCCTTCAACTTTGCCCCTGTCTCCTCCCTTAGAGAACCTTTTTCTGCTCCCTCTAAAGTTAATAAAAAAGTTAAAAAGAATGCATAATCTTCCCAAATTGATTAAACAAAATGTTGGTAAAATTCTAATCCAGCCTCAAGTCCCTAAAATTAATAAAATTAATAAATTGGCCTCTGTTCCTCCCCAAAATTTAAAAATTAAATGTGGTTTATTAAACATTAGGTCTCAATCTTCTAAGTCTCTTCTGGTTCATGATCTATTAATCGATCATCAGATTGATCTACTATCCCTCACAGAGGCCTGGCTTGGGCAAGATGATTATGTTGGTCTGAATGAATCAACTCCTTCTGGGTATTTAAACTGTCATAACCCTAGAGGTTCTGGTCGTGGGGGTGGAGTGGCGGCAATTTTCCATTCTAAATTACTAGTTAATGTTAAGCAAAAATTATGTTTTAATTTCTTTGAAGGTTTGGTCCTCAGTGTGGGGCCTGTTGGCAATCTTGGCTTGAACCCAGTTCTCTTTGCCATAGTTTATCGTCCTCCCACGGCCTGTTCATGACATATTATTCGGCCCAGGAAACACGCACGCAGGCTCAGGCAGATTTGAAAGCTTTATTATTTAACCAGTGTAACGTGTATGGATGCGTGTGTGAGGAATAACAGTGTATTGTGGGTGAAGGATGCAGGCCAGGACAGAGCAGCACGCCGTACAGCCAGGCAACCCTACGAGCGAGAAGAGAACAGGGGTTAGCTGGGCAAACCACACGGGAGAGTGATGAGGTTATGTGCTTACTTGCACTAACTGTGGTGGCTGGTGTTGGCAAGATCCCGAGCCTGGGAGACAGCATCCTGCTGTGCGTCCGAGGAGGAACGGCGAGGTGAGGAGGAGAGTGTCCGCCGCCGGGAGATCCACCTGTGCACAGGGGAAGGCTGACAGGAACAGGTGAGACAATAAATGACAGCTTACGTGTCCAGAAGACGATCAGCAGGCCTGGAGGAAAGGAATCTGCTGAAGGTTTGAGTACGCAGGGAGACAGACGGCTCCAGGCCGAAGCTCAGGGCGAGGTGGAATAAATAGCTGCGCGCTAATGAGATGCAGGTGTGCGCGCAGCTGAGGTGGATGCCCGTGAATGGCGAGTGGTGACAGTACTCCCCCCCCCCCCTACCAGCGCCTCCTGGCGCTGGCTTACCTGGGTGCGTCCGGTGAAACTCCGCGATGAGGTCCTGATCCAACACCCACGAAGAGCGCACCCAGGATCTCCACTCTGGACCATAACCTTCCCAATCCACCAGATATTGTAGCCCACGACCTCGGCGCCGAGAGTCCAAGATGGAAGTAACACCCCACGCCGGGTCACCGTCGATCATCCTAGGAGTGGGAGGCGACCTAGGAGGGGGGCAGAGTGGATTGGAAAGCACAGGTATGATCTTAGACACGTGGAAGGTGGGACACACACGAAGGGAGGGGGGGAGGGCCAAACGCACAGCCACCGGGTTGACAATTTTAGAAATCACAAAGGGGCCAAGAAACCGCGGCGCCAGCTTCCTCTTCTCAGCTTTGAGGTTGATATCCTGGGAGGAGAGCCAAACCTTTTGACCCACCTGGTAGTCAGGAGCTGGCCTCCTGTGGCGATTGGCGGTGGAACTGTTGTGCGCCGCTGTGCGTAAAAGCGCATTCCTCGTTTTGGTCCACACACCTCGGCAGTGCCTCATGTGAGCCTGGACAGAAGGGACAGCCAACTCACCCTCCTGCTTGGGAAACAATGGGGGGGTCATACCCCAAGGCCGCTTCGAAGGGCGACACCCCAGTAGCAGAAGATCGTGCGGAGTTGTGGGCGTATTCCACCCAGGTCAGGTAGGAGCTCCAGGACGATGGACTGGAGGAGGTCACGCAGCGCAGGGCAGCCTCCAACTCCTGGTTCGTGTGCTCGCATTGCCCATTAGACTGGGGGTGGTGACCAGAGGAGAGACTAACCGTGGCCCCCAAAGCGTTGCAGAAGCACCTCCAAACCTGGGAGACAAACCGAGGGCCCCGGTCCGATACCACGTCCAGTGGGATCCCGTGCAGCCTGACGACATGTTGGACCAGGAGGTCAGCCGTTTCACGTGCCGAAGGGAGACCCCGAAGAAGCACAAAATGGGCGGCCTTAGAAAACCGATCCACAATCGTCAGGACCGTGTCATAGGTGTTAGAGACTGGGAGACCGGTGACGAAATCAAGGGTGATGTGTGACCAGAGCCTGCCCGGGACTGGCAGGGGCTGGAGTAGACCCGCAGGCGGAGAGTTCTGGGACTTGCCGGCAGTGCACTGGGGACAAGCCCGGACATAATTGGTGACGTCCTTCTGGAGACCCGGCCACCAGAACGAGCGTTGCAGCAGACTCACCAGGCGGGTGATGCCAGGGTGACAGGCGAGCTTGGAGGTATGGGCCCAGTGAATCACTTCTCCTCAAACCGCCGAAGGAACGAAGAGCCTCCCCTCTGGCCCCCCACCAGGATCTGGGTCCGTCTCCTGCGCCCTTAGGATCTTGTCCTTGATGGACCAGGAAACCGCCCCCACGACACACGAGTTGGGCAGGATGGTGTGTTCAGACTCCTCCGGATCCTCAGGAGCGAACTGCCTGGATAAGGCGTCAGGCAACCCATTCTTCGAGCCTGGACGGTACGTGATGGTAAATTGAAAGCGTGCAAAAAATAGAGACCAGTGCGCCTGGCGGGCATTCAGGCACCTTGCTGACCTCAAATACTCGAGGTTCTTGTGGTCCGTCCAGACCACAAAAGGCTGGGCTGCCCCCTCCAACCAGCGACGCCACTCCTGCAGCGCGAGCTTGACAGCGAGGAGATCCCTGTCGCCGACGTCATAGTTGCGCTCCGCCGCCGATAACCGCCGGGAGAAGAAGACGCAGGGCCGCTTGATTCCATCCACCGGTGAGCGCTGAGAGAGCACCGCCCCCACCCCTGTGTCGGACGCGTCGACCTCCACTAGACACTGCAGCGCAGGGTCGACCTGGGTCAGGACCCGGGAGGACGAGAATTCTGCCTGGAGAGTCTTGAAGGCGGTGGCCGCTTCATCGGACCACTGGAAGGGCACCTTCAATGATGTGAGGCGGGTCAGGGGGGTGACAATGGCGCCAAAGTTCAGGATGAAGCGCCGGTAGAAGTTAGCGAATCCAATAAACTGCTGCACCTGTTTGCTGGAGGCAGGTGTGGGCCACTCGACCACCGCTTTGACCTTAGCGGGGTCGGGAAGAATCTGGTTGTGTGAGATAACGAACCCCAGGAAGGAGGTGGTCCGGGCGTTGAACTCGCACTTCTCCACTTTGATGTACAGGCGATTCTCCAGCAGCCGTTGCAGAACCTGCCTCACATGGACTTGGTGCTCCTCCCGTGATTTGGAGAAGATGAGTATGTCGTCCAGATACACAAAGAAGAAGACTCCCAGGAAGTCCCGCAGAACGTCGTTGAAGAGACGCTGGAAAATGGCAGGTGCGTTGGTGAGTCCGAACGGCATTACCAGATACTCGAAATGGCCGCTGAGCGTCCTAAAGGCTGTCTTCCATTCGTCTCCCTCCCGGATCCTAACGAGATGGTAAGCACTGCGGAGGTCTAGCTTGGTGAACTAGGTCACCCCCTGGAGGAAATGGAAGGCGGTGTCCGTGAGCGGCAAGGTGTAGCGATCCTTGATGGTGATGTCATTCAGCGCTCTGAAGTCGATGCAGGGGCGCAGAGACCCATCCTTCTTTGACACGAAGAAAAATCCCGCGCCGAGCGGGGACGCGGAGGGGCGGATGATCCCAGCGCTGAACGACTCCTTGATATATGTATCCATCGCCTCGCGTTCCGGTTCTGAGAGACTGTACAGGCGGCCAGATGGCAAGGGAGCCCCTGGGCGAAGGTTTATCGCGCAGTCATATGGCCGGTGAGGGGGAAGGGACAAGGCTCTGGACTTACTGAACGCTATTCCCAGGTCATGGAACTCCTGCGGCACCAGGGTCAGGTCCGGGGGCTCGGAGAACGGCGCTGGCGGAGGGGAGGACGGAGCACAGGCCGCCGACTGGAGGCAGGTGCCCAGGCAGAAGGTGCTCCAGGAAAGGACGCTGCCGGTTCTCCAATCCAGGACAGGGTTATGCAGACGCAGCCAAGGGTAACCCAGGATGACACGGTCCGACGAGGAGGGCAAGACATAAAGGGTCAGATCCTCCCGGTAGTTGCCCGAGATGATGATGGGGACTGGCTTAGTGCGATGCGTCACTGTTCCCAGAGGAGGGTGAGAGAGAGTGACCAAGTTAAGGGGGGTTGACAGTGGTTGGCACGGTATGCCCAAACGGGTCGCCAGGCTTTTAGAGATGAAACTCTGCTCTGCCCCAGAATCCACCAGTGCGTGTGTGAAATGCCCGGTGGGGTTGTGGCAGAAACGTATGGGCAGTGTGCATGATGATAGGGGATTTGGCCGGTTAGAGTCCGCGAGACCCCCTACAGTGACTAGCGGACCCCCTCGTCCGGGTCTAACCGGGCACTGCTCCACGGCATGCTGGTTGCCTCCGCAATACATGCAGAGACCCCGCTTCCGTCGGCGTTGTCTCTCCGCTAGAGGGAGCCTGGTGCGCCCGATTACCGTAGGCTCTGGTTCCTCGGCGGACCCTGAAGCGGGTAACGCCAGGGGGCGGAACTGAGGAGTGCGGAAGGAGAATCCGCACAAGCGGCGGACAGACTTCCACCCGGCGGTCCGCTCCCGCAGCCTGTTGTCCAAGCTAATTGTCAGAGAGATTAGCTCGGACAGCCACCCAGGGAGGTCCCGGCTGGCCAATTCGTCCCACAGACCAGAGCTGAGGTTACAGAGGAAAATGCTGCAGAGAGCTGCCTCTCCCCAGCCAACCTCCTCCGCTGCCACCCGGAAGTCAACAGCGTGGTCCACCACCGATCGGCCTCCCTGTTGAAGACTAAGGAGCCGGTCGGCGAGGACGCTGTCACAACGCGAGTGGTCAAAAACCTCGAGGAAATTCAGCACAAACTGGCCATAGGAAAGGTTCACGTAGTTGGGCTTCGACATGACGGCGTAAGCCCAAGCTAACGCTCGCCCCTCCAAGAGGTTAGCCATGTAGCCAATTCGGCTGTGGTCAGAGGGAAAATCCCCGGGAACGCGCGAGAACACCGACTCACACTGCAGAATAAACCCCCATGCCCCACCGAGCTTCCCGTTGAAGCAAGCGGGGGTCGGGATAGGCGTGAGCCGGGTCGCCGTTCTCGAGCTGGGCTGGCCAGCCGTGGAAGGAACCGGAGCCGAGGCGCCTTGAGGGACCGGGGGAAACGCCTGCTGGGGATCCAGGCGGTCTAAGCGGTGAGTAATCTTGGTTAACTGATTGAAAATGATTTGTTGTTGGTAAGCAATCATATCCACCCGAGCCTCGAGGGTGGAAAAACGGCGTGCGAGCCCGCTGTCCGCTGGGCCACTTAGCTGGAGCCGTACTGACATATTATTCGGCCCAGGAAACACGCACACAGGCTCAGGCAGATTTGAAAGCTTTATTATTTAACCAGTGTAACGTGTATGGATGCATGTGTGAGGAATAAGAGTGTATTGTGGGTGAAGGATGCAGGCCAGGACAGAGCAGCACGCCGTACAGCCAGGCAACCCTACGAGCGAGAAGAGAACAGGGGTTAGCTGGGCAAACCACACGGGAGAGTGATGAGGTTATGTGCTTACTTGCAGTAACTGTGGTGGCTGGCGTTGGCAAGATCCCGAGCCTGGGAGACAGCGTCCTGCTGTGCGTCCGAGGAGGAACGGCGAGGTGAGGAGGAGAGTGTCCGCCGCCGGAAGATCCACCTGTGCTCAGGGGAAGGCTGACAGGAACAGGCGAGACAATAAATGACAGCTTACGTGTCCAGAAGACGATCAGCAGGCCTGGAGGAAAGGAATCTGCTGAAGGTTTGAGTACGCAGGGAAACAGACGGCTCCAGGCCGAAGCTCAGGGCGAGGTGGAATAAATAGCTGCGCACTAATGAGATGCAGGTGTGCGCACCGCTGAGATGGATGCCCGTGAGCGGCGAGTGGTGAAACTCTGGTTCAGAGTTTCTATCGGAATTTGCCGAATTTTTAGCTGATTTAGTGCTGAAATCTAAGCCTTCATCTTGCCTTTTGGACCCTATTCCTTCCAGGTTATTTAAAATTATCTTCCCAATTATTGGTAGTCGTATTCTTCTTATAATTAATTCTTCTTTAACTCTGGGTTATGTACCACTGGCTTTTAAAACTGCTGTAATTAAACCCTTATTCAAAAAACCGGCTCTCAATCCTGGAGTTTTGGCCAATTATCGACCAATCTCTAATTTGCCTTTCATTTCAAAAATCTTGGAAAGAGTTGTTGCTGTGCAATTATCTGACCATTTGCAGGGAGTTGGTTTGTTTGAGGTGTTTCAATCTGGGTTCAGAGCTCATCACAGCACTGAAACAGCCTTAGTCAAGGTCATTAATGACCTCCTGACTGCATCTGATAATGGACTTGTCTCTGTTCTTGTTCTTTTAGATCTCAGTGCAGCCTTTGACACGCTCGATCATGCCATTCTACTTGATAGATTAGAACACTTTGTTGGACTGAGTGGAACTCCGTTGCAGTGGTTTAGATCTTATTTGTCCGATAGAGTTCAGTTTGTCCATATCAATGATGAATTTTCTTCCAACTCTAAGCTCAGTCATGGAGTTCCACAGGGATCTGTGTTGGGCCCTACTCTTTTTAGTCTATATACAGTATGCTCCCGTTAGGTAATATCATCAGAAAGCACTGTATACATTTTCACTGTTACGCAGACGACACACAACTATACCTGTCAATGAAGCCCAATGATTGTAATCAATTAGCCAAGTTAGATGCCTGTCTTAAGGACATCAAAGCTTGGATGACTTGTAATTTTTTACTATTAAACTCTATAAGTCTATAAGACTGAAGTCATTGTTGTTGGCCCAAAACACCTTAGAAATTCCTTTTCAAATTATGCCCTTAATTTAGATGCTGCCACTCTCACTCTGAACAGTTCTGTGAGGAACCTTGGAGTTATTTTTGATAAAGATTTGTCCTTTAATTCACATATTAAAACTGTTTTGTTTTGTTTTTTTTAAAGTTTCTAAGACTGCCTTCTATCATCTACGCAATATTGCCAAGATCAGGAGCATCTTGTCTCTGAATGATGCTGAGAAACTGATTCACGCCTTTGTCAGCTCTCGATTAGATTATTGTAACTCGCTATTATCTGGTTATCCTAAAGTATCCTTAAAAAATCTTCAGTTGATTCAAAATGCTGCTGCTAGAGTTTTAACTGGTTCTGGAAAAAGAGATCATATCTCCCCGGTTCTGTCATCCCTTCATTGGCTTCCCATAGAATTTAGAATCAAGTTTAAAATCCTTCTTCTTACTTTCAAAGCTCTTAACAATCAGGCCCCCCAATATATAAACAATCTGATATTACCTTACCATCCTAATAGAGCATTACGCTCCCAAAATGCGGGCTTACTTGTGGTGCCCAGAATCTCCAAAAGTACAGTGGGAGGCAGAGCCTTCTGCTACCAAGCCCCTTCTCTCTGGAATCAGTTACCACTCTGGGTCCGGGAGTCAGACTCGGTCTCTGTTTTTAAGAACAGGGTAAAATCCTTCCTTTTTAATATAGCTTACGCTTAAGGAGCGATTTTGTGTCTCTTAACCCCACTTTTGTTCTGTTGTTATCTGATTCATACTGCTGGTTGACCTCCAATAATGTACTTGGCATCTTACTGTTATGTTGAGACATTGAGTTGCTAGCAGTTAGCATGCGGCCTACCTATCTCCCGAGGGAATACTCACACGTGATCTGCATTGTTATTTATGCAAATCCGACGGTGAACGTGGGGACAGCGCGTGATGCTATTCACTCAGTAACTGGCAGGCTGCTGACAGAACACCCAGATGCTCTTCTCCTCATCTCAGGTGATTTCAACCATATTTCACTGTCCCCCATTCTGCCCACATTCACCCAGTATGTCACATGCCACACTAGAGACAATAAAACACTGGACTTATTCTATGCAAACACTAAGGAGGTGTACACCTCATCACCACTCCCCCCACTCGGGAGATCGGATCACAACTTGGTTCATCTCCTGCCAGTGTACAAACCCCTAGTACACAGACAACCTCCGGTCATGCGCACGGTCAAGCTATGGTCTGAGGAGGCAATGGACGCTCTAAAGGACTGTTTTGAAACCACTGCCTGGGAGCAGCTCTGCGATCCACATGGTGAGGACATCAATGGCCTCACTCACACCATCACAGATTACATCAACTTCTGTGTGGACAACACCGTACCCACCAAGACCATACGGTGTTGCCCGAACAACAAACCCTGGATCAACCCTGAGATTAAAACACTTCTGAGAGAGAAGAAGAGGATCTTCAGGTCGGGGAACAGGGAGATGCTGAAGTCCGTACAGAGGAAGCTGAGGAGGAAGATCAGAGAAGGCAAGGACAGCTTCAGGAAGAAGATGGGAGGACAAGCTGCAACAGAGCGACATCGGCGGGGTCTGGAGAAACCTTAAAACCATCTCTGGGCTCCAGAATACCTCCTCCCAGGCCACGGGGGCAGGGAGTGGGCGAACAATCTGACCCTGTTTTTTAATAGGTTTGACCAACCGCCCTCCCCCCCGACTGCACAACAACAACCACTGCTGCCTCTAAAGTCATCGAGACCTGCTGTCCACACCCCACTCCACCAACACCCCCCACTCCCAGCACACAGCCCCCCAACCTGACCCTCACTAAGACCCAGGTGAGGACAGAGCTGAGGAAGAGCAAGGCGAGGAAGGCCTCGGGACCGGACGGCATCAGCGCGAAGCTCCTCAAGTCCTGTGCAGACCAGCTGTGTGCGATTGTGGAGCACATCTTCAACTTGAGCCTGAAGCTGGGGAGGGTACCACAGTTGTGGGAAAACATCTTGTGTGGTACCTGTACCAAAGAATTCCCACCACAGAGACCCGAACAGCTACAGGCCAGTGGCCCTGACGTCTCACATGGTGAAGACCCTGGAGAGACTGCTCCTTGCTCACCTCCGCCCCCTGGTGGGACCAGCGATGGATCCACTCCAGTTCGCTTACCAGCATGGCATTGGGGTGAAGGATGCAGTGATCTTCCTCCTTCATCGTTCCCTGTCCCACCTGGAGAAGCTCGGGACCGCGGTGAGGATCATGTTCTTTGACTTCTCCAGTGCTTTCAACACCATCCAATCAATGATCCTGAAGGACAAGCTGCTGTGTGCAGGGGTGGACCAGCACCTGTCATCATGGATCCTGGACTACCTCACTAACCGGCCACAGTTTGTGAGAACCCGGGATTGTGTGTCCGACATGATCATCGGTAGCATGGGGGCCCCCCCAGGGAACGGTTTTGGCTCCCTTCCTGTTCACCCTTTATACTGCGGACCTCTCACACAACACAACACACTGCCATCTACAGAAGTTCTCTGACGACTCTGCAATCATCGGCGTCGTCTCCAACGGAGATGAAGCTGAGTACAGAAGACTTATCCAGGACTTCGTGGACTGGTGCCATCAGAACTGCCTCCAGATCAACGCGAGGAAAACTAAGGAGCTGGTGGTGGACTGCCGCAGGCAAGGACAACCCCTCACAGCACCAGTACATATCCAGGGAACAGACATTGAGATAGTGACATCCTACAAGTACCTGGGTGTTCATCTGAACAATAAACTAGACTGGTCACACAATACCGACACACTCTACAAGAAGGGACAGCGCAGGCTGTTCCTATTGAGGAGGCTCAGGTCTTTTGGTGTACAAGGGGTGCTCTTGAAGACATTCTATGACACGGTGGTGGCATCAGCCGTCACTTTTGGAGTAGTCTGCTGAGGCAACGGCATTACAGCAGCCGATAGGAAGACACTGAACAAACTGATCAAGAAAGCTAGCTCTGTCCTGGGGCAACGCCTTGACCCAGTGGAGGAGATAGGAGAGAGAAGGATGGTGGCTAAACTGTCATCTCTGCTGGAGTCCGAGTCCCACCCTATGCAGGACATACTGAACGCACTGAGGAGCTCATTTAGCAGTAGACTACATCGTCCTAGGTGCGCGACTGAGAGGTTTCGCAGGTCCTTCCTACCTACAGCTGTCAGACTGTGTAACCTAAGCAGGGCTGCTCGCAGAGATAGCAAAAAAAACCGTGACGACCTAATAGTATTGAATGCAAAAGACGCAACAGACTTCCACAAATGGTCCTCTCCAGTATACAACTAGGACAATATCAGTCGCTACAGACGGTGACAATATGTATGGGTACATATTCATACCATGTAGGGTAACTAAATAGACGGTTATGCTGTTTATTCCATCTAGCTACAATGCTCCGCACTGTATATACAGTATATTTATATATTTATGTGTACATATGTATATTCACTGCTCTTATTTTCTTATCTTCTAAATTATTGCTCTGAGTGTTGCTATCCCTGTGCTGTTGCAATCCTGGAATTTCCCCATTGTGGGACTAATAAAGGCTTATCTTATCTTATCTTATCATATCTTATCTTATGTTCTTTATGTCTGTCCTCTCCATCCTCCCTATCCCCTCACCCCCAGCCAGTCGCAGCAGATGACTGCCCCTCCCTGAGCCTGGTTCTGCTAGAGGATTCTTACTGCCAAATGGGAGTTTTTCCTCTCCACTATCGCTTAGTGCTTGCTCATAGGGGATCGTCTGATTGCTGGGTTTTTCTGAGACTGTGTGGTTTTTTTCTGCACTGTGGCACCACAAGACGGCTTTTGTTGTGATGTGGCACAGTATAAATAAAGCTGAATTGAATTGAAATTGAACCATATTTCTCA
Organism: Pholidichthys leucotaenia; assembly: GCA_020510985.1. NCBI lineage: Eukaryota > Metazoa > Chordata > Actinopteri > Cichliformes > Pholidichthyidae > Pholidichthys > Pholidichthys leucotaenia. The sequence goes on along the minus strand of CM035836.1, from coordinate 391,561,519 downwards.
GGCATTGTGTCCAGCAATGCCTTTCAAAGGACTCTTTGAAAGTCTGTTTTTTTCCCCTCTGCTTATTAATATTAATGAGCCCCTAGTTTCATTGGCTACAGGTTTTTTTGAGTGGGCCAATCACAAGTAAGAAGGTAGCGCGTGTTTGATTTGTTAACTTGGAGAGCTGAAGGTGGGGTATCTTGGTTTGTGACCTCAAAGTTTAGAAAGTGCAATCCAATTGTTTTTTTATGAGGTTGACTAAATAAATGCAGTGTATATTTTTTGTGAAGTGAGAGTTTTATTATTTTAACAATGTACCTGTGAGACGGGGCTGTATTTCATAAGGTTCGTCTGGAACCATTAGAAAGATTAAAGTTGGTATATTGGTGTTGTGTCTGTACTGTATAAGGTCTCACTCATCATGGGAAACTCTCACTCAACAAAGCATAAACAAGGAGATGACTACATTTTCAGAACTGGGAAGCTATTAAGAAAACAGATGTTAGGTGTTGGTAGAGACCAAAACAGAACAATCAGTGAAATAATTTTGCGATGTTTGGTGACCAAAAACTCCAACATAGCACAAGTATTTATTGGGTTTGCAAATAAGCAAAAATATTTGTGAATAGTATTGTTCTCATTGCTTCTTCACAGCCCTCTGAGTTGGATTACTACAGTTTGGCATAAAATGCAAAAAAAAAAACAACATTATTATTTATTAAAATGAAGAAAAAGTCTATATGGGATCAGTGGCACTATAATATAGAGTGCACAATACATTTCCTTCAGTGGCTGTTTCTGAACCAAGCCTGCCAGGATCCTGTCAGTTATAGTGTCAAAGAAAACAAAGTGTAAGGCTTTGAAAGCTGCCCTTTGCATGAAGTGTGTATTTCCTTTTTCATTTTGCTTGGCAAGAAATTGTAGACTCCTACCCCCCGACTGGGATCTGGATTATTAGCTTAAGCTCTCTAAAAATATCCCTTTGACTGGTTAAGCCTCTGACAGCAGCAACATCTCTCACATTCTGATAGCTTTATACTAACTATGGCTGCAGAGGACTCATGCACTCAGTCCGCTTTGTTATCTTTTACCTTGTTTGCCCGAAGAGGAAAAAAAAAAGGAGGAGAACATACAAACCCCGAAATCTGCAATAGTCCTTGCTCTTTTGGAATCTGACTCCAAGGAGATCATGAAAGGCGGGCGTGCAATCACAGCAGTCTCCTAACAAACAAGATGCTTTTTTTAAGCACGAGAGCGTTTTGCCCAGATGTCAATCGAAGCACTTGTCATTGTCGCAACAGCTGTAGAAGCACATGGGCCGTCATGTGAGAAATGGTCTTCCACAGCATACCAAAACGGCACGCATCAAATGTGAAGCGTACACGGCCCGGAGCACATGAGAGTTGAATCTTAACTTTGCAGTCCCCTTAAGGAATGGTGGCTTTAATTGCCAAACATTTCACTTTTATTGGCTGTGTACTCTCAGTAACTGCTCGTTTATCACCATGCAATATGTGTTGCATATATATTATTATATTAGGTTGAGCTGAGCTTACAGTACAAAATACTTTTTGATGTTGGCACCTCATATAAATTAATAATAAATTCCTAAAAAGGATTACACTGTTCACATGTGGCTCATAGACATTGCCTCAATTATCTTTTCTTCTTACACCCACACTCTCAAAAGGCTTTTCTCACAAATATTACAGCTGCTAACTAGAGAGAGACGGAGCGTGAGGTAGAGCCATGTGCCGCCTGGCAGCGCCATCGTTATCCCAGCCTTCATTCATGTGTCTCCTAAATGCTTTGATATGAAATATAGCTGTTTTGACAAGACGTTTTTCCAAGCTGCTCTTGTCCCTGCGAGATGCCTCCTGCTCGCCGGTGATGGAGCATTCCTAAGGAGAAAAGTCAATGTGCGGTTGTAAATAAAGGAAAATAAATGTGAGACCTAAGCCCTCACTAGATTGAAAAGGCAAAGGGAGGTGAAAAGAGATGGCTGCCCTCACTGATTTGAAAACTGCTTCTTGACTACAATAGCTAATTGTGTGTGTGTGTGTGTGTGTGTGTGTGTGTGTGTGTGTGTGTGTGTGGACAGGGTGGGGTGATGAATTGACATATTGCCGCTGCCGTGATCTTGATCCAAAGCAGGGAATCGTGAGGCTCCCCCTCCAGGGACCGGTAACCTTATTGTTCCATGTCATGTCCTCCCCTCTTCTGTTTAAGGACCAGGTTGTCAACCTCTCCCCAAGGTCACACAAACACTGGCTCCTGTTTTGCGCCTAATTGGATTATTTAGAATCATAGCATCGCCATATTGCCCAGTCTGGGGTCAGAAGTGAATTTATTGAGCGAGGTTGTCTCCCACAATTTGTGGACATTGTTTTGAAGTGACAAGCAACCGCTTCTGTCATCAGCATCGTGCTGTGGTCTGTTTATCAGTCATGGCTAATCGCATCGCAAGTGTTTAAATGTTTTTGCAGACAACTGAAACAATGTTAGGATCTTATTTCCATTCCATTATGTTTATGTATTGTTATTTTCCTATTCCAACCAATTTTCACCTTATTATCCATTGCATTATCTTACATAGGTGAGAATCTCACCCTTTTTTTTGTATGTTGCCAGCTTTAAGTTGACAGCTCACTGCAGCAGGCTTGATTAATGAATTAGCTCCATAAATAGTCTGGCTCTATTGGACAGACACAAACAGCTGCTTATATGCTCTAAGAACACATATTAATAAAACACTAGAATTTTATTCATCAGAAACGTGTTGACCAAGCTCAGAAAAAGTATCCTCACAAGAGTCTATACCATTTAAAAGATCATCATCATCATCATCATAGCAGTCTGTTGGGGGCAACAATGACTGTTTCATTTAGGTCTGATCAGATTCCTCCATGCAGCTCTGTCCTTCACCTTCTGCTGTCAGGAACTCCTGTTAACCCGGGCGACGTCCAAGCCGGTATGAGTTGCTCTCTGACTGACCATTTCATGAGACTGCTTGCAAAGTATTTGAGTGCCACTAGCTTTTGCTGGACTAGCGGCACATTCTTGGGAGATAGAGGTATTATCAGTGGCAAGGACAGGCCAAGACAAACTGACTCCAGTATCTGTTGCAGTGACTGACCAGATGATTGGTTTGTTTATATCTGCTGTTTGTGTAGTGCATGTCACGATGCACCGACTGGCAAAAGTCCACCACAGACCTTACGATAGATGTGCTTATCTGCCAGGATGTCCAGTCTCACCCCATGTAACTGGGAGTGGTCCATCGCAGACCTGTGACTGATACCAGTGTAAAATTAATATTGTGATATTTGGGGTCTGCTGTGTGATGATGTTACATCATTATGTTGCTAACGTGTTACAATAGAAATGGCAAAACAAACATGGTGTGGGAAGTTACTGCTGCATGGTTGGAGTGTCTGTGTCTAGTTGTGTGGAGTTTTTAAGTTTTAAGGCTGTTTCAGACTGCTGCCATGTTAACAAAAAATGGTGCAACAATGTGGATGATTTGCCCACATTTTTTTCCCGCACGTCAACAACACTGCTCTGAAGTGGTACCGTTAACACGCATTAATGTCCAACGGTGTTGACATCCCATGTGTCCAGAGTTCTATTTTCATTCTGTTTCAGCTGCTTAAGTTTGAGTTTATTCAACCACCCAAAAGGGTGCAAAAAAAATTAGTTCAGTGCGACAAGCCAAACAGCCTCAGGGCATGTTCATGCAACGGAGACTTCTAATGCAGGTAAACTGATTCAGCATAAAACTCTTGACATCTGTGTGCACTTAACCCTTTGACATCCTTGATCGCATGAACAGATAGTTCCCCCGCTGCCTATGACGCAGTGCTGCACCTGTCATGTGATGTCATGTGACTTGGCCAAAAACTCCCCAGTTGTACTAAGATTCCACTTCACAAGGTGGCAGACACGTATAACTTACTGCTCTTGCCTTGGAGGACTAATGGCGGCCATAGAACCATCCAAAAACCTCACTTCTGGACACCAGAGAAGAAGACATTTTTAGACAAACAAATGATGTACTTGATCGCAAGACAGAGGAGGCGTTTGCTCCCAAATTTGCCAACTATGATTCTAAAAAGAGATTACTTAGCTTACAGAGGTAAATATCAACATTTTATAATAGAGGGTGGGCGAAGCTGGTTGATGTTCACCTGCCATCGACCTACAGCACCATGTGACTGAACAGAACAATCACACCGGTTCTGTGTCATCATTTAAGATAAATTGTGGTGGAATAAAAGCGAAATTGAGGTGGGATAATCATAAGAGTTTCTGGATGTGGGAGAGCAAGTGCAAATGACTGATAGAAGTCAAAATAATGACCAGGATGAATGAAAATGGAAGACGTGAGAGCTGCCTGGCCAACGGTAAGTGACGAATTTCTTTGTTTACACTGTAACTGATTTTCTGGTTCATATACACTACCGTTCAAAAGTTTGGGGTCACTTAGAAATTTCCTTATTTTTGAAAGAAAAGCACTTTTTTTCAATGAAGATAACTTTAAACTAATCAGAAATACACTCTATACATTGCAAATGTGGTAAATGACTATTATAGCTGCAAATGTCTGGTTTTTGGTGCAATATCTACATAGGTGTATAGAGGCCCATTTCCAGCAACTATCACTCAGGTGTTCTAATGGTACAATGTGTTTGCTCATTGCGTCAGAAGGCTAATGGTTGATTAGAAAACCCTTGTGCAATCATGTTAGGTCTGCAATGCTGTAATTGCTGCAAATGGAGGATTCTTTGACGAAAGCAAAGTTTGAAGGAAAAAATTATTATTTCAAATACAAATCATTATTTCTAACCTTGTCAATGTCTTGACTATATTTTCTATTCATTTTACAACTCATGGTGGTAAATAAGTGTGACTTTTCATGGAAAACACAAAATGATTGTCTGGGTGACCCCAAACTTTTGAACGGTAGTGTACTTTAAAGATAAGATACCAAAATGCCCATAACAACAAACGGTGACAAAAAACAAAAACATCCTTTGTGTAAATATGTCCAAAGTCCGCTTTTGACTGAAAGTTATGTAATTCGACATGGCTGCCGTGGTGTTATGCAAATTAGATGCATAAATTTACTCCTATCTCAAACTTTGGATCATATCCTACATCTTTCTAATTGACAGTAAGCCATTATCTCTTTTACCACTTTCAAGTTATAGCTCTGGAAATCTCGGACATCTGAACTGAATATTTTCTTGAAAAAAACCTTGAACACTAGGGGCTGACGGCGCAACAGAGCGCCATAGGCAGTCAAAACAGTTAATATGTGGTGGTTTATATAATTTTCTGTAATATTTGATATAAAATTTAAAAAAAAATTGGAACTCAATCTAAGCTGCTGTTTATAAACTGAAGAAATAAGAGTTTTTCTTTTGTTTTAACGGAATATATTGAAGGTAAATAACTGTAAATTATAAAGAAAACCCACCCGTATTTCATGATATTGTGAAGGATAAGGTTATCGTGAAAATTCACAGAATTTTTTAAGATATTTAAAATATAGGTGTGTTAGAATTAGCCAAAAAGCACAGAAACCTTGGTTAGCATCAGTGTTGGGAAAGTTACTAAAAAATAGTAACTAATTACAGTTACTGGTTACTTCATTACGAAAGTAATTTGAGTAACTTTGCCAATTACTGCATGATTAAAGTAATTAGTTACTTGGAAAAGTAACTTTCACGTTACTTTTAAATGCATACTTAAATCATCATGCACACATAGCAAGATTATTTAATTAATGGATTACATCATGGGTTTATTAATGTCGGGCTGAAAACAGACTGTTTCAGACAGAGCTTTTAGAACATGTTCAGTCTGCTTTATCCTGTCTTGAGAGCTCTTATTGTGGGAAAAATCTGAAGAAAATCAACATGATATTGTCAATAATGTCTTCATTTTGGTGAGAGTTGGCAACACTGCATAAAGCTGTCCATGTTTATCTTACCTTTATCATATGGATTTAATCCGATGTGCAGTGATTCAAAGAAAATGTCCATTATTGACAGTCCAAATGCCTGCAGTGACAGAGACATGATCCAGTCCTTCAAATTCCTTTTGGAGATCAAAGTCCATTTTTGAATAATCTTTATCCAGGTAGCAAATAAATGCATTTTACCGTATTTTTTGGACTATAAGGCGCACTTAAAATCCTTTAATTTTCTCAAAAATCGACAGTGCGCTTTATAATCCGGTGCGCCTTATGTATTAATTCTGGTTGTGCTTACTGACCTCGAACCGATTTTATGTGGTACACGGCGCTCAAAAATCTGTCAAAAATGTTTTAGTACGACTTTGGTAAGCTACGAAGCCGAACCGCTTGATGAATTGTCGGAGCATTACGGTAGTCAGGAGCCTCGCGGAGTAATATGTGCTTCAACATAATGGCCGGATGGCTTTTTCCACAAATCTCCATCCCTATTGATCTGCCACTCCATGCGCGCCCATCTCACCGATACTGTCAAAACCCAAGTGAAGCAAACTAATTTGGAGCTTGCCATCATTCCGGGTGGATTAACCAAAGAACTCCAACCGCTATATTGGTGTCAACAGGTCGTTCAAAGTTAAATTGCTAGCGAGTTACGCCACTATCTACCAATGGATCGTGGATTGAAACTGCTCCTGTTTAGCTGTAATTAATATTCAAAAATGATATTTTCAGGACGAAAGAATTCAAGCGTCCCGGCATTTGTTTGCATTGTTTACTTCTCGGGGCTGCTGCCGGAGAGCGAGCCATATCGAGTACCGAGCGAGTATCCTGGCCACTATGGCGATGTAAACAGCCACGGACCCAAAAAAACGTACATTTGCTCGTGGAACAGGTCATTCACACTCGCAGACAATCGCGCTATATGTGTCTATAATGACTATAGATAGGATTTTCTTTCCATGCAAGCAAAAAAAAAAAAATTTCCCAGATCCGACTACCTCACGAGGTAGTCGATACTCAAAAGCCGATGGTGGTATAGAACACGTATATTAGGATTTGTATGTGAAATTTCGGCATCGAAACTGCTCCCGTTTAGCTGTAATTAAAATATTCAAAAATGATATTTTTGGGACGAAAGAATTCAAGCGTCCCGGCATATGTTTACTTATCAGGGCCGCCGCCGGAGAGCGAGCCGTATCGAGTACCGAGCGAGTACTCAGCGAGTATCCTGGCCAATATGGCGATGAACAGCCACGGACTAAAAACGTTCCGCCTGCTCGTGGAATAGGTCATTCACACTCGCAGACAATCGCGCCATATGTGTCTATAATGACTATAGATAGGATTTTCTTTCCATGCACGCAAAAAAATTTTTTTCCAGGCTCCAACTACCTCGCTTTAATGCGCCTTATAATCCGGTGCGCCTTATGTATGAAAATAGACCATATAATAGACCGTTTATTGATATTGCGCCTTATAATCCAGTGCGCCTTATAGTCCCAAAAATACGGTAATTTCCGTGGCTCACAGTCCAGGGTCTGGGTCACAAACTGTTTCGATGCATAACTGTGCTTGAAATCCAGCCGTGGGTGTTCAGATAGTGTAGATCCACGAACACAGTGTTGTTAGCATAGCATAGCACTTTTTTGCTATTTTCAAGCACTTCTCAAGATTGCAGTTGGTCTCAACTTGCATTTAGCTTGCAACCCACGAATATGCTTTTGTCCTTAACCGTGACAAAGGAAAATAATGTCTATTTCCACAAAAACAAAGTAGCTTCAGCTTTTCTGCCGCTCAGTAGTGAAGACTCTTTGCAACAGGTCATGCCGACTAATGGCTGTGTCAGCTACAGCAGGGTCAGTTTGTATATTCATTTATTTGCGCTAAAAATATCTATCCATGGGACTTCCGGTTATGGCTGCCACGTAGGACGGATGTGTCTCGCTCTGCTCTGCTCCTGGAGAAAAAAAAATCGGCAAATAACTCTCTCATTTGGGACAGAACGTATCCCAGCATTTGGGCGAGGATATGTCGGCGAAGCCTAAGGCTGGAAAACCAGGAAAAGGAAAAAGCGAGCCGCCGAAACAGTCCAAATTAACGGACTTTCAGGTCTGTGACGCAGCAAACAAAACTCCATATATGGCGGAGGAGGCTGGCAGCGGTGCGATATCTGCGGGGAATGGCGCAGATGCGCTGATGGCTGCCATGAGTTCAATGAGAGCGGACTTTTCCTCTAGATTTGATGGGATTATGACAGCGTTGGAAGGAATAAGAAAGGAATTGGGTGACTGTGTAGAACGAACGGCGCAGATGGAGCTCCGTCTCGCTAGTGCTGAAGATGACGTCACCCGTCTTCAATTAAAGGTGCGCACTTTGGAAAAAAAAAATAAATCTCTGGAAGATAATATTTTGGATTTGGAATCTCGGTCGAGACAGAATAATTTGAGGCTGGTGGGTCTTCCAGAGGAATCAGAAGGTCGGGACGTATGTTCCTTTCTGGAAAAGTGGATTCCGGAGGTGCTGGGCAGCGAGGAGTTGCAATCAGCAGTGGTTCTGGAAAAAGCACATCGTATTGGCCCACGGAGAGATAAGGGACCGCCGAGGACCTTAATTATGAAGTTTCTTAGCAACAGAGACAGGATGAAGATCTTCAACGCTGCACGTGCTAAAGGAGAGATTAAACACCAGGACCAGCAGGTGCGGTTCTACCCAGATTTGGCCACAGGAATCCAGCAATTGAGGAAGCAGTTTGATCCCGTACGTAAGGAGCTGCGCAACCTTGGGATTCGTCATGGTGTAATCTATCCTGCGAGACTGCTGACCACGTATGAGGGCAGAACCCACATCTTCAAGACCCCAGAGGAGGCGCAGGAGTTCATCAAGAAGATCAAAGAAGAAGAAGAGACTGGTGGGAGCTAAGCATGAACAAAATATAAGGTAGAATAATTAAGCATTTGCACAGGCATCTGACTGACTTGAAGTAAATAGTAAGTTTACAAAATATAGATTGTATTATATATAAAAAAAACAAAACAAAAACAAAACAAACAAAAAAAAAAACTATGATGTACAAAGTTGTTAAAAATTTTGGAGTTAAGTTGGAAAACTACAGAGGAGAGTTAATGTTATGTCATTAAAAGCAGTAGAGTTAGGGTGATTGGGAGGATGAAGAAGGAGTGGCTTAGGCTATTCCCCGTGGGTGTGGAACGGTCGATGGCTATATCGGGAGACAGAATTTTTCTTTTGATTTTGGGGGGTTTGCCACAAGTGTGGGAAGGGGAAATTTGTTTGTGTGTAGTTTGTAGGATGAATGTTCAACCACTCATGTTTTTGCTTCTCTGTATGAGCATGTTTACACTGCAAGGTAATCCCAAACTCTCTATTGATCATGGACCAAAGTGTTAATCTTAATTTAACCTCATGGAATTGCAGAGGTCTACAAAATTTAAAAAAACTTAAACAAGTTATGAATAAAATAAAGGACATGGGTTCAAGAATTGTGTTTTTACAAGAAACTCATCTGATAGAGGAGGATGTTAAAAGAATTAGGAGTAGATGGCAGGGAAGTGTATTCACCTCTTCATTTTCATCCCGAGCCAGGGGAGTTATGACTCTCATACATAAATCAGTTCCTTTTCAAGTGAAAAATGTAATTGGAGACAAATTTGGAAGATATGTAATCATTCAAGGTTCTTTGCTATTAGAAAATATAAATCTTGTGAACTTATATGGTCCCAATATAGATGATCAGAAGTTCTTTGCTAATTTATTTCTCATCTTATCATCACTTACAGGGCAACATATAATAGCAGGGGATTTTAATTGTACATTGAATCCAGGTGTGGATAGATCAACAGGACTGGATTGTACGCACATTGGATGTAGGATGACTATTAATCATTTTATGAAAGAATTGAGATTGTTAGATATATGGAGAGAAATGAAACCACAAGTTAAAGCCTATTCTTGTTATTCCAGTACCTACAAGACATTCTCACGTATTGATTATTTTTTGATTTCCACAGAATTAAGGTCCAAGATTCAAAACTGCTTTTATGATAACATCGTGATCTCTGATCATGCACCCTGTTGTCTAATATATGTAGATAAAAAATTGACAAAGGAATCAGGTAGATGGCAATTTCAGCATAAATGGCTTCAGGATGAGGAATTTGTCAAGTATATAGAAAAACAGATAGACGAGTTCTTTGACATCAATACTACACAAACATCAGCATGTGTAAAGTGGGAGGCTTTCAAAGCTTTTATTAGGGGACATATTATTAGTTACACAGGATCAAAATCTAAGAAGACTCGAGAGGAGAGAGCTAAATTGGAACATAAAATAAAAAGTCTTCAGGAAAAAGTGTATGCAGGAAGTGACCCAAGGTTGGAGAATGAATTACTGATTTTGAGAGCTGAATACGACAAAAAATCAGCGAATAGAGCTGCCTCGAGTCTTCTAAGATTGAAACAATCTTTTTATGAACAAGGTGAAAAATCAGGAAAATTATTAGCATGGCAGATTAAACAATTGGAAATTAAAACACCAATTACCATTATTATAAGTAAGGGACAGGTAGTTATAGATCCTTTAGAAATTAATAGAGCCTTTAGAGATTACTATGAAAAATTATATGATACCAAAAATGAACCTGATTTAACAAAACTAAATGGGTTTTTGAACGAACTATCTATACCGTGTATTCCAAATGAAAACAGGGAGATATTGGAGTCTAAAATTAGTCAAGAAGAAGTTGGGCTAGCCATTGATAATATGAAATCAGGAAAAAGTGCAGGACCAGATGGTCTTCCAGTTGACCTTTATAAAAAATTTAAGAATAAATTAATAAAACCTTTTTGGAAATGGTTTTAGAAGCATTTCAAAATAATAATTTACCATCATACATAAATAATGCCTTAATTATACTGCTGCCAAAACCAGGTAAGCCCTCTAATAAATGTGAAAATATGAGACCAATAAGCCTATTAAACGCCGACCTTAAGATAATCTGTAAAATTTTAGCAAGACGAATACAAGAAATTTTACCAAATATTATTAATCGAGATCAGAATGGCTTTATAAAGGGTAGACAAGGCTTCCATAATGTAAGAAGACTATTTAATATTATTTATTTTAATAAAGAAGCACCGGATACAGCTCTCCTATCATTGGACGCCGAAAAGGCCTTTGATAGAGTTGAATGGCCCTTTCTTTTTGAAGTCCTACAAAGGTTTGGACTTGGAAATAATTTCATAAAATGGGTTCAAATAATATACATTAATGCTATAGCAGAAATCCTAACAAATAACAATATTTCAAAACCAATAAAAATCAATAGAGGATGTCGACAAGGCTGTCCACTTTCACCTTTACTGTTTACTATGGCAATTGAACCTTTAGCGATAGCGATACGTTTACATTCACAAATATATGGAATTAAAGTTGGACCAACAGAACATAAAATCTCCCTGTACGCCGATGATATAATTTTGTTTATGTCGAATCTAAAAAAATCAATTCCAACCTTGTTGAATTTAATAAAGAATTTTGGGGAAATATCAGGATATAAAATAAATAAAACTAAATCTTCAATATTAATGCTAAATGAGACCCAGAGAAATTACCCAGCCCCTGAGGTAAATCAATTCAATGTTGTAAATCAGTTTAAATATTTAGGAATCCAAATTATGCCTAAGCTAGAATCAGTCGCCAGTGTCAACTATGAAGCCTTAATGTCAGATATCAATGAGTTAACTCAGAGATGGATGTCACTACCAATGTCGATGATCGGGAGAATCAATATACTTAAAAGTAATATTTTACCTAAAATACTTTATTTATTTCAATACATTCCCTTATCACCACCTTTAGATCTATTCTCAAGAATAAAAAAAAAGTTAGTGGAATTTATATGGAACAACAGGAGGGCTAGATTACGTTTGTCTTTATTATATTTACCATTTGATCGTGGAGGTCTGAAATGTCCAAATTTTATGTTGTATTATTGGTCGGCACAACTGAGGTCTATGACATATTATTTTTCATCAAATGATCTCCCTCACTGGACTGAAATGGAATCATACAATTTACCTTTACCTCTTCCCATATTCATATACTCAGATTCGGCAAAAAAATTACAAAAACAAGTTAAAAATCCATTTGTAAAGCATATGATCAAAATATGGTGTGAAGCTAAAAACTATTTAAAAGAACCACAGTTATTGTCACAATTTAGTCCAATATGGGGTAATCAATATTTTAAACCAGGGAGAGTGGACGCTGTATTTAAAGTATGGAATTTAAAAGGGATACAAAAGATTCAGGATTTATATTTGCCATGTGCAGACAACATAATGTCTTTTGAAGAGCTGAGGATCAAATTTAATCTCAATAGAATACATTTTTTTAAATATCTTCAACTTAGAAACTTTATTCGATCAAATCAAAATAAAGCTCTCACTCGACCTATTTATTCATCCTTGGAAAAAATGATGATGAAAGATAGTAAAAGAAAGGGTATTATTTCAGAGTTTTATAACTCATTGACACTATCTTCAAGTGAAAATTTACTGAAAAGATTAAACTACTGGAAAGAAGATCTGCAAATTGAAATTTCAGAGGAACAATGGGAATTGGCTTGTACAGAAGCTCAAACAATAAATGCACGCCTTAAATTGATACATTTCAAATGGTTAATGCGGATGTATGTTACACCGGAGGAGTTAAATAGATATAACAAAAATATACCAGATACATGCACAAAATGCATGGAAAGTAAAGGAACCCTATTTCATTGTTTATGGGAATGTAGATTAATAAGAATGTTTTGGGAAGAGGTGAGGGTAACAATTGAAAAAATAATCTCAAAACAAATCATATTGAATCCTAAACTGTTTTTGTTGGGTCTGTACCCAGAAAAGCATAATTTTTTTTTTCCACAATATCTTTATTGAACCTTTTTTTTTTAACAAACATGATACAAACAATCAAACACTAACGCTAAAGTACTACAAAAAAAAAAAAAAATGCACTAAAAACACCAACAACCACCAACAAAATCAAGTCTTCAACAATGCTCCTCTGTTTAGTCTAGACAATCCAATACATAAGTATACATATTATGTTCACCAGTTTGGAATTTACAAGGTCCACACACATCATTCACCTTCTTCTTCAAGAGTTATGTTTAAATTTTTTACATAATCAATAAAAGGTCTCCATATATTCTCAAACACAATTTCCTTTGATTTCAGTATATATGTTATTCTTTCTAATGGAAGGTTTGTTAACATCTGTCTTAACCACTGAGTCACATCTGGTCTATGAGTCTTTTTCCACAGTAGTGCAATACATTTTTTGGCATTAAGCAAACTGAGGTCTATGAATGTTCTTTCACTTTTATTAAAATTATGCTTTTCTGGGTACAGACCCAACAAAAACAGTTTAGGATTCAGTATGATTTGTTTTGAGATTATTTTTTCAATTGTTACCCTCACCTCTTCCCAAAACATTCTTATTAATCTACATTCCCATAAACAATGAAATAGGGTTCCTTTACTTTCCATGCATTTTGTGCATGTATCTGGTATATTTTTGTTATATCTATTTAACTCCTCCGGTGTAACATACATCCGCATTAACCATTTGAAATGTATCAATTTAAGGCGTGCATTTATTGATTTGGTTTGAGCTTCTGTACAAGCCAATTCCCATTGTTCCTCCGAAATTTCAATTTGCAGATCTTCTTTCCAGTAGTTTAATCTTTTCAGTGAATTTTCACTTGAAGATAGTGTCAATGAGTTATAAAACTCTGAAATAATACCCTTTCTTTTACTATCTTTCATCATCATTTTTTCCAAGGATGAATAAATAGGTCGAGTGAGAGCTTTATTTTGATTTGATCGAATAAAGTTTCTAAGTTGAAGATATTTAAAAAAATGTGTTCTATTGAGATTAAATTTGATCCTCAGCTCTTCAAAAGACATTATGTTGTCTGCACATGGCAAATATAAATCCTGAATCTTTTGTATCCCTTTTAAATTCCATACTTTAAATACAGCGTCCGCTCTCCCTGGTTTAAAATATTGATTACCCCATATTGGACTAAATTGTGACAATAACTGTGGTTCTTTTAAATAGTTTTTAGCTTCACACCATATTTTGATCATATGCTTTACAAATGGATTTTTAACTTGTTTTTGTAATTTTTTTGCCGAATCTGAGTATATGAATATGGGAAGAGGTAAAGGTAAATTGTATGATTCCATTTCAGTCCAGTGAGGGAGATCATTTGATGAAAAATAATATGTCATAGACCTCAGTTGTGCCGACCAATAATACAACATAAAATTTGGACATTTCAGACCTCCACGATCAAATGGTAAATATAATAAAGACAGACGTAATCTAGCCCTCCTGTTGTTCCATATAAATTCCACTAACTTTTTTTTTATTCTTGAGAATAGATCTAAAGGTGGTGATAAGGGAATGTATTGAAATAAATAAAGTATTTTAGGTAAAATATTACTTTTAAGTATATTGATTCTCCCGATCATCGACATTGGTAGTGACATCCATCTCTGAGTTAACTCATTGATATCTGACATTAAGGCTTCATAGTTGACGCTGGCGACTGATTCTAGCTTAGGCATAATTTGGATTCCTAAATATTTAAACTGATTTACAACATTGAATTGATTTGCCTCAGGGGCTGGGTAATTTCTCTGGGTCTCATTTAGCATTAATATTGAAGATTTAGTTTTATTTATTTTATATCCTGATATTTCCCCAAAATTCTTTATTAAATTCAACAAGGTTGGAATTGATTTTTTTAGATTCGACATAAACAAAATTATATCATCGGCGTACAGGGAGATTTTATGTTCTGTTGGTCCAACTTTAATTCCATATATTTGTGAATGTAAACGTATCGCTATCGCTAAAGGTTCAATTGCCATAGTAAACAGTAAAGGTGAAAGTGGACAGCCTTGTTGACATCCTCTATTGATTTTTATTGGTTTTGAAATATTGTTATTTGTTAGGATTTCTGCTGTAGCATTATTGTATATTATTTGAACCCATTTTATGAAATTATTTCCAAGTCCAAACCTTTGTAGGACTTCAAAAAGAAAGGGCCATTCAACTCTATCAAAGGCCTTTTCGGCGTCCAATGATAGGAGAGCTGTATCCGGTGCTTCTTTATTAAAATAAATAATATTAAATAGTCTTCTTACATTATGGAAGCCTTGTCTACCCTTTATAAAGCCATTCTGATCTCGATTAATAATATTTGGTAAAATTTCTTGTATTCGTCTTGCTAAAATTTTACAGATTATCTTAAGGTCGGCGTTTAATAGGCTTATTGGTCTCATATTTTCACATTTATTAGAGGGCTTACCTGGTTTTGGCAGCAGTATAATTAAGGCATTATTTATGTATGATGGTAAATTATTATTTTGAAATGCTTCTAAAACCATTTCCAAAAAAGGTTTTATTAATTTATTCTTAAATTTTTTATAAAGGTCAACTGGAAGACCATCTGGTCCTGCACTTTTTCCTGATTTCATATTATCAATGGCTAGCCCAACTTCTTCTTGACTAATTTTAGACTCCAATATCTCCCTGTTTTCATTTGGTATACACGGTATAGATAGTTCGTTCAAAAACCCATTTAGTTTTGTTAAATCAGGTTCATTTTTGGTATCATATAATTTTTCATAGTAATCTCTAAAGGCTCTATTAATTTCTAAAGGATCTATAACTACCTGTCCATTACTTATAATACTGGTAATTGGTGTTTTAATTTCCAATTGTTTAATCTGCCATGCTAATAATTTTCCTGATTTTTCACCTTGTTCATAAAAAGATTGTTTCAATCTTAGAAGACTCGAGGCAGCTCTATTCGCTGATTTTTTGTCGTATTCAGCTCTCAAAATCAGTAATTCATTCTCCAACCTTGGGTCACTTCCTGCATACACTTTTTCCTGAAGACTTTTTATTTTATGTTCCAATTTAGCTCTCTCCTCTCGAGTCTTCTTAGATTTTGATCCTGTATAACTAATAATATGTCCCCTAATAAAAGCTTTGAAAGCCTCCCACTTTACACATGCTGATGTTTGTGTAGTATTGATGTCAAAGAACTCGTCTATCTGTTTTTCTATATACTTGACAAATTCCTCATCCTGAAGCCATTTATGCTGAAATTGCCATCTACCTGATTCCTTTGTCAATTTTTTATCTACATATATTAGACAACAGGGTGCATGATCAGAGATCACGATGTTATCATAAAAGCAGTTTTGAATCTTGGACCTTAATTCTGTGGAAATCAAAAAATAATCAATACGTGAGAATGTCTTGTAGGTACTGGAATAACAAGAATAGGCTTTAACTTGTGGTTTCATTTCTCTCCATATATCTAACAATCTCAATTCTTTCATAAAATGATTAATAGTCATCCTACATCCAATGTGCGTACAATCCAGTCCTGTTGATCTATCCACACCTGGATTCAATGTACAATTAAAATCCCCTGCTATTATATGTTGCCCTGTAAGTGATGATAAGATGAGAAATAAATTAGCAAAGAACTTCTGATCATCTATATTGGGACCATATAAGTTCACAAGATTTATATTTTCTAATAGCAAAGAACCTTGAATGATTACATATCTTCCAAATTTGTCTCCAATTACATTTTTCACTTGAAAAGGAACTGATTTATGTATGAGAGTCATAACTCCCCTGGCTCGGGATGAAAATGAAGAGGTGAATACACTTCCCTGCCATCTACTCCTAATTCTTTTAACATCCTCCTCTATCAGATGAGTTTCTTGTAAAAACACAATTCTTGAACCCATGTCCTTTATTTTATTCATAACTTGTTTAAGTTTTTTTAAATTTTGTAGACCTCTGCAATTCCATGAAGTTAAATTAAGATTAACACTTTGGTCCATGATCAATAGAGAGTTTGGGATTACCTTGCAGTGTAAACATGCTCATACAGAGAAGCAAAAACATGAGTGGTTGAACATTCATCCTACAAACTACACACAAACAAATTTCCCCTTCCCACACTTGTGGCAAACCCCCCAAAATCAAAAGAAAAATTCTGTCTCCCGATATAGCCATCGACCGTTCCACACCCACGGGGAACAGCCTAAGCCACTCCTTCTTCATCCTCCCAATCACCCTAACTCTACTGCTTTTAATGACATAACATTAACTCTCCTCTGTAGTTTTCCAACTTAACTCCAAAATTTTTAACAACTTTGTACATCATAGTTTTTTTTTTTGTTTGTTTTGTTTTTGTTTTGTTTTTTTTTATATATAATACAATCTATATTTTGTAAACTTACTATTTACTTCAAGTCAGTCAGATGCCTGTGCAAATGCTTAATTATTCTACCTTATATTTTGTTCATGCTTAGCTCCCACCAGTCTCTTCTTCTTCTTTGATCTTCTTGATGAACTCCTGCGCCTCCTCTGGGGTCTTGAAGATGTGGGTTCTGCCCTCATACGTGGTCAGCAGTCTCGCAGGATAGATTACACCATGACGAATCCCAAGGTTGCGCAGCTCCTTACGTATGGGATCAAACTGCTTCCTCAATTGCTGGATTCCTGTGGCCAAATCTGGGTAGAACCGCACCTGCTGGTCCTGGTGTTTAATCTCTCCTTTTTTAGCTCGTGCAGCGTTGAAGATCTTCATCCTGTCTCTGTTGCTAAGAAACTTCATAATTAAGGTCCTCGGCGGTCCCTTATCTCTCCGTGGGCCAATACGATGTGCTTTTTCCAGAACCACTGCTGATTGCAGCTCCTCGCTGCCCAGCACCTCCGGAATCCACTTTTCCAGAAAGGAACATACGTCCCGACCTTCTGATTCCTCTGGAAGACCCACCAGCCTCAAATTATTCTGTCTCGACCGAGATTCCAAATCCAAAATATTATCTTCCAGAGATTTATTTTTTTTTTCCAAAGTGCGCACCTTTAATTGAAGACGGGTGACGTCATCTTCAGCACTAGCGAGACGGAGCTCCATCTGCGCCGTTCGTTCTACACAGTCACCCAATTCCTTTCTTATTCCTTCCAACGCTGTCATAATCCCATCAAATCTAGAGGAAAAGTCCGCTCTCATTGAACTCATGGCAGCCATCAGCGCATCTGCGCCATTCCCCGCAGAAATCGCACCGTTGCCAGCCTCCTCCGCCATATATGGAGTTTTGTTTACTGCGTCACAGACCTGAAAGTCCGTTAATTTGGACTGTTTCGGCGGCTCGCTTTTTCCTTTTCCTGGTTTTCCAGCCTTAGGCTTCGCCGACATATCTTCGCCCAAATGCTGGGATACGTTCTGTCCCAAATGAGAGAGTTATTTGCCGATTTTTTTTTTTTTTCCAGGAGCAGAGCAGAGCGAGACACGTCCGTCCTACGTGGCAGCCATAACCGGAAGTCAGAAAAGCATAATTTTAATAAAAGTGAAAGAACATTCATAGACCTCAGTTTGCTTAATGCCAAAAAATGTATTGCACTATTATGGAAAAAGACTCATAGACCAGATGTGACTCAGTGGTTAAGACAGATGTTAACAAACCTTCCATTAGAAAGAATAACATATATACTGAAATCAAAGGAAATTGTGTTTGAGAATATATGGAGACCTTTTATTGATTATGTAAAAAATTTAAACATAACTCTTGAAGAAGAAGGTGAATGATGTGTGTGGACCTTGTAAATTCCAAACTGGTGAACATAATATGTATACTTATGTATTGGATTGTCTAGACTAAACAGAGGAGCATTGTTGAAGACTTGATTTTGTTGGTGGTTGTTGGTGTTTTTAGTGCATTTTTTTTTTGTAGTACTTTAGTGTTAGTGTTTGATTGTTTGTATCATGTTTGTTAAAAAAAAAAAGGTTCAATAAAGATATTGTGGAAAAAAAAAATATCTATCCATATTAATAAAACGAGTAATGCATCTGATCAAATTTCAGTAACTAACACATTACTGAATTTTTAAACAGTAATTTCATGACACAGCACATTACTGCAAAAGTAGTGGCGTTACAGCAACACGTTACTTTGTAACACGTTACTCCCAACACTGGTTAGCATCTGCCTCTCTATCAAAGCAACCACACTCACTAAGAATTTAACCCTTCAGTAAAAGTCACAGCAGTAGTGGAAAGAGGCAATTTTGGGAAACCATTATATAGTCTTGGGTTGGCATGGCCACAAGGATGTATGGATGTTCACCAAAATGTTGTCAGAAAGGACTTCTGGCTTTTAAAGTATGGATAGAAAAGGGCTGTTTATCTACAAAAGGGTAGATATGGTCTATAGGAACAAAACACAGTACCCAGTTGCAAGTGTAGCAGGGTTGTGCACATTGTTTTTGCTCAAAGTTGGGCATTTTTACATTTTTTAAAGGTGCACTCCAGCAGCTTTAAACCACCTAGCAGTCTGAAGGGATTGCACGTAATTAGTCGCTGCACTCCCGACCTGCAGGCAAAGTCACTGCCCACCTCTCTTGGAGGCTGGAATGTGAACCATCCAGTGGGCCACTTTTGGTAAGCAGAACTGGCGCCGGTGGACAGTGCAGCACCCCGTCTGCCATTGAAGGGAGCTGAGAACAGCTCGATTTGACTTGCACACCCACGTTCAACCCCCCCCCCCCCCCCCCCGCCTCTCTCCACTCTCTCTACCCCTAGGTAGCCAAGAGTATCCGTTTGATTGGTTAATGTTATAACCAATCAGGCTAAGCAGGAATACTTACGTAGCTACAAACGCTCTGACCACCTCTGCCTTTTTTTGGGGGGGTGGAGCTTAAGCAGACATTCACGGCAGAAAAACACATACTTGGGAGTTTGGAATGATTTTGCTCTTGATGTCTTGTAAATCACAAGAAACATGTTACAGACATGTTAACAACAGAAAAAACTTGATTTTTGCCGGAGTGTCACTTTAAACGTGAGTCTGTTGGAATTGACTCCTTTGTGGTGTCAGAAGAATTGCAATTGTTTAAAACTCCCCAAGAGGTTCCCCTTTTGGTGGCCAAGCATCCAGTAAAATCAGTGAGGTGTTGTTGAAAGCTTTTACCTCGGAAAATTGAAATTGATAAAATTTCATTATAATACTAACTTATTCTTCTGTATAGTTTTCGATTTACTTCTTCAGTGCTTGTAATTTTCATTTGGCTCTGGTGAAAATTTTTAGAATGTGCCAAATTTGACTCTATGTAAAAAAAAAACAATAACAACCCTGGTACGAAATTATATTATTAACTTCTTCTTTCGGCTGCTCCCTTTAGGGGTTGCCACAGTGGATCATCTCTCTCCACCTCTCCTTCGGTCACACTGACCCTCTCCATGTCCTCCTTCACTACGTTTCCTCTTGCCTGGCAGCTCCATCTTCAACATTCTTTGGATATGATTATTTACATATTTATTTATTTGATTTTTTTTCCCCAAAATTTAGCCATCCCTTAACAAAGAGCACATTTTTTCAGTTGAGATGATATAAACACAGTCACTGGATATGGGAAAAAAGTTACAATGTTACCAGCAAACGTTAATGCATAGTTACTTAATAACTGTGGCATGTGCAAAAGTGTGCCCACCCTACACATTCAGTTAATTAAACACACCAATTAAGAAAACAACACTGAAATATGTTATTTGTCAGGGGGTGGGTGGCCAAATTTTTGCATACAGCTGTGTGTGGAACTTTTGGAAACTTGACCAAGAGTACTTCCACTAAAACCAAATAAAAAGTTCAATATACTGTACGTCATTTTAACACTGAACCTCAAGTCTGTTATTTATTTTATTGGTTAGCCCAAAGAACACATTTTTTTTTTCCAGTTATGTAAGATTTCGATACGTATGTTGGGAAGAGTTGGGAAAAGTACGTCTAAGGATATGACTTTGTTCAGAAACAATCAAAAGTTTACACGGGTAGCATTGCACAACTTGCACAAACATTGCTGTGCACCTGTTAGAAGCCTAAAGAAACATATAGTGGGCGATGGATGCCTGCAGTGTCGGGGATTCCCACACACTAACATATTGGTGATTTCAGTGGTAGTTTCAAGGCTGGAGGCTGACGTGGTGCTATCTCACGCTGCTGTGGTAAGTTGAGATGATGTCAGGCTATAGTTTAAATGGGTGGGCTGCATGCCTATTAAATCAGGAGTTGGCAGGGCAGCACCAACTCAGGTTACTTATTCTCAAGTGACATGGCCACACATGTGAGGAGTGGAGGGAAGCGAGATGTCTTTACTTCACGTCTGGAGTGTGACATTGTGCTGTGTGTGTGTGTGTGACTCCGTAATTAAATGCTCATTTGTGTGTATGTCTGTGTGTTTATCTTTTCCAGGAGGCAGCCACATTTGCCAAAGAGCTGGGCTTTGAGGTGAGCTGACCAGCAATTGCACACTAAAAAGATCCTAAAGGTTTATTTTTGCTGATAATGAAGTTCTTTTTGGACAGTGATTGATGTACTATTATACTCTCCAGGCCTTGCAGCAGTTGCTATGGAAACCTGGCAGTCGTCATGGTTTCTTTGTTCAGCCAGCTCTCTGTTATGACGCACTCTGCTAGGTCTGCACCCAACATCGCCTACAGATGTTATTTATTGAATTTTGAAAAGCCTCTTGGGAAGCTGAGAAGTTGGGCATGGTTTCAAGCCTTTCTTTGCAGGCTTGGGTCTCATCAGGTTGCCTGGTTAAAAAGCCGCCTCATTATCTTCATTGCACTCAGGGATGATACTGTATGTCTGCTCTTCATTCCTATAGCATTACATTACACTGAAAACACACTGAAGCCTTTGAATAAATAAATTGAATCCACCTGCTATTATAGATTATGAAAATGAAGATTACAGAGCTTGTTAACCCACAGACTGAATTCTGTGTTTTAAAAACTGGGTGCTTTTTAAATGTAAAATAAATCTTCTCTTAGTCAATTTTTCCTTGAATTTTCAAATTTTTTCCATGGCTATTTAAATGCAAAAAACCACACACACAAATAGCGGATATGTTAGGCTTTTTTCCCCACATGGGCTCAGGTATTTTAAGTGCCTTCTCTCTTTCAGAGGTAGAGCTGCCTTGAATATGGCTCGGCTCAGTGTGAGTAATTGTCATCCAGAATCACTAACGGTGTGATCAACGTGACTGGAATGGAAATGCAATCCTGATGGCAGTGACAGGTTTAAGAGAGAAGGAGGGATGAAGATGGGGGGTGGGGGGGGGGGCTCATGTAAAAAAAAAAAAAAAACACACAAAGGGCAAAATGAAGACTCGCCTAGTAGTTACAATTCTTTGACATTTTCCGTGTCAACCTGATTTGGCAGAACACTCTGCGAAATTGCATTGGATGAATGTGATTTCTCAGATAACATCAGTGGTGTGTACTGTACTTGGTGCATTTCTAGATGGTTGCAGTTCAAAGATGTTTTCTTCACGGTTGCTTTTTTCCCCTCTCTCCTGTCACTGTCTGATGGCAATTTTGCTTTACTTGTTCAAGAAGGGCTTCATACTGTACCCACTGTGTACACGTTGGGTTTTGGAATATACATTTTAACACCATACAGGAGCATCTAAAACTTCATAAAAAGAAAGGAATAACCAATACATTTTTAATTACAGGAAATTTTTACTCACAAATGCATAACATACTGCCAATAAAACTATTTATGCCATTTAATGAGAATATCTTTAGAATCCAAATGTACTATATGGAGGACCAGTACTATGTCTTATGTCAAACATAAGAAAATAAATTATTAAAAAATTTAACTCAGGTATGTAATGGAATCATAAACTTCACCAAAAATATAATTAAAACTATAAGGCACTAACTGGAGGTGCAGACATGAGTCTTCGTGACCCTGTGACCTTGACCTTTAACCCTTTGACCTCAAAATGAGCACATGTGTAGAGCTTCACATGCACTGTCCCTACACCAAATTTGGTGTTGATATATGCATTTGTTTTTAAGACTGCAGAAAATCATAAACCCTACCCACCTAAACTAGATTTAAATAATAATTAAATTACATTTTTATTTGCCAGATTTTTATTTATTTATCGGTTAATTTCCATATCCAACAGTACAGCTTTCTTAATGTTCAATCCGCTGTTTTAAATTTTGATAATTTGCCGATAACGTTACAAAACCGATATGCAGCTTGTGGCCTGAATAAACTCAGTGTTTCTTTCCATCTGAAAGTGGTTAAACGCGGACATGTTAAAGTTATAAAACTGAATATTATTTGGATCAGAATAACAGATAAGATCAGCTGAGATGCTCATTGAACACAAATTCCAATTTTTAATGATTCTTCATGTAGATTTTCCTCCCTAATCAGGGAGGGATCAGTCAGATCCCACAGCTCCAAACTGACAAACAGTTTCTTCCCCTGGACCATCCGGACTGTAACCAGTCAGAGGCCCCACCCCCTTCCCTCTGAACACTCACATGCACAGAACCAAGGACCTTTTTAATTATCACAATAACATACACAAAAGTGAGTACGCCCCTCAAGTTTTTGTAAATATTTTATTATATCTTTTCATGGGACAACACTGAAGATATGACACTTTGATACAATGTAAAGTAGTCAGTGTACAGCTTGTATAACAGTGTAAATTTGCTGTCCCCTCAAAATAATTCAGCACACAGCCATTAATGTCTAGACTGCTGGCAACAAAAGTGAGTACACCCCTGGTGAAAATGTCCAAATTTTGCCCAACTAGCCATTTTCCCTTCCCGGTGTCATGTGACTTGTTAGTGTTACAAGGTCTCAGGTGTGAATGGGGAGCAGGTGTGTTAAATTTGGTGTTATTGCTCTCACACTCTCTCATACTGGTCACTGGAAGTTCAACATGGCACCTCATGGCAAAAAACTCTCTGAGGATCTGAAAAAAAGAATTGTTGTGCTACATAAAGATGGCCTAGGCTATAAGAACATTGCCAACACCCTGAAACTGAGCTGCAGCATGGTGGCCAAGACCATACAGTGGTTTAACAGGACAGATTCCACTCAGAACAGGCCTCGCCATGGTCGGCCAAAGAAGTTGAGTGCACATGCTCAGTGGCATATCCAGAGGTTGTCTTTTGAAGATAGATGTATGAGTGCTGCCAGCATTGCTGCAGATATTAAAGGGGTGGGGGGTCAGCCTGTCAGTGCTCAGACCATATGCCACACACTGCATCAAATTGTTCTGCATGGCTGTTGTCCCAGAAGGAAGCCCCTTTTAAAGATGATACACAAGAAGGTCCGCAAACAGTTTGCTGAAGACAAGCAGACTAAGGACATGGATTACTGGAACCATGTTCTGTGGTCTGATGAGACCAACATGAACTTATTTGATTCAGATGGTGACAAGCGTGTGTGGTGGCAACCAGGTGAGGAGTACAAAGACAAGTTTGTCTTGCCTACAGTCAAGCATGGTGGTGAGAGTATCGTGGTTTGGGGCTGCATGAGTACTGCCGGCACTGGGGAGATTCAGTTCATTGAGGGAACCATGAATGCCAGCATGTACTGTGACATACTGAAGCAGAGCATGATTGACTCCCTTCGAAAACTGGGCCACAGGGCAGTATTCCAACATGATAACGACCCCAAACTCACCTCCAAGACGACCACTGCCTTGCTAAAGAAACTGAGGGTAAAGATGATGGACTGGCCAAGCATGTCTCCAGACCTAAACCCTATTGAGCATCTGTGGGGCATCCTCAAACGGAAGGTGGAGAAGTGCAAGGTCTCTAACATCATGATGTCGTCATGGAGGAGTGGAAGAGGATTCTAGTGGCAACCTGTGAAGCTCTAGTGAACTCCATGCACAAGAGAGTTAAGGCAGTGCTGGAAAATAATGGTGGCCACACAAAGTATTGACACTTTGGGCACAATTTGGACATTTTCACTAGGGGTGTACTCACTTGTGTTGCCAGCGGTTTAGACATTAATGGCTGTGTGTTGAGTTATTTTGACGGGACAGCAAATTTACACTGTTATACAAGCTGTACACTGACTACTTTACATTGTATCAAAGTGTCATATCTTCAGTGTTGTCCCATGAAAAGATATAATAAAATATTAACAAAAATGTGAGGGGTGTACTCACTTTTGTGAGATACAGTACTCTTTAGGGCTGTGAATCTTTAGAAGTCCCACGATTCAATTTGATTCTGATTTTTGGGGTTGCGATTCCATTCAGAATCGATTTTTGATTCAAAACAACTTTCAGTTCACATTTGGCTCTCAGTTCAGTACAAAAACCCACTAATCTCAGAAAAAAAGTCCACTCCACTGCAAAAAATGCTGAGGTAAGCTTGAAAGCAGAGTACAGTGTGTTGATGTTTTGGGGGTTATATTTTTTTTAAAATTACATTTACTGATTTGCAATAAAATACTGTTAAATGAAACAAGTAGGCTTAGGTTAGTAACTGCTTTTTTATTTCTTGAAAACTTGTGAGTTTCAAAAATGAAATTGTACACAAGTAAAATAAATTTTGAAAATGTTCCTTTTCAGCATATCACAATTCCTAACAGCTTTTACACAGTGTGTAGGTTTGGTCTGACATAATGTCGGGCCCAGGGAACACGCACACAGGCTTGAGTGTAATTCAACAGCTTTAATGAACAGCAACAGGTGTTTGGATGCGTGAGTGTGAGATGTGGATGGATTGCAGGAGGACAGGGAGCGCCGAGGGCAGAACAGTTCGCCGTGCAGCCAGGCAACCTTGCAGGTGTCGAGGTGGCTGGCGTTGGCTAGCCGCAGGTCTCCTGCCTGGAGGACAGCGCCCAGATGCACGCTCGGTGATGCGAGGAAGGGATGAGCGAGGGAGAGGGAAATCCGCCGCCTGGAGGATCCACCTGTGCACAGGGGAGAATACTGGAGAGCAGGTAAGGGAATAATAGCTTATGTGCATGAAGAACGAAGGCGCAGGCTGGGAAGGAACGGTTGTGCGCTGGAGTTGGGAGTGTAGACGAACAGACGGCTCCAGGCCGAGGCTCCAGGCAGATCGGGTTAAATAGTCAGAGGCTGATGAGGCGCAGGTGTGCGCACCGCTGAAACAGATGACAGGCGAGAGCGAGTTGTGACAGTACTCCCCCCCCCCCCCCGAGCAGCGCCTCCCGGCGCTGGCTTACCTGGGTACGCCCAGTGGAACTCCATGATAAGTTGCTTATCCAGCACAAAGGAGGGGTGCACCCAGGATCTCCACTCAGGGCCATACCCCTCCCAGTCCACCAGATATTGTAGCCCGCGACCCCGGCGGCAGGAGTCCAGGATGGAGGTGACCCTCCACGCCGGGTCGCTGTCGATCATCACGGGAGGGGGAGGCGCCCTAGTAGGAGGACAGAGTGGGTCAGAGATCACAGGCTTGATTTGGGAGACGTGGAATGTTGGACAGACATGGAGGGAGGGGGGGAGAACCAAACGCACAGCCACCGGATTAATTACCTTAGTCACAGGGAAAGGACCGATAAAGCGTTGAGCCAGCTTCTTCTTCTCCGCCTTCAGGTTGATGTCTCGGGCAGATAACCATACCTGCTGGCCCACCTGGTAACGAGGAGCAGCTCTCCTGTGGCGATTTGCTGCGTTGGAGTTGCGCGCTGCTGTGCATAATAGTGCTTGGCGCGTCTTGGGCCACAGGCGCTGGCAGCGTCTAAGATGCGCCTGGATGGAGGGAACTGCCACCTCACCCTCGTCTTCGGGGAACAACGGAGGGTCGTACCCCAGGGACGCCCAAAAGGAGACATCCCGATGGCAGATGATAAGGTGGAGTTATGGACGTACTCCACCCAGGGCAGATGGGTGCTCCAGGAAGAGGGACTCGAGGAGGTGACACAGCGCAAAGCAGCCTCTAGCTCCTGATTAGTGCGCTCGCACTGCCCATTGGACTGTGGGTGGTGACCGGAGGACAGACTCACCATGGCCCCCTGGGCGTTGCAAAAGCACTTCCAGACCTTAGACACGAATTGAGGCCCCCAGTCGGAGATGACGTCAGTCGGGATCCCATGTAGCCTGACAACATGCTGGACCAATAGGTCGGCTGTTTCCCGCGCCGTAGGGAGGCCGTGGAGCGGCACGAAATGGGCAGCCTTAGAAAACCGGTCCACGATGGTCAGGATGGTGTTGTAGGAATTGGATGTGGGAAGACCAGTGATGAAATCCAGGGCTACATGAGACCAGGGCCTTCCGGGGACTGGCAGGGGATGGAGGAGCCCTGCTGGGGGGGAGGTCAAGGTCTTGTTCGTTGCACACTGGGGGCAGGCACGGACGTAATTGGCAACATCATTCCGAAGTCCGGGCCACCAGAAGGATCATTGGAGGAGCTCCACCAGCCGGGAAATTCCAGGGTGACAGGCAAGCTTAGAAGTGTGTGCCCAGTGGATGACGTCACCCCGGACGGATGATGGCACGAACAGCTTCCCAGCTGGGCCGCCGCCAGGATCAGGTTCGACCTCCTGTGCCCTCCGGACCTTATCCCTGACAGACCATGAAACGGCCCCCACGACACACGAGGCCGGCAGGATAGTGTGATCTTGTTCTTCCGGGGCCTCTGGGGCAAACTGCCTGGACAGCGCGTCCGGTTTGGCGTTCTTGGAGCCAGGGCGATAGGTGATCGTGAATCTGAAGTGGCCAAAGAACAGAGACCAACGCGCCTGGCGGGCAATCAGACGCTTGGCCGTCCTTAGGTACTCCAAATTTTTGTGGTCCATCCAGACCACAAAAGGCTGCGCTGCCCCCTCCAGCCAATTACGCCACTCCTGCAGCGCGAGCTTAACTGCCAGGAGTTCTCTGTCGCCGACGTCATAATTCCGCTCTGCTGCGGACAAGCGCCGGGAGAAGAAGGCGCAGGGGCGCACCACCCTGTCCACCGGAGAGCGCTGAGACAATACTGCCCCCACCCCCGTGTCGGATGCGTCCACCTCGACCAGGCATTGTAGTGTTAGATCTACCTGGGTCAAGACCCGGGAGGAGGAGAACTCCATCTTCAGCGTCTCGAAGGCCGACGCTGCTTCCTCCGTCCACCGGAACGGCACCTTAGGGGAGGTGAGGCGGGTCAGGGGAGAGGCGATGGAGCTATACTTTGGTACAAAACGGCGGTAGAAGTTGGCGAATCATAGGAATTCTTGCACCTGTTTCCTGGATGAGGGAGTGGGCCACTCAACCACCGCTTTGAACTTGGCAGGGTCGGGGAGAAGCTGGTTGTGGGACACGACGAAGCCCAAGAAGGAGATCTTGTTGGTGTAGAATTCGCATTTCTCCGCCTTCACGTACAACTTGTTCTCAAGGAGCCGCTGGAGGACACGCCTCACGTGAGCCTGGTGCTCCTCCCGAGACCGGGAGAAGATCAGGATGTCGTTCAGGTAGACGAATACGAAGACCCCCAGGAAGTCACGAAGAACGTCATTTATGAGCCGCTGGAAGATGTCCGAGCATTGGTGAGCCCAAACGGCATGACCAAGTACTCGAAATGGCTGCTGGGCGTCCGGAACCCCGTCTTCCACTCATCGCCCTCCCGGATCCAAACGAGGTGGTACGCGCTGCGGAGGTCCAGCTTGGTAAACCAGGAGGTCCCCTGGAGGGAATTGAAAGCGGAGTCCATGAGGGGCAGCGTGTACATATCTTTCACAGTGATGTTGTTTAAGGCCCGAAAGTCAATACACGGCCGCAGGGACCCATCCTTCTTGGAAACAAAGAAGAATCTGGCTCCGAGTGGGGATGAGGAGGACCGGATGATGCCTGCGCTGAGCGACTCTTTAATATAGGCATCCATGGATTCCCGCTCCGGGGCAGGCAGGCTGTAGAGACGACCAGATGGCAAGGGCGTCCCCGGGCGGAGATTTATGGCACAGTCATACGGGCGGTGGGGGGGAAGGGACAGCGCTTTGGACTTGCTGAAGACGAGCCCCAGGTCGTGGAACTCCGGGGGCACCAAGGAGAGGTCCAGTGGGGGTGAGTTGGAGGCGGGGAGAGGCACTGACGGGGTGCAGGCAGTGGACTGGAGGCAGGTGCCCAGACAGAAGGTGCTCCAGGAGAGGACGCTGCCAGACTGCCAATCGAAAGCTGGGTTGTGGAGACGCAGCCATGGGTACCCCAGGATGACGGGAGCAGCCAAGGTGGGCAGGATGAACAGGCTTAAGTCCTCTCTGTGATTGCCAGAGATGATGACGGAGATGGGTTTGGTTCGATGGGTGACCCTCTCCAGAGGTGTGCGGGAGAGAGTGACAAGGTTAAGGGGGGCTGGCAGCACTTGGCACGGGATGCCCAGGCGGGTTGCCAGGCTCTTGGAAATGAAGTTCTGTTCCTCCCCCGAGTCCACCAGTGCGTGAGTGACATGCCCAATGGGATTATGACAGAACCTAATTGGAAGGAGGCATTTGGAGAGGGGATTTGACTGGGTTGCATCCACGAGGCCCCCTACAGCGACTCGCAGACTCCCCCTTTTGGCTTAATCGGGCAGGCCTCCACGAGTTGCTGGTCGTACGCCGCAATACATGCAGAGACCCAGCTCCCTGCGGCGCTGTTTTCTCCGCCAGAGGGAAGCTTGGTCCGCCCGATTAGCAAGCCTCGGATTCATCGGCGGACTCCGGAGCGGGGTAACGCCAGGGGGTGAGACTGAGAGGGCGCGGGCGAAGCTCCGCTCGAGCGGCTGTAAGTCTTCCGCTCGGCGGCCCACTCCCTCAGCCTGTTGTCCAGACTAATAGCTAATGAAATTAATTCGGATAGCCATTCCGGCTGATCCCGGCAGGCCAGCTTGTCCCGCAGACTGGAATTCAGGCTGCGGAGGAAGATGCTGCAGAGGGCAGCATTGCCCCAGCCAACTTCCTCCACTGCCACCCGGAAGTCGACAGCGTAATCTGCTGCCAATTGACTACCCTGGCGAAGATTAAGTAGCTGATTGGTTAGCACGCTGTCGCGATCCGAGTGATCAAAGACTTCGTGAAAGTTGCGCACGAACTGGGCATAGGTTAGGTTCACGTAGCTGGGCCTCGCCATTACGGCGTAAGCACAAGCTAACACTCGCCCTTCCAGGAGGTTGGCAACATACCCAATCCGGCTATGATCAGTCGGAAAGTCCCCGGGGATGCGCTGGAATACCGACTCACACAGGATGAGGAACCTGCGCACTTCGCCGAGTTTCCCACTGAAGCGCGAGGGTGTCGGAATAGGGGTGAGCCGGGTTGGCGGCCCCGGGCTAGCCTGGTTAGCTAGGGGAGCGATGGGAGCTGGCCCGCTATGCTGAGCCAGAGGGGAACTCCTGCTGAGGATCCAGGCGTCCAACCGGTGAGTGATCTGAGTGAGTTGGTTGAGAATTACCTGTTGCTGATGAGCTATTAAATCCACACGAGCCTTGAGGGTGGATAATCGGCGTGCGAGCCCACTGTCCGCTGGGCCGCTTTGCTGGAGCCGTACTGACATAATGTCGGGCCCAGGGAACACGCACACAGGCTCGAGTGTAAATCAACAGCTTTATTGAACAGCAACAGGTGTTCGGATGTGTGAGTGTGAGATGTGGATGGATTGCAGGAGGACAGGGAGTGCCGAGGGCGGAACAATTTGCTGTGCAGCCAGGCAACCTTGCAGGTGTCGAGGTGGCTGGCGTTGGCTAGCCGCAGGTCTCCTGCCTGGAGGACAGCGCCCAGATGCTCACTTGGTGATGCGAGGAAAGGATGAGCGAGGATCAGGCGAGGGAGAGGGAAATCTGCCACCTGGAGGATCCACCTGTGCACAGGGGAGAATACTGGAGAGCAGGTAAGGGAATAACAGCTTACGTGCGTGAAGAACAAAGGCGCAGGCCGGGAAGGAATGGTCGTGCACTGGAGTTGGGAGTGTAGACGAACAGACAGCTCCAGGCCGAGGCTCCAGGCAGAGCGGGTTAAATAGTCAAAGGCTGATGAGGCGCAGGTGTGCGTGCCGCTGAAACAGATGACAGGCGAGAGCGAGTTGTGACATGTTCGCCCTCCAGCATTCTAGAAATATAGGCTATACATTAAAAACAAAAGTAAATTCTATCATAAATACTTGGAGCATTCATTTAAATAGTAGTGCTACCTGACTGTATGCAGTCAATGTACATTTACCTATACAGTAACTAATGCAATAAACAAATTCATGTTCATCCGGCTGCTAGCTAGTAAGCTACTCTGCATGGTTCTCCTGTGTCAGTAGTGTCAATATGTAATTGCATATCCCGAAGTGGCAATACGTGTCACGTGATGGGACCCCGGCACCACCGCAAAAAAATATAATAACAATAATAATAATTATAAAATTGATTCTTAATTTTTGTGAATCAATTCTGAATCATATAAAACGAGAATCTCAATTCTTATGTGAATTGATTTTTTTTTCAACATCCCTCATACTCTTACAATTGCACTACAAATGAGGATAATCTTGGGAGAAATATCTGCTGTAATATACCTGAACTCCAACCTAAAAAACACTTTTTGTCATGAGCCGAGCCGGTGTTTTCCTTCAGGCTCGGTTCTGGCCGTTCTCTGTGGCTTAGGTATCGGGTTTATTTATGTATTGTGTCATCTTTTGAGTTCTTGGTGTTTTTATGTCTTTGTCCTTTACTTTTCCGTGCCTGTAGTCAACCATTCTGGGGCCGGCGGCTGTTGGGCAGCCCTCTTTGACATTACATTCATGTGGGCATTTGTCTAACTCCTGCCGGACCCGACCACCCCCTTCTCTCTTGACAGCCAGCTGATTCTACTCCGGTGATTTGTTATCCCCCACGCCTCGGCCAGGGTTGTACGTTGAGGAGCCAGCCAATGCTTGTACTTAAGACGGGCATTGGGCCAGTCATAGCATTACTGGTCCAATGGAATTGGTCTATTGATGTACATAGTCGTGTGTGTGTACTGTGTGCCACGGAGTGTTCACCACTTCCACTTTAGCTGTGGATTCTCTTGCGTCCATAGGGCAATGTCGGCTCTGGGACGCTACTGTGGTTAATCACTTCTCCTCATGCGTTCGCCGGGCGATGCTGGCCTAGGAACGCCATTGTAGTTTCTTTGTATTTTTGTACGTCTTCACCTTTTTGGGAACTGTTTGTCATTGCTTTAATAAATGTGTTGTGGTGTAACCCTGCACTTAAGTCCTTCTTTCTACCCCTCTCCGTGCGCTGTATAAAAGCGCATGGGGAGGTCTGTGACACTTTTTATCCCCCACCGGTCGAAGACCAAAAGGGTCAGAGACCGAAGGGGGATTATGTTATGGGGTGGTCCATCAACTTTTCCGACAGTTTTGTTCCGATTGTTTTGAAACTTGGTACCAGGGTTTGAGCTACACTGATGATGCACATATTGCTATTTGACTCTGATCAAGTGATTTTTGCAAGAATTATAGACCTTGAGGTCAAGGTCAGAGGTCAGTTTTTCCCGAAATCTTGTAAACACAACAACTTCTGAAAGAAATGATGTAGGCTTTTCAAATCCATACCATAGTTGTATCTAAGATAAATGTTGGATGGCTTACTCCCTGACCTGGCTATGTGTTTGGGGTCAAAAGGTCAACATTAACATTTCATTTGCACCATTACTATAAAACGAGTCAGTCTAGAGTCACCAAACCTGGTATACAGGTTCACGCTGTGACCCTGAACTGTGACTATGGGTTTGGGGTCAGAAGGTCAAAGGTCAAGATTGCTCTAGTACTATACATTGCATGGTCAAAAGTCAATGTCAAAATGCCATATAAACTATATCTCAACAACAAATAAAAGCCAGGGTCACCAAACTGACCTACAACTATGGATTTGGAGTCAAAAGGTCAAAGGTCAAGGTTAGCATTCTCTATGCCCTATTACTATAGAACAAGTAAAGTTAGTGTCACCAAACTAGCTACACAGGTTCACCTTGGGATCCTGACCTACAACTATGGGTTTTATACTTAAACAATATTACACAAGGCGGAGTACAGTATCAATGAATATAGTAGCTGCGGGTGTGATATGTCAAACGTGGAGGGCATTAGAGTATCACACCAGTAGTTAGTATTTTCATGATACTGTAATGACCTCAAGTGTAATATTGCTTTTATACATCAGTTCTGGCAAGCACAATTTATTAAATGACAACAATATTGGACAAACTATGATTTACAGTTTAACCAGTTATTTTGTGCAGCTGAGAAAAATAGTCCCTTTTAAATGTAGCCAGCAACTGTTGCTAAACATCTCAGTCAGCATGAAGACATCTATTGTCATTTCACACACGTGTAAAATTAAATATTGTCAAGTGCAAAAGTAAGTTTACATACCAGTCACCTGTTGAGTCGATATGACAGAAGACCCGAGATCAAGATTCTGGTAGCTAGCCAGTGGCTAGTCGTTACCATGCTAGTGATCACATGGTAAGCTTGCTTTTCCTTGGCATTTTCAGATGAAATAAAGAGTCCATCACCATAAAGGTATTGTGGTTTGTTAATCGGACAATAAATCCAACTCTAGCACTGCCTATTTTTTTAACAGGGTGAATAGCTTTATGACATTTATACAGGGCAGACGTAAAAGTTTTTTTTCAAAGGGGTAGGACTTCTGGGTCACAGATGTATAATTTCTTTTCAAACAGCACCTCACTGTGGAAAATTAAGGTACCCAAAACAGTACTGCAGTTCTCACTGAGAGTTGATAGTAAATTACTGTAGTAATTAACAGTTACATGAACACCTTTGAAGCGGAGTGATACATATCCAGTGAAACATTGGAGTGCAGTTATCGTGGATTTTAGTAACTCCCGGAATCCCTATTGTCCAGTCAAATTGCTCGGTCGGAACTAACTGTTGTATAAAGATATTTTTGTTATATATTCATGGATGCTAGGCTTGTCATCATAATTTGGTTCTGCCCCAATATGGAAAAGATAAAAACTGCTCTTCTTCAATAACATATTGGAATATTCAAAGAAAACGGGGATAGGGGATATTGCACTCACCTCACAGAGTATTTGGTTAATGCATTTGTTGTAATATTTGCAAACAATTTCTAGCTTTTTTTAAAAACTGTATTTATTTCAGTTGCTACCGCAGCAGCAACTATTCTTGCTGGGGTCCACAGGACTTTTTGGGTGTGGGAATTTCACTATTCAAATACATATATAATATATTGGCTTGCACTTCAATCATATAAATGAGTGTCGAGATTCCATTTTGAGCCGTCGAGTAGTTAAAAATTCTCAGCACAAGATCCACTCACTGTTTCAGTTGTACCACATGGCCTTCAGTGGCAGGAAGCGTTTGTTCAGTTCTTCTGATTGAAATGGTTCAGTGACAGTCTCTAGTGCCATGTACAACCACCTGTTATGACAACTGAGAATATGCCACACTCTTTAGAATTTCCTTTTATCAAATCACATTTCTGTTAAATTCAATGAAATCCCACAGCGTGATGTACATGATAATAAAATTTTAAAAAATCTTTGAAACCGAAGTGTTGCTCTTTGAAGCATCATTCCAGGTATAATCGTTCATTTTGACATTAAGTGCTGCAAGATGTGTAATTATTATACTGTTTCAATCAAACAACTTAAACAACAGGCTTTTTTTTTTTGTTATTATTACTTTATTTACTCCGCTTAGCTACCCACAAATGGTAAATGCAATAATTGCTGTCAGAAACCCATGCATTGAAGTGTGACTCTGTATACCGTTTGACTTTTTTAGTTCTAGTGAAGTCCAGCTAATTGGCCAGAGTGGATTTTTTAAGTGCAAGTTTAATTGGATACTGTCTGCCAAAAACATAGCAAGATTTGTGACTAATGTATCCCAACACTGTTATCATCACATATGGATGACAGCAGCCTTCATCAATTAGAATACAAGATAACGAAAAGCGTGTCATCTCCAAAACAGCAATCAGCAGATCTGAACACTTTTGCTTGATTGTGATCTGCTCCCTTTTAAACGCTCAAAGAACTATTTGCATCACTGCTTGTAATTGAATGCATTCCCTTGCAAGCGTTTCTCAAACAGTCCTGCAGTGGAGACCATCAGTTTCTCGCTGGCTTCACGAGAAACACAATTTAACCACCCTTGTAAAGCTTTCATATTTTCACGGTTTGTTTGATTATGTCTGATCAAGGGCCCTCACAATCGTAAATATCGCAACTCGTCATTCATAACCAAATTGACCGTATCAATTAGTCAATCCGTTTTTTCCCTTCTTCCCCCACTCCAAACTCTCACGCTTATTTTTTCTCCTGCATCATGTCGCTCAGGAAGTTGGGCAGGTACACGTTTCCTCCACCAAGGGGAAGGAGAAAGTGTCTTTACGTGTGATTGGTTGCCTTTTGTGTGCGATTGCCCTGCTCAACAGCCGTGATGCTTCACACCCACCTCTGGCCTTTTAGAGCCCCATCGCTCCTAAATCCTGAGAGTAGGAGCG
The DNA here is from genome assembly GCA_020510985.1 of Pholidichthys leucotaenia. Classification (NCBI taxonomy): domain Eukaryota; kingdom Metazoa; phylum Chordata; class Actinopteri; order Cichliformes; family Pholidichthyidae; genus Pholidichthys; species Pholidichthys leucotaenia. The sequence goes on along the minus strand of CM035836.1, from coordinate 391,526,158 downwards.
GCCTTTTTATGTCAGCGAACATAAAACCTCAGGGTGACAATGTGCCGAAGCTTGTGTGGTTTTGCATTCAGTGTCTGCAGGAGTGCTTGTGGTTACATCCAGTCACAGTGACAAATTGCTCTTTTTTTTTCACCATCGCCTGCTAACAGCCTCTGTATTAACCTCACCATTAGCACTTACTTAGAGTGTTCACCCATTTTTCCTGAGCCCCCGGGTCTCCCTGGACCTCTCAGGGCTGATTAAAGGACGTTTGGGAAGCATTTAGAGGTGTAAAAGCTCATTGGTTTGAGGGAGACCGTGTGACTGGTGGTATTGGGCTGGAGCCTATCTCTCTGATTACTCCCGTAATCACAGTATTTTCTCACCCTGAAGGTGCTCAAGCGTTAGCTTTGATACAGATGCTAGAGGCGTCTGTGATCCGTAATGCTAGTTCCTCAGTGTGCTGTATTACGAAAAAGCCGCCCACCCCACTGCGAGATGGCAATAAAGACATTCTACCTGCTCATATTACATCATGATGAGTTAATAATAAAGTAGCACTGACAGGTGTGGGTTTTTTTTATCCCTCTCATGATCAAAGGCAAGCACTCTGGAGAGTTCTGTCGTCTGGAGGCGAGAATATCCATTCTGTGCAGATGCTGAGGAGAGATGGCCTGTTTCAGGAAGAGAATGCTACAGTAAATGCACCACCTATCCCACCAACTAGATTTATCTGACAACAGCATACAGTGGTGTGAAAAAGTTTTTGCCCCCTTCCTGATTTCTCATTTTTTTGCATGTTTGTCACACTTAAATGTTTCAGATCACCAAACAAATTTAAATATTAGACAAAGATAACACAATAAACACAAAATGCAGTTTTTAAATGAAGGTGTTTATTATTAAGGGAAAATAAGCCTCCCAATGTCCAGTGCCACCATGTACGTCCGGAAAACGGCACACCACCTCGGCCAGGAGACCGGTGGCTCGCCGGAGAGCTCAAAAAATGGCTGAATTTCAAACCCACACGCTTCCATACCTTGCTTTAATCCACTTTTATCCTCGTTACCAAATGTTATGTCTGTATCCTGGAGCCAAGGATGAGGCCAGGTGTCGAACTGAACACATGTTTATTAGTGAGGTACTCTACAGCCCAGGCACAACCATCAGGCAGAAGAGGTGGCAAAGGGACCGCCCCTCCTGCCCACTGCCCTCTTACAGCCACAGGTGGTGGCGGAACCAGAAGGTGGAGCCACCACCCATACCACACAAATAAGAGCCCAAACTCCAACACAACAAATATGACATTTTAATATTTCTCACTTCTCCCGTAACTGCATGGAAACATAATTGAGTGCTTTCTATTGATCTATTTTGAAATGGGTTCCCAGCCCATCTGGTTTCATTATCACTTAATCCATCTGCCTGGATTGGAAATAAAAAATCTGACCTCTTTCAGTCACACCTGTGAGCTTTGGTTAACTCTGCCGAAATTGCTCTTTATGAAGTCTTCACTCAACATATTCACACGATGATGTGGTGTTTTGGGTTTTTTTTTCCAGACAGATGACATTGCAGAGATTGCACACAAGACCCGAAACCTCCCCAAGGAGAACACAAAGAGGCAGCGAGTGGTGGTCTTCACTCAGGGCAAGGACGACACAGTTGCAACTGTTGGTAGGCCCTTTTTTTGTTTGTTTTATTTGTCTGTTTTCTTTTGAAGCTATTCCAACTCTGGCCCCTTTTGGACATCTTTACCCTTCAGTCTTCATATCTCAAAACTGCAGAACGCAGCTTTAAATAGATGCTAGATCTCTGATGGAAGAGGGCAGAACACTATCAGTAATTTCTTTGAAGTTAAGCCCCAATATTGACACCAGATGTTTTTTTTTTAAGAATGCTTGCACTACATTCTGTCATTTCAGAGCAGAAAAGAAGTGTGGGGGATGCAGAGAGCAGGCATTGATTTGTGAAGCACTTCTAACTTTGTCTTGGACACACTCCAGGCCAGTCCTCAGCAATTTTTAATGCTTCGAATCTTACATCCTGCCCTCTTTTCTCCTTTTTTTCTTTTTGGCTAAATGCTTACAGAGTGACCTTGGGGAATGGGTGACAGCGCTGGCCCTCAAATCAATCTAGTTTCCTTTTGATACAGACCATATTTTGTGAGCGAGACATTAAAAGGCAGTGTCATCATAACTGAGCAGGGGTTGCAGGTTTAAGCAGTGTGAGGAGAGACGATAGTTTCCGATTACTGCTGGGAGCCTTTGCCTTTGTTTGGAGCCACGGGGTGTCTCTCCTCATTGCCCTTGCTGTTCAGTTCAGACTAGTCGAGCATGGGGAGAGATGGCCTCAGGTAAAGACTCCGACATATCACTCATCACTGGGGACTGCAGAGAAGCGCTGCTACAGCAGGACTGATGGCACTGCGGGACACTGTCTTCACCAGATCCTCTGTCCTCAATTTCATACTGCCGGCCGGAGTATTTATGAGCTGACACCAAGTACAGTGTGGGTTTTTTTAATCACTTTGATGTCTCAGCCATTACCCATAGTTTCATTTTAACATTGTGTACATTTATTCTTTCAGGTGCTCAAAGATGAGTTGCCCAACTATTGTTCAGTTGTCATAGTTCACATTTATGAAGCTGCTGTTTTCAGTGATGAACCCCATAAAGACTGAAGAGTGTAAGCTGCTTTTCCAGCACCAGTCAAACAAAGCTCTCCAACACAGAGATCAAAAGTAGCACTCAGTGAAGAGTGAAGCTATGTGTCGGCCTAGGCGTGCGTTTTCACGCTTCCAATTCGTTGTCTATGTAGCACGCCCCACATGCATTCTGGTATTGTTTCATCAATATTCTCGAGCCATTGCATGGAGGTGGCTGCTCCTCATTTCCGTCAATCCACGCTCCTGTCCCATTTATGCAAATGAGGAGCGGGCACATGGAGCCGATTGCTTCCTGGAGCTTGTGCTGAACTTTTAAAATAGCGGTGTTAGTAAAAAGTAAATATATTCAGCAACTATACATTTGTTTCTCATCTCGAGAATTTTCAGAAACATGTTTCGCTCTTTTGCTTTTGAAGATATAGACAAAAGTTTAACATCCTGATGTATCGTGAACAGACTAGAACAGCTCGCCCACCAATAGTCGCATTAACCAACGATGTGCAGGCCGTGCAGGTCAGGGAGGGCAGAGCAGGTCAGAAGAAGCTCATCAAACTGCTCTTTTGTTGTCAAAAATACTGCTCGAACACCAGCTCGTCAAGCCGAAGTTCTCTGACCAAGCGATGATACTTGCCATGCAGTTTCATCCAGTACTCTCCAGAGTATTGGATACATCCAAAACCTGTGGTGACTTAACTGATATTTTTTATACAACAAGTGCAATAGAGCGATCTAAAAAAAAAAAAATCCTTCTTCTCTTCATGGCTGACAACAGGCTTGTCTCGTGGAAAGATGCTCTGTCAATCAATTTGTCACTCCTCCTAGTGACTCTCGCCTGGTATGCCCCATTCATGCTCCCGATGGATCCCAAATGGAGAGGAGGCACGGGACCTTCCATCAACAGATGCCTAGGTGGACACGTAACTTGAGTGTTCAGCCTTGCATTGTGTATATAGCCACAGCATAAACCAACAGGTCCTGCATCTAAATAAAATATAATCTTAAGTTCCTCACCTCACAATTTGCCTATATATACCAGCTTCACTGCGTCTCCTCTTGTCAAAACTGCTGAAAGTCCACTTGCAGAGGTGAGCAAGGGATGGTTTTTAGATTTAGATTTAGTATACTTTATTGATCCCCAGAGGGGAAATTGAGGGCATCCACCACCTGGACGGATGAAGCAGCCATGATACGGCGCTATCCCTTAACCATTCACACACACACTCACACCTAGGGCCACTTTAGAGTCTCCAATTAACCTAACCTGCATGTTTTTGGCATGTGGGAGGAAACCGGAGAAATCCCGGCGTAAACCCACGCAAACACGAGGAGAACATGCAAACTCCACACAGACCACTGTTGGTCAGGGGCTGGGATCGAACCCAGGATCCCACAATCCCCACAATCCCCCGACCAAGGGTAAACTGTGCTGCTGCAGTGGCAGGTGATTAAGAAAATATGCTTCCATCTGGGAGACTTGAGTTCGATCCTCCATTGTGACTTTTTGTCTGTGCTTTTACTTTTACTTTGGGTTTGACAGTTACTGTTTTTTATGTATTAAATACATATTTTTAGGTGGTTAAAGTTAGTGAAATAGGTAGGGGTAAGTGCCAAAAACAACTGTATTAAGTGTAGGAAAATGGTTAGGAACAGGGTTAGGAAAAGGTAATAGACTGGTTTAGACACATTGAAAATCTAACCCTTCACCATTTCACCACTAGAGGTTGTCTAATGTCAAAATATGCATATATTGTATATTACATATAAAATATACATATACATGTTACCTGCTGGTAAAAATGCTATCATAGTCCAGTTTCTGTTGAAATAATAGTCTTGCATGAACACAGCACTAAAATTAAATTAAATGGGTCTTTTTTTGTATATGCCGCACATGAAATTAACCATCAAATTAAGCACAAAAATGTAAATATTATGTTGATAATGTTAATATTTATCATTTATCAGCCTGTTTTCGCTACCCAAATGTGGCCAAAAATGATCAGTTTTATGCAGGAATAATTAATCAATCATTCATTCATTTCTTTATATGTATATATATTTTTTCCAGAGCTGCTCTGTAGTGGTAGCTCTTCTTTATTTTATTTTCTGATATTTCACTGGGCAACTTCCATGTTGTTGTTGTTTTGGGGTTTTTTTTTTGTTATTTTTGCAATTGCTTCATATCACACAGTTAAAATTAATATTTTTACAAGGCTAGTATATGTATGTCATAATGTGCCAGGTTATGCAAAATTACACAGGAAAATCAGACTGTTCAGTTAACTATGTGACTCTTATAAGAGAGATGTTGGGAGATATGCAAAAAAATAATTGACAATGATGTATCTTGATACAGCAAAACTCATTTGAGTTGAGATGGCTAGGATATAGAATTTCAATAAAAAGAATAAATCCATGGCCGTGGGAGTTATCATTAAACATCTCAGCTACTGGTGTGTGTAGTGTGTTCCTTTTCCCAGAGCAAGCAACATTTAATTTTTTATTTTTTTTTTATTTTTTTTTAATTTTGTGTACTTTATTGATCCCCAGAGGGGAAATTGAGGGCATCCACCTGGATGGATGAAGCAGCCACGGTACAGCGCTATCCCTTAACCATTCACACACACATTCACACCTAGGGCCACTTTAGAGTCTCCAATTAACCTAACCTGCATGTTTTTGGCCTGTGGGAGGAAACCGGAGAAATCCCGGAGTAAACCCACGCAGATACGGGGAGAACATGCAAACTCCACACAGATCACTGTTGGTCAGGGGCTGGGATTGAACCAGGGATCCCATGGCCAAGGGTGAGTTGCTGTGCTGGCGCAGTGCTAACCACTGTGCCACCGCACCGCCCATTTAGGGGCATGTCCTTCTAGTAAAAGTGCACATTAAGTTGAAGTCAGGTGGAAGCAGTGCGACGGAGGTAGCCATGCATCACCAGTAGTGTAAAATGTACTATGCAGCCTTTCTGCTTTATAAAGTCTCTTCTAGTCAGTCACAGCACACGGCACTGCCCACCTTGTATCTCTGAATGTGTCACTATAGTGTTTTTATATGGAAATTACAGCTTTCTGTTTTGTATTCAGTGAATATTGCTAGCAGTGGCTAATGGCTAACTGGCTAGAACAACCACCACACACACACACACACACACACACAATGAAACACAGGAAAAAATACTAATATGAAGTGCAAATTATGATGATGCGTTTTGGTTAAATGATTATTAGTTTTCCAAGCTGTTGTTTTGAAACATGGAGGACTTGGATGTGATATTTGTCCAGCTGGTTTATAACCTCAGGCGGGAAAGGAACACACGTTTAGAAAAAAGTGATGCGTTGAGCCCTGTCAGTGGTCCCTGGTTAGATTTCCCACATGTCTCTCCCCTACTCTTCTCCCCCATTTCCTGTCTCTCACTATATTGTATATGTCCAATAAAGGAAAAAATGAGCTAAAGTCTTTAAAAATAAATAAGTGAGTCTAACCAGCTTTTTGTATGATCTGTAATAGTATCAGCGTTATGGGCATTTCCTTTGATTTAACCTTATTGTGCCAACACAAAAGAAGCAGCAAGACTCCTGCTTCCAAAAACAGAAGAAACTACTGAATAATCTGTTCGCAAATCAAATTTATTTGAATTCACACTTCAGCTCTTTGTCATGCAGCGGAGCTGAGTGGTTGTAATTTTGGTGACAATTTGTGGCTTCTGACAATATTAACACCATCGCTCCGTGTTGCTTCTTCTTCATTACACAAGACATAACTTTAAAAGAAGACTTTAAAACTTGCTTGACATCATTCGTTTAATTTAACCACATAGCTTCGTAATTTAAAAACATGGTGTGATAATATGTTCCCATTTCAATTCCACTTTAAGCCAATATAAGATAATGCCAAGTTATGGCCTCTTAATTGATAGCACATATTTCAATAAGACAAGTTAATTTGAGTTTTCATTATCAAGTTACAATTCATGGAAGTGAATTTTCCTTCATGAGAATTTAAGAAGAAGCATTTAAAGATATTCTAAAAGAAAAAGAGGCTATCCGCTGTGCTGGGGGTGATGGATAATTCCCGTCTGCCTCCCTCATTGCTCCTGCATGAAGACACAGCCGCGCGCCCCTGTGAACTTTATATAAAATACATGATGAATGCCGGCTGGATGAAAGACAATGTGTTTCAGGTGTCAGCTACAAAGGCAAATATGATAAATGTCATTGACTGTACTATCACTGCAGTGGAGCGGTTACAGTAGTAGGTATCAGGATCGCTGTGTGTCTGCCTGTGAACATCCCTATTCATGCCAGCCAAATAAATGTCAATGTAGAAAGAGAATTAAAGATTTTCATTTCCCAGAGGCAGTGCTCTAATAAACTTGATCGCTCATTTTGTTTGCAATTTGTCCTCCTGTCAGGGTTTGATCATTTGCCAGCCTCTGCGCGTCATGTTAAACCATTTTATAGTGATTAAGGATGGGAGAATGCCTTCCCCCATGGTATAATTCTTAAAAAAAAGAGAGAGATGTCAATTTGTTATTGTTCTTTTTTTCAAGCCCTTTATTTGGAGCCTTTCATCACACCACCGCTTCAAACGTGTCTTTTAAGAGCTGGGAGCAGGGGGAACTGGTCCTTTATTTAGCTGCCACTGACACTGCTGAATTACACTGGGCTTTTGCCTATACACCCATTATAGCAGTAATTAAGATCATTGTGCCCTGAACCTTAACGGTGAGGAGATCTAATAAACGATCGTTCAGCAGGGGTTGCCGCTTTAATCGCTGATAAGGACTTGATAAAGCCTGAGTCGGCTCCTCTGTGAGTTTTTCTTGCCTCTCAAGGGGGCAAAGCAGGCAGATTTCGGCTTCAGGAAGAAAAACCCTGATCTATACATGTTAATCACGTGAGGTAGAGAATGGAGTGAATGCTGAGTTTGTGGCAAAATACTTAGTTTTTCAACTTGTAAATGCAGAGCAATTTGTTACCAGAGCTAAACAAATACATCTTAATAGTCTCCTCTGAAAGGGAGGATGTTTACGTTCGATACTTCATAATAGACAAAATCAATTAACCGCCTGCACTTTGGGAAAGATCTCCTCTCTTTTCTTTGGCATCTCACACTGAAGTGTTTTCTTTCATGACTCCCCGAAAGGATATCGGTTGGCGGTGATCTTTTGCCTGTGGTTACAGTAATTACAGGCATATGTCGTCTTTTTTTTTAAATAACTCAATTGTGAACAAAGATTCTGGTTATGATAGAAAAACAGATTGAATGTCAACTTGCTTCTAACCTGTCACATTTGCCAAGAAAGTGGTAATGTTGTTTTCCTCTGCGAGGCTCTGATTTTTTTTTCTTTTTGGCTGAAACACAAGAGGAATCATTCCAGAAGAAGAAGAAGTATTCTCAGGGAAGTTTCTTGCATAAAGATGTAGTACTCAAACTCCTCTGTGCACTTTAGCTCATGAATCTTAGCTGAATATTCATGTCTGATTCCCAGTCGTTTGGCAGCTCAGGATTTAAAATGATGTATTAATTGTTTTACTTGTGTAGATGATAAAGTGCGACAGGATTAGCTGATCTCAAAGACCTCCCAGCTATTTGATCTACCTATCAAGGCAACAGTCTCAAGTGCTGGAACATCATCAAGTATGGCATGTAATTATTTAAAGAGTCAAAGAAAGAAAAATCTCCATATGCTCATTTTCTGGTCATCTTATTTCAATGTACAGTTGCTTATTTTATAGGAGAGCATTTTCTTAGTCACTGTTGTGCTGTGAATTGTCATTGTTAGAAAGAATAGCCAATAATAAAAGACTTAATTGATACTCATTTCAAAGAGACGCCTGTTGAAAGAATTTCTTAAGTTTAATCACCACCATTCAAGAGTTGTAATGAGGGAATTATGAAGAGTGAATTAACAAAAGCACACAATTATAGCTTACTGGAAGGAAGTAGTTGAATTCCTTCGAGTTTTTTTTTCTCCTCACAGATTTTATTTTCTGTCTCTCTCTCTGGTGGAGGTTACCTGTCAAAGCACAGCCATACTATACTCCCACATATTCACCACCAATCTGCTGCTTCACTCATTTTGTCAGACCAAATCCGTGGAACAAGAATATGGTAGTGTTTAAAAATAAGCACAGCAGATTGAAAATAATGTTGCCGATCTCATTACAGTGAAATGAGTTCAGCAAAGTGATGTTTTCAGATGTTCGACATGCCAGTAACAACAGAGTCCGAATATTTTGCCAGCAGTCTTTTTTTTTTTCCATGGCCATATTCATGACAGATTTTTACCAATGAGATTTTTGTTACAGACAGTTGGGGAATTATTGGAGTGTAACTTGAGTTAACATGTCAGTCAAATTTGATCATTTGGATCACTGAGGTTATGTGAACTTTCCCCTAGCAGCAACAAAAAGTTAACCATGAATAAAGAGAAATACTGGAATGTCTAATGTGCCGTGCGGCTGGAAACGGAGTGCAGAAAGATCTGCAAATGCCATCAAGGGCATTGGGCTGCCCTCAGTGACCTGATCGTTTCAAAATGTGAAATATTTTTCACGTGCTTGAATTGGAATCAGCACATTCACATCAGTTATGTTTCATTGTATACACACACACACACACACACAGAGTGGTGTGAAAAAGTGTTTGCCCCTTCCTGATTTCTCATTTTTTGTATGTTTGTCACACTTAAATGTTTCAGATCATCAAACAAATTTAAATATTTGACATAACACAAGTAAACACAAAATGCAGTTTTTAAATGAAGGTGTTTATTATTAAGGGTAAAAAAAAATCCAACCCTACATGGCCTTGTGTGAAAAAGTGATTGCCCCCTAAACCAATAACTGGTTGGGCCACCCTTAGCAGCAACAACTGCAATCAAGCATTTGCAGTAACTGGCAATGAGTCTTTTACAGTGCTGTGGAGGAATTTTGTCCCATTCATCTTTACAGAATTATTGTAGTTCAGCCACATTGGAAGGTTTTCGAGCATGAACCACCTTTTTAAGGTCATGCCACAGCATCTTAATCAAATTCAGGTGAGGACTTGAAAGGTCAGGTACTAGAAAAGAGAGATCATATCTCTCCGGTTCTGGCCTCCCTTCATTGGCTTCCCATAGAATTTAGAATTAAGTTTAAAATCCTTCTTCTTACTTACAAAGCTCTAAACAATCAGGCTCCTTTTTATTTAAAAGATCTGATACTACCGTATTATCCTAACAGAGCACTACGCTCCCAAAATGCAGGATTACTTGTAATACCTAGAATCTCCAAAAGTACAATGGGAGGCAGAGCCTTCAGTTATCAAGCTCCTCTCCTGTGGAATCAGCTGCCAATCTGGATTCGGGAGTCAGACTCGATCTCTGTTTTTAAGAATAGGGCTAAAACCTACCTTTTTGATATAGCCTACAATTAGGGAGGGATCATGTGTTTCTGAACCCTCCCTTAGTTATGCTGCTAATAGGTTTAGTCAGCCGGGGGACCTCCAGTAATGCACTGGGCCTCACTCCTTTCCTCACGCTCTATGAAATATTTTTTTTTTGCTGGTCATTAACATTTGTTTGTTCTCTCCCATAGATTGAGTCCCCATCGTGCTGTTTGCTCTCTACATGTCTGTTCTTTTCTTCTTCTCTATCCCCTCACCCCCCAGCCAGTCGCAGCAGATGACTGCCCCTCCCTGAGCCTGGTTCTGCTGGAGGTTTCTTCCTGTTAAAAGGGAGTTTTTCCTCTCCACCGTCGCCAGGTGCTTGCTCACAGGGGATCGCCTGATTGCTGGGGTCTTTCTGCAACTGTGGGGGTCTCCCCCTACAGTTGATAGTGCTATGAGATGACTGTTGTTGTGAAATGGCGCTATATAAATAAAGTTGAATTGAATTTAATTGAATTGACGTTGACTAGGCCATTCCATAGTCTTCATTTTGTTTTTCTTAAGCCATTCAGAGGTGGACTTGCTGGTGTGTTTTGGATCATTGTCCTGCTGCAGAACCCAAGACGCTTCAGCATGAGGTCACGAACAGATGGCCGGACATTCTCCTTCAGGATTTTTTGGTAGACAGCAGAATTCATGGTTCCATTTACCACAACAAGTCTTCCAGGTCCTGAAGTAGCAAAACAGCCCCAGACCGTCACACTACCACCACCATATTTTACTCCTGGTATGATGTTCCTTTTCTGAAAGGCTGTGTTACTTTTACGCCGGATGTAATGGGATACACACCTTCCAAAAAGTTCAGCTTTTGTCTCGTCAGTCCACAGAGTATTTTCCCAAAAGTCTTGGGGATCACCAAGATGTTTTCTGGCAGAACAGAGACGAGCCTTTATGGGTTTTTTTTTTTTCTTAGCAGTGGTTTTCGTCTTGAAACTCTGCCATACAGGCCATTTTTGCCCAGTCTCTTCTTATGGTGGAGTCATGAATACCGATACACTCTACAAGAAGGGACAGCGCAGGCTGTTCCTACTGAGGAGGCTCAGGTCTTTTGGTGTACAAGGGGTGCTCCTGAAGACCTTCTACGATTCGGTGGTGGCATCAGCCATCACTTTTGGAGTGGTCTGCTGGAGCAGCGGCATCACAGCAGCCGATAGGAAAAGACTGAACAAACTGATCAAGAAAACTAGCTCTGTCCTGGGGCAGTGCCTTGACCCAGTGGAGGAGATAGGAGAGAGAAGGATGGTGGCTAAGCTGTCATCTCTGCTGGAGTCCGAGTCCCACCCTATGCAGGACATACTGAATGCACTGAGGAGCTCATTTAGCAGTAGGCTACATCATCCTAGGTGCGCGACCGAGAGGTTTCGCAGGTCCTTCCTACCTTCAGCTGTCAGACTTTATAACCTAAGCAGGGCTGCTCTCAGAGATAGTAAAAAAAAAAAAGCATTACAACCTAATAGTATTGAATGCAAAAGACGCAACAAACTTGCATAAAAATGGTCACCCTCCAGTATACAACTGGGACAATATCAATATCAGTCACTACGGAGGGTGACTATTTGTATGGGTACATATTCATACTGTGTGGGGTAACTAAATAGACTTAAGCTGTTTATTCCATCTAGCTACAATGCTCCGCACTGTGTATATACTGTATATTTATATATTTATGTGTACATATGTATATTCACTGCTCTTATTTTCTTATCTGCTTTGAGTGTTGCTATCCCTGTGCTGTTGCAATCCTGGAATTTCCCCATTGTGGGACTAATAAAGGCTTAGCTTATCTTATCTTATCTTATCTTATCTTATGAAGACTGACTTTAACTGAGGCAAGTGAGGCCTGCAGTTCTTTGGATGTTGTTGTGGGGTCTTTTGTGACCTCTTGGATGAGTGGTCGCTGTGCTCTTGGGGTAATTTTGGTCAGCCGGCCACTCCTGGGAAGGTTCACCACTGTTCCGTGTTTTTGCCATTTGTGGATAATGGCTCACACTGTGGTTCACTGGAGTCCCAAAGCTTTAGAAATGGCTTTATAACCTTTTCCAGACTGATTGATCTCATTTACTTTGTTTCTCATTTGTTCCTGAATTTTTTTGGATTGCAGCATGATGTCTAGCTTTTGAGGATCTTTTGGTCTACTTCACTTTGTCAGGCAGGTCCTATTTAAGTGATTTCTTGATTGAGAACAGGTATTGGTATTTTAACAAATAGTGGTTTCTTGTTGCAGTTGATATGATGGCTTAGTGGTAGTATATTTATTTAGCAAGCGGGAGATCTGGGTTCGAATCCCAGCTGTGCCGTTCTTCATTTTTATTTGCAAGGAAGAGCTTGGATCATTATTACGCATCATTATGCTGAGGCACTATTGCTATTGTGCCCTGCATGAGAATCAGGCCAGAGTTAAATATACTGGGACACTATAAGACTGTTGAAAATTTATTATTTCTTAATAAAAATGGATAAGTAGTACAAGCACATTCACTTTAGTCACATCAGTTTTATTATTTTTCTGCCTTATGATCATTGATATTTCTTAAAAGACAACATTTATTGAAATTGAAAAACTAAACATTAAAGGACCTATATCATGCTATTTTAAGCCTTTCAAAGTAAACTATATGCATGTATGTGATAGTATATTACCTTTGGTACACTGGAGAATGAATTTCTTATGAAATATGAGTTATTTTTGCGAGCCCGGAAGTAAGATCCCTTGATCTCTGAGGCTCTGCCTCTCCTTCTTGTAGCTGCCGCCCATTTCATGACGTAACCCCCTGAGCCGGCTGCTGCAGCGTGTCGCTGGGTACCGCCCACGAAAACAACATCTACAGTAAACTTTAGAAAAGATGGATGAGCATGTTGAACTCTTTAGCCTCCTGTTATTATTTTAACCTATAATATTATTCTTATGTAGCGTATGGTTAATCACGTTTAATATTATGATTTTAGCCTCTGCTTTCTGGTCTATTTTGACCATTTCTGACGAGTAGGCTCTTCTTTTGAAAGGCTGAACAAACTCCTAAATCTCTCACAGCCAAAGACACATTTACGCCACTTAGAAGACATTGTCTTATGTAAAAAAGCAAACAGTTGTTGTCACTGAGCAGATTAGGTGCAAGAGGAACTACTTCTTCACAGCGTCAATGCTAAAGTGAAAGAGTTTTGCCGCTCGCTCGCTCACTTTCTCCGCTCCGTTTGCTGCGCGGAGAAAGTGGGTGTGTGCGTTAGCCTGGGGGCAGTGCTGGCAGCACAGGCACTTCCTGGAGTGGGCGGCTCACCCACGTTCATACGTATGAACGTGGGGACCCAGTCATTATCAGGAACAGGGCGGAGCAGCAGCTCAGAGAGCAGGGTTGAGGAGGAATACTCAGAGATGCGTGAATGGAGCAAAATACCACTTTGGGGGTGTTTTTGGTGAGGAATTAACATTATAACATGCTTAAAAGCTCAAAAAAAGTCGATTTTGCATGATATAGGCCCTTTAAACCAACAATACCCTTGTAAAAAATCAGCATGTTTTATACATTTTGTCCACTAGATGGTCTGGAAGAGAAAATGAAGTCCCGCATGAGGGCCTGCCTATGTGAACCATTTTGATGAAAGGCCTCAAGTCCTCCAGAAAGCCTCATTTGGCCATCACTACTGTCCAGCTCTCCCCAGAGGGCTTCTTTACTCAGCCTTATATAACTTTAGCTCTTCCCTCTAGAATAAACTAAGTATAAAGATTATCAGTTAAATTAACCAAATGATACTTTAACACCAAAACAACATAAATGAATTCCAATTACCAGTTCTGAACTCATAAGAAAAATACAAAGTAAATTTAATTTATCATGTTTAAAAATAGTGCTTAGTGGGAAAAACAAGAATTTCCCCCTCTGTTTCTCCACAACATAGTTTCTCCCAATTAACTCATGCTATAAAAGGAATTGGAATCATCCTCTTCCTGTTTGTCAGCCCAGACACTCACCAGGAAACCAAAATGGAGGAACCCACACACCACAACCAAAAAAAAGTAACCATGTGGAGTGTGTGAATAAAGAGGCAGATTCATGGATAGACGGTTTATTACACACTTCACATCTCACAAGCACAGAACAGACTGAATCATTCAGCAAGCTCTCCTCTTTTACCCAAATCACTCTTCACATGTTTCATGGCATTTCTCATCACACAGCATGACATTTACATTACACTGCATTCAACCCCCTATGTCCCTGACTCCTTCCTGCTATCTCGCCAGGAACCCCCTGGGCAGTGGTCTGCTGGGGCAGTGGCATTACTGCAGCCGATAGGAAGAGACTGAACAAACTGATTAAGAAAGCTAGCTCTGTCCTGGGGCAGCGCCTTGATCCGATGGAGGAGATAGGAGAGAGAAGGACGGTGGCTAAACTGTCATCTCTGCTGGAGTCCGAGTTCCACCCTATGCAGGACATACTGAATGCACTGAGGAGCTCATTTAGCAGCAGACTACATCATCCCAGGTGCACAACCGAGAGGTTTCGTAGGTCCTTCCTACCAACGGCTGTCAGACTGTACAACCTAAGCAGGGCTGCTCGCAGAGATAGCAAAAAGACGTAACAAACTAATAGTTTTTTGAATGCAAAAGATGCAATAGACTTACACAATGGTCCCCTCCGGCATACAACTAGGAACATACCGGTCGCTATGGAGGGTGAGAATATGTATGGGCACATAATCATACCATGTAGGATAACTAAGTAGACGGTTATGCTGTTTCATTCCATCTAGCAACAATGCTCTGCACTGTGTGTGTTTATATATTTGCATATTTATTCCATCTAGCTACAATGCTCAGCACTGGGTGTGTTTATATATTTATATATCTACATATTATTCCATCTAGCTACATTGCTCCGCACTGTGTGTGTTTATATACTTGCATATTTATTCCACCTAGCTGCAATGCTCCGTACTGTGGGTGTTTATATATTTACATATTTATTCCATCTAGCTACAATGCTCTGCACTGTGTGTTCATATATTCATATATTTATTCCATCCAGCTACAATGCTCTGCACTGTGTGTCTGTGTGTGTGTGTGTATATATATATTTTATAGTAATACGTACATATGTTTATTAGCTGCTCTTGCTTGCTTGTTTTTTTTCTTGCCTTCTGATTGTTGCTCTGAGTGTTGCTATCCCTGTGCTGTTGCAATCCTGGAATTTCCCCGTTGTGGGACTAATAAAGGCTTATCTTATCTTATCTTATTGTTCTCCCATGCTTATTCATTGTCTCCGTCTGAGATGCTAAATAATCTGACTTCCCCAAGGCCCTACACTGCCCCCCCCCCCAGCATCTTAGATAGAACATCAGTCCACACGCTCTTTTGGCTTCAGTCTCCTCCCATATCTGCTGTAACTGGGGTTTACCGCCTCCATGGCGCTGCTGTGCCGATGGGGGGCTGCTGGGAGTGTGTCTGACTGCGGGTGGGCCGTGGCGAGGGGGGGGAAACTTCGCTCTGTCTGTGTGGCTGCTCTGGTGAATCGTTTCCCTGGGGAGCTCTCCGTGGGGGTCTTCCACGCCGAGGGGCCCTAGCCAACAGGACTTGCTCGTCTGCCACTACAAAGGCGGGTTTGAGTCTGTCTATGCCAATTTTCTCCCGCCTACCCCCCAAGTCTAGCAAAAAATGCTTATCCCCTGTTTCCAACACTCTGAACGGTCCATCATAGGGTGGGCGCAGTGGAGGGCGGTGGGCGTCGTGTCTGACGAACACGAACTCCGCGTTCTTCAAAGTTTTAGGCACGAAAGCACGCGGAAAACAGTGGTGGGCCGGGCCCAGCAGCGTGCCTGTGTTTGCGCTACGCTGCAAAAGCTGAGACGGGCAGCTGTCCGGCGTGGGATTATCTGGCAGACATTCCCCGGGCAGCCGTAGGGGCTGCGCAAAAACAAGCTCTGCCGGGGAAGCTTTCAGATCCTCTTTTGGCGCGGAGCGCAACCCCAATAAAACCCATGGCAACCTGTCCACCCAATTTGCATCCGTCAGTGAAGCCCTGAGTGCTGCTTTCAGCGATCTATGAAAACGCTCGCATAACCCATTGGCCTGTGGGTTGTACGCAGTTGTGCGATGAATTGCAACACCCAGGCTGCGGGCCATCACGGACCAGAGGTCGGAAACAAATTAAGGGCCCCTGTCGGACGTAATGTCCGACGGGACTCCAAAACGCGCCACCCATGCTGTTAAAAAAGCGCGTGCTACAGCCGCGGACGTGGTTGCCGCCAGCGGGACTGCTTCTGGCCAGCGCTTGGTGCGGTCCACCACTGTCAGGAGGTGCGTGCACCCCTGTGATGGCGGGAGGGGGCCCACGAGGTCCACGTGAACATGGTCGAACCTCTTAGCCGGTACCCGAAACGGATCCAAGGGAGCCTTCGTGTGTCTGTGTACCTTGGCTCGTTGGCACGCCACGCAAGCTGCAGCCGACTCTTTTACTTGTTTGCGTAAGCTCGGCCACACGAACTTCTCTCCCACCATTTTGACTGACGCGCGCACTCCTGGGTGCGCCAGAGTGTGAACCGACTCAAACACGCGGCGGTGCCACGCGACCGGGACCACCGGACGCGGGCGTCCCGTGGAGACGTCGCAGATTAGGGGGGGCATGCCGTCTTGCAGCACCCTGCTCTCCAGCCTTAATCCTG
This sequence comes from Pholidichthys leucotaenia, assembly GCA_020510985.1. NCBI lineage: Eukaryota > Metazoa > Chordata > Actinopteri > Cichliformes > Pholidichthyidae > Pholidichthys > Pholidichthys leucotaenia. The sequence goes on along the minus strand of CM035836.1, from coordinate 391,509,417 downwards.
CTGGTCCAGACTGGAGCGCGCGCATGTCTGCATCGCTAATCTGCTCCGCAGCCATGGCTGCGTAATCTATCCCCACGTAGACCGGGGCCACCACGGTGCGCGAGAGGCAGTCCGCCACCACATTCAGTTTACCCGACACATGCTGAATATCGGTAGTAAACTCTGAGATCACGGTCAGCTGTCTCTGCTGCCGGCTCAACCAGGTTCTGAAACCTTGGCCATCGCAAACGTTAGTGGCTTGTGGTCCACAAACGCAGTGAAGCTGCGCCCTTCCAGCCAGAACTGGAAGTGGCGTATGGCCAGGTGGAGGGCCAGCAACTCCCTGTCGAACGCGCTGTATTTACGTTTGCTGTCGCACAAAGTTGGGCTGAAAAAGGCGAGCGGCTGCCAAGCCGCGGCGACGCGCTGCTCCACGACAGCCCCTATGGCCACGTCTGAAGCGTCGGCGGTGAGCGCTGTCCGGGCCTCTGGGTCCGGATGCGCCAGCAGTGCGGCGTTTGCCAGGGCTGCTTTAACCTCTGAGAACGCCTGCTCTCGCTCCGGGGTCCATTCGACCCCATCCGCGGGTTTCTGTCTCTTGAGCACGACGTGCAATGGTTGCATGAGCCGCGCCGCGCGGGGAAGGAAACAGTTATAAAAGTTCACCATCCCCAAAAATTCTTGCAGCGCCCTGACCGTCTGAGGCCGGGGAAAATCCGCCACGGCGCGCACTTTGTCGGGCAACGGGATTGCTCCTTCCAGAGAGACGCGGTGCCCCCAAAAATCAATCTCCGTCATGCCGAACTGGCATTTCGCTGGGTTGATTATTAACCCATGCTCCTCTAACCTCCGGAAAACCGTCCTGAGGTGGGTTTCGTGTTCGTCTTCGGACGCACTGGCTACCAGGATATCGTCCAGATAGACGAACACGAACGGGAGATCGCGCAGCACTGCATCCATCATGCGCTGGAACGTCTGTGCCACGCCTTTTAACCCGAATGGCATGCGCAGGAACTCGAATAAACCGCTGTTTTGGGTACGTCCTCCGCGCGCAATGGGACCTGGTGGTAACCGCGGACCGGGTCTGTTTTGGAAAAAATGCATGCTCCGGCGAGGTGAACGGAAAAATCCTGTATGTGGGGAATCGGGTAGCGGTCGTGTGCTGTGGCGTTGTTCAACCTGCGGAAATCACCGCACGGTTGCCACGACCCCTCAGCCTTAGGGACCATGTGTAGTGGGGATGCCCATGGGCTGTTCGATCGCCTAATGATGCCCAACCTTTCCAGGTTGGCGAACTCCTCGCGCGCTATGGCCAGTTTAGCTGCGTCCAAGCGCCGAGGTCTTGCGAAAACGGGCAGCCCGGTGGTGGTGATAAAGTGCTCCACCCCGTGTTTAGTGATGGCCGCCGAAAACGTCGGGACCGTGAGTGCTGGGAACTGAGTGAGCAGTGCGTGGAACTTACTGCCTGGAGCTGTGATGTGGGCGTGTGCTGTTGGCCGGGTCCCTCGAGCTATACAGGGGAGAGATTCAAAGGACAGTGCATTAACCAGGCGTCTGTTAGCAACATCCACAAGTAAACTATGCACACACAGAAAATCAGCGCCCAGGATCGGGCAACACAGTGCTGCTATGATAAAAGTTCACTCATACGAACGGCCATGTAGAGATAAGGCCAGTGTTCTCTCACCGAACGTCTTAATCTCCGAGCCGTTTACTGCTACAAGTCCGGGGCCGCTAGGTCCTGCCAGCCAGTCAGTGTAGGATGGCAGGATGATGCTCTTCTGGGCTCCGGTGTCGACGAGGAAGCGTCTCCTCGAGCGCAAGTCCGTCACGTAGAGCAGCTTGTTCTCTTCACCGGCGGTTGTAGCTGCTACCGACTGCCGGCCTTGGTGTTTCCCGAGCGCTTGAACTGGCACGGTGGCACACACCTGCGCGCGTTCTCTCTGAAGCGGCGGTGGTAGAAGCAGAGTGTGTCTCTCTGGTGCTCCTTGGCCCCCGCTGCTGTAATGTAATGCCTTGCCACACGGTGGCACTAGGATAAGATAGACGTGTTGAATGATGTTGGAGGACAACAGAATTAAATGAGGCTTGTTCTGAGATCCACGCTGGTGTCGATGTCCACTTCTTATAAAGATTACCCAACCACACAATATTATACATGGTGTCAGAAGTTGGTGACAAGAATCCGACAGGAGAGAGGGTCGCCTGTGTGAAAGAGTTGGGAGAGAGAGGAAAAGAAAAAAAGTTTTTCCCTCGTCAGTGACTGCGCCGGCGGAGAAGCAAGTAAGTTGCTAGCTCGTTTACTCACTAAGAAAAGGAAGGGAGGAACGACAAAATGGATCAAATATTCACGATACCACCACCAGGAAGTTTTAACTTCGATGAGCCCAGTAGCTGGACTCAGTGGCTACGACGCTTCGAGCGATTCAGAATAGCATCTGGATTAGCAGAGAAGAATGAGGAATACCAAATCAACTCACTGCTCTACATAATGGGGGAGAAAAGTGACGACGTTATGACAACAATAACTTTGGAGGAAGCCAAACGGAAGAAATACGATGAAGTGTGCAAAGCCTTAGGTGAGCATTTTATTGGCAAACATAACGTTATCTATGAGAGAGCCAGATTTAACAGCCGATATCAACAGCCTGGCGAAACGGCAGAGAACTTTATCACAGACGTGTACAAGCTGGCTGAGCATTGCCAATATGGCGTCCTACTTGAAGAGATGATAAGAGATCGGATAGTAGTTGGGATCAGAGACGCTAAATTGTCAGAGAAATTACAGTTAGACCCAAAGCTCACGCTGGAAAGTACAATAACACAAGTCAGGCAAAGAGAAGGAGTAAAAAAGCAACAGCCATTGATACGGCGCGAGAAGACTGAAATTAGGGAAAGCAATGTTGATGCTATTGTGAGAAAAAAACCTGCGAAACCCAATATGGCGAAACGAACTCAAACCAACGCGACGCAGAGTGCAGGCACGTGCAAAAGGTGTGGCCACAGTCCTCAACACGCATGGAAACAATGCCCAGCGAGAGAGGCAGAGTGCCGCAAATGTAAAAGAAAAGGACACTATGCTGCAGTGTGTAGGACAGAGCAACGTGTCGAGACTATTGAAGAGGGGTATGAGACTGAAGAGAGCGCTTTCTTGGGAGCAATAGAGACTGATAAACAGGATGTCTGGAGAAATGACATAGAAATGAATGGAAAAATGATTAACTTCAAGTTGGATACAGGAGCGGCTGTCACCGCCATACCAGACTCCATGTACTGCAAAACAAGAGATGGTGACCTAAAGAAGTCACAGAGAATGTTATGTGGCCCCAACAACCTGCCACTGACGGTGCTAGGCACATTCACAGCCTGCCTGAAAAAGGGCATAAAGAAAACAGAGCAGGATGTATTTGTTGTGAAGGATTTAGTGATGCCACTATTAGGGCTCCCAGCTATACAGAGCCTACCTCTGTTGCAGCAGATAGCTGCAGTGCTAGCATCTGATGAAAAATTCAAGAAAATGTTCCCGAAAGTATTCTCAGGCTTAGGGAAGCTGCAGGGTAGCTATAAAATTGAGTTAGCTCAGGGAGCTGTGCCATACGCCTTGTCAGCCCCTAGACATGTAGCCCTACCATTAATGGACAGAGTCAAATCAGAGCTCCAGAGGATGGAAGAGATGGGCGTGATTTGAAAGATCCAAGAACCAACCGAGTGGTGTTCAGGAATGGTGGTTGCACGCAAACCCAATGGAAAAATCCGGATCTGCTCAGACCTGACAAGGCTGAATGAGAGCGTGCGTCGAGAAAGACACATACTCCCAGCTGTGGATGAGACTCTAGCAAAGCTAGACGGAGCCGTCATCTTCTCAAAATTGGATGCCACAGCAGGGTTTTGGCAAGTTCCCCTGCATGAGGAATCAGAGCCATTGACAACCTTCATTACACCATTTGGGAGGTATTGTTACAGGAGACTCCCATTCGGGATTTCTTCTGCGCCGGAACATTTCCAGCTAAGACTTTCCCAGCTTGTCGACGGCACCCCAGGCGCACTCTGCCATGCCGACGACATATTGGTGTTTGGCAAAGATCAGACTGAGCATGACAACAGGCTGTGCGAACTTCTCAAGAAGCTTGAAGAGGCAGGTCTGACCTTAAACGAAAAATGTGAGTTCAGTGTGAAGGACGTGAAATTCCTAGGGCATATGGTCAGTGCCGACGGGATCGAGGCTGACCCAAGCAAAATTAAAGCAATCCTGAACATGCCCGAACCCGAGAACGTTGAAGCGGTGAGACGCTTCATGGGGATGTTGAACTATGTCTGCAAGTTCTCCTCGCGCCTCCCCAATCTCACAAAGCCCCTGAGAGACTTGCTGCGCAGCGACAGCGAGTGGACATGGGACGCGCAGCAAAAGACAGCTTTTGAAGCTGTGAAGAAAGAGCTTAGCTCTCCAGCGGTACTGGCTCAGTACAGTACAAAAAGAGAAACTCTCGTGTCGGCTGACGCTTCATCATATGGCCTGGGAGGAGTACTGATGCAGCGACAGCCAGGTGGAGAATTCAGGCCAGTGGTGTACATATCTAGAAGTCTGTCACCCTCAGAGTCTCGGTACGCTCAAATCGAGAAAGAAGCTCTCGCCGTGACATGGGCGTGCGAGCGCCTGAGCACCTATCTCCTGGGAATGGACTTCACGGTGCGTACAGATCACAAACCTCTCATATCACTGTTAGGTACCCGGCCACTGGATGATTTACCTCCAAGAATACTCAGATTCAGACTGAGAATGATGAGATTCAACTACAAGATAATTCATGTACCAGGGAAACAGTTGGTGGCTGCTGACGCATTGTCACGAGCGCCACTGGGACCAGAGAGCAGCACGGAGAGTGCCAGCCTGGAAAGAGAGTGTCAGGTGTACATCGACTTTGTGATGGAACACATACCTGCAACAAAAACAAAATTGGATGAAATTAAAAACATGCAGAACAACGACACAACAATGAAACAGCTGAGGGCATACACAGACAAAGGATGGCCTTCGCACAGACAAGCAGTTCCAGAGAGGCTGCTAAAGTACTGGCCGCACAGAGCTGACATCCATGTGGCTGATGGTATCCTCCTAAAGGGAGAAAGGCTTGTCATTCCAGCGCCAATGCGAAGAGACATGCTGGAGAGAATCCACCATGGGCACCTGGGCATGACAAAGTGCATTTCAAGAGCCCAACAGTCTGTGTGGTGGCCAGGCTTGACAAGGGACATCAAAGAGCTTGTGGAGAGGTGTGAAGTATGCAGCCAGTACTCCAGCTATCACACAGAGCCACTGCTCACGACCCCCTTACCTGCAAGGCCGTGGCAAAGGCTAGCGGCGGACCTCTTCGAGTGGGGGAAGAGCCACTACCTGGTCGTAGTTGACTATTTCTCCAGATACATTGAAATAGCCAACCTTCCAACGCTTACTACAGCAACCACAGTCGAGAGGCTGAAAGTCATCTTTGCAAGATTCGGTATCCCTGAGGTACTAGTGACGGACAACGGGCCACAGTTCGCCTCTTCAGAGTTTAAAGTATTTGCTCAGGAATACGACTTTGAACATGTCACCAGTAGCCCCAGGTATCCGCAAAGCAATGGGGAAGCAGAGAGGGCGGTGAGAACAGTAAAGCAGATACTCAGCAAGAACCAAGATCACCAAAGAGCTCTCCTGACTTACAGGACAACCCCATTGGCTCATGGAGCCTCACCAGCAGAACTTCTGATGGGGAGAAGATTGCGATCGACAGTTCCGGTCCCTCCACAGACTCTCAGACCAAAGTGGCCAGACCTTCATGCTTTTAAAAAGAAAGACGCAAGATTGAAAGAGAATCAGAAGAAAGCATATGGAGCGAGACACAGAGCAAGAGAGCTGCCGGTTCTCGAACCAGGTCAGAGAGTGTGGATCCGCTCAGCAAAGACCACCGGGACAGTCCAGTCGACGTCATCAACTCCAAGGTCGTACAACGTGGAGACAGAGTCGGGCACACTGAGAAGAAACAGAGCTCAGCTCACTGCTCTTCCAGAACCAGATCAGCCTGATCCAGAGCCAGATCAGCTCAGCTCGGATGTGACTGTGACCAGATCGGGGCGAGTATCTCGTCCACCAGAAAGACTGAACTGGTAAAACCTAGTATAGAGGCCTGCAGTGAACAGGGCAGAATAATTCCCTATGGCAGAGCCTGAAGGGTCAGGTAGTCTACCCTGTCCTTCTAGTTAGAAAAGAAAATGAAAAGAAAAAGTTATGTTCTGAAAATGTAAGTGCACAGTAGTGACAGTGTAGCTTTGTGTTATCTTGTGGTTGACCATATTCTTTATTATTAGAATTTAAGTAAATAAGATATATAAAGGGATATGGTAAATATCTAAAAGGGGGGGGATGTAATGTAATGCCTTGCCACACGGTGGCACTAGGAGAAGATAGACGTGTTGAATGATGTTGGAGGACAACAGAATTAAATGAGGCTTGCTCTGAGATCCACGCTGGTGTCGATGTCCACTTCTTATAAAGATTACCCAACCACACAATATTATACAGCTGCCACTACCGTCGGTGGCTCCTCGCCTCCTCTGGTCGTCTCGCTGGGCTCCGCCGCCGCCGCGTTGACTGTGATTGCCCTCGTGGTGAGGATGATCCGGTCTGCCTCCTGGGCTAGCGCACGGTAGTCACGCGCGGCCAGCAATGGCGAATTGGCCAGAACCGCTCTCGCCTCTGTTGGAAGGTTCCGGAGGAAAAGGTGGGCAAACAGAAAGTGCCCGTCGTCCGTGCCCATTAACGCCAGCATCTTCTCCATCAGGTTGACGGCCGAACCATCTCCTAACTCGGTCCGCCCCCGGAGCCTCTCCACTCTCTCGCTTTCCGAGAGCGTGTAGCGCCGGGTCAGCGCAGCCTTGAGCGCCTTGTATTTGCTGTGGGCTGGAGGCTGATTGAGCAGGCTTGCTACCTGCTGGGCTGTGCGAGCGTCCTACTACCACATGGTAGAACTTGGTGTCGTCTGCCGTTACTCCCCGGAGGGCGAACTGGGCCTCGGTGTGGTGGAACCAAGAGCGCGGGTTGTGCTGCCAACAGTCCGGTAGCTTGACTGAAACCGCACACGCGTTGCTGGGGGTTCCAGTCCGGGCTGTCTGTGGGATGGCTGCTGCGTTGCTGGGGTTTCCTGACCAGGCCGGCTCCGGGGTTCTTGCCTCGTGTTCCATAATTCGTCTAGGGTCACCAGTGTGGAGTGTGTGAATAAAGAGGCAGATTCATGGATAGACAGTTTATTACACACTTCACATCTCACAAGCACAGAACAGACTGAATCATTCAGCAAGCTCAATAAATCTGACTAAAGCTAAATAATCTGACTTCCCCAAGGTCCTACAACCACTCCATTCTATTCGATTCCCATGTATTTATCACTGAAGAAGTGTTACACCAATATCTTAAAGCAATTAGCTCAACAAATAAACACTTAAACCCCCAATTGGCTGGCTTGATGTACCAAGAAAATTAAGGATCTTCAGTGTGCTGTTGGCTAATCCAAAAGACATTTTACAGGGCATGGGTTACCCCATGACATACAGTATCTAAGGCTGAAACATAATACTGACTACGGTGCTATTGCACTCATATAAGAAATTTACATCTATAGTCACCCTAGTTTCACCCAGTGGTCCTGATATGGAGTCTTGAACTGACCAGTTCGGGCATTGCCATCTGGCTGCTTGAAAACTGCATGTGACCAACAAAGGAAAATGGCACATAGTCTCAAAAATCACAAAGTAGATTGTTTTCTATTCAAAAATACCCTAAAATGTCCTAATCGGTGCATTGATTTAGAAAATGATCTTGTATTTTATTTAAAATATTGTAAAACTAATCACCATGAAGGTTATTCATAGACTTCTAATGAACCAGACCTGGTGTGGTGGCCTAGTGGTGGAGCATATAACTTCTGGGAGGTTATGGCTTTGCCTCTTAACCAGGTCATACCAAAGACCATATAAAAATGGTACTTTCTGTGTTCTAGCTTGGTGCTCAGTGTAATAGAATGGAGAAAATAAAGACAGTTATCTCCACTTATCCAGAGATGTTTTGGACAACATATACTTTGTATAAAAGACTGGTGTAGCCAAAAAGAACATTGATCATTTTTACCCAAAGCTAATAAGACAGAAGCAGCACAAGACCCAAAACAATAAGATCAAGCCTGTGATCATAACACTTACCATCACTTTATGTCAAAGGTTACCTGGTTGGGACTGCCTTTCTATTAAGACCCATCTACTCCTTCATTAATTTCACAATTAGTTTTAATTACGATGGAAAACATTTATTCTCTCGCTTCCATTTGTTTTTAATGATTTAATAAACACAAAAATGTGTGCAAATCAGCTGCAACAGCTTCAAATTTTAAGGGATCCTCTTTTATAGGTGCAAAATGTGACCCATTAACGCGACCACATTCAACTGCTGCTGTTGAGTAGCTGACAAAATGGTAATTTATTATTAGCACATTTATATGCGGTTAATCATTTCAAGAGGAGGAGAATTGTTGAGCTTCATCTCTGGCATTAATTAAGTAAAGTCGTTATGCACTAATTAGCTGATCCTAAAAGGATTCTTGCATTATTGTAATTTATTATCAAAGTGACAATCAGCTGCTTGTCTTTAAAAGGAAACTGCTGTTATGAAAACACAATAACTCTTAATCTGATACATGTACAGTAATGTCTGCTCTTGAAAGATGACCTTTACTTCACCGTGTCTATCTCATTTGGTGTATTGCAGTAATTTCTTTGACATCAGGTGGTGTGCATATTCTCAGCTCCATGTTGCATTTTCCTGCCCTGTAGGATGAAGAAAAGCCTGAACTCAAAGACTGATAATGTTCGGAGTCTCATCTGGAGCGCTGATATTCTGTGTGCTCTTGTTAGATTAGCAGGGAGCCTCATTAAACACGTTTTTGTAGTTTTTTTTCCTTTTCTCATGTTCTACTTAAACTCCCAACCTCTTTCTCTCACTAAGAGGTCTGTCAGCCTCCTCTTGTTCCTTTTATCCACATGTCAGTCTTTTGTCTCCTGCATTTTTTTGAAGGTTCATGTCGGCACCAGAGCCCTTGGATTGTTTGAAGATTGTGTGTGTGGTTTAGATTGTTCTGACATAAGTTGCTGATTTAACGTCACTCTGCACCTCAATACTTTATCATCTGGTAGGTTTTTGCCCCCCTCCCTCCACAACACGCACACCTCCCACTCTCTTTTAAAGTGGAACTCACTTTGAAGTCCATATGCTACTGATAATTGAAGCAATATAATACACTGAAGATAATAAAGAGACCCTCATTTAAAAGATTCAGTTTTGAACTAGAAGGACTCACATTAACTAGGCTGCATTGTTTTTCATTTATCTGAGCACCCACCTAAAGCTTTTTGAGATATTTTTCAATTAGATTATCTCTTGCATTTGGAGGATTTATTCAAAGGCAGACACTGTGTGGTTTAATGAAATCGTCTATTAAAACCTGGTAAAAGCAAATTTACTTTGTAATTAACAGTAACAGAAAAAGTTGATTATTCATCACAGAGCAGTTTTCATCTTCATTCATCTGTCAACATAACACTTATGAAGGGCAGCTGTTTAAATGTAGTTTCCTGTTTTTTCCCCTCTCTTTATAGTTGACCTGTTCTTTTTCAACCACAGATTTATTTTTGACAGTTCTATGATACATGTTTCAGATAAGTCACTATTAATCTTCTCTTGGGTCTTGTTGCACCTTTCAGTCCCTCCTCTGAAACAAGTCGTTTTAGCACCCTTCAGTTCAAGTAATTTCACTTTTGATTGGCTTTATCATATTTAATGAGACTAGAGATGGCCTCATTCAATTGAATCATTTGAATGCTTTAATGTTTTCAGTATCCCATTGAACAAATACAGTTGTGAAAAAATTAGGACACCCCATTAACTATCCAGTTCTTTATTAAGAAATGTTCACATATTAATGCCTAATCTTGTTTTTATTTATCTCTGGAAAAAAAAGGTGATTTAATTGCAGGTAAATAACAAAATTAACCTTGTTTTCTCATTAAACAAAAGATCTCAATAAAAATGTGTATTCTAACTGTAGAAAATGTTAGGACACCCTACCGCCTAATAGCTAGTTACCCCCTTTGGCTGAAATAACTTAAGTGAGACACTTCTTGTAGCCATCTACCAGTCTCTGACATCAGTCTGAGGAAAATTTGCCCCACTCTTCAACACAGAATTCTTTCAACTGTGAGATGTTTGAGGGGTTTCTTGCATGTACAGCCCGTTTCAAGTCACCCCGCAGCATCTCAATGGGATTAAGATCTGGACTTTGGCTCGGCCACTCCAGGACTCTCCATTTCTTAGTTTTTAGCCAGTCCTTGGTGGATTTGCTGGTATGTTTTGGGTCATTGTCATGTTGCAGGGTCCAGTTCTGCTTCAGCTTTAATTTTTTACAGTTGGTCTCATGTGGTCCTCAAGCACCCTCCAATACACGATAGAATTCATGGTGGATTCTATGATGGTGAGCTGGCCAGGTGCTGCTGCAGCAGCAAAGCATCCCCAAACCATGACACTTCCACGTCCATGCTTCACAGTTGGTATGAGGTTCTTTTTCTGGAATGCTGTATTTGCTCTATGCCCAACATGTCCTCTGTTCTGGTATCAAAATAATTCAATTTTAGACTCATCTGTCCAAAGAACATTATTCCAGAAGTCCTGGTCTTTGTCTACATTCTCTCTGGCAAACTTCAGTCTGGACTTCATGTTTCTCTTAAGCTGGATTCATGCTGCACCTCCACTGTTCGCGTACATGCAACTGGAAACCTCGTGACGAAATTTACGTCATCATTTCCAGTCCGCTAGTGTACGCAGGGCTCTACTGCACACGACTGCGTGCAGCCCAAATTTTATGACTGTGTGGCCTGCCCACAACCTGAACGTGTTGACAGAGCATGCGCAAGACTGAACGTTCCATTCATGAGGTGGCACTACCAACACAGCATACAAAGACAAAGTAGACGAGGAAGACAACAAGGACATGGAAGACGAGAATAAACATACATGAATCCTTTTGCAGCAGCAACAGCTTGAGTGGAGAAGAGCATTGGAAAATGGTAATTCCACCTTTTCCTTGAAATGACGCCATCGTTGTCGCTACAAAAAAAATGTGTGTCGCTCTCGTGTTTATAGCTGGTGAACAAACTGGCGTGTTAGCGCATTTGCACTACCCATAGGACTGGGGCGAAACTATAAATAACAGTTGTGCACACGCATCAACTGCTTGGCCTGGTAGACGAAAAAATTGAGCATGTACATCGCTGCGTGCACGCCGGGCTCGTCCAAAGCGCACGTGGACCAAAATGGACCAGAGGGGAAATGCAGCATAAAAAAAGGCTTTAGAGAGCAAAGGTTTCCTCCTTGCACACCTCCCATGCAAGTTAAACTTGTGCAGTCTCTTTCTGATTGTAGAGGCATGCACTTTCACATCAACAGTAGCAAGAGCAATGCTGTAGGTCCCTTGATGACATTTTAGGGTTTTTGGAGACTTCTTTTAGCATCTTGCGGTCTGCTCTCGGGGTGAACTTGCTTGGGCTGCCAGACCTGGGCATGTTGACAGTTGTTTTGAATGTCCTCCACTTGTAGACTATTTTTAGGACAGTGGAATGGCTGATTACAAATTCTTTTGAGATCTTTTTAAATCCCTTACCAGACTCATAAGCTGCCACAATCTTCTTTCTGAAGGCCTCAGACATCCCTTTCAATCTCACCATGGTGTTTACTCTCACTTCAACAGTCAGGGGCACACCAAACTAAATGTCTGAGGTTTAAATAGGACAAGCCTCCTTCAAAATGCTGAGTAATGATGTTCTAATCATGTGCACCTGATGAGATACACCTGTGTGTGATTTTAGCCATTTTAAGTGGGCCAAATGTGTGTAGGGGGGTCCTAATTTATTCCTCACCAGAAACTGCATGTTTTTAGAAATACATTTTACAGAAAATTTTAAAAAGTCTTTTCTTCAGTTTTAATTGTTTCGTTGTATTACTTGAATCTCCCAGCATTGTTAAAATTTATATTAAATATCCATATGTCTAAATATGTAAAAAAAAAAAAACCACACACACACACAGGCTTTCATAGGGTGTCCTAATTTATTCACATGACTGTACATGATGACAAGATCAGCATTCAGATTAAATTTTTCTAAACTTTGCTTTAACCATTCAAATGTGTTTTTATTCTCCCACACTCATCCCTTGCATATATATATATATATATCAATATTTACTATTGAGGATTTACAACTGACGTCACTGGTCACATGCTGCTCACATGGTTTGCCATATTGGTAGGCAAGCTTTGTGAAAGGAACAGCTGATTGATTGATTTTATTTATTTGAACATCCAGACAAAAAAAAAAAATTTAAAACCAAAATCAAAACCAAAAAAATGAAATAAAAAAATGCCTTGTTCAAAAGGAGTGGAAAGAAGCCAGCGCTAATACTGTATAGTCCCACCCCTTCTCTATACCCAATAAATTATAATATCATTCTAATCATTACTCATCCCACAATTACATTCATTATACAATACCATAATACAGTATATAATACATCTTATAATTAAATTATGCAGTAGAAATGATACAACAATGATAGTTTATATTGACAATAATACCAACATCTAATAATAGTAATAGTAATAAATAAATACTTCTGGTATGTTTAATATAATTATAGACAATATTATCATCATCATAATCACCATATACTGTATACCACCATATACCCCCACATGGCCTACAATACCTAGGTGCAATAAGTAACCATATAATAACCATAATAATAGGTAGCCATATAGTAGTTACAATAACAACAATAATAATAATAATACCACCTGGCCTATATAATACTTCAAATAATTCCATCCTAACAACAATCCTAATACTATAATACTGTTGTAATATTCTAGTAATAATGGTATCAATAATAATAGTAATCAGCATATATATTCAGCAATAACAACCTTTCTTCATTGAAGACACATTGTAATATTACTGTCTTTTATTTTTATATTGCTCAAAAATCATTTCTTTATATGTTGATTTAAATATATGGATGTTTGGACACTGCCTGTGTTTCTCCCCCAACCCATTCCACAATTTTACCCCACACACGGACACACAAAACCCTTTCCTAGTAGATCTTACTAGGTGCATTTTAAATTTTGTATTCCCCCGTAAATTGTATTTCCCTTCTCTCTCATTGAAAAGATTTTGTATATTGTCTGGCAAAAAGTTTTTACTGACTTTAAACATTAACTGTGCTGTATAATAATCAACCAGATCCCGTAATTTCAATAACTTTGAATGTAAAAACAATAAATTAGTATGTTCAAGATACCCGACTTTGTGTATAACACGGACTGCCCTTTTTTGTAATATTAGCAATGAATTAAGTGTACTTTTATAATTGTTACCCCAGACCTCTATACAATAGGTCAAGTATGGAAGTACTAATGAGCAATACAAGATATGAAGCGATTTGTAATCTAGGACTTGCTTAATTTTATTTATAATTGCAATATTTTTTGCAACTTTGTTTTGTATGTATCTGACGTGTGGTTTCCAACTAATTTTATCATCTAGTATTACACCCAAAAATTTGATCTCCTTAATATTTTCAATAATTACATTATCTATATGAATATGTATATCCTCTTTATTTTTACAATTACCAAATATCATTACCTTAGTTTTATTTATTTAATGATAATTTATTACTATCCATCCATTTTTTAAGCTTATTTAATTCATTATTTAGAGTATAGATTAGTTTATTATAATTATTTCCAGAATAAAATATATTAGTATCATCAGCAAATAATATTATTTTTAATAATTTAGAAACTTGGAATATATCATTTATATATATGTTAAATAATTTGGGGCCCAATACTGACCCCTGGGGGACCCCACAGGCAATTCGCATACATCCAGACATCTCCCATCTTCACAAACTGTTGTCTCTCAGATAAATAACTTGTAACCCAATTCAGTGCCACTCCCCTAATACCATACATTTGCAGTTTATCAAGAAGTATTGAATGATTTATTGTATCAAATGCTTTTCTGAAATCTATAAATACACCAATTGCATATTTTCCTTGATCTAATGCATTTATTATTTCCTCTGTTGCTTCCATTATTGCCAATGATGTTGTACTCTTTGCTCTAACTCCATATTGATTCTGATTAAGCAGATCATGTTTATTTAAAAAGTCCTCTAATCTGTTGTTGAAAAGTTTTTCCAGAATCTTTGAAAATTGTGGGAGGAGCGATACTGGTCTGTAGTTTGTGTAGTGGTGTTTATTTCCTTGCTTGAATAATGGTATTACTTCTGCAATTTTCATTTTCTGTGGGAATGAGCCAGTTTGAAATGATAGATTACAAATATATGGGTGTTTTTTTTGTTAGGGGTCCAATGTGTGACATTGGTGGCAAAATTTAAAATTGATCAAATCTGCACATGAAATTGACTAATCACTATCCAATTGTGTCAGGTTTATGAAACTATTAACTATTTTTGTAACGGCATTCGCGTTCAGGAACAGATAGCATGCAAGTGTGCACACGTGTCCATTTTCTGGTGTAAAGGGGACACCAAACCTAAAAATGGTTTTGTACATAAAAGCCAAGAACACTTTCATTCTTTGAAAGTTGGCATGTGTTAGGTACTCTAGTCTGACTACTTTCCCAAATAGCATGACCTATTTAAAGCCTCTTTTCATGAAAATGAAATTTTGAGTCTCTTTATAGACTTGTTTGAGTCCCTGTTTACGTCTTGATCTCACTCAAGGTACAGCCACTCATTTCGACACATATTTCTAATTTTTTACCTTAAAACTTATACAGGTACTTGCAAAATGATCTACGGTAACAAATATAATGCGAAATAAACCATGACATTGACTTGATTTCCAGAAAACGACCTGGTGCAGGCGACGTAAATGGACATGCTATTGTTTTGGTTTCCCTTTAATTTGCTTTACGTCTATGGCATTTCCCTCGTTTTTAGATTATACTTTATAAGCGACAACTCCAATAGGTATTTTATGAGGATAAAGAAGCACCAGAAACAAGTATATAATTCAAATGTCCAAAACTCTTGAGGATGAGAGCTCACTTTAACTACTTGTAAGTTAAGGCGTAAATGGGACACTCGGGCTTTTGTTTCCCGGTATGGAGTTGAATGCACTTTGCAATGGCACACGTTTTACACGAAACAACTTCAACACTTCCGGTATTTTCAACGCATCAAAACTCATCAACAGCTACATTTTCATGACATATATATTAAGATGTGATAACGTGTATACATACCTTCAAATTCTCCCTGTTTGTTGGATAAGACGTAAAATCACAAAAGGCGTAAATGTGGGACACGGAAGTTTGGACCTTCGATAACTTCAATATAAAGTGGCCACAGTTAATCCTCTCCACATGGGTTGAGCACATCCGGGGTAGAGAAAATAAAAGTGCTTTCCCAGGGCGGTCACCTCGCCAGACGGGGCTGCGAGCAGCCGACCAAAACCGAAGACGTAAATTTTTTAAGTGTCACCATATTCGATGTGTCATAAATGTTTGAGATTTTATTGAAATATTCTACATCTGAGCTTCACAAAGACTGATCTCCTTTTTACGTGTATGGTTTGGGATTTGAAAGGTGCAAAGTGAAAAGCATCAGCACTTCTTTTTTTCTTGTTACTTTACCAAATAACTTGCATGTTGCTGCGTAAATTCTGAGACACGAAAATTTACGTCGTACGAGTAAATTTGCAGGGGTCGCCGTACAAAAACCATAGATACGATCACATTGGGGAATGTTTTATTTTGAATTTGCATTACAACTCTGTTATCTCTTGCATAAATGAGTAGAAAGAGTTACTCAGAGATCCCTTTAAGGTACTTTGAAATTGATGCGATTGTCATGTCACACAAAAACTGGGAAAAATGAGGGGACACGATCAATAGTTTCGATGGTAACGGCAAAATCAATGATTTTTTTTAAAAATTGCAACGCAAGTCTGAAACTCTTTTATGTTCCCTTGCATGTTATAAAAACAAAACCGACATCTGCAAATTACAGAAAAAGAGAGAGCGCTTGAAAGTCGGATACCCCTGATAAAGTGCACTGGACCCCTAATAAAAAAAACCACCCATATGTAAATGGTTTTTAATATGCCATCAACAGTTCTTTTTACTAGTGCCGTATCAATACCATCACAATCAGTAGATAATTTATTTTTACACTTTTCAACAACAGATTTTACCTCTAGTTCATCCACTGCTGAGAGAAAGACTGACCGAGTGTTATTTCCAAACAATGTCTCACTCACAGTGTCTCTTCCTTGGTTTGTAATTTTTGCTGCCAACTCTCGTCCAACATTTACAAAAAAAATATTCATTTTATTTACTACCATGTTCTTATCATAATTATCACCACAATTATCAGTAAAATACTCTGGATATATCATTTTCTTAGTTCCATTTTTCCTTAATTTATTTAATATATTCCAGATTCCTTTTATATTATTTTTATTTTCATTTAACATTTTCCTATAGTATAATTTTTTACTAGTTCGTATTATTTCAGTTAATTTATTTTTATTTGTTTTATATCTTTTTTCAGATTCTTTAGTTCTTATAATGAAATTTTTATAGAGATAATTTTTCTTTTTACAAGCATTTTGTAGCCCCCTGGTTAACCACAGGCAATTTTTGTATTTATGTTTTTATTAATTTCTTTAATTGGACAGTTTTTATCATATAATGATTTAAATATATCAATAAATTTATCGGATGCCAAGTCCACTTCTTTCTCTCTATAGACAACATCCCAATTCTGTAACATTAAGTCATCTTTTAAAGCACTGATTGTATCTTCTGTTCGTATTCTTTTATAAATAATCTTTTTACATAGTTTATTATTCTTACTCTCATTAACCCCATAATTAACATGTAAAGAAACAAATACAGGTAGGTGGTCATAAATGTAATTTATTAGTATACCACTCACCATATTATATTCAATAACATTGGTAAAAATGTTGTCTATCAAGGTAGCACAGTGTTGTTATTCTCGTAGGTTTTGTAATCTTTGGAAATAAGGTTAAGCTATACATTGTATCTAAGAAATCTTCAGTTAGTTTATGTTGTTTTGTTTTCATGAAATCTATATTAAAGTCACCACAAATAAAGATATCTTTTTGTCTTATTTTTGTATACATCTTTTCCATACCATTTCTAAATTTTTCTATATCAGAGCCCTGTGCTCTATATATACAACTTACTATTGTGTTTTTGCTGTTTTCCATCATAATTTCAGTTGTTAAACATTCCATAATTCCATTCACTATTGATGTCATGCTGTCCACTGTTTTACTTTTTAAATTTCTATCAGCATACAGTGCTACCCCACCACCACTTTTACATTTCCTATTTTGTGTGTACATCTCATATCCATGTAGTTCAAAATTTACATCTTTTTCTTCATTAATCCATGTTTCACTTATTGGTATAATCCTAAATGGGGTGTTAAATTGATTTAAAAACTCCTTAATACTATCAAAGTTGGCATAGAGACTCCTACTATTAATATGTGTTATTGTCAATGTCTGATCTGAGTTCATAATTCCATTTAATTGTTGTTCATCATAATAAGCACACTTATTGTTAATATGATTAAAGTAGTTGTTATCTGGGTCAGTATCACCTAAAATATCTTGTGGTTGCTGTTCAGTATTTACAAAGGTTTCAGCTTCAATAAACCAGAAATGGTTTATCATGTGACAACATTTTATTGGAATACGCAAAATCTCTCACTAAAAATCATCTGGAGTGTTACAGAAAGAAAACAGGGATGATTAAGAGCGGCTCTCATTGCCTTGTTCCACAGAAGCTTGAAGAAGGTGGAAGCTGTCATTCAGCTGAACAGACTGCATGCATTTTAATAAACAATGGTAAATGACAGTTAAAGAGTGGCAACAAAATATGTTTAAAATAGATAGTTTGTAAATTAAAATGAAGATATTTTCCTACTAAATAGTTGGAACCGCTTAACCCACACTCTACCGTGATTGGGCTCCAGGGCAGACCTTGCTATTCAGCCTCCCAGTGCTGCTCACTTTTTTGTTTTGTTTTGTTTTTTTCACCTTCTTAAGTTTGTATTGTATTTAAATTGTACTGCTAGAATGTTTTTTTCAAGTGAGCACAGACGCAGTCATGGATCATATCAACATCAGCTTTCTCTGACACAGCCAGGAGTGATGAGACCGATCTCTCGAAGTGTCTCCCCTGGCTTTAATGAAGCCGCTGGAGCTTGCTGGCCAGTACTGAGAACTAAGCAGCTCGTTTGCCCCATTTCCCGGCAACTGAACCCTATTGTTTCAACTATTCAATAGGAAAATATCCTAAATTTAATGAATAGACACAAGGAGCCTGAGCTAATGGGAGGCAGAGAGCGGTTGAAAACAATCCTGCCAAATTTTTTAGTTAATTTTTTTTGGGGGGGGTGTCCTTCGGCAGCTCTCTTTCAGGGTCACCACAGCATGTCATCACCTTTTGTCTGGATGACCCACATGTTGATTTGACAAGGATTTTTACACCGGATGCCCTTCCTGATGTAACCCTCCCCATTTATTCGGGCTTGGGACTGGCACAGGGAGTACATTGGCTTGTGCTTCCCCTGTGGCTGGGTCACCAGCTTCTTCTTCCATTCTATTACGCTGAGCACCAAGAAAGATAGAAGGCAGGAAGTACCATTTCTGTATGGTCTTTGGTATGACCCGACCGGACCTGGAACCTAAGACCTCCCGGTTGGTGGGCGGATGCTCTGCCTCTACGTCACCACTCTGGTACAAGTGGTGGCTTGTACCGACCGGAGTGGTGGCTTAGTGGTGTACCAGAGTATAACATCTTAATCCTCGGAACTTCCAGGAGAAATAGTGAACCAGGAAGTTCCGAGGATTAGCAAGGTGGAAGTGAGGGCAGCTTTGAAGTGGATGAAGAATGGAAAGGTGGTTGGTCCTGATGACATACCCGAGGAGGTATGGAAATATTTCGGAGAAGGCAGTGGACTTTTTAACCCAATTGTTTAACACAATCTTAGAGAATGAGAGGATGCCTGAGGAGTGGAGAAGAAGTGTTTGGTACCAGTTTTCAAGAACAAGGGTGATGCTCAGAGCTGTAGTAACTGCAGAGGCATAAAATTGATCAGCCATACTATGGAGGTATGGTAAAGAGTTGGTGAAGCCAGGTTAAGAAGAGAAGTGACAATCAGCAAGCAGCAGTACAGTTTCATGCCAAGAAAGAGTTCTACAGATGCAATGTTTGCTTTAAGAGTGTTGATGGAGAAGTATAGAGAAGGTCAAAAGGAGTTGCACTGTGTCTTTGTGAATCTAGAGAAAGCATATGATAGGGTGCCAAGAGAGGAAGTGTGGTACTGTTTGAGAAAGTCAGAAGTGACAGAGAAGTATGTGAGGGTGGTACAGGACATGTATGAGGCCAGTGAGACAATGGTGAGGTGTGCTGTAGGAGTGACAGTTGGATTCAAGGTGGGGGTGGGATTACATCAGGGATCAGCTCTGAGCCCCTTCTTGTTTTTCATGGTGATGGACAGGCTGACAGATGTGGTCAGGTAGGAGTCTCCAAGGACCGTGATGTTTGCAGACGTCCTTGTGATCTGTAGTGACAGTAGGGAGCAGGTGGAAGAGAACCTGGAGAGGTGGAGGTATGCACTGGAGAGAAGAGGAATGAAAGTCAGTAGAAGCAAGACAGAATACATATGTATGAATGAGAGGGAGGCAGGTGTAATGGTGAAGATGCAAGGAGAAGAGATAGTGAAGGTAGATGATTTTAAATACCTGGGGTCAACCATCCAAAGCAATGGAAAATGCACAAAACAGGTGAAACAGAGAGTGCAGGTAGGGTGGAATGGGTGGAGATGAGTGCTAGGGGTGATTTGTGACAGAAAGGTAGCAGCAAGAGTGAAAGGGAAGATTTACAAGACGATAGTGAGACCTGCTATGATGAATGGTTTGGAGACGGTTGCACTGACAGAGCGACAGGAGGCGGAGCTGGAGGTGACAGAGTTGAAGATGCTAAGATTGTCATTGGGAGTGACTAGGAGGGACAGGATTAGAAATGAGTATAGCAGAGGGGCAGCTCAGGTTGAGCGGTTTGGAGACAAAGTAAGACAGGCAAGGCTGAGATAGTTTGTACATGTGCAGAGGAGGGACAGTGGATATATTGGACAAAGGATGTTGAAGATGGTGGAGCCAGGCAGGAGGAAAAGAGGAAGACCACAGAGAAGATTCATTGATGTAGTGAAGGAGGACATGGAGAGGGTTGGTGCTACAGAGAATGATGCAAGGGATAGGGTGAGATGGAGCAGATATTCTGCTGTGGCGACCCCTAAAGGGAGCAGCTGAAAGAAGATTTTCAACCTTGGCTACTTTTAACAATCTTGTTTCAACATGAAGCAAGGACCTTTTTTTTTTTTTGCTCAAAGAGTTGAGGCAAGGAAGAGATAAACTGTCAGCACAGAGTGCTGAATGTTATCGTGAAAAAGACTAAACGAGAGTATGGTTACATTCGTGCTTGTCTCCGAGATAAGGAGTGAATTAGCCTCCAGCTCACCTCAAATCTCCTTCAGCTTCAGACCACTGGTGGTTAAAGGCAAGGAAAGATGTTTCCTTCCCAGAGTATTCTGTCCTGTTGCTTCGGTGGCGTTAGCAGCCCACTAGCTCCTGTGGCATTTGTGATCCTGGGGTGCAGCCAGCTTTCAGTGATGATTATCACAGGGCTGTCTTGTGTGGTTGGTCGGGTTGATATGTGCAGTTTTAGTTTGTTAATCTTGTTTCCAAAGGACCGGGCATGGGCAACAAAAAAGCTAGACAGTGGTGGTCTGTCAGGACCCCTCTTTAGCCAAGCCAAGTAGCCAGACCGACTATCCTGCTTCTGTTTACGTTCTCGCCTCCGTCTCCGGGGCTAACTACTCGTGTGGCAATCCACAGAGATGCCAGTCCCATTATGGCAACTTAGCATATTCTCCCAATGTGCAGTAATTCCTCTCCACTGTAGAAGCTATTTGATATTCAGTGGATATAAAAAGTCTACACACCCCTGTTCAAATGACAGGTTTTTGTGATGTAAAAAAAATTAGACCAAGATAAATCATTTCAAAAAATTTTCCCCCATTAATGTGACCTATAACCTGTACAACTCAATTGAAAAACAAACTGAAATCTTTTAAGGGGAAAAATAAAAAATAAAAAACTTACAATAACCTGGTTGCATAAATATGCACACCTTGTTATAACTGGGGATGTGGCTATGTTCAGAATTAACCAATCACATTCAAACTCATGTTAATGGGAGTCATCACACACCTGCCACCATTTAAAGTGCCTCTGATTAACCCCAAATAAAGTTGAGCTGTTCTAGTAGACTTTTCCTGACATTTTTGTAGTCGCATCTTACAGCACAAGCAGTGGTCCACAGAGAGCTTCCAAAGCATCAGAGGGATCTCATTGTTCAAAGGTATCAGTCAGGAGAAGGGTACAAAAGAATTTCCAAGGCATTAAATATAACATGGAACATAGTGAAGACAGTCATCATCAAGTGGAGAAAATATGGCACAACAGTGACATTACCAAGAACTGGACGTCCCTCCAAAATTGATGAAAAGACGAGAAGAAAACTAACTAACTAACTAACTAACTAACCTGCACTTATATAGCGCTTTTCTAGTCACAAAGACCACTCAAAGCGCTTTCATTAATATAACCCTCTATTCTAAGGGCCTATAGGAAACAAATATCTAGGGACAATTTAGAACAGCCAATTAACCTAACATGCATGTTTTTGGCATGTGGGAGGAAACCGGAGAAATCCCGGAGTAAACTAACTAACTAACTAACTAACCTGCACTTATATAGCGCTTTTCTAGTCACAAAGACCACTCAAAGCGCTTTCATTAATACTAACCCTCTATTCTAAGGGCCTATAAGGGCCCATAAGGCTGCACGGTGGCGCAGTGGTGGCTGCACGGTGGCGCAGTGGTTAGCACTGCGGCAGCACAGTTTACCCTTGGCCGGGGGATTGTGGGGATCGTGGGATCGTGGGTTCGATCCCAGCCCCCGACCAACAGTGATCTGTGTGGAGTTTGCATGTTCTCCCCGTGTTGCGTGGGTTTACTCCGGGATTTCTCCGGTTTCCTCCCACATGCCAAAAAACATGCATGTTAGGTTAATTGGCTGTTCTAAATTGTCCCTAGATATTTGTTTCCTATAGGCCCTTAGAATAGAGGGTTAGTATTAATGAAAGCGCTTTGAGTGGTCTTTGTGACTAGAAAAGCGCTATATAAGTGCAGGTTAGTTAGTTAGTTAGTTAGCTATAGGAAACATATCTAGGGACAATTTAGAACAGCCAATTAACCTAACATGCATGTTTTTGGCATGTGGGAGGAAACCGGAGAAATCCCGGAGTAAACCCACGCAACACGGGGAGAACATGCAAACTCCACACAGATCACTGTTGGTCGGGGGCTGGGATCGAACCCACGATCCCCACAATCCCCCGGCCAAGGGTAAACTGTGCTGCCGCAGTGCTAACCACTGCGCCACCGTGCAGCCCCAAAACTGGTCAGGGAGGCTGCCAAGAGGCCAACAGCAACATTGAAGGAGCTGCAGGAATTTCTGGCAAGTACTGGCTGTTCAGTACATGTGACAACAATCTCCCATCTAGGGTGGCAAAACAGAAGCCTTACCTTATGAAGAAAAAACATCCAAGCCCGGCTACATTTTTCAAAAACACATTTGAAATCTCCCAAATGCATGTAGGAAAATGTGTTATGGTCCGATGAAACCAAGGTTGAACTTTTTGGCTATGATTCCAAAAGGCATATTTGGCGCAAACACAACACTGCTCATCACCAAAAGAACACCATACCTACGGTGAAGCTTGGTGGTGGCAGCATCATGCTTTGGGGCTGTTTTTCTTCAGCTGGAACTGGGGTCTTAATCAAGGTGGAAGGAATTATGAACAGTTCCAAATACCAGTCAGTGTTGGCACAAACTAGAAAGCTGAAAATGAAGAGGAACTTCATCTTTCAGTATGACAGTGACCCAAAGCACACATCCAAATCAACAAAAGAATGGCTTCACCAGAAGAAGATTAAGGTTTTGGAATGGCTAAGCCGAGTCCAGACGTAAGTCCAATCAAACATCTGTGGGATAGTCTGAAGAGGGCTGTACACAGGAGATGCCCTCGCAATCTGACAGATTTGGAGCGTTTTTACAAAAAAAAGTGGGCAAATATTACCACATCAAGATGTGCCATGCTAATAGACTCCTACCCAAAAAGACTGAGTGCTGTAATAAAAGCCAGAGGTGCTGCAACAAAGTATTAGTTTAAGGGTGTGCATATTTATGCAACCAGATTATTGTAAATTTTTTTTATTTTGTATTTTTCCCCTTAAAAGATTTCGGTTTGTTTTTCATTTGGGTTGTACAGGTTATAGGTCACATTAATTGTGGAAAAAGTTTTGAAATGATTTAGCTTGGTCTCATTTTTTTCTACATCACAAAAACCTGGCATTTGAACAGGGATGTGTAGACTTTTTATATCCACTGTACTCCAGTACTAGCAGCACTTAACAATAAAAAATAGTACAAACAGCCACATACAGCATTGTTTGAGGGAGCACTAAGCTGCATCGTGGCTGTGTGGAGGCAGTCGTGTTTGTTGAGAGACGCTACCCGACACGATGACATCAGTCCTTCGTGCTGCATGAAAAGTGTGATGTCACCAGCAGGGTGTCACTCCTGACTGTCTGCTGTAATATTTTATTGGCTGTTAATATTCATTTTTGCTTTTGCCGACAAATATTTTCAATGCTTTATCAGCCAATAATATGCATCCCTACTTAGTACCATTCAGTAATTAGCACTAAATACAAAACATTGATGAGGCTAGTGGATTTTCACTGTTTGGTAACTTATCAGCATTGATAAGAAGGAAAGTCTTCTATATATTCTGAATTGAGGGCAGTTCCGTGGCGCAGTGGTTAGCATTGTGGCAGCACAGTAAGAAGGTCACAGGATTGATTCCACCCCTGACCACCGTGGGTTCGATCCCACCCCTTGACCATCGATGACCCTTCTGTATGGAGTTTGCATGTTCTCCCCGTGTCTGCGTGGATTTACCCCAGGTACTCCACTTTCCTCCCACAGGCCAAAAACATGCAAGTTAGGTTAATTGGAGACTCTAAAGTGGCCATTGGTATGAATGTGTGTGTGAAGGTATTGATGCCGTACTATGGCTGCCTCATCCATCCAGGTGGATGCCCTGAATTTCCCTCTGGGATTAATAAAGTATACAAAATACAGATACAAAGTTCAAAAATACAGATATTTTCTACTCTGACAGACCACTCAAAGCATTTTTAACTGCTACAGTAGGTGTGTTCACCCTGTATTTTGGGCCATAGAAACTGACAACAAATTTAGAATCACCAATTAACCTAACAGGAATGTGTACTGGCGAGACTGTCCTCCAGCAGAAAACACAACATATCATTGTTTTTACATACAGGTCTTATTACCTATAGTATGTACATTTTCATATTAAGTGACCTCTAGTTGTTGTTGTGGATTAACAGGGAAACATGGCAGAGGGTTACAGTTTCAATCTCTAACCCATAACATTTCCTTAGACTTAACCAATTATTTTTAGTGCTTAACCTTGACATTACGCCACTTTAAAATGTGCATTTATTGCCTAAAGAAAGTTAATTCCTGAAAATAAACAAATACGTAAAAATAAAAAGATGGCATTGACAAAAGTCAAGCTGAGGACTCAAACTCAGGGGTCTGAAATTTTTAGTTCTGTTCATCATCCCCCTCCCCCTCGTACCTCATTACTCAGATTTAGGCAGAATTGCCATTTTCAATATGGTTCACATGGTTGTATTCTGAGGTTATGAACTTGTGTTCTATTTTTATGGATTAGATGGAAGACTTGTTGCTTCAGACTTTAGGAGAAAGCATATGTAAGCATGAGTAAAACATGCAAACTCCAAACAGAAAGGCCCCATTTGAACAGAGAAACCTCCAGCCATGAGGCACCAGTGAAAACCATTTCTCCACTTCTGTGATGTTGATTGATACTGACGTCATGAGCCTGTCTAACTCCACTTCTTTGCATGCACTCATACTTTGATTATAAACAATTTTCTAAAAAGATGAAACATATGTAGGGAATATGTTGTGTGAGCAAGTACAAGGGCTATTCATTAAAAGATTTCCCCAACTCAATTCCCATGGACTGAGAGGAACCAAACTTGGCGCAGTTATTACCACCAAGGGTCACACACTTCTCCCATCGCTTTATGCAGCTGTGGAGACCTCACCTGTAGAAGTCTGCAGGTTGCATCAGAAGCCATGACTTGACCTCAGAAATCATCATTTCATTGTCTTGGAAATGCTGCATACCCTTCAAAAATTACTTCATGTTTGAAAAGAAGTGGAAAACAGATGGTGTGAGGTCGGGAGAGTTAAGGGGGATAAGGAAGGATTTTATAACTGCAGGACCATGCTTCTGTCTGGACAACATGTGACTTGTGAACCTGGGTGTTGTCTTGCACGAGGTGGACACCTTTGGTCAGCATGCCATGCCTCTCAGTTTTAATGGCCTTCCCCAATTTCTGCAGCAGTGAAGTGTAATAAGTCCCAGTAACTGTGGTACCCTTTGCTTGGAAATCCTTCATCAATGCTCCATGCCGGTCCCAAAAGACTGTAAACATGACCTTGCATGCTGATGGCTGGAGACGTGTCTTCTTTGGAGGTGGTGAGTCATTGATTCCATTGCTTTTGTGGGGAGAGTGAAATAATGAGACTGAATTATTTCTCAATTCAGGTTTATTGCAGAGTCACATCCCCAGCTATCTCTCAAGACAAGTAAGAGAGTGAGCTGCATCAAAACCCCCACATTTATACATGACACATCAAAAGGCAGAATCACACATTGCTGTCAAAACCCCCATTTGACAATAACTCTCCCCCCGAGTGTCTTAGTCCTCCGTCTGGCCCCAGGAGGTCAGGAAGTCCTTTCAGAGTCTTATCCCGGCATCTCCGTTCTCCTGCCATCATCCACAGGTGGTCCAGACGTATTGTCCCATCCAAGATGTGAGGTCAATCAACACATGCAGTTCTAAGCATCTCCTTGTGCTTATACATATGTAGGCAAAAATGTATGAGCCACATAACCCCCCCCCCCCCCCAAACGTCGAAGAATGGACAATAAAGCATAGTTCACACAACCTGGTAAAAATCAACAGCGTATTCTACACAACATGATAAAATCACACATTAGTCCATACGCCGTCTGGGTTTCAAGCGTCTTCCAAATTTGCTGTAAGCAGGTTTCGCCATTGCTGCGGCACTGTCCTGTAGAGAATCTGCTAAGTGAGGAAGAGACTGGTTATTTGATCCCTGCGGGGGTCTGCCACGTCGAGGCGCCCTCGCCACCGGTACAGACTCGTCGTTCATCACAAAAGCAGGCTTTAGTCTGTCAATACTAACTGTTTCCTTTCTGTCCCCCAAATCTAGCACAAAATGTTTATCACCCGTTTCCAGCAATCTAAATGGGCCGTCGTATGGTGGGCGGAGGCTTGGTCGCAGAGCCTCGTGCCTGACAAAAACAAACTCAGCATTTTTTAAAGCTTTGGGAACAAAAACACGCAGAAAAGTGTGATGAACGGGGCCCGGGAGCATGTCCGCTCCGCTCCGATCAGTGGTCCCAGAGCCGGGGGGCGCCCGGGCGCCGGATGCTCTGGTAGGAACTCACCGGGCAGCCTGAGAGGTTGTGCAAAAACCAACTCCGCAGGGGAGGCGTTTAAGTCCTCCTTGGGTGCAGAACGCAACCCCAATAAGACCCATGGTAGTTTGTTTACCCAATCTGCATCCGTAAGCGACGCTCTGAGGGCTGCCTTCAATGAAAACGCTCGCATAAACCATTAGCCTGGGGGTGATAAGCGGTAGTGCGGTGAATTGTCGCCCCTAAGCTGCTGGCCATCGCTGACCAAAGCTCGGACACAAATTGAGGTCCCCTGTTGGACGTAATATCCGACGGAACCCCAAAACGCGCTACCCAGGCCGTCAAAAAAGCGCGAGCCACCTCTGCAGCCGTGGTCGATGCTAGTGGTACCACTGCCGGCCAGCGAGTGGTTCGGTCCACCATTGTCAAAAGATGTGTGAACCCTTGTGACGACGGTAGGGGGCCCACAAGGTCGACATGCACATGATCGAATCTCTTGGCCGGGATGTGGAACGGTTCTAAGGGGGCTTTTGTGTGCTTGTGAATTTTGGCCCGCTGGCAAGCCATGCAGGTTCTTGCCCAGTCTTTCACGTGCTTGCGCAGGCTCGGCCAAACAAACTTCTCCGCTACCATTTTCACAGAAGCGCGCACCCCTGGGTGCGCCAAGGAGTGAACCGAGTGAAAAACGCGGCGGCGTCACGGCGCGGTCGCCCGGTAGATACATCGCAGATTAGGGGGGGTATACCGGTTTGCAAACTCCTGCTGTCCAGCCTTAACCCTGTTGGTCCAGACTGGAGCGCGCACACGTCCGCATCTCTACCTTGTTCCGCTGCCATGGCTGCGTAATCTATCCCCACGTGAACTGGGGCCGTGTGTGCTTCCGCGCTGCTATGTTGCCCTGCAGCTGCAGTAGTATAATCTACCTCCGCGCGGACTGGTGCTGTTACCGCGCGGGAGAGGCAGTCTGCCACTACATTGAGTTTACCCGCTACGTGCTGAATATCAGTAGTAAATTCCAAAATCGCGGCCAGCTGCCTCTGCTGCCGGCCCGACCAAGGTTCTGAAATTTTGGCCATCGCAAAAGTGAGCGGCTTGTGGTCGACAAACGCGGTGAAACGCCGACCTTCCATCCAGAACTGGAAATGGCGAATGGCTAAGTGGAGCGCCAACAGCTCCCTGTCAAACGTGCTGTATTTCCGCTCGGCTTCGCGCAAGGATCTGCTGAAAAATGCCAGCGGCTGCCAAACCCCGGCAACCTGCTGTTCCACAACCGCCCCTATGGCCAAATCTGACGCGTCAGTGGTGAGCGCTATGCGGGCCGTTGGGTCTGGGTGAGCAAGCAGTGCCGCGTCTGCAAGGGCTTTTTTTACCTCCGCGAATGCGCGCTCCCACTCCGGGGACCACTCAATCGGATTGGAGGGTTTTTGCTTTTTAAGCGTGGCATATAATGGTTGCATGAGTTGCGCTGCGTGAGGTAGGAAACGGTTATAAAAATTTACCATTCCTAAAAACTCTTGCAATGCTTTGACTGTTTGTGGCCGGGGAAACTCTGCCACTGCGCGCACCTTGTCCGGTAGCGGGACTGCCCCCTCTGGGGAAACGCGGTGTCCCAAAAAATCAATTTGCGCCACGCCAAACTGGCACTTGGCCGGATTAATTATTAACCCGTGCTCTCCCAACCTCTGAAAAACTGCTGTGAGGTGTTTTTCGTGTTCCTCCTCGGAAGTGCTGGCGACTAAAATGTCGTCGAGGTAGACAAACACAAAAGGGAGATCGCGTAACACGGCATCCATCATGTGTTGGAAGGTTTGCGCAGCGCTTTTAAGGCCAAACGGCATGCGTAAAAACTCGAAAAGTCCGAACAGGGTTATTACTGCTGTTTTGGGAATGTCCTCGGCTCAGACCAGGACCTGATGATAGCCGCGGACCAGGTCTATTTTAGAAAAAATGCGCGCCCCGGCCAGATGCACCGAAAAATCCTGGATGTGTGGGATTGGGTAGCGGTCATGTGCTGTGGCATTGTTTAACCTGCAGTAATCGCCACAAGGTCTCCACGGGCCGTCAGCTTTCGGGACCATATGCAGCGGTGAGGCCCATGGGCTGTTCGAATGGCGAATGATGCCCAACCTTTCCAGGCTGGCGAACTCCTCGCGCGCTATGGAGAGTTTAGCTGCATCCAAGCGCCGAGCTTTCGCGAAGACGGGAGGGTCAGCTGCAGTGATAAAATGCTCCACCCCGTGCTTCGCAACTGTTGCCGAAAACGTGGGAACTGTGAGCGCTGGAAACTGGGTGAGGAGTGTGTAGAACTTACTGCCTGCTGTGGCGACGCTGGCCTGCACTGGTGGTGGGGACACTCGAGCTGCACAAGGAATTGAATAAAAAGAGAGTGCATTAACGAGGTGCCTATTGGCAAGATCAACTAACAAACCATGTGAGCACAGAAAATCAGCGCCTAACATGTTGAAACTCACCGCCGCTATAATAAAAGTCCATTCATAAGTGCGGCCGTGTAAGGACAGGAACAGAGTCCTCTCTCCGAAGATGTCGATGCTCGAGCCGTTCACCGCCATCGCCCCGTTACCCCGGGGGCCTGCCAGCCGGTCAGAATAGGTCGGGGTGATGAAGCTCACTTGTGCCCCAGTGTCCACGAGGAAGTGTCGCCCGGAGCTCGCATCTGTGATGTAGAGCAGCTTGTTTAGTTCGCCGAGAGCCGAGGCTGCTAACGACTCTCGGTCCTGGAGTTTCCCGAGCTCTTGAAGTTGCATGGCGGCACACATCTGTGCGCTTTCTCTGCGAAACGCCGATGATAAAAGCAGAGGCCATCTCCTCCGCTGCGTCGGGACCGCGTCGCTGCTATCGTTGGTGGGACTGGTTCCGCTGTTTCTGGCCGTTCGCTGCTCCCGGTCGCCGTCCCGAGGTCTGCTGATGCCGCGGTGGCCGTCTGCTCACCGCAGGAGTTGAGGAGCCGCTGTGCTTCTCGGGCCAGCGCGCGGAAGTCCCGCTGGGTAACACAACGCATGCTGGACAGGGTCCCTCTCATCTGCATCGGGAGGTTTCTCAGGAAGATATGCTTAAATAGGAAATCGTCGTTGTCCATGTCCCTCAGTTGCAGCATATCCTCCATCAGGTCGACTGGCCTGCGTCCACCCCGGTCGTGCATAGCCAGGAGTCTCCTAGCTCTCTCTTCGGCCGAGGGCGTAAAGCACTGGATGAGGGCAGCCTTCAGTTCGCCGTATTTGTCGTCAGCGGGTGACTGCTGTACCAGGCTCCGTACGCATCGAGCTGTGCGGTTGTCGAGCTTGGCGATGACATGATAAAACTTTGTGTCATCAGCCGTTATTCCCCCGAGCGCGAACTGCGCTTTAGCCTGAAGGAACCACGAGTCCGGGTTGTCCTGCCAGAACTCTGGTAGCTTGATTGAGACGGCGCTCGTTCGGGCAGTCTCTGACGAGTCGGGGGAATCACTTCTCGGCATTTTCACGTCATTGGTCACCAATGTGGGGAGAGTGAAATAACGAGACTGAATTATTTCTCAATTCAGGTTTATTGCAGAGTCACATCCCCAGCTATCTCTCAAGACAAGTAAGAGAGTGAGCTGCATCAAAACCCCCACATTTATACATGACACATCAAAAGGCAGAATCACACATTGCTGTCAAAACCCCCATTTGACAATAACTCTCCCCCCGAGTGTCTTAGTCCTCCGTCTGGCCCCAGGAGGTGAGGAAGTCCTTTCAGAGTCTTACCCCGGCACCTCCGTTCTCCTGCCATCATCCACAGGTGGTCCATACGTATTGTCCCATCCAAGACGTGAGGTCAATCAACACATGCAGTTCTAAGCATCTCCTTGTGCTTATACATATGTAGGCAAAAATGTATGAGCCACAGCTTTGACTGGGCTTTAGTCTCTAGATCATAGTGATGGACCCATCTTTTGCTCTGCCGTGATTGGTCTGCCAAAGAAGTCCTGCTGGTTTTCTTGGCACATGGTCAAAAGAGCCTGGGAACGTTGACTCGTTCCTGTTTCTGGAAAAGTGTGAGCAACCTAGGAATCCATTGTGCAGACAACTTCCGCACATGCAAAAGATCATGGATGATTTTTTTCCACAAACCTCACACTGATTTTGCATCTTGGGATAGTTGGCAAACAGTTACAGTCATGTGAAAAAATTAGGATACCCTATGAAAGCCTGTGTTTTTTGTTTTTGTTTTTTTACATATTTGGACATACAGTGGATATAAAAAGTCTACACACCCCTGTTCAAATGACAGGTTTTTGTGATGTAAAAAAATGAGACCAAGATAAATCACTTCAAACCTTTTTTTCCCCATTAATGTGACCTATAACCTGTACAACCCAATTGAAATACAAACTGAAACCTTTTAAGGGGAAAAATAAAAAATAAAAAACTTACAATAACCTGGTTGCATAAATATGCACACCCTCTTATAACTGGGGATGTGGCTGTGTTCAGAATTAACCAATCACTTTCAAATTCATGTTAAATGGGAGTCAGCACACACCTCCCACCATTTAAAGTGTCTCTGATTAACCCCAAATAAAGTTCAGCTGTTCTAATGGGCTTTTCATGACATTTTTGTAGTCACATCTTATAGCACAAGTCATGGTCCACAGAGAGCTTCCAAAGCTTCAGAGGGATCTCACTGTTTAAAGGTATCAGTCAGGAGAAGGGTACAAAACAATTTCCAAGGCATTAAATATACCATGGAACACAGTGAAGACAGTCATCATCAAGTGGAGAAAATATGGCACAACAGTGACATTACCAAGAACTGGACGTCCAGGGGGTTTTTTTGTTTTTTTTTTTGCTTTTCTGATCTGTATGCTCCTTTTATGTGCTGCTGGAAATTTTAAATTTCCCAGAGGGAGTCATCCCAAAGGGATTAATAAAGTTAAGTCTAAGTCTTAAGTCTAAGTCCCTCCAAAATTGATGAAAAGATGAGAAGAAACTGGTCAGGGAGGCTGCCAAGAGGCCAACAGCAACATTGAAGGAGCTGCAGGAATTTCTGGCAAGTACTGGATGTTTAGTACATATGACAACACTCTCCGATGTTCTTCATATGTCTGGGCTATGGGATAGGGTGGCAAGACAGAAGCCTTATCTTATGAAGAAAAACATCCAAGCCCAGCTACATTTTTCAAAAACACATTTGAAATCTCCCAAATGCATGTAGGAAAATGTGTTATGGTCCGATGAAACCAAGGTTGAACTTTTTGGTCATAATTCCAAAAGGTATATTTGGCGCAAACACAACACTGCTCATCACCAAAAGAACACCATATCTACAATGAAGCATGGTGGTTGCAGCATCATGCTTTGGGGCTGTTTTTCTTCAGCTGACCTTAGTCAAGGTGGAGGGAATTATGAAGAGTTCCACGTACCAGTCAGTGTTGGCACAAAACCTTCAGGCTTCTCCTAGAAAGCTGAAGATAAAGAGGAACTTCATCTTTCAGCACAACAATGACCCAAAGCACACATCCAAATCAACAAAAGAATGGCTTCACCAGAAGAAGATTAAGGTTTTGGAATGGCCAAGCCAGAGTCCAGACCTGAATCCGATCGAACATCTGTGGGGTGATCTGAAGAGGGCTGTGCACAGGAGATGCCCTTGCAATCTGACAGATTTGCAGCATTTTTGCAAAGAAGAGTGGGCAAATATTGCCACATCAAGATGTGCCACACTGATAGACTCCTACCCAAAAAGACTGAGTGCTGTAATAAAAGCCAAAGGTGCTGCAACAAAGTATTAGTTTAAGGGTGTGCATATTTATGCAACCAGGTTATTGTAAGTTTTTTATTTTGTATTTTTCCCCTTAAAAGATTTCGGTTTGTTTTTCAATTGGGTTGTACAGGTTATCGGTCACATTAATTGTGGAAAACGTTTTGAAGTGATTTATCTTGGTCTCATTTCTTTACATCACAAAAACCTGGCATTTGAACAGGGGTGTGTAGACTTTTTATATCCGCTATATGGTTATTTAATATCAATTTTAACAATACTGGGAGGTTCAAGTGATATAACTTAAATACTAAAACTGAAGAAAAGACTTTTTAAAGTTTTCTGTAATATGTAATTCTAAGTGGTAAATGACGTTCACTTACATAGCACTTTTTTACTCATCTCTGGATGACCAAAGTGCTTTACGGATGCTGCTATCCACCCATTCACACACGCATTCACACACTGATGGTGCCAAAATCGGACTGGAGGGGAAATGCAGCATGAATAAGGCTTTAAAGTTACATGCCACCTCAATAATCACCTAAGGATTCTGAAAATCGTCTTGCGATACCCCTCAGCGTCTCAGGACCCCCCGGGGGTCGCAACCCCCACTTTGGGAATCTCTGTTCTAGATGACCAAAGCGCTTTACAGAGCCTGCTATCCACTCATTCACACACTGATGGCGGCAGAGCTGCCATACTCAGGCACTGGCCTGACCCACCAGGAGCAACTGGGGGTTCGGTGTCTTGCTCAAGGACACTTTGACATGCAGAATGCAGACAGAGTGGGAATCAAACCCCTGACCCTCCGATCAGTAGTCGGCCACGCTACACCTGCGCCACAGCCGCCCCCTAAAAACATGTAATTTCTCGTGAGGAATAAATTAGGACACCCCTACATTTATTCCCACTTAAAATGGCTAAAATCACATACAGGTGTATCACATCGAGTAGACATGATTAGAACATTGTTACTCAGCATTTTGAAGGAGGCTTGTCCTGTCATGAACCTGGGTTTGGTGGTCCAAACCCAGTTCTGACACCGTGACTATTTTGGCCCGTTTCACTATTCATTTTCAATCAGGTGCTTCAGGGAGCCCTGTGGGTCCTCAGCTCCCTGACAGCTCTGGCACGCCCCCTCCTCCTGTCAGTATCGCCAGCTGATCCTCATTATGGGTGTTTCACACACTTACACACACACACATCATTCACTCCTATTCACACGCTCAGACACTCACTCATGCACACATGGGAACAATTATGTTCCGCCCACGCATCCTCACACTGGCGGTCTCTTCCCTCATTAGTATTATAATTGCTTAAATGCTGTGTTAGTAGGAAGAGACCGCCGAAGCATTATGCACTTTATAAACAGCAGCATGTACCTCTGTGTATACAAGTCATCATTCTCTACGGATTATCTTCTGCATGACTAGATTAGTCTTCTCATCCACCGGACTGCACGAACTACCCTGGATCGCTCCAGCACCATAAGTTTATGTTTGCCTTTCTCTTCGTGCCGACAGCAGTATTGCGGCACTAAGCATTCCCTCCCATGGGCTGCTGAGCATCCAGGTGGCGTCCCTGTCTGGTGGCCTCATATCATCATGTCAACTCTCTGTGAATTATTGTAACTGTTTGCTGGACTTGCTATTTTATGGTTTATGTTAATAAAACACACAAATCTACTCCTGCTTTTGGGTTTGTCATTCCTCCCTCGATGCGCTGTGTAATGGCGCACAAGGGATCGTAGCATTGTTCTATTTAAACCTCAGACATTTAGTCCTGACTGTTGAAGTGAGAGTGAATATGGTTAGATCGAAAGAGCTGTCTGAGGCCTTCAGAAAGAACATTGTAGCAGCTTATGAGTCTGGTAAGGGATTTAAAAAGATCCCAAAAGAATTTGAAATCAGCCATTCCACTGTCTGGAAAATAGTCTACAAGTGGAGGACATTGAAAACAACTGCCGCCATGCCCTAGTCTGGCCCCCCAAGCAAGATCACCCAGAGAACAGACCTCAAGATACTAAAGGAAGGCTCCAAAAACCCTAAAATGTCATCCCAGGCGGCTGTGGTGCAGGTGTAGTGTGGCCGACTACTGATCGGAGGGTCAGGGGTTTGATTCCCACTCTGTCTGCATTCTGCATGTCAAAGTGTCCTTGAGCAAGATGCTGAACCCCCAGTTGCACCTGGTGGGTCAGGCCAGTGCCTGTGTATGGCAGTTCTGTCGCCATCAGTGTGTGAATGGGTGGATAGCAGGATCTGTAAAGCGCTTTGGTCATCTAGAGCAGAGATTCCCAAAGTGGGGGTTGTGACCCCCTGGGGGGTCCTGAGATGCTGAGGGGGGGGTCGCGAGACGATTTTCAGAATCCTTAGGTGATTACTCAGGTGGCATGTCACTTTAAAGCCTTATTCATGCTGCATTTCCCCTCTAGTCCACTTTGGTCCGCATGCACTTTGGACGAGCCCAGCACGCACGTGGCGCTGTTCATGCTCACTTTTTTCATCTACCCAGGCCAAGCGGTTGACGCATGCGCACAACCATCATTTGTAGTTTCACTCCCGCCCAATAGGTAGCGCCAATGTGCTGACGCACCAGGATTTTCACCAACGAATAAACGCTGCTTGCTTTCTGCTGCTTGACTTACCGGTTTTTCTCTCCTTTTCCATGAAGATGCTGCTGCTGCTGAAGTATTTATGTATGATTCATGTACGTATGTTTATTCTTGTCTTTCACTTCCTCGTTGTCTTCTTCGTCTACTTTGTCTTGGTATGCAGTGCCGATATTGCCACCTCATGAATGGGATATTCAGTCTTGGGCATGCACTTTTCAACGCGTTCAGGTCATGGGCAGGCAGCGTGGTCACAAAATTTGGGCTGCACGCGTTCATCTGCGGTCGAGCACTGTGGACAATAGCGGAGTGGAGATGATGACGTAAATTTCGTCACACGAGGTTTCCAGTTACACATATGCGGACAGCAGAGGTGCAGCATGACTCCAGCTTAACTGTGCCACAGCAAACATCACAGGTCACACACAGGTCAGTGTGCACCAGTAGATTTCATCTGAACAGCTCAAATCAACACACTGTGGTGACACAAAGGAGATGACACTCCACCCAGTACTTCAGGGTGTTGGGGGTGCTAGCAAGAGGCGCCAGAGCACCGGGGGGGTATGTAGTAAATAAAGACGTGCCTTTCGCCCCCGCAGTGCCAGGCTCCACCTGAGGACGCAGGGGCGCGAATGTGTTAATCTGTATATGTTGATGTGTGTTCACACTTGTAAATGTAAATGTGTTTAATCTGAGTGCCAGAGGCGGGGAGAAAATGTATAAAGCAGATTGCTTTGGCTGTCAGAGTTAGTCTGTTCTGTGTTGGAAGAGAATTAAACTTCTGTGTCATCAGCTTGTGTCTCGTCTGCTTTCATCCTCCGTAAACACTTTAAGCCCAGGATATTATTTTTAAAAATGAAATGTTGGTTAATACCGACCAAAGACAACACAGCGAGGCCAGCAGAGACGGCAGAAGAGGAGAGCGGAGACATGCCGCCAGAAAGGCCAATGTCTGGTGTGTGTGTGTGTGGGGGGGAGAGCACCATAAGCGTAAAGGGCTCCAGCAGTCAGACCAGCCTTCCTCCAAGTGTCGAAAGTATCGAGAGGAATATATTCAGTATGGATTCACATGCATTGTTATCAATGAAGTACAACATCCCCAATGTGTAGTATGCACCGAGGTGCTTGCACATGAGAGTTTAGAGCCCGTAAAAATGCTCAGACACTTGAAAACTAAGCACCCATCTCTTTCCGCTAAACCAGCAGATTTTTTCCGCTGAAAGGAGAGAGAATTGTGTTACACCCAGGAGGGGCGAAGGGGAGGAAGGATGATTGAGCCAAGCTGTTTAGACTTTGCAGCGACCGTTTATTCACTTTACCAGCTCACACGGCACGGCCCACAATTACACAGCACATAGTTAGACACCATCTTGTCCATAACACTCTCGAACATTCTCTGGAACACACACTACTCTTCCTCTATTGTGTTCTAACACTATACAGTGTTTCATCACTACTGAGCGCCACCTATGGCGTAGAAACGCTACTGCTTTCACTGACAGTTCATATCTAAACAGTGCACATTCATTCCTTTAATACATTCCCTATAAATGCTCCCATTTACTATTAATCATTCAATTATAGTCTCTTAGGTACATTTATTAAGAATATTTATATTTACCATTAGCATCTAATCCACACTGTTTCCTGAGGGTTTACTAGAGGTTGTCCAAAATTAACGTTTTCCTACACTCACCCCTCAAAAAGTTAATGTCGTCCCGACATTACACCTTTCTTAAAAAACAGTAGTTTTTTTTCTCTTTTCTTCTGTCAGTTCACATTTGGTAATCATGTATTACATGTAAGTAGGGTATCACTACACAGGAGTCAGAGTTCATTAAAGTCCATAAAGATGCAACTGGTAATCGTCCATAGTACAGCACGTATCTCCTATTCCATGCAATACATTTGCAGAAGAGGTCTTTGTGCACGATAACCTTCAACCGCTCCATCCATCATGGTGGGTATGTGCATCTTTCCTGAGAGTAAGGGTACTCAATCTAGTCATAACCTACCAAATAAACCTTGGTGTGATGCCTGTGCCTTAGTAACACACTGCAAGTCTCTTTTTGTGTTTTTAATTTTTTTTGTTCTTTTTTTCAATTTTTTAATCAACCATCACAGTAACTACCAAGTTACTTTTCAAAACATTTATGCCTGAACAATGGTTATCTTTAGCTTCTACACCTTTGTTCTAGACAGATGAAATGCAATGAAGTGCAAGGTTGGCCTAACTTATCATAAGTCAATCTCAATGGCTGTTTTCTTATTCTTGAAGGATACGTTTTAGCAGGAATCTCGTCAGGTCCCTCCTGGTCACTGGAACTGGACTCCGACACCTCATCACTCTGGTCCTGGTCTGCCTCAGCTGGATCTGGAACCACCGGATCGTTGACCTCTGGTGCCAGCTGCACCTGCGTGACGTCATCTGGGTCCTGGTCCTCATCCTCCGGAGTAGTGTCACTGTGCGGGTAGAACTCCGGTGCATCGGCTCTCAGTGGACGCTGCTCTTGATCCTTCCCAGCTCGTAATCCGATTATGGCATTCCAACCCTCTTCATCATCCGTGTTGTTTTGTCTGTCCACATGCCTTTGTCTTTTAGAGTCTCTTTCTCTCATTTTCTTAGAGGCATGCTCCACTGTTTCCATGGGAAGAAAGTCACAAGGTAGCAAAAGGTTTCTGTGCATGACCCGAGTGCGTCCCTTGCCATTTTCAGGTCTGATTTCATATACTGGACTGTCTGGGTACTTCTTTTGAGTCACGACATACACCTTGTCTTCCCAGAATGATCTTAATTTTCCTGGCCCACCTTTTTCGGTCAAGTTCGAACCAATACTCTGGATCCAGGGAGTAATTCAGCACCGTGAACCTTTTTATCATAAAGTGCTTTACTTCTCATCCCTTCTTTGTTTGCTGTTTTAGAAGCAAGTTTGTAAGCTTCAGTCATTGTAGCTCTCCACTTTTCAGCATAGTCCTGCTGAGAAACACTCTGCTCTCTTGTTGTGAGGCCAAACATTAAATCAATAGGCAACTTTGGACTACGACCAAACAACAGAAAATATGGTGCATACCCCGTAGCTTCACTACGCGTACAATTATAGGCATGAACCACTTTTGCCAGAGAGGACTTCCAGTCTTCCTTAGCTGCTTCAGGCAAATTTCTGAGCATTGCCAACAGTGTACGATTAAATCGTTCCACCTGCCCATTCCCTTGGGGATGGTAGGGCATTGTTCGGGACCCCTGCACACCACTGTACTCTTGGAGTTTTGCAGAAAGTTTATTTTGGAACTCTCTTCCCTGATCATGATGGAGTTGTGTGGGGAAACCAAACTTGAGGGCAAAATCTCCAAAGATCTTCTCAGCAGCGGTGTGGGCAGCTTTGTTACGACAAGGGTAAGCCTGGGCAAAACGCGTGAAATGGTCCATTACAACCAGTATATACTCATATCCTCCTTTGCACTTCTCCAAATGCAGGAAATCCACTGACACTAATTCAAATGGGTACGTGGTGACAATGTTAGTCAGTGGTGCCCTTGTTATCTTATTGGGACGTTTGTTCTTCAAACAACTGCAAACTTTAGTGATATAGTGCTCCACATCTCTTTGCATATGAGCCCAATAAAAACGCTCTCTTATCAAGTTCATCACTCTTTCTACCCCTAAATGGCCCATGTTTTCGTGGAGCTCTTTGAACACGAGTTTGTGAAACTTCTGGGGTAGGAGTAGCTGGTCATGTGTTGCCGTTCTCCTGTAAAGCAGTCCATCATCTTCCAAGTACAGCTTGTGTTTCTGCCTGACTAAAGCTGCAGTTTTACTGTTCTGCTGCTTTCCACTTCTTGGCCATTGTTTTGATAACACATAGCGCAACACCTCTCCAATCACGGAGTCTTCCTCTTGAGCTCTTTTTAGATCAGTCTTTGATATTTCAGCTATAGAGCTGGCTTCTTGATCTGCTTCACTAATGAGAGTAGAAATGGTGACTGGGCAGAGCCATGGTTCATTTTCTTGTGACTTTACCTTGACTGCCTGTGCCACACAATTCATCACATCAGGATCAACATTCTGGGTGCATTTGTTCATGTACTGCTCCATATCTAGAGGCATACGTGAAAGTCCGTCTGCATCTCTGTTTGCTTTTCCAGGGCGATACTTAATCACAAACTGGAAATCAGCTAGTTCTGCTACCCACCTCTGTGTGGTTGCATTTAACTTTGCGGTGGTGAGCACATACGTTAGGGGATTATTGTCCGTATAGACAGTGAATGGTGGAGAATAGTACAGATAATCCCGAAACCTCTCACAGATGGCCCACTTCATGGCAAGAAACTCCAGCTTCCCTGAATGAAGGTGGTAGTTCTTCTCTGAATGTGACAGTGTCCGGGAGCCATATGCTATCACCACCAGTTTGTCTTGTTGTCGCTGGTATAACACCGCCCCAAGCCCCTCCTGTGAAGCATCACAGTGTAAAATGAAGGGTTCTTCAAAGTTCGGGTAACCTAACACTGGGGGTTGGGTAAGAAGGTCAACAAGCTGACAAACTACTGCTTGATGCTCTGGGCGCCACCTGATCACATGGGATGAGGGCAAGTGGCCACCATCGTTCTTTTTGACATGTTTCTTTAAGTTTTTCTTTGCTTTGTCTGTGTGGTCGTTAGCCAGAAGGTCGTAAAGAGGCTTTGCTATACGAGAGAAGTTTGGAATATAGCTACGGTAATATGAAATAAAACCTAGCAATTTCCTTAGCTCTCCAACAGTGGAAGGTTGTTGCTGTTTGAGTGTCTGCACTGGGGCAATGTCCGCAGGGTCCATGGTGTAGCCCTGTCCTGTTACCATTTTACCAAGAAAACGTACCTGCTGCTTGAATAACTCACATTTCCGGGGAGTCAACTTCACTCCATGGCTTTGATAGTGGTGCAGGACGCTTCTCAGGTCTCGCAAGTGATCTTCAAAAGTCTGTGAATGAACAAGGTTATCATCGAGGTAAGGCAGACAAACATCATCTCTCAACCCCCACAAGCACTCCTCCATAGATCTTTGGAATGCTGCTGGTGCTGAGGACAAACCAAATGGAATTCTTACCCACTCGAACAAACCCCAGGGAGTGATAAATGCAGTGAGGGGCCTACTTGACTCTTCCAGGAAACCCTGATGATACGCCTTTCCTTGGTCGAGGACTGAAAACCACACACTCCCATTTAGACTGTTCAGCATATCTTGTATGCGGGGAATTGGGTGTCTGTCTGGGATAGACTTCTTGTTTAGTTCTCTAAAGTCGCAGCACAAACGCAGACCTCCATCTTTCTTTCGCACACAGACGATTGGACTGGAATACGATGACTTGGATTTGGTGATCCAGCCCCTGTTAAGCAGGTCTTCTAAATACTCCTTTACTTCTTTATGAAGTGGTTTGGGAACAGAAACATAAGTCTTTTTGACAGGATCGTGATCTTTGAGTCGGATCTTCAACTGTAAAGAGGGAATTGTCCCTACATCATACTCATCACGGGAAAACGCTTGCCGTTCCTCCCGTAGTAGCTGTTTTACTTGCTCTTGCTGTATGGGCGAGAGATGATCAAGGGGAACTGGAGGGTCCCACATGTCCATAGTCTCTTTGACAGCACAGTTCATCTTGGTCTCTTTATTTCTTCCTGTTTCACTCGTCGTCGGGTCGACGGTCACTTGGTTTACAGCAGGGGGTCTAATATCTGCCGGATAAGCAGTTTTAACTCTCTGCGTTTCCCCCAAAATGGTCTTAGCGGGCAGCTGGATATCACAGGACGTACTGTTTGTTATAGGTATTTTGAACATAGATCTCTTCCCTTTCCATAACTACACCAACCCACTTTGCATCTGCAAACCCTCTGGTAACTGGGTGTACTGACTCGGCTCAAACAAGACGTCTTGTGTGTCTGGAAGTGAGCCTGCTCTGACACAACCTTTGACTGTTTTGGTTTGGCCAGCAGGGATGGTAACCAACTCACTGCCAACTTTTACCATTCCTTCCCCCAGCCTATCCTCCTCACTTTGCATCACTTTCA
Organism: Pholidichthys leucotaenia; assembly: GCA_020510985.1. Lineage (NCBI taxonomy): Eukaryota > Metazoa > Chordata > Actinopteri > Cichliformes > Pholidichthyidae > Pholidichthys > Pholidichthys leucotaenia. Next base: position 391,468,133 of record CM035836.1, on the reverse strand, counting down.
AAAACACCTCTGTTTTCTTACAGTCAAATGAGAAGGCTGCTCTAACAGCTTCACTGATAGCACAAGGGAGTTTAATGCCCATCTTCAGGACATGGTCAATCACGTTGAACCCAATGATAGGCGGCTCTGCCACTCCATCCTCCTTCACCACTAGCACAGGAACTAAGAGTTCCACCGGTGGGCGACTAACTGTCGGCAGCTTAAATGTGACTTCGACCCACCCTGAGAATGGAATCGGTGTCTGGTTCACTGCCCTCCCATTCAGGATATTTGGACCCACCAACTCGGCTAAGTCTCTGACGGTGGTGTGTGGCAGGTGCTCCTGTCTCCAGGCGTCATTCATTAAACAAACCTGTGAACCTGTGTCCCACAATGCCTGTGTCTCCTTGTCATCGAGGAAGCAGGTGATGACATATTTTTTTCCAACCAAATTGAGTAACTGTAATTGGCGATTAGGGGACAGTAGATTAAGATAAGATAAGCCTTTATTAGTCCCACAACGGGGAAATTCCAGGATTGCAACAGCACAGGGATAGCAACACTCAGAGCAACAATCAGAAGGCAAGAAAAAACAAGCAAGCAAGAGCAGCTAATATACATATGTACATATTACTATAAAATATATATATACACACACACACACACAGACACACAGTGCGGAGCATTGTAGCTAGATGGAATAAATATGTAAATATATAAACACCCACAGTATGGAGCATTGCAGCTAGGTGGAATAAATATGCAAGTATATAAACACACACAGTGCGGAGCAATGTAGCTAGATGGAATAATATGTAGATATATAAAAACACAGTGCGGAGCACTGTGTTTTTATATATCTACATATATATTTATATATTATATATATATTATATATATATTTATATATATATTAACATGGACCGTTTCTACAGGAGGTACCTCGGCCCTAGCTACCAGCCTTGCTTCCAACCTCCGAATACTGTCAGTAACGAGCTCATACAGTTCTTGTGTGTTAGCTTGTTCTGATGTGGTTGCGACAGTATTGGCCGCCGTGTCTACTTGCCCTGTTCCTCTTCCGAGTCTCCTCCCTATCCGACATTCCCTTGACATGTGGCCGCTGATTCCACACCTGAAGCAGTGGTTGCATTGATCGCCATTGCTGGTGGACTGACATCTCTTGCAGCCACGTGTCCTCCTGGCTCTTTGAGCGCGAGGTGCTCGGGGAGACTCACGTATGGCCTTTTTGATCTCCTCCATGTCACTCTTCAGCTGCGTGACTATGTTCAGGAGCTCAGATTCCGTACGGGTCACTGTGCTTTGGGATTTAAGGATTTTTCCTTTTGTCGATGGTAGGGGGCGCTCTTGGCCATCCACTCCTCTCTCGGTTGCATACTGACCCGTCAAATTTTCCACTCGGCATTCTCGAACTTTTGGTTCTTTCATGTGCCTTTTAAATTTCTGATACCATTCCCATTCAAGACTGGCTGCTGCATTTGTCTTTGAAATCAGTAACTCGTCGGTGACGGCAGGATCCTCCAAATAATGCTTCAGTTGATATTTCACATCAACACTGATCAGTCCTGTTTCCACCGCCCTCAGAAACTTCCTCTGAATAAGATCAGAACTAAACTGCTCTTCAGTGCCAGGCTCTCTGGATGCTGTTAAAAGTCTTTCCTTCAGCTCAATGGCACGAAACAGGAAGTTCTGAGGTGACTCATTACTGTCTTGTGTGAGATTTATCAGACGATGATACAAGTCAGTGGAACTATCTTCTTTATAGTGTCCTCGCAGGATTATGTGCAGCTGTGGCAGTGTGAGATCTGACTTAATCTCCAGCATAGCGCGCAAACTCAATCCAGGACTCACTGCTTTGACAACAGCCTCAATTATCTCAGCCTCACTGTGCTTTTTCTTTAAGCCCATATCAATTTGGTGAGTGAGATTGGAATAAGACAACTTGTCTTTTTGGCCCCTCTCCCCTATCTGCCCATTTATCTTAAACTCCCGTTTAATGATCACTTCTGGCGGTAGGGGCGCTGTGGGGACCGCGGGCTGTATCACAAAATGGCGGCTCTGTGGCTGCGCGGCCTCGGGCTGTGTCACAAAATGGCGGCCCGGTAGCGGCGCGGCCTGATCATCCGTCACTCTTATTATTTCCTCTTCAACCCTTTTAGCTGAATCAATGATACTTTCATGCAGAGCGGCATACTGGCTCTGTAAACTGGCGAGTGCCTCCGCCTCGCGGCTCGTGCCGGCCGCTGTTGCTGCCTGCGTCAACGGTTCACTTAGCTTAGCTTCGTTAGCACATGCTATTAGCCTTAGCACAAACTCGCGGGCTACATCCTCATCTTCGCGTTCAATGGCTTTTTCAATCTCCTCGATTAACAGTCGTATCAGCATGTACTTCTTAGAGGGTTCGGCTGGGCTTATCTTTGCAAATAAACAGACCTCATTTAGCTGTTCGGCCCGTAACGGCACCAAGGCCTCGGTTAGCTTAGCTTGTAGCTGCTCCAGCTCCATTGTTACGGCCTCTCTTTTTTTTTTATTTGCACTGACTCATCGTCTCAGACACGACTGAACCATCCTCTGCTACCAAGTTTTGTTACACCCAGGAGGGGCGAAGGGGAGGAAGGATGACTGAGCTAAGCTGTTTAGACTTTGCAGCGACCGTTTATTCACTTTACCAGCTCACACGGCACGGCCCACAATTACACAGCACATAGTTAGACACCATCTTGTCCATAACACTCTCGAACATTCTCTGGAACACACACTACTCTTCCTCTATTGTGTTCTAACACTATACAGTGTTTCATCACTACTGAGCGCCACCTATGGCGTAGAAACGCTACTGCTTTCACTGACAGTTCATATCTAAACAGTGCACATTCATTCCTTTAATACATTCCCTATAAATGCTCCCATTTACTATTAATCATTCAATTATAGTCTCTTAGGTACATTTATTAAGAATATTTACAGTATATTTACCATTAGCATCTAATCCACACTGTTTCCTGAGGGTTTACTAGAGGTTGTCCAAAATTAACGTTTTCCTACAATTGCAAGTCCAAAGGAAAGTCATAGCTAACCAAACAACATCCACAACCAAAGCTCAAAAGGCATCACATGAGGTGGCATATTTAATTGCACAGGCAAAAAAGCCACACACAATCGGAGAAACCCTAATAAAATCTGCTGCTGTTGCTATGAGTCGGACAATGCATGGGGATAAACAGGTGCTGGAGCTGGAAGCAGTACCACTGTCTGACGGGACCATATCCTGGCGCATCATGGATATGGCCCAGGATATAATGTGTCAGCTGACAGAGTGAAGAAAGGGAAATATGCTTTGCAGTTAGATGAATCCATAGATAGTATATCAAACTCAGCCCAGCTGCTTGTTTTCGTCAGATACAGTTTTGATGGAAAACTTAACAAGGACATGCTGTTTTGCACCCTGCTGGATGTAAAGTGCACAGGTGAGGACATTTTCACAAAACTTGACAACAAACTAAAAGAAGAGGGACTGTCTTGGGGTGAGTACATCGGTGTGTGTGCAGACGGGGCTGCAGTAATGCTGGGGGAAAAGAAAGGATTAAAAGCAAGGGTCTTACAAGTGGCACCCCACATAAACTTTACGCACTGTATTATTCACAGAGAAGCTCTTGTGAGTAAAATGCTCGACCCAGATCTTAAGAGTGTTCTTGAGACTGCCATAAAAATTGTCAACTACATAAAATCACAACCACTCAACACCAGGCTGTTCACTACTCTCTGCAATGAACTGGGATCGGAGCATCAGGGCCTGCTGTTCCACACAGAGGTCAGGTGGCTTTCACGAGGAAATGTCCTCAGCCACCTGTATGAACTGCAGGATGATGTGCGCTTATTTCTGATGGAGAACGGGTCCCAGTTTGCTGACCACCTGACTGACCCTGACTGGTTAACAAGGCTAGCGTATTTGTCCTGCATATTTGACAGACTGAATGGACTTAGCATGTCATTGCAAGGTGAAAACACAAACATCATGTCACTGAATGATAAAATTTGCGCATTCAAAAGGAAAGTGGATTGCTGGATTGCAAGAGTTGAGATGGGCAGGATTGATATGATTCCTGAGCTGGAGGAGTTCATGGAGGAAAATAATCTGAGTGTTAACACTGTGAAGAAGTCCATCACTACCCACCTTCAAGCCCTCCTGGAACACTTTGACAAGTTTTTTCCAGAGGAAACAACTCCAGAAAAATATAACTGGATAAGATCACCATTCACTGTAATAGCTGCAAGTCATCTGCCATCCGACATGGAGGACGCACTGATTGAGCTGTCAAGTGCCCACACGTTAAAGACACCTTTTCATTCAAAGATGTTTGCTGAGTTCTGGATTTCAGTCGAGAGAGAATATCCACAGCTATCCAGTGCCGCGATAGACATACTGATGCTGTTTGGCTCTACATACTGTACCTGTGCGAAAAGACTTTCTCTGCACTGACATATATTAAAAATAAATACAAATCGCGTCTAAACATAGAGGATGATCTCCGAGTGGCCATCTCCAAAATTAAACCCAGAATTGGCTTGTTGTGCTCCGCGCATATTGCCCATTGTCTCATTAGGTTAGATTAATGCTGAAACTTAGTTTGCCAAAATATACATTTGCACCGTAACAGTGTTCAAATGTTAATGCAATGCTACAGTTTATAGCTATTACTTTGACTGATTGTTCTGCTAACATGGAAATGAAAGTACTGTGTCAAAATTAAGTTTGCGGACTTCCGGTCTGGACGCCATGGCGACTGCAGCTTAACACTGAAGTTCTCAGACCCAATTCAGGATAACACCTTGAAAATCAAACTTAACGGATTTTTGGAGGAGTGAAAATCAAAAGACAAAATCATCATGTCTAAAGGAAAACAGAAGAAACTGAAATTCTCCAGGCCAGGACACGTATCGGCCGGAGAATCCGAACTGGAAGATCTCCGTTCAGAAGACGAGGAACTGGTGATAGCTAACAAAAGGGTTAGCCTGAAATCACTATTTGAGGAGCTACGACGATTTCGCCGAGATGTTACGGCCGAATTTCGGGAATTCAGAGAAGAATTGAAAAGGACAAACAGCAGAGTGGACCAGGCCGAGAACCGAATCTTGGAAACAGAAGATCGAATAAAAGTGCTCGAAGATTCTGTGCTAGACCTACGCAAAAGACAAGCAGCTATAGAGGCTAAGCTAACCGACCAAGAAGGAAAACAAAGAAGAGACAACATAAGAATTCATGGTCTGATAGAAGGAACCGAAAATGGTTTTAACTCAATGGCAGAATGCGTGGAATCCTTACTAAGAGAGAAATGGGATATTCCACAAACCACCGACTTGAAGATAGAAAAGGCACATCGTTCATTAGCCGCTAGGCCGGCGGCGGAAGCGCCCCCACGTTCGGTGTTGGTAAGATTTTCCAATTTCAAAATAAAACAAGAGGTTGTAAGACTGGCCTGGCAGAAAAAAGGATTTATGCACCAGGAGAGAAAAGTCTACGTGGAACACGATTATGCCCCGGAGGTCCTTAAAAAGCGCAGGGAATACAATGACGCGAAAAAGGTGTTAAGAGAGAAGAAATTGCGCTTTCAGACACCATTTCCTGCGAAGTTAAGGGTCTTCTACGGCGATGAAACGTGTCTCTATAATTCGGCGGAAGAAGCAACAGCTGACATGGCGAAAAGAGGCCTCCCGGTAACGGTATTTAAACCCCCAGCAGACCCGAGTGCGAAGATCAGAGCTCAAACATGGACAACACAAAGACCTTCAAAATCCACGGACCAGCAGCGGGAAACCCAGCACCAGAGCGTCGCGGATAAACTATCCGTTTTCAGGTTGGAATAGCGACCTTTTTTTTTTTTTTTTTTTTTTTTTTCTCTTGAATCAATCCGCACATCCAACCCCCCTCATACAAGGTAACAAACATTAAAGGAGATGCATATTCAGCATGTGGTAAAACATTTCATGGAACAGTCATATTATTTGAAACAAATAAGTCTTTGTAATAAAAAAAAAAACTTGTTAAAATAGAAATGTGACAATAATCCACATGTTCTCCTCATACTAACAAATACTGTTTTTGCGTGAATGTTTGATGTGATGGGGGTGGGAGGGTGCACACAATTTCACAGGGTTTAGGCATAAAAGGAAAAAAAAAAAAAAAATCATTACAAGTTTGGATTGGGTTCTGAAACTCACGTTAAAAGCATGGGACTACTTTCAGTGGTAAGAGAGGGCCCTCAACACGTAACAGAGTTTGAGGAATTTCCCTCAGAGCCTTCACTCCATCAAGGCTCTTACAGGATCTTTAAAAAGACCTCAGCTCAGGAAGTTCTTATGACAGCTTTTTGTTTTAAAGTTTTTTACACTATGTTCTTAATGTTTTTCTTGTTTTTAATGTTCTTTCAGTTTCTGAGTAGCACAAAAGAGGGCCACCACACAGTTATACTAAACAAAACAACACAATGGAGAAACAGGGTGTAACCAAAATAATTTCATATAATGTAAAAGGAATCCTGAATCCAGTTAAAAGATCCAAGATTCTAGGCAAAATGAAAAAAGACAAAGCAGGAATAATACTTTTACAAGAAACCCACCTAACAGACGTGGAACACAATAAACTCAGTAGACAAGGGTTTAAAATGATCTCTTCATCTTCATATAAATCAGGGAGGAGGAGGGGAGTAGCGACATTGATATCAACCAAAATTACATTTGAAAAAAAATCAGAACACAAAGATAAAGAAGGGAGATACAGTTTGGTAACTGGGCGGCTAGAGGGAGAAGATATCACCCTGCTGAATGTGTATGCTCCCCCAGGGGCTAACTGGAAATTTTATAAAAATGTATTCGACCTAATGATAACTAAAGCTCAAGGTTTAGTGATATGTGGTGGGGACTTCAATCTTAGACTGAATCCATACTGGGATGCTTCTGGTAATTCCCCACATCAAAATAACACCCAAAACAGGAAGACTCGGATGCTACTAAAAGAATTGGGAATCTGTGACGTGTGGAGGGAACTCAACCCCAGTGTAAAAGACTATACATTTTACTCAACTCCACATTCATCTTACTCAAGGATTGACTATTTTATTATGTTTAATAGAGACATTGGAAGAGTAAAAACATGTAAAATAGGACTGATGGATCTCTCCGACCACAGTCCGATCTACATGGACTTAAATATCCAAAAATACACAAATAATACATTTTCTTGGAGGTTAAATTCAAATGTCCTGAAAGGACCATTGAAAGATGAATTGGAATCAGATATTCTCAGATATTTGGAAGATAACGATAATGGAGAAGTATCCCCTTTAATACTGTGGGATGCATGTAAAGCTGTAATAAGAGGAAAGATTATTGCAAAACTGGCAACCCAAAAGAAACTAAGACAAGAAAAACTATCCACATTAGAGTCAGAACTTAGGAACCTAGAAAAAGAACACAAAGGCAACACTCATTCTACTGACTCGCTCAAGATTAAGGAAATTAAAAACCAAATAAATGAGATCTACACAATAGAAATCCAGAAGAAACTTACATTTCTGAAACAAAAATACTATGAAGCAGGCAGTAAATCGGCAAAATTGCTAGCCTATAAATTGAGGAAACATCAAACAGAAAGAGCAATCTACAAAATCAGAGACCCAGTATCAAAGGAAATAAAATTCAGAATTCAGGATATTCTTAAAAACTTCGAGAATTACTATAAGAACTTATACTCCCACAAAAAACATAAAAACGCATCCGAGGCATTCCTAAACACATTAAACCTTCCCCAACTTACGGAGTCACAAAATAAAACACTACTGTCAGAAATACATCCTAAAGAATTGGAAAAAGCAATTATGAAACTTAAAGCTAACAAATCCCCAGGAGCTGATGGCTATACAGCAGAGTGGTACAAAACCTTTAAACAGCAACTATCTCCTCTCCTCCTGAAAACATTTAATTATGTCCTCCACACAGGGGAAATCCCCCCCTCCTGGAGAGAAGGGGTCATTGCAGTTATACCTAAACCTGAAAAGGATAAACTAGAGTGCTCCAACTACAGACCAATCAGTGTACTAAATCAGGACTATAAGCTTTTTACCATTATCCTTGCCAAAAGGTTAGAAAATATACTGACAGACCTAATTCATTTAGACCAAACAGGTTTTATAAGACAAAGACAGACACAAGACAACATTCGACGCACTTTACACATAATTCATCATATAAAAAAATATAACTTAAATGCAGTCATATTGGGATTAGATGCTGAAAAAGCATTTGATTCGGTTGACTGGTCTTTTCTATATAGAATCTTATCCAGTTTCAATTTTCATAACAACTTCATTAGAACTATACAGGCATTATATAAAAAACCAACAGCTAAAATAAGGATTAACGGTAATTTATCATCATCTTTTGAACTGGAAAGAGGATGTCGTCAGGGCTGCCCCCTGTCTCCACTGCTCTTTGCAATCTTCATAGAACCTCTGAGCCAATGGATAAGACAAAACCAAAAAATTCAAGGTATTACACTTGGTCAGAAGGAACATAAAATAGCACTCTTTGCTGATGACATTTTAATATACCTAGGGCAGCCGGACACTTCTTTACCAGAACTAACCTCAGTTTTTTCAGAGTATGGAGATTTATCGGGGTACAAATTAAATATGCATAAAACCCAAGTTTTAACATTCAACTATGACCCAAATCATTATTCACTAAGCAAACTCAAAACTAACTGGGAGTCGGAATCTATGAAATATCTGGGGGTCAATATCCCGAAACAACTCAACAAAATTATATCACTAAACTATGATCCACTGGTGACAAAAATAAAATCTGACCTAGCAAGATGGAATATGATACCATTCTTGGGTACTGCACAAAGAATTGAAGCAGTCAAAATGAATATACTTCCACGTCTTCTACACCTTTTCCAAACAATACCGGTCGAACCTCCCAAAAAAACATGGCAGGAGCTGGACAGAAGAATCTCAAGATTCATATGGCAGGGCAAGAGACCTAGAATCAGATATAGAACCCTACAGCTAAACAAAGACAAAGGTGGGCTCGCGCTGCCAAATATCAGGGACTACTTTAAAGCCGCACAAATTAAAACTTTAGTAGAGATATGTAACCCAGTCTACACTGCACAATGGAAGGAGATCGAATGCCAAATAACAAGTGACATCCCCCTACAGGCGATAATAGGGAACAATGTCTTACCTAAGCTTTTGAATAACACTAACCCGTGGATAGAGACCCCGCTAAAAATTTGGTTTAAGATAGTCAGAGAGAATCAAACTAAAGAGCCCTATCGACTTCTGCAATGGATCGCCTATGATCAGGACTTTACTCCTAATAAAACAGACACCAGATTTAAAAAGTGGAAGGAGAAAGGGCTGATAAAATATTACGATTTTTTTAAAGGGCAAATCTTAAGAAGTTTTGAAGATTTGAAAAAACAAGGCCTAATAAATCAAGACCTTTACAGGTTCTTCCAGCTTAGACACCACATAAACAATATACTTAAAAAGGAGGTTTTGGAAAGGGCCCAGTCAGGTGTTCTGAAGGTCTTCTTAATGGCATATAAAGGGATCCCAGGGATCAGATACATTTCTAAAATATACCAAGGTCTTCAAGACTTAAAAGGAGACAACACATCTTATATAAAAGAGAGATGGGAAAAAGAGGGGAATTTCACTTTACAACTGGAAATATGGGAAAAGCTAAATAAACAGCAATGGAAAAGTACCTCATCCCTGCAGTGGAGAGAATTTGGATGGAAAAACTTGGCAAGATTTTTCAGAACACCTGCACAAAACAAATTTACCCATAAGGGATTGAACTGTTGGCGCTTGTGTGGTGAAAAGACTGCAAATCATTTTCATGTGTTTTGGTCATGCCCAGTTATCCACCAATATTGGACCAAGGTACAGACAATATTGGGGAAAATATTCAAAATTACAGTTCCCTTTTCTTTTGTAACTTTGTATTTGGGTTTACTACCGGACTCACTGGAAAGACGAGGAGAAAAATACTTATTCAGTGTTTTAATATTGGCAAGCAAAAAAGCTCTAACTAAAAAATGGATGTTGAAGGACTGTCCTACACCTGAAGATTGGACTAACGTGATCCAAGACATTTACTCGATGGAAAAGTTGACATTCGCACTGAGACAGGACATGGATGTGTTCATGAACTTTTGGCAACCCTGGACCACATATGTGTCTTCCATTAGATCTAATCTTTGACAAATACCATTTCAATAATGGTTCCGCTCTTTGTTCCAAAGCTACTCAGATGCTCTTTTATCTTTATTTACTTACTTTTTCTTTTTGTTTGTTTTTTACTGGTTTGTTTGTTTTTTTTTTTTGTTATTTGTTTCTTGTTTTTTTTTTCTCTTTAATTTCACTTTTTCTTTCACTTTAAAAAAAAAAAAAAAAAAGGGGTGTTGTAAGAATTAATCTTCCAATGTTGTCAGATATCAGAAAATAAGGGAACATGTGATGAAAATGTAAACACTGCATTGCTGTAACGACCTGTATACCCTTTACAAAAACTTAAATAAAAAAAAAAAAAAAAAAATTAAGTTTGCACGACAGCAACAATGTTCACTCCTAAATTACATGGAAATTACTTTAATGTATTCTGTTTTAATCATTTAGTAAATTGTTATATATAAAATCATATCATGGTTGTCAGGCTGTTCTGTTCTTTTGTGTTGTTATGCCTGTGTTTGTTTACGCTTATTAGTGGGTGAGTCCTGTGATTTTTTATGTTTCAGTCACCTCCGGGGATAGTGGGGGTCGCCAGTCTCTGTCACCGTTATTTTGGGGGTCGTGAGCTGAAAAGTTTGGGAACCCCTGATCTAGAGATGAGAAAAAGTGCTATATAAGTGAACGCCATTTACCATTTATATCACGGGACCTACAGCAGGCTGTTGCTACTGTTGATGTGAAAGTGCATGCCTGTACAATCAGAAAGAGACTGCACAAGTTTAACTTGCATGGGAGGCATGCAAGGAGGAAACCTTTGCTCTCTAGAACAGAAAAAACGAACTTGAGTTCAGTTGAAACAAACTGTAGGTATGAAAGCACCCAAAGAGAAACATGAAGGCCAGACTGAAGTTTGCCAGAGAGAACGTAGACAAAGACCAGGACTTCTGGAATAATGTTCTTTGGGCAGATGAGTCCAAAATTGAATTATTTGGACACCAGAACAAAGGATGTGTTTGGCATAGACCAAATACAGCATTCCAGCAAAAGAACCTCTTACCAGTTATGACGCATGGAGATGGAAGTGTCATGGTTTGGGGATGCTTTGCTGCAGCAGGACCTGGTCAGCTCACCATCATAGAATCCACCATTTATTCTACCGTGTATCAGAGAGTGTTTGAGGACCACGTGAGACCATCTGTAAAAAAATTAAAGCTGAAGCGGAACTGGACACTGCAACATGACAATGATCCAAAACATACCAGCAAATCCACCAAGGACTGGCTAAAACCTAAGAAATGAAAAGTCCTGGAATGGCCAAGTCAAAACCCAGATCTTAATCCCACTGAGATGCTGTGGGGTGACTTGAAACAGGCTGTACATGCAAGAAACCCCTCAAACACCTCACAGCTGAAAGAATTCTGTGTTGAGGAGTGAGGCAAAATTTCCTCAGACCGATGTCAGAGACTGGTAGATGGCTACAATAAGTGTCTCACTGAAGTTATTTCGGCCAAGGGGGTAACACTTGCTATTAGGTGGTAGGGTGCCCTAACTTTTTCCTCAATTAGAACACGCATTTTTGTTGATATCTTTTGTTTAATGAGTAAAACAAGGTTAATTTTGTTATTTACCTGCAATTAAATCACCTTCTTTTCCAGAGATAAATAAAAACAAGATTAGACATCAATATGTGAACATTTCTTAATAAAGAACTGGATATTTAATGGGGTGTCCTAATTTTTTCACATGACTGTATGTGGTGATCCTCCAAAATGGTAGCCTCCACTTGCTGCTCCACTTGATGGTGTCTTCATCAATGGTGCACTATGGTCGTCCAGAAATCTGTGCCATTTCCACTGATGATTTCCACTCAAACTATAGACCAATTTCACTATTACCGCAATTTTCCAAGATACTTGAAAAAATATTCTATGAGAGAATTGACAACTTCATACTGAAGAATAATTTATTGTGTGAGCAGCAATATGGGTTCAGACACAAGAGGACAACTGCATATGCCCTAATGGAATTTACAGAAAAAATATCAACAGCCATCGAAAATAAAGAGTATTCAGTTGGAGTATTCCTGGATCTTAAAAAAGCATTTGATACAGTGGATCATAATTTATTATTAAAGAAACTACAAAATTGTGGTATTAGAGGGGTAGCACTGTCCTGGTTAAGTAGTTACTTAAAGAATAGATATCAGTATGTATGTGTTAGCAACAAAAACTCACAGTTACTGAAGGTTACCTGTGGAGTCCCACAGGGTTCAGTTTTGGGACCATTATTATTCAATATGTATATAAATGATATATGTAAAGTTTCAGAAAAAATGGACTTAATATTGTTTGCCGATGACACTAATCTATTATGCATTGGAAACAATTTGGAACAACTTCTGGATACACTCGGAAAGGAATTAGGAAAGCTTAAAGTGTACCTGTGGTGGTCGTGAAAAAAAAGATATTATATTGAGCCCCTGTCTCACGTTCTAGTTCAAGTTTAAGTTGAAATTCACGTTCAAAGCAATTTGATATAAATCCATTGCTGATGTACTGGTTCAGCTATGTCAGCAAAACATGGGTACAGCCATACTAGCGGCTACATGGACTTCCAGGACGCTTCCTGTGACGTAATTTCGTGGCTACCGCGATCTGGATCAGTATTGGCTGAGCCTCGAGTACCCGGATGTGCAGCGGCTTTGGGGATATTCAAATTCAAACGTTTATTTCAAACTCAGGGTTCATATTAAATGCAGAATTGAAACGAGTAGAAAATAAATAAATAAATGCTTAAATTCGGCGGGTCCTCTTGTCTGATCTGAGGTCGTTAACAGCCGCAACAGGGCAGAATAATTCGGCTCTTCCCTTGCCGCTATAAAGAGCGGCAGACACTGCGTTGCGTTGTGTGAGGACCAACATTCAAACGTTTATTTCAAACTCAGGGTTCATATTAAATGCACAACTGAAACGAGTAGAAAATAAATAAATAAACGCTTAAATTCGGCGGGTCCTATTGTTTGATCTGAGGTCGTTAACAGCCGCAACACGGCAGAATAATTCGGCTCTTCCCTCGCCGCTATAAAGAGCGGCAGACACTGCGTTGCGTTGTGTGAGGACCAAAATTCAAACGTTTATTTCAAACTCAGGGTTCATATTAAATGCAGAACTGAAACGAGTAGATAAATAAATAAATAAATGCTTAAATTCAGCGGCTTGTCTCATGTGATCTGAGCTCCTAACTGCCGCAACACGGAAGATGATTCTACAACTATATACAGAGCAGCAGACACTCGGTGCTCTTGGAAAAACAAAAACATACAATGCGATATGGATATCGCAACATGGCGGAATATAAAGCCTTTGGATGCCTGAATAATAAGCGAAAAAAACAAAGAAACACTTTTTTTGTGTACCCAAACCCAGCTCACCTTGTCAGAAGATCGGAGCAGAAACAGGGCACAGACGAATAATTTCAGACGAAATTGCATTGTGTGTGAGGACCACTTCGTCACTTTAACCCTCAGAAGACCTTTCTGGCTCAAACCTGTAGCCATGTTGGACAAATTCTTCCTCAGAGTCCGACAATTCAGCCATAATAGAATAAAAACACTCACAACAGCACCCTAGTCTCTCATACAGGTGGAGCATTGACTGTTGAGTATCAACGAAGTGACGTCACATCCGCATGTGTCATGGCTGCGCCCACAGTTTTCATTGGCTGCCCATGGCCAAGGTCCTATTTGAATATACAGTATGTCTGGTGGTATATGGCTGGCAAAAATTATTTACCAAAATAAGAAATACTTTTTCATAATGTTTTCAAGTCAAATGCGTCTTCACGACCACCACAGGTACGCTTTAAACTGTGGTTTGATTCAAACAAATTAACGCTCAATTTAAGTAAGACAAAATTTATAGTCTTTAACAACCATCACAACAACCCAGTACCTAAACTCAGTGTAAATGGTGTAGAGATTGAAAGGGTATCTGAAACTAAATTTCTTGGAGTAATAATTGATAATAAACTGTGTTGGAAGTCACATATTAATTATATTAAAGGTAAAGTATCCAAATCAATTGCAATATTACACAGAGTGAAATATTTGCTGAATCAACCCACACTATACACCTTGTATCATTGATTAATACTCCCATACATGACATATTGTAATGAAGTATGGGGAAATACATATAAAACAAACATATATCCACTCTTTATGCTTCAAAAGAGAGCTATTAGAATAATAAACAAAGCAGCTTACAGGGAACCAACAAACCCACTTTTCCTTAAACAAAAAACTCTCAAGTTTAAAGATCTGGTTGACTTTAAAACTGCAATAATAATGTTTAAAGTGAAGAATTTATCACTGCCCGCAAATATCCAAAAGTTGTTCCAAATAAGGGAGAAACGATATCACTTCAGAGGAACATGTATATTTCAAAAGCCTACAGTGAGAACTACCACCAAGCAACACTGCGTTTCAGTGTAAGGAGTCAGATTATGGAACGATTTTGGACCTGAATTAAAATCATGTACAACGCTTGGACAATTTTTTTTTTTCCACAATATCTTTATTGAACCTTTTTTTTTTTTTTTTAAACAAACATGATACAAACAATCAAACACTAACACTAAAGTACTACAAAAAAAAAAAATGCACTAAAAACACCAACAACCACCAACAAAATCAAGTCTTCAACAATGCTCCTCTGTTTAGTCTAGACAATCCAATACATAAGTATACATATTATGTTCACCAGTTTGGAATTTACAAGGTCCACACACATCATTCACCTTCTTCTTCAAGAGTTATGTTTAAATTTTTTACATTATCAATAAAAGGTCTCCATATATTCTCAAACACAATTTCCTTTGATTTCAGTATATATGTTATTCTTTCTAATGGAAGGTTTGTTAACATCTGTCTTAACCACTGAGTCACATCTGGTCTATGAGTCTTTTTCCATAATAGTGCAATACATTTTTTGGCATTAAGCAAACTGAGGTCTATGAATGTTCTTTCACTTTTATTAAAAATTATGCTTTTCTGGGTACAGACCCAACAAAAACAGTTTAGGATTCAATATGATTTGTTTTGAGATTATTTTTTTCAATTGTTACCCTCACCTCTTCCCAAAACATTCTTATTAATCTACATTCCCATAAACAATGAAATAGGGTTCCTTTACTTTCCATGCATTTTGTGCATGTATCTGGTATATTCTTGTTATATCTATTTAACTCCTCCGGTGTAACATACATCCGCATTAACCATTTGAAATGTATCAATTTAAGGCGTACATTTATTGATTTGGTTTGAGCTTCTGTACAAGCCAATTCCCATTGTTCCTCTGAAATTTCAGTTTGCAGATCTTCTTTCCAGTAGTTTAATCTTTTCAGTGAATTTTCACTTGAAGATAGTGTCAATGAGTTATAAAACTCTGAAATAATACCCTTTCTTTTACTATCTTTCATCATCATTTTTTCCAAGGATGAATAAATAGGTCGAGTGAGAGCTTTATTTTGATTTGATCGAATAAAGTTTCTAAGTTGAAGATATTTAAAAAAATGTGTTCTATTGAGATTAAATTTGATCCTCAGCTCTTCAAAAGACATTATGTTATCTGCACATGGCAAATATACAGTAAATCCTGAATCTTTTGTATCCCTTTTAAATTCCATACTTTAAATACAGCGTCCGCTCTCCCTGGTTTAAAATATTGATTACCCCATATTGGACTAAATTGTGACAATAACTGTGGTTCTTTTAAATAGTTTTTAGCTTCACACCATATTTTGATCATATGCTTTACAAATGGATTTTTAACTTGTTTTTGTAATTTTTTTGCCGAATCTGAGTATATGAATATGGGAAGAGGTAAAGGTAAATTGTATGATTCCATTTCAGTCCAGTGAGGGAGCTCATCTGATCAAAAATAATATGTCATAGACCTCAGTTGTGCCGACCAATAATACAACATAAAATTTGGACATTTCAGACCTCCACGATCAAATGGTAAATATAATAAAGACAGACGTAATCTAGCCCTCCTGTTGTTCCATATAAATTCCACTAACTTTTTTTTTATTCTTGAGAATAGATCTAAAGGTGGTGGTAAGGGAATGTATTGAAATAAATAAAGTATTTTAGGTAAAATATTACTTTTAAGTATATTGATTCTCCCGATCATCGACATTGGTAGTGACATCCATCTCTGAAGTAACTCATTAATATCTGACATTAAGGCTTCATAGTTGACACTGGCGACTGATTCTAGCTTAGGCACAATTTGGATTCCTAAATATTTAAACTGATTTACAACATTGAATTGATTTACCTCAGGGGCTGGGTAATTTCTCTGGGTCTCATTTAGCATTAATATTGAAGATTTAGTTTTATTTATTTTATATCCTGATATTTCCCCAAAATTCTTTATTAAATTCAACAAGGTTGGAATTGATTTTTTTTAGATTCGACATAAACAAAATTATGTCATCGGCGTACAGGGAGATTTTATGTTCTGTTGGTCCAACTTTAATTCCATATATTTGTGAATGTAAACGTATCGCTATCGCTAAAGGTTCAATTGCCATAGTAAACAGTAAAGGTGAAAGTGGACAGCCTTGTCGACATCCTCTATTGATTTTTATTGGTTTTGAAATATTGTTATTTGTTAGGATTTCTGCTGTAGCATTATTGTATATTATTTGAACCCATTTTATGAAATTATTTCCAAGTCCAAACCTTTGTAGGACTTCAAAAAGAAAGGGCCATTCAGCTCTATCAAAGGCCTTTTCGGCGTCCAGTGATAGGAGAGCTGTATCCGGTGCTTCTTTATTAAAATAAATAATATTAAATAGTCTTCTTACATTATGGAAGCCTTGTCTACCCTTTATAAAGCCATTCTGATCTCAATTAATAATATTTGGTAAAATTTCTTGTATTCGTCTTGCTAAAATTTTACAGATTATCTTAAGGTCGGCGTTTAATAGGCTTATTGGTCTCATATTTTCACATTTATTAGAGGGCTTACCTGGTTTTGGCAGCAGTATAATTAAGGCATTATTTATGTATGATGGTAAATTATTATTTTGAAATGCTTCTAAAACCATTTCCAAAAAAGGTTTTATTAATTTATTCTTAAATTTTTTATAAAGGTCAACTGGAAGACCATCTGGTCCTGCACTTTTTCCTGATTTCATATTATCAATGGCTAGCCCAACTTCTTCTTGACTAATTTTAGACTCCAATATCTCCCTGTTTTCATTTGGAATACACGGTATAGATAGTTCGTTCAAAAACCCATTTAGTTTTGTTAAATCAGGTTCATTTTTGGTATCATATAATTTTTCATAGTAATCTCTAAGCTACTTCCGGTACTTCCGGTGCTGCACTTGTAATGCTTGATATGAGCCGAGAATTTTAAGCAAAACCATCAAAATAAGGACTTCTGTTGGCTACCAACAAACGTGGGGAATACCCTTACGACCCAGTGCTGACCTGGTGAAGGTTCTGGCAGATCTTGCTCCGTTTCGCCCCGTTTCCGACCTCTAAAGGCTCGCCTCTGATGCTAACCCAGATGCTAACCCAGAGTAACTGCAGCAGTGAGAAGGTATTCTTTACATCTGGCCATCTGGAGCCGAGGAGAGAAGGATTTAAAAGGAGGACGAACCAACCGAGGCGGCAATTGGGAGCTCGGGCGCGGCGTTGGTGAGAGACGGGGGCCACCTGGATCCAGCAGGACAGTGGTCTGAACCGGTGCCCAATTGCGAGGCCCAGCCGAGGAACGACCAGACTGACGGCGGTCGGTGACGGGGCCTAGACGGGGCCCAGCGGAGGAGCCGCCTAGCCAGACGGCGACGAGTGGCTGTGATCGGTGGATTCCGGCTGCGCCAGCGGTGCACGACATAACTGGCCAGGTAGACGGAGGCAGGCGCCGGCGATAGACGGCGGTGATCTGCGGAGCTGAGCAGCGTCACTCGGCGGAGAAGCTGCGCAGGAGCGGCGGGTCCAGTAGTGACCGAGCTAGTTGAGGCCTAGCCGGATTCTCTGCTTATTTCTATCCACAGGTCAGTAAAATGCCACCCAAAAAAGAGGAAATGGAAGAAATTAAAAAAACTCTGAACTTTGTGTTAGATGAACTGGCCAAAGTGACTAGCCAGCAGGACAAAATATTAGACCTAATACAGGAGGTACAAGCCCTACATTCAATAATAAAAGAAAAAGACAAAAAAATTATGGACCTGGAGCAACACGGGCGTCTTTTGGAGCAACGCGTTGAGGATCTTGAACAAGGTTCTCGCATTGATGACATAGTTATAAGTGGACTAGACATCAGATATCAGTCGTACGCCCATGCCGCTACAAGACTGAGTGGTGAACATGCTTCCATAAGTGAATCAATGTCCTTAGAAAACCAAGTGCTTCAGTTCCTTAATGATAAAGACATTAAGGTAGAAGCCAATGCGATCTCAGCCTGTTATGCTTTACCGAAGAAAGATAACAAAACAAAGAAATCAATTGTGATGCGCTTTGTGAACAGGAGGGTGAAAAATGACATACTGAGGCAGGCCAAAAAACTAAAGGAAACTCAAGTTTACCTAAATGAACACTTGACAAAAAAAAACGCTGAATTAGCACGGCAGGCACGGATGCTAAAGAAACATAATAAGATACAGTCAACCTGGACAAGAAATTGTAGAATTTGGATTAAACTAAATGGAACACCTGAGCAAGCAAAAAGTATAATGATCAGAGATGCTACTGACTTAGATAAATACAAATGAACACTGACTATGAAACACAGAGTGAGGAAACTCAAACTCTAAAAATATGCCACTATGCTGAACATAAACCACAAGAGATGGAGAATGATATTGATCCTGATAACCACTTTTTCAATAATATTCATAACCACTGTGAATATTACACTGAAAAGCAATTCAAAAGTCAAGTGCAATTAGATGGTAAACTGTCAATAATACACTTCAATAGCAGAAGTCTTAACAAAAACTTCTCACAGATTCAGGACTATTTAAAACAGCTAAACAGAAAATTCACAGCTATAGCAGTCTCTGAAACCTGGCTTAATGCAGACCAGGCTCCCCTGATGGCAATAGAGGGATATCAGATGTTTAACATTAACAGATCTCAAAAAAAGGGTGGTGGTGTTGCACTGTATATTGATGACCTATATAGATGTAAGCTTGTAAATGAAATGTCCTCAGCACTACCAGGGATTCTGGAATGTGTTACTGTTGAGATTGACCTAGACAAAACAAAAAATCTAATCATAAGCTGCATATACAGAACGCCGGGAACTTGCATTGAGACATTCAGAGATAAATTAGTCGAGCTGTACAATAATATTACTAGTAAGAAAATGGTAGCAATTTGTGGAGATTTCAATATTGATCTACTTAATCCACATCAACAAAATGTAGTTACAGAGTTCATGAACTCTATGTACAGCATGAGTCTATATCCCACAATAACACATCCCAGTAGAATCACAGCTCACTCTGCTACACTTATTGACAACCTGTTTGTCAATGTTCTCGACACGAAAATAGAAAGTGGATTATTGATAAATGATATAAGCGACCACTTGCCAATCTTTGCACTTATCCATGGCCACACGGGGCCCAACCCAGAAAAAATCTCAAAATCGTTCAGACACAAATCACCAAACGCAATCAGTTCTTTTAAAGAGGACTTGCTGAAGCAAGACTGGACAGAAGTCTATGTATCAGATGTAAATGAAGCCTATGACACATTTACAAACATTGTAACCACTCTTTATGAAAAAAACTGCCCATTAGTTAAAAAAAAGCTTAAACACAAATTTACTGACAAACCATGGCTAACCAAAGGACTACAAAAGGCGTGTAAAAAGAAAAATTTATTATATAAAGCTTTCATAAAGAAAAGGACAAAAGAAGCAGAGCAGCGGTATAAAACATACAAAAATAAGTTAACATATATAATAAGATGTAGTAAAAGAGACTATTACAGTAAAGAACTGGAAAAAAACAAAGACAATATTAAAAATACATGGACAATAATCAACAGTATCCTTGGAAATAAAAGCAGAAATACCAGCTACCCAACTAACACTCTAAAAAATAATAAATCGACTCCGAATGTGAATATAGCTTCACCTGCAGATGAATTTAATAATTTTTTTGTTAACATTGGACCTAAACTGGCCCGAGAAATACCCACTACGGTGCCAACAGGTGATTCAATATGCAATAACACTGCTGTAAAAGACACCATCTTCATAAAGAACACAGACGAAAGAGAGGTCATTGAAATTGTTAAATCGTTCAAAAGTAAAACATCTACTGACTGCGATGGTATTGATATGCTACTAGTCAAAACTGTTATCGAATGCATAGTGAAACCACTGACGTATATCTGTAACCTGTCTCTCCAATCAGGTATATTTCCCAATGCAATGAAAATAGCTAAAGTAATTCCGATTTACAAGACAGGCGACAGAGGGGAACTCTCCAACTACAGACCAATTTCACTATTACCGCAATTTTCCAAGATACTTGAAAAAATATTCTATGAGAGAATTGACAACTTCATACTGAAGAATGATTTATTGTGTGAGCAGCAATATGGGTTCAGACACAAAAGGACAACAGCATATGCCTTAATGGAATTTACAGAAAAAATATCAACAGCCATTGAAAATAAAGAGTATTCAGTTGGAGTATTCCTGGATCTTAAAAAAGCATTTGATACAGTAGATCACAATCTATTATTAAAGAAACTACAAAATTGTGGTATCAGAGGGGTAGCACTGTCCTGGTTAAGAAGTTACTTAAAGAATAGATATCAGTTTGTATGTGTTAACAACAAAAACTCAGAGCTACTGAAGGTCACCTGTGGAGTCCCACAGGGTTCAGTTTTGGGACCATTATTATTCAATATGTACTGTATATAAATGATATATGTAAAGTTTCAGAAAAAATGGACTTAATATTGTTTGCTGATGACACTAACCTGCTATGCAGTGGAAACAACTTGGAACAACTTCTGGATACACTCGGAAAGGAATTAGGAAAGCTGAAACTGTGGTTTGATTCAAACAAATTAACGCTCAATTTAAGCAAGACAAAATTTATAGTCTTTAACAACCATCACAACTACCCAGTACCCAAACTCAGTGTAAATGGTGTAGAGATTGAAAGGGTATCCGAAACTAAATTCCTTGGAGTAATAATTGATAACAAACTGTGTTGGAAGCCACATATTAATTATATAAAAGGTAAAGTATCCAAATCAATTGCAATATTACACAGAGTGAAAAATTTGCTGAATCAACCCACACTATACACCTTGTATCATTCATTAATACTCCCATACATGACATATTGTAATGAAGTATGGGGAAATACATATAAAACAAACATATATCCACTCTTTATGCTTCAAAAGAGAGCTATTAGAATAATCAACAAAGCAGCTTACAGGGAACCAACAAACCCACTTTTTCTTAAACAAAAAACTCTCAAGTTGAAAGATCTGATCGACTTTAAAACCGCAATAATAATGTTCAAAGTGAAGAATCTATCACTGCCCGCAAATATCCAGAAGTTGTTCCAAACAAGGGAGAAACGATATCACTTCAGAGGAACATGTATATTTCAAAAGCCTACAGTGAGAACAACTACCAAGCAACACTGTATTTCAGTGCAAGGTGTCAGATTATGGAACGATTTTGGACCTGAATTAAAATCATGTACAAAGCTTGGACAATTTAAACAAAAACTAAAGGAAGAAATACTCCAAACATATTTACAAGACGACATGTAAACTCACATAAGGATTGACATTTCCAGCCTGTGTTGTGTTATAGCTTAGTTTTTCTTTTTTCTCTGTGACACTATGTCTTAGATTTGTTTTTGAATAGTAACCGCTTAACTTAGACTAGCTCAGTTTTCTTTTTCTCTCAGTCATATTTTGTCTTAGCCTTGTTTTAAATTGTAATCGCTCTTGTCTTGTTTTCTCTTTTTTCTCCTTTGAATTCTTGGATGGAATATGGGTGGGCAATATAAGCTGCGGCTTCAGCCATCACCCATTTCGGATAACTCACGTGGAATTGTATAGTAGAAGGAGTCTTTGTCTAATTTGACCTTGTTGTTATATTATACAGTTTCTTTTAACCTGTAATGTACTATCCGAAATAAATAAATTCATTCATTCATTCATAAAGGCTCTGTTAATTTCTAAAGGATCTATAACTACCTGTCCATTACTTATAATACTGGTAATTGGTGTTTTAATTTCCAATTGTTTAATCTGCCATGCTAATAATTTTCCTGATTTTTCACCTTGTTCATAAAAAGATTGTTTCAATCTTAGAAGACTCGAGGCAGCTCTATTCGCTGATTTTTTGTCGTATTCAGCTCTCAAAATCAGTAATTCATTCTCCAACCTTGGGTCACTTCCTGCATACACTTTTTCCTGAAGACTTTTTATTTTATGTTCCAATTTAACTCTCTCCTCTCGAGTCTTCTTAGATTTTGATCCTGTATAACTAATAATATGTCCCCTAATAAAAGCTTTGAAAGCCTCCCACTTTACACATGCTGATGTTTGTGTAGTATTGATGTCAAAGAACTCGTCTATCTGTTTTTCTATATACTTGACAAATTCCTCATCCTGAAGCCATTTATGCTGAAATTGCCATCTACCTGATTCCTTTGTCAATTTTTTATCTACATATATTAGACAACAGGGTGCATGATCAGAGATCACGATGTTATCATAAAAGCAGTTTTGAATCTTGGACCTTAATTCTGTGGAAATCAAAAAATAATCAATACGTGAGAATGTCTTGTAGGTACTGGAATAACAAGAATAGGCTTTAACTTGTGGTTTCATTTCTCTCCATATATCTAACAATCTCAATTCTTTCATAAAATGATTAATAGTCATCCTACATCCATTGTGCGTACAATCCAGTCCTGTTGATCTATCTATACCTGGATTCAATGTACAATTAAAATCCCCTGCTATTATATGTTGCCCTGTAAGTGATGATAAGATAAGAAATAAATTAGCAAAGAACTTTTGATCATCTATATTGGGACCATATAAGTTCACAAGATTTATATTTTCTAATAGCAAAGAACCTTGAATGATTATATATCTTCCAAATTTGTCTCCAATTACATTTTTCACTTGAAAAGGAACTGATTTATGTATGAGAGTCATAACTCCCCTGGCCCGGGATGAGAATGATGAGGTGAAGACACTTCCTTGCCATCTACTCCTAATTCTTTTTATATCCTCCTCTATTAAATGAGTTTCTTGTAAAAACACAATTTTTGAACCCATGTCTTTTATTTTATTCATAACTTGTTTAAGTTTTTTTAAATTTTGTAGACCTCTGCAATTCCATGAAGTTAAATTAAGATTAACACTTTGGTTTATGATCAATAAAGAGTTTGGGATTACCTTGCAGTGTAAACATGCTCATACAGAGAAGCAAAAACATGAGTGGTTGAACATTCATCCTACAAACTACACACAAACAAATTTCCCCTTCCCACACTTGTGGCAAACCCCCCAAAATCAAAAGAAAAATTCCGTCTCCCGATATAGCCATCGACCGCTCCACACCCACGGGGAGCAGCCTAAGCCACTCCTTCTTCACCCTCCCAATCACCCTAACTCTACTGCTTTTAATGACGTAACATTAACTCTCCTCTGTAGTTTTCCAACTTAACTCCAAAATTTTTAACAACTTTGTACATCATAGTTTTTTTTTGTTTGTTTTGTTTTTGTTGTTTTTTTAAAATATATAATACAATCTATATTTTGTAAACTTACTATTTACTTCAAGTCAGTCAGATGCCTGTGCAAATGCTTAATTATTCTACCTTATATTTTGTTCATGCTTAGCTCCCACCAGTCTCTTCTTCTTCTTTGATCTTCTTGATGAACTCCTGCGCCTCCTCTGGGGTCTTGAAGATGTGGGTTCTGCCCTCATACGTGGTCAGCAGTCTCGCAGGATAGATTACACCATGACGAATCCCAAGGTTGCGCAGCTCCTTACGTATGGGATCAAACTGCTTCCTCAATTGCTGGATTCCTGTGGCCAAATCTGGGTAGAACCGCACCTGCTGGTCCTGGTGTTTAATCTCTCCTTTAGCTCGTGCAGCGTTGAAGATCTTCATCCTGTCTCTGTTGCTAAGAAACTTCATAATTAAGGTCCTCGGCGGTCCCTTATCTCTCCGTGGGCCAATACGATGTGCATTTTCCAGAACCACTGCTGATTGCAACTCCTCGCTGCCCAGCACCTCCGGGATCCACTTTTCCAGAAAGGAACATACGTCCCGACCTTCTGATTCCTCTGGAAGACCCACCAGCCTCAAGTTATTCTGTCTCGACCGAGATTCCAAATCCAAAATATTATTTTCCAGACATTTCCAGACATTTCCAGACTTATTGACTCTCGTGCACCATGTACAGCAGCTCAACCAGACTCATGTCAATCATCACTGTTTTCTTCCTGCATTACCGACTGCACTATATACGTAGTTCTCCACAGTATCTGCTGCTGGCTAATATATATTTTAACTGTTGACCAGTATCACTTAATCTTATCCTACACTTTATTACATGTATAGTTTATTTCTCTTATCTTATCATGTTTAATGTTGCAGCATTGTACCGAGACAAATTCCTAGTTTGTGTACTACATGAACAATGGCAATAAACCTGATTCTGATTCTGATTCTGATTCTGACATTTATTTTTTTTTTCCAAAGTGCGCACCTTTAATTGAAGACGGGTGACGTCATCTTCAGCACTAGCGAGACGGAGCTCCATCTGCGCCGTTCGTTCTACACAGTCACCCAATTCCTTTCTTATTCCTTCCAACGCTGTCATAATCCCATCAAATCTGGAGGAAAAGTCCGCTCTCATTGAACTCATGGCAGCCATCAGCGCATCTGCGCTGCTCCCCGCAGACATCGCACCGTTGCCAGCCTCCTCCGCCATATATGGAGTTTTATTTGCTGCGTCACAGACCTGAAAGTCCGTTAATTTGGACTGTTTCGGCGGCTCGCTTTTTCCTTTACCTGGTTTTCCAGCCTTAGGCTTCGCCGACATATCCTCACCCAGACGCTGGGATACGTTCTGTCCCAAATGAGAGAGTTATTTGCCGATTTTTTTCTCCAGGAGCAGAGCAGAGTGAGACACGTCCGTCTTACATGGCAGCCATAACCGGAAGTCACGCTTGGACAATTTAAACAAAAACTAAAGGAAGAAATACTCCAAACATATTTACAAGACGACATGTAAAATCACATAAGGATTGACATATCCAGCCTGTGTTGTGTTGTAGCTTAGTTTTTTTTTTTTCTTTTCTGTCACATTTTGTCTTAGATTTGTTTTTGAATAGTAATCGCTTAACTTAACTTAGCTTAGCTTAGTTTTTTTTTTTTCTCTCTGTCACATTTTGTCTTAGCTTTGTTTTGAATTGTAATCGCTCTTGTCTGTTTTCTCTTTTTCTCTTTTGAATTCTTGGATGGAATATGGGTGGGCAATATAAGCTGTGGCTTCAGCCATCACCCATTTCGGATAACTTACGTTGAATTGTATAATCAGAGGAGTCATTGTCTAATTTGACCTTGTTGTTATATTATTCAGTTTCTTTTAACCTGTACTGTACTATCCGAAATAAATTCATTCATTCATTCATTCATGTTTGACCACATTTGAACTCTTGATGCATTCTCTTTCGTCTCGTTGAACATCTCCGGTGATGTACATCCTCTCAAGTACAGGAACCTGATGACCACTCTGCATTCAACTGGCTCCATTATCACACCTTACTCAACCTTCGCACCTGTAAAAGAGAAACTCTTTGGAGTTCAGAGCTGCAAATTACCACATGACCACATCACATGAGATATATATTATTATGCAGCTGCAAGTTCAGCCTCCAACAATAATCGGAAGTGCGTGAACAAAAGATAAATAATCGGAAGTAGGTCAGAGGAAATCTTTAATGAGCAGTCATCGTACATTTGGATAGATTTGCCACAGGTGGACCTAGACGTTAAAGAACACAGCGGAGATGGTGTGGAAACCTTAAAAATGTGTGCAAAGTGTCATGCAGGGTGTAAATATTGAGATAGATTTGTGTTTATTGCTCGATGAAAATCTGGTTAATCATCCAAGACAGCATGATGCATCCTCCAGGGACAATGAACAAAAATGTGCATCAGTTTCTAAGTTATTAAGCATTGTAATGGATCAAACAGACTTTATTTCTTTCATTGTTTTTGTTTGATTGATTTTTTTGTCTGTTAAATTCATACCTTGTGCAGCTCATAAATTCTTAAACCTTGAAGTGTTTGCAGATTTCACCTTTTTTGTTGACCATTATGATTAAGAGTAAAGTTCTATCAGTTGAATGAAAGCATAATATTTTGCTGTGATCGCACATGTGCTGTTTTTACATGTGCTAATCATTAGCGCAAAAGAAACAGCATGCTAAAGTGCTAAAATTAAATGACCAATTATTTTTCATTTCAACAAAGCCTCGTGTTGTGAAGTGACCCCTGAATGGTGTAATATATTGTTGCAGTGAAGGAAATAATAAGCCACATCTTGGAGGAAAACCACTGGTGTTAAACTTTAATTAACTCTCTCCTTGTGTCCCAACTCCAGGTGAGAGGGTGACCATGTTTCCTGTTTTGGACATAGACCAAAATGATATTGTGGACACTAACGGAGCGGGGGATGCCTTTGTGGGAGGTATGACTTTATTTCCTACACCACCTCATCACCACGCAGAGTCCCAATTAACCTTTCTTTCCATGTAATGTACGGAAATCTCAGAATTATACGTGTCTGACTTTTGTCCTGCTGTTTTGGGTTTTTTTTTTCTGTGTGAGCGGATGATAGCGCCACATAAAAGTCATCATTTAGATCCTGTTGTGGATGAAACAGAGCTGTCCCTTTTATCGAGATGCAATTAGTACCTGGTTCATTTTATTCCCAACTGCTCCCCCAACTGTGTTAAGAGTTGACTGATGATGACAGGTTGGCCTCTGCTTTTCTTTCTACCCAGGATTCCTTTCTGCGCTGATCCAAGAGCACGCGTTGGAGGAGTGCATCCGGGCCGGACACTACTCCGCAAATGTCATCATTAGACGCGTCGGCTGCACCTTCCCAGAGAAGCCCAATTATCACTGATGCATCTGACCTCTGCACACTTTGTGTACCTTTTTTAAAATTTACATTGAAGAACGCACAAGATTAAGACTCTCTTGCCAAGTTTCAATAAGACACTCAGATTTTTATGATAAAATTCCAAGGATGTACTTACATAAAACCTGGAATAATACATTTATGTCCAGGCTTAAAAAGACTGAAAGTGATAGGAAAGTTTCGAAATGCATCACCACATTTGAGGAAACTTTATGAATTGCCCAGCAACTTAATCAACTTCACTTTTCCACCATTGATCCATGTTTTCTACAAGTTTAAGAAATATCTTCTCCACTACAGAGCAAAAGATGCACGTCTCAGTATCACCTCCTCGCTGTTCAGGGGCACTGCCGAAGGTTGTGTATTCACACATTTATTTGGAACATAATAAGAAAAGATCAGTGGTGGACAAGTGTATTATCCTACAGGAGTGATTTATAAAGTTTCCCTGCGAGTATGTGGCTCTGAAAAGTTTTCTCCTTTATGGAAGAGTCACAATCGATCCCAGCAGTGACCCGGAGTTGTGGCCAAAATAGAGATGCATTTAAGGGTCTACATAAACGTCTCAAGCCATTCCTGCTGCAGAATCCATTTCTACAGCGTATCATTGACTCTAACACTCAGTGTGCTTTAAACAGTTTCACTTAACCCCTGACTTGCTAATTACACTTCTTCAGGTGGAGGTTTTGCACTACAACGAGATGATAGTGAGCAGGAGTGGTGCACATCAAAAGTATGAAGCAGCAAGCTACAAACATTTTAGAGCTGTCTTTTGAGCCTGGGGCGACTGTGGTGATGCTGTAAATAATAAAATGTAGCACAATTTAATTCCTTCAGTATTCAGCTGTCTGACATTGTGGACTGTATTTCATTACGGGTTTGTTTGCATTTCCAAAAAGTGACAATCTTATTAATGGATTAAAAAAAAAACTGTAAGGATGTTTATTTGTTTCTATACAAACAAACCACCAGTTTCCTCCACTGATACTTCTGTACCAACACAAAGTCTGCTTTGACATTTAGAAATGTAACCTACATATTTATTTTCATACACCCAAAATGAACAACACACAAAAACAATGCTATATCCAACAGAGTTTGTGAATTTCCTCATTATTTAATCAGCCAGAGGCTCTTTCATGCTAATCACTTTTGGCCAGCTCAGTGCCCTCCATTATGGGCCTGGTGTCCTGGCTCTGCTCAGCCACCCCCCACTCGTGCTTGTTGGGCCCTAACTGGACTCTCAGGGTCTGGAAGCAGCACTGCAGGGCTACAGGAGATCATTTTCCCCAGTTTAAGGGATTAGTGATTGCTCTTCACCGCGATCATTAGAGGGACCTGAAAATTAGGCTGATCCTCCATACCCAGCTGTGCTGTCGATGGGGGTTGGAGAGAGGATCAGAGGGGGGCCCCAACCCAGCCCCCCACCCCCACCCCCCCATTCACTGTGGACCAGCTGAAGTGTTGGGCAGTGTCTCGGGTGTATTGTGAAAAATAATACAGCACTTGTCTGTTCAACAAAGGAGTGTGATTGAGATTTTTGTGTGTGTGTGTGTGTGTGTGTTCCTCTCTCACAACCTGTTACATCATATTGTCTTTTTATTTTCTTTGAGCTTATCAGGAGGGATCCAGAAAGTGCAATCCCTTAACAAGACCTCTGTTTTCTGTAATGAGGCATGCTTTATGCATTTATGCTAATTGAGGCCATGGAGGTAAAAACATTCTCCAGCCAAAATGTTATTAACAACTTTGAGACACTTATTTTTTCATCAGCATTTCTTTTTTTTTTTAAGGTTTCACACAGATGCGCTTTGAAAAGGACCACATTTCTGATTGGGCACGATCACACTCCGTGGCAGCTGGTTCATTTGCTTCTCAAGATGACAGATGGCAAAACACAAACACAAAAAGAGGGAGCCATGATTAAGTAATGAGAATGCCTGCCACAATAAGGCAACTACTGAGCATACTTTTCCTCACTTTTCCTGGTAAACTTTTGCCTTGCCCAATGAAAGCAAAGAATAAAAACTGAATTTGATTTACATTTTACAGTCCTGTATCATCGTTTGTAAGCTAGTGAGCAGCGTGTGCTTTGAAAAAGGAGCAGCAAGCTGCAGAATCTCTTTTCATTCACAGGTTTGAGTTAATTACACTTGTCAACTTTGAAGTGGGGGGGAGGAAGAACTCGACTTGGTGACATTTCCCTACAAAAGTGGGTTCACGACTAGACTATTTTTTTCACTAATTGCAAGCAAAGGAGTTACTGGGGCCCTGGCCAGTGCTTTGCCCCGCAGATGGGCAGCAGTGTTTGTGAACACCAGTGTGGCAGTTGGCAGGGATTGGGAAGGGGGGGATGGGCAGATTGCAATGGCACATGCTCCAATTCAAATTATCCCTGGACCCATGCAGCAGCGGAGGACCTGCTGGGGCCCAGGGTGGCATTCATTATTACCAGACACAGGCAGGGTTTTTTTTTTTTTTTTTTGTGGTCAGCCCCTCCGTTGTGACACCAGTCCCGAAAGCACCAGATCTGCAACAGCAGCACCTGAATGAAATGCCATTTTATTTGCACACATTTACTACAAATTATCACCGAGTGGATTGGAATGAATGCTCAGCACTGAATAGCAGAATGAGACACTGAATGATATATGCTTTACAAATGGGCCAACCGCATACAAGTCAATGGAAAGCATCAAGGTAATGAGAGGATGAGCGGGTGTTGATGAAGATGTAATATAAAGACAAATTGGCAGGGCTATTAACATGTGTGTTAAATGGATGCAAATCGAATTACACATCAAACGTCTTTTTTCCCCCCCAAAGGTTAAATGTTTTCATTTGAGCTCCTTTAAAAGCTGCCTGTACAGTATTGCATGTTTATAATCTGATGGGAAGTTACCAATTATCTCTCTAATTACATCCGTATTACTGCATGAAAAATGAGGTTTCTAGCATTTCTAATGCTGCTAAAGAGTTGGTGAATGAGCGAGGGGAGCGTAAATCTGAGAAGTGAAAATTTAATGATCTACATTATTGCCAACAACTATTGCTCTTCCTTGGGCTTGGGGAAGTTAATTAACAGATTACAGCGCTGCTGTAGAATATCCCTTACGGCCAGTGCGAGAAGTAGTTCATTTAGAAATAAAAGTCTGGATTTATTGTGTGTTTGTGTCAAATTTGAGCAACATCAATGGGGAATTTAAAATACCCATGAGGTATTGGTGTTAATGAGGCTGAATGATCAGCTAAAACATGGAGGGGGGGGGAGTTCTCTTGGCTCATCAGTGGACGTTTTGA
This sequence comes from Pholidichthys leucotaenia, assembly GCA_020510985.1. Classification (NCBI taxonomy): domain Eukaryota; kingdom Metazoa; phylum Chordata; class Actinopteri; order Cichliformes; family Pholidichthyidae; genus Pholidichthys; species Pholidichthys leucotaenia. Next base: position 391,437,347 of record CM035836.1, on the reverse strand, counting down.
TGGTGTGTGCTTTTTCTCTTTAAAGTGAAATTGACAATATGATTGTAGGAGCGCACTAAAGGGGCGACGGTCCGCTCTACTACACTGAAGTAGGGATGTCTACAGTGGAAGAAGAAGGGGGAGGGTACCACTTTGTCACAGGCTGCTATGTAGATTAACCTTTCAATTAGTTGTTATCAGGTCCTCTCCATGTCTCAGTGCGAGCTTCTCAACCTTCGCTTTTCTTATTAGGAGATCAAATCCCGGGGAAGCCAGCTGCTCGGATATGTCGCTTCACATTTATCCTTCGACGGTAATGAAGAGGAGTATCCGAAATGGGAGAAAACTTGAAGAGGTAAAAAAAAAAAAAAAGAAAGAGAAACTACCAGCAAATATTTACGCTCACCCGTGCGCTTCTTTTCTTCCGACTAGTTGTCGGCTATTTTCCCCGCTTTAATTTGTTGTTCAGATTGGTGTGTTACCTGTAACGAAAACGGCGTGAAAAATCAAAGGTGGCTGTGTATCATTCCTTAATATGTGGAAAAATGAGGCTGAGGAATGGGGAGCTCTACAGCGATACATCCGGCAGTCGCTTTAACTTGTATTCCCCACTGAACGTCTTTTTTTTTTTTTCCTCCCTCCGGGGCTCAGTATTTGTCCTCATTGGAGATATTTGATAGTTAATGGTGATAAAGAGGTCATGCCATCATTGCACAGCGCTACATTAATAATTTCGCTGACGGACGTGCGCCGAGCGGAAAACCTGACTACTTTTTTTTTTTTTTTCGTGGCTCATATTTATCGCCTTTAATTCCACTCAGTCACATAGTTTAGAATGTTAAATACCAGGAGAATTATTCGGCTCCTCCCGGGGGATGTATAATGGAAAAGCAGAGGCGATGGCAAAGACACATTTTTGCCTGCAGGAGTCTTGCATATGTCACCTGGATTTTTTAAAAATATATATATATAATAATTAAACGTGTGCCACTTTAAATCGGCGCTGGAGCCTTTTACGGGTTTTATGCAAACAGATGATAGATTTAACAAACAGCCAATTAAAGTCTAAAATGATCCAAATCACTTTCAAGTGTAACCAACTGTTTCAAGGGGGTTGATCTGAGTAAAGGTGGGCCAGTGTTAAACGCTCTGAGTGCGGGGTTAAATAGTAATATCTTTTAATCATAGTTTATAGCAGCTTGCTTATAATTTAACGATTATAAACGGCGTCGTTTAGAGCTGTAAGTTGACATATTACGAGTGTCGGAGGTGAATGAGATCAATTCATCACTGGAGGCTCCTTAAGAGGCGGGTCAATTGAGTTGAAGTGACAGATCACACAGCCAGTGGCGTGGCTCATGCATAAAGATTGACATGTGCTTTATCAAACCAGAAATCGGATCCGCTCTTTACAGCCAATATTGAAGTTGCCGGGGAGGGCGCATTAGCGTAGGTGAGATTTAATGAGACTCCATTGGATTGTAATCAGCGTCATGTCGGATTCATGTAAACTACAACATTGTAACAAAATGGCGACTGTTTAGGTGACATCAGTGGGGCTGGCAGCGCTGTCATGTATCCGCTCAACTCGGCGGGACACAACTCCCCGGTTGGTTGTGTGTAGGTGTTAAGGCTCTTTTTAATGTTTTCCCCCTCCTCCGTTTTTGGTGGCGATTGCGGACGTCTCGATGGCAGCTGTCACCGGAAGTGAGCGCGCGTGTCATTAAAGCTCGCGCTGAAGAACGACGCGGACCTCGAGCTGTCAAAAAAAGTCTCGTGCGGACAACTAATGGTTAAACTTGATGTACGGAGCTCCTGTTTTTGGAGGATGCTTGTCGTCACTGTGTGTGTGAGTGTGTTAGATAACGTTTGTTGTGACATTTGTTTTAAAATGACTAATGTTAACTTGTGGGATGTTTTCAGTCTGGAACGGAATCGGAAACCGAGAATATGCGTCTGTCATGGGTATCTGTTTTCACTTTTCATCAAGTTTGTACATACCTGCCGTAGCCAAAAGAAACTTAGCTGGTCTCTTAAATATGGATATCTGGATGAGAGTGTGGATTAGGGTGTCAGACGGTGGAATTAAGTCACTCCGGTTCCTTCAGCAGCCATGACAGCGCCTGCATCTAGTTTTATACGTCTGTTTCTCATGTTTGAGCACATCTTTCGAGTCCTGCATTCCAATATGCCGTTAGCTTAGTTTATAGCATGTGAATAGTAGTTGCTTGAAACCGTGCAACTTTGAAATGCGTGTGACTAATGCATTCTTTAATCCTTTCTTTTCTAGATTTAATCTGGGATTTTGAGAAACTGCAGCTCCAGATCAGCAGGTGGCCAGCCGCTGTGGAATTTACTTGGTGCCAGGTTTTCCTTGAGTTCCATGTCTGATACCCAGGATTGAGAGGAAATGTGTGGATGCCTTAATTGTGGAACATAACTTTTTGACCCCCCTCCTGTCAAGGATGTGGATGTACGCCGCCGTTTGCAGCAGCAGAAAGCGGGAATCTTTATGGATCGCGTTATTGTGAGGCTAATTGCTCAACCATGGTAAAACTTGCGAACCCTCTGTACACAGGGTGGATTCTTGAAGCGATACAGAAAATCAAAAGGCAAAAGCAGAGGCCCTCGGAGGAGAGAATTTGTCACGCAGTGGCAACGTCGCATGGACTGGACAAGAAGACCGTCCTTGAACAGTTGGAATTAAGTGTTCACGATGGCTGTATTCTCAAGGTTACAAATAAGGGGAGTGCATCCTACAAGGACCCGGGAAATCCTGGGAGAGTGGGATCAATCTTGCCTGCAAACGTGTCCGTCCCATCAAAGGAATCTATATGGAATTCAAGTGATTTGCGCCATATTGATTGGAATAAAATGCTTAGGAGGGCCATCGAAGGCCTGGATGATATCCATGGCTCCTCGCTAAAGAACATCGAGAGGTATCTGAGGAACCAGGATGACCTCTCAAACATTATTGACAACCCTGCTTTCCGGCAGCGGTTGCGGCTGGCTGCTAAGCGAGCTGTTAATAATGGCAGGTTGGTAAAGAATGGCCCGAGGTACAGGCTCTGCCTTGGCAGCGTGGAGGGAAGGAGCTCTAGGTGTCCGAGTACATCCCCCTTGGTCCTGTCATCAGTGACGCTCCTCCCCCATGAGCGAGACCAGGTACACACACCTTGGCATATGCATACCTGTACCTCATGCTGATTGCTGTGTCAGCCTGCCACTTCATTGTGCTCTATGTTCTGTTGCTCCAAAATGAAATAAAATTTTAAAAATGTTATTCACATTTATCCAACTTCTTCCTCATAGTTTTAATATATACCAAAGTTTTGTTTTGCAGGACATGTTGGCGTTTAATGGTGGCATTTATATGACGCATCAAAAAAAAATTAGGAAGGGCAAAAGTTTAGCCCTCCACTTGGCAGAAGTTACTTTTTAGGAACTTTGTAATCGTTGTCTTCATCTGTTGGGCTCACCAGCATGGCAGATCTGTAATGATGCCATCTAGAGCGCATCCCTTTGGGGTTGTGTTGCTTTTGGTATCCATAATAAGAGCTTGGATAATCAGAAAGTCATGCTGACAGTGTGTGGTAGGCAGTCTGCTGTAGGCTTCCCACAGGTTATGTAACCCTAGCCTAATGACCTTAAAGGATGTGGATGTGGCTGTCTTGTGAGTTGTGGAGCCTTTAGTAAGAAGAATTTCTGATATATGATTGGTAATTTACAAGGGTATGAGCTGACAGTTGAGGAAGAAAGCCAGAATGTTCTCAGACTGTGTGCAGCTGTTATGACCTTTGTGCTCAGAGAGGAAATAAAACCATATAAACAAACTTTTGGCACCAGAGGGGTATTTTATAGTTTGCAGAGATTGCGTCTTTTTTTACTGGTCCTTTGGCATAACGCACAGCTTGACAAATGTCTGCAAAATAACAGCACTTTTGTTCTCACTGTACACTTCGAGGACCCAAGAGTGAGAGAGTGTTTGATGGAAAAATACTTCTTTGTGGGGCCTAATGTGCTGTCATCTAGATGGGTTTGTTGTGGAGGCTCTTTACATATGGTGTGTTGAGGCTTATCAAGATTAAATGTGGTCTGGTTCATGCAGAAGTTATGCAGCTAAAGAGGCGAGCATCATCAGGCAACAGAGATGTCACCCTGCTCCTCACCAGTTTCACAGTGAATAATCAGGAAGCGACACCTTGATGCTGCAGCCACAACTGTGACAATGTCTGTGGTCAGGCCAAAAGTGAAACTGAGAAGTGTTTAGAGACGCTGTGTCCTGCAGTGGTTCTCATAGCTGAGGAAGGCCTGCTGTTTTCCATTTGGAACATTTCAACCTATTGCTCCTGGCTTGATGACATCACCTCACCCAGTCCAGGTTTACTGTTCACTTCAAAGCATGAGACATCTCTGCCTGCGCAGTTGTTGAGAGTGTGTGTGTGTGTTGAGAATTTGTTGAGTGTGTGTGTGTTGAGAATAAGAGATGTTTTGAGGTAAAAATGCAGTCTCAGTTTAGAGTTTATTAGATTCTGAAGAGACTCTGGCAGGAACAAAGGCAAGGAATGAGAGTTTTTTTTTTTTCCTGCTGTGTTATGCAACCACTTGAGCTCTCTCTCTCTCCTTTTCTCTCTGCCAGCAGTGTTCTAATAGGACCCCACCCCCTCACTCAGGACAGCCTGCTCTTTTGAAGCAGCATAATTTCCTGTAATGTACTTAATTTAGAATCCCCAAGTAAATCATCAGCATCTCCTCAGCTGTGTTTCTCTATTTTCGCATTTTGGGGGCCATGCAGATTGCAAATTACTGTTGGTTTTAATCACCAGACCTAAGAATATTCCTCATGGAAATTAATCCAGTTCCTGGATCAGACTTAATTTATAGCTCAGTCAGTGGAGACTGTGTTATGAAGTCTTATTATTTTATACAACCTCACTATCACTATACCCCGTGTGTTTTGTCAGTAGTGTATAATTACAGATTGCCCCAATGAGCACTTATTTATTACTTGCACTTATAGAAATTATATTTAACTTTTAATAAACCCACAACACATGGCACACATGCTCGCTTTGTACCTAAATAAAAATGCTAACTTGTAAACTGTTCACAACATTAAACTAAACTTTAATGGAAAATTAAATCTACCGAAACAGGAAAAAAAAAAAAAAAAAACCAAAAAACAAGTCAATGCATGTGCAGTTTAGATTGAACCTAGAGAGTGCATATCTCTACCAAGACGCTGAAAATGTGATTAATAGGGGTGGGAAAAAAGCGATTCAGTGATAGATCACAATACTTGGCACTGGTGACAATGCATCGATCCATAACATGGATTGATCTTTTATTTTTTTTAAAAAAAATGTGCACACATATACATTTGGGTTATCAGTTAATCAGTTGTGTTTTCAGTCCACTAGATGGCACAAAACAAACACCCTGTCAAGTGAAGTCATAGCTTGTCTGTGATTTACAGCCATCTTTAAAAGTTAGGAAGCAGTTAGCTCAAATGTTGGGCCTTTTTTGGATTTTATAACGAAGGTGGAAGGAAAGACCTTGACATGACACACAACCCACAAGAAGCGCTGCACAAAAAAAAGAAAAAACACTTGGAATACAGCGGGCCACACCTGTCTAGAAGCAGCATTAGCAATGGTTAAGCTAAAGAAACACTCTTATGGAGCTTTTTCTCCAAGTGTCAAGTAAGTAAAGTTTATTTATGAAGCGCTTTTCAGAGACATAGTCACAAAGTACTGCATAATAAAATGGAATAAAAGGAAGTTAATTGATAAAAATCATTTTTAAAATACAAAAACAAGTTAAAACACAAGATTAAAATAATTTTAAAATATCAGACTTACCATTTAAAAGCAGTTGAAACTCAATGGAAATCCTCGTTAAACAAAAGTTTTCAGCTGCTTTTTTAAGTCCACAGAGTCAGTTAAACGTATCTGGAGTGGGAGTTGGTTCCAAACAGCATCATCCACCACCCTCCCTGTGTGCAAAGATGTCTCCGCGGAAAATGAAGCCCCGAGAATACTTTATTAAATGAAAGAGATGTCAGCAATTTTACTTGGGGACATGATTTGAGGTTGAATAAGGTGGAAAAAAAATTGAACTATATGGGATTGTGATACTCTTATTATTGTGATATTGTGATTATTGTTGAATCGTGATAGGCTCAAATCGTGACACGAGAATCACGATCCGAATGGAATCACAAAGTCCCTTACGATTCCCACCCATAGTGATTAAAATGTGTCACTTGGCCCATCATAAATTATTTGTGACTGTGGATTTTCAGGTTGATCAGTCCATTATTTTTCATGATATTTGCAAAAATCTATTAAAAAAAAAAAAAAAAAGTCCTGTCTGACAGTGTTTTTAAAAAGTGATCAAGAAGGGAGTAGCTTGGTGGGGCAGTGGTTGGCACTGTGGCAGCACAGTGAGAAGGTCATGGGTTCGATCCCACCCCCTGACCATCAGTGACCCTTCTGTGTAGAGTTTGCATGTTCTGCCTGTGTCTGCGTGGGTTTACCCCGGGTACTCCAGTTTCCTCCCACAGGCCAAAAACATGCAAGTTTCGTTAATTGGAGACTCTAAAGTGGCCCTAGGTGTGAATGGCGAAGGGATTGGCGCAGAACCATGGCTGCCTCATCCATCCACGTGGATGCCCTGAATTTCACTCTGGGATTAATAAAAGTATATAAAAAAAAAAAAAAAAAAGAAAAAAAAAAGAATATGTATTGTGATTCAGATTTGCCCCAAATTCTAATGAGGTCATCCTTGGGCCAAGGGCCAGCGCTGATGAAAATTTTGTTCAAATCGATCATGTAGTTCTTGCATAATCCTGCTACAGACAAACAAGCCATAATACACACATAATTTACTTGTTGGATGTAATAAATTGACATAAAAATACAAAGTAGGCCATATTTCACATAATTCGTAGGGGTCAGTGAGGGAAAAAAAAAAATCTCTTCATAGTATCGCAATACTTTGTGGTGGTGATACTGTATCGATTAAGAGACACAATGTTGTGCTATTTTATTAAAAGTTATTAGTAAATGTTATAAATACAAACACCTATTTAGGTACCAGAGTAATAAAAAACTATTTGACTTTTCAGTCCATTAGATAGTGCTAGGCATGGGTGGATGCACCGATCTGTAAGCACATGCACCAAACTTCTATTAATTATATACACACACTAGTCACAAAAAGTTAGGGATATTTGGCTTTCGGGTGAAATTTATGGTTAATGTTAAAATTTCACACTACAGTGATATTATACCATGAAAGTAGGGCATTTATGTAAGTAGAAGCATGAAATGGTGATTTCCTCATCTCAAACAATTTATTGAAACAAAAGCCAACAACAGCGGTGGGTATACCACAACAAAAAATGTCAATGTCTCAGTAACTTGTCATGTGCCCTTGAGCATCAATTACAGCTTGACGACGTCTCATGCTGCTCACAAGTCGACTTACTGTCTGCTGAAGCATGGCATTCCACTCTTCTTGAAGGGCGGCTCAGGTCATTGAGGTTGTGGGGTGCAGGGTTATGAGCCTCTACACGGTGACTTGGCTGATCCCATAGGTTTTCTATGGGATTCAAGTCTGGAGAAAGTGCAGGCCACTCCATTTGAGGTACCCCAGTCTCCAGCAGCCGTTCCCTAATGATGCGACCTTGATGAGCTGGAACATTGTCGTCCATGAAGATGAAATTGGGCCTGTGTTGTTCATGCAGGGGCACAATGACTGGATTAATGATCCTATTCAGGTAGTATCGACTTGTCACTGTACTATTCACAAGGTGCAGGGCAGTTCTGTATTGACGAGACACACCTGCCCAGACTGTAACACCATCACCACCAAAGACTCATCTGGTGACAACAGTGACTGATGCATAGTGCTCTCCTTGATGTCTTCAACATCGTTGGCGACCGTCATTTCTGCTCAACGTGAATCGACTTATCAGAGAACAACATTGAGGCCCACTGATCCCTTGTCCAGCGTAAATGCTCCCTGGCCCATGCAAGCCAATCTTGCCTGTGCGTGGTGGTGTGGTCAAGTACCCTTGCAGGTCATCTAACACGCAGACCACGCTGATGTAAATGGTTTTGAATGGTCTGACGTGACACTTGGGTGCCTCTAGTTAGTTAGTTAATTCCCTTCACACCATGTTGGTGTATGGGGCGGCGCCTATCTCTGTTTCTCTGACCCTAGGCTACACAGCTACTGTAAGTAAGTAGTGAAAGCTACAGTGGGGGGTCAGTCCTCTGGTAGCTCTGTGCGTAACTTTACTTTCCCCGTTCCATTGTGCAGAGCACCACGCTAGAAGGCAGAAAGTACCATTTTTATATGGTCTTTGGTATGACCCGGCCTTGGGTGCCTCTGACCTCCCTTAAATATGCCTGGAGTTGAGTGGCAGTCATCATTCGGTTCCGCAGGACGCTGTTGACAATAAAGCAGTCATCAGCATGGGATGTAGCCAAAGGATGTCCACTTCTATGCCTTTCTGTGACTCTTCCAGTCTTTCTGTAGCTCTGTTGCAACCTGCTGATGACATTCTGTGACACTTTAAGCTCAGTGGCCACTTCCCTCTGAGAAAATCCTGTTTGAAGCTTCGCAATGGCGATGTGCTGTTGATCAATTGTTAGGTGTTGTCTTGGTCTCATGATGTCAAAATGTGAACAGCATGATGAAGAGGACTGTTTAAATACCAATTCTAAATGAACCAGAAAATTTATTGATTGATTCATGGATCAAACACCTGTTGTGAATTTTGCCATCAAGCGCCTTGTTAAAGAACAGCAAGTTATGCAAAAAGTTCTGGAACAGTTGAACGTATGCATTCAAAAGATTAGAGAAGGTCAAATTAAGTTCACCTGTTAAGGTTATAGTGCATTTTAGGTTCATCCTGAAATTTCACCCGAAAGCCGAATATCCCTAACTTTCTGTGAGGTGTGTGTGTGTGTGTGTGTGTGTGTGTGTGTGTGTGTGTGTGTGTGTATCGCATGCTTAAAGAATCATAGTATTGTGATAGTACTGCATCGTGACTCAAGTATCTTGATATACAGTATATCGTATTGTGAGATCCCTCGTGATTTTCACCCTTAATATTTCTGTTGTTCTTCAACTTATTAATGCATTAACCAAAGTCCTGTAGTATAATTTAGGGGTGGGCAAAAGATTGATTCAGTGATGAATTGTGATACTTGACATTAATGATGATCCACCGATCCCTAAATGCATGGATTGATCTTTTATTATTTGTATATATTCATGTAACATTGCATACTCTGGGATATTAATCAACCAATTACGTTTTCAGTCCACTAGATGGTGCGAAGCAGGCACCCAGTCAGGTGAGGTCATATCTTGTCTTGCGAGATTTGCAGCCAGCTTTGAAAGTTAGAAAGCAGTTGAATGTGGCAAAAAGTTAGCTCAAATGTCAGGCCTTTTTGGATTTTATAACAAAGATGGAATGGAAGACCTTAACATGACACACAACCTGCAAGAAGCGCTGCACGAACAAAACACAAAACACTCGAGCATGTGGGCCAGCAGCACCATAGCCAGCCCATGTCTCAGAGTAGTGTTAGCAATGGCTAAGCTAAAAACACACTGGCATGTAGCTTGCTTTTTCTCCGAGTGGCACTGACCAGCAAACTCTGGAGACATGCAACCATCAACCTGTGTGCAGAGATGTGTCTCCGCAGAAGATGAAGCCCCAAGAATGTGGACAGCAGAAATGACCGCAGCAGCTGCAGGACTGAGAGCCAGCAGCCACCAAAACAAAAGTGGCCGCCGTGAGTTGAAAAGAGTTAAAACGTTACATGAAACCGATATTGACGGTTTTACTTTCGGGACAAAATTTGACGTTGACATGGGAGGGGGGATGTATGGTATCACCATGGATAATAATAGTGATGGGATTGTGATAGATTGTGATGGTATTGGATCGTTACCCAAGTATCGCGATCTGAATCGGATCGTGAGGTCCCTCTCGATTCCCACCCCTTGTATATTTACTTTTCCATCTAATATTCATTTGTTGTTTGAAGCAGCACTATGCAACTTTCCCGTTCCTGGTAGGAACACTGAAAAACTACAATTGGCACATTTTATAGCCCAAGTCCCAAAGGCTAATCACATGGTGTTTGTTAGTTGGTGGCTAGTCATGCCCTATGACTGGCTAATGGGACTCATAAAACTTAGCGGCTGTATTGTTCAGTGTAGTGTTCCTACCAGGAACTGGAAAGTTACATTGTGCTATTGCAGCAATGGAGGCCCACTCAGCCTATGTGACATTAACCTGATCATATGCTGATGTACCAATAAAGTGACTTTGGAATGTTTTTTATGGTAGAAATGTTACCCAGTGTTGCTTTAATTTGTGTGAATCCTGTGTCAGCAACTTTCATTTGCACAACTAATACAAAATGTAAAAAAAAAAAATATGTAGAAATGTAGTAGAAATAATTTTAACTAAAATTAAGCTAATTATAGTGATCAAATCTGTAAATTGTACAATAAACAGTGTTTTCCCTAGATTTACAGCCTGGGGGGGGGGCATGAAAGTCAAAAATGACAAACTTTTTCAGGAATCATGGTGTTCTGGCACTGTATAGAAAAATTACAGAATACCTAATCATTGAAAACAAATAGGACATCCAATATGAGCAACTGTTTCAGAACCCTTGTTTATTTGTTTGATCTTATTTGTTATTTGTGTGATTTTTTTTTTTTTTTTTTTTTATGACTTATATTCACTGACTGGGGATTCTAAATTGTCCTTAGGTATGAATGTGAGAGTGAATGGTTGTCTGTCTCACTGTGTTGGCCCTGCGATGGACTGACGATCTGTCCAGGGGGTACCCTGCCTCTCGCCCAAAGATGCTGGGATAGGCTTCAGGCCCCCCCCCTCCCCGACCCAAAAAGGATTAAGCGGAAGAAGATGGATGGATGGATGGACTTATATTCATAATAGTGTATCTTGCACTTGGGGGAATGGATCCTATTTAGCATTTTTCCTTATGAGGACCAGGCCAAATATCCTCACAAGGGAAAAACGTCCTCACAAAAAAGGTGGTTTGTCAAGGGGTGGTCCACACAAGAATAGAAAGACAGGCACACACACGCATACTAGTTTTCATGTTTGATGGGGATCAATTTTCTGACCATCACTTGTGGGGACTACCAGTTCTACACAGAGATTCCTTGCATTTAGTTAGATTAATATGACACTCTGGGGAAGGCCTTTTGGGAGGGGGGCACCCCGCTTAACCCCCCCCCCCCCCCATATAATGGTAGGGTAACAGTGATGAATGAAAAAAGTGCATGAGCAGAGAAATCAGCTTAATATACAGTGGAGATCAAAATCAGAGAATGTATTAATACTTGATTTATTCTAAAATCTGTTATTCTTCATTGTTCTGAATTTGACAGAATATCAGCTGTGGCTATACCATTGCTGTACTAGCATGTTGGGTTTTTGTTTTTTTTAAATAACCAAGGCACTTCAACACAAACATTTATTTTGTAAAAAAAAAAAAAAAAAAACAGTGAGCAAAACTAGAGAACAGTAACCACTGTGTCCAAAAAGAAGATTTAAACTATGTTTTCTTAGGGCTATAGGATTCAAAAATTAATAGGAAGTGTTGAGGCCCTTTCTTTGAATGACTTCAGCACATCTGTGCCCACAGGACATCACTAGTTTCTCACACTGCTCTGATTTGGGGGAAAGGATTATGCGAAGACTCAATGGGGAATCGGTTCAACACTGAAGCTGAAATTACTCACCAGTTCACTGCTAAACAGGGCAAGGATCTGTCTTGGCACACAGTGTGTCTCTGTTTAAGACAATTTGGACTCAAAGCTCACTCTGCAGTGACCAAACCTCTCATCAGCAGAAAGAATAAAAAGGCTAGGCTTGCCTTTGCTGAGGAGCATGTGTGGACAGAGGAGAACTGGTCTAGAGTGCACTTCAGTGATGAGAGTATGTTCAATTTATTGGTCTGATGGGAAATTGTCTGATGTCAAACTGGGGAAAGACTGAACCCAAAGTGTGTAAAGAAGTCAGTTATATTTGGAGGAGGAAGTGTTATAGTTTGGGGGATGTTTTCTGCATCAGGAGTTGGGCCTCTTGTACAGCTACATGGCAGGGTGAATGCAAATGTTTATGTGAACCTCTCCCAGTCAGCCCGCAATTTTCATCCAAGACAGTGCCCCCGTCACACTGCAAAAAGGGGTTAAACAGTACCTTGAATGCAACAATATTGAAATAATGAAATGGCCAGCCCAGAGTCCAGATCTAAACCCCACAGTGAATATCTGGAAAAATCCTTGGCAACAAAAGGGCTAAGAAACCCACTAGAGTTACTCTACTGTGAAAGAGACTGCAGAAGAATGGATCAAGCTCAAACCAGAGCAGTGTGAGAAACTAGTGCTGTCCTGTGGGTGCAGATGTGCTGAAGTCATTCAAAGCAAGGGCTTCTACACTTCTATTAATTTTTTAATCCTATAGCCCTTAAAAAAACATTGTTTGAATCTTCTCTTCTGACACAGTGGTCACTGTTCTCTAATTTTGCTCACTGTGTGTGTGTGTGTGTGTGTGTGTGTTTTAGCAAAATAAATGTTTGTGTTGAAGAAAACATGCTAATACAGCAGTGGTATAGCCACAGCTGATATTCTGTCAAATTCTGAGTAATGAAGAATAACAATATTTTTGATTAAATCAAGTATTAATACATTGTTCTCTAATTTTGATTTCCACTGTATTCATTATGACACTTCTATATCCATCAATCCATCCATCTTCTACCACTTGTCTGGGGGTTCGGGTGACCGGCGCAGTGGTCCAAGTAAAGAAGCCAAGACTGCCGCCCAATCCTCATAGCACCGTGATCCATCCTGCAGGTGGTGGGCCCACTAGAGGTCACATTTATATACTAATCCACAGGTGTCAAACTCATTCCATGGAGGGCCAAGACCCTGCAGGTTTTACCTCCACCCAGTGTCTTCAACAGGTGATTTCACTGAATTTCTTCCCACTGATTGCTGATCAGTGAAAACACCTGCTGATGACACTGGGTAGAAGCAAAACATGCAGGGTCTTGGCCCTCCATGGAATGAGTTTGACACCCCTGTACTAATCAATATGTACTCAGTGCTAGGAATTATTCTGTTTTATTCATCACCTATAAGTTTTTTTTTTTTTTTCACTTTTTAATTTTGACAGATCAGGTCCTCCGTATTTCATGAACAGCAATATAGCTTGCAATCAAGATTAATCCATTTTTTTTCTCTCATCTAAGAATGAAATTTGAGCTATTATGAGATGTTAACTAACAGAAGTAAATTGGCAAGAAAATATACTGGAAATGCAACAGCCAGCACCTTTTTCCCATAATTAAAGTTTTATCTGTGACTACTCATAACCCAAGAGTCCAGCTCATGTTCAGTAGTCCAAAATGCAGATACTAATGTAAACTTGTTTGAAATGGAGAAATCATCACAGGTTTTTGTGTGCATTTTGGCTATTAAAATATTCATAGCTAGGCATATTTAATAGGTCTGTTTGCCTTTGTAAATGTGCATGGACTGTTTACTTTTGAACATCAGAGAGAATACAGACAGAAATGGCCAATTAGCTCTGAGCTGTAGTGTTAAATCGTACAGGTGTAGCTTAATCACATAGCGGATTTTTTGTGCTTTTATGTCCATAATCACAGCGGTGTGAGCAACAGTCTGCTTCTAATGCCAGCCCGCTTTCAAATATTGACCTGGCAGGTTGGAAAATAGAGTAATCATTGATGTGGCAGTAAACTGCTTCCCCTCACCGTAACAAGTAATTGATGCAGCCAGGAACAATGAGCGGATTGTCGCTGCATCCTTGCTGCACTTTCCCCTGGGGTTCATTTGGATGGTGTGACAGGTTGAAAGGATGCTCCTGTCCTGTGTTTGTCGGCGAATAGAGGGGGGAAAAAAACCACATCACCTTTGTTTGTTCGACGAGAGGTCAACAGGAGTTCAGGACTTGTACGGATTCGGATGATGCAAATTTGGTTATGGTCAGGATGATGATTTGAGTCATAGAAACCAGAAACTAATTATGGCCTTCCCTAGAGTGCCCTTCAAAGCTCTAGTCAATTGGTGAGGCCTTGGTGTGTAAACTGACGATGAGGTGGGTTATTTACGGTCACACCCTGTGAGTGTTATTTTTCCATCAAGAACTTCCTCTGTGAGCTTCAAGAAGGAAGTGTTGGTGTGTTTGTTTCTCTTCTAGAAGTTTTTGTGTAGGATCTCATTTAAAGAGAGCTTTATGAGTGTTGTATAAGAGTTTTGTCTGGTTTTGACTGACTGCCGTATGAAGTAAGGACACTGAGTCTTCCCAGTTCTCCCTCTCTCCACTCTGACTGATCAATGGGGAAATCCTCTTAAAACCTCAAGCTCATATTTTACTTCTTCTGAACTTTACCGTAAGCCCTTAAATGAGCGTTTGTTCTGGGACTTGCAACATTTACCGTGGATCACAGCAGCAACAATGAGAGCATATTTTATTATTAAGGTAATTTGATTACATGCAGGTTAATCCTTTCAGACTGGAGTGCAAGCTTTAAGAATTGGATTAATCCCTTAAACTATGATTACTAAGATCACTTACCCATTCAGATGTAATGGATAAAATGAGGTAGATCTCAAATGCGGCATATCTCTGAGGATGAGATTCATTTATTATTCATTTGTAGTCTGTGAGAACTTGACTTTTTCATTCTCTGAGCTGCTTCTTCTAGTTAATTTTCTTCCGTGTGTGTGTGTCTTCTTCATTAAAATCTACACTCAAGAATTGTCCTCATGTGTTATGTCTGTATCTCATGTTATTATGATGATAGAAGTAAGTGCTTTACTTTTGGGCCCCAACTACACACTTTGCACCCATTTCTGCCTCTTAACGCAGTGTTCTTATTTGCGTTTCCTTCCAGCTCCGGGTCGACCCCATCCCAATATGCAGCTTCTGTCTCGGAACGAAGGAGTCAAATCTGGACAAGCGGCCAGAAGAGCTGTTGTCTTGTGCCGACTGTGGGATCAGCGGTAAGTCGCCTCGTGTAGTGTTTCAGTTATTAGATGTGCTCACAAGCTGTAACGTAATACAAACAAATCTAAACTGTTGGTTTGTTTGCTCTACGGCAACACTGTCAAAGTGTTGGAGAGGTAAAGGATGTGGGAAAATATGATTAAAATCAGTATTTCAAAATGGCAAAGAAGTCATGATTCATGTATCTCAGTGTTGGCATCAAGGTTCAGTGTATTAGTGTCATTTGAGTTGCATAGGAAGCAAGTAAGCTGACACAGAACAACGTTTTGACATTGTCATTTGTTTGGAAATGTTATTTGGCAGCGACTTACTGTAACAGTTAAAGCACTTAAGTCGTGGCACATCGTCAATAAGGAAAAATATCTTCTGTCACTGATGCTCATTCCTGAGATACTAACGGTATATCATTCAAGACGTGAAACAAATTAAATAAACTTGTCCTCCAAGAGGAGTGTTAGAGACTGAAAATCCTACTAATACTTCAAGGAACATCTGTATGCATCCATGTGTTTCTCTGTTCTTCATCTTTCCCTACAATCATTTATTCTATCCGCTATAAACTGGGGCGTAATGCTGGGGAACTGAGTGCACTGCTGAGTTTATTTGGATGATTGGGTCGATATAATTTGGCTTAAAGATGATTTCCACAGCTTTCCACAGCTTTCACAACTACCACATGTCAGCGTACAGGGTGATGCTTTTACTTATCCACAATTAAGGCCTCAAAAAATTAAATTAATACTTAAAAATCCATCTCTCAAGGGTATTTAAAGTAGCACAGGCATAAACTCAATTGCTCTTTTTTCTTGGTGTAATTATTGTTATGCATTTTAGCATGAACGGCCATTGGCAATTGTCCGTTTTACAGGAAGAGGGCTAGTTTGAGATATGTACTTTAATGCCTCTCTGAAATAGCTTCAGTACCCAGAGGGAATTCCCAACACAAGGAAGTGTTAATTTGATCTGAGCTGGATTGATGACCAAAATTTGCTGAGGTTTTAATTACAGAAAATATTTGGACAACACAACTTTTAATTCAATTAGATGCTTTTTTGTTTATTTATTTTGACTATAAGATCTTGAAACTGAAAAATGCCTTTAGAAACAGTCTTAAAAGTATTTAAAATGCAACTTCCTTATTCCTGCAGATACCTTGGAACGTCCACTTAGCAAAACTTAACTGGTTGGTTTATTGTGAGGTTGAGTGCTTTGATTGACCCTTATGCTACGTGTCCACCTAGGCATATGTTGATGGAAAGTCCCCTCGCCTCCTCCGCATGGGGATCCGTAGGGAGCGTGAAAGGGGCATAACCAGGCAAGAATCACACTAGTCAGTACTCTGGAGCCACAAACTGCATGGCGAGTATCATTGCCTGGTCAGAGAACTTTGGCCGGTATTCAAGCACTATTTTCGGCTACAAAAGTGCAGTTTGATGAGCATCTTCTGTCCACTCCAACCTGCTCTGCTCTCCCCGACCTGCACAGCCTGCACATCACTGGTCGACACGACTCCTGGTGGACTATTCTAGTCTGTTCACGTCGCATCCGGACATTAAACATTCGCCTTTATCTTCAACGGTAAACAGCGAAACACTTTTCTGAAAACAGTCAAGGTGAGAAAAAAATGTGTTTACTTTTTACTAACTGTTGTGTTGGTGTTTGAGGACATGCTATTGTGTGACATGGGTGGTTGCTGCACCTTTCTGGTTCCGCCACCACCCAGGGTATAAAAGGGTTGTGAGGGAGAGGGGCGTTCTCTTGGCCTCCTCTCAGCCTGACGGACGCGCATGTACTGCGAGAGTGAGTCACAAATAAAGCTGTGTCCAGTTCAACACTCGTCCTTGGCTTCTATTACCAACATAACATTTGGTGACGAGGGTAAAAGTATGGACGTGGGGGGTAACTTCCATTCGGCAGTTTTTGGAGCTTCCCGGTGAACCGCCAGTCCCTTGGGCGAGGTGGTTCGCCGCCTTTCAAAATTACTTGGTGGCAATGGACCTTGGAAGACTGGAGAAGTTGGGGGCACGGGCACTGTTGGTTCACAACTTGAGAATGGAAGGACAACATATCCTTAGTACCTTAGGCGAAGGTGATAGCTTTGATGAAGTGGTTGAGCTAATGGCACGACATTTTCGCGCCCTGGAAAACGTCATTGTCCGGAAGATCCAGTTTTGGCAGCGCCACCAGTGGACTGGCAAGTCAGTGCAGCGGTATGTAGCAGACCTACGTCAGCGGGCCAAGGACTGTCAGTTTGGAGCGTTAGAGGAAGAGATGGTCTGCGACCAGTTGGCGGAAAGTACTCTTTGCCCGACGACAAGGTTGAAGCTCCTCACACACTCGAGCGAGCTGACATTAGCCATGTTCATCGAGCTAGCTCAACAGTTTGAGGCAGCAGACAAGCTATCACGGGAGCTCAGTGAGAGAGCATCACACCGCCATTTTGAACCACAGTCGACGGCACAGGCAGTGGACCCAGACGGCAACGATGGCGTGGAGGATGATGAAGAATACGCTAATGCTGTAAAGATGAGGTCCGCCCCGCGATCACCCAGGTGTTTGGGTTGGGGGTCCACCAGCCACCATTATAAAGCTAGAGAGTGTCCGGCAAGAGGAAGACGCTGCGGCATGTGCGGATCCAAGACACATGGAGGATCTCCCCGTTTCACCTCCTGCGGTTATTTGCAGTGTATCCCCAAGTACTAACGGCCATTCTTACTGTATGGTGGAACTGGACGGGGTGACAGTGCCGTTGCTGGTTGACACGGGAGCAGTGAGATCTGTGTTGAATTGGGCAACCGTGAGGAGTTTCTTCCCACAGTATCGGGTTGGAGAAGAGTGGTTGGGCTGTGGTTTGTGGGACCGGCTGGTTCCACAAACAATGGACAGAGATGTGTGGGACGAACCTTTGCCTAGTAATCTGGACAATGAGCAGGACCAATTCCACCCAGGGCCATTGTGGGAGGGTCCCAGTGCCAGCGCCCAAGTAACCCTAGTTGAGGGAACTGGGCAGCACGGTGGGATGCCTGTGACAGCGGGTGGCGCCGAGTAGAGGGCCCATTCTACTCCCGGAATTCGGCTGGAAGGGACTGGAGAGCAGGGGGCCACAACGGCGATGCCGGCAGCAAAAATGAAAGAGAGCGGGGCAAGACCGACTGACACGATGGAACGACGTGCCAAACAGAGACACTGGAAGCCGAGTGGGGCCCTTCTGGGTGTTGTCGATGCAGTTCGACCCAGGGAGGAGGCCCGGTCGAGAGGTGTTCAGGCCAAACGTCGGAGAGAAGATGACCAGGGGCGGCTGCAGGTGGTGGCTGTTTGGGAGGATGTCTACCTTCAGTTATCTGATGGCTCATGGAGGCATCCCAATGAGCTGCAGCGTGCCCGGGAGAAGAAAGAGGAGTTTGGACCTGGCCGTGGGTTGTCCCCGGGAGTGAAGAAGAGAAGGTGCACTGGAGTGGAATCATCCGACTGTTTTCCGGGGGTTGGCTCCTCTCCTGGAGCAAGCTGATGGTTGGACAGTGTATATTATGCATGGTGATGGAAAAGGGGGACAACTGATGTGTATTTAGTTCTGTTAATGGGATTATTTTGTGTTTCTTGTTAAACATAGCAGTATTTTAGTTTAATATGGACTGTTTTATTTAGCTCAGATGGCAGAATAATCCGTCTTGCCGTGTGGGGGTGGGACGGTAGTCCACCTATTCCCCCCTAGTTTTAGTTGTTTTAAGTGAATGTGATAGATTGTTTAGTTTTTTTAGTGCATGATTCGGGTTCCAAATTGGGGAGGGTTTTGATTGTGTGTGTTTGGACCATTTTTTGAAGGAGGGGAAAGTGTTGTGTTGGTGTTTGGGGACATGTGTGACATGGGTGGTGGCTCCACCTTTCCCGTTCCGCCGCCACCCGGGGTATAAAAGGGCTGTGAGGGAGAGGGGTGCTCTCTTGGCCTCCTCTCAGCCTGACAGATGTGCATGTACTGCGAGAATGAGTCACAAATAAAGCTGCGTCCAGTTCAACACTCGGTCTCGTCCTTATCTCCTATTAGCGACATAACACTAACGCCGCTATTTTAAAAGTTCAGCACAAGCTCCAGGAAGCAATCGGCTCCATACACCTGCTCCTCATTTGTGTAAATGGGACCGGAGTGGGGATTCCATAGGAGGGTGCCGCACTACCAGAATGCATGCGGGGCTTACTACATACACAATGAATGGGAGCAAGAAAACGCACGCCTAGATGGACACGCACCATTACTGTGGCTGAACATAAAAGCCGACTAAAAGAGTGTTATTAGTAATCCAGATGTCTGTGGATCCTTATAAAGTCTTAAATATGTTTTTTCAAAAATTAGTGCTGTAATTATCCTGCAAAATGAGTTAACTCCTAAATCTGCGTTTCAAAGGTCTTAAAAACACCACAGATATGATAGTCATAATGGCAACCTTTTTCTTGCAGTGTGATTTGAAATCTTCATAATAATTTTAGTGATTTTATAGTTACTGTTTTTGCATTTTAACATAATGGAAATTTGCAATTTTTTTCCTTATAAACTTGTGACTTTTTCCCTCTTATGAATTTGCAGCTTTTTTTTTTTTACATTAAGATGTTATCTTTATGTTGTGGTGGTAGGGGCTTGTTGCAGGTATTTATATTTTATTATTATCTTGGTTAAGTGCTAATTCAGTTCTGGTAAATAATTGTACAAGGTCATTTGTAAAGTTGTCACATGTTTTTGTGAATGCAAGGCCTTAAATTTGATCATGTGGCCTTAAAAAAAATCTTAAATTTAACTTATGGCTACAGATTTACTTGTTACAAGATAAAGGGAGAATGTTTTAGCATACTGCCCATCATTCACAGTACAACAAATGTTGTCCTGTCAAAACCTTCAGTGGGGAACTAACGCTCTAGAGTTTCTGTTCCAGGAGAGTGAGTAGATAAATAGATTAATCTTACTACTGCTGTTTTTATCAGAAGGCGTATTACAGAGTAACTTGTCTACGTGTCATCACACTGCTATGTATAATCTTTATGGATGTTTGCTGACTGTCATTATAATGACACAATATTGCATCGTGGTATGTATAGTGGAATTTTTTTCCTCACAAATTACTTGACTTTATATTTTGTTGCTATAGAGTTCACACGTAAATTGAGGTAATCTTATCTTTATATTGCTCAATAGAAATTGCCTTTTCAGAAGTATTGCAGCTTCAGTAGTATTTAGGCTTCAGACGTATTGTCTATTATCTCACATTGTCTCCTATATAATCATGTTATCCAACCATGGAAGCCGCCGTTCTCCACATCAGTTAGGCAGATGTTGCATTCCTACTCCACATTTTTCCACTTCTCTTTAGGGAATTTATTGGAGGGACGATGTTAAAAATTGAGTGGCTGAAGAAATCCAAATTACTCGCAACCCTCAGAAGGGCAGACGCTCCAAGTGGCCATTAGAATCCGAAGTCACCCAAGCCATTTTTGCTCAATTCAAATTCTTTTACGGAGCACTCCAGTTAGAGCAGATCAAAGATCAACCCTTTTCCCGTTGCAGATTGTTGCCATTTCTTTTAGTGTTCTTTTGTTCCAGACAAAACTGCTAACCTCCCATAAAATTACCTCTGCCTAGGAGTCATTTATGTTTGAACAATTATTTTAAATGCCGTAAGGAATTGTTCTCCTGGTGACATTTTTATAGCTTAAATTTGACTAAGTAGCATTGAGGTGGTTTTCATTAACCACTCGTAGTGTACACAAATTGTGCTCTCACTGTAAAACAGCTGTTTTACAACCATGAGAGGGAGCCGGGTGAGAGGGAAGGCATGCTTTTACATGACTTTCATGGATCGGCTTCCATTAGAATGAGTGCTGCTACTGTTTCTGCCTCATTAAGATCAAATTATCTGTAATTAGCGGCTCAGATGTTTGATCATACTGTTTTTAGACACAACTTGTGGCAGGGGGAAAATGTGTTGTGGACATGCAGATCTGATGCCGTTTTTAATGATGTAATATGTTAATATAACTGTGTAATTAAATGGAAAACCTTGCATCTCGTTGTTTGGAGAAAAAAATCGTCATGCTAACATGCCTTTTTGCTCCTGAAGGGCATCCATCATGTCTGAAGTTTTCCCCTGAATTAACCTCAAATGTGAAGAGATTACGGTGGCAGTGCATTGAATGCAAAACCTGCAGCTCCTGTCGAATACAGGGGGAAAATGCTGTGAGTATAGTACATGCAATTTAACACACACCATTTTCACTGTTGTTGGGCTGGAAGGTAGATCCCATTTGGTGCATCCCTGAGGATTTGTTGAGATTTGTAAAGCCTCTCTTGTGCGCAATTGGGTTTATTTTTCAAGGAAAAAAGACTTTAAATGACGGGCGTGTTACACATATGCAACTGGGACATCCCTTACACATGCCTGCTGTTCTCTTTTCAGGATGAGATGCTATTCTGCGATTCATGTGATCGGGGCTTTCACATGGAATGCTGCGATCCGCCACTTTCAAGAATGCCAAAAGGTGAGGTGTTTACACTGGGTGGCTTCTCTTTTTCCTCCTCCGCTGTCAAATCAAAACCGTATTCTTCACAGACGGCCGTTTGGGGCTGTCACTCAGCTTACAGAGAAGCAGCAGTGCCTTATTAGGAGCTTTGCATGCATATCAAATTATTCCAGCATCCCCGGGGAGATTTGCTATCTCTGGATTACAGTGCTGACCCCACAGTGAGGCTTGTAATGATGGTGCACGTGCTGTGGGAGGATGCTTGGCACCCAGTTCATGCAAGTCACATAGCTTAGCTCAACAAGCTGGCGCGAAGTCTATTTTGCTGAACGGAGAATTGACCCAATGTTTTTCTTATGGATTTTCACTTTGTGCTGAGTAATTGATTGTCATTGTGAGCCGACGGGATTCTCGCCACCTCATGCTATTAAAGGAAATGTTTCAAATGAATGTACTGTATGTCCTCTGAATTGATGAACCCACCCCAATGGTACTCTTTGTGTTTTTGGACACCCTCCAGGAACCTGGATCTGCCAAGTCTGCAGGCCGAAGGAGAACGAGAAGAAGCTGCTGCACAAGAAAGCTGATCAGATCAAACGTCGATATGCAAAGCCAATCGGAAGGCCCCGAAATAAGCTCAAACAAAGAATGTAAGTGAGCCACAATCTGAATGCTGGCAAGGGGATTCCTTTTTGGTAAAATGATCATCTGCTTAAAGAACTAACTACAGCATAGTAAAGTGTTTGCAGTTAAAATGCAATACACTATTATTTTGTTTAACTTTGGTTTATTCCTGTTATATTAAAAAGCTATAATACATTTGCTATTTTTGAAGAATGAATTGTGGAGTTAAGTTTTGTGAAAAGCATTAGATGCATACGTACAGTTTACAATACATACTCAATATGTTACATTGCACATGTGTATACATATGTATGCACTATACGTTTGTAATTTTTTCATTAAACTAATTAAAAGTTTGGTATACGTGTTAATAATTCAACATATACAGTCATGTGAAAAAATAAGGACACCCTATGAAAGCCTGTAGTTTTGTTTTTTTTTACATATTTGGACATATGGATGTTTAATATTAATTTTAACAATACTGGGAGATTCAGGTAATATAACAGTTAAAACTGAAGAAAAGACTTTTAAAAATTTTTCTGTAAAATGTAATTCTAAAAACATGCAGTTTCTGGTGAGGAATAAATTAAGCCACCCCCACATTTATTCCCACTTAAATTGGCTAAAATCACACACAGGTGTATCACATCAGGTGCACATGATTAAAACATCATTACTCAGCATTTTGAAGGAGGCTTGTCCTAGTTAAATCTCAGACATTTAGTTTGGTGTGCACCTGACTGTTGAAGTGAGAGTGAACACCATGATGAGATCGAAAGAGCTGTCGGAGGCCTTCAGAAAGAAGATTGTAGCAGCTTATGAGTCTGGTAAGGGATTTAAAAAAATCTCAAGAATTTGAAATCAGCCATTCAACTGTCCGGAAAATAGTCTACAAGTGGAGGACATTCAAAACAACTGTCAACATGCCCAGGTCTGGTCGTCCAAGCAAGTTCACCCCGAGAGCAGACTGCAAGATGTTAAAAGAAGTTTCCAAAAACCCTAAAATGTCATCACAGGACCTACAGCAGGCTCTTGCTACCGTTCAGTCCCTCCAGGATTTTGCAATGTTGCAATCACGTCAAGTCACGCAAAATCAGTGATTGGCCGTGTCTTTTGTGCGACCATGCAGCTTTGTCCAATCACCGCAACTTTCCCACAATTTTGGCCAATCCTCATTAACTTCCGTCAATTTCACCAATCAGATTTGTCCCTGAATAGTGCTTAAATGCTCAGTCTAACCTATCAAATGCATCACTGCACCATGCTTACTTCCATGTTTACAGAGAGTATTAACGGAACACATCCACAAAAAACAATGTGTGTGATTTAAAAAAAAAAAAAAAAAAAAAAAAAAAAAAAAAACCCAAACCCACTCACCTGCAAGATTTGCCACACCGTCCCTTCCTCCGTCTCCTCCGACCTTCTGGTGGATGTCTTGCTATGCGTCCATCCTGACTGCATGTACGTAGTGCTGGGTTTGTGTTGAAAAACGTCTGCCTGCCTGAAAATCACCCCGTCGCGGGAGCACGTGTAAGGAGAGATGCCATAAAAACAAGCAAATATAACACTACAGCTAGTGTTGTATCATTTTATACATCTTTAGAGGCAAAATCATTACTACATCTTGTCAATGAGCTTTACAACTGTGAATCTCCAGTCTGGACATGGAGCAACATGTGTGCCACCCCCCAGGACTCCCGGTAAATGAAAGATCAGTATGTGATGAGACAGGTGTGTGTCAAGACATGCAGCAGACAGATACAGGTAGGAGTTACGCACGGATAGAGAGAGAATATTGTCTGTAATTTGTTTTTCAGAAAAACACTGACTCCGATAGATAATGCAGAGCAACTGAATAAATTATTTTTTTCCTCTGTGCTTGGTACTGAGTGGGTGGGGACTGCTGCGGTTTTCATATGAAGGTGCTGCCAGTGATTTCCAAATCTCTACTCTTTAACATGCATTCAATGCAATTTAGCTGTTGTAATGAATATTGTGTCAAAGTCTGTATGTGCTGTTGCACAAGTTTTTTTTTGTATAGCAGAAGTTTCTGCTTAATTTATAAATCACTGTTTAATGGGAAATTTTTGGACAATCCTGTGCTTTTCTTGTGGTGTTGTATAGAATATCACTGAAGTAAACTATGGAAAAAAGCATCTGCTTTAAAATTTGTAGTTCTTCCCACAACTTTTTTTTAATGCAAAAAAAAAACCCTCTCAAAACATTGCAACTTTTTAAAAAAGCTCCCGCAAATTCAGGCTGTTTGGGCCGCAACAATCATAAAAACATCCCGCGAGATCCTGGAGGGACTGACTGTTGATGTGAAAGTACATGCCTCTACAATCAGGAAGAGACTGCACAAGTTTAACTTGCATGGGAGGCATGCAAGGAGGAAACTTTTGCTCTCTAAGAGAAACATGAAGGCCAGACTGAAGTTTGCCAGAGAGAACATAGACAAAGACCAGGACTTCTGGAATAATGCTCTTTGGACAGATGAGTCTAAAATTGAATTATTTGGACACCAGAACAGAGGATGTGTTTGCCGTACACCAAATACAGCATTCCAGGAAAAGAACCTCACACCAGCTGTGAAGCATGGAGATGGAAGTGTCATGGTTTGGGGATGCTTTGCTGCAACAGGACCTGGCCAGCTGACCATCATAGAATCCACCATGAATTCTACCGTGTATCAGAGGGATGCTTGAGGACCACGTGAGACCATCTGTAAAAAATTAAAGTTGAAGCGGAACTGAATCCTGTAACATGACAATGACCCAAAACATATCAGTAAATCCACCAAGGACTGGCTAAAAACTAAGAAATGGAGAGTCCTGGAATGGCCGAGTCAAAGACCAGATCTTAATCCCATTGAGATGCTGTAGGGTGACTTGAAATGGGCTGTACATGCAAGAAACCCCTAAAACATCTCACAGCTGAAAGAATTCTGTGTTGAGGAGTGGGGCAAACTTTCCTCAGACTGATGTCAGAGACTGGTAGATGGCTGCAAGAAGCATCTCACTGAAGTTATTTCAGCCAAAGGGGGTAACACTAGCTATTAGGGGGTAGGGTGTCCTAACTTTTTCCTCAGTTAGAATATGCATTTTTGTTGATATCTTTTGTTTAATGAGTAAAACAAGGTTAATTTTTGTTATTTACCTGCAGTTAAATTGTCTTCTTTTCCAGAGATAAATAAAAACAAGATTATACATTAATATGTCTTCATTAATATTTATTTTTCTTCATAAAAACTGAATATTTAATGGGGTGTCCTAATTTTTCCACATAACTGTACATAGAGGCAGCGGTGGGTAGTAACTTTTTAAAATTTTTTACTTCTGTGAGTACTTTTATTTCAGGATAATTTTTACTCTTAGTTGAGTACATTTTTGAAGAAAAACCTTTTGCTCAGGTGCATTTAGTGGCATTCTTTACGTTAATTTTAGTTTCACTTATTTGAATTGAGTGCAAGTCAAGATATGAAATCATTGTTGTTCTATTCTGGCTCAGGAAATATTTGATTTTCTTATCTGTTTTTAGCTTGTACTGGCAAAGCGTTCGTCCATCCATCCACATTTCACAGGAATCGCTACTCCTAGGCATTTGCCCTAATGCACACTAAAATCACTCACACTGAACCTCAGGTGGGTCAGCATCCAGGTTCTGCTCAAGGTTAAGGTAAAGGTCAGGAGATTGGGGCACTTGTGTGATTTTTAGAAAATCACTGCTCCTCTGAGGAGGATTCTCACTCACCAGGATCCTTAGGTGTGTCGGCATCCACGTTGAGGTCGAGGTCAAGATCACTGTCAAAGGTCAGGAGATCTAGGCATTTATGATTTCACGAAAAACACGAGTTCACACTAGTTCTCCTAGGCCATCTTAAGCACATCCTAGATGGGTCTGCATCTAGGCTGTCAGTCAAGGAGATGTGAACACTGTCTGGGTTATTTCGCCAGGCCAGAATGAACTACTCCATCACTGACAGTCTGGTTGTTATACGATTTAGATTGAGGGCATTTGAGATGGATAATTTAAATGTTCCTCAGATTAACACATCTAAGAGAGAAAAAAACCACACACACACTCACACAAAATGGGCAAGACTCAACTTGCAAATCTACATGGAGAAAAAGCTGATTAAAAAATGTATGGAAAAAAAGTTGCTAATTTATGTGTGAAAGTAGCTGCACATTGATCTCAAAAAATCTTTATTTAAAATAAAGTAGTACATTTATTAGGAAAAAAGTTGTAAATTTAAGAGGAAAAGACACACAACATGGCCAAAGTGAAGTTGCTACTCACTACCCAAGTAACTTTTTACTCGGGTACAATTTCTGGCTACTGTATCCAACTCTGTTTAGATAGTACTTTAATACTGCGAATTTATAAAAAGAAAAATATAGTTGAATTGAAATGCTGTATAAACAGACATTAAAAGAAAATTCATCCTGCCTGAGTTTTTATCTTGGAATATCCTTCTGCAGTACGTAATTGAGTAAATGTTCTTACTTGGGGTCTTCTTGTTAAATCTCCTTCAACAGACTTTGTTGTTCTCCCCTCGGCAGGTCTATAACCAGTGGTGACGGCTCCATGGTAGCACTTGGAGGAAGAGGGTCACCTGGTAGGGGTCAAAAGATTACCGTCTGTTCCACACCCTCATCCGGTCATGCTGCATCTGTGAAGGACGCCCGAGACAGATTGGCTGTTGCAGACCCGTGTCGTGCGGTTGACGCCACCCAATTCACCACCTCCACCCCCACCACCACTCCCCTCCTCACGCCCACCTCCACCCCAGCCGCACTCACTGTTAACAGGAAAACCAAAGGGCTCATCGATGGGCTTTCCAAATTCTTTACCCCTTCCCCGGTGGGCCGTCGCTCGCGAGCCATAGCCGTAGAGTCGCCCGCCAGACAGCTAAGCTCTGTAGACAAGGGTCCGCCCAAACTGTCAAAGCCACCAGAGCCGTTTGCCTTTTCTGCTGATGCCTCTCAAAAGATAACCCCCTCATCCTCTACACTTCCACCCACGTCCACGCTGCCCGGACTTAGCCCCCCCTCGCAAGTGTCCAGCAGCTCCACCTCTGCTAACTCCCCCCAGAGCTCCTCCAGCCAGTCTAGTGTTCCCTCCCTGAGTAGTCTCTGCAATAGCAGCCAGCTTAAGGGACTTTTTGACGGACTCTCTCACATTTATACCACTCAGGGACACTCACGGAAAAAGCGCCTACCTTGCTACGCACCACCTAAGCGTAGGCCCCATAAGCAGGATTTGCCCCATGTGCCCAAAACAGGTGCCCAGCGCCTTGGGAAGAATGAGTTTAATAAAAGTAGGTTTCACTCCACTTCAGCTGGGCCGGGCCGACCCAGAGGACATCCGTTTAAGATGGTCAATCATTTCAAACGTAACCCTTTCCTTAAAAAGCACAGGACGCTAGGCAGGCTGAGGTATAAAGTGAGCCCTCAGAAGGGAGCCCCCTCACCAGGAAAGGGAGACTTGACAGACGGAAGAATTAAGCCTGAGAATAACGATGGTAAGCAAGGCTCAAAATTCCAACCAAGACCTGCGTCTCCACACCTTTTAAGCTTCTTCTTTATTTTATTTTTTTTAAAGCTTGACACTCGCAGTTGTTTTCTTTTTTTTTTTCAGGCTAGAGCTAATCCTCAGCATTCTAACAGACTACTAATCTCCCTCCTTATTTAAATTCTTTTAGTCTGTTAACACAGTTTCGTTGCGTTTTTGACTTGACTGCGGAGTATACGTGGCTTCCATCCTCTGGCTCGTTGGCTTCTGTCATAGTGCATGGCCCACTAACTCCCTCATGTTGCTCCTTGCTCTGTCTCTGACCCTCTGCAGCAGTGCTCCATTTTGATCACTACCTCGTAGAGGCTGTAGTCACATTGCGGTCTTCCTCATCCCACTCTCACTCCTGAGATCACCATCTCCACTCAGCCTCACTTCCAGCGGTCATTAGACGCATACAACCCACTGATTCACACACCCAAGTTGACTCAGACCTGACATGATGATTATAGCCGTAAGTGCAGGAACCCTTACATTTCACTGCCTTCAGGAGTGCTCAGTCCCAGCTTTAAAAGGATTAAAAAAAGGCATATATCTTTCACGAAGTTCTAACATTTCCATAAATATGTTAATGAAGCATCACTTCCACTTGTAATGGGTTTTTGTTTTTGGTGGCTAAGTCATGCTGTTGATGTCTTTCATAAAATTACTGCCTGCTTTCCAGCATCAGTTGCTTTTCATGTCGACACTCGCTCCCTTCACTGCATCTGCTTCTTAATTCATGGGAAACTGTCTTGGTGGATGACTAAGCACATGAAAGCGGTTACGCAATTAGAGTGATTTAGTTTCACTTCATTACATTAGGGATTTTCATATAAACATGCAAAGATGATACATTATGGAATTCCTCTGAGACGCAGCCTCAAAAAGGCTCGGCAGCAGCGCTCACAGTATAAGCGCATTTGCATAGAATGCATTTATGAGATTATTCAGCTGCTTTAAACGGGCCGGTGTGTACGCGTTTTGGGTGATGTGTTGACGTCGCGTTGTCGTCCCTGTAACAGGCCTCGGCGGGGAGCTGCGCGTGAAGCAGGAGTCCCAGACGGATTCTGTGGCCATGTCCAGAGAGCACGTCACAGAGGAGGACATCGAGACGTTCACGCGTGTCCAGGAGCTCGCAGCGCAGGTGAGAAAACTGTGTCAAAATTGATTTCATATGTATTCAGTCTTTTTTAAAAAATTGAGTTTATTACAGGTGGAGCCTTAAAATGTTCTATATTAATTTATTCAAAATTAAGGCGTTAAGCAGCTTTTTTTTCATTTATTTGCTCCTTTTTTATCATAAGTTTGGAATATTTTTCTTTTAAATTTGCAATTTTTTTTTAAATCTTGGAGTTTTTTTTTAATTTTACCTTGTAAATTTGCAAAGTTTTACCATAAATTTGCAATTTTGAGGTAAATTTGGGATTTTTTGGCAAAATTTGATTGATTTATTTATTTGTAAATTCGTAATTTTTTTTCGTGGTAAATTTGTGACTTTTTTTAATTTTAAGGTGTGAAGTGTGGTTGTGGTAATGGGGGGTCTAGCTTCAGGTATCTAAATTAAAAATCCAAATTAAATATGAGCTGATCTGACAACCCAAAATTTGCAATAATATTAGTTTTACTAAATAAATGGACAAGGCTAATTGTAATGTAGTCATTTTATGGGCCATTTCCCAAATGTGAGGTCTTAACTTTGAGAATGAGGCCTTAAAAAAGGTCTTAAAAAGTCTTAAATTTGCATAAGTGGCTGCATAAGTATGCACGCCCTTAAACCAACACTTTGTTAAAGCATTTTGTCCAGGTTATAGGTCATATTAAATGAGGGAAAGTTTGCAAAGTTTCATGTTCTCATTTTTTTACATTACAGAAACCGAGCATTTTAAGAGGGTTGTGTACACTTCTTATATCCTTTTCATAACAAGAAACAGTACAGTTGCAACATAAAGTGTCTTACATTTCATGCTCTATATCAAGCTAATCTGGTTTTTCTATTCATTCAGTTTGTCGTAATATTTCTAAGTTTATCAGTCCACAGACGTGTTAATATACAAGTCCAGAGAGCTTTTATTTCAGATATTTTTGTAAAATGATTCATATGTGCTTGCCCAATTAAAGAAAAAAAAAAAAACTCACTGAAAAGCCCAGAGAAACAAATTGGCAAATATGACACAAAATATGATAACTCCAGCATTACTGTTGTCTTTGTCATGTGTGTTTGTTAGCCAGTCACTTTTTATCATTAGTTAATATTATGGCTCGATGGTTTAGTAATTGTATGATAAAGCATAAACAAAATGAAAGGACAAATGTTTTCAAAGTAGGTACAGTTTTGTTTGTGAGCTGTCGATGGTTAAACATCATTGGGATTGGTGTAACTGTGATAAAATCAGCTCTTAAGTGTGTAATATATGGCTACAGAGGTAAAGATGCTAGCTTGGGTTGAAGTACTTCTGTTCACATCATTATCCTGAAATATTAGAAATAACACATTTTGATTAAGTTCTGAGTCAGCCCTGCATGCCTTATCAAACTACCCTCTCCTCCTCCCACAAAAAAAAATTCTCAAGTGCTAAACCATGTTCTGATATATATTTAAACATATATTTTACATAGAGATTCGCTTACATTTTTGCTGCATAGCATAGTGTGTTTAAAAATGAAATCCATCGCACACACTGAGCACAGTGGATGGTTGAGAATATCAGGAACGCGAGTCGATGCCTGGACTCTGAAAGCTCCTCATCAGGAGGGACTGGATTATGTTGCTTAAGTGATTGATTTTGCTCAGATTTCCTTTTCACACGAGAGCCATGAACCACAATCTTGATATAAATTTGCTACGACACACTTGCATGGACTTGTGATAAGAGCCAGTGTAACACTGAATTAACTAGGTCACTATATTTATCATTGTGCCTTTGTTAAATCCAGAGAACTGGATCTCTGAGCACAGACTCCATTCGATGTCCCGCTGTCATTGAATTTGGGAAGTACGAAATTCAGACCTGGTACTCATCACCATACCCACCTGAATATTCAAGGTAAGGTTGCTTTGTTACTTGAGTTTCATTTATTTCAGCATCCTCTCACGCTGAATTATAAAAACAGGCTTTTTTCTCTCTCGTTTTTTGTCTTTACCAGATTACAAAAGCTTTATCTGTGTGAGTTCTGTCTGAAGTACATGAAAAGCAAAAACATCCTCCAGAGGCACACAAAGAAGTGTGGCTGGTTCCACCCGCCAGCCAATGAAATCTACAGAAAGGACAACCTCTCCGTATTTGAGGTCAGATTCCCTTTACAGCAATAAAGCAATAACTGTATGCTGCATGAGATCCCAGTGAATGGGCTCTGGGATGGAAAAGAAAAAGGGGGACTGTTTGAACAGTGTCCTCACTCTTTTTTTTATTCTGTGTTTAGGTTGATGGAAATGTCAGCAAACTATTCTGCCAAAACCTCTGCCTGTTAGCCAAGTTTTTCCTGGATCACAAGACCTTGTATTATGATGTGGAGCCTTTCCTCTTCTACATACTTACAAAGAATGATGAGAAAGGCTGTCATCTTGTGGGCTATTTCTCCAAGGTAAAAATTACAGAGAGATTTTATGGGAAATGAAGGAATACCACACATTTATTCTCCAACACAGATACTGATAGGAGGGCTGCTCATTAAATATTTCCCCTTACTGATTTCCCATGCAATAAGAGGAATGAAACTTGGCACAGTTATTAGTCTTTCTCTACATAGGTACCACCAAGGGTCATACAATTCTCCCATTGCTTTATGCAGCTGTGGAGACCTCACCTGTAGAAGTCTGCAGGAAGCCATGACTTGATTTTGGAAATCAACTTTTCATCGCCTTGGAAGTGCTTGCCGTTCAAAAATGACTCCATGGTTGGAAAGAGGTGGAAGTCAGATGGTGCGAGATCGGGAGAGTTGGTGGTGGTGGTGGGATTTCATAGCCACAGGACCGTGTTCCTGTCTGGGCAAAATGCGAGTTGTGAACTGGGATGTTGTCTTGGAGGTGGGCACCTTTGGTTAGCAGACTATGCCTCTTGGTTTTGATGACCTTTTGAAATTTCTGCAGCAGTGAAACGCCGTAAGTCCCGGTAATTGTGGCACCCTTTGCTTGGAAACCCATCATCACTACTCCATGCCGGCCCCAAACTACCATGAGCATGACCTTGCCCACCAAGGGATGGACACATGTCTATCACCTTCGTCTGAGGTGGCGAGTCATAATGCTTCCATTGTTTTGACTGGGCTTTATTTAATCTCTGGATCATAGTGATGGACCCGTGCTTTGTCCTGCTTGATTAGTCAGTCCAAGAAGTCCTGCTGGTTTTCTTGGCACATGGCCAAAAGAGCCTAAGAGCACATGACTCGTTCCTGCTTCTGGAAAGATGTGAGCGACCAGGGAATCCAGCTTTCTCATGTACAAATGGTCATTTAGATTTTTTTTTTTCCACAGACCCCATACTGATCTTGACATCTTAGACTAGTTGGCAAACGGTTATGTAGCAGTCTCCAAAATGGTGGCCTCCATTTGCCGGGCGGTGTCTTCATCAGTGGCACACTGTGGACACCCGGGAATGGGTGCCCTTTCCACCAATGTCCGACCACACTTGAACTGTTGATGCCAGTGCTTGAGTATGTCATATGATGGCGCATCCTCTCCATAAGTCTCTCATCCTTCGAACATCTCCCATGGTGTGCGGCCTCTCAGGTGCAGGAACCTGATGATTGCTCTGCATTCAACTGGCTTCATTATCACACCTTACTCCACCGTAGCACCTGTAAAGAGAAACGCTTAGACGGTCAGAGCTGCAAATTACCATGTGACCTATAAAGATGTGTATTATTGTACACGTGCAATTTCAGCCTCCTAAAATACCTGGAAGTGGGTCAGGGGAAATCTATAACGAGCAGCCTTTGTATATGGCGAGGCCTCACTCTAATTTGTCCATTTCATAATGTGGATTTAACTCATTCTTAGCGTTTCAAAAGTGGGGATTTTTTTTCTCCTCTGTTTAACATGCTTGTAAATTGATAATCTGCGGGATTTTGAAAATTAGCATGAAAATATTCATTGACAGATTAGTTGTAAATGAGGATAATCATTACCCGCAGCCCCTAATTCTCAGAGTGTCACTTTTCAGTGAAAGTTCATACCCCATGTATGTGATGTGTGCGTGCTCTCAGCTTTAGACAAGGACAATGGCAGGTGCAGTAAATTGCCAGCTTCAGCAGAGCTCTGACATACTTGATCTGTTTCTCCTTCCCTCAGGAAAAGCTTTGCCAGCAGAAGTACAATGTCTCCTGCATAATGATCATGCCTCAGTACCAAAGGCAAGGATTTGGAAGGTTCCTTATTGATTTCAGTAAGTTCCTTAATGCCTTTTTAGCCCACCAAACCCGCCCTTTTTTTTTGCCTTTTACTGGTCTTTACAAACAATTTCAGATTAAAGGCTGAATTTGTAGCTTGTGGCAAGGTGCTGTTATTTTGTTAAGGCTTTTTCAAGGAAGGGGGGTCTAATCAAGAGCATTCATGTACAGTGCTTAGGCAATCACAGAAGATTAGGAGTGGGAAACAAGGCTCCGGCTGCAATATTAATGTGGCGGTTGGTGGGTTTTTTTTGCACCTAAATGTTGCTTGAAGGGCCCTTTTCCATAGAAAATGCCCCCAATCTTCTGTCCTTGACTTGTGATGAGACGTAGATGCTGCTTTTACGTTTGAGTCTAGTAAATGCAACACGTTCAATATTTAAAGCTGCACGGTCCACTTATGAAAACAGTTGCCGCCTTGAGTGGATTTCTGTGTTTAGGCAGCCAAGGTTTTTTTTTTTTTTTTTCTTGTCATTGTAGGCATTTTATTATTTTTCAAGAGTTGTCTCTGTGCCGACTTTGAGGAGGAGGAAAAGAAGTGAGTGCAGGGGGAGGGCGGTAATGGAGCATTTGATTTCCTGTTCACTTTGGGAGCCATTGAGACACAGAGATGCGAGAGGATCTGTGATATTGAGAGTGTACTGATAACAAAGACGGGGATTAAGGGAGATTGAACACAGCTGAGTTCTGAGCTCTTTGAAGGCATTATTGGAAAATGTAGCTTTTGGAGCTGGAAGTTGTTTAGATTAAGATTTTCTGTTATATTGGGTTGTATTAGAGGAACACTTTGTCCCAGGTAGCACCAAGAGCAGAGTGTTAGCGTGTGAAAAATGTTCTCTTTCAAATCATAATTCAGAGGTCTCAGAGTGGCTCATTTGTTTTGCTTTATTAATGGTAATATACTTGTAAAATGGCATAAAATGAAAAATCGCTTACTGTTAAAACTATTTGAATATTCATTTCTAAGCAGTTCTGCTTTAGTAATGAATATTGTCATGATTAGTGGAATATTATGTGTTTTGTGATTAGATTAGCTTGTTTGGTTCTCAGTAGAGGGGTGCACATTAAAAGGCATTAATTAATTTCATGCTGCTCATAATGGATGACCCTTGACAGGGCCGCTATAAAACTAATTACTCACAGATACATATTAGTATTTTTTTTCCGTGTTCGTTATCTCTGCTAAGTGCAGCCTCCTGTGAGCAATGGCATCCAGCTGCTTCTCTGTTTCGCTCTGTCGCTTTGTTTCCTCTTTACTCCCCTCTTTCAACCGCCTTTGTTGCCCTTGCCAGCATGTGTCATAGCTTCTGACAGAGGTTGAAGGAGTGGAAAGCTGATTGCCTTTTCTGCCTTTATACCGTTTGAAGGTGAATCCCAACCAGCGTTTGGCGTCACGTCTTTATATGAATACATGAGGGAGGGGTGGTGGGGGGGGGGGGGTGTAGGGATTGATTTGCAATCTGAGACAACACAGCAGCTACCTTTTGCTTGACTAAAGTGTTTTTGTTTTTGTTTGAAACGTGTGTTTTTAGGTTACCTTCTCACCAGGCAAGAAGGACAAGCTGGCTCCCCGGAGAAGCCGCTGTCAGATCTGGGTCGCTTATCCTACCTGGCATATTGGAAAAGTGTCATACTGGAGCACCTTTATAAGAACCCAGATAAACACATCAGTGTTAAAGGAATAAGCAGGGCCACTGGGATGTGTCCGCACGACATCGCCGCTACCCTCCAGCAACTTGGCATGATTGACAGACAGGATGGCAGGTCAGTTTCCGAACCACAGTCTCCTCCAGCTTGTGCTGCCGCTTCTGCATACTGTGTGACTTATCCAGGCCAGTGAGTATTTTTAACAGCGTATCCATTAATGCTGCTGAATATTGACAGAAGTAAGTCAGGTTAAGCACCCCCAAGGACACCGAGCACCTGCTGCCCCAAAGAGCCAGTCTTTATACTCATATTTAACCTTCTGTCTACCTCGGCGAGAGACCCCCCCCCCCCCCACCACCACCAGTTTCTGGTGTGAACTTGTCTATTTTTTTCACATTGACCTAGGATCGTGCTGATCAGAAGGGAACGACTGATTCAGCGGCATATGGAGAGGCTGAGGGCCAGCCCACGTCAGATCGAGGTGGACCCAGATGCCCTGCGCTGGACACCTTCCACGACTGTGAACGCCGTTCTGTCTGAGGAAGAGAGGGAGGCAGAGATGGATGTACGTTTCTTATGTGTAAAGCTGTTTATAAACTCTTGTTTGATTACCTCTAGAGATCAACTAGAGCAGTGTTTTCCAACCAGGGTACCCTGGTACATTGAGCTTTCTGTGGGAAATTATCTAATTTCACTTGTTTAATTGGTCCAAAAAATTGCAAATGATTTGCCATTGTGCATATGTTCTGTAGGCACTCCTGCACCCATGCACAACAATGGCAAATTATTTGCATTTTTTGGACCAGTTAGCAAGTGAAATTAGATAATTTCCCACAGAAACCCGAACATGCCAGAGCACCCTGGTTGAAAAACACTGAACTAGAGGGTGCTCAGAGGTCATACTTCCACCAAGGCCCTATCTCTCAGAATGTTTGTTTGTTTGTCTGTCTATTGATTTGTCTGTTTATTAGGAGGATTAAGCAAAAACTACTCAATGAATTTTGATGAAATTTTCACCAGAGGTGGCCCCTGGGCTACAGATGAACCCTTCAGATTTTGGAGGAGATCATGGTCAGGATGTGGATGATTCTGGATCACTTTTTCACTTTCTTAAACATTGCTTGATAGGACCTTGGCAGAGGTGTGCGCAATCCAGGATCCACATCCTGACTATGATCACCTCCAAAACTTGATGGGTTCATCCGTAGCCCAAGAGCCACCTGGGGTGAAAATTTGGTCAAAATCCATCCAGTAGCTTTTGCTTAATCCTGCTCAAAAAACAAACTGACATGATCACATTACCTCCATGACGGAGGTAACTAGAGGCCATTAAAGGGACAGCATCTAATGTACAAAAGTCAGTTGACTACATAATTGATAATAGTGAATATTCCATGAAATGCAGCTTTTCCACGCTTGCTTAATGGGAACATTTGCTTCATGGCGGGCAGACATCCAATCAAGACGGTGCTCTTATTATCAGGAGAAACCTGCAGTGATTCATTTGTCATGATGTTAATTCCAATCTCTTGGCTTCCCATTAGCGTCTCTGCTCAGATGCTGGACGTGTGCGTGCATCTTTCCCCGAGATAATGCCTCTTGTCTGTTTAATTACCAGGCTGAGCGACTGAAGGAGCAGGCCAGTTGCTGGGAGAAGGAGGAGAGAGAGGGCTACGTGATGACTCACACTAGCAGGCAACCTCTCACTAAGGTCCACTGCAAGGTTCCCTTCAGGACGTATGAGCGCCGGCCAGCACCTCCCTGGGTCCGGCGCGTCCAGCTGTTGAAGGAAGTGAGCGATGACGAGGCTGATGGCGATGACGACTCGGATGGCTCACCGCCCGTCCTGACGATGCTTGCGGCCAAGAAAAAGGTGACTTTTAGTTTTTGTGCAGCTATCTCACGAGTTTGTTCTTGGACAAAGTGGAATTGAATATATATTTTCCATCATTAAGGGCGACGTTTAATGTCTGGGTGAGATGCACAGGTTTGATAGATATTCATGAATTCAGCGTAGAGTTCAGTGCCTTCCTCCTGTCATGTGGAGCCTCCCTGTGTGCCTGCAGCTGTAGATAATAGATTGTGTTTTCACTGCTGGTGTCGAGACTGTGCAGGCTAAACCTTGTACTATTGTCAGTGGTCATGGTTAATTGACTGCCTTCCTCTGTGCCTCTCACATCTGTTCTGTCTATATGGCACTGCCCCCTTGTGCTGGACATAATATTACATCTGGCAGGATGATGTCAAAGAGGCTTTTTTTTTTTTCTTTCTTTAAACAAAAACGGTATGGAAAGTTGAAAAGAATGCTGGCATCTTGTGAGTTTATTTAACGCAGTGGTTACAGAATTGATTTCACATTTTTTTTTCTTGTGAAAGATTTTACAGAGGAGAGCAGCTGGGTCGTGAGCAGTTGGTGGGAAACAACCAGAGAATGTAAAATATAGACTGTGGTTTCTGCTTAGGCTGCCATTCTCATTTGTGGTTTTCCACACCAGGTTGCATTGCTTAAACATTCAGTCTTGCAGTGTGGTTTTAACATTTTGCATTTAGCACACCAGTCTGACTGAATTTCTGCTGTGCCCTCCTGGACGTCATCCACCCAGTGCCCTAGTTTTCAGTTTTGAACAAAACTACTCTGATTTACTTTCATTTAGTCTTGTTTCATTGTTATTTCAGAGAAACCTTGTTCTCAAGAAGAGAGGACGTAAACGAAAAAGGATAAACAGCAGCGTAACGACAGAAACCATCTCTGAGACGACGGAGGTGCTGAATGAGCCATTCGACAACTCGGAAGATGAACGTCCGATGCCCCTTCTGGAGCGTACTTGCAGAGTAGGTGAGATGGAGGAAGATGAAGTGGGGGAGACACTCGAGGACAAGGAACTAACTAAACCAATGAAACGCAGAAGAGGACGTCCAAGGCTGGAGAAAAATGCACAGAAAGACAATCTTGACCTCTGGAATGAAGGTATTTGCATCTTAATTGTTTTAAGAAAACATTAATAGTTGTGCAATCCCTAAAATCCACAAGCTGATCGATATCTTTTTTTTTTTTCCATAGGAGGTGATGTTCTCTCCAAGAGACCCAATAAACCCCGTCCAGTGAAGCGGAAGAAAGGCTGGCCCAAAGGAGTGAAACGTGGCCCCCCAAAATGGAGACTAAAGAAGGAACGAAAATTGGGCTTCAAGCTGAACCTCTACACCCCCCCTGAAACCCCACTGGAGGCAGAGCAGCACCATATTCACATGGAAGGAACAAAAAGTGAACCAGAGCACGATGCTGTCAGTGCAGACGAGGGCAGCAAAGCAGACAGAGGCTCTGCAAATCCAGACGTAACGTTACAGAGGCTACTCTCTGAGCCCCCAAGTCCTGCGGACCATGGTTCCCGGAAGTCGAGCTCCCCTGAAGGATCACCGGTGGCTTCTGCTGTGTGCTCACCTGCAGCCTCTCCCAGTGCTGTGTCCCCCGGGCGTATGGACGGAGGCGATTCCCCAGTGCAACCTGAAGATGACCAGCAAGAGATCGAACATGAGCAACACTCCCCAGTTAAAGTTGTGGAGCACAGCACAGAGAATGCCGTGTCATTGGAAAATGACAACGAGGAGGAGGATGAGAGGAGAATTCAGATTGAGGATCAGGATGTAGATGATGATGGTGACGGCCACAATGAGACAGAAGCACCTGACAATAGCACAGAGGAGTTGGAACAGAGTTCAAAAGACATACCGAATTGCACTGTACCTTTTTTAGATCCAAAAGAAGACAACGACTCTGAGTTGAGTCAGCAGGTTTCCACAGACTTGTGCAGAGAAGAGGAACCAGTTGCTGCTGCAGAAAGCAGCCAAGAAGCAGTGGCGGAAAAGTCACCATCAGCAGCACCACCTGAAGCTGTTGCAATTGCTTCAGTAGCAGCTGTAGACTCTGATAATCCTGCAGACTCGGAGTCAGAAGAGGAGAGCACGTCCAGCCCTTGTCCAGAACACCTCCCTCTCCCACCTGCAGAGACACCGGCACTCAGTCCCGTGCTAAGAGAGGATCCCCCAGTCTGCCCAGAGATTGACACGGAGACTGCCCAAGCTGTTCAGTCCCTGACTCAGGAGGCTGAGCAAGAGAATGTTTTCCAGGACTGTGTGGAGAGCCAGGAGCCTTGCAGGAACTTGCAGACTTTTGCCCCTGTAGCCCAAAGCCCCCAGCTCACCTCACTGGACGAGTGCCCCCAGTCAGACCACAGTAGTCCCCTTTCCTCTGCGCAGTCCCATCCCAGCCAGTCAGTGCGCTCTGTTAGCAGCCCAGCTGTCTCCATCATGGACAGTGGCTACACTCAGATCAGCCCTGACCACAGTGCCATCTCTGTGCCCTCACTCCACAACATGGAGACAAGTCCCATGATGGATGTGCCATCGGTGTCGGACCACTCCCAGCAGGTGGTGGACAGCGGCTTCAGTGATTTGGGCAGTATCGAGAGCACCACGGAGAACTATGACAACCCCAGCAGCTACGACTCCACCATGGGCGGCAGCATCTGTGGGGCGGGCCCCTCCCAGAACAGCTGCTCCTATGGCAATATGCCCCCCAGTGGTCTGGCCCAGAGTAGCTGTGCGGTGAGCCAACAAATGGCTGCCGTTAACCCTGGGAGCTGTGGGATGATCCAGCAGAACAGCCTTAGCTCACCGCCACACTGCAACGTCAAATCACCGCAGGGCTGCGTGGTGGTTGAGAGGCCTCCCAGTAACAGCCAGCACAACCAGCACAGTCAACACAGTCAGCGCAACCAACACGGTCAACACGCCTCCCACAGCAGGCACGCCCCACACAATCAGCACAGCCAACACAATCAGCACGCCCCACA
Source organism: Pholidichthys leucotaenia (assembly GCA_020510985.1). Taxonomy (NCBI): domain Eukaryota; kingdom Metazoa; phylum Chordata; class Actinopteri; order Cichliformes; family Pholidichthyidae; genus Pholidichthys; species Pholidichthys leucotaenia. The sequence continues at coordinate 391,397,696 of CM035836.1, read as the reverse complement.
CAATCAGCATCCCCAGCATAGTCAACACAATCCCCACAGCCAGCATAGTCACCACCACAATCACCACCTGCAGCACAATCAGCTCAGCCAGCACAATCAGCACGCTCAGCATAGCCTTCACAGTCAACACGGTCAGCGCAGCCAGCAGCAACCTATGGCTCATTGCGCCATACCCACCAACTTCACCACCACCATGCAGCTGGCAGACATCCCCGAATCTGGCAACCCAAACTTTGCCCTCTACGAGAGGATCAACCACCAGGGGGAGTATGGCAGTGGGCATTACTCTCAGTCGTCTGGCCTTAGTCTCGCTAAATTGCAGCAATTCACAAACACCTTCATAGACCACCCTCACTCGCTGCCTTTCAACCACTCTGCCTCACACCCCATCACATCTTATGCAAACACCCCTTCGCTGTCATCGCAGCACTCCAGCCTGGTATCCTTATCCCAAACCCCACATCGAGTCCCCAACCCACAGGTGCAGGCCACCATGACCCCGCCCCCAAATCTCAGCTCTCCACCACCCATGATGCTACAGCGCAACATGGGCATCCCGCCCTCGCAGCGGATCCAGCCCCAAATGGCCTCTAAGAATCACATCTCTGCACGCTCCAAATCAGTCCCGCTGTCACACCACCAGCAGCAGATGTACGCCCGGCCGCCACAGGCTGTTGCCATGCAGGCACCGTCCAGGACGCTAGCCGCCATGCCACGCATGAACATGAGCATGAACATCATGCCGGCACCAGCCTACAATGTCAACTCCATGAACATGCCCTCCCTCAATGCCATGAATGGCTACAGCATGAGCCAGTCCATGATGAACAGCAGCTACCATGGCAACCATGCCTATATGAACCAGTCACCCCAGTACTCTATGCAGATGGGCATGATGGGAACACAGCCATACCCCCAGCAGCCCATGCAGGCTCCACCACATGGCAACATGGTGTACCCTCCAGCTGGCCACCATGGCTACATGAACACAAGCATGTCCAAGCAGTCCCTGAAAGGGTCTTTCATCAGGCGGTAACTGTCCGCAGGACTGAGCTGCTTCTACTGATGTGCATTTTGCTGTTTAAGATGCACTGATTTGGCCTTGTTTTTGGTGTTATTTTTGTCAATTATTTCTGACTTTAAAACCAGCAGCAGCACTTGGAAAGAATGCAAAAATTTTCATCAGTGGGTAAACTTTGAAGCTAATGTTAAAAGGTATTTTTGTTCCTCCAGATGGGAAGCCTTACATCATTATGATGAAAATCTATTTAATTAGTGTTAGTGTTTCTGATGTGTCTTCTAGGCCGGGCGGGTTCAGAACTCACACATAGAGATTTCATCAGTGGTCTTTTGTGTAGCAGCCTCAAATGAAGCCATTTAATGTGCCTGCTACAAGTGGAGATTAGTGGCTGTTTGAACCTGTTCAGTGTACCTGTCTAACAGTGCTGACAGTTAGTTTGTACTATACTCATGCCTTTGTATATTTAAATTATTGTACTTATTTTGTAAAGTGACAACTAGCATGCTTCAGTCTCTGTTAGTGACAGTGCATTGAGTAGTACTGTACAAGTGTTGTGCTTAATAGCAAGCCATTTTAAAAATATCTGGCCTTTATTAGGTTTCCCTCCACAGGGAGAAAGAAGAAACTATATTTTGTTAATTCTAATAATGTAAAAAATTGTAAACTTAGTCCAGTTTGTTTGGTTTGAGAGGTTTTATTGCTATGTATGTATAATTCTGAAGTCTTTTCTAACATATCTCCTTGAGGCAGCTTTCTGTTTAATAAAGCAGACGGATTTCTGTCAAAGTAACAAAAGCATATCTCAGTGTTTGTACCCTGAAAAATTCTAAAACATTTCATAATGTCCAGAAGTGTGGCGGAATTTTAAAAAAAAAAACAAAACTAGATGATTATAATGATGAATAACAATAAAGAAGATATAAATTTAGTCCAAAGTCAATATTTTACATAATGCCTTTAAAGCTACGTTTTCATTCCATCTGTAGATTTGTTTTCTATCTTTATAAAATGTTGGATTTATATTTTACCGAAGTGTAGAAGAATAGAGCCTGTGAATAGACCAAACTAAGCTAATGGATTGCATGTAAAACGCAACTTGTACTTGTGTTTTTGTTTATATTGCTCTTTTGTAACCTTTCTACCTGTACAGAGTTGCTGGTGAGAATTGGGGGAAAATACCTGGCTATGTGCACACAAATCGGACAGAATGAAATTCTTGTATTTATGACTTTTTCTCCTTTTGTCAGTCACTCAAAATGCTGTACATTTTAGCATAAGAATAAATTATGATTGACCATGTAGTTGATTGTTCTCCTTTAAATTTGAAACATTGGATACCATGAAGGGTGTCAGAAGATGTACCAGTGGAAAATGAAAGTTTATAGTCATCTGGACTGTCATTTTGTTTGCAGTAAGTATTTTAAAAACAGACCGTCAATGACTGTGTAGCTCATTCCGGCCTGACAGAATCACCCCGGGAGTGCTCTGATCTCCTGACTGTTGACCTTAAGCACAGCGTAGATACAGACCCATTTAGGAGGTGCGTAAAGTCCAGATCTCCTGACCTTTGACAGTGACCTTGACTTCAACTTGGAAGCAGACCTACCTGAGGATCATTGTGAGTTTTGTGAGAATCAAGGTAATTACCTAGGAGTAGTGATTTTTCTAAAATCACATAATTGTCCAGATCTCTTAACCTTGAGCACAACTTGGATGCGGATCCACCTGAGGACCATTGTGGGTGAGTTTGGTGAGCATCAGGGCAAATGCCTAGGAGGAGTAACAATTCCCGTGAAATGTGGACAGACCGACATGCGACGCCATCACATTAGCTCCTTTTGGCTTTGCTGGAATGAGCTAATAAGTTTAAAATTGAGGTTGACTTCAATTTTACTATTCCTAGAGAGATTCCATCCTGTAAAAGAAAAAAAAAAAAAAGACATTTCAAGGTTTATTCAAGTAAAATCTAAGCATAGCAAAAAATGAAAGCGACCAAAGTCTGACTTGTACGGTCACAAGCAGAAAATAAATCAGGTTTTTGTGTTAAAATGTTTAAGTCCGTTACTGGAATATTTAAATATTGTACATTTGTGCTCAACAATGGATGGTTTTATTAAGCCTTGATCACATTTTAAATGTATAACCATTAACTATATCAACTGTTTGAAAAATGTTTCTTCTACAATGTCTAAGAGGATGTTCTAAATATGGTCATCTCAAAAGCCCCACCCACAAGTTTGTAAGGAGTGGTCAATAAGAGAAAAAAGTGGCTTTAAAAGATTTGTGGTTGAAAAGGAAATGAGCTAAAACAGCTTGTTTTAAACAGAAGATTAACCTGATTTCAGAGTTCCAGGTGGGAGAGATGGCATACAGTAGAGGCCAGGAATACAAATAAAAGCCTGAATCTGGTAACATGAGAATCCCTGTGATTTTACCAAAACTTGAGTTGGACTTGGCTTTATTCGATTCAAACTTGGTGGTGTAAATCTGGGGCTAATCCAGGTTGCACAAGTTACATCAAAAAGTGCTGTCTAATTCCATGCGAAACAAATCACCTTATTCTAGGCTATTTAAACATAATTTTGTTTCTTTAACTTTAACAGTCAGAGATGCTTACATTTATCAGTGGTATCCAACAAAGAAAACATGGCTTATGATTTAAGAACTAGAACGTATTCAAATGAGATGCAGACCTACACCTTTGGCAGCCTTTTGGAGTCACTATGGGACAAAATGGATTTTGACCTTTTGTGATCCCGTGACCTTGATGTTTGACCTTTTAACCACAAAAATAGAACCATAGGTGCTAGGACCAAGATCAACCTATGTACCAAGTTTGGTGGCTGTAGCCTCATTGCCTGTTGAGTTAGAGCACGGATGACCCTGTGACCTTGACCTTTGATCTTGTGATCCCAAAGACATAGCGACACATGCTAAGCCTGAGGTTCACCCATATACCAAGACTGGTAGTGCTAGCTTCATTTTTTCTCAAGTTACAGTCCAGATAGACAGGCGACTGCCCTACCCACGCCTCGACTCTGTCGCCATGAGTAATAAATTTCCCACTATTTCATTATGAAGAACAGATATGGTATTTGTCAATCCAAGCTGCCTTAAACTGCAATACAAAATCATATATAATCATATATTTCCTATAGTTAAAGCTTAACATTAACAACCAAATCAAATATGTTTGCTCTATATCCCTTAAATCATAATGGTATATTTAAAATAATCTATAGAGTCTATAATAATAAAGATGGAAGTAGTCCCTCATTCAGTGATTCATGCGATCCACATATGAAGGCTTGGGCTATCTTGTAGATGTGAATACACTCTCATTTTTACAGAACACTAATGGCTACTATCATGTACCTTATTCATGAAAAACAAAATATTGAAACTCATCAGTAAAGTGCCATTGTGCATTAAAGCTATAGACTGGTACATTATATCTGACCTATGTAGTTTTTAGGTCAAAATAGGCAGCCTCACCCCCGATTGCCTCTGACTCGTGATGCGGTCCGTTATGGCTGCAATACGGTGGCCACAGCAAATAGTTCCAATTTTAGTCAATATTCTACTCTCCTCCAGATACGGTACGTTGTCAATGTCTTGCTTAATTCTTGTTATCACATAATCGCAATTAGTCTTTCTCATATTATTTTATATAATTCTCGCATGATGTTGCCATGCGAACCTTGTTCTGAGCTGTGCCTCTTCAAAAGACAAATGCAACCGGTGGAGACTGCCGCAAAACTCAAATCGCATCACAGCCATAACGAACCGCATCTGGAGTCAGTGGAAATTGGGGGTCAAGCTGAGAACTTCCATCTCTGCTGTTTGTTGGGTTGAAACCCACATGCAAGTTGCAGGGAAGAGGAAAGCTATCACATGGTTATCGAAAGACTTCTACTGTACCTGACTTCATTTTTAGCCATATGGGATGCTACCTATTGGATTTTAGAGAGAATGCACATTATGCATGTTTGTTACTTGTCTGTGGTTCTCATAGGCTTCTATAGAGCCAGATTTCTTTTCCAGTAATTTGACAGAATATAAGTTTAAGGCATTTTCCCATTGACTGTGAAACTACAGTATGCCCATCATTCATATAAAGCCAGTGAGAACAACTATTTTCATGTCTATCTGTAGTCTTTTACATCTAGACTATAATCAGAGTGTACTATTCTGAAATCCTCTCCTGAACCAAGGAAACAAAGCCAAATGGGACTCATTTCAAATGCTTTCAAATGCTCTGAAAATTTCCTTGCAACTTGGATTCTTTTTTTGTAAGACCAGGGACCAACTTTGTCTCTACTGAATCAGCTCCTCTATATAGAATCCTTCCTTTTCTCCAGGAGGTGCTGGTCCAGCTCTCTCAGCTGCTTCAGGAAGCCCCAGTTAGGGATGATCCTCCTGCGTTTTTTAACGTGGTCTATGGCGTCGGCTACCGTCATGTTCTTGTAGATCATGAGGTAGGCAAGGAAGAGTGTGGCAGAGCGACTCCGTCCCATCACACAGTGCACAAGCAGTTTATCTGGAGAAACATACCTGAAGTGGTCAATAACAGATATACGCTTTACACCACATGTTACCTGTTCGGTGTTTGAATATCTTACTCTGAGGGTTGATCAGTGTCTTCTGAATAAAGTGGGCAGCAGAGAAGAAGTACTGACTGAGGTCAAAGGTTGGGATGTCTTCTGCTACCACGCCATAATAGACAATGCCCATGCCACTGTAGTAACCAGGTCCAGTATCCACGCTATTCCACGTCCCCTCCGCTGCATTCAAAATGTGTGTAATCCCCATCTTCTTCAAGTTGTACTTGTCCTTTGCAGTCTCCCTGCAAGAAGCCGGGGTCAGTCTCTAGTAGTTCAGTCAGTTTACAACCTCAAGTCCGGTGAAGTTGGGACATTGTGTATAAAATAAATAAAAACAAAATACAGTTTAAAAGTCCTTTTCAACCTATATTCAACTGAATACAATACAAAGACAAGATATTGTTTTGTTTTGTTTTGTTTTTTTTTGACAAGTATTCACTCATTTTGAATTTGATGCCTGCAACATGTTTTAAAAAAAGCTGGGACAGGGGCATGCTTACCTCTGTGTTACATCACCTTGACTTTTAACGACACTCAATAAGCATTTAGGAACTGAGGACATCAATTGTTGAAGCTTTGTACAGTGGTGTGTAGAAGTGTTTACCCCTTCCTGATTTCTTTTTTTTTGTATGTTTGTCACACTTAAATGTTTCAGATCATCAAACAAATTTAAATATTAGACAAAGATAACACAAGTAAACACAAACTGCAGTTTTTAAATGAAGGTGTTTATTACTAAGGGAAAAAAATCCAAACCTGCATGGCCCTGTGTGAAAAGGTGCTTGCCCCCTAAACCAAATAACTGGTTGGGCCACCCTTAGCAGCAACAACTGCAATCAAGCGTTTGCGATAACTGGCAATGAGTCTTTTGAGGAATGTGGAGGAATTTCGGCCCACTCATCTTTGCAGAATTGTTGTAATTCAGCCACATTGGAGGGTTTTCAAGCATGAACCGCCTTTTTAAGGTCATGCCACAACATCTTAATCGGATTCAGGTCAGGACTTTGACTAGGCCACTCCAAAGTCTTCTTTTTTTTTTTAAGCCATTCAGAGGTGTATTTGCTGGTGTGTACTGGATCATTGTCCTACTGCAGAACCTAAGTGCACTTCAGCTTGAGGTCACAAACAGATGGCCAGACATTCTCCTTCAGGATTTTTTGGTAGACAGCAGAATTCATGATTCCATTTACCACAACAAGTCTTCCAGGTCCTGATGCAGCAAAACAGCCCCAGACCATCACATTACCACCACCATATTTTACTGTTGGTATGATGTTCCTTTTCTGAAATGCTGTGTTACTTTTATGCCAGATGTAATGGGACACACCTTCCAAAAAGTTCAACTTTTGTCTTGTCAGTGTTGTGTCCATAATTAGTAGAATGAGGAGCAGGGCGGAAGGCAGTTTATATCTTTATTAATAACTTATAAATAGCCTACCAGCCAAACAGCAGTTGGCTACAGCACTCTAGGTCTAGGCATCTACAATGAAAGAGAACTACATCTTCCGCCCCTGGTCTTTTATACCCCGGCCAGCATCACCACCAGAAGTGTGGTTCGCCAGCCCCCTCTAATCCCCGGTAAATCCCAGGCTGCCATATTACTGCTGATTTAGGGCTGTAACATTCCCCTCCCTTCAAAAAAAAAAAATCAGTCACACAATTAGCCCACCCAACTTTATAGCCCGACTCAAGCACTAACAGGGAAAAACAGTACACACAAAAATAAACAAATAATCTATCCAGTCATACAACTAAGGCTGGGGGGCCGGGTAGACTACCTGCGCCCCCTACACGGCTAAGCGGATTATTCTGCCGCTTTCCTCATCAATCCAGAACATAAAATAAGCCGTGTTTCCAATAAAAGAAAATAATCCCAGAACAAACTGTAAATTTACCTGTACACAATAAATCCTAAACAATGAACACATACATCCTTCATTTAACCCAACTCTACTGGTGGCCTCCAGACCTGAATTGTCAAGTCAGGCATTGGTTTGCTTGCTACAGGATAACCATGAAAACTGGTACTACCTGTCTCATGGGTTGGGCCGTCGTCAGCTCAACCGGCAACTCCGCCCTTCCGAGGGTGTGGAGGGTGAAACTGGGCATCCTGGCAGAACTCAAAACAATATCTGTCACAGGTCTGTGGTGGACCACTCCCACTTACACGGGGTGAGACTGGACATCCTGGCAGATAAACACATCTGTCGCAAGGTCTGTGGTGGACTTTTGCCAGTTGGTGCATCGTGACATGCACTACACAAAGAGCAGAGATAAACAAACCTATCATCTGGTCAGTCACTGCAACAGATACTGGAGTCAGTTTGTCTTGGCCTGTTCTTGCCATTGATAATACCTCTATCTGCCAAGAATGTGCCGCTAGTCCAGTAAAAGCTAGCGGTCCTCAAATTCTTTGCAAGCACTCTCATGAAATGGTCAGTCAGAAAGCAACTAATACCGGCTCAGACGTTGCCCGGGTTAACAAGGTCAGGAGTTCCTGGCAGCGGAGGGTGAAGGACAGAGCTGCGTGGAGGAATCTGATCAGACCTAAATGAAACAATCATTGTTGCCCCCCCACAGACTGCTATGATGATGATGATGATGATGATGATGATGACTGGCAGCCTCCCATCCCAACACACCCCACACATGAGCACACAAAAAAAAAAAACAGTGTTGAGGCAATTTAGCACTATGCATTGTCACATTAACACACCCCAGGTCGAGCCTCAGAGCACCTGTCAACCTTATTCCAGTTATTAAACAGGTTTTTATCTCAGTGTATGTTAACTATCATAACCCAATACTTCTCAGAAAAACTCAAAACCAAATCCAGTAATTTCATCTCTTCTGTGTTTTTTTTATTTTTATACATATAGTCTCTCCAAATGCGGCCAATTAAACAAACAAATCAGTCCATTAAACACAAACAGAGCACAACCCAGCAGAGTTAACAGCCTGACTTGTGAAGCAATCACTGAACAATTTTTCAAACAAACAGCTCACAGTCATTCCACACAACTCGTGGAATGCCGCCCCCCCCCCCCCCCCCCCCCGGATTACCATCCCGTGGTTCCCAGCCAGAGTGTCACCACCTTTTAGTGTCTGGGGAAGGGCTACGCCATCTCTTCTCCACCATCACCCGACACAGCTCACTGGGGTGTCTCCACGCTCCATCCGACAGGCCCAAGTAGCCGTCACTCCAGGTGGCCTCCACTTGCAGCCGCCCCTGGTCATCATACAGCCCAGGACGTCTATGGAACCCCCTCGACCGAGTTTCTACTGTAGGGCGAACCATATCACCAACCACTAGGTGAGCTCTAACAAGTCTCTCCGGATCCCTCCACCGTGGGGGGGGGGGGGGGGGGGGGGGGGGCCTTCCCATTTGGACCTAGTATTCTTCCCGGTCTGGCCCAAAGCCCTTTTCGAGGACCGTCTTCTGGTGTGTTTCAAGCATGCACCTGTTGGTCTAGCCTCGGTGCTGTTCAGTGCTGATGCCTTGGTCCCGCCTACCAACCCAGGGGCCCCGCTGTGCAGCCCAGCTCCCACACCCAGGGTAACTTGGGCTCTGGCATTGGGTCCATCCCGGGGAGGCACCCCGTGATGATTCTCCTCGCTGTCTTCTCCCATTTCAGACCAATCGGCATCCATCCCAGACCGCATTATCGTCCACATCCAGCAGGGGTCGGTTCCACAAACCTTCACCCGACCACTCCTCTCCGGTATCACTGGCGATTGAGAAGCCCAAGCCGTAGAACATGTCACATCCCATAATGTTGGATCTTGTGGCAGTCACCACCACCTGGACATCCGCCATGCTCCGAGACTTGTAACATGCCATCACCTCGATGTACCCCAATACGGCAATCCTACTCCTGCCATAGCCGTAGAATGGGGCTGCCGTCTTCTGAATGCAATACCGGGGGAACAGGTTTTTCACCGTTTGCAGGTTCAAAATCGAAGCCACTGCACCCGTATTCACCAGCATCGATACCTCGACTCCGTCCAGAGATACCGTGCAATAGATACGGCTGCCGGACTCAGGCACAACCGTATGCACAGCAGTCGGAGTCTTCGCAGAAGAGCCCCCTCCATTTCCACATTCCCCATGCTCAAAGTTCTTACAGGCTCACGCGAAATGGTGCAGCAGGCCACATTTCCCACAGCGCTTCCCTTTCGCTGGACACTCTCTGGACTTATATCTGTGTCTAGCAGATCCACAGCCGTAACATCTCGGCGTTCCCGGGGTAGACCTTATTCTGATGACGGAGGTGTACTCCCCTTCCTCTTCAACGTCGTCTTCACCTGCAGGGTCTGCTGTCAGTGCCTTTAGCTGAGGCTCGTTTAAAGATGATGACTCTCCACCGAGGTCCTTCGCTATGTTCTCAGCTGCCTCAAACTGCTGGACAATATCTATGGCGGTGGTCAGTGTTAATTCACCTGAATGGGTCAGGAGGCGTGACCGGGCAGCCAAACACTGGACATGCTCTGCCAGCTGGTCCCGAATCATCTCATCCTGCAGAGCTCTGAAGTTACACTCTGCCTCCAGCTGACGCAGGTCTGCCACAAACCTCTTCACTGGCTCTCCTGGCCGCTGGTGGCGCTGTCGAAACTGAATAAGCCGGACGATGAAGTTGTCTGGTACATGAAAATATTGCACCATTAGCTCTACAACCTCCTCAAAAGTCTCCACTCCGCCCAATGTTTCCAGGACCCTCTGCTCTTCCATGCCCAAATTATGGACTAAAATTGCCCTTGCTCGCAATTTCTTCAATTCACTGAGGTTGAGGGCCACCAGGTAGTTGCTAAATGCTGCAAACCACCTAGGCCACGACACGGGAGGCTCGCCAGGGGCCTCCAGAAACAGATGAAAACTTGTTGCAGCACATTCCATAACCACGTTCTCCTCGTTGCCAAATGTTGTGTCCATAATTAGTAGAATGAGGAGCAGGGCAGAAGGCAGTTTATATCTTTATTAATAACTTATAAATAACACACCAGTCAAACAGCAGTTGGCTACAGCGCTCTAGGTCCAGGCGTCTACAACGAAAGAGGACTACCTCTTCCATCCCTGGCCTTTTTATACCCCAGCCAGCGTCACCACCAGAAGTGTGGTTCGCCAGCTCCCACTAATCCCCGGAAAATCCCAGGCCGCCATATTACTGCTGATTTACAGATGTAACAGTCAGTCCACAGAATATTTTCCCAAGAGTCTTGGGGATCATCAAAATGTTTTTTTGGCAAAGCTGAGACGAGCCTTTATGTTCTTTTTGCTCAGCAGTGGTTTTTGTCTTGGAACTATGCCAAGCAGGCCATTTTTGCCCAGTCACTTTTTTATGGTGGAGTCATGAACACTGACCTTAAATGAGGCAAGTGAGGCCTGCAGTTCTTTGGATGTTGTTGTGTGGTCTTTTGTGACCTCTTGGATGAGTTGTCGCTGCGCTCTTGGGGTAATTTTGGTTGGCCGGCCACTCCTGGGAAGGTTCACCACTGTTCCATGTTTTCACCATTTGTGGATAATGTCTCTCACTGTGGTTCGCGGGAGTCCCAAAGCTTTAGAAATGGCTTTATAACCTTTTCCAGAGTGATAGCACTCAGTTACTTTGTTTGTCATTTGTTCCTGAATTTCTTTGGATCGCAGCATGAGGTTGAGCTTTTGAGGATCTTTTGGTCTACTTCACTATCAGGCAGGTCCTATTTAAGTGATTTCTTGATTGAGAACAGGTGTGGCAGTAATCAGGCCTGGGTGTAGCTAGAGAAATCAAACTCAGCTTTCCAAAGACGTGATAAACCACAGTTACTTTAGGCTTTAACCGGGGGAGTGGGGTGAAGGGTGTCACTTTTTCACACAGGGCCATGTAGGTTTGGATTTTTTCCCCCCTTTAATACTAAACACCTTCATTTAAAAACTGCATTTTGTGTTTACTTGTGTTATCTTTGTCTCATAGTTAAATTTGTTTGATGATCTGAAACATTTAAGGTGACAATCATACAAAAAATGAGAAATCAGGAAGGGGGCAAACACTTTTTCACACCACTGTAGGTAAAATTCTTTCCCATTCTTGCTCGATGTACGACTTCATTCACTCAACAGTCGTATTTTGCACTTCATATTGCTCCACATATTTTCAACGGGAGACAGGTCTGGACTGCAGGCAAGCCAGTCTAGTGTCCACACTCTTTTACTACAAAGCCACACTGTTGTAACACGTGCAGAAGGTGGCTTAGCATTGCCTTGCTGAAATAAGCAGTGACATTCCTGAAAAAGACATTGCTTGGATGGCAGCATATATTGCTCCAAAACCTATATGTGCCATTCAGCATTAATGGTGCCTTCACAGATGTGCAAGTTACTGATGACATGGGCACTAACACACCCCCATACCATCACAGATGGTGGTGTTTGAAGTTAATTTAACAATCTGTATGGTCCCTTTTCTTTTTAGCCCAGAGGGCACGACGTCCATGATTTCCAAAAATAATTTGAGATGTGGACTCGTCTGACCATAGCACACTTTTGCACTTTGCGTCAGTCCATCTCAGATGAGCTTGAGCCCAGAGCAACTTGTAGATGTAGTGATGAACTGTATTAACTGAAAATGGTTTTCTGAAGTGTTCCTGAGCCCATATAATAATATTATTTACAGAATGATGTCACTTTTCAATGCAGTGCATCCTGAGGGATGGAAGGTCACGGACATTCAGTGTTGGTTTTCGTTCTTGTCACTTGCGTGTAGAAATTTTGTGTATTCAATTGAATATAGTTTGAAAATGACTTTTAAATCAGTGCATTTTGTTTTTATATACTGTACATTTTACACAACACCCCAACTTCATCGGAATTGGGGTTGTAGTTATTAATGCTTTGTTTTACTTACTCGTCTCCAATATAGACATTAGGCCAGACCTCATTGACGTGAGTGTAAGCCACACTCCCACGGTTGAGGATTTTCTCCAGCTCATAGCACTCAGGTGTGGTATAATCATCCACTGGACTGGATTCATTTGCTGCCTTTTCAGCATTTATCTTGGTGCCAACTTTTAACTTGCGAGAAGCCATTTTCTTGCTGTCACTTCCTCTCAAACATGGTTTACTTGCTTAAGGAGAAAAAAAAGAAATAGCACATTTGCTTCCCCCCATTCTGCCACTTTTATGCTTTTGCAGTCATGAGAAAGAAGGGTTTTGTTTTCCCACATGCATCTCCAACACCACTTACCGAGAGAGTGAAGCCCTTCATTTTCCCACTCAAGAAGTTGGTTTTCATCATTCTGGCAGATTGTTGTGAAGCAGTCCTTAGAGGCAGAACATGGTAAGGTTTTAGCTCTGGCAGGCTTGAGTCAGGGCACAGATTGTATAACCACTCTGTGACGGGCATCAAATGCAGAGGATATTTTTAGGGCTGTGATGTGGTGGGCCCCTGACCTTCGCTGCCACGTTCTTTGCCTGTGGGGAAAACTTCCACCCAGCTAGTCCCTGCCATCCACTTCTGAGCACACAACTTTAATCTCTGCTGCTGGCAGGAAGCTGTGCTTATCCAAACTTTGCACTTGCCAAAGGATACCCATATTCACTGGAGTAAACAGGCCACTCTGAGTGTTTGCTCAGCCATATGAGCAGATCCTTGAAATTGTGTCAGTCTCTCGTTGCCTTTCTGCATATCTTCAGATGCTGGGAGAGGCCATGTAAGCACAGCCTTGCAACACCCGTTAAAGATGTTCAGCATCTTCTGGAGCCTCTCGGGGCCAGAAGAGAAGTGAAATGTGTCAGACTGTTAGACAGATGAGGTTTTTCACAAGATGGCACACATCTTTGATTCTACCATTATATGATATGCACAGTCCATTCAGTGATCTAAATGTGAGCCCCCCCAAAGTGAGAGTGTGATGATGGCTGTATTGCAGAAAGGCTGGATGAAGCTGCTAACATGTCAGACAGAGTTTTCACACCATCAAACTCCTTTATTTTCCCCTCATATCTTCATACTCTGCCATCATTCATTCTGACAGTGAAATCATTAAACCTGTGATATCCAATTCCTTTTATTTTGACAGCATCTCTCTCTCCCGGAGAGCTCTAGAGAGCATCTCTTATTAAGATGGCTTCAGTGTTTCATCTCTTTTCAAAGTCTGACCTGAATCTGTATACATGCTCAGAAACCATGCTGGCATATTTTTGTCATCTTGTATCAAGACTCTTTTGACACATCACAGTTTTAACTGTACGTCACTGGATTGCAGCAGTAAAGATGCAGTATTTTGAGAAATATGAATAAGTAAGTGGAGCATTGTTTCATATGTTCCAGTACAGCAGGGGTCTGGCAGTTTATACTGATTAGGCTGTTTTAGACACAAGCTTTAACAGTCATATTGTTTATTTATTAAACACCTAGCTTCATTTTCTGCATACATTTTTGTTGACAGTGCATTTTAAATTCTTGATATATTTTGTGTGAAATTTCAGTCACATTATATCAATCTTGTGTAAAGGTAATTCTTGTAGTTGTTGATTTTGATGATTTCATTTCTGTTACTTAGCTCAATTCATGCCCTAAATCTCAAAGAAAATCAAACCTGAACAGGGGTTTGCAACCTGTGGCTTGGAGCATATACAACCTCTTTTCCCCATAACTGTCATGGGCGGCGAGAGCGCGCCCCCTCCTTCCCGTTCATTTCTCTGCCACTCATCATCACACCTGAGGAAGAGGACACACCTGCACCCTCTCATCAACCAGCGTACTTAAGGAGACATCCTTCTGTGACTCAATGCCAGCTCGTCTGGGTATACTGCCGCCGAAAGACAGCAAGTCATCCTCTCTCCTCTCTCTGGTAGTCCATCGATTCGATGATGACCATCTTCTTTATTTGTGAGTCTGCTGGTGTTTGAATAGTCCGATCCTGGATCTGCAGATTCGGTTACAGACCGGGCATGTGAAGGAGGTGCTGGGGGGAGCAGGGGGGACTTGGCGAGCATGCCTCTTTGCACGCTTTGCTGTCCGGTGTTGTGTGTGCTGTTCCTCCATATAATCCACTCCCTGTGAGGAGTGGAAGCGCCAGATGTCTCGGCAGGAAGCGAGTTCCTCCAGTGAAGAGGGGTTGATCTGACATCTCTTCAGGATGGACTTCATTTGATCTTTGAAGCGCTTCTTCTGCCCACCAGCGCTGCGTTGGCCACGGTGTAACTAACCATACAGGATTCTGCGTGGGAGTCTGTGGCTGGGCATCCGGATGACATGCCCCAACCACCTGAGTTGATGCTGGGCCATGATGGACTCCACGCTACAGCTGCCAGCTCTCTCCAGCACTTCTGTGTGCGGCACTCTGTCCTTCCAAGTGATGCCAAGGATCTTCTGGAGACATCTTATATGGAAGGTCTCCAAGCTTCTCAGATGGCGGCTGTAAATAGTCCATGCCTCACATCCATATACAGTAGTAAGGTGGTGATACATACAGCTCTGTAGACCAGCACTTTGGTGTGGAGTTTGAGATTGCTGTTCTGAAGAACCCTTCTCCTTAGACGACCAAAAGATGCTGATGCTTGCTTGAGGCGGTTCTGGATCTCGTCATCCATTGAGCAGGTGTCAGACATTATGCTCCCCAGGTATTTGAATGTGGGCACTGTGAGCAGCTGTTGCCCTGCTGCTGTGAGGGTTATTGGGTTTTGTGGGGGGTCGGTACTGGACTGACAGAGTACCTCTGTCTTCTGGGTGTTGATTGTCAGTCCCATTCTGGTGTATGCAGTTACAGCTGCTGAGAGGATGTTTTGTAGAGCGTCTGGTGTATGAGCAACCAGGGCACAGTCATCGGCGTACTGTAGCTCAATGATGGTCTCTGATGTCAGTTTGGAAGTTGCCTGTAGCCTCCTGATGTTAAACAGGTTACCATCAAGCCTGAAGTCAATGGTAACTCCAGCTTGTTTCTCCACCCTCCTACGTAGCAGAGTTGTTACACAGACAAGGAAGATGTTGAAGAGAACTGGGGCCAGCACACAGCCTTGCCTCACTCCGGTTTGCACTCCAAAAGGTTCTGAGCTGTGCCTTCCCACTACCACTCGGGCCATCATCCCAGAATGGAACTGCGCAAGGATTGTGAGAAACTTGGGTGGACACCCAAATCTCTTCAGGACTTGCCACAGTAGTTCCCTGTTCACTGTGTCAAATGCCTTTGACAGGTCGACAAAGGCAATGAACAGGTCCTTATGCTGCTCCCGACATTTCTCTTGGAGCTGACGTGTCACAAAGATCATGTCAACTGTTCCCCTGTCCTTCCGAAAACCACACTGTGACTCTGGGGTGACCCGCTCTGATACTGCAGAGATCAGTCTGCAGAGCATGACCTTGGCAAGGACCTTTCCAGCAGTAGCCAACAGAGAGATACCCCTACTATTGGAGCAGATGGCTTTGTCTCCTTTGTTCTTGTAGATGGTCACAATGTTGCTGTCTTTCCACTGTTGTGGGACACACTCTTGTCTCCACACCTCTGAGATATAGAGATACAATGTCCGAGTACAGAGGTAGCCTCCTTCCTTGAGAAGTTCAGCTGGGATGCCATCAGGTCCAGGGGATTTATTGTTTTTCAGGGTTTTTACTGCTTGCAGGATTTCTTTGAAGGTTGGGGGGAGGTCGAGATCTGGCATGGTAGGATGTTCAGGGAGCTCTGCAATGACAGTTGGGTCCACTGAGGTGGGCTGGTTAAGCACGGTGTTAAAATGCTCAGCCCACCGCTCCACTATCATGGCCTGATCCTTGATTAAAGAAGAGCCATCAACAGATCTCACAGGTGCCAGGGAGCAGTTTCTGGGGCCGTAGATGGTTTTGACTGCATCATAGAAACTGTGCATATCATTTCTATCAGCATGAGTCTGGATTTCATTGGCCTTTGAGATCCACCACTCATCTTGCAGTTTCCTGAGAGTTGTTTGGACCTCAGAACGAAGGGCTTGCCATTGCTTCTTATGGAATTGGGATTGTGGGTTGTTCAAGGTGGCTCTGTGTGCCCTGTGCATTCTGTCCAGGAGGGTGGAGATCTCTCCAGCATTCTGGTCAAACCAGTCCTGATGTTTCTTGGTTTTGAAACCGATGGCTTGGGCTGCAGTGTCAAAGAGAATGGTAGATAGAGCAGTCCACTTCTCATCCATCCCAGACTCTGAGATGATCAGTTGTTCAATACCTTCCAGCCTCTCAGCTAGGGAGCGACGGAAGTTGTCACAGATGTCGCTGCTGGAGAGTCTGGCACAGTGGAGTGTTTTCCTCTTTGGGCCACCGTGGCGAGCTAGGGGCCTAACATGCATTCTGA
Source organism: Pholidichthys leucotaenia (assembly GCA_020510985.1). Taxonomy (NCBI): domain Eukaryota; kingdom Metazoa; phylum Chordata; class Actinopteri; order Cichliformes; family Pholidichthyidae; genus Pholidichthys; species Pholidichthys leucotaenia. The sequence continues at coordinate 391,380,779 of CM035836.1, read as the reverse complement.
CCTTTGACAGAATCATGCGGTGGTCGGTCCAGCAGTCTGCCCCTCGCATAGCTCTTGTGATGAGCACGTCCTTGAGGTCAGCCCTTCCTCACAATCACATAGTCGATCAGGTGCCAATGTTTGGACCTGGGATGCATCCAGGATGCCTTATATTGGTTCTTTTGTTGGAAGATTGTGTTAGTGATGGTAAGATCATGTTCTGCACAGAGACTAAGAAGTCTCATGCCATTGGGGTTGACTTTTCCAATGCCATGGGCACCGATCACACCATTCCAGTTTTGCAAGTTCTTTCCGACTCTTGCGTTGAAATCACCAAGCAGCATGATTTTGTCACCCTTCGGGATGTGACTGAGGATGTCATCGAGTGCCTGGTAGAAGCGGTCCTTCTCTTCAGCGTTCGATGACAGAGTTGGTGCATAGGCACTTACCAAAGTAACATACCTGCATTTTGCAAGGGGGATACGAAGAGTCATGAGCCTTTCACTGACACCCACTGGTGATTCTGTGAGCATGTGCAGGAGGCTGTTCTTGATTGCAAAACCAACTCCATGAAGGAGTTGACCGCCAATGGGGTATCCTTTCCAAAAGAATGTATAACCCTCTCCTACTTCATTGAGTGAGCCTTCCTCGAGGAGTCGTGTCTCACTGAGTGCTGCCACATCCACATGGTAACGCTTCAGCTCGCTGGCAACGAGTGCTGTTCTGCGCTGTGGTCTGTCCGGACTGGCATCCAGGAGTGTCCTTATGTTCCATGCTGCAATTCTAAATGGTATTGTTTTTATTTTTCGACCGCATAGTGGAATGTCCCGACAGGTGCGGTTTCCTATCCGGGTGCTGTGCTGAGTGGGCAATGTTTAGGCCACCTTTTCTAGGCCTTTCCCCAGTTGGGGTGAGCAGTGCGGTCCCTAAATAGGGCTGCTCAGACGCACAGGAGTCTGCCGGAAGCAGCTGCCACTCAATCCCAACTGCTAACGACTGTTGTCCTGTGCCGCTGACGTGCAGAGTTCCAGCTAGAAGCTTCCAGCTCATTCAAACCTGCCCCCGTTACTGGATGCTCCATCGCCGCCAGACTTTAGAGGTCGGAAACTCAGGTAAAGAAGATACCTGCGCAGTGATGGTTTTTAGAGTGGCATGGGGGGTGCGCTTTTCCCGATGCCACTACCTTGATTGTAGAGAAGATGGTTCCAGTGGCAAGGGAGACCCTAGACGACAGGCATCTTCTCACAACTGCAAGAGGCTGCCGGAATCCAGATTTTTGGGAAACCGACTCAAAGCGTGCCACCACCAGCTTGCTTTTTGTCAGGGTATGCTCCCTTAGCCTTCGTCCGCTATTACAGCCATTGTGGTGTTTATCGTTACTACCAGCTTCTGCCTGCTCTACCGTTGAGGTCTTCATCTTCGTCTTTGGGATCACTCTTAGTCTGGCCTCTACCCTTTGACCTGTTCGGCTTGGGTGACCCTGCCAGGAGTACGAGACTCCGGCCGACATAGCTCTAGGGGTCATGGAGACGCTCAAAGTGCCCCACCACGATAAGCTGGTGATCCCATCGAGGCACAGTGTGTCACAGAGGGCTGCGCACACTCTCCTGCCACTTTTTCTCCCACGATGGTAACCTCCACCCGGTCAGGCTCCACCAGCAGTCCCCTACCCTGCTGGTTCATCTATTCCCCGCTGGAGTTCTGTCGGCACTCCCTCAGAGCCCACATAAGTGGTGATTTGGCTCGCCCATTTTCCCTTGCTCCATTCCTCTGCTTACAGCTCTCGTTCTCTCTCCACAGGCCCATTCCTCTGGCGAGTGACTGTTCTGTAGCAGTGTGGTTTTTGCTATTTAATAAAACATTCAAACGTGTGTACTGTTTGTCTCTTTGTTGCTGCATCTGAACATGTGGTGAGGATCATGTTCTTTGACTTCTCCAGTGCTTTCAACACCATCCAACCGATGATCCTGAAGGACAAGCTGCTGCGCGCAGGGGTGGACCAGCACCTGTCATCATGGATCCTGGACTACCTCACAAACCGGCCTCAGTTTGTGAGAACCCGGGACTGTGTGTCCGACACGATCATCGGTAGCACGGGGGCCCCCCAGGGAACGGTGTTGGCTCCCTTCCTGTTCACTCTTTATACTGCGGACTTCTCACACAACACAACACATTGCCATCTACAGAAGTTCTCTGCGATCGTTGGCCTCATCTCCAATGGAGATGAAGCTGAGTACAGAGGGCTTATCCAGGACTTCGTGGACTGGTGCCATCGGAACTGCCTCCAGATCAACGCGAGGAAAACTAAGGAGCTGGTGGTGGACTGCCGCAGGCATGGACAACCCCTCACAGCACCAGTAAATATACAGGGAACAGACATCGAGATGGTGACATCCTACAAGTACCTGGGTGTTCATCTGAACAATAAACTACACTGGTCACACAATACCGACGCACTCTACAAGAAGGGACAGCGCAGGCTGTTCCTACTGAGGAGACTCAGGTCTTTTGGTGTACAAGGGGCGCTGCTGAAGACATTCTATGACACGGTGGTGGCATCAGCCATCACTTTTGGAGTGGTCTGCTGGGGCAGTGGCATTACCACAGCCGATAGGAAGAGACTGAACAAACTGATCAAGAAAGCTAGCTCTGTCCTGGGGCAGCGCCTTGACCTAGTGGAGGAGATAGGAGAGAGAAGGACGGTGGCTAAACTGTCATCTCTGCTGGAGTCCGAGTTCCACCCTATGCAGGACATACTGAATGCACTGAGGAGCTCATTTAGCAGCAGACTACATCATCCCAGGTGCACAACCGAGAGGTTTCGCAGGTCCTTCCTACCAACGGCTGTCAGACTGTACAACCTAAGCAGGGCTGCTCGCAGAGATAGCAAAAAGACGTAACAACCTAATAGTTTTGAATGCAAAAGATGCAATAGACTTACACAATGGTCCTCTCCGGCATACAACTAGGAAAATACCAGTCGCTATGGAGGAATATGTATGGGCACATAATCATACCATGTAGGATAACTAAGTAGACGGTTGTGCTGTTTCATCCCATCTAGCAACAATGCTCTGCACTGTGTGTGTTTATATATTTACATATTTATTCCATCTAGCTACAATGCTCCGCACTGGGTGTGTTTATATTTATATATCTATATATTTATTCCATCTAGCTACAATGCTCCGCATTGTGTGTTTATATATCTACATATTATTCCATCTAGCTACAATGCTCCACACTGTGTGTGTTTATATATTTACATATTTATTCCACCTAGCTGCAATGCTCCATACTGTGGGTGTTTATATATCTACATATTTATTCCATCTAGCTACAATGCTCCGCACTGTGTGTTTATATACTCATATATTTATTCCATCCAGCTACAATGCTCTGCACTGTGTGTCTGTGTGTATATATATATTTATAGTAATATGTACATATGTATATTAGCTGCTCTTGCTTTTTTTTCTTGCCTTCTGATTGTTGCTCTGAGTGTTGCTATCCCTGTGCTGTTGCAATCCTGGAATTTCCCCATTGTGGGACTAATAAAGGCTTATCTTATCTTATCTTGCACGTGGGCTGAATTATCTAATCAGTCATGACAGAACGAGCCAGCCTTAACCTTGGCTCAGCAGGAGCAACAGGGGGACAATCTGCTGCGGATCGCTTAGAGGCGACTGAGCAACAGCTCTCTGTGATGAGCCAGCAGCTGCAAATTATGATGCAGCAATTGGACACTGTCACGTGTCATTTGGCTGGGACGGCTCCTCCGGCTTCTCCTCCTCAGCCAGCCCCCGTTGTTCAACCACCAGTTTGCCATACCACCTCCGTTCCCACACCTGCCCCGTTTGTGGGGGAGGTGGGGAAATGCAAGGAGTTTTTACATCAGGTAAAAACTCGACGGAGATCGCTCGACGGAGTGACGGAGATTGCTAAGATTCAATTTTTCACCTTACTGTTGTGGGACCGAGCCCTCAGTTGGGCTCAGGCCACATCAGACAGCCCTGAGGGCCGTAGCTACACGTTTGACCAATTGATGGCCACCTTTTGTCACGCGTTTGACCACACCGAGAGTCAGGGGAACATAATGAGCCGCCTTATGACTCTCCACCAGGGGGCCCGGTCTGTGGCCGAGTTCTCTGTAGAGTTTTGGATCGAAGCGGCAGACTCGGGGTGGAATGAGGTTGCGTTACGCAGTGCGTTTCTCCACGGGTTAAACGCCCATCTCTGCGACGGCCTGGCGGTTCTTGCCATTCCTGAAACACCCGATGGTCTTATTGATCAGGCTGTGGGGTTGGACAGCCGCTATCGTAAGTGCGCGAAGGAGCAACAGGCCTCCTCTCACTCGTCCGTCGAGTGGGTGCCCACTGGAGGGACTGACACTGGGGGGGCTAGTCCTCCTCCCGAGCTGATGGACCTCAGTCGGTTTCAATTAACCGACAATGAGCATCGGCGGAGGAGGAAGACTGGCGCGTGCTTGTACTGTGGTTCACCGAAGCGCAGTCTGGATGAGTGCCCCCGGCGGCCAAAAAGACGTGGCCCGTCAGTAACCGTGCGGGGGTCTGGTGGGCGGGACCAAGTTGACTCCCTCCGGCAATTTATATATTCCAGCCCTCGTGCAATTGCCGGGAGTCAAGAGGAGGGTCTTGGCGTTAGTTGATTCAGGGGCAGAGGGCAATTTCGTGTCGGCCTGGCTCGTCCGGGACCTGGGTATTCCCACTCTTAAATTGCCCCATCATCAATGTGTTACCACCATATCTGGCCGTGAGGTTGTGGTTATCACCAAATGCACGCGGCCGGTTGCCATCCTCTTGTCCGGGAATCATCGGGAGGAACTAATGTTCCTAGTTCTCCCAAATTCATCATCCCCGATGATTCTAGGTTATCTGTGGCTCCAGAGGCACAGCCCCATTATAAACTGGGGGCGTAATTCCATCTCCTCCTGGAGTCCGTTCTGTTTGGCCAATTGTTTAAGCTCAGCCAAATGTGCTCCATTTCTTCTGGTCTCTCCTCCTCTGCTCAAGCCGCCAGACCTCAGCCTCGTCCCCCAGGTTTATCATGATTTGGGGGAGGTCTTCAGCAAGTTGAGAGTGCTGTCGCTGTCACTTCCGCTTCATCGCTCTAATGAGTGTGCTGTGGACCTCGTCCCGGGGGCGAGGCTGCCGTCCAGCCGGCTCTACAGTATTTCTGGGCCGGAGAAGGAAGCTATGGAAAAGTATGTTAAAGAGTCGCTGAATGCCGGCCTTATTCGGCCATCTTCGGCCCCTCTCGGGGCCAGATTCTTCTTTGTCGGCAAGAAGGATGGCTCGCTGCACCTGTGTATCGATTACTGTAAGCTCAACGCTATAACTGTTAAGGACAAATATCCCCTGCCCTTGATGAATTCCACGTTCGAGCTCCTTCAGTGCTCACGGGTGTTTACCAAATTAGACTGACGCAGTGCGTACCATCTCATTTGCATTTGTGAGGGGGATGAGTGGAAGACAGTGTTTAAAACACACTTGGGGCAATCGGAGTGTTTAGTGATGCCGTTTGGGCTCACCAATGCCCCCGCTGTCTTCCAACAGTAAATTAACGACATCCTCCGCGATATGCTCTATCAATTTGTGTTCGTCTGTTTGGATGACGTTTTAATTTTCTCCCACTCGCCAGATGAACATGAGGTCCATGTAAGGGCTGTTTTACAATGGTTTCTGGAGAACCAGCTCTACGTTAAGGCTGAGAAGTGCGAGTTCTCCACAACATCAACTTCCTTCTTGGGCTTCATAGTGGCTGAAGGGAGAATGATTGCCGACCCAGCCAAGGTGAGGGTAGTGCTCGATTGGCCGATACCCCACTCCCGTAGAGAGCTTCAACGCTTCCTCGGGTTTGCAAATTTTTATCGCAGGTTCATCAGGAACTATAGTGGGGTAGCACTGCCCTTAACGCAGCTGACCTCTGTTAAGGTCCCCTTTCAGTGGACCGAGGCAGCGGAACAGGCCTTTTCCAAATTAAAAGGCCTGTTCACTAAAACACCAATCTTGGCTCAGGTCGACACACAGCTCCAGTTTGTCCTTGAGGTGGACGTGTCTGATTCGGGTGTGGGCGCTGTTCTCTCACAACACACATTCTCCGGTCAGAAGCTCCATCCGTGCGCGTATTTCTCTTGTCGGCTTACGCCGGCCGAGAGGAATTACGACATAGGAGACAGAGAGCTACTTGCCATTAAGTTGGCATTAGAAGAATGGAGACATTGGTTAGAGGGGGCTGTTCACCCCATTGTTGTGTGGACCGATCACAAGAACCTCGAGTACTTGCAGTCGGCCCACTGACTTAACGCCAGGCAGGCTCGCAGGGCTTTATTTTTCCAGCAATTCAATTTCACCATCACTTACCGGCCTGGCTCTCGGAATACCAAACCGGACACGCTGTTGTGCCAGTTTGATTCCAAAGAGGTAGCGCCCCCTTCCCACCCCCAATCCATTCTTCCTCCTTCATGCGTCCTCGGTGCCCTTAAGTGGGATATCGAGCAGAGGGGCCGTCAGGCCCAGTCTCGGGAGCCTGTGCCAGCAGGGTGCCCCCAGAACTGCCTGTACGTCCCTGCTACCCTCCACAGTGACGTCATCCAGTGGGGTCACACCAACCACTTTGCCTGTCATCCTGGAATCACCTGCACTATAGATGTGTTTCGGAGGGGGTTCTGGTGGCCCACGCTGTGGCAGGACATGCGAGAGTACATGCGGGCCTGTCAGACCTGTGTCCGGGGCAAGTCTGACCCCCCCCCCCCCATCTGGACTCCATCCCCTCCCCGTCCCTGGTCGGCGTCATGGTCTCACATCGCTGTAGACTTTGTTACTGGACTTCCCCACTCCCATGGTAAAACAGTGATATTGACCATCGTGGACCGTTTCTCCAAGGCTGTCCACTTGGTGGCGCTTGCCAAACTTCCCTCAGCCTTGGATAAGGCCGTCCAGTTGACTGATCATGTGAGTCAACTCCATGGTATCCCAGTGGACATCGTGTCTGACCGGGGCCCGCAGTTTACATCACAGGTCTGGAGGGCCTTCTGCCACACCCTGGGAACGACGGTGAGCCTCTCCTCTGGGAACCACCCCCAGAGCAACAGGCAGGCAGAGTGAGCCAATCAGTCCTTGGAGGCCACCCTGCAGTGCGTGGCAGCCGAGCACCCTTCATCATGGAGTTCTCACGTGACCTGGGTGGAGTATTCTATGAACTTGGCTATTTCCACATCTGCGGGGCTTACCCCTTTTGAAGCGTCACTGGGGTACATGCATCCGGTCCTGCCCATGACCGAGAGGGAGGTCGCGGTTCCCTCCGTGGGGGGCTCATGCTCGCCGCTGTAGGCGCATCTGGAGATCCACACGCGCCGCCCTTACCCACTCTGTGGAGCGCAACCGGGCTGCGGCGGACAGACAACAGATGCCCACACCCAAGTACACCGTGGGACAGCAGGTCTGGTTGGCAGCCAGTCAGGCGCCGTTGAAGACCACTTAGAAGAAGCTGTCTCCGGCCTTCATCGGGCCCTTCCCGATCTCCAGGATTATCAACAACGCCTCGGTTCAGCTGAGACTCCCACCTACCCGTGGGAGTAGGTGGGAGTACTCCCACCTACCCTCTCAGCAGCGCGTTGTGCGCACTGCTGAGAAGGTGATCGGCTGCAAGCTCCCATCTCTCCAGGATCTGTACATCTCCAGGACCCGGAGGCGTACTGGCCGGATCATAGCCGATCCCTCACACCCTGGTCACGTACTGTTTGCCCCCCTCCCCTCAGGTAGAAGACTTCGGTCCATCCAGACTAAAACCTCCCGTCACATGAACAGCTTCTCCCCCTCTGCCATCAGACTGCTGAACACTAAGTGACTTATTGACTCTCGTGCACTATGTACAGCAGCTCAACCAGACTCATGTCAATCATCACTGTTTTCTTCCTGCATTACCGACTGCACTATATAGTTCTCCACAGTATCTGCTGCTCGCTAATATATTTTAACTGCTGACCAGTATCACTTACTCTTATTCTACACTTTATTGCATGTATAGTTTATTTCTTTTATTTTATCATGTTTAATGTTGCAGCATTGCACCGAGACAAATTCCTAGTTTGTGTACTACATGAACAATGGCAATAAACCTGATTCTGATTCTGATTCTGATTCTGATTCTACCCTTCGAGTGAACCCAACCTTTCACGTCTCGCACATCAAGCCCCTCTCGATCAGTCCTCTCTGCCCCCCCCCCCCCCCCGAGCCGCCTCCTCCTCCCCGGATCATCGACGGCCACCCCGCCCACACGGTCCGCCGGATCTTGGATGTTTGCTGTCGGGGCTGGGGTCTCCAGTATTTGGTGGATTGGGAGGGCTATGGCCCGGAGGAACGATCCTGGGTTCCTACAGCCCAAATCTTGGATAAAGAGATGCTCCGGTCCTACAATCAAGCCCATCCCAACAAACCTTGTGGACCGCCAGGAGGCACTCTTAGAAGGGGGGGGCATGTCATAGGTGGCGAGAGCGTGCTCCCTCCTTCCCAGTCATCTCTCTGCCACTCATCATCACACCTGAAGGAGAGGACACACCTGCGCCCTCTCATCAGCTAGCGTACTTAAGGAGGCATCCTTCTGTGACTTAACACTGGCTTGTCTGGGTATACTGTCGCTGAAAGACAGCAAGTCATCATTAGACTGGTAAAAGAAGTTATTAACTTGTGTGCTTTTTCCACTGTGCAGGTTGCTGCCATCGTGCGGGTGTGTCACTGAGGGCTGCGTGAACTCTCCTGCCACTTCTTCTCCCACGACGGTAACCTCCACCTGGTCAGGCTCCACCAGCAGTCCCCTACCCTGCTGGTTCGACTATTCCCCGCTGGAGTCCTGCCGGCACTCCCTCAGAGCCCATGTAAGTGGTAATTTGGCTCGCCCATTTTCCCTCATTCCATTCATCTGCTTACAGCTCTCGTTCTCTCTCCACAGGCCCATTCCTCTGGCAAGTGACTGTTCTGTAACAGTGTGTTTTTTGCTATTTAATAAATCAGTCAAACGTGTGTACTGTTTGATTGTCTCTTTGTTGCTGCACCTTGCACGTGGGCTGAATTATCTAATCAGTCATGTCAATTACCAGTGGCTGCCTGTGATGTTTATACGTATACTAAAAATAAACAGTTCATAAGAAAAGTTCCTAATGTACCAGAAAAAAGATGGTAAACTTTCATTTTTTCTTGTAAATTTACAAAAACAAAGTCATACATTTAAAAGTTGCAAATTAACAAGGAAAGATTAGAAGTTTAAATCAAAAAAGTTAAGTTACAAGGAAATTGCTCCCAATGGCTTTACAACAGTACTTTTTTGAGACAGAAGTGAATATATTTGAACAAGAGGCATGACCCATAAGCAGTAGAAGTTTGGTAAGCAAGAACCCTTCAGACAATGAAACAGCTTATTAGTATCAGTATTTCACTATTAAGCTAATAATGAAATGCTAGAATTAGAAATGCTAGGGGTAGCAGTGGTGTGGGAATCGGCGTTTATTGTGAAGTGCGGTGTGATGATGCCGCCTTCCGGTTGTGTCATCACACCACCCTATAATATAATAAGGGGCGTCCACCTTTTGGGGCTTGTCTGGCCCGGGCGACTCCACAGACAGCTGCATAATATGTGTTGTACATAGTTCCTTAATAAAACCAAGTTCCAGTGCAACCTCCTCGTCCGTCTCCTTCTGTACCAAGTTTTGTAGACATAACATTTCGCGACTGAGGATTAACTCATGGAGGCGTGCAGAACACCACTACGGCCGTTTCTGGAGTACCCAGGAGAACCAGCAATACTGTGGCCTCGTTGACTGGCCACATTCGAGACATACATTGTAGCGTTGGGCCTGGGTAAACTCAACGGAGTAAGGAAACAAGCACTTCTGGTTTGCAAACTCAGCGTAGAAGGTCAGAGAATATTCCACACGTTAGGGGAGACGGAGTCATATACGGATGCTGTCAAACTGCTTGCTAGCCTCTGTGTATATGGAAGCCCTGCCGCCATCAGTGTGTGAATGTGTGTGTAAATGGGTGGATAGCAGGATCTGTAAAGCGCTTTGGTCATCTAGAGATGAGAAAAAGGGCTATATAAGTGAACGCCATTTACCATTTACCAATGCTGCCAGCCAAAGGTCTGCCCCGGGAAAACCCCTTTGCAAGGGCTGTGGGTCCGCAACGCACCACTATAAAGCTAAGAAATGTCCGGCTAGAGGGAAACGTTGTGGTAAATGTGGCCATTGGAATCATTATGCCAGGCTGTGCCGTTTGTTTTGCCCAGGGAACCTATGGGAGAAATCACCCCACTCGCCCCCAAAGGACACTGGAAGTGAACAGTATGAAGAGCTATCGGATGCCACGGTGGTCAAGTCGACCAGTTTTCGCCCAGGGTTGGTACCCATGCCGACGAGCGACACCATACTAGCCCCAGATGCCTCCGGTACTTGGCCACGGTTGACTGGGGGGTCTGCAGCTACAACGGTGAACACTACAACATGTATAGAAGAGGACAGGGCCAGACTGTTGAACATGGAGTTACTGCATGCTCAGCAGCAATACATTGGGCTGAGTAAAATTCTACTCCGGGTTATGGACTTAGTTCAGGTTCAGGGTGAAGGACGTCCATGGCGAAGATGGGCCAAACGACAGCCAGCAAAACATCAAGGGTGTCTGCACATTATGGCTAAGCTGGGCGCAGCATACTTCAGGTTGTCTGATGGCTCGGCGAGGCACGCCAATCAGCTTTGGCTTGTCCAGGAAGACACTCCAGGTGGCGAGGCTGGACAGGAGTCGGTGATGGCTGTGCAGGATCCAGGCTCCGCCATCCAGATGATGGGCTATCGTTCCAGGGGTCTGCAGTCTCCTGGGGCATGCCTGCTGAGGGGCTGCCCTGGACCCCCCATGTAAGTTCCAGTTTTTTTCACCCCAGTGACTTTGTGGTAGCACTTTATTTATAGTTCTTGTGTTTTAATGCATGCATGTTGTGATATGGGGTTATTTTATGTGTTTTGTTTTAGTTAGGAGCACAGCTGTGATTTTTAGTTCCAATAAAGACTTTTAGTTACCAGTGTCAGAATAATCCACTGCTGTCATGTGCGCCTTTACATGGTGCACAGAGGAAAAGACGAACCCACACGCAGAATGATGTTGTGCATTTAATTACAAAAAGTCACACAAAGCACTCCCAAACAAACTGGTCAGCAAAATACAAACACTCCTAAACTGACTGGGTTACATCCATCCATCCATCCATCTTCTACCACTTTTCCGGATGTCCGGGTCGTGGAAGCAGAAGTTCAAGCAGAGAAGCCCAGACTTCCCTCTCCCCAGCCACCTGCTCCAGTTCTTCAGAGAGGATACCAAGGCATTCCCAGACCAGCTGGGAGACATAGTCTCTCCAGCGAGTCCTGGGACTGCCCCGGGATCTCCTCCCAGAGGGATGTGCCCGAAACACCTCAAGTGGGAGGCATCCAGGAGGCATCCTGATCAGATGCCCATACCACCTCAACTGGCTCCTTTCAATGTGGAGGGGCAATGGTTCTACTCTGAGAGTCTCCCGAATGACTGAGCTCCTCACCCATCTCTGAGGGTGAGTCCAGCAATCCTAGGAAGAAAGCTCATTTCAGCCGCTTGTATCCGCGATCTCGTTCTTTCGGTCATTACCCAAAGCTTGTGACCATAGGTGAGGGTAGGAACGTAGATTGACTGCTAAATCAACAGCTTTGCCTTAGAGCTCAGCTCCCTCTTCACCACAACAGACCGGTACAACGTCTGCATCACTGCAGATGCTGCGCCGATCTGTCTGTCAATCTCTCGCTCCATTCTCCCCTCACTCGTGAATAAGGCCCCAAGATACTTAAACTCCTCCACTTGGGGCAGGAGCCTGTCCCCAACCCGGAGAGGACAATCCACCTTTTTCCGGCTGAGAACCATGGACTCGGAGGTACTGATTCTCATCCCAGCTGCTTCACACTCAGCGGCAAACCGTCCCAGTAAGAACTGTAGGTCATTGCTGGATGAAGCCAACAGGACAACATCATCTGCAAACAACAGAGATGAGATCCTGTGGTCACCAAGCATGACACCCTCCATTCCCTGGCTGCACCTACAAATCCTGTCCATGAAAATTATGAACAGGATTGGTGCCAAAGGGCTGCCCTGGTGGAGTCCAACTCTCACTGGGAATGAGTCTGATTGAGTGCTGGCAATATGAACCAAACTCTCACAGCGGTCATACAGAGACCAAATAGCTCATAACAACAAGCCCGATACCCCATACTCCCGAAGCACCCCCCACAAAAAACCACGAGGGACGAGGTTGAATGCCTTCTCCAAGTCCACAAAACACATAAACTGGTTGGGCAAGCTCCCACAAACCCTTGAGGATTCTCGAGAGAGTAAAGAGCTGGTCCGATGTGCCACGGCCAGGACGAAAACCACATTGCTCCTCCTGAATCCGAGGTTTGACCAACGGCCGGACTTTCATCTCCAGTACCTTGGCATAGACCTTCCCAGAGAGGCTGAGGAGTGTGATCCCTCTAAAGTTGGAGCACACCCTCCGGTCCCCTTTTTTGAAGAGAGGAACCACCACCCCGGTTTGCCATGCCAAAGGCACTGCCTCCGACCTCCATGCAATGTTGCAGAGGCGTGTCAACCATGACAGCCCTACAACATCCAGGGCCTTGAGGTACTCAGGGCGAATCTCGTCCACCCCCGGGGCCAGGCCACCAATGAGATTTTTAACCACCTTGCCGACCTCAGCCCCTGTGATAGGCGAGTCGTCCCCCTCGTCCACAAGCCCTGTTTCCCCTGTGAAAGGCATATCAGTGGGATTGAGGAGATCCTCGAAGTATTCCTTCCACTGCCCAACAATATCCCCAGTCGAAGTCAGCAGCGCCCCATCCGCACCATACACAGTGTGGACAGGGAGCTGTTTCCCCCTCCTGAGTGACCTGACAGTTTGCCAGAATCTCTTTAAGGCCAACCAAAAGTCTTGTTCCATGTCCTCACCGAACTCCTCCCATACCTGAGTTTTTGCTTCAGCAACCACCCGAGCTGCACTCCGCTTGGCCTGCCGGTACACCTCAGCTGCTTCGGGAGTCCCACAAGTCAACCAAGCTTGATAGGACTCCTTTTTCAGCTTAATGGTCCCCCTCGCCACTGGTGTCCACCGCTTGGTTGGGGGGTTGCCACCACGAGACGCCCCTACGACTTTGCGGCCGCAGCTCTTTGCCGCTGCTTCAACAATGGAGGTGGAGAACATGGCCCATTCAGACTCCATTTCTCCAGACTCCCTCGGAATGCGGTTGAAGTTCTTCCTGAGGTGGGAGTTGAAGACCTCCTGGACAGGGGCCTCAGCCAGACATTCCCAGCACACCCTCACTATATGTTTGGGTCTACCAGGTCTGAATGGCATTCTCCCCTGCCATCGGATCCAACCCATCACCAGGTGGTGATCAGTTGACAGCTCTGCACCTCTCTCCAGGTTACAGAAGAGAAAAAATATAAATACTCCCAAACTGGCTGGTGAGCTAGAGAAAATACAAATGCTCCCAAAGAAACTGGTGAGCTGAAGAGAAAAAATACAAATGCTCCCAAACAAACTGGTGAGCAGAAGCGATTACTTACTGAGAGGTGTACTGGTGGAGAAGAAAGCCCAAACACACTCAATGAACCGGCGAGGAACAACTGAGCAGCCTGAGCTTAAATAATAAGTGAGGCAATCACATAAATGATAACAGGTGTATGAGCTGAGCAGCAGGTGAACTAATTGCAGCGCTGCTCACAGCTGAGGGCAAGTAGACTGTGACAGTGAGTGAGAAGTGTCTGGAGAGAGAGGTAACACCAAAACAGGAACCAAACCTAAACACATGAAAGACACAAAAGACAATGACAGAAATGCAAAACTCAGCAATAAGGTGGGTCTGAGCTCAAAGAGCTCAAAGACACATGACAGTACCCCTCCTCAAGGGGTGGAATCCAGACATCCCCAAGTGACATCAAAAGAAAGGGAAAAAAAAGCCCCCCCCCAGCAGGAACTGCAATAATCTATCCAGGACGGGTAGTGGGGAGAACAGGCCAGGAGGGAACAAAAGACAACCCTGCTCAGACCCATACTGAGAAAAAAAAAAAAAAGAAAAAAAACCCCACAGAATTAAGGCCCCTGGCCCAAGGCGATCAAAAGTTCAGGGGGCCGACCAGAGTCCCAGGCCCGATGGACGGCGAGGTGGAACAGGTCGGGTGGCCTGCCTTAAGTCCCAGGCCAACTGGACGGCCAGATGGTATGAATAGGGTGGCCTCCAGGACAGTATGGCCCATCTGACCAGGCGGCTTAGTCTCTCTGGTGGTCTGCTCAAGTTCTTTAGCCATCAGACCAGGAAGGGTAACCCAGGGGGCAGCCTCCCCATGGGAAGGCTTAATGAAGGGGGGCAAGGCCAGGGATTAGGGACCCCGAAGATGTCTGGTGAGGAAGGAAGGGAGACCCCGACGGCGTCTGGCAGAGAAGGAAGGGAAGCCACGATGCCTCCGGCAGCCTTGGATGACAGTGAAGTAGTACCCGCTTTAGTCCAAGTCCAGGGCGTCGTAGCACCCATGGTGGTCCCGGTCTGGGACATCGTTGCACCCATGGCGGTCCTGGTCTGGGACAGAAGGGGTCAGGGTTGCCGGCAGGGGCAGGGCCCGGCGAGGCAAGTTCAGGTGCAGCGGATGGCTGCGCCTGCCCCCTCCCCCCACCAAGAGCCAGGCAAGATTGCTCTAGGACTGAAAGGGGAGAAACAAAAGAGAGCACTTGCCTGGGCTCAAGCTCCACCGCTGTCCAGGACTCCAATGATTCAGCTTGGCTTCAGCCCCTGCTGCAGCGGCCTCCACAGCCGGCACGATGGTGGAAGCAGTCCCAGTTTCCCCTGGTGAGGTGGTCCACACCGGTGGCTCATCTGACGTGGCAGCTGAGGGTTGGTTCACCACAGGTGCTGGAACTGGCTCCTCTAGGGCCGTGGGCTCCTCCTGCATCGGGTTACCCAACCCCAAGGTCGGCACACACTCAGAGACCGTAGGAGAGGGCAAAGAGAGGGCAGGTGAACAGTTAATAATTATTAACTGCTCCTCGCTGTCATTAATATTATAATAATAGCAGCAGGTGAGGAGAGCTCAGGGCACTGCTCTTCTTGAGCCTCCCTACCGGGAATCAGGCAAGGCACATTCTCATAAATGAAAGTAGAATGGAGTAACTCTTGCCTGTTTTCCCGGTTCATGATGTTGCCTGCT
Source organism: Pholidichthys leucotaenia (assembly GCA_020510985.1). Classification (NCBI taxonomy): domain Eukaryota; kingdom Metazoa; phylum Chordata; class Actinopteri; order Cichliformes; family Pholidichthyidae; genus Pholidichthys; species Pholidichthys leucotaenia. The sequence continues at coordinate 391,365,516 of CM035836.1, read as the reverse complement.
GCTGGGCGTGGAGCGTCGTCCCCCTCTGCGGCTTGGGTGAACTTAGGCCCCTCAGTGGACAGTAGAGAAGCCGCCCCTGCAGACTCAGAGATGGGTGTTGCTGGGGAAACCCTGGGAGGCCTCTCAGCAGTAGGAAGGTACGTCGAGGCTACAGACGTGGCGGCGGGAGTAGAGAGGGGTTCTGCCGCGGGAGTTGTAGGGCTTGACGTCCAGATAAGGGCTGCCGATGAGGAGGTGGGCTTCCTCTGGCGGTCCGATGCAGGATGACCCTTACGCCGTGGAGTAGATTCCTCCAAGACCTCTGGTTCCTTCGTCATCCGATGATCTCCTCCAGGAACCAGCGGCGTTTTGGGGAACACAGGAGAAACAGGTGGTAAAGCAAGTACAGCAAATGATAATGGAGACTCAGTGGACTGTGAAATCAGAGTCCCCTCATCAGGAATCAGGCAAGTGACTTCAGGAGAGAGAGAGAGTGAATGAATTAGGACTTGCCTGAATTCCTGGTGGGTGACAACGTCAGCTGCCATCCCAAGGTTGTGCTGCATCTCTCCGGGAGCTTGAAGGAGTTCGGCTGCAGAAATCTTCCCCCTCCGTGAAGGAGGGGTTGCAGGCTGAGCAGCGGTGGAATCTCTCTGCCGAAGTTTCCGGGTACAGCAGCGACAAGTGGGAGAAGTAGATGTCGGCTCACTGTGGAGAAGAGGCTTCCAGGTCAGGGAACGCTCGATCACTGGCTCCAACTCCGGCTCCCTTGGAGGAAGCTCCTCCGCATCATGGATCCATTCCGGGAGAAGCCACAGCTTCACCTCGAGGAGGCGGTCCGTCTCCGCCAACATCACCTGTCTACACTCCTCCAGCTCCTCAGTGGACGGAGCGGGCCAGGGCTTAGACGAAGGAGGCGGAGCTGCTGCGGGGGATACTGAAGGCCTCTTGCGGCGTGAGCGCTTCCTCTTCATTCAGGTAGGCTCCGGCATCGGAACAGCTTCCCCGGGCTCATCGCTCGCACACGGAAGAGAGTAGACGGAGGCGAGGATGTTGGTGACCTCCGGATGGTTCCATAGACTGGGATGCGTCTCCATCACCCGTGCTGCGCTGTTCCCACCCTCACGGACTGTTTCGGGGGTACAAGTGGCCTGGATCCACGACAAAAGGTCCTCCAGGACGCACACCCCACGCAGCTCTGCGTCATCCAGGTTGGACCCACAATGGGTGACAGGGGAGAGGAAAATGATTTGGTTGCTGATATTTAAAAAAATAAATAAATTTTACAGATGGACTTTTCAAGAAAATCTGGTCATTGTGAAGAGAGGTTTGCCAGCCCTGAAGCTAGCAGGCCTGTCTCAGCCGGGGAAAGGATTTATCCGTCACTTCTATATTAGCAACGAGCAGCATCCTTGGATTACAGGCTCCGAGGAGTGCTACAAGTTATCTTACTGGGAATGCCTGTTGTGTGCAACTGATCGAGTAGATACTTGGAGTCAGACAGGGTTTGCAAACTTGAGCTGTCAACTGTCACCATGACAATTTAGGCAGCGTTCGCCAAACGTATAAAAATTGGTCTAAAACGCGGGCATATGTTATGTATGAATAGTATGAGACAGGAGCTGTGCTGAACTGAACAGTGAACTACTCTTTATTATCAGAACACAGAATTATATACACTAGTGGCCGTGCCCACCTCACGTCACCCTGTGAGTGGGAACGGCATCACACACACACTACACTCATGACACCACACTTCTTCCCCTCCTCCTTACAAAATGCAAAATCACACACACAATCGAGACCCTCCCCAATTTAGGACCCGAGTCATGCACTAAGAAAACAGGGGAACAATTAACTGTAATAAAATACCCTAACACATTCACACAGATCAACTAAAATTGGATCAAGTCTCTTAAAATACGTAAAATAATCCCACAACACACCACATACATACTCTCATGCACACCAGCATTATGTACATGCATTTACATTTGATAGTGTTCAAGTCACACCTCTGTCCACTGGCAGCCAGCGGTAAAACCGGCCCGGGGGCCCAGGGCAGGCCCAAATCATATATGCCCCTAGCCGCTGAAGATAAGACCAGCTCGGAGGCCCCGGCCAGCCCCATGACAAGTGCACTTGTAGCCACCATCTGCCTTTGGGATCAAAAACAATCTCTCCTGCCATAACGTCCCTCTTCACCGCTGACTGTGTCATTCCTCAGGACCCGCCGTGCTGCTGTCCGGCACACCATCCCTCCGTGCTCGTTGGTCCACTCCCGACCACCTTCAACACCACTGTCGTGATGTAACGTTGTGGCTTAAGGCAAGAGACTTTCAATCAATTTTTCAATTAGCAGTCTTTCAATTTATTTCCAAAAACTTACAGGTATTAACTCCAAAACATCTGAAACGATTTATCACGACTTGATTTGTCCATCAATCATTATCATCGATCCTCTCGACAACACTTGACAACTCTCAACAACTCTCGACAACTTCTCAACTAACTACTAACCAACAACGGCTGTTATATACTATTGAGATAATTAACGTCATTTAGAACATACCATATGTCCCAGGTAAAACAATAACATTTTTCCATTTTCCACATATACCCACTAACATCTAAAAAGACCATAAATAATTCCCCACCTATATACAGAATAAATATAAATAACACACAATAAATAACATCATAAATATTTCAATAAATAATTTAACCCCTATTTACAAGTTTAAATCACCCCTCTAACTCACCATAACATGCTTCCTTCCTGCTGGTGTCCTTTAAAAGGCATTTAACCCCTAACAGAGTCTTTTGCCCGGACACCCTCAGGAAGCATGTTGGCAAAGGTATGTGGATTGAATAATTACCAACTGTTTACCCAAATAATAACCATAGCAATTATCTCAAAGGCATTCAAATTAGACAAAGACAGATCCTAGAAATAATGTGTGTACTTTTACAAATAATCATAATAACATTTACAATATTACAAATATAACATAATCACACATACAATAAATCATAACAGTGGGGACAATTCGTCGTCACATTTCCTCCCCCCTTTCCCCAAGAGTACAGTACTCTAAGAGTCATGTACTCTTGAGAGGCTATCTGCCACAAGGTTGGTCTTCCCTGCCACATACCGAACAGTAAAATTATACGGTTGAAGGGACACATACCACCCTGTGAGACGACTGTTTACATCCTTCATCCTGTCCAGCCACTGTAGGGCCCGATGATCTGTCTCCAACACAAAATGACGCCCCGGTAAATAGTATTTGAGAGACCCTATTGCCCATTTCATGGCAAGACATTCCTTTTCTACCGTAGAGTATCTTGTCTCCCGGTCCAACAACTTACGGCTCAAGAACAGTACTGGGTGTCTCTCTCCCCTCTCCTCCTGGAGAAGTACTGCTCCAATGCCAACTCCTGAAGCATCTGTCTGTAAAATGAACGGGCGAGCAAAGTCTGGACTGTAGAGAACCTTCTCACCAGAAATAGCCCTCTTCAGATCTTCAAAAGCTCTATTACACTCCTCTGTCCATTTTACCCTATTAGGTGCTGAAGCCTTAGTGAGGTCAGTCAAAACTGCTGCTCTTTCAGCAAAGTGGGGAATAAACTTACAGTACCATCCTACCATTCCCATAAATGATCGTACCTTCTTCTTAGTGGTGGGTACAGGATAGGTCCGGATGGCATCCACTTTACCTACTCGTGGTCTAATGACCCCCTGACCAACCACATGTCCCAAGTACTCCACCTGCTGCTGTCCAAATGCACATTTGCGTGGATTAATCGTCAGTCCTGCCCTCTTAATTAACTGAAGGACCTGCCCAAGGTGTACCAAATGTTCTTCCCAGGTCTGACTATAGATGACCACGTCATCCAGATAGGCAGCTGCAAAACTTGATACCCTTCTTAACACTTGGTCCATAAGCTGCTGAAAAGTTGCAGGTGCCCCCTGAAGGCCAAATGGCATGACCCTAAATTAGAAACTGCCATAAGGTGTTTTAAAGGCTGTAAGTTCTTTTGTTTCCGGTGCCAATGCCACCTGCCAATACCCCTTGCATAGGTCCAGTGTAGAAATAAACCTAGCCCTGCCCACTTTCTCTAACAATTCATCAATCCGGGGCATGGGGAATGACTCAAACTTAGACACTGAATTGAGATATCTGAAGTCAATACAGAATCTCAAAGAGCCGTCCTTTTTGGGTACCAGCACTCCGGCTCCCTGTGGCCGAACTCTGGGGAGACGCGAAGCCCGCTTGTTGGCACCGCTCGTTGTGTCAGGCACCTCGCCGTAACACCCAGCACCCTCGTCCAGGGCACTCTGCTGCACTGCCTCCCTGTCCAGCTGCTGCTGCTCACTCCCGGAGCTCACCACATCGCTTTCGCCAGCATCGTTCTCCAACCTAGGCACCTTGCCGCTGCCAGCAACCTCGTTCCACGCGCTCCACTGCGCTGTCTCAATGCACAGTCATAGCTGCTCTCCCTCGGGGCTCTCAGCATCACTCTCGTTGGCGTCGCTGTCCGAGCCAGGCGTTTCGTTGCTGCTCTTGGCACCCTTGTCCCAGGCACTCTGCTACATCATCTCCATGCTCGGCTGTCACTGCTCTTCCCCGGGCCTCTTAGCCTCCATGGTCTCGCTCACTGGCTGCCTAGCCTCCAGCTGCAGGGATCACTCCTGTTGTTCTCCCTCTCCGCTGTCGTTGCACACCGTGCCGTCCAACTCATTAGCGCTCCGGTCCTTCACCCTCCTGTGCTTCGCGGCTGGCCCACCGTCTTCAGTAACCGGGGACTTCCCCGGTCCCACCTTGATGCCCAGCTGGTAGCCTGGAATCCTCCTTTTGAGTGTAGTTAGCTAGTCCGTCCATAGACACTGACCGTGCCATTAGCTTCTCCCAGCTAACTAGCCTAGCCTTGTTTGGTGCCAACACTCCCGCCACCCATAGCATCGTGGTCCTCGTCTGCCCAGTGAAAAAATCGGCCAACCGCTTGATAGCATCCTCATAGCGCTCCGTCTCTCCCAACATATTGAGAATTCTTCAGCCCTCCGTGTCGAAATGATGGGCCAGGAGTGCTTATCGTCTTCTCCCGTCGAGTCCACCTAGGCCCAGCGCCCCAATGTAACCCTCAAACATAGACCTCCACTTCGGCCACAGGATCACCGGCTCTCCCGTGTACTCCAGAAACAGCACTAGGGGTTGAGGTAGCCCATACCAGTGTTTCCTCTGGCTAAAAGACCTTGATGCGGTGGCAACATATTTTTCCCGGGGGGGGGGGGGGTAAGCATGCTGGAATATGTTAATTTTATACTACTTATTTCTTTTTAAAATTTTACACAGTAACGTTGCATATGGATCTTACCATTTGAAGCATTGTACAACCGAGGCTTGAATATTGGGCCAATTGGGGTCCCACCCAGACATCCTGTGTTTAGATTTTTTAGTGGTGTTATCCTTCTCTCCTTCCTCTGCCTGAACACTTTCCTCTCCTTGGCTCCTCTCTTCTGTCTCATCTTGCCCTCTCTGAGCTGTCTAATTCAGCTTCTCTCTCTGTCTATGGTGGTATACTAACAGGTTAGAAAATACCAAGTGTCATGTTTTGTCCTGCAGGATTTTTTTTGCCATGGTTTACGTAAGTGACAAAATTATGTATATTTTTTGTATTTTTATTCTAGTGTTTCTTTTTTTCCATTGCGAGAGTAGGGAAGGGAAAGAAACATTCATAATAGTAATGTACTCCTGCATACTTAAATTATATGATCAGGTGGGTATAGCAACCAGAAATTCTACTCATGTAAAAGCAGTGCTTTGAAATAAATAATTGAAAGTAGACAACCAAAAATTTCTACTTGAGTTAAGGGTACAAAGAGCACCCACTTAAAAACTTGAGTAATGACTTCACTCTTGAAGGTTTGAGGTTTTTCTCAAAAATTTATAACAATTTTCTTATAGTTTTCTACTTTTCTCTGTAAATCTATCTAGTTGAAACCATGTTCCTCAAATTTGTAATTTCCTCTTGTAAAATTGACTTTTCTTGTACATTTGAAACTTTATTATAAATTTGTGGATTATTTTATGACTAATTTCTGTCTTTTTTTTTCTAAAATAAAATTACTGGGGTTTTTTTAGATAAATTTGAAACAGACTGTGGTAATATTTTTTTACTTTTTCCTTATAACAGTTTACATTTTTGACCATAATTTTGCAGTCAGAACAATAATTTAACTCTGATTGCAAAGAAAAAAATATTAATAAAACTGTATTTAATGAAATAAATGAACTTAAATGACCAAGGATGCCGTTATTTCTGTTATAATATTTCTCTATATTTATAGTTTTTTTTTTTTTTCCCAGAAATCTCCTCACCACCCAGACAGCAGGAAAAACCTCCCTTATTTTGAAATTGGATGTTGGTGTGGGATAACCCCCACAACAGACTGGGACAAGCACAGTGCTCGACTAGAGCTATTAACATAACAGTGAAATGTGTGTATTAATGTCAAAAGGCAGCCCAGCTTCGTCTAGCTTTTTCCTGCTCAGTACTGTGATGTTAATGTGCCATTCATGCATTGTGTTCATGCTTCCTGCCCTTACTGTGTCTATAGACTGATAACAATATGTAGATGTGCCATGTAACCTCTTTTGTCCTGCAGCTCCGGAGCAGAGGCGAATTCCGGTCAGTAATCTCCTTATTGTTATGTGTGTCTCTCAAATGCAAATGCCCATACCTACTGCTGTGAATGCCTTTCATGTATTGTCTGTAGTTGGGTATATAAGCTGCATTGCTCTGTAACTCACTCTCTCACTCTGACGACTGCTTCTACTACTGCTGCTGAGAGCCTGAGGACCCGCTCCAGCCTGCTTGCACAAAGGCTGGAGCGAGTTCCTATGATGGCGGTATGATTTAATAAACCTACTTAAAACCCTCAGTTCGCTGCCTATTTTATCATACGCCACACTGGTGACCCGACGCTGAAAAGAACACGCTGCCAGCGAACGCAGCACCCGGCGGTGATGCTCCGATGACAAGCGAACACAGCAGCCTGACGCAAATGATCTGCCCTCCCTTCTGCTTCAGGGAGACCTCGACGCAGAGCCACTACCAGGCGAACTCTCCGGACATCACCCACGACCGGGAAAGCCGCAGCAAGCTTCATGGTGAGATCTGCACGCCTGAGATCTGCACATCCACGCTGGGACCAGCCGCTCTCACAACTCCTCCACATGAGAGCGCACGCACCTGGTCCTCTCTCCACGATGGCGACCTCCAGGGCTGACGGAGAACGCAGCGCGTGGACCTGAACGCACCATGACCCAGCACAGCGAACTACCGCAACAACTACAACAGGGATGATTATCGACGCCGACTACGCTGATCTCCAGCAAGCTCCCTGACCTTGACTCTCCTCTCCAGCAGGCCCACCCACGCATGGAACCCCGGCACACGCACCGGGGAGTTACGAGGACGGCGCACCACGCACGGGACACATACGGCTCCACAGACCGCCATCGTCCTTTGCCGCTGCACACAGAGCCTTCAGGGTTGCTCGTACACCTGAGGCACGCATGGAGCTTGCTCACAGGATTTTCTAATGGTCTTAGCCATGGCGCACATAGGGAATTCAGCAGTCTGCGGTCCCCGAGGGCTTTAAGGTTGTGCCCGCACCTAAAGTCAACACGCCAAGTCCCTTTGCTTTTGTTTTTTTCTTACAGCCGCTACGCAGCCTCGCCGCTCCTGTTTTTCTTCATGGCCGCTGTTAATCCTCGCCGCTCCTGTTTTTCTTCATGGCCGCTATTAATCCTCACAGGACTTAATCGCGAGAGGAGTCAGTGACTAATTTTTTTTTTTCTCTTACAGCCGCTGTGGATCTCCGCACGTTCAACGGGACAGCCCCTCAACATCGCGGATCCACAAGCAATTTTTACGCGGCCCAGACGATTTCGCCGTCCTGGGCCGGCACTAGCTACCCCCCCCCCACCTCCGCCTGCACAGAGCTTTCCCTGCTCGCTGTCAAAGCCGGACTATCGAGGCCTCAGCTGCCTGCAGAGCCCTCTAGGGGGGAGTAGTGTGGGATAACCCCCACAACAGACTGGGACAAGCGCAGTGCTCGACTAGAGCAATTAACATAACAGTGAAATGTGTGTATTAATGTCAACAGGCAGCCCAGCTTCATCTAGCTTTTTCCTGCTCAGTACTGTGATGTTAATGTGCCATTCATGCATTGTGTTCATGCTTCCTGCCCTTACTGTGTCTATAGACTGATAACAATATGTAGATGTGCCATGTAACCTCTTTTGTCCTGCAGCTCCGGAGCAGAGGCGAATTCCGGCCAGTAATCTCCTTATTGTTATGTGTGTCTCTCAAATGCAAATGCCCATACCTACTGCTGTGAATGCCTTTCATGTATTGTCTGTAGTTGGGTATATAAGCTGCATTGCTCTGTAACTCACTCTCTCACTCTGACGACTGCTTCTACTACTGCTGCTGAGAGCCTGAGGACCCGCTCCAGCCTGCTTGCACAAAGGCTGGAGCGAGTTCCTATGATGGCGGTATGATTTAATAAACCTACTTAAAACCCTCAGTTCGCTGATTATTATTCCATCCGCCTCAGTTGGCACGTTTAGTTTGTCTGAAGGCTGCTGACAGATTAAAGTCATTGACTTTGTGAATTTTGGTCATCTTAACCTGCCAGGTACATAACAGGGAACTGGAGCGGACTCTAAAGACATAATTCACCACAATATGTGTTCATGTACAGAATGACATGCTTAGGCAGTTTTAGTTGTGCTCTCAGGCTTTCTCATCAGGCACCTCTCCAGGCAGCTGCTGAAGGACCTCAGTTTAGAGTGAAAACACACAGAGCTAGCGTTTTTAGCTGTTGCTTTTTGTGACTGCTGCTCGAGAATAAAAATGGCACGCCTGCTCGTGCGAGAAAAGAGAGAAATTGCCAGTCTCTTCATTCCTGCAATTCCTGCAGAACACAACTTAATATTGTAGTGGCTGGTGAAATATATCATCAGCAATTCATCAGTCCCCCGCATTTCCCTTCATATGAAGCTGCATATGTAACCACGTCTCTTAGCTAAGCGACTCTTCCATTATTGCTCCCGTTAACAGCGGGTTAAAACCACGATAAATGCCTCCAGTGCTTACATACATACCTCTTCTGATTTTTTTTTCCACATTTAAAGTACTTTAACAAACTCATGTTTCTATTGACAGTCACGCTTAGCGAGACACTGCCTGCTGACTGAGTCGAGAACTCGCGTGGGCGGGGCGCTTCTAAACTCTGCACGGATGACGGCCATGCACGTTGTTTGTGTGCGCGCTTGCGGAAAGTCATTGCTTCATATATTTTGCTTAATAAAATCATATTGCCTTGGGGTGGCGGTACAATTTCTGGTGAGGCGTCCCGCCACGGAGAAATGTCACCAGAGGAAACCCCACATACACTGCCATAATTTTCCTGTCACCAACATGTTATGTATGAATAATACGAGACAGGAGCCGTGCTGAACTGAACAGTGAACTACTCTTTATTATCAGAACACAGAATTATATACACCAGTGGCCGTGCCCGACTGACGTCACCCTGTGGGCGGGTACGCCTTCACACACACACACTACACTCACTACACCACAGCATACTCTGAAATTTTCACTTTTGGCCGTATGCATTGCATATCCATAATGACTTGGACATACAGTATGCATAATGTATTAGTAACTTATATAGAATATTTCCATAAGTAACTTAAACCAACTAATGCTTAGCGTGTTGCGGACATTCACAACTTATGCGCAACAATAGTCTAACTTCTGCATAGCGCAGTCATGGCAAACTGCCATTGCCTTCCGATCCATGAATTCTAGATGTGGGAGAGATCATCTCTGTTCAACCGAGATGATTCTCCCCTCCAAACACCACGGAGGGGGGCGTGACCGACCTGGCAGAGCGGTCAGATCTGTCAGGTCAGTCACGCCTAAAACAGCTGATGTGACATGTCAGGAACATCAGATAACAGTTGTCACAACCTGGCTCAAAGGTACGCGAACTGATGGCGATAAAAAAGTTTACTTTCAATAAAGTGAAAAAACCAAGATAATGCATGGAGTGTGCTTTTGTTGGGAGGCGCAGCCATCAGCAAAGTGTGTTCTATCATGGAAAACAGCTGCGCTCTGCGCTTCAGGCAATCAGCTTGGTGAACTACGCTATAGCCTGCTTCAGCAATTTTCAGCATGCTCTTAACTTAGACAAAACTTAGCCATAACTGACTCAGCGTACGCCACCGTATTCTGCAAATTTTTTCCATACGTTTTGGCTGCCTAAATCGTCTAGGTGTGACAGGGCCTTAACCAAGGCAGCAGCCGGACACTCACAAGCAACAGTGCTGTTAAACCTTTGGAGAAACAAGAGTGGATCAGCAGCTCAGTGAACAAGTGCGCAGGGAAATGGAGCCCCACAACAAAAAGGTAAAGATTTTTAAATCTATAATTTTATAGTTAAAGTTATCTTTAACAAGCTTTGTGTGGATGACCCTATAGGCTGTTTTTATGGTGTTTGGTATGAATAGCACTTAAACTGGGTAGATCACCACTGAAGGCTTAGCTGTGAAATACACGGTCCACCACTGAATACTATAATTCCTTTTTCTCTTTATTTAATGTCACATTTGACAGAAATGCTATGGAAAGCTGGATGGGCATGTGCCAACAACAGTAGCAAGCTTCAAGTTTGGAAAAAAAACCCCACGCAATAGACAAATCTTTGCTGTTCCAAGTGTGTCCCTGTCTGAGACTACACAGATTCCCTGAATGTTCCTGGACAGATGCTCAACAGAAGTGGGTCAAGACTGTTAAAAGGGGGAATTTTATTACCAGCAGCAACAGCAAAATGATTAGCATGTAGCTGCCTAGCTTACTGTACAACATTAATGTTTAAAACACTGTCCAGTAGGGCTGCGCAATATTACGATATACACTACCATTCAAAAGTTTGGGGTCACCCAGACAATTATTTTGTGTTTTCTATGAAAAGTCACACTTATTTACCACCATGAGTTGTAAAATGAATAGAAAATATAGTCAAGACATTGACAAGGTTAGAAATAGTGATTTGTATTTGAAATAATTTTTTTCCAGATACTCAACCTGCTCAAAGGAAGGTCAGTTTTATAGCTTCTCTAACCAGCTAAACTGTTTTCAACTATGCTAACATGATTGCACAAGGGTTTTCTAATCATCCATTAGCCTTCTGACGCAATGATCAAACACATTGTACCATTAGAACACTGGAGTGATAGTTGCTGGAAATGGGCCTCTATACACCTATGTAGATATTGCACCAAAAACCAGACATTTGCAGCTAGAATAGTCATTTACCACATTAGCAATGTATATTAGATATTAGAGTGCATTTCTGATTAGTTTAAAGTTATCTTCATTGAAAAAAACAGTGCTTTTCTTTCAAAAATAAGGAAATTTCTAAGTGACCCCAAACTTTTGAACGGTAGTGTATATTGGATGACGATATAAAAACGTCTATCGTTTCATAGAGTACTCGTTTGTCATTATTTAAAATGCACATAGGCCTACTCCCGTTTATTCAGTAAAGCTCCTCATCACTACTTGTCAGCGCCCCATCTCTCCTCTGCAGTGCACACAGCGGAACAGGTGTGTCGTAGGCGGCTAGGCTTCAGTCCGGTGGACGCTAATGCTAGCTCCAGACTACCAGTTTGGATAGCTGCTACTCCTGTTTGTCAGAGATGTGGGACTTTTTTCCATCGTGCTGCGTCAGAGAGGATAGTTTGCTAACCTTGTTTTAATAGGAAGTAAGTAACATTAACACAACGTCTAAATATGAATGCTAAATGATGATGCTAAGTTGTGCTAACTGGAAACTGTTAGATCTAGAAATAAGGGAGTCGGAGGCGAGATTACATGCAACATGGAACTCTCCTTTATTACACAGAACCAGTGGTTTATATACAAAGGGGTTGTGGCAACCTCACGCCACCCTAGGGGGTGGGCACTGCCACACATATGCACACACACACACATCCAACATTCCCTCCCCCCTTAGAAAAATGGGAAACACACACCATTAAAACCACCCAAATTAAAAAACCGAATCACACACTAAGAACAAGGGAATTAACATATAATAAAACAAACCTATCACATTCACACAAAATAATTCAACATGGACCTTGTCTCTTATAAAACTTATAAAATAATCCCATACTAATCACAGTCACTCACATGCACATCAGCAAACAATATATATATATACAAAACACACTTTATCAAATATGTACAGATATTTACACAAATAAAATATACTCAGGTAACCCCAATGTCCTTGGGCAACCACCACCTTTTAATTAGCTACAGAGGGCCTGGGCACCCCCACGGCATATGTACCCGTGGCCGTTTTCTCCCTCCAGGGTCGATGCCCCCCTCCCTAGCAAAGATGTCTTTAATTGGAGGCCCAGGACAGCCCCATGGCGTCTGCACACCCAGCCGTTGTCTGTCCCCAGGATCAAAGTCCCTCTTCTTGGCAAACATGTCTTTGATAGCCCTAAGGAGTTTTTTCCCACTCGGCTCTCCGTGCCGTTCGGTGTGCCGGTACTCACAGTCTTGGTCTCCTGCTGCTCAACTTTCAACAGCTTGGTTGGTTCCTGCTGTTCCTCCTCTCTGCTGTCTTCGCACACTGTCTGAACCTTCAGCGCCGTGGTCCCACACCAGCCTGGGCTCCACAGCTGGCCCGCTGTCTTCAGCGACCAGGAACATTTCCACAACCTGTCCCGACCCCTCCTCTTGGCAGCTCTCTCCTGGAGAGTGTAGAGTGGGCGCTCCTGTATCGGTGCTTTGCTGTGTTGTTAACATACCCAGCTGCGGCTGCTGTCCCTCGGGGCCCTCAGTGACACTCCCGTTGGTGCTATCCTCCGACTCGGGCATCTCGTCTCCGTTCTCGGTACCCTCCTCCAGGGCCCACCGCTGCGTTACCATACTCAGGTGTGGCTGCTCTCCTTCTGGGCTCTCAGCACCGCTCCCGCTAGTTCCACCATCAGTTTGTGGCTGTTCTCCCTCTGGGTTCTCAGCACCACTCTCGTCGGCCATACTGCCCAACACGGACGCCACTTCGCTGCTGTTAGCACCCTCAGTACAGGTGTCCCACTGCGTCGTCTCCGTGTCCTGCGGTTGTTGCTCTTCCAGGGGTTCTTCAGCCTGCATGGTCTCGCCCTCCTTTTGAGTAGCCTCCACAACCGAGTGCTGCTGCCGCTCACATAGCATGCAAACCTCCGCTCTCGGAGGGAAATCGCATGTGGTCGGCCCAACGCAAGCTTTAGCTGGTATCTCGCGTATGGCTCCCATCTCCCAGTGCTCCAACAACTCCAGCACTTCTTCCAGCAATAGCGGCTCCCCAGCTGACAGCAGCATCTTACACAACCAAATATCATTGGTGCCATAGGCCAACTTAGCCGGCACCATGCCATCCTCAATCCCACACTTCCTAGCTATTTTACGAAGCCTCAACAAAAACTTCTTATGGGACTCGCCCGTCTGCTGTTTAAGGTCGAAAAACTTGAGCCTGTTCTTGAAGCAAGTGTAGGAGTCTCTGCACGTGTTACTCATTTTGTCGAAAATAATTCCAATTTTCCTCGTTGCCAAATGTTAGATCTAGAAATAAGGGAGTCAGAGGCAAGACTACATGCAACATGGAACTCTCCTTTATTACACAGAACCGGTGGTTTATATACAAAGGGGTTGTGCCAACCTCAAGCCACCCTAGGGGGCGGGCACTGCCACACATATGCACACACACATCCAACAGAAACCGTAGCAGACCATCTTTTTTTTTTTTTTGTTTAAATTACTGCTGAGTTTCTTAGTTTTGTCTGAAAAAAATTTATTAAAGCTGCAAATGTGCGTGATGGTGGCACATACACGCAAAATAAATAATAAATACATTAAAACGGATGGAGGAGCAAGTTGGCTCTTAATGTAATTTGATTTCAAATCATTTCAATTAGTCAAGTATGACATAATTATCGGCCCAGGAAACACACACGCAGGCTCAGGTAAGATTCAAAAGCTTTATTCAACAACAAGGAGTGAATGAGTGCGTGTATGCGGTATGTGTATGGACTGTGGGTGAACGAGGAGTATCGGGGACAGAACAGCACGCCGTGCAGCCAGGCAACCCTATGGGAAGAGCAGAGACAGAGGTATGAGTTGAGCTTCACCATACGGGAGACATATACTGAGAGTTGCTTACTTGCAGGTGGGACGGTGGCTGGCGTTGGCAAAGGATCTCCTGCCTGGGAGACAGCGCCCTGCTGCGCACACGACGAGGAGTGGAGAAGAGGGGAGAGGAGATGGCGAAGACGGGAGGAATCCGCCGGCAGGGAATCCACCTGTGCACAGGGGAGAAACTGGAAGACAGGTGAGTGGCAATACAGCTTACGTGCTGATGAGAGGAACTGCAGGACGGGAAGAAACGATCCTGCGGAGAGTTTGAGAGCGTAGATACACAGACGGCTCCAGACCGATGCCCTGGGCCGAGTGGGTTAAATAGCCCGTGACTGACGAGGCGCAGGTGTGCATGCAGCTGAGGTAGATGACTGGCAGCGGCGAGTTGTGACAGTACTACCCCCCCCCCCCCCCCCGAGCAGCGCCTCCTGGCACTGGCTTATCCGGGTATGCCCGGTGGAACTCCGTGATGAGATCGTCATCCAGCACAAAGGAAGAACGCACCCAGGATCTCCACTTCGGGCCATACCCCTCCCAATCCACCAGGTACTACAGCCCACGACCTCGACGCCGGGAGTCCAGGATGGATGCAACCACCCATGCCGGGTGGCCGTCGATCATCATGGGAGGGGGCGGTGCCCTAGGAGGAGGACAGAGTGGGTCGGAGATCACGGGTTTGATCTTGGACACGTGAAACGTGGGGCAAACACGGAGGGGGGGGGGGCAAACGCACAGCCACCGGGTTGATAATCTTGGAGATGGTGAAGGGACCGATGAAGCGTGGTGCCAGCTTCTTCTTCTCGGCCTTAAGATTAACGTCCCGGGCCGATAGCCAGACCTGTTGGCCCACATGGTAACCGGGGGCCGGCTTCCTGTGGCGATTAGCTGTGGTGCTGTTGCGCGCCACCGTGCGTACAAGCGCCTCGCACGCCCTGGTCCACAGGCTCCGGCAGCGTCTCAGATGCGCCTGGATGGAAGGAACGGCCAACTCACTCTCCTGCTCGGGGAACAAGAGGGGGTCGTAGCCCAACGACGCCCGGAAGGGATACATCCCGATAGCCGATGACAGTGTTGCGTTGTGGGCATATTCCACCCAGGCCAGGTAAGAGCTCCAGGAGGATGGGTTGGAGGAAGTGACGCAGCGTAGGGCAGCTTCCAGCTCCTGGTTGGCGCGCTCACACTGCCCGTTGGATTGGGGGTGGTGACCGGAGGAGAGACTCACCGTAGCCCCCAGGGCGTTGTAAAAGGACTTCCACACTTGGGACACGAACTGGGGCCCCCGATCGGATACGACGTCCATTGGGATCCTGTGCAGCCTGGCCACATGTTGGACGAGGAGATTGTCCGTCTCCTGTGCCGAGGGGAGACCCCGGAGGGGCACAAAATGAGCGGCCTTGGAGAATTGGTCCACAATAGTCAGAACAGTGTTGTAGGAGTTAGAAACGGGGAGGCCAGTAATGAAGTTCAGAGCGATATGTGACCAGGGCCTGCTCGGGACTGGCAAGGGCTGGAGCAGACTCGCGGGGGGGGGGGGGGAATTCGGGGTCTTGCTAGTAGCACACCGGGGGCAGGTCCAGACGTAATTGGCGACGTCCTTCTGTAGACCGGGCCACCAGAAAGAGCGCTGAAGGAGGTCCACCAGTCGGGAGATGCCAGGGTGACAGGTGAGCTTGGACGTGTGGGCCCAGTGATTGACATCCTCTCGAACCGCCGATGGAACGAAGATTCTCCCAACCGGGCTGCCGCCAGGATCCAGTTCGGTCTCCTGCGCCCATCGGATCTTCAATTCAATTCAATTCAATTCAACTTTATTTATATAGCGCCATTTCACAACAACAGTCATCTCATAGCACTATCAACTGCAGGGAGGACCCCCACAGTTGCAGAAAGACCCCAGCAATCAGGCGATCCCCTGTGAGCAAGCACTTGGCGACGGTGGAGAGGAAAAACTCCCTTTTAACAGGAAGAAACCTCCAGCAGAACCAGGCTCAGGGAGGGGCAGTCATCTGCTGCGACTGGCTGGGGGGTGAGGGGACAGAGAAGAAGAAAAGAACAGACATGTAGAGAGCAAACAGCACGATGGGGACTCAATCTATGGGAGAGAACAAACAAATGTTAATGACCAGCAAAAAAAAAAAAAAAATATTTCATAGAGAGTGAGGAAAGGAGTGAGGCCCAGTGCATTACTGGAGGTCCCCCAGCTGACTAAACCTATTAGCAGCATAACTAAGGGAGGGTTCAGAAACACATGATCCCTCCCTAATTGTAGGCTATATCAAAAAGGTAGGTTTTAGCCCTATTCTTAAAAACAGAGATCGAGTCTGACTCCCGAATCCAGATTGGCAGCTGATTCCACAGGAGAGGAGCTTGATAACTGAAGGCTCTGCCTCCCACTGTACTTTTGGAGATTCTAGGTATTACAAGTAAACCTGCATTTTGGGAGCGTAGTGCTCTGTTAGGATGATACGGTAGTATCAGATCTTTTAAATAAAAAGAAAAAAATCTTGTCCCTGATGGACCAGGAAACCTCCCCCACAACACACGAGCTGGGCAGGATGGTGTAGCCCTGCTCCTCCGGGATCTCAGTGGCAAACTGTCTGGACAGTGCGTCGGGCAACCCATTCTTGGAGCCTGGATGGTAGGTGATCGTAAACCGGAACCGAGCGAAGAACAGAGACCAGCGCGCCTGGCGGGCATTCAGACACCCGGCTGACCTCAAATACTCCAGGTTCTTGTGGTCCATCCAGACTACGAAAGGCTGAGCTGCCCCCTCCAGCCAGTGACGCCACTCCTGCAGCGCGAGCTTCACAGCCAGAAGCTCCCTGTCGCCGACATCATAATTCCGCTCAGCGGCAGACAGGTGCCGGGAGAAGAAGGCGCAGGGACGCTTAATTCCATCCACCGGTGAACGTTGGGACAGAACCGCCCCCACCAACCACTGCAGCGCGGGGTCAACCTGGGTCAGGACCCGGGAGGAGGAGAACTCCGTCTTCAGGGTCACGAATGCGGCCGCTGTCTCCTCGGTCCACTGGAAGGGCACTTTGGGTGAGGTGAGGCGGGTCAGAGGGGTGACGATGGCGCCGAAGTTGGGCACAAAGCGGCGGTAGAAATTAGCAAAGCCGATGAACTGCTGCACCTGTTTCCTGGAAGAAGGAGTGGGCCACTCGACCACTGCTTTGACCTTGGCGGGGTCGGGGAGGATCTGATTGTGGGAGATAACAAAACCCAGGAAAGAGGTTGTCTTGGCAAAAAACTCACACTTTTCAGCTTTGACATAAAGTCTGTTCTCTAACAGCCACTGCAAAACCCGCCTTCACGTGGGCTTGGTGCTCCTCCCGAGACCTGGAGAAGATCAGGATGTCATCTAGGTACACAAAGATGAAGACCCCTAGGAAATCTCGCAGGACATCGTTAATGAGCCGTTGGAAGACGGCGGGGGCATTGGTGAGCCCAAACGGCATAACCAGGTATTTGAAGTGACCGCTGGGCGTCCGAAAGGCCGTCTTCCACTCATCGCCCTCCCGGATCCGAACGAGATGGTATGCGCTGCGGAGGTCTAGCTTGGTGAACCAGGTGGCCCCCTGGAGGGAGTGGAAGGCGGTGTCCATGAGAGGCAGGGTGTATCTATCCTTCACCGTGATGTCGTTCAGGGCTCTGAAGTCGATGCACGGACGCAGGGACCCATCCTTCTTCGAGACGAAAAAGAAGCCGGCTCCGAGTGGAGACGAGGAGGGGCGAATAATCCCAGCGCTGAGCGACTCCCTGATGTATGTGTCCATGGCCTCTTGTTCCGGGGCAGAAAGGCTGTAGAGGCGGCCAGATGGTAACGGCGCCCCCGGGCGGAGGTTTATGGCGCAGTCATACAGGCGGTGAGGAGGAAAAGACATCGCCTTGGACTTGCTGAAAATGAGCCCCAAGTCGTGGAACTCCGCAGGCACCAGGGTGAGGTCCGGAGGAGAGGAGACAGGAGCAGGAAGAGGAGGCGATGGGGCACAAGCCGCCGACTGAAAGCAGGCGCCCATGCAGAACAAGCTCCACGAGAGGACACTCCCAGACTGCCAATCAATTACGGGATTGTGAAGGCACAGCCACGGGTAACCCAAGATGACGGGGGCCGCCGAGGTTGACAGGACGTACTGGCTGAGGTCCTCTCGGTGGTTGCCTGAGACAATAATTGGCACCGGCCTGGTGCGATGCGTCACTACTCCCAGGGGCGAACAGGAGAGAGTGATGAGGTTAAGGGGAGCTGACAATGGTTGACAGGGGATACCCAAACGGGTTGCCAGGCTCTTGGAAATAAAGCTTTGTTCTGCCCCCGAGTCCACCAGTGCGTGAGTGAGGTGCCCGGTAGAGTTGTGACAGAACTTAATGGGCAGCGAAGAATTGGAGAGGGAATTTGGCTGGTTGGTGTCCGCGAGACCCCCTACAGTGACTCGGAACCCCCTGTTTGGCTTGATCGGGCAATGCTCCACGGTATGCTGATCGCCTCCGCAATACATGCAGAGGCCCAGCTCCCGGCGGCGTTGTTTCTCCGCTAGGGGGAGCCTGGTTCGCCCGACCAACATCGCCTCTAGCTCATCGGCGGACTCCGGAGCGGGTAATGCCAGGGGGCGAGACTGAGAGGCGCGGGCAGGAAGTCCGCGTGGGTGGCTGTTGGACTTCCGCTCGGCGGCCCGCTCTCGCAGCCTGTTATCTAAACTAATTGTCAGGGAAATTAATTCGGACAGTTGCCCCGGAAGATCCAGGCTGGCCAACTCATCCCGCAGACCAGAACTGAGGCTGCGAAGGAAGATGCTTCAGAGAGAAGCCTCGCCCCAGCCAACCTCCTCCGCTGCCACCCAGAAGTCAACAGCGTAATCGGCCGCCGACCGGCTACCCTGTTGAAGGCTAAGGAGCCGGTTGGCGAGGACACTGTTGCGACGCGAGTGGTCAAACACCTCGAGAAAGTCGCGCACGAACTGGTCATATGAGAGGTTTGCGTAGCTGGGCTTCGCCATGACAGTGTAAGCCCAAGCTAACGCTCGCCCCTCCAAGAGATTAGCCATGTACCCAATTCGGCTGTGATCTGAGGGAAAATCCCCGGGAACGCGCTGAAACACCGACTCACACTGCAGGATGAACCCCCGCGCTTCACCGAGCTTCCCATTAAAGCGAGCGGGAGTGGGGATTGGAGTGAGCCGGGTTGGCGCTCCCGAGCTAGGCTGGCCAGCCGCGGAAATAGCCGGAGCTGATCCGCCATGATGAGCCGGGGGGAACGCCTGCTGGGGGTCGAGACGGTCCAACCGGTGAGTAATTGTAGTTAATTGGTCTAATATCACTTGCTGATGATGAGCTATCAAATCCACCCGAGCCTCGAGGGTGGAAAGACGGCGTGCGAGCCCGCTGTCCGCTGGGCTGCCCTGCTGGAGCCGTACTGACATAATTATCGGCCCAGGAAACACGCACGCAGGCTCAGGTAAGATTCAAAAGCTTTATTCAACAACAAGGAGTGAATGAGTGCGTGTATGCGGTATGTGTATGGACTGTGGGTGAACGAGGAGTGTCGGGGACAGAACGGCACGCCGTGCAGCCAGGCAACCCTATGGGAAGAGCAGAGACAGAGGTATGAGTTGAGCTTCACCATACGGGAGAGATATACTGAGAGTCGCTTACTTGCAGGTGGGACGGTGGCTGGCGTTAGCAAAGGATCTCCTGCCTGGGAGACAGCGCCCTGCTACGCACACGACGAGGAGTGGAGAAGAGGGGAGAGGAGATGGCGAAGACGGGAGGAATCCGCCGGCAGGGAATCCACCTGTGCACAGGGGAGAGACTGGAAGACAGGTGAGTGGCAATACAGCTTACGTGCTGATGAGAGGAACTGCAGGACGGGAAGAAACGATCCTGCGGAGAGTTTGAGAGCATAGATACACAGACGGCTCCAGACCGATGCTCTGGGCCGAGTGGGTTAAATAGCCCGTGACTGACGAGGCGCAGGGGTGCGCGCAGCTGAGGTAGATGACTGGGAACGGCGAGTTGTGACAAAGTATTGATAATGAATAAAGTTAAAGTCATCACATATATTTTATTACATTACCTTTTGTGTCTTTGATTTTCAGATCATGACCATCCTGAAATATTTTTACTAAGAAGCAAACAAGTTAAATCAGGCCAGAATGGCAGTCTGCAGGTCTACACTTAAATTTTCACTGATTTAAACTAGCAGCTAATTTATATATCTGTAGGTGACAGCCATTGGTAATTTTCTCATTTTCAGACTTTTTTTTATGTTATGTGATTTTTTTTTGCTTCCTTTGCTTTTCTCCTCTGGCTCAGGAAATATTAACTTTCTGATGTTTACTTTTTATTCATGTATGATTTTAGAAGAAAAACCTGAAATTTATGAGAATCAAGTCTCAAATGCACATTAAAAAAACTATAACAACACTGCAAAATTATGAAGGAAAACGGTACATGTAAAAAATGTAAAAAAAAAAAAGTCCTTTTTGTGATTATCTAAACTGTAGAATTTACAGAAAATGCATATCGTGATATCGTTATCGTATGTAGGAGTAATTAGTTATAAGGTACAAAGATTATTTAATTTATACCTATAGGTGTGTGTGGAAATGAAGGTTGGCTTCGGGTCCACACACACACAACAAGAAAAAAGAAAGAAACTCGTTCTGTGGCACCTGTCCAAACCGTGGACAATTTATTAATAACTAATTCTTGTACCTTTCATGAACCAATCTAAAATTCGTGAATTCTTCTGCCATGACCCAGGAAAGCAGACACAAAAAAGAAATCAAACAGAAACTTCTATATACCGTTTTCTTTTTTGTTTTGTTTTTTAAAATGGCGCCGGAGGCAGGGCGGCTGTACCAGCAGCAACTCTCTCGTGTTTTTGTGTTTCTATCTGTTTATACCTGTATATAGTGTGTCTCTTATTAACCAGGGCTCTGTAGGAATACTTGGACTAAGACTGGACCAACTTTTTTCTCTATTTTAGCCAGTCTTTCTCTAGTTTTCTTTTCTCTTCCTTGGGCAATGGAGATCAGCAGAGGTGGGGTGGACGCATTGTTTACAGACGCAAACAGCTGATTGCGCTGAGGAGGCCGGAGCCTGGAGTGCTGCAGCCGGCAGTGAAGCCCCTCATCCCAGATGAGCTGAAAAGGAGACGCCGCTGGCGAAGGGCTGGAGTGAAGGTGAGGAGGAGGAGGAGGAAGCATAAGCCAGCTGTGCCGATGGTCATCACCGGGAACGTGCGATCGCTGGGAAATAAAACAGATGAGCTTACAGCGCTGGTCAGGATGCAAAAGGAGTATCGTGAGTGTAGTTTCATGTGTTTTATGGAGACGTGGTTACACTCACAGATTCCGGATGTAAATGTAGCGATACCTGGCTTCAAGACTATACGGGGGGACAGAGACGTGAAAAGCAGCAGGAAAAAGAGGGGAGGAGGAGTGGCACTTCTTGTTAATGAGCGGTGGTGTAATCCTAGACACATTTATGTGAAGGAAAAGTGCTGCAGCCCGGACATTGAACTGCTGACTCTTAGTATGAGACCTTATTATATGCCGCAAGAAATGAAGTGCGCTTTAATTGTTATCGTCTACGTCCCTCCGTCAGCTGACGCAGCAGTGGCCTGTGACGTCATCAGCTCCACTGCGGCCACATTACTGGAGAAGCACCCGGATGCATTCATGGCCATCACAGGTGATTTTAACCATGTCTCAGTGGGAAAAACACTACCAAACTTTCACCAGTTTGTTGACTGTCCCACCAGAGAGAACAAAACACTGGATTTACTGTATGCCAATGTCAGAGATGCATATAGTGCCACAGCTCTACCCCCCATTGGTAAATCAGATCACTGCATGGTCATGTTAACACCCAAGTATGTCCCCCTTGTGCAAAGGCAGCCTGCTTATACACGGACTGTGAGGAGGTGGACACAGGAGGCTGCTGATGCACTGCAGGACTGCTTCGAGACGACAGACTGGAGCGTACTCTGTGAACCACATGGGGTGGACATAGACAATATGACCGACTGCATCACAGAATACATTAGATTCTGTGAAGACATGACCATGCTAGCTCAGACTGTACACTGCTTCTCCAACAACAGACCATGGGTCACCAGTGACCTGAAAGCACTTCTGAACAAAAAGAAAAGAGCTTTTAGGGCTGGAGACAAGGAGAAGCTGAGGGGAGTACAGCATGATGTGAGAGAGATGCTGAGGAGGTGCAAGGACAATTATAGGAGGAAGTTGGAAGAGAAACTCGGGCAAAACAACACTAAAGATGTGTGGGAGGGAATGAAACAAATAATTGGGTGCAAGGGGAGAGTCGGGCAGCCATCTGGGAGCCAGGAGAGAGCTGAGGAACTGAATCTGTTTTTTAATAGGTTCAACTCACAGTCTGTCACCTGAGCAACACAACCAGACCCCCACGCACCCCTCCCCACCCACGCTCCCGTGCAGAACCTCTCTCCATCTCCCCCCTCCTCCTCCTCAGGTGGCACCAGGACCCTCCCTCACTTCACGGTGACTACAGATCAGGTGGAGAAACAGCTGGAGAGACTCCGTCAGCGGAAGGCTTCGGGCCCTGATGGCATCTCTGCAAGGACCCTGAGGACCTGTGCCAACCAACTAGCTCCGGTACTGAAACACCTGTACAACCTGAGCCTGAGTCTGGAGAGAGTACCGGTGCTGTGGAAGACATCCTGCCTGGTTCCTGTCCCCAAGAAGTCATCTCCATCTGATTTGAATGACTACCGACCAGTTGCCCTCACATCTCATGTGATGAAGGTCCTGGAGAGACTGGTCTTAGCCCACCTGAGGCCGCAGGTGAAGACGTGGCTGGACCCTCTGCAGTTTGCATATCAGCCCCATTTAGGAGTTGAAGATGCTGTCATCTACCTGCTGCAACGAGCCCATCTGCATCTGGATGGTGGAGGAGATACTGTGAGAATCACTTTTTTTGATTTCTCCAGTGCCTTTAACACCATCCAGCCACTGCTGCTGGGTGAGAAGCTGCGGGTGATGGTTGACAGCTCTGTGATCTCCTGGATTACTGACTACCTGACAGGTAGACCACAGTTTGTCCGGCTGGGCAGTGTCTTGTCTGGAGTGGTGGCTAGGGATATGGGAGCTCCACGGGGGACTGTGCTCTCTCCTTTTCTTTTTACCTTATACACCACTGACTTTCAGTACAACACTGAGTCATGCCACCTGCAGAAATTCTCTGATGACTCAGCTGTTGTGGGGTGTAGAAGAGGAGGAGAGGAGGGGAAGTACAGGACACTAGTAGACAGATTTGTGGAGTGGACAGAGCAGAATCACCTGAGGTTGAATGTCAGCAAGACCAGAGAGATGGTGATTGACTTCAGGAAGAGGAAGGCTCCTTCTCAGCCACTGCAGATTAGGGGGGAGGATGTGGGAGTGGTTGAGGACTACAAATATCTGGGTATCAGGATCAGCAGCGGGTTGGACTGGAGATCCAACACCGATGCTGTGCACAAGAAGGGGATGAGCAGACTCTACTTCCTGAGAAAGCTTTGATCCTTCAACGTGTGCAGCAGGATGCTGGAGCTTTTCTACCAGACTGTTGTCGCCAGCGCCATCTTCTTTGCTGCGGTCTGTTGGGGTAGCAGTATCAGGGCCAGAGATACCAACAGACTTGGCAAGATTATCAAGAGGGCTGGCTCTGTAATTGGTTTCAGACCGGAGACCTTTGAGACGGTGATGGAGAGGAGAACACTAAATAAACTAATAATAATAATACATCAGTCTTATATAGCGCTTTTCTAAATACTCAAAGACGCTTTACAAAGTAGCATAGGAACAAACATACAGTGAACGGGTAAACAGGTAAGGTAGGTACACATAGGTAGAAGAGGCAGTCAGTTTTCATAGGTGGATTTGAAGAGATGGGTTTTGAGTTGACTTCTGAAGGAAGCAAGTGTGTTGGTGGACCGGATGTGAAGGGGCAATTAATTCCAGAGGGTTGGTGCGGCGATGGCGAATGATCTATCACCCAGGGTGCAGAGTTTTGTCTTGGTGATGGGGGTGAGAAGGTGTGTCAGCAGAGCGGAGGAAGCGAGTGGGGGAATGACGAGACAGAAGGTCAGTTAGGTATGAGAGGGCGAGGTTATGAAGAGCTTTACAGGTGATGATGAGGATCTTGAAGTTGATGCACTGTTGAATGGGGAGCCAGTGGAGTTGACGGAGGAGAGGAGTGATATGGTCTCTGGAGCGGGAGTGAGTAAGTAGGCGGGTGGCTGAGTTTTGGACATACTGTAGTTTTTGGAGGATGGTGGAAGGAAGTCCATACAGAATGCTGTTACAGTAATCAAGTCTGGAGGTGATGAAGGCATGGATGAGTATTTCAGCAGCAGAGGGGGAGAGGGTGGGACGGAGGCGTGCAATATTACGAAGATGAAAAAAATGATGTT
The DNA here is from genome assembly GCA_020510985.1 of Pholidichthys leucotaenia. Taxonomy (NCBI): domain Eukaryota; kingdom Metazoa; phylum Chordata; class Actinopteri; order Cichliformes; family Pholidichthyidae; genus Pholidichthys; species Pholidichthys leucotaenia. Next base: position 391,340,828 of record CM035836.1, on the reverse strand, counting down.
TTGGTGATATGGTTGATGTGAGATGTGAAGGAGAGGGTGGGGTCCATGATAATGCCAAGGTTTCTGGCCAGGGGGGAGGGGGTGACTGAGTGACCATCGATTTGGAATGAAAAGTTCTGGGAGGAAGGTAAAAGAGATTTTGGTCCAAAAATGATGATTTCTGTTTTATTGCTGTTTAGTTTGAGAAAGTTGTTAGTCATCCAGGTTTTTATATCTGTGAGGCAGTTGGTGATGGTGGAGAGAATGGCGGGGGTGATGGATTTAAAGGAGATGTACAGCTGGGTGTCGTCAGCGTAGCAGTGAAAGTGAAGACCATGTTGACGGATGATGTGACCAAGCGGAAGCATGTAGAGAGTGAAAAGGGTTGGACCGAGCACAGAGCCTTGAGGGACACCATGTGATACGGGGGTGGTGCGTGATTTGTGATTGCTGATGGAGATGTACTGGAATCTGTCAGACAGGTAGGAGGTAAACCAGGAGAGGGCGGAGTCAGTGATGCCAATAGAAAGCAGACGACGGAGCAGGATGGAATGATTGATGGTATCGAAAGCTGCGCTGAGATCGAGGAGGAGAAGAAAGGTGAGGGAGCCAGAGTCAGAGGCGAGCAGAAGGTCATTGGTGACCTTGAGGAGGGCGGTTTCAGTGCTGTGGTGAGAACGAAATCCAGATTGAAATGTTTCGTAGAGTTTGTTGGAGAGGAGGTGTTTCTTGAGTTGGGTGACGACAGCTTTTTCCAATATTTTAGCCAGAAATGGGAGGTTGGAGATGGGTCTGAAATTGTTGGGGTCGTCAGAGTCCAGGCCAGGTTTCTTAAGGAGGGGGGTGATGGCAGCAATCTTGAGTGATGGGGGGACATTACCAGTGGTGAGGGAGGAGTTGATGATGTCGATGATAAGGGGGGCAAGAGGGGTGAGACAGGCTTTGATAAGGGGGGAGGGGATGGGGTCCAGGGGGCATGTGGATGATTTCATGCTGGAGAGTATTTCAGAAAGTTCATCAGTGGTGAAACTGCGATTCATCATGGACAATCCTGATCACCCCCTCCACCACACACTAGATAGACAGCGAAGCACTTTCTCCAGTAGACTACTACAGCTTCGTTGTCGAACGGCCAGGTACAGGAAATCTTTCCTGGCACATGCAATTTCACTGTACAATAACTCACTATGATATTGTATTCTGGCATAGCTATGCTGCCACACTGCACCTTACAGATTAACTGGTACATCACATTTTCACTCTGCTCCTGATAGTCCTTCTTTGTGCAATGGGATGATTCATGTGTTTATACGGTCATCATATATTAAGCTATGATGTATATAGGTTTTATAGTCGTGTTGTGGGAATGTGCAAATGATGAGACAGATTTCTCTCAAGGCAGCTTTATTCACATTCGCCAACATCTCAAAGAAGAAAGAGAACATCACAGTAAACTCTCGTCCTTAAATACCAGGACTCTCACGGTTCACAAGTCACATTGCATCACAAGTTACATTGCATTATAATCGCCAGTAACAATGCATCTCCTCTTTAATCCTCTAATATCACCCCCACAGTCTCAGGCCCTGCATACCAAAGCTAACACCTTCACAGCTTCCTGTTATCTCCAAGGAAACTCTGTCTTTGTTCTTATCTAAAATGTGAGGCCTTACATCAGTCACAAGGTAGGTCACATATGTGTGGCCACCCCCCCCCAAACAATTTAGAACGAACAAGAGAATAACAGTATGCATGCCGTGATAGAATCAATACACATCAGTCCGCATGCTGTCTAGGCTTCAGTCTCCTGCCGTATCTGCTGTAGCCCGGATTCAACATCTCCGCGGCGCTGTCACGCTGGGGGGGTTGCCGTCTGGGGGTGAAAACCTTTTGTCAGTCCCTGCGGGTGTTCTGGGGAAACATTACTCTGTGAAGCTCCCCGTGGGGGTCTACCTCGCCGCGGGGCCCTTGCCAACAGCACTTGCTCATCCGCCACCACAAAAGCGGGTTTGAGTCTGTTTATGTCAACTTTTTCTTTCCTACCCCCCAAATCTAGCAAAAACTGCTTGTTCCCTGTTTCCAACACTCTGAACGGTCCGTCATAAGGTGGTCGCAGTGGGGGTCGATGTGCATCGTGTCTGACAAAAACAAACTCTGCATTCTTCAAAGCTTTAGGCACAAAAACGCGCGGAAAACTGTGGTGCACGGGGCCGGGCAGCGTGCTTGATTCTATGTTACTCCGCAACAGCTGAGACGGGGAGGTGTCTGGCGCAGGGTTATCTGGGAGAAACTCCCCAGGTAGCCGAAGTGGTTGCGCAAACACAAGCTCCACTGGGGAGGCTTCTAAGTCCTCTTTAGGCGCAGAACGCAACCCCAATAAAATCCACGGTAACTTGTCTACCCAATTTGCATCCGTCAGTGATGCTCTGAGAGCCGCTTTCAATGACCTATGAAAACGTTCGCATAACCCATTAGCCTGCGGATTGTACGTGGTTGTGCGGTGAATTGTGACACCCAGGTTGTGGGCCATTGTCGACCAAAGTTCGGACACAAATTGAGGGCCTGTGTCGGACGTAATGTCCGACGGAACTCCGAAACGCGCCACCCAAGCTGTTAAAAACGCGCGCGCCACCTCCTCGGCCGTGGTTGATGCCAGCGGAACCACTTCAGGCCAGCACGTGGTGCGGTCCACCATTGTCAGAAGGTGTGTGCACCCCTGTGATGGCGGGAGGGGGCCCACGAGGTCGACATGAACGTGATCGAACCTCTTGGCCGGAATGTGAAACGGCTCCAAAGGAGCCCTCGTGTGCCTGTGTACTTTGGCTCGTTGACATGCCGTGCAGGCTGCTGCCCACTCTTTAACTTGTTTGCGAAGACTCGGCCACACAAATTTCTCTCCTACCATTTTGACCGACGCGCGCACTCCCGGGTGCGCCAAAGAATGAATCGAGTCAAAAACGCGGCGGCGCCACGCGGCTGGTACTACTGGACGCAGCCGTCCAGTGGAGACATCGCAGATTAGGGGGGGCATACCGTCTTGCAGCACCCTGTTCTCCAGCCTTAACCCTGTTGGTCCAGACTGGAGCACGCGCACATCCGCGTCACTAACCTGCTCCGCGGCCATGGCTGCGTAATCTATTCCTACGCTGACTGGAGCCGCCACGGCGCGCGAGAGGCAATCTGCCACTACATTCAGTTTGCCCGCCACATGCTGAATATCAGTGGTAAACTCTGAGATCGTGGCCAGCTGTCTCTGTTACCGGCCTGACCACGGTTCGAAAACCTTGGCCATCGCGAATGTTAGCGGCTTGTGGTCAACGAATGTGGTGAAACAGCGTCCTTCCAGCCAGAACTGAAAGTGGCGGATGGCCAAATGGAGAGCCAGCAGCTCCCTGTCGAACGCGCTTTATTTACGTTCACTATCGCGCAAGGTCCTGCTGAAAAAGGGGAGGGGCTGCCAAACCCCGGCTACATGCTGCTCCACGACCGCCCCTATGGCCACATCTGACGCGTCAGTAGTGAGCGCTATGCGGGCCGTTGGGTCTGGGTGTGCCAACAACACGGCATTTGCCAAAGCCGCTTTCACCTCCGAGAACGCTCGCTCCCGCTCCAGGGACCACTCGACCTTATTCGCGGGTTTCTGTTTTTTGAGCGCGGCATACAGCGGTTGCATGAGTTGCGCCACGCCGGGGAGAAAACGGTTATAAAAATTCACCATTTCCAAAAACTCCTGTAACGCCCTGACCGTCTGCGGCCAGGGAAAATTTGCTACCGTGCGCACTTTGTCAGGGAGCGGAACCGCTCCTCTGGGGGAGACGCGGTGTCCTAAAAAATCGATCTGCGCCACCCCGAACTGACACTTCGCTGGGTTGATTATTAACCCGTGATCTCCCAACCTCTGGAAAACTGTGGCTAGGTGGTTTTCGTGTTCGTCTTCGGACGCGCTGGCTACCAAAATATCGTCCAAGTAGACGAACACGAAAGGGAGATCGCGCAGCACCGCGTCCATCATGCGTTGGAACGTCTGTGCAGCCCCCTTAAGCCCGAATGGCATGCGCAAAAACTTGAATAGGCCAAATGGAGTTATTACCGCTGTTTTGGGTATGTCCTCAGTGCGCACTGGGACTTGGTGGTAACCGCGGACCAACTCTATCTTAGAAAAAACACGCGCCCCTGCCAAATGAACGGAAAAATCTTGGATATGCGGGATTGGGTAGCGGTCGTGCGCTGTAGCGTTGTTTAACCTGCGGAAATCCCTGCAAAGTCACCACGAGCCATCAGCCTTCGGGACCATGTGTAGCGGGGAAGCCCATGGACTGTTTGAACACCTGATTATGCCCAACCTCTCCAGGTTGGCGAACTCCTCGCACGCTATGGCCAGTTTAGCTGCGTCCAAGCGCCGAGCTTTTGCAAAAACGGGCGGTCCGGTAGTGGTAATAAAATGTTCCACCCCGTGTTTAGCAACGGTTGCCGAAAATGTGGGGACCGTGAGTGCTGAGAACTGAGTGAGCAGTGTGTGGAACTTACCACTTGCAGCTGTGACGTTGGCTTGTGCTGTTGGCGGGGCCACTCGCGCTGTACAGGGAATAGAATCAAAAGAAAGTGCATTAACCAGGCGCCTGTTAGCGAGATCAACCAACAAACCATGTGACCACAAAAAATCAGTCCCCAACATATTGAAATTCACTGCTGCTATAACAAAAGTCCACTCAAATGTACGGCCGTGTAGAGACAGAAGCAGAGTCCTCTCACCAAAGGTCTTAATCTCCGAGCCGTTTGCTGCTGCCACCCCAGGACCTCTGGAACCTGCTAGCCTGTCCGCGTAGGAAGGTGTGATGAAACTCAACTGGGAGCCTGTGTCCACGAGGAAATGCCTCCCTGAGCGTGCGTCCAACAAGTAGAGCAGCTTGTTCTCCTCCCCCAGGGCCGCGGCTGCTACCGACCCCCGGTCTTGGCGTTTCCCGAACGCTTGAACTGGCTCGGTGGTACACATTTGCGTGCCCTCTCTGTGAAGCGGCGATGGTAGAAACAAAGGGCGTCTCCTCCGCGTTCCCTGGCCCCCGTCGCCGCCGTCGTCGGTGGGTCTGCTACTGCTGCCCCCGGCCCCCTGCCATCTCCGGTCGTCGCGCCGAGTTCCGCTGCTGCGGCCGTGGCCGCGCGCTGTCTGCTGGTGTTGACAATTCGCTGTGCCTCCCGGGCCAGCACGCGGTAGTCCTGCTGGGCCAACAACGGCGAACTGGCCAGGATCGTTCTCGTCGCTGACGGTAGGGTCCTGAGGAAGAGGTGGGCAAAGATGAAGTGGTCGTCGTTCGAGCCTTTCAACCTCAACATCTTCTCCATCAGGTTAACGGGCGTGTCATCTCCCAACTCAGTCAGCGCCAGGAGTCTCTCTGCTCGCTCCTCAACCGAGAGGGTGAAGTGCTGGATGAGTGCAGCCTTCAACGCGTCGTATTTGTCACTGTCTGGCGCCCGCTCGATAAGGCTCTCCACATGCTGAGCCGTGTGGTTATCCAGTTTTGCGACCACATGGTAGAATTTTGTGTCGTCTACCGATATCCCCCGGAGGTTGAACTCTGCCTCAACAGCGTGGAACCAGGAGCGTGGATTGTTCTGCCAAAAGTCCGGTAGCTGGACCGTAGCGGCATTCGCTTGGCTGGGGGCTCCTGACGAGGCTGGCCCCAGGGAATTCTCCTCTCGCTGCATGCTACGTCTTGGGTCACCAGTGTGGGAATGTGCAAATGATGAGACAGATTTCTCTCAAGGCAGCTTTATTCACATTCGCCAACATCTCAAAGAAGAAAGAGAACATCACAGTAAACTCTCGTCCTTAAATACCAGGACTCTCACGGTTCACAAGTCACATTGCATCACAAGTCACATTGCATTATAATCGCCAGTAACAATGCATCTCCTCTTTAATCCTCTAATATCACCCCCACAGTCTCAGGCCCTGCATACCAAAGCTAACACCTTCACAGCTTCCTGTTATCTCCAAGGAAACTCTGCCTTTGTTCTTATCTAAAATGTGAGGCCTTACATCAGTCACAAAGTAGGTCACATATGTGTGGCCACAGTGTTAGTTTTTTTTACTTTCCATGGGTAATCCCTTTGTCATGTGTGTGTTTCTGTTGTTGGTTGTCAACTGTCATGCTGCTGTTACACTGTAATTTCCCAGTTTGGGATCGATTGATCTATCTATCTATCTATCTATCTATCTATCTATCTATCTATCTATCTATCTATCTATCTATCTATCTAACAGTTTTAATGATCAAACTCAAGTTAAATGACATTACATTCAATTGGTTTGCAAGCAGATGAAATGATCAACACGTATCAAATACTGTATATTAACTGGTAATGGATTCCTGAGCATAAAGTCTATAGTTAAACCTTTGTGAAAACAAGAGAAACAAGATTTTGAATTTGTAACTGCAATGCAATGGAAGACTGTGAAGTAACTGTAACAATATATGCATAAAATTGGATGTAATTTTATAGAGAAATTGATAAAAGCTGATTATATGAAAAAGGAAATTCTGAGTTACTCTACAAAAAAATGGAGTTTAATGAAAAGAATATTATTTTTCCTTCAGCTTTATAGCTCCTATCGTAGCTTATGGACTAGCTTTTAACATGAAAAATTGGTCATATTCAATTAAAATTAGACATCACCTTTAGCCCAGCAAATATAAAGTTGGAGTCTAGCTTACGACCTGCTGTGTCTTCAGAGGCCAGTGATGATCTTTGGTGAACGCCAGTAGATGGTAAAGGGGGAAGACTGCCCGCAGTCCTTCCCAATTGGTTCAGCGTTTGCTCAGACTCAGCGGCAGGGCGACAGTGGAGTCGGCAGTAAAGTGGGTGGCTGGCCCCTGGGGCAGGCGACGTCTTCTCCTCGGCAACAGGTCCTTCCTGGACCTCAACTTTGGGATGTTCACTGGCCGACAAGAACCACAGGACCGAAGGAAAAAAATGGATGTAAAACAGTTCCACCCATGAAATCCTAGTTCTTCTGACGTTGTAGTACATGGGTGAGACAGTCTTGAGGAAAAAAATTCAATAATCACTATCAGTCCAATGATGAGTTAAGGAAAATCAATAGAAAAGTTTAGCAGAATAAACATGGCGTCTGAGGAAAGGGAAAAACGGAGTTCTAACTTTCATGACTACTTCCAGTGAGCATGCACTGTTATAACCCGTTAAAACATTTTCAGACATGCAATACATTTAAAATCATTGACTAATGAAACATTTCAAACCATCATTGTCCAACACAGAGGCGGTCATCTTCAACAATGTTCTGAACAGTATTTCCTGGAAAAAATATCAGAGTCTTGAGGAGAGAGGATTATTTTGGGCAGATAAAACACAATCCAATGTTGATTGAGTATGAGCAAACATGTTCCTGAGTTGAACAGCAGGGGCCACTGTTGGGCTTTGGATAACGGTAGGAGGCTCCAGGAATGTTTGATGATTCTGGTTTGTATCAAAAGGCTTCTTAGCACATACAACTGTCTGAGGCTAAGTGTTCCTAGGGGATTTATGATAAAAGTCCAGGCATCTTCCTGGCATGAAGAGGATCCTTGGGGTCTTAAGACAAGCAAGGAATGTGGTGTTTCAATGCTTTATTTAGGAAACGGGGTGAGTTGGAGGTCTCTTGTTCAGAGACTGTTCATGTAGATTGGAACTCAGATGTAACGTTACACATGATATAAGATGACTTATATCGTGATATGAATTTTTTGTCATATCGCAGAGCCCTACTGCCCAGCTATCTAACATTATAGGGGCTAAAATACTCTACTGGAACTGTGGTCATTGCACATGATAATTCTGAAATTTAAAATTACATTCTCAAGCTAGAGCCACCTAATGACCACAAAGTACACATAAACAATCATCAACAACAAAAGCAACACGCTTATATTTGATAAAACTGAAGTAATTTTGAGCAGCACAGTCAATAATGTCCATGTTTCATTTTAGATTAATACACTGAGAACCTTTTCAAAAGATCAATATTACTTGCTCACCAGTGGATGGAAAAATTATTTTTAATAATACTGTGTGGCATCTAAAACATGTGTAGCACATTTAGATGTGAGTTTTAAGTCGATTCAATGTAATTTCTGATGAAATGAAACAGTTTATAGTAATGTAGTTAAGCAAAATAATGATGGGATCCAGAGTTCACTAAAACGTACTGAATCACTTTCAGTTCATTTGCTAAAAGGATCCATTCGAAATATCTGTACACTGTAATAAGGTCTGTACATACTCTGCAAGAACATAGAAATGTGTTCTTTTTCTTGAGGTGGCAGAACAAGAACAAAGTTCTTTCTGGCCAGGACATTTCATACTTCACAAGAAACTCAAGTGCAGAACTCCTGGGAAATTCAAATTTCTGGCCAATCACACACAGTAGTTGTCATATATGCCCTTTTCAGGGCATGAATGAGGCACCAAACGCCAGCAGTGAGTTTGCTTATTTATTAACAAAAGTAACAATGTGCCACGAGGGGCAAAACACATACACTAACATGACCTCAGTGGGAGATAACGTAAGACACAAAGAATAAACACAAACACTTACATATGAATATAGCGAGGGTGAAACCTGACGCTCTAGAGAGACTGGAGCTGGACGTAGGGACTCCAGTCTGAGTTAGGCGAGATCACAGCGACAACTGAGTCACACTAGCCATCTTAAATAGGAAGCAGAACTTAAACTACAAACAGGTGTGGAGTAAACGTAATCACTGAATGCAAACAGCTGTGACAGGTTGTGAGCAGGTTTGACAGCAGGAAGTCCTGCCATGGCGCTGTCAAAATAAAAGCATAATCAAAACGACAAAAACATGACTAAATACATACACAGGAAAAAAGGATAATAAACAGGAGACCTGAGCACGGTACAGAACCGCACTCGGGATCATGACAGTACCCATCCCTTAAGGGGTGGATCCCCAGACACTCCACAGTAACCTCAAAAAGAAAAGGAGAACCCTCACCTAAATAGCAACAACTACAAAAACCAATCCCGGGAGGGCGGTGGGGGAATCCAGGCCCGGAGGGAGAGACACAAAACAACTCAAAAACCCATAACCATGATCAATAACAAAAATATAAAGGGAACTGGGTCATACATAATAAATGAAAAAACAGTTCAGGTGGCCTCCCGGCATCCTGGCTCCACCCGACCATCAAGTGGAAAAGGCCGGGCGGCCAGCCAACACCCCAGAGACCCCAACTATAAAAAAAGAGTTCATGGGGCCAACGGAAATCCCAAGAATGCTGAATGGCCAGATGGAATGAGTCGGATGGTCTGCCTGAGAAACTAGACCACCTGACCCGGCAGCTCAGTCTTTCGGGTGGCCAGCCAATGTTCTTCAGCCACCAGGTCCAGGAAAGGGGGGGTCCTGGAGGTGGCTTACCCACCGGGAGGCTCACTGACAGGAAGCCGGGCCGGGGAGAGGAACCCCAATGGCGTCTGGTGGTGGAGAGAGGAGGGGGACCATGACAGCATCAGGCTGGAGCCTAGCAGCACCCGCGCTGGACCATGGCTGGGCCAACGTATCACCCATGGTGACTCCAGGTTGGAGCTTAGCAGCACCTGCGGTGGACCCCAGCTGGGCCAACGCTGCACCTCCGGTGGACCCAACCCGGGCCAACGCTGCACCCATGATGGACCCCGACTGGGTCAATGCTGCACCCATGATGGACCCCAACTGGGCCAATGCTGCACCCACAATGGACCCCGACCGGGCCAGCGCTGCACCCACGGTGGACCCAACCCGAGGAGGGACCCAAATGATGGCCTTGTGCAGGGGGGAAGCAGCACCCTGGATGACCTCCAGAAATGAACCCGGACCCTCGGGGACGTTAGATGGAGCTGGATCATCTCCGGTGACCCTGGAAGACGGCTCGGACACAGCAGAGAGACACAAGGGGTCAGGGTCACCAGCAGCGACAGAGCCTGGCGAAACGAGCTCGGATGCAGCGGAAAGTTGCACCCGGCTCTCCTCCTCAAGAGACTGGCAAGATTGCTCCAAAATAGAAAAAAGACAAAATAGAGCACTTGCCTGATCTCGAGCTCCACCGCCGTCCAGGACTCCAGCAATCCAGGTAACAAAGGTGAAATGGGCTTGGTCATCAGAAGGTCAATTGCAGGTTCCCACTTGGCTGCAGGTGCCACTGCAGCTGGCATGATGGTATCAGCAGTCCTGGAACTCCCTGGCACAGTAATCCACACCGATGGCTCACTCGGCGCGGCGGCAGGAGGTCCATTACTTGCTGGGGCTGAATTCTGCTCACTGGAGACCCGGGGATGCTTCATCGTTGGCACAGGCTCCAAATGGCTGGCAGCCCTCCTCTTCTGTCCATAGCGTGGCTCCAGAGCTGGGACCAGGTTCACCAGGGCCGCAGGCTTCTCCCTTGTCTGGCGGTCTACTCCAGGCACCAGCGGACACTCGGGGGCTATGGGAGGAAACACAGAGGTAGCAAGTTCAGTTACAGTGGCTGCAGCAGGCGGAGGGGGTTCAGTGGACTGCATAACCTGAGCCCCACCCTCAGGAATCCGACAAGGTAATTCATCAAATTGAGGAAAAGAATGAAAAAAACACTTGCCTGTTTTCCTGGGGTTCGATGGTTCCTGCTGCAGCAGGCTCAGTTCTTCCCTCTCCCGTAGAAATGGAGATGGTGGGCCCCTCAGGAAGACAAAGAGGAGCCACCCCAACAGGATCGGTGATGGGTGGGACCGGAGAAGCAACCACAGGGCTCGCAGCAGCTGATGAAAGTGCTGAAGAGGAGGGAGAAGCAGCCGAGGCAGTCTGGGGTAGAGGAGCTAGCGAAACAGCTGAAAAAAGAGACCTGGAGGCTGAGGCTGCTGTCTTCACTCTCTGCCGTGGTGAAGAAAAAACAGCTGGCTGGGAGACAAGGGAATTTTTCTGGTGGCCTGCAGCAGGATCCAAACAGGAGCCCAGCAGAGAATTGACCCGGTAAAAAAAACTCCCTCCCCTTCGGAATGGCTGTGTCCCAGGAATGAGATGGATTCTGAGCAGGGCAGCGACGTCTTCTGGCTGGAGGCAAGGCTAAATTCAAGTTGGGGAAACGCCGCTGCTGTGCTGAAACTGAGGCCAGCAGATCGTCGAACTCAGGAAAATTATTGAGCCCAGGATTTGCCTCCACCAGTCCAACAGCTGCCACCACGCTCTTAAGAACTTTATCGGGGTTGTAGGAAGAGAGAGCTTCAGCCACGCGGCCCTTGATGAGTTCAGCTGCCCACTGCTCCTCTTCACTGGGAGCCTCGGCTTTCCTCCTCCTACGGTGCGCTGGAAAACAGCCTTTAGACGATGAGGACACCGGAGCTGGAGCCGTAGCTGGAACCTCATGGTGAACCGAGGGGCGGGAGTGCTTCACCCTCAGCCCCGGCTTAGTCTTCCTCGACACATTCTTCTCCAACTCACAGTTCTGTTGCTGAAGCACCGATAACTCAGCCATCCTCTCCCTGCCCTCAGCGTGATCAGCAAGGCGAGGATGACGTTTGACAGCCGCCTCCGTGAGGCCCAGGTACCATAAAGCTTCTTCGGGGGAACATTGACAAGCTATGGCTAGGAGGTCATCTATTTCCATTAGAGCCTGGACAAGCTCAAAGTCCAGGCTCATAGATACCATGTGTTAAATGACGCAATGACCTCCTCCCAAAAAAGAAATGTAGGCACCCGGTTAAGGAAAAAAAAACGGAGCCAAAAACAAAACTCATTGTGGCTGGCACCTCGCTTGGCTGCGATCTACTGTCATATATGCCCTTTTCAGGGCATGAATGAGGCACCAAACGCCAGCAGTGAGTTTGCTTATTTATTAACAAAAGTAACAAAATAATGTGCCACGAGGGGCAAAGCACATACACTAACACATCTTCACTGGGAGATAACATAAGACACAAAGAATAAACACAAACACTTACATATGAATATAGCGAGGGCGAAACCTGATGCTGTAGAGAGACTGGAGCTGGACGTAGGGACTCCAGTCTGAGTTAGGCGAGATTGCAGCGATGACTGAGTCATACTAGCAATCTTAAATAGGGAGCAGAACTTAAACTACAAACAGGTGGGGAGTAAACGTAATCACTGAATGCAAACAGCTGTGACAGGTCGTGAGCAGGTTTGACAGCAGAAAGTCCTGCCACGGCGCTGTCAAAATTAAAGCACAATCATAACGACAAAAACATGACTACATACACAGGAAAAAAGGATAATAAACAGGAGACCTGAGCACGGTACAGAACTGCACTCGGGATCATGACAAGCTGTTGGACACCACACAGACAAAAAAAATTCTGCCACAATGATATGTCAAGGACAAGCTTCAAGAACTCCCAAACCAGGGCTGCAGGAACAAAATGACGTCAATTTTGTTCTTGCAGCCCTGAGAGAGAGAACAAATCTCTCTGTTCTTGTGGAGTTGTAAAGGCCTTTGCTCACTGCGGTACTGGAGCTCCAGCTGCCTACCACTCACTGAACGGAGAGTTGGGTGGACAGAGTGGGCGGGCAATGCCGACTCGAGACATAGGCCATATAGGCGGTTGCCTAGGGTGCCACCTGCTGGAAGGGTTGCAACTGCATGCCCTCAATTTTTTAAAAATTAATAAAATAAAATTCCTAATAGTCAGAGGTGTTGTGCTGGTGTAGATCCCCAGGCCAGTAGGGGGACTTCGAGGGCTGACAGTTATGTCTGGGAAATGTGGAATGGCCATCAGAGAGTGGAGTTGCTGAGAACACGATCTTTATTACAAAAACCTACTATGGTGGTACAGAGGTGTTGTCAGTTGGGAGGTCGAGGGCCAAAGAGAGGCTGTAAAATGGCCGTCCCTTACATTTATATGTTCGGGGTGATGACACTGACCAAACTTGTGGTTTCAGAACACCACATTCACCCCCCACCCCTTTGTAAAATCAGAAAAACACTATCAATTTACCCTCCCCACTTTGGTAATTGTAAAACCCCATAACTAGCTAGAGCCAGCAGGTGGAATAGTGAGTGGTTTATTATGCCACTTCTGTTGGCAGCCGTGGCCCTAGCTAAACACAATCCTTTTTTATATTGAGAAAGGCAGTTCAGTTCAAGGGGCCCTGAGGCGAGCCCATGGTGGATGCGCCCCTGGAGGTGCTGGTTGCAGCGGGCCTGGGCACCATCCCGCTGGAGCCACAGCTCGCTCGTCAGCAGCGTCCCAGCCAGGATCCCACACCAACTGGGTTGGCTCCAATGCTGCATCTTGTTCCACGACAGCTGCTCTTACCTTCCGCAGACGGCTGGCCTGCCATCTCGAACCATCAGCCATCTGGATGGGGGCTGGTCTCAGCTGCACGGTGATCTTCATGGGTGTCAGTGGTGGTGATGATGTTGAGGCTGACTGCAGATCCAGGCGTTTGGCTCTGTGGACCCAAACCCAGTCCATCACTGCAAGTGGTGCTCTGTTTGGCTGAATTCAGCATTGTGGTTGTGATGGTGTGGCTCACACCTGTTGTGGGGTGTCCACCAGGTTGTGGTGATTCTGTGGCATCCTGTTGGGTCACGGACTCTTCATCCTGCAGCTCAGCGGCAGCTCCTGGAGGCTGATGCCGGGTGTAGATTCAGAAGGCTACCGGCGGTTTTGCTGCATGTTGGGTCATGGACTCTTCATCCTGCAGTTCAGCGGCAGCTCCTGAAGGCTGGTGCCAGGCGTGGATTCCGAAGTAGTCTGGCCTCTTCTCCCCATCTCCTGGGAAGTCTGGTCATGGCGATGTGTTGCTGTTGCCATTGATAGAATCTGCGCCGGGTTATCGTGTCCCAGGGTTCCTGATAGACGTGGGCTCCCTTTCCTGCAGCAGCTCCCTGAGGCTTATGCTGGGCAAGGATCTGAGGCGAGTCCGTTCTGTGCTCTCTCTCTCTATGCTGTGTTCACTCTCTGTGCTGTGTTCTCTGGCTGTGCTGTGCTCTTTGGCTGTACCTACATCTACGAAATCATACTCTCCTTCTGTGATGAGGCTGCAGCTCGAGAATGCTTGTGCTGCACAGGGACCAGCTCTGGGTCCCATGTGGCTTCGGACTAGGGCTCTTGTGCCTGCTCCGGTTCTGCTAGGCTCTGCTCGGCGTGCGGTGTGAGGCAGGGAGTGGCTGCGTCCACATCTGCATGCAGCAGACTCCAGTCATCGTCGTCCAAGCTGAGTTTGCTGCTGAGTCGTTGCGCTGTGGTGCCCTGCTGTCCCGTGGTGTCCACCTCGGGGCCCTCCTGAGAAGGCGTGGGGTTGGCGGGCTCAGCAACAGGGGCCACCATCTGTACCAGTGGAGCTGACTGTGGGGAGCGTGGGCCAGGGCCTGCTAGCTGCAATGCTAACTGGGCAGCTTCTTCTAGCTCTAGCTGGGATGCTATCTCCAGTGTTTCGGCCAGTGTCAGGCTGTCCGGCACCGTGAACAATTTCCCCTGCAGCTTCGTATTTGTAGTGTGCTCTGCCAACTTGTCTCACACCAACTCTTCCTCCAAGCGTCCAAACTCGCATACACTAGCCAAATGGTGGAGGTCAGCGACAAACTGCTGGACCAACTCACCTGCTAGCTGTCGGCGCTGGCGGAACTTGAATTGTCTAGCCCTCACACTCTCTGGCCGGAATGCCAGACAGTCTTCCAGATGCGCGTCCATATTCAGGAAAAACGTATTTTCCTCCAGAAGACCCATTTTGCTTTAACAGCAGAACCAGCATGAGTTCTGTCAGCGGTCATTCCACCTCCAACTGGGTGATCCTGTGGATTCAATCTCCGGCTACAAACCGCTCCAACTACGGTGCTGTGTGTTGCCTCTCAAAAATGATTTATAATGACAAAATAGCAAAGGTAAGACACAGTTTATTGTAGTGGCTATTTGTTTTTGCTCTTGTGTGTGTTTGTCTGCACAGGCTTGTAGTTGTATTTGGTGAGGATGTGTGTTTGTGTGTTGCGTTTCATTTTGAGCACCACGGAAGGTGGGGTACATTTTATTTCGGAGGGAGCTGTCATGAAAAAAGATTAGCAGAGGATAAATTAATGTGAGGTGAACTGGATGCATGAATGGGCACAGAGTAGAACTGAGATTTTCCTTTGCTGAGCTAGGACAGGCTTGTATCTGCTCCACAGCAGGCGGTGGGACAGTCAGAGCTGTAGGAGGTTCTGACTTTCGGCTTGGGCTCTCACTAGCCGCTGTGATATTTGTGGCACACACAGTTGTCTGCTGCAACTTTGAAATGAACATAATCTGTAATAATGACAGACGGCCATCTGATTAATTTCCACTTTTTGTCTCTGCCAGTTTATCCGTTTCCTATTCAAATGTCTGCTGAACTGAGGTGAGGTGGTCAATGACCCATGATGCCTGCAAAGTCATTTAGTCAGTGTCATCTGGCGTGGGAAACCCTATTCAGATAATGGCAGCAAGCCTAGATTAAAAGGGGCTTGTGCATTTTTTTTTTTTATTTTTTATGAGCAGTAACGTGAGTTCCTTGGTTTGTTGCTGGTATTGGGGACTTCAGAACCTGAGAGGGTACAATGTTTGTGTGTGTGTGTGTGTGTGGTACCCTAATTTTGCCCATAAATCTCACCTAGGGCGCCAAAATTGTCATGGGCAGCGGGAGCGCGCCCCTCCCGTCCTGCCTCACATTCATTAATTCATCACGGCACCTGAGGCAGAAGACACACCTGCACCCACTCATCAGCCATCCACAGAGAATCTATGGAGTATTGTCAAGAGGAAGATGAGACACCAGACCCAACGATGCAGATGAGCTGAAGGCCACTATCAATGCAACCTGGACCTTCATAACACCTCAGCAGTGCCACAGGCTGATCACCTCCATGCCACGCCACATTGCTATAGTAATAAATCCAAAAGGAGCCCCGACCAAGTATTGAGTGTGTACATGGACATACTTTTCAGTCGCCCAACATTTCTATTAAAAAAACTATTTTTAAAAAATTAATTTTATGTAATATTCTAATTTTTTGAGAAACTGAATTTGGGGTTTTCATGGGCTGTAAGCCATAATCATCAAAATGAAAATAAATAAACACTTGAAATATATCACACTCTTTGTAATGACTCTATATAATATAGAAGTTTGATTTTTTTTTTTTAAATTGAATTACCTAAATAAATCAACTTTTTGTTGACATTCTAATTTATTGAGATGTGCCTGTAGTGACGTCATTTGCTGCATCTGGCAGTAGTGGCCATGAAACTGGAGCCCATATATACAGTGGCCCAGAGAGCTCAAACATGCTGCAATTTAAGAATACGTCTGCAAATAGACAAAATAAACCAAACTCAAAACATCTGCATCAAAATGGCAACGCACAGATGCTGCAAATACTCAAAACAGGACACAATAAAGTGATGGACCAGATTAGCAAGTGACTTCAGAGTCACTATAAAAAGTGACCCAAAAAAGATACCTTTTAAAAACAATAACTTTATTTACAAATAAGAGGACAGATAAGATGCTTAAGTACTGCTATACACTGTCTTGTTTTAAAGAAAATTTATTTTTTAAAGGATCATTACAAGGAGGTGAATTCTCTGTGGCATGGGGTAAAGAAATAAAAAGTAAGCGTTTTCAGCAATGTGTTCTGACAACATGATTCAAATGACAGTGTTGATACATGTTAGTGTATGTAGCTACGGTTTCTGGTGGGTGCCTTTGAAAGGACAATTCCTCAATGTTTACTACTGTTGCTTCAGAGGTTGAAGGTTCTTTGTTTAGACTTCAGATGAGCCTGTTGAGTTTGTATGTGGCTCCATGGGTTCTCTTTGGGCACTCCAGTTTTCTGCCATAGTCCAAAGACAGACAATCACACTCTTTCACATCCACACCTATGAACAGGTTAGAATCACCAGTTTACCAGGCATGGATGTCTCTCTGCGTTGGCTCAGTGTGTCCTACCTCTTGCCATGTGACATCTGGGAAAGGCTCCATCCCTAATAAGGAGCTGGATATGTGGTTAGGAAAATGGTTGAATTTAAATTCCTGCAGCTTTTCCACTTAAAAAAAGTATCTTCAAAATTGCTTATTTATTAAATGAAAATCACTCATTTATTTTTCCTTTGCAATATTATATGACAACATTACATTAATCAATTTAAACATTCCTTCCACCTCTCATCTTCTTGACATTGGGTCCTCTCCAGAGTTAGACATGAGTCAAGATGACAGAGCTGGTTCAGAAATCCGACATTTGGAAGAATGTTTCTGTGTCTGGAAACAGTTTGCACAGCCTCCACTATGGTGAGTTTTTCTTTGATCATCAGGAAGGCCAGTACAAGAGTTGCTGAGCGGCTGATTCCTCGAGCACAATGGACCAGCACCTTACCTGCATGGACAGAAGGCAGAATCTCATTTAAACTTTGACTGTGCCTGTATCATCTGTGAATATTGTAGCTTCTAAAGACTGGGAATAGTGTGTTAAAGGTCCCATTCACTGCCCTTTTTGACAGATCCCACAGGTCTTAATGAAATGTTTATAACATATTTTGGTCAAATTGCTTTTAATTATTTAATTATTGCAGTAACATTGTGAATCATCTTTTGCAGCCTTACTCAGAATGATTCATTTTAGTGCATATCTCTTTAAATCCAAAAGACCACATTTAACTCCACCCTCTTACATCACTATTGTTAATCTGCGCTAGCTAGTTTCTAGCTTGGCTAGCAAGCCTGAGCCAACTAATGTAAATTTGTCTAAAAAAATGTAATAATGCATCACTGGTGGACAGGGATGTGTGGTTTCAGTGGCTAGGATAAGATATGATTGGTCTCTTGAGTACAATAAGTACAGAAACATTTGTGAATGAGTGACTAAACTGGTAGCTTCAGCTTGCCACCTTGGATCTCAGTGAAGAGTCTATAACTCAGCTAAAATGATGTATAAGAATGATGTAAATGGTCAAGTGTTGTTAGATGAACAAGGACTCCAGTGGGGAGTGAATAGAATTTATTAATAATAGTGATCAAAAACGGCATGTCAGACAGCATCTCGTCACTGAGACGAGCTGTATAGTGTAGTTAGAATGATCAACTCCGACTCTAGCCAAGCTAATGTCTGACAGCTAACTGTCTGAAGTAGTATCACAGTGACCATATAACAAAATAAGCCAGAATGAAGTGAGATATATTATTGACTGTGGACTAACAAATCTAGTGGAAACAGGGATGTTTATTAGGGTGACTAAAATCTAAAGAAAATAACAATATAAACTGCACTTGGCAAGCTAACTCCCATGTTGCACTGCCAGCCATGAACCAAATGCCTTTGTTTGCAGACAGAGAGCTAGGTTGGCCAATAAGAGAGCTGCAGGTGGAATCAAGGTGTTACGACCCGAACGCTGGGTTCTGTTCGCGCTCGGGCTATGCACAGCTCGCTGCCGGCCTTGACAGCTGTGGGTTGTATTCTGGCCTCACCGGGCTCTTATTGTGAAGGCACTCGGTGGGGCTTCCGCCTGTCGAGGTTGGTCAGCTGTCTGTCATTACTGCTCGTTAGTGTTCGCCTTTATAAGGCGGGTACTGACGGCAGTTAGATCGCAGGAGTATCGTCTAAACGTCGTCAGATATCGTCAAACAATCCTCGTGAGGCCTCGTTAGACCTTCATGTCAGGTTCGTGTTCTTTCTGGTCTTGTCATAGTTTAGCTTGTAGTGGCTGGGGTTAGCTCTACGAGCCCTTGTATCGCTTAGTGTGTGTTTTTGCCCTTAGCGGCTCATAGCCTTGTGTCTTGTTTTATTAATAAATTACCATCATTGCAAAACTCACTGGTGGACTCTTGGCGTCTTATGGTGATCCGCGAGGGTCACTGCATGACAGTATACTCCTGCCAGACGTCTAAACGGAGACGCCACTCCGAGGTGCCTTTTTCACCGTGACTTTTGCCATTGTGTGGAGTTTTTTCCTGTAGTTGGACTTGGTAGGGAGATGCCCGCTAGCGAGTGTGATTATTGCCCAGAGTGGCTGGAGGAGATTGACGGCTATCTGGCGGAAGCCGCCCGTCTCATGCCCACCCAAGCGGCTGGTTATCACTTAGACCTCGCCCAGCGGGCTGTGCACCATTATCATCTAGCCTTTATTCCGGAAGGAGAAAAGAGGTTAGCGTGGATTGTCGCACAACGCACATTAAGGGAGAAGGCGCTCCTGGGAACCCCTCCACCTCCCGCGAGGACAGCGTCCCTGGCGAGAGTGGAGTTTCGTCGGCTGGAGGGGAAGCCCGGCAGGGGATCTGTGGATCGGACTCCAGTGCCTGCCGCCCGCCCAGTCCCAGCGTCATGTGTTCCTGGGCCCTTTGCCACTCCATCGGCCAGTAGGCCCCATAGCCGTGCTCCCACCAAGCCCCAACGAGAATCCCGTCTGGATCCAGCTCCGGGTCGTCGGAGGGACCCAGCCTCCCTGTTGGCCGCATCATATACGTCACGACAGAAGGGAATCCCTGCAGTTGCCGCCCACGGGTCATCTGTTCCAGCTGCGCTGTCAGCTCCTCGTGCCCGCGTCACCCCGACTGCCATGTCCTCCTCGGTAACGTCACCCCCCGCGGCTGGGAATGCTGTGAGTCGTGCTTCGGCGAGGCCTGTCAGCAAACCACCTCGAGCGGCTCCTCCTCGTGGCCCCGTGGAGTCTGCTGTTTTCTCCCGGAGGGATGAAAGGAGAACTCCACCTGCTGCAGCAGGCACCACCTTCTCTCCACGAGACAGGCAAGTGTAAATTGTTTCTTCCCATCATGTTTATGGTCTGCCTTGTCTGACTCCTGGGGGCGGAGTTCGGGGTTCGCAGCCCCCCGAGCTCCCTCCACCTGCTGTAGAGATACTGATTAAACCTGCTGCCTCTGTGTCCCCTCATGTTGAGCGGTCCGCGACGCCAGGCCAACGTCGTCGGATGAAGAGGGGGCCTGCAGTGCTGGAAAGCCTGGATCCGGCCCTGCAGCCACGTCGTGGATGGAGGAGAAGAGCGGACTGCGGCCCGGAGCCTGAGCCGACGATGAAGCGTCCCCGGGTCTCCTCGCCGGAGCAGTCCGAGCCAGTGGGTCGAGTGTCCTCTGCCCCCACGCCATATGGGTCATCGGCGTGGACAGCAGCGCGGGAGGAACCTCAGGCTGCAGACGACATCTTGCCAGCTGCGGAGCCCGACGCAGCTGAGTTGGAGCCTGCTGACGAGAGTCGCCGTCCTGAAGCTGGATCGTCGAAGTCCTGGGTGGCAACAGAACCCGAGTGCAGGCAAGTGCTCCCTCTTGTGTCTCTGTCCCCTGTTTTGGAGCATTTTTGCCTGCCTCTCGGGGAAGCGAGTGAGGAGCAGCCGACTGCTGCGCCCGAGCTCGTCTCGCTGGGTTCTGTTGCTATCGGTGATTCTGATCCCGGTTTTCCTGTTTGTGAGCCTTGTTGCAGTGTCGCCGGCATGGAACCAGTCGGAGTCACTGGGTTGGAGGTCCCAGGTTCGGGGGTGGAGATCGTCAGCGGAGCTGCACCGACCCAATCGGGGTCCGACGTGGGTGCGCCAGAGGCCCAGTCGGGGTCCACCGCAGGTGCGGTTCTGGCCCAATCGGGGTCCAATGTGGGTGCGCCAGAGGCCCAATCGGGGTCCACCGCAGGTGCGGTTCTGGCCCAATTGGGGTCCGACGTGGGGGCAGCTGGGACCCAATCGGGGTCCAGCGGAGGTGCAGCGCAGGTGTGGTCCGCGGACGGGAGAGGAGCTGCAGACCTTTCACTGTCAGACGGATTACGGGCTCATCCTTGCCTTCTTTCCCCTCTACTGAGTCACCGCCCCTGCGCATCATCGCCGGGGGCCGTGGGGGTTCCTGTTCGCTCGCCCCGGCTCTCCCGAGTTTTGTCCTTGTCAATGAGGCCGCCACGGGCTTTTTTCCCCGGGACTGGTGGCTGAGGGATACGGGTTAGACGGCTCGTTAGACCTTCATGTCAGGTTCGTGTTCTTTCTGGTCTTGTCATAGTTTAGCTCGTAGTGGCTGGGGTTAGCCCTACGAGCCCTTGTATCGCTTAGTGTGTGTTTTTGCCCTTAGCGGCTCACAGCCTTGTGTCTTGTCTTGTTTTATTAATAAATTACCATCATTGCAAAACTCACCGGTGGACTCTTGGCGTCTTATGGTGATCCGCGAGGGTCACTGCATGACACAAGGCTGGGTTTCTCATTTTGTGATGTACAGGAAAAAACAGAAGTGTTACATCAGCTGGACATAGCCAGAATCCATTTACAACCTTTTTAAAAAAAAAAAAAAAAAAAGTGAGTGTTTTGATGTTTTTCAACAATCACATGACCAACAGATGTATTTCTGAAGGTTAAAGCCTACAAAAAGTGAATGGGACCTTTAATTTGTGAAGAAGTACAATTGATTTTCAAGAATCACAAGAAGTCCTTGGTCACTGCGGAAATCATAGTTGGTAAAAATAAATAAATAAAAATGTATAACATGTGACATACAACATATAAATACACATTTTTATGTGGTTAAGGTATGGGTAATGTTAGGATTCAGGTAAGGATCTATTTTAAACACATTACAGCTTTAACATCAGCCATGTCGCTTCACTTGTCATTAGAGGTCACTTTTTGAGAACATAACTGTAATTCCTAATATCTGCTGGTTTATGTTTTTCTGTTTTAGCACCAAAAAGCACAAATTTACATTATTGAAAATAAACAGATTTTTAAGGGAAAAAATTCTTCTTTTTGCTTATGTTATACCAGTTTATAATTACTACTCCATTATTTGCCCTTAATTTTAAGGTTCAAAGATGTTTTGCAGCAACAAGCAGAATTTGGGGGGGGCAAATATTACTCAAAATGATTCTTTTTACTGTCGTGCCTTCCAGCTCCTTCACTACACCTTTGTTTCAATGGAATTGTTTTTTCTTGTACCTTTCTGTCTCAGAGCACCGTGAATGAAGTCAGCTGTTTGACAAAAGAATGGGCTCAAGTCAAAATCTTTGCAGTCTGCTGCTTCCACTCCATGATACACTATGCTGGTGTCTTTGTAGAAACCTGGCCTGGTGTCAGTGTGCTGGGGGCCATCTGCAGCATTCACCACGTGTGTTATTTCCAGATCCACTAACAGGGTTTTATCCCTAGCTGAAGCCCTGTGAATGATGATACAGGGAATGTCATCATTAGCAATGTTTCTTCTCGCCTGTGGACAACTCAGCAGCATATGCGTGCACTGTTGAGTCAAACATACAGATTTTATATTTGTCCCTTCAGCTGGCCAAATACCGAACATGTTTGCAGTAACAGTTTCATATTCAGATCACCATATTGCAGCAGGGTCCCAAAGTGAGAATGTCACTTACGCATCTCCGATGTAGAGGTTGGGCCAAACCTCATTGACAGCTCCAGAGGGACGCCTGTTCTTGAGCAGAAGGCTGAGCAGATCGCAGGTGGGCGGTGTCTGATACTTTGACCCCACCTCTGAGGTCATATCTGTATCTCTCACCTCGAGTCGTTGTATAATTAACACAAAGTATCTTCAACTGTGGAGATGGTCATGTTTGCCAGATATGTTATGATCCAGAATGGAAAAATTGGTGGATTCATGCATACATTTTGAAGGGAACAAAAGTCAACCCTAACTCTAGTGGTGTGCATTGCTCTGGTTTGCATCTGAGCTGGACATCAGTGTTGTTTTAAGGCTGAGCCCTGCCGGAGCATGACAGCTGAACATACCAGAGACTGGGCTGAAGAAACATAGGCTATTTATTCCTCTGCTGAATGTGACAGAAGTCGGGCTGCTTGCATTGTGATAAATTTGACTAAAGAGCAGCTGCTGGTTTAGTGGCTGTTTTAGCGCAAGACGTTCAAAATATGGGGAGGAAAAGAGGAAATGCTGTGAAATTTAGTTGTATTTGAAGGTTGGCAAAATGCAATGTATTTTTACCTATTAATTTGAGGACTTGTTTTTATTAAAGGTAAACCAAATAGACTAAAGTAGACCAACCCAAACAGGACCTTAGCTGTTGCTTAATTCTACCATCAATATGCTATTGCTCTTTATAAATCCCACCCTCCATTGTTAGGAGAAATATGTAATCTCTTCTCAATAATTTGGATGAGTTAACAGAGTTTGCCGGACACAAAAGGAGAGAGATTAGCAGAAAACTGGGAATGTAGCAACTAACAGACTGCATTAAAAGACTGTATTGGCTGACCCACTGAATAGGCAGATGGGCAGAGGAAAGGAGGAATTGTGGGTTTTTGAACAACAATGTAAATGAGTGCATGTTATCAGATATTTTACCCAGCTCAATAATACCAATTTTATGTTTAAAAAAAAATCTAACCCATGATAATTACAGAGCTCGTTAATAATGGAGAAAATGACAGTCTGACTAGAGATTAAAATTCACAACAGATAAATTTGCAGGACTGTTCACAGTATTAACTATAATAAGTCTGCAAATAGACTTATGACAGCTAAACATCTCACCATAATAGCTGTGTGGTTCCCCAACTGATTTTCTTCACAACAAAGAATAACTTCTTGTTTGTAGTCATTATTTCTCCTAATCCTCCTCTACTCCCAGTCTCTATGATGTCTAACAGGTTCATAATTATTAGGCAGTGGTCCCCTTCAGAGGCGAAACTACTGCAGATATTCATTACTGATGGTAAGTGAGCTTCTAGTCCCTCCACTTGTCATGGTGTGGTAGACAGGACCCAAAGGCAGGACTTCAAGTTCATGGATTTATTGCAAAAACATAAAATAAAGAGCAGCTCGAGGGCTGAAATAAAATAAACAGACAGGCAGGCAAACACAGACTAGGCTACACGACAAGCTACCAACTTGGCAGGACAGACAGGGCAGAAGCATGTAATCACGCATGAATGACACAAGACAAATAAGGAACCTGAAAAGAACAAAGGCAGAACAGGACTTAAATAGATAAGGGAGCAATCATTATAACATAAAACAGGTGGAGAGACCAATCAGGACAAATCAAAGACACACAGGGAAAACAGTGACAATGGTATGGAGAACAGGATGGGCGGGGCTGTACAGACAGACAATGAGCACAGGGATCAAGAAAATAACTAGAAAATCACTCAGAGTGCATACCTCCACCAAGGCTCCTTCTGTCTCTCATGGATCACCTCTAAAATGTAATGAGTTTGTTTTGGAGGATTCTTGTTAACATAGTGTGAGAAGATAAGAGCCTTGGTGGAGGTAAGCGTTCTTGGATCATCACTAAAATGTTATGGATTCCTCTTGAGCCCAAGGGCCACCTCTGATAAAAAAAATTCATCCAAATCAATCCAGTAGTTTTGGAGTATTCTTGTATTCTTCTCACATTGTGAGAAAATAAGTACCTTGGTGGAGGTATGCATTCTGGGATCATCACCAGAATGTTTTGGGTTCCTCTCTAGCCCAACGACCACCTCTGGTGAAAATTCCATCCAAATCCATGCAGCAGTTTTTGAATAATCCTGCTGCACAAATACAAACAAGGTCCTTGGTGGAGGTATGCTCTCTCAGATCATCAAAATTTAATGGGTTCATCCTTGGCCCAAGGGCCAGCTCTGGTGAAAATTTCATCAAAATCCATCCAGTAGTTTTTGCGTAATCCTGTTAACAGACAGACAAACAAACAGACAAGCCACCCCGATTACATACCCTCCTTGGCGGTGGTAATGATGAAACTAACACTAAGGCCAATGCAGGGATAATATGAAACAAGAGCATAATAAACTAGAAAAGGACTCAGAGAGCGCCTGCCTCCGTCAAAGCT
Source organism: Pholidichthys leucotaenia (assembly GCA_020510985.1). Classification (NCBI taxonomy): domain Eukaryota; kingdom Metazoa; phylum Chordata; class Actinopteri; order Cichliformes; family Pholidichthyidae; genus Pholidichthys; species Pholidichthys leucotaenia. The sequence continues at coordinate 391,316,075 of CM035836.1, read as the reverse complement.
CCTTCCATCCCTCATAGATCACCTCCAAAATGTAATAGGTTTGTTTTGGAGGATTCTTGGTAACACAGTGTAAGATAAGAGCCTAGGTGGAGGTATGCGCTCTCGGCTCATCAGCAAAATGTTATGGGTTCCTCTCTAGCCCAAGGACCATCTTTGGTGTTCCAAATCCATGCAGTAGTTTTTGTGTAAACTTGCTGCACAAATACAAACAAGGTCCTTGGTGGAGGTATGCAATCTCAGATCATCACCAAAATTTTATGGGTTCATCCTTGGCCCAAGGGTTACCTCTGGTGGAAATTTCATCAAAATCCATCCAGTAGCTTTTGCATAATCCTGCGAACAGACAGACAAACAAACGGACGAATGGACGGATGGCTGGCTGGATGGATGGACAGACAGACAGACAGACAAATCACACCAACTGCATAACCTCCTTGGCAGCGGTAACAACTAAGAACTGGCTAGGGACAAATCTACAGAACATAATAAGCGACTTTCGCATTACGAGTGCGCATGTGCGGACTATGTGAGTTCAAAGTTCACGACTACCAAACATTCCGGTAGCCGCCTTGATTTTGTATAGAGACAGTACTGTCACACCTGAACAATTAACTAACTAACTAACTAACCTGCACTTATATAGCGCTTTTCTAGTCACAAAGACCACTCAAAGCACTTTCACTAGTACTAACCCTCTATTCTAAGGGCCTATAGGAAACAGATATCTAGGGACAATTTAGAACAACCAATTAACCTAACAATTGCTGTTTAAAGTCTTCTTTAAGCTTTAAATCTCCGTTATGCCAGGTGCACATTGTGCCGTAGTGAAGTGTGGGAACGGCATGTGTCATCTAGAGCGGTGGAAAAAGCAAACTTGCAGCATACATGCGTGTAACTTCAGGACCAGCGTGTGTACATGCCCGCCGCCATTCACGTTATATACTGTACATTTCCCATGGAGCTGAAGGATCCGGACGGACGTAATTGTTGGATTAACTAACTAACTAACTAACTAACTAACTAACTAACCTGCACTTATATAGCGCTTTTCTTAAAAAAAAAAAGAAAGATTAAAGCAGTAAGTCTATATTATAATTAAATAGCGTTGTGTATTGTTCAAGTTCTAGCCTAACTGACATGAGTCTAAACCCTGAAGTAGTAGGTACGGACAGGCAGGCTTGGATCTAGGATATAGCTCTTTGTATACTGGTAATGAAGCTTGATCTACACACACATGTAATTAAGGCCACTGATAAGTAGGCTGGTATAAAATAAAATTGCAAATCGTTGAAAATGTGTGGTACTTAAACTATAGTAGTATCGATCTATAGATCTAAGTAAGCAGGCTATGCCTTGTAGTGAAATTTACTCAAAATGACAAAACCAAAGCTGAGCTGTCAAACCACTCACTTACCTTCTTTGTAGTCGTTTCGGAGTCTTGCAAGTAAGGGTGCTTGGTCCTTTCCAACAAAAAATCTGCTATGTCAGTGTACATACAGGGGGGCCATTCTGGCCAATTTCTGCAATGTGGCCACGAATGCAAGCGCAACTAGTTCAATCTTGGGTTTGCGGGTACAACCGGGAAGACCCCTACGCATACAATATGCTCGTAGATCAAGAACTTTCCAAAAATTAAATGCATTGATAGAGCATGTTTGGTAGCCATGTTCCCATGATGCTTTGCGAGAGCCGAGATACAAAAATCGCTTATTAGAGACATGATAACAAAAATAAACACAATGACCAAACTAACGCTGAGGCAGGGAAACACAGAGAAAACATAATAAACTAAAGGCGAGGACATGGGCTGAACTCATGTCCCGGAAATTACAGAGAATACAAAAATAAACACAAAGCGGGGACATGAGCACAGCCATGTCCACAGTCTTACACCACTGATGTCACGGCCAGGCTGCTGTTTTTGAGGAGGGGCTGACACTCTGCTGCAAAAACAGCTTTTTAAGTTCTTCTAAGGCTCAGACAACTATATTTTTGTAATAACTGTTTGACTCATTCCTCAACATAGTAATTAACTGGTGTGGTTAACCTAGAAATTGCACTTCAGAAATATTAAACAGGTTAGTGCAGTAAATAACACAAAAATTGAGAGAAACAGATCAATAAGAAATGAGAGCACATGTCACAGGTTATCCCACAAAGGAACCTGAGCCAAAAAGTTGATAGTCTTGTGCCTTTCAGCATTTTATTTATTTTTCTTCCTCTTCTTCTTCTTCTTCCAAGACTTCAACTTAATCAACTCTTGAACCTTGTCTGTTTTCTGTGTCATCCCTGCTCCATTTAGAGCCTCTTTTTAAGGAAACAAAGTTTTGCCTTTCATTCTATTAGGTCCTCTAAATTTAACTCTGACAATTTTGGGTTATTGGGTTTCTTTAGATTTAAATACTAAAAATGAATCCCTCACCTGGGAAGTAGCTGATAATATAATCTCCCCTAAACCCTAACCCAGTACTTTTTTTGCCTACTTTAAAGAAAAAATAGGTCACTGCTCTGTCATGATTTACTGTTTTAATTTTTATCGCTTAAATGCAGTTGTCATATTTGTATGTTACAAAAAAAGCCCTTTCATTAAAAAAAAATCTTACACAACAAAGACTTCTGGAACATGCTTTACATAACATAGTCAGTGCAATATCTGACTCAAACTCAGATGGGAAACATGGGGGAAAACTTATTCCAAATTTTTGGACTGAAATGCTCAGCTTCTCGGTTATCCCTGGCAGTACAGCTTTCTGTCCAGTTCCCGGAGCTGCTCCAAGAACCCGTGGTTGGGTGAAATGTTCCTGTTTGTGCTGACGGCTTTGATGGCGTCCACCAGTGTCATGTTCTCGTGGATCATCAGATACGCCAGAACCAGTGTGGATGAGCGGCTGAGACCCATTGCACAGTGGACAAACACTTTGCCTGCCGATCAGCAGAAACAACACAGTCACTTCCTGTGGTTCGCTTCACAGCTCAACCCTCCCCATCAGCTCCATGTCTGTGTTTACAACCATGCAATCAGTGGATTATTGTGGTGAACTTTATTCTGTCTAATGTGTTACTCCAGTGTGGATTAAAACCCATGCACATCACAGAGAGGAGTACTTCTAACTCCTGACTAAAAGTTTTCAACAATGTTGCAACAAATGTTTCTACACACAGTAATCCCTGGTTTCTTATCAGGCTCGAGGATTAGGGCGCAGAGGAGCGCGTAATTGAACTGTCTTGGCTTCTGTGTATTTCTGCTGGGGATTACTGTAGGCCCCGCCACACACTGGAGCCCCCGATCAGCCAGCATGTGAAGAAGGAGGCCTCATCTTATTACTGTCATGTCAGATACTGACTTCACTTTGCATAACAGGGCAGGCAGGCACAGGCCACAAACATAATTGTGTAATTTCCATGTCCAATAAAAGTGTTGCTTACAAATTGCCAGGGCAATCCATTTAAAACCAATTTTCCTGGCCGAGGTCTGAGCTTATGAGAAGATTACCGTGGGGGGAAGATATTAGCTTGATATTATGTTTAATGTTTGATTTGCATTTTAATGACTAATACAACTGGGAGGACGGGGGTGTGCCATAATGGGAATTGATTGATAAATATTTCTATAACTTGCTTTGTCTTCCCTGAGTCAATGTGTGAAAAATGATGAGCGATACCTTGAGCTGAGGGAGAGCCCCTCACCTGTGGGTGAGCTCAAAGCGCTCTTGATGAAATTGGCCGCTGGGTAAAAGAAGGGGCTCAAGTCAAAGGATGGCATGTCAAAAGCTTCCACTCCGTGATAAGTAATAGTAGTGTCTCTGTAGAAGCTGGGCCCCGTGTTCACGTTGAACTTCCCATCAGCAGCATTAAGCACATGAGTGATACGGTGAGCCTGAAGTGTTCTTTTATTTTTGGCTGCATACCTAAAAGAAGAAAAAAAAAGAAGTCCAAAACTGTTCTTCTTGCATGTGCTACACTTCCAGATATTTGCATTGACGCACCACCAACTCTTCCCACCTGCAATAGCAGTATGCTGTCTGTGTCTGTGTTTTTGTTTCCACAATGCCAACACAGAGGAATAATGGTTTGCACTGTTGCCACAAAGCTAAAAAGTTTCTAGCTCAAATCCCAAAGCTGACAAGGGTAGGAGCTTTTTGTTGTGGTGTCTACATGTTATTTCTGTGCTTGCATGGATTTACTCCACTGCGTGATTTATTTATTTTTAAAAATAGGATACTGCATATTCATGAACATTTTCACATGAAAATATGCAAGATTATAGCCAAGCGGCTAATTTCCATTTTCACTCCCATGGGCAGGTTGGTGTCAATCAATAAAAGACAATAAAGTTAAAAACAAACAAATACAAAGAACAAGCAAGCAACATAATGCAGACCATTACACACATAATGGGTTGAAAGTTGGTCACAAAAAAAGTTATTTGCACATAATTATAGAGTGTTAAATAATATTGCACAATGCCCATAGCACGTTTTCACATGTAGATGTGTGTATAGATATTACTGCACTGAGTTAGATTACCATACATAAATGTAATATGTACACACTATTATACTAAGTTGGCAGACACAAATATACTTATATGTGCAACCGTTGTAAAGTTAACAAGCGGTGCCCCAACACTAGACCCCATAGAAAAACATACAGTTTCAAGTAGAGTTGTGATAACAGCTCTGTTCTTCCAATAAACATGCTTTGAAGTGTTTAGTAAAGGAGTTAAGAGTCGGCAGTCATCGTATCACACTTGATACTGAACTCCAGATTTGAGATGTGCGAAAACAAAATGAAGAAAAATGCTTGACCAAAAGTACTTTTCCTGAGGGGTACGATGCAATCACTTCTAGAGCCTGCTCTGGTCCATTTGAGTTTTTCTTTACAAAATGTTGTAGTGGAGGTGGAACTTGGGCATGAAAAATTTTATAGACCTTCTGCAAAGACATACCTCTTGTTATTTGGTGATTCAAAATTGGCCCTACATATCTACCTCTATTAAGCCCTCAGAATAGTTAATATAGTTACTAGATCAGCACTTTGAGTGGCTGAGATTAGAAAAATGCTAGACTATAAATACAGGTCCTCAAGTTATCTAGCTATACTGCAATGAGTAGCTTCAAAGAAGTGGTTTGACATGAGTGAAATCAAGACCACAGCCCAAGGTTGAATGGGCCATTCTGCCAAATGGTGCCATTTGCATGGATGGCAGGATGGCTGCTCCTTCATGTGGTGCCTCGGTGCTGAGCTATGTCTCTTTTATTTTACATGTGTGTAAGAGAAGTTGGGGGTGATGTATGTGCCAGTGTGTGTTGTGTTTGTGGGTATGTTTATGGGAGGGTTGGAAAGGGTGGGGATGTATCATGTAAAATATGTAACTAAATATGTCTACTGTTTTTATGTATATAAAGCACTTTGCGCAGCATCTAATGTTTAAAAAGTGCTATACAAATAAAATAAATAAATAAAGTTTGATTGATTGAGAACGGGGATAGAGTTCTGATGCGAATGAATCTTTAGACTCCAGCAATGAGGGAGAGAAATAACAGTCCTTAAGTAGAGCCAGAAACAAATGATCACAAATGATAACAGGTGTGCGTCACATAAGTGGGCAGGTTGACCTAATTACTAGACAGCTCACAGCTTGTGACGACTAGTGAGCTGAAACAGAATAAGCAACCAATGCGAGAAGAAGATGATGACAAGGTGGGAGTGTCTGGAAGAAGATGTAGAGAACTCATGTCACAAAGAAACAAAATAAAAACACTAAGCTGCAGAAACTGACAGAATAATAATAGTAATAAGGACATGAATAACTAACAGAATAACTGACCACTAACAACACATCTAAACCAACACACAGGAAAATAAACACACAACATTGGGAAAATACAGAAAATACTCAGGAAATATTCAGACATAAATTAGGAGCCTGAGCACGGTGACACACCGTGCTCAGCCTTGTGACAGAGCCCCCCCCTTAAGGAATGGAGGCCAGACATCCCAAGGTAACACCAAAGAAAACGAAAGACACCCCCCCACAACAGGAGAAACACAATGACTCAACCCGGGAGGGCGGTGGGGGAGCCAGGCTAGGAGAGACCAAAAAACAAAACCCCGCTCAGGACCTACACCCAAGGAAAACCCAGGCAGTTAGGCCCCCTGGACCGGAGAGCTGGACAGTTCGGGAAGTCTACTAAAGTCCCAGACCTGGCAGATGGCATGGTGGAATGAATTGGGTGGCCTACCAGAGAACACGGGCCACCTAACCCAGTGGCACAATCTGGCAGGTGGTCTGCCAGAGTTCTTTAGCCACCTAAACAGAAGGGGTGGCCCAGGAGGCGGCTGCGCCATGAGGGAGACCAGCGGTGAAGAGGACGGAGGAGTAGGGGAAACCATGACGGCCTCGGGCAAAGGAGAGGGGACCACAATGGCCTCAGGCTGAGGAGATGAGACCATGATGGCCTCGGGCTGAGGAGTGGAGACCACGATGGCCTCGGGCAGAGGAGAGGGGACCACAATGGTGTTGGGCAGAGAAGAGGGAACCCCAATGGCCTTGGGCAGAGGAGAGGGAACCCCGACACTTTCGGACTGCCCTGCAGCACCCTTGGTGGCCCTGGACTGGGACATAGTAGCACCCACCGTAGCTCCGGGCTGGAGCAAAGCTGCACCCATGGTGGCTCCGGGCTGGAGCAAAGCTGCATCCGTGGGAACTCCGGGCTGGAGCAAAGCTGCATCCATGGGGGCTCTGGTCTGTAGTGTATCAGCACCCACGGTGGCTCCAGATGAGAGCGTAGCTGCATCCCCGGTGGATCCGGACCGGGTCATAACTGCACCCACAGTGGACACGGATTGGGTCATAGCTGCACCCACGGTAGACCCGGGGCTGGGGCATAGCACCCATGGCAGACCCAAGCTGAAGCGCAGCACCCATGTTAGCCTGAAGCTGGGATGCAGTACCCACAACGGTCCCTGACTGGGACATAACACCCACAAAGACCCGGACTGAGGAGGAGCTGCACCCATGGAGGTCCTGGGCTGGGACGGAGCACCCGTGACGACCTCAGCTGACGGGGAAGCAGCACCCTCGGAGGCCCCGGGTGGGATGGAGCACCCGTGACGACCTCAGCTGACGGGGAAGCAGCACCCTCGGAGGCCCCGGGTGGGATGGAGCACCCCCAAAGACCTCAACCGGAGGGGGAGCAGCACTCACAGAGGTCCTGGGCTGGGACGGAGCACCCGCAACGACCTCAGCTGAAGGAGAAGCTGCATCCACTGCGGCCTCGGACGACAAGGCTGGACCCACGGAGACCTTTGGTGAAGTTGGATGAACCTCAGTGACCCTAGGGAAAGGCTCAGACAGAGGGGACGGTGACACAGGGTCAGGGTCACCAGTGGCAGTGGAGTCCGGTGAGGTGAGCTCCGGTGCAGCTGACGGCTGCTCTTGGCTCTCCCCACCAAGAGCCAGGCAAGATTTCTCCAAAACAGAGACAGTGAAAACAAAGAAGAGCACTTGCCTGAGCTCAAGCTCCACCGCCATCCAGGACTCCGTCGAACCAGGCGACGACATCTTGGGCCCAGTCCTCTGGAGGTCCAGCTTCAACTCTGCTGCGGCGGCCCCTACAGCAGGCATGGTGATGGATGCAGTCCCGGGACCCTCCAGCGTAGTGGCCCACGCAGGTGGCTCACCCGGAGTGGACACACGAGGTCAGTTCCCCGCTGGCACTGGATCCTGCTCTGCTAAGGCCAGGGGACGCTCCAATGTCGGCAGAGACTTCAGCTTGGTCACAGCACTCTCCCATCATCCAGACTGTGGCTGCAGCTCTGGAACCAAGTCCACAGGCTCCTCCATCGTCCAGCAGCTCAACCCTGGGACCAGTGGACACTCAGGGAAAATAGGAGGGAAGACGGAGAGAGCAGGTCAGGTGGTGAGGTCTGCAGCAGGTGGTAAGGACTCAGGGAACTGCAAAAACTGAGCCTCACTACTGGGAATCAGGAAAGGAATATCATCATAAAGTGTTGGAAAATGAAAAGACACTTGCCTGAGTTCCCAGGGTACGATGTTCTCTGCTGCAGCAGGTGTAGAATCAACTCTCTCTGTGCCTTCAGTGGAAGAGGGCCCCCCAGGAGAACATTGAGGAGCCGCCCCTGCAGCCACGGTGATGGGTGGAGCTAGAGAGGAAACAGCCAGACCATCAGCAGTGGAAGGATACATTGAGGAGACAGGAGTCGCAGCAGCAAAGGAGGAGGAGGAGGCTGACGGGACAGCCGGCGAAGGAAGGCTAGAGGAAGGAGTTGCTGCGGGGTTAGTCTGGCTCGGCGTGGGAAAAACTGCTGCCTGAGATGCGGAGGTGTTCCTCCGGCGGTCCGAAGCTGGGTGGCAGCGTCTTGGAGCTGGCGGAGTGGGAGCAGGAATGAACTAACTGGAGGATGAGCAGGACGTCTGCCGCAGAGGGTGCTTCTGTGCCGTTGGAGGTGGCTTCCATGTCAGCCTGGGGAAAGACTGCTGAAGGACAGAGACCGTAATCAGCAACTCTGCAAATTGGGGAAACCTCCACAACCCAGGGTGCACCTTGACAATACCGGTTGCTGCATCCACGCTCTCTCAGATTTTCTTAGGGCTGCAGGAGGCAAGTGCTTCATCCACAAAGCCCTGGATGAACTCAGCGGCCTACTGCTCCTCCACACTCGGGGACCCTGCTGCCCATCTCCCTTTGTTTGCTGGAAGTCGGCGTGCTGGGCACATGATAACGCTCTGAGGAACAACTGGTGAGCGAAAACAAAAAAATCAACAAACTACAGCAGCTGGGTCTCCTACTGGCTGGAGACTACTGTCATGAATTGCACCTTGGGGCAGAAACGGCGACTGAAGCGCTGGACTGTAGTTTGTGATATTTATTGAAAAACACAAAAAGTCCAGACAGTGCACAAACACAAAAAATCCAAACTGTGCACAAACCAAACTTACGAACTGAGGCGGCGAAGGAGAAGACAGGATGCACACAGGAAGTAAACGTCAGAACGGGGATAGGGTTCTGACACGAATGAATCTTTAGACTCCAGCAATGAGAGAGAGAAATAACAGTCCTTAAGTAGAGCCAGAAACAAATGATCACAAATGATAACAGGTGTGGGTCACATGAGTGGGCAGGTTGATCTAATTACTAGACAGCTCACAGCTGTAATGACTAGTGAACTGAAACAGAATAAGCAACCAATGCGAAAGGATGACAAGGTGGGAGTGTCTGGAAGAGGAAGTAGAGAACTCATGGCACAAAGAAACAAAATAAAAACACTAAGCTACATAATAATAATAATAATGATAAGGACATGAATAACTAACAGAACAACTGACCACTAAGAACACATCTAAACCAACACACAGGAAAATAAACACACAACACTGGAAAAATACAGGAAATATTCAGACATAAATTAGGAGCCTGAGCATGGTGACACACCGCGCTCAGCCTCGTGACAGCAGTCATTCAATTTGAGCTTCTGTTAAATTCCAACACAAGGACACTTAAATCTACTTAAGGAGGTACTGATTAGGTGATCATCTAAGCATGGTAAGATGCATGAAAGCTGCACATAAATATCAGTTATTCCACAAATACAGATTTCTGCATTCTTCATAAGTTACAGCCGTGGACAAAATTGTTGGTACCCCTCTGAAAAGAAAAACCCACAGTGGTCACAGAAATAACTTGAATCTGACAAAAGTGGTAATAAACAAAAATTCTATGAAAATTAACCAGTGAAAATCAGACAATGCTTTTGAATTGTGGTTCAACAGAATTACTTTAAAAAACAAACTCATGAAATAAAACTAAGTACTGCAGTGTTTAATAATGATCATGAACTTGTTTTCTTTGCATTATTTGATCTAAAAGCAACATTCTTTCTGTTGTTTTGAGCCAGTTGTTATTTTCTGTAAAAAAAAAAAAAAATGCTCTAAAAGTGATGATATTTTGACTTGGAATTTGGGTGAGTTGTTTTCAGTAGGTTAGAGAAAATAAATTGTTCGCTTTACTCAAACACATACATATAAAACCAGATAAAGTGATAATGTTGCAGTGGTCTCTTTGGACTCTTATTTTTTTTCCAGAGCTGTATATTTGGCTGTGGTAAAGTACCGCAATCATCTGTAATTCATAAGAACACTCCAGCATGGCAAGGGTGACATCCACTAAGATAAGACAATGCACTTCACAACGCCCCTGCAACCCCTAAATACAAAAGTACAGTTCTTTAATATCTTACTATGTTCACTCAATTAAACAAATTCCAGTCTCACATGTCTCCGATGTAGATCCTCGGCTGAACCTCATCCAGATGATCGCTGGCCCCTTTCTTTGTCCACATCAGCCTCTGGAGCTCTGAAGCTGGAGGAGTCTCATACCTGCCTTCTGCCCCCTCAGGGCTCGCCAGACAGCTGAAGCCTCTGGGCATGCCTGCGCGCTCCACTTCTGCTTTAGTAACCTGTCTTAGGAATGGTCATTGCTGTGAAATCGAGAACACTTTTCCACCCATCAAGAAAGAAATCAAACATATAATCGAATTTAGTGCTCCATCGTAGGTTACACTGAGGGATGGATGTAAAGTAGGATTATAGTGAGGAGGTTAATTACTGTAGAATTAAACCAGTACAGGTGTGCAGCCTCGGAAATGTAGACCACAATTATGCCAATAAATGCCTTTCACAGTGATGAGGTTCCAGTAATTGTAAGTTGACCTCAGATGCTTTCATTACTTTATCTACAGTTCAGCTAAGTAGCACTCGGTTGATTTATTTATCTCCAGAGACACAGAAAATTGGCATTCAAGGCCCATAAACACCTATAAACAGCCTCTCATTTCCTGCAGGCAAGTCTAACCTGTGCATTTACAATTTACACTCTGGGCTTTAGAGAGACTTGTACTATGCATGCTGTATACATTAGCATCCATTTAAGCAGGTGTGTGATTGTGCTCGAGGCTGGGAACGTACAAGTGGTGTGTGTGCATTGCTATAGTAAAGAAAATAACGGCGGCCCCACTCCTTATTTGCATTCTTCCCGTGTGTGCAGACACAATGTGGCTCCAAGGGTTTTCAGACTTACTGTGGTGTCCACAGGGATGAGTCACTGAGACCAAAATCTGTTTCAGTGACCTTTTGTGTAGCTGCTGTGACATATGGAGGTGCGCTCAAACATCATAATGGCTTTGTGGTACTCTGCATTAGTGTGGCTAAGAACATGTGTACACAAGAAAAGATGGATCTGACACAGACTACATGCTCCATGCATGAATGTCTGGGTCTTGAAGGCAGAGCAAAGATTGTCTATGCACAAGCACAACATGTGCCCGCAGTACCTGGAGGCTCTTCTTTCTTCTCATTGATCTATAAGCACAGCCCTTTCCTCCCTCCCACACTCAGGGGCAGAGAACTGATTTCCCTGGTGCGCATGTTGAGCTGCAGTGCTGCTTTCATAACCTCCCCCCTTAGGCTAACCTGTCCTTCCTGCTCCACTTCTGTGTAATTAAAGATGCTATGTATGGGAAAGTGCCCGCGGTTAACATGGAGGGCAAATAAAAATGACTTTTTACCTCCTCCGGGCCTCTTCTTGGTGGTTTTATAAATTACAAGTCCCTCTTCAGCCTTTCAGATGTGCTTCATCTGGATTTGTGGGCAAATTAATAAAAGAAGAAAGTATAATAAGTAACCCATTAGAGAATACATCATCATCACCATACAATCATTTACAAAGTAGCTTTATCAACACATTTGCAAATAAAGGTATACAGCACAATAAATCCAGATACTTTAGATTGTGTATGCACTACATCGTAATAAATACCCCCCTACACAGAATATTCACAATGGCTGTTAGTAGACACTTGCCTTGGCTGGAAAAGCTGCTCTTCATGGAGTTACATGTAGGTCGACAGCACAACTGTCTGCTTTCTCCTCTGTAATCTACCCTGCAACCTTTTTTGCTATTTTAACATCTGAATCTCAGCCCAAAAATAATTCTGGCATCATCTTCTGCATTCCTTAAAGGTTACCCGAGCTGCCAGCACAGGAGGGAGGATAGGACATGACTTTTTCAATAGCAAGAAAATCAGATCAGTGCTGCAATGTGCATGAGTTTAAATATGATAAACTCCTTCTACATAGACGGTGTGTGCTTAAATAAATGCCCTGTTGTTTCTTTAATTTATGTGTGTACTTAGAAGATGAAAAACACACGAGATGAGATTTTTCTCAGAAAACCACAGTATTGACATAAAAATATTAATAATATCCAGAAAATTACACAGAATCAAAGAAAAAAACCATACAGGAACTAGAAAAGCACTCATAGAGCGCATACCTCCGCCAAGGCTCCTTCCGTTTCTCATGGATCACCTCCAAAATGTAATGGGTTTGTGTGTAGGCCTATAGCCACTTGTGGTGAAAATTGCATCAAAGTGTGTTCATCCGTTTTGGAGTATTGTTGCTAACACACTGTGAGAAGATAAGAGCCTTGGCTGAGGTATGCATTCTCAGATCATCACCAAAATATAATGGGCTCCTCTGTAGCCCAAGAACCACCTCTGGTAAAAATTTCATCCAAATCCATGCAACAATTTTTGTGTAATCCTGCTGCACAAATACAAACAAAGCCCTTGGTGGAGGTATGCACTCTCAGATCACCACCAAAATCTAATCATCTGTAGGATACCCCATTTCTGACAATCTCTGAAAATTTCATGAAAATCCGTCCATAACTTTTTGAGTTATCTTGCTAAGAAACAAACAAACAAACAGACAGACAGACAAACCAACGCCGATGAAAACATAACCTCCTTGGCGGAGGCAATAATAATCCCTTGTACAATCTTTTACATTTCTGCATTTATTTTATATCGCTTGCTATTCATTACTGTAATTTTCCGTGATATCCAGAGGAATTCTTCACACAGAGGTTTTGATTTTGATGTGCATGTTTGTTTGATGTAATGAAGTATAATAAAACAATATTATATGAGAAAATAATAATGCAAAACAAGTAAAACCCATCACTGTTACACTCAACCATACACTGCATTCTGTGGCTTTGTGTGTTTGACTTTTCTCTTGCTTTCAACAGCTGATTTAAACAATAAAAAGACCTGAAACTTTATGATGCACAGCAGTCATCCACTCAACTGCCATGACAAACACACCAAAGGAGATTCCCACTGTGAACAATGAAATGTTAGACAGATGCTGTCAATCCTTTCACCTTTATCTGAGTCCTCTACAGAGTTTACTCATATGGTTCTTAACACCTTTCATTTGGTCCATTCTGCAGTAAAGGAAAAGCCAACACACCACAGGCAAAATGTCAATATTATTACCACACAGTGTTTAAATCCTACCTGAAGACTAGCAGGAATCCTTCAGTCTCATCACCATCCTGTTAGTTAACAGGCCCACAAGTAAATACATATCATTGCAACTAGCTAAGAAGATACTGGTATAACAATGTTGCACTTTAAATCTGTTGTTAAATTATAAACATTGGAGGAAAACAGAGTAGACATATGTATATCACATTATTGTTATGTCTGGAAAACAGGGACAGCAGAGGCGGTGGCTGTGCTGAACGGTGGTTGTATTAACAGAGTTGCTAATAGCACGTGTTACATACAAACAGGCTATATGCTAACTAATAAGAGATACAAGTCGGTGTACGTCTAGAGGCGGAGCACCAAAGAGGCAGTCTCCCACTGTCAGTCCCCCAGTATAGGCACGGCGTGATGACGTCATCCGTGCCTGCGCCACCACGTCCGTGCTGCTTGTTGTAATATGTGAAAATCTAACATTCACCCCCCCCCCCCCCCGGAAAGCCAAAAACATTATGAACATTTTCAATAGTCTTTAAACAGGACCTGGGCCACCAGGTGGATCACTGGCTGACACTGCACGACTGTGTGGATTATTCTACCACTTTGGACCAGTCGTGCTCTGCTAAACAGTCTTAACAGAGTCACTGCTTGGTTTGAATTCAGGGGCCTCTGGCGAGCCCGCGGTGGGCACAGCCCTGGAGGCACCGGGTGCAGTGGATCTGGGTGTTCTGCTGCAAAGTCCCAGTCCGGGTCACACACTGGCTGGATTGGCTCCAGTATCGCGGCTTGGTCTGGAGCAGCTGCTCTCACCCTTCGCAGATGGCTGGCGTGCCATTTCAAACCATCTGCCATCTGGAAGGTGGCTGGCCTCAACTGTGCAGTAGGGCTGCAACAAACGATTATCTTGGTAGTCGACAAATCTACCGACTATTTCTTTTGATTAGTTGACTAATCGCCATTATTTCTCATGTCCGCCATCTCTGCTTTTTGTTGGGTCTCTAGTGCATATAAGATAAGATAAGCCTTTATTAGTCCCACAGTGGGGAAATTCCAGGATTGCAACAGCACAGGGACAGCAACACTCAAAGCAATAATTTAGATAAGAAAATAAGAGCAGTGAATATACATATGTACACATAAATATATAAATATATATACACAGTGTGGAACATTGTAGCTAGATGGAATAAACAGCATAATCGTCTATTTAGTTACCCTACATGGTATGAATATGTACCCATACATATTGTCACCCTCCATAGCGACTGATATTGTCCTAGTTGTATACTGGAGGGGACCATTGTGTAAGTCTGTTGCGTCTTTTGCATTCAATACTATTAGGTCGTCACGTTTTTTGCTATCTCTGTGAGCAGCCCTGCTTAGGTTATACAGTCTGACAGCCATAGGTAGGAAGGACCTGCGAAACCTCTCGGTTGCGTGCCTAGGATGATGTAGTCTACTGCTAAATGAGCTCCTCAGTGCGTTCAGTATGTCCTGCATAGGATGGGACTCGGACTCCAGCAGAGATGACAGTTTAGCCACCACCATTCTCTCTCCTATCTCCTCCACTGGGTCAAGGCGCTGCCCCAGGACAAAGCTAGCTTTTTTGATTAGTTTGTTCAGTCTCTTCCTATTGGCTGCTGTAGTGCCGTTGCCCCTGCAGACCACTCCAAAAGTGATGGCTGATGCCACCACCGTGTCATAGAATGACTTCAGCAGCGCCCCTTGTACACCAAAAGACCTGAGCCTCCTCAGTAGGAACAGCCTGCGCTGTCCCTTCTTGTAGAGTGCGTCGGTATTGTGTGACCAGTCTAGTTTATTATTCAGATGAACACCCAGGTACTTGTAGGATGTCACCATCTCAATGTCTGTTCCCTGGATGTTTACTGGTGCTGTGAGGGGTTGTCCTTGCCTGCGGCAGTCCACCACCAGCTCCTTAGTTTTCCTCGCGTTGATCTGGAGGCAGTTCCGATGGCACCAGTCCACGAAGTCCTGGATAAGTCCTCTGTACTCAGCTTCATCTCCGTTAGAGATGAGGCCAACAATCGCATAGTCATCAGAGAACTTCTGTAGATGGCAGCTGTTTAAGCCTGCACACCTGTGAAAATCACCTTGTTGTTTGTCCCTGCTTTAATATAACATTTTATAAGCAGTTTCCAGAGCTAAATACTAAAAAACAAAAAAACTGTATTAATTACCACAAGTTTAAGGTTATATATCAGTTTATCACAGGCAGCGTAATGCCTAATGTCAATTAAACAATTGATTAAACATCTTACAATTGAATTACTGATCTGCTCCAATCCACAAACTAACATTAGGTGGAAGTTTTCTAAAAGTGCATTTTTTTAACAATATAATTCAGAAAGGCAAACTTTCATATTTAGTACTCACTGCACTTAGTGATATTTCAAGCCTTTTGATGATTATGGTTGTAGATTTGTATTTACTAAATTACAAATTGGGATATTCTAATTAACCCAGTTGCACTAATATTCAAAATGAGGGCTAACATTAACTAAGATGAAAAAGAGATAGTGATTCCTATAATTCAGTCATTTGCTGCATTCAACACGTTAGCCATGACAGCTCAACCCTCAGCTTATCTGTTTGACAACAAGCTCTCTGGTTGCTAACATAAACAGCATGTACTAACAGTATTGTCATTTTTCTAAAGCTTGAAACAGTTGGCCATTGAAAATAATAGTGATGTTACGCTCGACACCGCCCACTCAACACTGATTTGAGCAATATAAAGCAGAAGTGTCATGAGCAGTGCATCCAGAGCCGAGCGCTGTTTCAGCACCCCCACAGTTACGTGACCGTAGCAAGCGAGGCCTCGTTATGTCGGTCACATCATGACACTTGAGGACTCGTGGGAAGTTTGAGAGGGAATTAGTTTTTTTTTTTTGTTTGCTTTGTATTGCTTGTTCCTGCCATCCAATTTTGAATAGACCTCGGATGGCCAAATGCTTAAAAAAAAAAAAGTATTGAGTTTTTTTCAGGTTTTCCACTCAGATGCAGATCTAACAGTCAGTCACCAGATGGCAGTCTTCATTAGATGTTTCATGACACTGTGTCGCTCATGAAGCAATTGTCTCAAAGTTGCTCATTGTTTCATAAGGCCTCAGTTTTAACATTACTAGAAAATAAGCGGCACTAACTTTCTTTACTCACTAAAACTTACCAAGCAGAAGCAGTCATTAATGTTGCGGTTCCCGGGTGCTGTCGTTTCAGATGCTCATGCATCACTGTAGTGCTGCCATGATAGGAAAGGTCTGCCTTGCAAAGTATGCATTTTACAGGTTTCATTTTTTTTGTTTTGTGTGAAATGTTCCCATACTATAGAACAGGGGTGGGCAGCCAGGGCCATTCCACTGCAAGTTTTCTGTTCTACCCAGTCTCTTCAGCAGGTGTTTGCTCTGATCAGCTTCAAGGATTGCTAATCAGTGAAAACACCTGCTAAAGAGACTGGGTGGAATAGAAAACCTGCAGTGGAATGACCCTCCATGGCACATGATTGTCCACCCCTGCTATAGAAAGTTTGGGTCTGCTTTTTTTTTAGCTCCACTTTTAGTTGTTTGAGCAGTTCCGGCCTTGCATTGCAGTTACAACTGAACATTTCCACGGCATGCATATAAACTTTAAAATGAAATGATTTGTCGACAATAAAAATCTGTGTTGACAAATTTTTATTGTTGACATTATCAACAACATCGACTAATCGTTTCAGCCCTACTGCGTGGTGATTCTCATCAGTGATGACGGGACCCTCTGTGGGTCCAGGCGTTCAGCTCATTGAACCTGAACCCATTCCAGTACTGCGAGCGGTGATCGGTTCGGCTGCACTCAGTGCTGCTCTCTTATTCCCGATGCTGGTTGTTGCCGTGGTGGTGTGCCTTTCACGCTGGTGGCAAGATGTGCCCTCGATTGGCATTGCTCTGCTGGGTCCTGCTGGGCCATGAACTCTCTATCCTGCAGCACTGCGGTGGCTCCCTGAGGCTGATGCTAGGCGAGGATGCGAGATGAGTCCGGCTTCTGCCCCCTCTTCTGGTGCTGATTGTGGTTGGGCGATGTGTTGCTGTCGCTGGTGATGGGATGTGTGCTGGGTTGTCGTCGTTCACCGGGGTCCCCTTTGGCCATGAACTCCCCCTCCTGCAGCTCTGTGGTGGCTCCTTGAGTCTTATGCTGGGCGAGGATCAGAGGCGAGTCCAGTTTGTGTAGTTTCTCCGTGCTGCGCTCTCTCTGTGGTGTCAAGCTTGGAGTGGCTGTGCCCTCATACAGGTGTGTGGCGCTCCCGTCATCAGCGGTCAAACAGGTCAAACAGAGTTATCGTGAATGGTAAAGCCTAACTCATAAAACAGGTCGCACCCAAGGATGTTGTCTCCATGTGTGGCTACCTGGAAGGTGAACGCCGGGAGGACTCTTGACCCAGAGTGAACCGTCAGCATTATAGTTCTTACGAGGCTGATGCGTGTGTGCCCATGGCCATACAGCTCTGCTGGATTCTTCATGATAGCATGCTTAGGAAAGAATTTTTTGACTGTGACCCAGTTCATCATGGATCTCATGGCAGCGGTGTCCAGTAATAACGGTAAGCTGACATTGTCAAGCCTCACCTTGCACCATTTGTATGCTGCTCTTCTGGAGCCCACTGTGTGGATGGTGGTTGTTAATGGTGGTTCAGCTGAACTGGGTGGCGGACTTGGTGTTAGTCATGTCGATTGGCACACCTTGGCAAAGTGATTAAGCTTACCACATCTTTAGCATCGCTGCCCCTAGCCGGGCAGGATCGCGCTCATTCTTGGTGCATCAGGGAGCCACAGTTACCGCACGAATAGCATCTTGAGATATTCCTCAATTCCACAGAGTTCACCTCAGCGTCCTCCTCAGCATCCTCTGTGAAGGTCGCAATGTAACCAGGTTCCTCTGCTGGTGTAACTGCATGTGCTAGAGGGGCCTGTTGTTGTGGGTTACCTAGCTGTGATGCTAGCTTGTTGGTGGCCTCTAGCTGGAATGCTAACCCCACTGCCTTCATCAGCGGCAGATCGTCCGGCGCTATCAGCAGCTTTGCCTGCAGCCGCGGGTTGTTGGTATGCTCCGCTAGCTGGTCCTGCACCATTTCGTCCTCTAGTTGACCAAACCTGGACATGTTTGCCAGACAGCAGAGGTCAACAACTTACTGCTGGGTCATCTCTCCCACTCTCTGTTGGCACTGGGGGAACCTTATCCTCCTCACTAGCATGCTTTCGAGCATTGTGAAATGTCTGGCTAGCAGCGTGATACACTCCTTGTATGTGTCCGCTGGTCCCAACGAACTAAACATCCGCTGGCCCTCTATACCCAGACTGTGAATTAGGATTGCCCGCAGCCGCATCTCACTGACTCTAGCTAGGTCCATAGCCGATACATACGTACAAAATGAATCAAACCAGTGAGGCCATGGGAAGGGCAGCTCACCTGGGGTCATGAGGAACCGTGGTGGGGGTGCCAAGCATTCTTCCATGCTGATGTTATAAAGGTTTATCCTTGTCGCCAGTGTTTTGTCTGGAAAACAGGGATAACAGAGGCAGTGACTGTGCTGAATGGTGGTTTTATTAACAGAGTTGCTAATAGCATATGTTGCATACAAACAGACTATATGCTAACTAATAAGAGATACAGGTCGGTGTACTTAGAGGCGGAGCGCCAAAGAGGCAGTCTCCCACCGTTAGTCCCCCAATACAGGCACTGCGTGATGATGTCATCCGGACCTGCACCACCACGTCCATGCTGCTTGTTGTTAATATGAGAATATCTAACAATTATTGTTAGAAAGACCAATAATTATGACAGACAGGCAGACCCACGGACATGCGCAGAAGGTGTGGTCTCCACTTCACTCCATGTGTGCTCATTAACAAGGAGCTCAGAACACCGGAGGACTGCATGATAAGCTCCTGGGCAGTTACCTCACCTTATTGTTCAGTATAAGTTGCTCTTTCAGTTTATATCCCTACTTTGCCTTCCTGTGGATGCTTTAGAGTGTGCCACTGACGAACTGTAAGTTATCTCTTTCGCCATATGATGCTAATACTGTTGTAGCTTTGACCATACTAAATGCTAGTTTAGCTTGTGTGTAGCAACAGGTGTTCTTACCGACACACCATGGAGACACCAACTCACCTGAACCTCACCATACAGTCCTTCCTACGTTAAGTAATCCTTAACACTGGTCCTTCGAGCCGGAGTGGTGGTGCCTTCTTGGATTCCTCAGCCTTCAGAATGCAGTATCCCTTACCTGGTGGGAATATTTCAGTAACCTCTACATGCCCTATGTGCCAAACTCAACTTCCTGTTTACCTGAGAGACTATGATGCCACACTGAATGGTTCGAAGGCTGCAGCACAGTTGCATGCATTTAATACGGTACAGGATGCACAGTGGCTGGTCAGCACCTATTCCATGACGGCTGACAGTGCACATAGGATGACACCTGACCTGTCTCGCTCCACCAGCCCTGTCAGTCAGTATGCAGAGTATTCAACATTAGATGAGTGGCACTGTACTGATGAGCACCAAACAACCAAGAGTTATTCAGATGATTACTCTGAGCAACACTCACCCTTCTCCAGTGCACAGATAACAGCACGTCCAGAGATGGAACAAAGATATTCTTCCCCCTTCCACTGACCATGGGAGGAGCCTAGACCACAAGGGGCACATGCAGTGGTTCCCAATAGACTGAATGACCTACCATCTCATGACCAACCTACACAAAGTCCTCTTTCATGTGGCAGTCATCCAGTCCATGATCCTCCCCTCACTGTTACTCATGCTCCCCCATCCAAACCTAACTCACAACCAGGTCCAAGTCCAGTGCTGCCCCAGAATCATCAGAAGTACAATACACCAAACTCCAGGTCTTATACAGCACCCCAGCTTTTTATGCCCGATGAGTATCCAGCACGGGCAGTTTCAGAGGTAACATAGGAGAAAAGGAGTTTTAGGCTGAGTTCCTTAATAATACGTGCAACACTCAGTAGGCAGCTATACCCAATGAGCCAGCGCTGGAGCATTCACAAACTGATCCTTTTAAACGCTGGCAGGGAAGAGACAGCAGATGCATCCACTCACATAGGTGTGTTGATCACCTGCGGAGCCAAGGTCCAGATGGAGAACCTCCCATAGGAAGGGAGGATGAACACACTCACCTGAACATAACAGTGGCCCCCCCCCCAAGGGGCGCCACCTAGCGGCCCACCGGGCTTGTTGGGATGGGGTCGGTGAAAAGCCCGGACCATTCCCCTGTCATGGAAATAGGAGCCGGGGATCCATGACCTTTCTTCAGGCCCGTAGCCCTCCCAGTGGACCAGGTATTGCAAACTCTGGCCCCGACGGCGAACGTCTAGAATCCTCTGAACGGTATAGGTGGTCTGGCCATCGAGGATTTGAGGTGGAAGAGGCAGCTTGGGGGGGGGGCAGAGAGAACTGGTGGAGAGGGGCTTGATCTTTGACACGTGGGATGTGGGGTGGATGCAGAGTGTCGGCGAAAGCTCCAGGCAGACTGTCACATTGTTGATAAATGGACCCAAGAAGCGAGGTGACAATTTCCGGGATTCCGTTTTCAGGGGCACCTGGTCCACCGACAGCCACACGCTCTGCCCAACTGCATACTTGGGTGCTGGAACCCGCCTGCAGTCCGCGTACTGACAGTTCCTCTCAGTAGAGCGAACAAGGGCAGCCCGGGTGGCCCTCCACAGATGGTGGCAGCAGCGAGTTTGGGCCCCCACAGATGGTACGGCAACTTCTCTCTCTGCCATGGGCAATGGGGGGGGGGGGTTATACCCCATGGATGCCTCAAAGGGTGTTAATCCAGTGGATGAGGAGACTGCGGAGTTATGAGCATACTCCACCCAAGTCAGATGGGCGCTCCAAGTGAATGGGTTAGAGGATGCCACACATCTGAGGGCGGCCTCCAGGGACTGGTTGGCATGCTCAGCCTGCCCATTACTCTGAGGATGGTATCCAAATGTGAGGCTGACCGTGGTGTGCAGGGAGCGGCAGAATGGCTTCCACACTTGGGAGGTGAACTGTGGACCCCGGTCAGACACAATGCCTAAAGGGATGCTGTGCAGATGGATGACGTGGGTGGTAAGCGCGTTGGCGGTCTCGGAGGCGGAAGGAAACTTGGTGAGGAGCATCAGATGGATGGCTTTGGAGAAATGGTCCACGATGGTGAGGGTAACACTATTGCCCTGCGAGGAGGGAAGTCCAGTGACAAAGTCCAGAGCAATGTGTGACCAAGGGTGACTGGGAGCTGGCAGGGGATGAATAAGGCCGGCAGGAGGTGAAGAGTCAGACTTGTTCCGGACACACACTTGGCAAGCCTTGACATAGTCCCGGACGTCCGTCCGCAGCGTGACCCACCAGAACACTTGCTGGATCAGGTTGACAGTACGGGAAACTCCTGGGTGACAGACAAAGTGATTATTGTGACCCAACCGGATGACGTCACTGCGGAGGCCGGCTGGGACAAACAGACGATTGTCAGGTTCCTCCTTGGGTTTGGGCTCAGCAGACTGGCCTGCCGGACCCTCTGCTCGATCTCCCAGGTAAGAGCACCAAGAATACAGGAAGAGGGCACAATGGGTGGGGGAAGTGAAGGGGAGGCTGGTTGGTCAGGGGTGAACGGGGGGGGGGGGGTGTCTGGTTTGATGTTGCGGGAGCCAGGCCTGTAGGTCATGGTGAGGTTAAATCTGAGAAAGAATAGGGCCCAGCGGGCCTGCCTGGCATTTAGTCTGTGGGCCAACCGAAGATACTCTAAATTTTTATGGTGGGTCCACATAACGATGGGATGGACTGCTCCCTCCAGCCAATGCCTCAACTCCTCGAGAGCCAGTTTAATAGCCAGAAGCTCTCGGTCCCCTACACCGTAGTTCCTCTCGGCTGGCGTGAGCTGCTGAGAGAAAAACGCGCATGGGTGGAGTTTCTGATTGAAGCTTCTGACTGGAGCTTCTGATTGGAGGTCGAGCGCTCCAAGAGGACAGAACCCACCCCCGAATCAGAACCGTCCACCTCTACAATGAACTGGAACTGAGGATCGACCTGGGCCAAGATGGGTGTGTTGGAAAACAGGTCCTTCAATTTGGAGAAGGCCTGCTCAGCTGCCTCAGACAAGGCAAAAGACACCTTGATTGAGGTCAGCTGAGTAAGAGGCTTGCCACCTCACTGTAATTCCTAATGAATTGGTGATAAAAATTTGCAAAACACAAAAAGCGTTGAAGATCCTTGTGGGACTGGGGCGTTGGCCAATCGAGCATAGCCTTCACCTTGGCTGGGTTGGCCCTCAGTTCCCCCCTCAGCAACAATAAACCCCAGGAAGGAAGTGGAGCGGGTGGAAAACTCACACTTTTCGACCTTCACAAAGGGTTGGTTTTCCAGGAGCCGCTGTAACATGGCCTGGATGTGGACTGCGTGCTCCTCTGGCATGCGGGAAAAGAATAGAATATCATCTAGATAAACAAAAACAAATTGGTTAACCATGTCGCGGAGGACGTCGTTGATCATGCGCTGGAAGACAGCTGGGGCAATGGTAAGCCCGAAAGGCATCACGAGATATTCGAATTACCGCAGGTGTGTTTTGAAAGCCGTCTTCCACTCGTCCCCCTCACGAATACGGACCAGATGGTATGCGTTGCACAAATCTAGTTTGGTAAACACCCACGCGCGCTGAAGGAGTTCAAACGCGGAGTTGATCAGAGGCAAAGGGTATTTATCCTTAACTGTAATGGCGTTTAATTTGCGAAAATCAATGCACGGGCGCAGAGATCCATCCTTCTTCCTGAAAAAGAAGAACCCAGCCCCAAGAGTTGCCGAAGAGGGCCGAATGAGACCAGCGTTCAAAGAGTCCTTGATGTAACTTTCCATCGCCTCCCTCTCCGGCCCAGAAAGGCTGTAGAGCCGGCTGGATGGCAGCCGCGCACCCGGGAGGAGGTTGATTGCACAGTTGTAAGAGTGGTGAGGAGGCAAAGAAGGTGGTCTCGACTTGCTAAAGACCTCCCCAAGGTTATAATAGACCTCGGGTACGAGGCTGAGATCCGGCGGCTCCACTGGAGGGGAAGAGATGAAAAGGGACAGCGAACACTTGGCCGAACAGAGGCAGGATGCTAAGAAAAAGGGGCTCCAGGAAGAGATGGAATTTTGTGCCCAATTAATAATGGGATTATGCTTCCAGAGCCAGGGGTACCCCAGGACCACCGGGGAGGACAAACTAGGGAGAATAAAGAACGATAAGGTCTCCTGGTGGTTCCCGGAAAGAAGGATGGAGATCGGTGCCATGTGTTCAGTAATGGAGACCACGCTACTGCCAGATAATGCCACGACATTTAATGAAGTTGGCAATTTAGTCACGGGGATACCTACTTCCCGCACGAGCCGTGAGGAAATGAAATTCTGTCCCGCCCCTGAATCAATTAATGCAGACACACTCCTCTCGACCCCCGGCAACTGGATGAGGGCTGGGATCGAAAAGTTACCGGGGGAATGAGTAGAATTCGCACCCGTCAGACCCCCCACGGCTACTGGCGGGCTGTGTCTTTTTGGCTTTAGGTGACAATTAGACAGTTTGTACTCTAAAGAGCCGCAATACATGCACGTCCCGGCTCTCCTCCATCGCTGGTGCTCCTCCGGAGTCAGACAGACTCGGCCGAGCACCATAGCTTCGGAGGAAGAGTCGGCTTCACCTGTGCCGGTAGCCAGGGAAGGCGTGCTCGAAACGGACGGGCCGGAGGAGGTCTTCCGCTCCTTCGCACGCTCGCGGTATCGGTTATCCAAACTGATGGCCTAATCAGTGAGCCTGTCCAGAGATGAGGAAATGGCATGAACCACCAGGTCGTGGCATTTAAACCCTGGAGGAAGGCGCTGCGTAAGGAAATGTCATTCCAGCCAGAGTCCGCCGCGATGACCCGAAACTCCATAGAGAAGTCGGCTGCAGACCAACTTCCCTGACGGAGTGACATAAGACAGCTCATAATGTTACCCTCACTCTCAGTTCGGTCAAAGGCCTGAGTGAATTCGCCAACAAATCTGTCAAAGGTGTAATTATGGCCCTCTGCGCTGTTGAGAATAGACTGAGCCCAGCTAAGGGCTCAGTCTTGCAGCAGGAGGGTCAAAAAATGAATTTTGGACGTGTCGTCTGGGTACTTCCTGCCCACATGCCCCAAATAAATCCGAACATGGCACAAAACCCCCTTACATTTCCCCACATACGGGGCCGGTGAAGGAACAGAAGTGGTTCGGCGAATGATGGAAGAAACTGGAACGGCAGGTGGGGGGGCAGGACTCGAACGAGACAGGTGACTAAGATGATCGGTGACCGCGCTCAGCTGCTGCGTAATTGTCAGCAGCTGTTCTGTGAGCATGGCCACCTGCCTCTCTGTGACGTCGAGGAGGTAGAGAGCACAGTGCTCCGCTGATGCAGCACCTGCTGAGCCTAATTAATGGCTGGCTCATTCTGTCATGATTGAGAGAAGGATCAGCTCACGTGCAGGATGCTACACCAGTGAAAGCACACGACACAGAGAAGCAACGTTTAAACACAATTTTATTGAACAAAAATAAACTCAAAGCTAAGGAAAATCGCCACTCGCCAGAGGAATACACAGCCTGTAAAAGAGGGAGTCAAGAACAGGTTAGTAATGAGGAGGGAGACTGAGGACAAAGGATTACAGGGATTAATCTTACGAATATGAGCAGAGAGCCCAGCAGAGAAACACAGCAGAAAACAGAGGAACCAGTGAGGTGGAGCTGGAAGGGAGTTGAGGAGGAGTGGAGCTGGGAGAAGTGTCTGACTGGGTGTAGAAGGCAGCCTGGAGTGATGATGATGATGAAGCAGGTGAGCGCACAGCAATCCCCGGAGATGCACCAAAGAGATGGCAGCAACCTGAGAGAGAGGAGGAGAAAAGGAGTTTTAGGCTGAGTTCCTTAATAATACGTGCAACATCATAAAACACTCAGTAGGCAGCTACACCCAACGAGCCAGCGCTGCAGCATTCACGAACTGGTCCTTTTAAGCGCTGGTAGGGAAGAGACAGCAGGTGCATCCACTCATGCAGGTGTGTTGATCACCTGCGGAGCCGGGGTCCAGATGGAGAACCTTCCACAGGAAGGGGGCGGGGGAGCGCGCTCACCTGAACATAACACTGATGCCACTGAACTATTCCAATATCAAGTTTTGTTGGACCAGCTCAAGCTAGAGGAGGCTTGTCTTGTAGCTGATGCTTACCTGAACTCCCCTACACCCTATTCAGACACCATGGTGGCGCTAACCAATAAGTTTGGTCAGCCTCAGAAGTTAGCCCTGAAGAAAACAGCCACTGTCATGAATGCTCCAGCCATCTGACACGGAGACTCACAGTCCTTCCAGAAGTTTGCCCTACAAGTGCGTGCTCTGGTGGGGATGCTGCTGACTCGCAGACATGATGGTGCAGTGGAGCTTCAGTGTCGGTCTCATGTAGAACACCTTCTGAGCAAACTTCCCTCAGAACTGCGATCAGAATTCTGCAGACAGATGTACCAGAGACCAGGAACTGGATATAACCTCACTGACTTTTCAGAGTGGCTTCAGTGTGAAGCTTGGTGCCAAAACAGCGAGGGTCCAGTGAGCCTCAAGGATCTCAAGCCAGAGAGCAAGAAGAAAGTGGATCAGAAGCGAGACACCAAATTCACTCGTCCTGCCACGATCCTCCATGGCACCGAGGATACCTCCAACAAACCTCACATGGAGTTGGCATCAAAGAAACCAGACACTGCTAAGAAGAAAATCCAACAGGCTTACTGCGCATATTGTGACAGCAAAGAGCATTTCTTGAGCCAATGTGACACCTTTAAGTTCTTCGATAAGGATCAAATCACTCAATGGATCATAAGTACGCAATGCTGCTGATGTGGGAGAGCCCATCAGGCAGCACAGTGCAATCTCAAGAAGTCCCGCAATAAGTGCCAAGATAAACATCTCCAAATACTGCATGAGACTAACATCAAGCCCCCAAAGGAAGGATCCTGTCTGGTTAATTCTGCTTCAGAGATGCTGTACCTAGACAGACCTACAGAGTGCAGTCGGGTCCTCCTGAAAGTGGTCAGAGTTCTTCTTCATCATGAGAACAAGACCCTTGACACCTACACGGTCTTAGATAACGGCTCAGAATGTACAATGTTTCTGCCTGCAGCTGCACGTAAACTAGGCCTACAGGGGTCTTCTGAAACCTTAGCACTGTGCACTATTCGCCAAGACGTTCAAACATTGGATGGCACAGCTGTCACCTTCAGGGTCTCATCCATCATACAACCAAACAGAACATTCCTGATCACCAATGCCTTCACTGCAAATCACTTCAACCTCACTGATCAGACATACCCTGTGACTACCCTCAAGTCTAAGTACAAGCATCTCCAAGATATTCCACTTCAACTGTTTGACAAGGTACAACGCATGCTTCTCATAGGAGCAGACCATCCCCATTTGATTACTCCTGTTGAGTTCATCCGCTTGGGCCACCCAGGTGGTCCTGCAGCCATTAAGACCAGACTTGGGTGGACGCTTCAGGGTCTAGCTAGGATAGTGGACCAGCAATTACCTCCCCAGCAGTGCTTGTTCACTTCTTTCAGTCCTCTGGAAGTAGAACTTCAGAGAAACATTGAAAAGTTGTGGCAACTGGATGCCTACTACTCTGCTCCAGAAGATACATCTGAACTTAAGCATTCTGCCTTCTGTGGACTTAGCACCTCCTTTGAGCCCCCAGACAGTGGACAGATTATCATTCAACACTTGGAAGGAACTGGTGGACTCCCTGGCTTGGGAGCTTCATGGGGTGGCAAATCCGTCAGGAAAACCACCCACTGATGCATATCAGACAGCCGAGATGCTTGCACTGAGTAGAGCCCAGCAAGACAGTTTTACAGAGGACTATGAGCTCCATAGGAAAGGGAAACGTGTGACATCGAGTAGTTGTTTACTCTCCCTCTCACCAGAGTTTGAGGCAACCAACCAAGTCATCAGAGTGGGAGGACGGCTTCGCAGAGCGGAGGAGCTTGACCCAGAAACTATACACCCTATTGTACTTGACCTTCATCACCCTTCTACCAAATTGTTCGTCCAAGGGTATGATGCCAAACTATGCCATCCTGGTCCAGAGCGAGTATTCGCAGAACTCAGACACAGAGTTTGGATCCTCAGAGGACGTGAAGCAGTGAAATATCACCAACACAGATGTGCCGAATGTCACTGATGGAGGGCCAGACCAGCGGAACAGAAGATGGCAGACCTGCCACCACCTCGACTCAGGTTCTTCAAACCAGCCGTCTATTCCTGTGGCACTGACTGTTTCGGTCCACTTCAGGTGAAGGTGGGTCACAGGACAGAGAAGAGGTGGGCTATTCTCTTTAAATGCCTCACAACACAAGCTGTGCACCTGGAGGTACCATCTTCCCTTGACACAGATGCCTTCCTTGTAGCCCTTCGAAGATTCATAGCTTGGTGTGGCAAACCAGCAGAATTGTACTCAGATCAAGGGACCAACCTCCGAGGTGGTGAGAGGGAGTTAGAGGAAGCCTTTTCTAGCCTAATCCCTGACCTCCAGCAACAACTTGCTCCACAGCAGATTTCAATCTACTTTAATCCACCTGCTGCACTGCACTTTGGTGGTGCATGAGAATGAGAAATGTGCTCTGTGAAGTCTGCCCTTTATACTACCATTGGCTCCGAGATTGTAAGTGAAAAAGTACTTGCCACTGTCCTCACAGAGATCAAGGCCATACTTAATTAAAAACCCTTGGGTTACATTTCAGCTAATGTAGCCGACTTTGATCCTGTCACCCCTAACTGTCTTCTGATGGGGCAGCCTGACAGTTCGTTGCCTCAGGTGGTTTATCCACAGTCAGAAATTCTTGGATGTCGTAGGTAGAGACATTCTCAAATGCTCACGGACAGATTCTGGACAGCCTTCATAAGGAATTATTTACCCAGCTTGCAAGTAAGGGGCAAGTGGAAGACTTCAGCTCCAGACTGTACAGTTGGATCAGTTGTTATGATGGTGGGTCCTCAAGTACCTTGATCCCTTTGGCAGACTGGAAAGGTGGTGAAGGTGTACCCAGGCCCAGGTTGACATGTTAGGACAGCAGCGGTACAGATTAATGACAAAGTATACACCAGGCCCATCGTTTGTCTTGTTGTCCTACCTGAGATACCTGATGATGAGACCAGTGCACCAGGAAAGATGACCATCAGTCTTTCCAGGGAACACATTTGACATCAAATGTGTGGGTAGCGATGTTAGAAAGACCAATAATTATGACAAACAGACAGACAGACCCACGGACATGTGCAGAAGGTGTGGTCTCCGTTTCACTCCATGTATGCTCATTAGCAAGGAGCTCAGAACACCGGAGGACTGCATGATAAGCTCCTGGAGCAGTTAGCTCACCTTATTGTTCAGTAAAAGTTGTTCTTTCAGTTAATATCCCTACTTTGCCTTCCTGTGGATGCTTTAGAGTGTGTCACTGATAAACTGTTAAGTTATCTCTTCCGCCATATAATGCTAATACTGTTGTAGCTTTGACCATACTAAATGCTAGTTTAGCTTGTGTGTAGCAACCTATGCATTAGTATTTCATTTAAGATTTTGTCATGAATTGCCCTCTCTGGGCTGTCATGATTACTAATTAAGAACAGCTCATGTGCACGATGCAACAACAGAGGAACAATCAAACACACAAGCACACGTTTGAGAATTTTATTAAATATCAAAACACAGCACAGCTTAGGGAAAATGTCACTCACCAGAGGAATCGGCCTGTGGAGACAGAACGAGAGCTGTGAGTGGAGGAATAGTGACAGGGAAAATGGGCAAGCCAAACTGCCACTTACGTGGGATAATATGGAGAACTTTTACCCGGAGATGGTGTAGGGCCCCAGGAAGCGGGGGGAGAGCTTTTGTGAGTCCGTCTTCAGCGGAATCTGGTCCACCGCCAGCCAGACCTGTTGACCCACGGTGTACTTGGGAGCTGGGACACGCTTCCTGTCAGCCATCAGGTGGTTGCGCTTGGAGGAGCGGCCCAGGGCAGCACGGGTAACCCTCCAAATCCGTCGGCAGCGTCGAGCATGGGACCCCACGGATGGCACCGCGACCTCCCTCTCAGCCATAGGTAGCAGAGGCGGGGTGTACCCCAGCGAGGCTTCAAAGGGGGTGAGCCCTGTGGCTGCAGAGATAGCAGAATTGAGAGAGTACTCCACCCAGGTCAGATGCGTGCTCCACGACAATGGATTTTCGGCTGCTACACACCGCAGGGTGGCCTCCAAAGACTGGTTGGCGTGCTCGGCCTGCCTGTTCGACTGAGGATGATGACCCGAAGACGGGCTGACAGTAGTCCTGAGCATCCAGCAGAAGGCTTTCCACACCTGTGACGTAAACTGGGGACCCCGGTCAGACACAATGTCAATAGGGATACCATGGAGATGGATGACATGGGTGGTGAGAAGGTCCACAGTCTCCATGGCCGAGGGGAGTTTGAGAAGGGCAACAAGATGAACAGCTTTCGAGAAACAGTCAACAATAGTTAGAATGACTGACTTCCCATGGGAGAGAGGAAGTCCGGTGATGAAGTCCACGGCAATGTGGGACCAAGGATGGCCAGGGATGGGTAGGGGATGGAGGAGTCCAGCCGAAGGAAGGGGGGGGTGTCGGATTTGCCCCGGACACAGATGTGGCAGGCCTGCATGTACTCCTGCACGTCCCGCCACAGCGTGGGCCACCAGAGCACCCACCAAACCAGGTTGGAGGTACGGGTGATCCCAGGATGGCAGGAAATGCGGCTGGTGTGACCCCAGTGGATTACATCGCTGCGGAGGCCTGGGGGGATGTACAGGCGGTTCCAGGGGCACCCTGCTGGTATGGGCTCCCGAGACTGGGCCTGGCAGACTCTCCACTCAATATCCCAGGTAAGGGCTCTGAGGATGCATGGGTGGGGATAGGTTAGGGACGGGATGTGGGCGCTACCTGCTTGGAATCAAACTGGCGCAATAGTGTGTCCGGTTTGGTGTTCCCAGAGCCAGGTCGGTATGTGATGGAAAAGTTGAACCTTTGGAAAAATAAGGCCCAACAAGCCTGCCTGGCATTAAG
The DNA here is from genome assembly GCA_020510985.1 of Pholidichthys leucotaenia. Taxonomy (NCBI): domain Eukaryota; kingdom Metazoa; phylum Chordata; class Actinopteri; order Cichliformes; family Pholidichthyidae; genus Pholidichthys; species Pholidichthys leucotaenia. Next base: position 391,285,563 of record CM035836.1, on the reverse strand, counting down.
TCGGCAGGCTGACCGCAAGTACTCGAAGTTCTTGTAATCAGTCCACACGACAACAGGGTGAATAGCCCCCTCAAGCCAATGTCTCCACTCCTCCAGTGCCAACTTGATGGCGAGAAACTCTCTGTCCCTCATGTTGTAATTTCTGTCAGCTAGCGTGAGCCGCCAAGAAAAAAACGCACACAGGTGGAGCATCTGGTCGGAAGGCGAGTGCTGTGAGGACAGTGCCTACCCCCAAATCAGAAGCATCCACCTCGAGGATGAATTGGAGCTGTGTGTCGACCTGAGCCAAGATGGGTGTTTCTGTGAACAGGCCGTTCAATTTAGCAAAGGCCTGCTCAGCTGCCTCGGTCCACCAGAAGGGGACCTTAACGGAGGTCAGCTGTGTGAGAGGCAGTGCAACCCCACTATAGTTCCGAATGAACCTGCGATAAAAATTTGCAAACCTGAGGAAGCGCTGGAGCTCCCTCCAGGAATGGGGAGTTGGCCAATCAAGCACTGCCTTCACCTTGGCCGGGTCAGCAATCAGTCTCCCCTCAGCCACTATGAAGCCCAAGAAGGTGGTAGATGTGGTGGAGAACTCACACTTCTCGGCCTTAATGTAGAGCTGGTTCACCAGGAGCTGTTGTAACACGGCTCTCACATGGACCTCATGTTCCTCTGGCGAGTGGCAGAAGATAAGAATGTCATCCAAATAGACAAATATGAACTGATATAGCATATTGCGGAGGACATCATTAATGAGCCGCTGGAAGATGGCGGGAACGTTGGTGAGCCCGAATGGCATGACCAGATATTCAAACTGTCCCTGACGAGTTCTAAATGCCATCTTCCACTCATTCCCCTTGCGAATGCGGATAAGATGGTACGCGTTATGTAGGTCTAATTTGGTGAATACCCATGAGCGCTGAAGGAGCTCAAACGTGGAATTGATCAAGGGCAGAGAATATTTGTCTTTGACTGTAATAGCGTTCAGCTCCTGGTAGTTAATGCACGGGTGCAATGAACCATCCTTCTGACCGACGAAGAAGAACCTGGCTCCGAGCGGAGCCGAAGAAGGCCAAATCAGGCCGGCGTTCAGCGAGTCCTTTATGTATCTCTCCATCGCCTCCCTCTCCGGGCCCGAAATGTTATAGAGCCGGCTAGATGGCAGCTTTGCCCCTGGGATGAGGTCCACAGCACAGTCGTAAGAGCGATGATGCGGAAGTGACAGCACTCTCGACTTGCTAAAAACCTCTCCTAAATTGTGATAAGCCCGAGGAACAAGGCTGAGATCCGGCGGCTCGGCCGGAGGGGAAGAGACAGGGAGAGATGGAGAATACTCAACTGAACGCAAACAGTGAGCCAAACAAAACGGGCTCCAGGAGGTTATGGAGTTTTGCCCCCAATTTATGATGGGGTTATGCCTCCGGAGCCACGGATAACCCAGAACCATTGGGGAAGATGAATTTGGGAGTATCAGGAATGAAAGTTCCTCCCGATGGTTACCGGAAAGAAAGATGGCCATAGGTGCCATGCGCTTGGAGACTACCGCCAACTCGCAACCAGATATGGTAGTGATTCTCAAATTACTGGGCAATTTTTGAGTGGGAATACCCATGTCCCGCATGAGCCGGAATGAGATTAAATTCTCCTCTGCTCCCGAATCCACAAGCGCCATAGTCCTCCTCTCGACCCCCGGCAATTGCACGAGGGCCGAAATAGAGAAATTGCTTGGGGGAGTAAGCTTGGTCCCGCCCACCAGACCCCCCCGCGGTTACTGACAGGTCGGGTCTTTTGGCCGCAGGTGGCAGTCATCCAGACTGTGCTTCATGGAACCACAGTACATTCACGCGCCCACCTTCCTCCTCCGCCGACGCTCATCATCAGTCAAGTGGAACCGACTGAGCTCCATCGGCTCAGGAGGAAGACCAGCGCCACCTGTACCAGTAGCCGCAGTGGGCACCTGCTTGACGGGCAGGCGAGAGGAGAACTGTTGCTCCTTCGCGCGTTCACGGTAGCGATTATCCAATCTCACAGTCTGATCAGTGAGACCATCCAGAGTGTCGGGAACAGCATAAACCGCTAGGTCGTCATGGAGGCATGAGTTTAGGCCAAAGAGAAGCGCAATGCGTAAGGAAACATCGTTCCACCCCGACTCCACCGCTTTGACCCGGAACTCCACAGAGTACTCGGCCGCCAACCGAGTGCCCTGGCAGAGTGTCAAAAGGTGGCTTATAATGTTCCCTTGACTCTCAGTATGGTCGGAAGCGCGAGTGAAAGCAACCACAAATTGCTCAAACGTGTTTGCAGACCCTTCTGGGCAGTCAAGCATGGACTGAGCCCAACTAAAGGCCCGATCCCGCAATAATAGGATCATAAACTGGATTTTAGCAGTGTCTGACGGGTACCCCCCCCCCCCCTGACCTGCTCAAAATACATCTGTACATGGAGAAGAAACTCCTTACACTTCCCCACCTCCCCTGCGTATGGGGCAGGTGTGGGAACAGAGGTGGTACTGCGTACAGGAAGTTGAACAGCAGGAGCAGGTGGAGGAGGAGCCGGAGGAGCCAGAGTGGCCAAATGTTGGGGGACCGTGCCCAATTGCTGCGAGATGGTCTGCAGCTGCTGGGTTGACATGGCGACCTGTTGCTCGGTCGCCTCTTAGTGATCCAGAGCTGATTGCCCCGATGTCGTTGCACCTGCTGAGCTGTAATCATAGCAGTCTCATTCTGTCATGATTACTAATTAAGAACAGCTCACGTGCACAATGCAACAACAGAGGAACAATCAAACACACAAGCACACATTTGAGAATTTTATTAAATATCAAAACACAGCACAGCTTAGGGAAAATGTCACTCACCAGAGGAATCTGCCTGTGGAGACAGAACGAGAGCTGTGAGTGGAGGAATAGAGACAGGGAAAATAGGCAAGCCAAATTGCCACTTACGTGGGATAATATGAAGAACCAGCAGGACCCCAAACCAGGGTAGAGACGAACCAGCAGGGTGAAGGTGGTGGAGTCGGTGGTGCCTGACCAGGTGGAATATGGTTGCAGCTGAGTGGAGATGATGGGGCAGTGAGCGCACACAGTCCCTGGAGATGCACCCGCACGATGGCAGCAACCTGGAGAAGAGAGGAGGAAACAAGTGAGTGCGAAAATTTCACTTAGGAAATAACACTAGCAATAATAGTACTCTGCTATGGCAGTATACCCAGACGAGCCAGCGTCAGCACACTGAAGAGAAGCTCCTTATAAACGCTGGCTAATGAACGGCAGCAGGTGCGTCTCCTCACCCAGGTGTGTTGATGATCTGAGAAGAGAAACAAAAAGAAGGAGGGGGTGAGCGCTCACAGACATGACACTGGGCAGAGAAACAAGACCCATGTGCTGAACTGTGAGCTAACGAAATTTATTGAAAGCTACAAATGTAAAGTTAAACAATGTGCATAAATCAAGAAGGTAGGAATACACATACAGATTGTGCACCAAAGTGAAGTAGTGCTCTAGCGGAAATGAGGAAGTACAATCAAAGTGGCGACAAAACAGAACTGGGCTCAAACCCCATCACAGAAAAACTGACAGGTGTGGGAACCTGAACAGGCAGAAGAAGGCAATAATATTTCATCAGGATCAGCTGGCCAGTGAGAGGGAGGCAAACCAGAATCTGACAGCTGACAGGGCACACCCACACGAAGCTTCCGCCCCTGACAGTTATCAACAGAAAAAGGACAATACTTGAGATATAAAGGAATAAAATATCATACCACAGTATAATTATAAATACGTACAGAAAAACAAAAATATAACACTGACACAAACAGAAAAATGACAAGCAGAACATAAATACATGAACCCAAAGGCACAAAATGCAACAGATGAGTGATAAACAGGAAAAAGGCCATGAAACTGAGTCTGATGGAAATCTCCAGCCCTCGGTTCATGACAGAGCCCCCCTCTCAAGGGGTGGATCCAAAACACCCCATGGTAATACCAAAAGAAAAAGAAAAAACCTGCCCCCCCCCAGACACAACAATAACCCATCAAGGGTGGGTGGGTGGGGGAACAGGTCAGGAGGGAACAAACTAATCCCACTCAGGGCCCACACCAACCAAAAATAATAAATTATGCCCCCCGGGCCAAGGAGCTAAAAAGTTCAGTGGGCCAACCGAAGTCCCAGACCTGGCAGACGGCAAGGTGGAATGAGTTGGGTGGCCTGCCGGAGAAAATGGACCACCCAACCCAACAGCTCAGTCCGTCAGGCGGTTGACCACAGTTTTTTAGCCACCTGGAGAGAAGGGGTGGCCCAGGAGGCAGCTCCCCCACGGGATGGTCCAGTGATGGGAAGGAGAGCTGAGGAAGGGGAATCACAATGGTGTTTGGCACTGGGGAGGAAACCACGACGACGTCTGACAGGGGAGAGGGGACCACGACGGCACCTGGCAAAGGAGAGGGAGGACCCATGGCAGCCTTGGTTTGATCGGCAGCACCTCTGGTGGTCCTGGATCGGAACATGGTAGCACCCACGGTGGCTCCGGGCTGGAGCACTGCAGCACCCCCGGTGGCTCTGGGCTGGAGTGTTGCAGCACCCGTGGTGACTCCAGGCTGGAGCATGGCAGCACCCACGGTGGCTCCGGGCTGGAGTGTGACAGCAGCACCTGCGGTGGCTCCGGGCTGAAGCATGGCAGCACCCGCGGTGGCTCCAGGCAGGAGCAGAGCTGCACTCTCGGTGGCTCCAGGCAGGAGCAGAGCTGCACTCTCAGTGGACCCGGACTGGGCCACAGCTGCACCCACGGTGACCTTAGCCGGAGGGGAAGCGGCACCCACGGAGGTCCCGGGCTGGGACGGAGCACCTGCAACGACCTCAGTGGAAGGAGCTGGACCCACGGCGATCTCGGATGGCGAGCCTGGATCCATGGGGGCATCTGGCACAGCTGGGTCATTTTCCGTGACCCTGGGAGAAAGCTCAGACAAAAAATGCACATACACAGGGTCAGGGTCACCAGTAGCGGTGGAGCCTGGTGAGGTGAGCTCAGGTGCAGCTGATGGCTGCACTTGACTCTCCCCACCTAGAGCCAGGCATGATTTCTCCAAAAGGGGAACAGAGACAAAGGAGTGTACTTGCCTGTACTCAAGCTCCACTGCTGTCCAGGACTCTGACCATCCAGGCGACAATGTATCGGGTGTGGTCTTTTGGGGGTCCAGCTCCCACTCCGCTGCGGCGACCCCTGCAGCAGGCATGGTGGTCAGTGCAATCCTGGTCTTGTCCGGCAAGGTACCCCACAAAGGTCGTTTATCCTGTGTGAAGTCCAGAGGTGAGTCCTCTGCTGGTGCTGGATCCTTAGTCACTGAAGCTGGGAGATGCTCTCTCATAGGCGCAGGCTTCAGGTCGGAGGCAGTGCTCTCCCCTTGTCCGGTCCGCGGCTGCGAGGCTGGGACTTGGTCCTCCAGACCCGCAGGCTCCTCTATCACCCGGCAACCAGACTCTGGGACTGGCGGGTGCTTGGGAAAAATAGAAGGAGACATGGAGAGAGCAGGAGAGAAGGGAATAGCTGCAGCAGATGGTGAGGACTCAGAGGATCGCACAGTCTGAGCCTCACCACCGGGAATCAGACAAGGTACTTCATGTTTAAGTGATGAATAATGAAAAAACACTTGCCTGTGTTCCCGGACCATGATGTTTTCTGCTGCACTTGGTGTATAATCCGCCCTCTCCGTGACTGCAGCTGTCGTGGACCCCTCAGAGAATCTGTCTCTGCAGGCATGGTGGTGGGTGGAGCCGGGAAGGAGACGACCAGTCCATCAGCAGCTGGACAAATCACCGAGGAAGAGGGAGAACAAGCAGCGATAGCAGGATTGGCTGAGGACGTAGCCGGAGAAGAAAATTCTGAGGGGCTCGCTGTGGGAGATTTCTGCCTCGGTAAAGGAAGGACTGCTGAAGAGGAGGTGGATGCGTTCTTCCGACAGGATTTCTTGGGTTGGCGGTGATGAGAGGGAAACAGAGGCGTAGACTCACCGTGGAGAGGGAGAGGCTCTGGAGTCGGGGGGCACTCCACCCTCGGCTCCAACTCTGGTTCCCTCGGTGAATAGTCCTTTAGTTCCTGTGCCAAGTCCTGAAGGAGCCACGGCTTAGCCTCCAGCAGGAGGTCTGTCTCCACCAGTAAAACCTGCCTGCATTACTCCAGCTCCTCGGCTGATGGAGCGGGCCAAGGTTCAGGCGGAGGAGGCGGGGCCACCACTGGAGAACGACGAGAGGCTGGAGGCTTCCTTTTGCGCAAGCGTTTGTTCTTCGTTGGTGCAGGCATTGGCACTGGAGCTGATTCCCCCGGCTCATTGCTCACAGATGGAGGGAAGAATATGGGAAGAAGCAGGTCTGTGAGCTCAGGGTGATCCCACAGGCTGGAGCATGCCTCGAGCACCTGCGCTGTGCCCTCCCGACACTCTCGGGCTGCTTTGGGAGTACGAGAGGCACGAGTCTGTAGCAGGATGTCTTCCAGCAGACTCACTGTCCACCGCTCCATCTCGCCTAGTCCCTCCATGCTGATAGGCATGGTAATCTTGGTGAGGGGAGAAAAAAACAAATGAAGAAAAAAAAAGGAAAACCAACGAGCCTCACCACCGGGGAGTGAAAGAAACAAAAATCAACTAACTCACAGCAGCTGGGTCTCAACTGGTTGACACTTTTTGTCATGAATTGCCCTCTCTGGGCAGAGAAATGAGACACAGGTGCTGGACTGTGAGCTAGCAAAATTTACTGAAAGCAACAAACGTAAAGTTAAACAACTTCCATCCATCCATCCATCTTCTACCGCTTTTTCGGAGGTCCGGGTCGCGGAGGCAGCAGTTCAAGCAGAGAAGCCCAGACTTCCCTCTCCCCAGCCACCTGCTCCAGCTCTTCAGAGGGGATACCAAGGCGTTCCCAGACCAGCTGGGAGACATAGTCTCTCCACCGAGTCCTGGGTCTGCCCCGGGGTCTCCTCCCAGTGGGACGTGCCTGAAACACCTCAAGTGGGAGGCGTCCAGGAGGCATCCTAATCAGATGCCCATACCACCTCAACTGACTCCTTTCAATGTGGAGGAGCAGCGGTTCTACTCTGAGCCTCTCCCGGATGACTGAGCTCCTCACCCTATCTCTGAGGGTGAGTCCAGCAATCCTACGGAGAAAGCTCATTTCAGCCGCTTGTATCCGCGATCTCATTCTTTCGGTCATTACCCAAAGCTCGTGACCATAGGTGAGAGTAGGAACGTAGATTGACTGATAAATCGACAGCTTTGTCTTAGAACTAAGCTCCCTCTTCACCACAACAGACCGGTACAACGTCCGCATCACTGCAGATGCTGCTCCAATCCGTCTGTCGATCTCTCGCTCCATTCTCCCCTCACTCGTGAACAAGACCCCGAGATACTTAAACTCCTCCACTTGGGGCAGGAGCCTGTCCCCAACCCGGAGAGGACAATCCACCTTTTTCCGGCTGAGGACCATGGACTCGGACTTGGAGGTGCTGATTCTCATCCCAGCCGCTTCACACTCAGCGGCAAACCGTCCCAGCAAGAGCTGTAGGTCATTGCTGGATGAAGCCAACAGGACAACATCATCTGCAAACAACAGAGATGAGATCCTGTGGTCACCAAGCATGACACCCTCCATTCCCTGGCTGCGCCTAGAAATCCTATCCATAAAAATAAAATAAACCCTCCATTAAAAGTTAAACAACTTGCATAAACCAATAAGGGAGGAATACACTAATAGACTGTGCACCAGAGTGAAGTAGCGCTCTGGCGGAGACGAGGAAGTACAATCAAAGTGGCGACAAAACAGAACTGAAACATAGAGCCCTTAAATAGGGCTCAAACCCCATCACAGAATAACAGACAGGTGTGGGAACCTGAACGGGCAGAAGAAGACAATATTTAATCAGGATCAGCTGGCCAGCAAGAGGGAGGCAAACCAGAATCTGACAGCTGACAGGGCATGCCCACACGAAGCTTCCGCCCTGGACAGCTGTTAACAGAAAAAGGACAATACTAGAGATATAAAGGAATAAAATATCATACCACAGTATAATTATAAATAAGTGCAGAAAAACAAAAATATAACACTGACACAAACAGGAAAATGACAAGCAGAACATAAATACATGAACCCAAACGCACAAAATGCAACAGATCAGTGATAAACAGGAAAAAAGCCATGAAACCGACCACGTCTGGTGGAAATCTCCAGCCTTTGGTTCATGCCAATTTTAGTATAATTTAGTCACAATACCTTTTAGTTGTGTCTTAGTGCTGTAATTTGGAGTTGTTCTGCCTTATGGTGTGTTGTGTTATTTTGGATATTATGCAAGTTTTCATTATATTACAATGACAGCCTCGTTGTATATTACCGCGGTTGACTTACAGAGGGCAGTATTGGTCCATATTATTTGCCAAAGGAGCACTTTCTTAGCTGAGTGTGTATTTGTCCCACTGTTTGGTAGAATCATTGCCAATTAGTGGTCAGATAATCACTTTTTGTTTCACTAAATTTATGTATTATTTATTTTCTCCCTTTTAGACCACACAGTCACCTTGCATCCATGTCAGTCATTGGAAAGTATTGAGAAGCTACCTAAACTTGGAATAAACCTTGTAAACTGCATTTCTGACCCCAGAGGTGTTCTTACTGACACACCAAGGAGACACCAACTCACCTGAACCTCACCATACAGTCCTTCCTACGTTAAGTAATCCTTAACAATTATGCTATTAGACATGAATGAGAAAAGTTACTAGTGTAACGGATGCCAACTAGTGCTGTTCGGCATAGAACGTTAGTAAACCTCCCTCCCAAAGCCTCATACAGTATCGGTAGCGCTGAGCTATCGGTCGGACCTTTAGCTCAGCGCGATCGTGCTGTGTCTCCCATGCTCGAACTGTGTGTTAGTTGACTGAGAGGTCGCGGGTTCGTGTCCCGTGTGGGGCGAACTGCGCAGGATGATCTCTGTCACATTGGTGCCGTGAACCCGGCATGGGAGTGAGGTTTAAGGGGGAGAGTGTAACGGATGCCAACTAGTGCTGTTCGGCATAGAACGTTAGTAAACCTCCCTCCCAAAGCCTCATACAGTATCGGTAGCGCTGAGCTATCGGTCGGACCTTTAGCTCAGCGCGATCGTGCTGTGTCTCCCATGCTCGAACTGTGTGTTAGTTGACTGAGAGGTCGCGGGTTCGTGTCCCGTGTGGGGCGAACTGCGCAGGATGATCTCTGTCACACTAGCGTAACGTTAGCATGGCTGTTGCTATCAGCTAGAAATCAAGTCCATCCATCCATTCATCCATCTAGCCATCCATCCATTTTCTACCGCTTTTCGGGAGGTCCAGGTCGCAGAGGCAGCGGCTCCCCGACCACCTGCTCCAGCTCCTCAGAGAGGATACCAAGACATTCCCAGGCCAGCTGAGAGACGTAGTGTCTCCAGCGTGTCTAGCAATAAGTAAAGATGCTAACATCTGCAACTTACTCCTAAATTTATAATGATGAACTTAACAGTATTTACCAAGTTACCTTCAAAGCCAAGCATAGGTAGGTAGTAACAAGTTCCATTTACATGTCAAGCAACTTTTTACACAAAACTGTAGGCTACTTTACTAAGTAGTTTTATTGTAGCGTAGCCTATTTTCTACTCTTTAGTACATTTGTAAAGAAGCTCTGCACTTTTACTCAAGTAGGTTACATTTAGTTATCCACCTGGGGGTGCCGCTGTAGGAATGATTATGGGCGGAGCTTCCGGTTTCAGCTGTTCATTCATTCATTCATTCATTCAGCTTCTTCCGCTTAATCCTTTTCGGGTCGCGGGGGGGCTGGAGCCTATCCCAGCATCTTTTGGGTGAGAGGCAGGGTACACCCTGGACAGGTCGCCAGTCCATCACAGGGCCAACACAGAGAGACAGACAACCATTCACTCTCACAGTCATACCTAAGGACAATTTAGAATCCCCAGTTTTTGATGCCAATTGACCTAACTTGCATGTTTTTGGCATGTGGGAGGAAACCGGAGAAATCCCGGAGTAAACCCTCGCAGACACGGGGAGAACATGCAAACTCCACACAGATCACTGTTGGTCGGGGGCTGAGATCGAACCCAGGATCCCCCAGCCAAGGGTGAGTTGCTGTGCTGCCGCAGTGCTAACCACTGCCACACCGTGCCGCCTGTAGTAATGTTAAATCAGTCAGCAAGAGTGGAGTAGCAGGGGCATTTAAAATAGTATTTTTAAAAGTTTTTATGAGAGACAAAATGAGAAAAAAAAATCCAGAAAATCACATTGAAGGATTTTTAATGAATTAATTGGTAAATTCCTCGGTAAAATAAGTATTTGGTCAATAACAAAAGTTCATCTCAGTACTTTGTTATATACCCTTTGTTGGCAATGACAGAGATCAAACATTTTCTGTAAGTCTTCACAAGGTTTTCACACACTGTTGCTGGTATTTTGGCCCATTCCTCCATGCAGATCTCCTCTAGAGCAGTGATGTTTTGGGGCTGTCGCTGGGCAACACGGACTTTCAACTCCCTCCAAAGATTTTCTATGGGGTTGAGATCTGGAGACTGGCTAGGCCACTCCAGGACCTTGAAATGCTTCTTACGAAGCCACTCCTTCGTTGCCCGAGCGGTGTGTTTGGGATCATTGTCATGCTGAAAGACCCAGCCACGTTTCATCTTCAATGCCCTTGCTGATGGAAGGAGGTTTTCACTCAAAATCTCACGGTACATGGCCCCATTCATTCTTTCCTTTACACGTATCAGTCGTCCTGGTCCCTTTGCGGAAAAACAGCCCCAAAGCACGATGTTTCCACCCCCATGCTTCACAGTAGGTATGGTGTTCTTTCTCCTCCAAACACGACAAGTTGAGTTTTTACCAAAAAGTTCTATTTTGGTTTCATCTGACCATATGACATTCTCCCAATCCTCTTCTGGATCATCCAAATGCTCTCTAGCAAACTTCAGATGGGCCTGGACATTTACTGGCTTAAGCAGGGGGACACGTCTGGCACTGCAGGATTTGAGTCCCTGGCGGCGTAGTGTGTTACTGATGGTAGCCTTTGTTACTTTGGTCCCAGCTCTCTGCAGGTCATTCACTAGGTCCCCCCGTGTGGTTCTGGGATTTTTGCTCACCGTTCTCGTGATCATTTTGACCCCACGGGGTGAGATCTTGCATGGAGTCCCAGATTGAGGGAGATTATCAGTGGTCTTGTATGTCTTCCATTTTCTAATAATTGCTCCCACAGTTGATTTTTTCACGCCAAGCTGCTTACCTATTACAGATTCAGTCTTCCCAGCCTGGTGCAGGTCTACAATTTTGTTTCTGGTGTCCTTTGGCAGCTCTTTGGTCTTGGCCATAGTGGAGTTTGGAGTCTGACTGTTTGAGGTTGTGGACAGGTGTCTTTGATACTGATAATGAGTTCAAACAGGTGCCATTAATACAGGTAACGAGTGGAGGACAGAGGAGCCTCATAAAGAAGTTACAGGTCTGTGAGAGCCAGAAATCTTGCTTGTTTGTAGGTGACCAAATACTTATTTTCCACCATAATTTGCAAATAAATTCTCTAAAAATCAGACAATGTGATTTTCTGGATTTTTTTTTTTCTCATTTTGTCTCTCATAGTTGAGGTATACCTATGATGAAAATTGAAGACCTCTCTCATCTTTTAAGTGGGAGACCTTGCACAATTGGTGGCTGATTAAATACTTTTTTGCCCCGCTGTATGTGTTAAGTTAAACAACAAGCATTTATGGCATGACAGCAGCATGAGCATTTTAATTTCGGGGTAAAATGAAGGGCTGCAGCTGTCTGTATATACCATGACAGCCAAGCACGGTGTAATAGCGTCTGCCACACGGTGACAGATGACAGCCAAGCACGGTGTTGTGGCGTACGTCTGCTCTAAGGTAAATTTGATTATGTCCAACATCCATCCATCCATCTTCTTCCGCTTAATCGTTTTCGGGTTGCGGGGGGGTGTGGGGGGGTGCTGGAGCCTATCCCAGCATCTTTGGGTGAGAGGCAGGGTACACCCTGGACAGATCACTAGTCCATCGCAGGGCCAACACAGAGAGACAGACAACCATTCACTCTCACATTCATACCTAAGGACAATTTAGAATTCCCAGTTTGATGCCAATTAACCTAACTTGCATGTTTTTGGCATGTGGGAGGAAACCAGTGAAATCCTGGAGTAAACTCACGCAGACACGGGGAGAACATGCAAACTCTACACAGATCACTGTTGGTCGGGGGCTGGGATCGAACCCAGGATCTCCTGGCAGGCAACTTTATTGCGGTGGAGACATTGATATATCGCAGAGCTTTTATTTGTTCACAGCGTTAGCATCTTAGCAGCGACACTAACAAACGGAGCTACTGTCTGCAAGGCCACTTTTTAAGGTCATCTTCCTATCCCTCCATAGTCTTGGGAAGTGGTATGATTATATTGTGGAAGATGAAAGCAGATGAGACAGCGAGCTAGACGACACTCGAACTTTATTCAACTTCCAACATTCAACACAAAACAACTGTCCTCTGAGTACCTGAGTGAACTCTTTTATACACTTTTATTCCCGCCTCTGGCACACAGGGTAAACATATTAACATACAGATGTGAAAGACATGCACACACATCAACATAACGTTGACACACACATCACAGAGCAGGTCTTGCTACCATACATTTGCGCCCCTGCGTCCTCAGGTGTGAACCTGGCGCGGCAGGGGGGTGAAAGGCACATCTTTGTTTGTTTGGCTCCCCACACCTTTCTCCATTAGCATCCCTAACTATCTTCTCCCCCACCAACCCCTTTGTCCTGGGTGGAGTGCCATGTGTACTGTGTCCACCACACAGCCCCCTCCCCCCGAACACCCAGAAGGGGCTCTAACCCTCCGGCACCTTGGGCTTGAGCCGGCGCCCATAACGGCTGTAACGTGGAGTCGCCGGACCGGCCGAAGCGTCTTGCTGTTGAGGTGGGCAGGAGACAAACTCGGCCTCCGGCACGCAGTCCTGTGGAAGGAGAAAGGGAGGGGAGGGGAAAGACCTAGTCTGCTGCCAACAGTTCTCTGCAGGGGGAACACCAACTTGCGGAGCCACTGTAGGTGGGCGTCTGCACCAGGGAGCTTGAGCTAACAACACCTGTTCATCTGCCAACACATAAGCGAGCTTAAACCTATCAATGCAGACAGTTTCCGTATGCTCCCCAAAGTCTAACACAAAATGTTTTGCCCTGGTTTACAGCACTCTGAACGGTCCATCATACGGTGGGTGCAGCGGGGTTCTGTGTGTGTCGTGCCTAACAAAAACAAACTTGGCGCTCTGTAAGCTCTTTGGGATGAAGGTGTGGGAAAAACAATATTGAGCCGGACCTGGCACATTGGCCGGTCCTGTACCATGAAAAAATTGCGTAAGCAGGTCGGTCCCAGGTATGGGGTTTTTCGGTAAAAATTCTCCGGGGATCGACAGCAGCTGAGAAAAATCGAGTTCTGCCAGGGAGGCTGCCAGATTCTCCTTAGGCGAGGAGGGCAACCCTAACAGGACTCAGGGCAGGCGGTTGACCCAATTTGCATCCGTGAGTGAAGCTCTGAGCGCTGCTTTAAGCGACCTATGAAAACGTTCACATAACCCGTTAGCCTGAGGACTTTACGCAGTGGTGCGGTAGATTTTGACCCCCAGGCTCTGGGCCATTGCGGACCAGAGTTCCAAAATGAATTGCAGACCCCTGTCGGAAGTGATGTCTGGCGGGGATCCGAACCGTGCAACCCAAGCCGACAAAAAAGCGTGAGCCACTTCCGTGCACGTGGTGGAAGCCAGCGGGACCACTTCAGACCAACGCGTGGTGCAGTCCAGGATTGTCAGAAGGTGTGTGAAACCTTGTGACGGCAGGAGGGGGCCCACCAAATCCACGTGGAGATGGTCGAACCTCCTGGCTGGAATTAGGAATGGCTCGAGGGGGGCTTTGGTGTGCTTGTGCACTCTGGCCTGCTGGCACATGACGCACACTGCAGCCCACCCTTTCACGCCCCTGCGTGAGTGCGGCCAGACAAATTTCGCCCCCACCAGATTAACCGAGGCACGCACGCCGGGGTGTGAAAGGGAGTGAACTGACTCAAAAATGCGGCGGCAGGAGCTCGGAACCACTGGGTGTGGGTGACCAGTGGAGACGTCACAGAGCAAGGGAGGGCACCCTTCTTGCACCGCCCTGCTCTCCAGTTTTAACCCAGTAGGCGTGGACTGGAGCACGCAAACGTCCGCGTCACTGGTTTGCTCCACGGCCATGGCGGGAAAATCTATTCCTTTTTTTTTCTTTCTTTCTTTCCCCATCTCTCTATTCCCATGTAGACCGGGAAGACTAATGCATGTGACAGGCAGTCGGCTAGAACTTTAAGCTTAATGGCTACGTGCTGGATGTCGGTCATGAACTCTGAGATCGCAGCCAAATGTTGTTGCTGCTGGGCCGACCACATTTCCAAGACTTTGGACATTGCGTACATTAGCGGCTTATGATCAACGAACGCGGTGAACTTGCGCCCTTCCAGCCAACACTGGCAGAGAGTTGTTGGCCCTCCACCTGGCAACGCACCACTTCATGTCAGATGCGTCAGTGGTGAGTGCTAGCAGTGCTGATGGGGCAGGGTGGGCTAGCAAAGCGGCGTTAGCGAGCACTGTTTTGACGTTTGCGAAAGCCTGGACTCACTCCGGGGTCCAGTCGATGTTTTCCGCGGGCTTCTTTTTCTTGAACGCGGTGTACAATGGCTGCAGCAGCTGGACTGCTCAGGGGAGAAAAGGTTGTAAAAGTTGTCCATACCCAAAAATTCCTGCAGGTCTTCATGGTCTGCGGACGCGGAAAATCTGACATGGCACGCACCTTATCAGGCAGCGGAATCGTACCCTCCGGTGAAATGCAGTGACCGAAAAAATCAATCACTGGCACACCGAACTGGCACTTTGCTGGGTTAACGATAAGACCGTGTGTTTCCAACCTCTGGAAAACTAGTTTGAGATGGACGAGGTGCTTCTCCTCAGATGCGCTAGACACCAGAATGTCGTCTAAGTACACAAAAACGAAAGGCAGGCCATGGAGCACCACGTCCATCATTCTTTGGAAGGTTTACGCCATGCCGTTTAGCCCAACTGGAATGCGTAAAAACTCGAAAAGGCTAAAGGGAGTTATTACCGCTGTTTTGGGAAAGTCCTCCATGCGCATTGGGACCTGGTGGTAACCGCGGACCAGATTGACTTTTGAAAAAACACGTGTCCCGTCCAGGTGCATGGAAAAATCCTGCATGTGCGGGATGGGATTCCGATTGTGTTCCGTGGCGTTGTTCAAGCGCTGGAAATTGCCGCATGGTCGCCACGACCCATCGGCCTTAGGGACCATGTGTAGAGGGGATGCCCACGGGCTGTTGGAGCGCCTAACGATGCCCAGTTGCTCTATGTTGGTAAACTCCTCGCGCACGCTGGCTAGTTTAACCGTGTCCAGGCGCTGAGGTTGCACAAACACCAGCGGGCCTTTTGTGGTTATGAAATGTTCAACCCCGTGTTTGGTTACTGTAGCAGAAAACGTCGGAACTGTGAGGGCTGGGATCTGTGAAAGTAAATGCTGGTATTTACCCCCTGGAACTATAACGTTAGCCTGCGTTGTTGGCCCAACTCTCCGAGCTGCGCAGGGCAAGGAAGAAGAAGAGACAGCATCCACTAAACGTCTGTTGGCAACATCGACTGACAACCCATAAGCACATAAAAAATCTGCGCCTAAAATGGGGACAGAACATGCAGCTACCACAAAGTCCCACTGGTAATTGCGTCCGTGTAAGCACACCGTCAGTGTCTGTTCGCCAAACGTCCTGATGTTGGATCTGTTGGAGACCATGAGCTTGGGACCGCTGCCTCCTGCTGATCTGTCTGCACTGACCAGCAGAATGAGGCTCTTCTGGGAGCCAGAGTCCACTAACAAATGTCTCCCTAAATGTGTGTCAGTAATGAAAAGCAGTTTGTTCCTGTCACCAGCAGTTGCAGTTGCTACTGACTGCTGGCTGTGCCGTTTCTCTGGCTTCTTGAATTGGCATGGTAGCAGACAGCGTTGGGCATTCGAGCCAAAGCGGTGGCGATAGAAGCAAAGCGCCCCGTTCCTGCATCTCTTGGAGTCCGTCCCAGCCACCACCAACGGCTCCTTGACCTCGCTGGAGTCCTTCCCGGGTGCCGGTGTCGTTGTGTGCACGCTGAGAGTTCTTGATGCTAGGATGATGCGGTCTGCTTCCTGCACCAGAGCGCAGTAGTTCTTGGTTACCAGCAGCAGCGAGTTGGCCAGGTTCGCTCTCGCTGTAGCATTTAGGTTCCTGAGGAAGAGGTAGGCGAACAGGAAGGATTCGTCGTTCTTCCCCATCAATGCTAACATGCTCTCCATCAGCTCCACAACTGATCTGTCACCTAACTCTGAGCGTGTTAGGAGTCTCTCTGCTCTCTCACTGTCTGACAGGGTATACCGCTGAATTAGCATCTGCTTGAGCGCGTCGTATTTCCCCTGGGCCAGTGGATCCTGGAGCAGGCTTGTCACTTGCTGTGTGGTGCACACATCCAGGGCAGCGACCGCATGATAATGTTTGGTGTCGTCTGTTGTGATCCCGCAGAGTGCGAATTGGGCTTCCACATATAGAAACCAAGCGGTCGGATTGTGAAGCCAGAAGTCTGGGAGCTTGACTATGACAGCGCATGCCGCGCTGGTGTCCTCCCTCTGGGTTGTCTTCGGGGTGGTGCTCAGCTCGTTCTCGATTGCACGTCTTAGGGTCACCATTGTGGAAGATGAAAGCAGACGAGACAGCGAGCTGAATGACACTCGAACTTTATTCACCTTCCAACATTCAACACAAAACAACTGTCCTCTGAATGCCTGAGTGAACTCTTTTATACACTTTTATTCCCGCTTCCGGCACACAGGGTAAACACATTAGCATACAGATGTGAAAGACATGCGCACACATCAACATAACATTGACACATGCGTCACAGAGCAGGTCTTGCTACCATACATTTGCATCCCTGCATCTTCAGGTGTGAACCTGGCTCGGCGGGGGGCGAAAGGCACATCTTTGTTTGTTTGGCTCCCCTCATCTTTCTTCATTAGCATCTCTAATGATCTTCTCTCCCACCAACCCCTTTGTCCTGGGTGGAGTGCCATGTGTACTGTGCCCACCACACAATTACTGTTTTTGAGGTGCAAAAGGCCATTTTCCCACATTTTTGATGCCAAGGTCATTGTTTTTTCACAAGAAAAACTCCCGTTTCAGTGACAACCATACGTTCTTGTCACATTTTGCCTGTGGAGGGATTCCACAGGCTCAGGTTGTCTGCCTTTTTTTTTCTTATTTGTACTGTGTTGTCATTTTTGAGTTGTCACTTATCTTATATTGTTTCTCAGTATGATTTACTTTCCCGTTTACGTTCAATATAGTTTGTTTATTGTATTTTGAGTTGCCTGTCTCCATTTTTTTTGTCACATCATTATGTTTGTATTCTGTTGTGTTCTTTCTCTGAGGGATGACAGCTGTCAATGGCTTTCTGGGGGTTTTGCTCAGTGTGGGCGTGGCCCTGCCAGCTGTCAGCCCCAAAGGCTTCCTCATTATTCCCAGCTAGTCCAAATTTTATGTCATTGCTTTCTCTTGTCCGTTCAGAGACCCACACCGGTCATTAATTATATTAAGGGTTTTGATCCCTATTTAAGGGGAGTTATTTTCATTTTCAATTGCCACTGTCTTAGTTTACATTCTCCTCGTCTCCACCAGAGCCCTGCCTTGCTCTGGTGTGCAAAGTCTGTAAGTTTTCTCCTTCGTTTGTTTCTTAGTGTTATGAGAATCATGTTGAATTTTATGTTTGTTGCTTTTTTCAATAAATTACCCAAATTCACAAACTCACAGTTCAGCACGTGGGTCTCACCTTTCTGCCCCAAAAGACATTCATGACAGTTCTAATCCAGTACTGGAAGTTGCTCCCATAATTCATGCAGGCATCATGGGGCCTAGGAATGTGTTCATGTGATTTATATTTTAGATTTATTTCATCCAAGGGGTAGACAAGATTTCCTATCATCAGTTTTTTTTCCTATCAGCAGTGTTGCAAACTCTCACTATTTGGGAATGAGTCTCACTCTTACCCTCTCACACCACAAACCCCATTTCTCGCTCCAAAATAAGGAAAATTCTGCCAATACCATATAAGAGCTTTCAAAGCAGTACTGTCAAGGTATGGTCAAGTTCGACTGCCATGGTAAGCATGCAGACTTAAAAAAAAAATCACGTTTTTTTTCTTGTTAACATGTCAGCAACATTTTTTTATGACTTACAAGACATCTGAAGAGCTAAATCGCTCTTATGTGCCATGTCTATGTTTGTTCTGCTGTTCAGTTAAGCTCCTCCCCTTGGAAAAAGACAAGTTTTGACAACAGGTGAAGTAATCAGGACTAAGCACTGACTATGGCCTGGGAAGAAGAGGGTGGAACTAAAGAGTCAACTTAGCCTGCAGTGCCAGTTACTATTTTTGGACCGCTGCTTTGAAAATATGACTCAGATTAAGATGGGTAAACTCATGATAAACTGCTTTTAAGGACTGATGCAGTTTCAGTCATTGTCCTGAGCCACCGTGCATACAAGTGGGCATGTCGTTCAAGTGGTAAGTCTCTATTTTATCACATTATTATTATTATTATTATTGTTATTATTATTATTATTATTATTATTATTATTATTATTATTATTTGTGTAATGTAGCGCTAGCTGCCACTAACCGTTAATGTGCCCGGGGTGTGGATGGGCCTGCTTAGAATATTCATAAATCCTAACATTTGAAGGAGAAAAAGAGAAAAGATTTTCACAAGCAACTACAGAATTTGATTAATTCTCTACTATCTTTTTAAATGTTTGGAATATTGCTGTGTTAGTATTTTATTTTCCTACAACTGGAGAGATTAAAGTTACAATGAAAAAGAAAAAAGTTGCAAATTCATGAGTAAAAAGCTGTAATTTTACATTTAAAAAGTCACAAATCACAAAAGTTACCAATTTATAAGATAGTAATTTATGAGAAAAATGTCACATATTTAAAACTAGAAAAGCACTCGGAGAGCGCAGACCTCCGCCAAGCACCGCAGTTCTCGCAATGTTAAAAAAAACAAAGAATCCTTTAAAAAATTCCTGGATCCAGGCGGTGATCGGGATCACCACCAAAATGTAATAATAATCATCTGTAGGATACCCCATTTCTGACAATCTCTGAAAATGTCATGAAAATCCGTCCATAACTTTTTGAGTTATCTTGCTAACAAACAAACAAACAGACAGACAGACAGACAGACAAACCAACGCTGATGAAAACATAACCTCCTTGGCGGAGGTAATAAATTATGAGTCATTACACACATACTCACATAAATTATTTAGTAGATATTACTATATTACTATCCACCTTATTCTTAGCCCCCATGATGCCTTGCTTGAATTATGGGTGCAACTTCCGGTACTGGTTTAGAACGTATGGCTGTCACTGAAACGGGACACTTTTCTTTGTTAAAAAACAATGACTTTGGCATTAAAAATGCGGTAACACGGCTGTTTGCACCTCAAAAACAGTAATATAATCACACCACTTCCCACGACTATGGAGGGATGGGAAGATGATCTTAAAAAGTGGCCTGGCAGACAGTAGCTCCTTTTGTTAGCGCCGCTGCTAAGATGCTAATGCTGTAAACAAATAAAAGCTCTGAAATATATCAATGTCTCCACCGCAATAAAGTCAGATGCATTTTGTTAAAAGATGTTGGACATTATCAAATTTACCTCAGTGCAGACGTAGAATCTTGTCAGAGCCCCAAAGAACCACAAGACTGTACTTGGGTGTTTTAATGTCAGGGTAAATACAGACAGCTACAGCTGTTCATTTTACCCCGAAATTAAAATGCTCATGCTGCTGTCATGCCGTGAATGCTTGTTATTTAACTTAACACGTACAGACCTTTTCTGACAATTGTTCAACATTTTTTGAGCTATATTTTGTGGTAATTTAAAAATGAATGCATGGTGAAGGTGCTAATATCAAGTTCATGTCGTTCCAAGGCAGTGCAACGAACGCAAAAAAAAACAACCTAAAAAACTATTTGATATCTTTCTTAAATCGTTAAGCCTTAGGAAGTAAACTGTTACTATTTTTTTATTTATTATTTTACATCATGCAGCCTTGTATTCGGTGGCATATATGACGCATAAACGTCAGATCTGTGACATTCACACAAGTGAAAACATACCTGGTGCTCTTGCGTCTGTACCACTGATCACACCAGCTGTTCTTGTTAGTTTTCAGTGCATGAGCTACGCATTGCTGGTGAGAAGCCTCCATTTATACAGTCTATGGCACAACCACAAACACCTGCAACAAGTACCAGAACTATGCCAAAACATTCAAAAAATACAAAAACTGTAAGTGCTGAAATTAGCTGCCACTTGAGTGCAAAACACCTATATGGACTATACATTAAAATGAATTTGAAAAACTTTTAAAAACGCTATTTTAAATGTCCCACTACTCCACTCTTGCTGACTGATTTAACACTACTTCAGCTGAAACCGGAAGTTGCGCTCATAATCGTTTCTACAGCGGCACCCCCAGGAATAAGGTGGATACTCATACAAGTAATTATAGAATACTGCTACTTTTGTTTGAATATAATTTTTAGCTACTCTACCAACCACAAACAACATAAGTATTTTTCCAGCCTTATTCCTTTTTTATATTGCACGCAGCACTGTCTATGTCCTGTATGTCCTATACATACAGTAGTATTGGCAAATAAAATCTTTGAATCTTGAACCTTGAAAGTGAAACTTATCTTATGTGAATATTCAAATATGGGGGAATATTGTCTTGCTTTTCTTGAGATAATTTAAACGTGCATTTTCAAGTTGCCTAAACAAGAGGCACTGACTAGTGATATTCACAGTCTGCAGCAAAGAGTAGCATGGTAACTAAACAGAGAATCGTGCATAGTTAAGTATTTAGGGGATGGAAAATCTTTTGCAATTCTCAGTGTTAATTTCATCAACATTCTCCTTTATTCATGTATGTCTGAAAAATAAAAATCAGTTTTGGTTGGGCTTGAGTCAAAATGCCATTTTTAAAGAAATATATATATATATATATAAAACCTGTGTGTACTGTATATTTGTTCTTCCATTGACATTTATATACTGTATTAGGATGCCAATATTTAAGAGGAAAAGCTGATAGTGGAAATAAATCCAGGTCCAATTTTCTAACCTTATTTTTCTGCCTTTGTTCAGTGGTGCATCGAAGAATTTCAGCCAGCAGTTGAACTGAATTTCATGACAATACAGTGTCTGTCTGTGTTTCAGTGTGATTGAACTGTTGGACATGTATAAACTAAATGGCATCACTTCACCCCACATGCCACAAAGTGAAAAGCACAGACTCCTCCTCACTACAGTATCTGACACGTTTTCTTCTTCTTTGTCAGTTGAAGATCCAGATCCAGCAGCAAAGCCAGGAAATTCCTGTTGGGGTAGATGGCTCTCTTCTGGATCAATTTCTGCAAAGCCTGCTTGAGCGGGAGGTGATGGTAGATCATGAGGTAGGCTAACACCAAGGCTGATGACCGACTCATTCCCATGATGCAGTGCACCAGAACTTTCCCTGAAGAACAGACAAGATGAAAGTAGTGAGGCTTGTGAAGGAAGGATTAGCGAGAGGCCTCAGTCTTATTAATATCATACATGACTGCCTGTCTCAACCTGTGGTCTTTCTTTTTTTCCCCACTGTGAGCTAAAAATAGTCCCCACAATTCACTCTTTGTTCTTTTAAGGTCCCTTTGCAGAAGGGGAGCGACTGTCGTTTTAATCCCAACTTGTTCTCTGCTTGATAGCTTCTTTGAAAGGAGCCATGGTCATATTATATACTTAAATTCTGCAAGGTAAGACTCTTATTATTACAGCGGGCTGAAAATAGATTGAAAAATGTGTTACATTGTGGTGACAGGTGACACTGAAAGGGCAACATGATGGGAGGGTTGATGTGTTCACTGTATTAGGAATTCCACGGTGAATTAAATGTGTATTTGAAGCACTGAGGACTCTTACCATCAGGTGACTTCAGAGCTTTATGAATGAAATCAGCTGCAGGCTGGAAGTAAACATCCAGATCAAAGTGTGTCGAGTCTTCTGCTGGAATGCCGCAATACACAAAGTCGTTGCCATAAAATCTTTGGTTCCCTATGCTGCCTCGCTTGGAGTGAGCAGCGTTTAATACGTGAGTTATACCTAATTTCAGCAGGGCTGTCTTGTTTTGGGCTACTGCCCTAGCAAGACAAAAAGACAGAGGGAGGTTCAAGACTTATGTGAATGCCATGCATGACAGCACAATGATTTTTTTTCTTCTTCTTCTTTGTCAGAGTAACACAATGTGCCAAAGCAGTTATATCAAATAGTAAAACTTTGGAAAAATGTTTGAAGTGTCACATTTTCTAACTGATTAGTATGGAACAAAATGCATACTTACACATTCCCTATGTAAATGTTTGGCCACACTTCATCAATTTGATGAAGGTGTAGTTTGCATGAGTCCAAAACTTTCTGCAGATCCTTGACGGTCAGATATTCTTTTCTCTTGCCTCTTGTGGCAGACATGTTAAGTCCAAATCCCTGGTCTTGGATCGATTGCTGGTCCAGACGTTTGCTGTGTTAAAGCAGCTCCCATCCTTCTCCGGCTCAGGGTGAAGTGCATGAGCAGGTGTTTATCTGTGATCACTGGACAGTTACCCAATTTAGTGCTTAACCTAGCGTGTAGTCTTACTCATGCAGGGGGCAGAACAACAAACCGAGCATGCAGCCATGGGCTCTGCTTTTCACACAACAGTGGGGCGCTCTGATTTAATAATCGTTAGAGAGTGATGAATCATTCCATAAAGCTGTGATAATTGGATGTAATTATGGACACCGTTTTTAAGAGAACTGCTTATATTGGATGACAGGAAACCCCCTTTAGATCTGCAATTCATAAAAATCCTGCAACAGCTCCGCTTTGCTGTGGGCTGCACGTGAAACTAAAGAGACCCCGTGCTGTGCAGACATCTCTTTTAACTCCTCTGTTGTGTTGCAGGTCAATTTCACACATTTTAGCTTTTAAAGTTTTAAAAAAAAAGCAACTAATTAACTGCTCCTTTCCACCATGAAATGTAATGACTTTCCTTCAGCAGGGTCATGAATGTGTGTGCACAACGTGGGTGCAGTGGAGTGCTGTGAAATGTCAATACTGATGTTGCATAAAGAATCAGTCAATAAATGTCTCCGGGTCATTTTTAACCTGGAGACGGGTATTGATTGATTATACAAAGTGGTGCTTCTTTCTACAGTAGCTTTTGTGAGTCAGATATTATATGCATGTGAAGATTTGAGGATATTATCCACACTGGGTAGTTAATATGTCAAAGTGTAGTGTGGATATATTTGTGTTCTTGGCTGTGAAGAATATTTCAAACGCTTCAGAAGTCTTACAAACATTTTTTAATAGCAGAGTCTCCTTAACAGAAACACTTAACAATGAGTTCCAGCCAAACAACTCAGCAGGCACTAAGAATTGGCTTTTATTTTCTGCATATTTCGGATTTATTCACAATTCAAAAATTTTCAAAGACCTGTATAGTCTGCAAAGAGAGATTTAGATAAACATGGTCATCACTGCTATGGGGAGAGGGAATCCATTATTCCCAAGACTCCAAAACAATGTTGAATCTTTATTATATGCTACTACCGCTGAAAAAGATGCAGGAAGACCTTTTAGCTGTGAATCAGTTGTTGTAAACCACTTAAAATTTGAGATGTGTTGAGGTGTGTTTTTTGCCTCTTTAAGATGACAACTAGCACAAGTGGAAAATACCTGAAAAAACATAGAATAACTTAAAGCCCTATTTTGACAGTCAAGTGGGCTTTTATGCCTCGCTTTGCACCTTGCACTGGTGCTTTCCTTAATTTTTGTCAGCGCATTTTCGGGTTTTCCACTGTACACCCTTGCCACAGAATAGGAACTCACTGTGCGTGCGCTCGCGCTCATAGGAGGGGACTGATTTAAAATAAGTGAAGCTCTGCACCAAGTTCAGCATTTAAGTATTAAGATGCATTTTATTCCAATATGCTTTTGATCTAAGGAAAGCAGGTATGGAACCAGCAGTGCATTATCAACTGCTATTTCAGCAGCACGTTTAAAAGGGATGGGTGGACACATTTGCCTGTTACTACACAGGGGCTAAAGTTTCAGTGTCCCTTATTCTGATGGTCTGATTTTGTAAAAATCTGTCATGATTCCTCACATGATCTTTCATTCATTCATTCACTGGCGATCTGTCCAGGGTGTACCCCACTTCTTGCACTAGAAGAAGAAGCTGAGACAGGCTTCAGCCCCCCATGACCCGAAAAAAAACATTAAAAAATGAATGAATGAATGAATTGTAAACTTACAGACAAGTACATACATCAAGCATTTATTTATCCTCTCCTTAAGTAAACGAAATGTGGGTCACTGTTTTTTTTTTAATATAACTATTGGACTTACACGCTGTCATGCAGCAGGGCCAGTCTGCCCTATACCGGGAAACAGCTGTCACCATGGCTGGAGGAGAGCCAGTAGGGTGGGTGTAAAACTGTCTTCTATCATTATCTAATTTATGGCCAGGTTTTTTTTAATGTCATTCACTGTCATTCTTTTAACAGAATGATTCAAAATGAAAGTATTCTGACGGTTGTTTTGAGTTAAAATACAACAAATTTGCTTGCAGCAGAGGAAGGAACATTAACACACTTCAGGCTTAAGATGAACAGCTTTGTCTTTCTCAGTTTAAAAGAGAAGTTCAGATGAAATTTGTGATAACTGAAGGAATTTTTACAGCTCTGTCAAAACCATGGGCAATGCCAAAGACTAGCATAATCTCTGAATTGTATAGCTCTCATCAGTGGTTAAGTTTGAGCAGAGCTGTGGAGAAAGAGGTTAAAAAAATCCTTGCCCCTAAATGCATTTTCACTTTGTGAATGAGCCTGCATTGTCCTCTGTTCAAAATGGATTTGTCCTGGCATTTGAACACTGTCATATTAGTATGAAGCCTTTGATCCTGTGCCTCTGTTTATTAAAGGGAATGAGAGCAAAAACAGTAATTGGTTTATTTTACGTTACACCCAAATCACACTTCTGAATAATTAAGAGCATTTGGACAGCCGCTTTGCACCTTGCGCCCGACCAAAATTTGTTTTTGCACTGCTGTAATAGCAAAATGGACTTGGGCACACCAATAAATGTGCTCTGGATAGACTGTCAACTGGATCACTGAAGTAGGGCCCTAAAAGTACATGCAGTATATAAAAGAGATTTTGTTTAGCATATGTTTACCATGATTACCACCTTGCTACAATGCCTAAGCCAGGGATGTCAAACTCTCTCCATGGAGGGCCAAGACCCTGCGTGTTTTACTTCCACCCAGTCTCTTCAGCAGCTATTTTCACTAATCAGCAATCAGTGGGAAGAAAATCAGTCACCTGTCAAAAGTCAAAATCAAAAGTCAAAATCAGTCACCAGTCAAAATCACCTGTGGAAGACACTGAGTGATGGTAAAACCTGCAGGGTCTTGGCCCTCTATGGTCTAAGCCTATTAATGTAATGTGTTAATGTAAATATAGGATGTAGGTACAGTGTCTTCTGACGTTTTTCCATGCAGGAACACAAAAGTTACATAGTGCTGCTTTAAAATATTAGGGAGAAAATTTGCTACCTTGACAAAGGTTTATCTTCTCCAGGTGCTTTTTTTTTTTGATTGAAGTAAATGTTTGTGTTTCAGTCAGTTTCAAGTATTGATCCCTAAATTTATTTTTATAATAAATGTGTATTCTTAATTATATGAAATGGTTGAATGGTTGACACTACATCCATCCATCCATCCATCCATCCATCCATCCATCCATCTTCTTCTGCTTAATCCTTTTCGGGTCGCAGGGGGGCTGGAGCCTATCCCAGCATCTTTGGGTGAGAGGCAGGGTGCACCCTGGACAGATTGCCAGTCCATCGCAGGTCCAACACAGAGAGACAGACAACCATTCACTCTCACATTCATACCAAAGGACAATTTAGAATCCCCAGTTTAATGCCAATTAACCTAACTTGCATGTTTTTGGCATGTGGGAGGAAACCGGAGAAATCCCGGAGTAAACCCAAGCAGACACAAGTCGAATTAATTAATACGAAGATCCAATGTTACCCAGAAGATTGTTGTATTGTGACCATATACAAAATGTTATTTGCATTTCTTAATGGTGTGACTGATCAGTGTCTCAGTGGAATCCATAATCATTTGAGTGTTGTGTATAGTTGACATGGAAGTCATTAGAATAAATAAGGATAAGGACCTGTACTTATATAGCACTTTTTCAAGTCTCAAAGACCACTCAAAGTGCTTGTGCTTAACTAGTAGGTACACTAACCTTCTGTTCTAAGAGCCTATCAGAGACAGTCCAACATTATTGGGCAAATGTTCAATAATACTGAATATTATTGTGTCCAATCGTCATAACCCATGTGTGTTATTCAAGACCACTGACTCTGTTCTTAATGCCTCACCGACTGTTGGTATAAAAGCATCTACTGAATTGTGCAATGACTTTTTGCATTTTTTTACTGATAAGGTCACCACTATTAGGGCTCTCATCCCAGCTCCTGCCCCTAACCCCTCTATCTCCGTCCCTTGCTCTGCTATCTTCAGTCAGTTTGAGCCTGTGACCCTGTTGCAATTAGAGGATGTGGGTGGCCATATTAAGCCCTCATGTTCCCCTTGTGATGCTCTCCCTCCTCGCTTTTTAAAGAGGTTTTATCTAGCATAGGTCAGTCGGTTTTAACAATTTTAAACAACAGTATGTCTTCTGGTGTGGTTCCTGCAAATTTTAAGCATGCAGTAGTGAAACCTTTGCTAAAGAAACCTGGTCTTGATCAGACTGTGTTGGCTAATTTTAGGCTTATTTCAAAGCTACCTTTTCTCTCAAAAATATTGGAGAAAATTGTTTATCTTCAGTTAAAGGCTTTTTTGGATGAGAATGGTGTCCTGGAGGTGTTTCAGTCTGGATTTAAAACCCTCCATAGCACAGCGTCGGCTTTGTTAAGGGTCTTTAATGACATCCTCCTGGCATTGGATTCTGGTGATTTTGTGAAGTATCAAGGAAGTACTGTTTCAGAGAATGCTAGGCTGGAGGATGAACTATCTCTCAGAATGGGAAGAGCAAGCGCTGTGTTTGGAAACTTGAGGGAGAGACTGTGGAACAATTGACGTGTGTCTATCCGTGTGAAATGCAAAGTGTACAGAGCGACAATACTGGCTACTCTATTGTATAGTGCTGAAACTTGGACTGTCTACAGAGTGCAGGTAAAGAAACTCCACGCGTACATGATGAGACACCTTCGAGCCATAATGAACATCTCATGGAAAGACAAGATAACCAACATAGAAGTGTTGATACGAGCTGGTCTACCATCAACGGAGGACATGCTAATACAGGTGAACCTGAGATGGCTCGGACATGTTGAGAGGATGGGCCACCAGCGTCTCCCTCAGCAGTTACTTTACTCACAGTTATGCGAGGGCAAACACAATCAGGGTAGACCAAGGTTCAGATTTAAAGACACTGTAAAAAGAAACTTGAAGAAGCTGGATATAGACAGGAGTTCCTGGCAGCGGAAGGCTAAGGACACAGCTGCGTGGAGGAATCTGATCAGACCTAAATGAACCAGTCATTGTCGCCCACGACAGACTGCTATGGTGATGATGATGTGATTCTTGTCCTGCTTGACCTAACTGCCACCTTTGATACAGTGGACTGTGACATTTTAATATCCCATCTATGGCATCTAGTGGGGATTTCTGATACTGTATTGGAATGGTTCAGGTCCCATTTGGCAGATAGAACCATGTCTGTAAGTCTGGCTGGTTTTGAAGCTTTCCTGTCATGTGGAGTCCAACAGGGCTCAATTTTAAGGCCCTTGCTGTTCTCCCTGTACTTACTTCCACTGGGTTCAATCCTTAGAAAGCATGGTATCTCCTTCCACTGTTACACTGATGACAGTCAGATTTATGTACCATTAAAGCAGAAGGAGGCCTTCTTAATTAAACCACTTCTTTCATGTCTTGATGACATTAAAGCTTGGATGGCTTTAAACTTTTTAAATTTTAATGAAAAGAAGACTGAAGTGATGTTTTTTGGAACAAGTGAGTTCCCCCCTGTTGACTTGGGTCCCTTGGCACAATTTGTTAAGACAACTGTTACTAATTTGGGTTTTAAGATGAACAGTGACTTTAGATTAAACTGTCAAATTGGTGCAGTAGTCAAGTCCAGCTTTATCCATTTGAGGTAACTGGCAAAGGTTAAACCCATTCTTTTAAGGCAGCACTTTGAAACAGTAATCCATGTCTTCAATACATCTTGGCTGGATTACTGTAACTCACTTCAGCATACCTCATGCCGAAAGCTAAACCAATATTTGCCAGATACAAGTTTCACGAAAAGATGCAAGGGAGCGGTGAGTCATTTGAACATTTTGTCACAGAGCTCAAACTGCTTGTTAAAAACTGTAGCTATGGAAATAGAGACGAAATGGTCAGAAACTGAATTGTATTTGCCACCTACTCACCTTGTGTCAGAGAAAAGCTACTTAGCCAAGGCCCTGAGCTAACGCTGGACAAGGCAATAGATATAGCCCGCTCTTATGAGCTAGCCCAAGTACAGCTTAAGGCCATGGCCAACGACGCTCATCAAGTGCATGCCATACGCTGTAGGACTGGAAAACCAGCTACTGCTACACAAGCTAACAGACCAAATGGAGGTCCCAAACCCCAAAACAAACCCTGTAGTGCATGTGGAGGGTACCACAGTGAACAGACAGTGTCCAGCAAGTGGAAAACAGTGCTTAAAGTGCAGAAAATGTAACCACTTTGCAAGAGTATGCAGATCAGAGCCTCACATCCCCTAAAGGACAGGGCACAGAGAGGTGCACACTGTGAAAGAGGCTAATGAGGATTCGACATCAGAGCTGTTTGTGGATACTGTTGCAGTGGCAGGAGAATGAGGACAGTGCATATGCAGATGTAGGACTGGGTAAAGTAATAGAAAATTGACATTCAAATTAGATACTGGAGCACAAGCAAGCATTATACCCACAAACGTCTTCAAAAAGCTCATGCCCAGCACAACGCTAAATCAGAATCAGAATCAGAATCAGAATCAGAATCAGCTTTATTGGCCAAGTATGCACAACACATACAAGGAATTTGACTTTGGCTAAAAACTTGCTCTCATTGTTCAGGTGGAGGATTTAAATAAGGATTCAATGACAACAGAGTATGTACAGTAAATTACAGTCTGTCCACGTTTTTATAAAAGGATGCAAATATATACAGGAATATATGCAGTTATTTACTCAGACTAACCACACTTTGCAGAAATATATGAAAAAATATACAGTCACACAGTATTTCAATGTGAACTCAGATTCAGTGATATAATGTGAATGAAGTAAAAAGCAGTGTGAGAGTTATGTGCAATGTAATAATGGATGAAAAGTCATGAGTACAGCAACAGGTAGGACTAGGTGAATGTTAGGAGTTCATCAAAGTGATGGCTTGAGGAAAGAAACTGTTCCTGTGACGGGTGGTTTTGACCTTCAGTGATCTGTAACGACGACCAGAAGATAGAAGTTCAAACAGTTTGTGGCCGGGGTGTGATGGGTCAGCACAGATGTTTCCCGCCCGTTTCCTGGTTATAGACCGATATAAGTTCTCAATGGAGGGTAGGTCAGTACCAATGATCCTCTCCGCAGACTTAATGATCCGCTGCAGTCTGGTCTTGTCCTGTTTAGTGGCAGATCCAAACCAGACAGTGATGGAAAAGCAGAGGACAGATTGGATGATGGCGGTGTAGAAGACAACCAGCAGCTCCTGAGGCAAATCAAACTTCTTGAGCTGACGCAGAAAAAACAACCTCTGCTGGGCCTTTTTCCGGACAGTGTCTATATGGGAGGACCACTTCAGGTTCCGGGAGATTGTGGTACCCAGAAACTTGAAGGAGTCCACAGTGGACACTGTGCTGTTGAGGATGGTGAGTGGGGGGAATGAAGGGGGGTGTTGCCTGAAATCCACAGTCATCTCCACCGTTTTGGCTGGGTTAAGTTCAAGATGGTTCTGGCTGCACCAGAGGATCAGCTGCTCCACCTCCCGCCTGTATGCAGACTCATCATCATCCCGGATCAAACCGATGACTGTGGTGTTGTCCGCAAACTTCAGGAGCTTCACCGAAGGGTCCTCTGAGGTGCAGTCGTTGGAGTAGAGGGAGAAGAGCAGTGGGGAAAGGACACATCCTTGGGGGGCGCCAGTACTAATTTTTCGGGAGCTGGATGTAAATCTCCCTAGCTTCACCTGTTGCCACCTGTCAGTCAGAAAGCTGGAGATCCACTGGCAGGTGGAGGGGGGCACCTTGAGCTGGAGGAGTTTCTGATGAAGAATGCCTGGGATGATGGTGTTGAACGCTGAGCTGAAGTCGACAAACAGGATCCTGGCGTACGTCCCTGGGGAGTCGAGGTGTTGCAGGATGTAGTGTAGTCCCATATTCACTGCATCATCCACTGACCTGTTTGACCGGTAGGCAAACTGCAGTGGGTCCATCAGGGGGCCTGTGATGACCTTCAGGTGGTTCAGCACCAATCTCTCCAAGGATTTCATGACCACAGAGGTCAGGGCAACAGGTCTGTAGTCGTTTGAAAGAAAGAAAGACAAACAAAAGCTATTTGGCTATGGAGGGCACCCGCTAAAAGTGAGAGGTTTCTGTAATCTGGACAGCAGATACAAGGACAGAGTAACCACGTGAATATTCTATGTTGTGGACTGCAAGGGCACACCCATATTAGGCTTCAAAGCATGCATAGCTCTTGAACTGATCAAAGTGGTATATGATGTTGCAGCCACAAGCAAGGAAGAGCACCTCACCCAGCCAACAGACATACTGAGTGAGTACTCAGACGTTTTTAAAGGCATTGGTGAATTTCAGGGAGAGTGCAACTTCAGGATAGACCCCAGTGTAACACCAGTAGTCTGCCCTCTAAGAAGAGTGCCTTTTGTCCTCAGAGACCATCTGAAAGCAGAACTGTAGAACATGGAAAGGGATAACATCATACACAGGGTCACTGAAGCCACCCAATGGGTTAACCCACTAGTAACTTGTGAAAAGCCAAAGACTCATAGGCTTTGTGTATGCCTGGATCCACAACCCTTGAACAAAGCAATAATGAGACCACACTACCCTCTCCCAACACTTGAGGATGTGACTCACAAATTGGCAGGAGTCAAGTTTTTTCAGTGTAATGGATGCACGATCAGGTTACTGGGTTTTCAAACTCAGCAAAGAGTCATCCCTGCTTACTACCTTTAATACCATGTTTGGCAGATATTGCTTTCTCAAGCTCCCTTTTGGCATCGTGTTTGCCCAGGATGAATTCCAGAAGAGGATCGATGAGACATATGAGGGCTTGGAGGGAGTGGCTGGCATCGTGGATGACATCATTGTGTTTGGGAAGACAAGAGAGGAGCATGACCGAAACCTCAGAGCCATGCTCAGCCGCACCAGAAAGAGAAGTCTAAAGCTAAATCCAAACAAATGCCGTGTCTGTGTTACAGAGGTGAGCTTCTTTGGACACAAGCTCACAGCTGATGGACTGAAACCAGACCCTCTCAAGGTGAAAGACATCTGGGACATGCAGCCACTAGAAAATGAAGCAGAGTTAGAGACAATCCTCGGCATGGTAAATTATCTTGCAGATTTACTCCTAATCTGACAGAGATGAGTGCACCACTCAGACACCTGCTTTGACAAGACACACATTTCATATGGGATGAGACACATGAGAGGGCATTTCAGCAGATATAAGAGACTATCACAGCTGAACCAGGGCCAGTGCTTGCCTACTTCGACCCCCACAAAGAGGTAACATTGCAAGTTGACGCATCAAAAAATGGCTTAGGTGCAACAAATCATGCAGGATGGCAGACCAGTTGCATACGCCTCAAAGCTGCTCAACAGCACAGAGCAGAACTATGCCCAAATAGAGAAGGAATTGTATGCTGTTCTTTTCGGCTGCAAAAAATTCCATGAGTACATATATGGATGACACATCACTTTAGAATCAGACCACAAGCTGCTAGAAAGCATACTGCGCAAGCCGCTAGCCCTCACACCACCACACCTACAGCGCATGTTGCCCGCGCTACAGAAATACAGCGTAACTCTCATCCACAAACCACAAAAAGAGGTTCCGATGGCCGATACATTATTGAGAAAATCCATGGAAGACTGACAGCTCATTAACAGAGGCCATCGAGACCCAAGTGCACACTGTCATCAGCACAACTTCAGTAACTGCAGCAAGACTAAATAACATTAAGACAGCCATGGCCCAAGATGATCAACTCCCTGCCCTCAAACATGTCATTCAGTCAGGCTGGCCGTTGACAAGAAAAAAATGTTCTCCACTCATCAGCGAGTACTGGAACCACCATGATGAAATTACGGAGGCTGATGGACTCCTCCTAAAAGGTCCACACACAAGCTCAGAAAAGACATGCTTCAGCGTATACACACAGGACATTTTGGAGTTGAAAGAGCAAACACTGGACAAGCGACATAATGTTTTGGTCAGGTACGGGTAAACAAATAGAAGAAACAGTGACAAAGTGTGACATATGCCAAACACTGCAGCTCCAATCAAAAGAACCCATGCTGTCACAGGAAGTACCAGAGAACGCTGCTGTCATTCACAAAATGAAAGCTGCATTCGCCCAGCATGGCATCCCACAAAAAGTTGTGACAATGGGCCATGCTACAGCTCACATGAATTCCATCATTTTGCAGAGTCGTGGGGTTTTCATCACATCGTTTCAAGCCCAAATTACCCTCAGAGCAATGGCCCAGCTGAAAAGACTGTCCAGACTGCAAAACAGATCCTAACAAAAGCCAGACAGGACAAAAAAGACCCCTATCTGAGCCTGCTGGAGTACAGGAACACTCCTGTTGACGGACTGAAATCACCAGCCCAAATCCTCATGAGCCACAGGCTGCACTTCATCTTACCCACAACAACATAACAGCTGCAACCTCAGGTGACACCACAGAGTACAGTGCAAGCAAGAAGGGAGGAATGCCAACACCACCAGAAGCTACATTACGACAAATCTGCGCGACTTCTGCCCACACTGTACACAGGAGCATCTATTCACTTCCAGCAGAAGGATGGTAGTTGGCAACCTGTTACAATCATCCAGTTTACAGAGACCCCGCGTGTTATGTATGCAAACCTGGTGATGAATGAGGCAAAGATTAGGGTAGCGTTGAATACAGCTTTATTGATGATTTGGAACAGTTGTACACAGCAAGCACCTGGTGTGGGCATCCAGCACAAGAGGATGTGCTATGGTGGCTCATCCTGCTATATAGGGCAGTGCAGTGATGTGACAGGAAGTCGACGCCACCACACTGCACTTCACAATAAGGTGCCGTCACAACATTCTCTCCCCCCATTAGAAAGTCCAAAAACCACTCAAACAATTCAAACCCACCCCAGTTTGGAACCCGAATCACATTCTAAAATAACGAAAACTAAAATACTCAAATGGCCTAACACATTCACACAGAACAACCTAAAATAGAGTTGGTGGGTGGACTACCACACAACCCGCACCACATGGTGGATTATTTTGCCACCGGATAAACTAAAAGTCCTTTAATACAGGGGTTCCCAACCCACGGTTCCTGGACCGGTACTGGTCCGTGGATCATTTGGTACCGGGCCACAAAGAAAAAAAATTGTGTGCAATATTAAAGCTATTTTTTTCCATTAGTCTTGCGGAGATTTTATTTTGAAAAACAACTGTTTCCTCCCTCGCCTCACAACCGCTCTTGACTCTGGCGTGACTTCATGCATCAGTGACACAAGGTAACTCTTGAAAAAATGAGCCAAAAACAAAATTCTGTTTTCAGGGAAACAAGCCCAGAGTTCCCACTGATTATGGTGAGTTGATAATATGATGCTGTAGAATCATTGTAACTGCCGAACATAAAGTGTAATTGTTTCAGATTACATGCTCTGAACTGACAAAGGTTTTTGTTATTGGATCCCCCGCACCTCTACCCAGTCCGCGGAAAACTTTCATGCATGAAACTGGTCCCTAGTACAAAAAAGGTTGGGGACCACTGCTTTAATAAACTGAAATTATCTACCATGTTCCTAAACTAACATAATGAACATCCCATACCATAAAACACACAAGAACTATAAGCAACACTGCTACAGCACAGTCACTTGGGTGGGAAAGGTGGAACCGGCATGGGGGGTGCCCAGGGCAGTCCCTCAGCAAGCGCACCCCTGGAAGCAGCAAACCCCCGGAACGATGGCTGATCTTCTGGACGCTGGAGCCCAGTTCCCACACCACCATCACCGACTCCCATGCAGCCTTGTCACCCAGAGCGTCCTCCTGGACACGCCAAAGCTGATTGGCATGCCTCAATGAGCTGTCAAACGGAAGTACACTGCGCCCAACTTCACCACTATCTGCAGACATGCTTGGTGTTTCACCGGCTGTCGTTTGGCCCATCTTCGCCATGGTCGTTTGTTACCCAAAACCCAAACTCCCTCCGAAGTCCAAAACCCTAAGTGGGGCTCTGCTCAGCCTGGTGTGCTGCTGCTGAGCATGCAGTAACTCCATGGTCGTCGGTCTGGCCCCATCCTCTTCTAAAAATGTTGTAGCGGTCACTGTCATAGCTGCAGACCCTCCATCCCCCTGTGGCCAAGGTCCGGAGGCATCTGGGGCTAGCATGGTGTCACTTGCAGACCCAGGTGCCCCGCTGCCACGCTTGGTACCTCCCTCTACCATCTCCCGAGTGCCGGCACTGAAACATTCCTGTGCCGACCCTCAGTGAAACTGGTCCTGCTTGACCACTGGAGTGTCCGGTAGTCCTTCGTTCCACACAACGTCCTCTTCAACACCGGAACTGGAGGGTTCCAGCGGCCACAATTGGGCCATTCATTCCCAGCACCGTCTTTAATGGCGAAACCCAGTCCGTAGAATAAGTCACAACCCATGATGTTATCACCATGCACTGCCACTTGGAACATAAAGTCAACCATCTTCGCAGACTTGTAATGAACCGTTAACTCCAAAGTCCCAACTGTGCACAGCCTGCTACCCCCGTAGCCATACAATGACCTTTAATCCTGTAGTGGGGGAAGAACTTCTTCACTGTGGCCTAGTTCAGCATCGACCACATCGCCGCAGCGTCGAGCAACAGTGGCATCTCCACGCTGTCTAACTCCACTGAGCAATATGTGTACCCATTTGTGCTGGGCCTCACTGTATGGATGGTTGTTGGGTGTGGGTGGAATGATTTCTTCCGTGGGCTCTCCGGCTCAGATAAATGGCACACTCTAGCGTAATAGTTCAAGCGTCCACATCTGCTACAATGTTTTCCTCTTGCCGGGCATTCCTTTGCCTTATGTCAGTGCATCACAGACCCACAACCCTTGCACGGGGGTATTCCCGGGGCAGACCTTCAGCTGGCAGCATTGGTTTCTGTAACATCGTCATCCAAGCTATCCTCGCCATCCGAGTCTGCAACATTTGCTGTGGCAGGTGGCTCAGGCGGCCACTGTGACTGATGCCAGTTTAGCTCCGAGGTTAGCTTGTCTGCGGCCTCCAACTGGAGAGCTAGCTCAACAGCTCTGGCTAATGTTAAGTCATTCGGCGCCATAAGTAGCCTAGCTCGCAATGCAGCATTGCAAGTGTGCTTTGCTAGCTGGTCACGCACCATTTCACCTTCCAGCTGTCCAAAGCGGCACTCGCTAGCTAGCTGTCTTAAGTCAGCGACAAATTGGTGGATGGGTTCACCTATACGTTGGTGTCGCTGCCGAAAACGAATCTTCCATACAGTCACACTGTCTAGAGTGTGGAAATGGTTGGCTAACAGCTCCACAACGTCCTTGAACGAGTCTGATGTGCCAAGCGTCCACAGGACTCACTGACCTTCAATACTCAGGTTATGGACAAGATGCGCACGTGCCCTGAACTTGTCGAGCTGCCCGAGGTCCAGCGTGGTGAATACAGCTTTATTGATGGTTTGGAACAGCGGTACACGACAAGCACCTGGCGTGGGCATCCGGCACAAGAGGATGTGCTATGGCTGCTCACCCTGCTATATAGGGCAGTGCGGTGACGTGACAAGAAGTCGACGTCACCATACTGCACTTCACAATAAGGTGCCGTCACAGCACTGCGCAGCTACCACATCAGAACCAGCGACGGACAGACCCTAAGACGGAACTGCAGACACCTTCTTAGCACACGAGGCAATCCACCAAAAGACGACGCACAGCAGCCTGAGACCAGCAAGGACAATCATACCACTGAAGATGCAGTGCCAGAGGTACAGCAGCCTCAGGATACTCCAGTGAATGAATGTTGTCATGCAGAGCCCTATCATTACACAAGGTATGGTCGAGCCATTAAACCAAGGCAGATCCTCAACCTGTAACTGACTGAAGACCTGACGCTACAAATAGATAGATAAATAAAAAATAAACAAAGAGATAAAAAATACTATTTGAAAAAAAATGTATATAGTGTCATTCAGACTACTGAAGAGAGAGATAAAAAAGTCCTATTGTGGAGAGTGTGGGAAATGATGAGGCCAGTTTACAAACAGACGAAATTTATTAACACTCTCTCATCATTCTTACACAGAAAAGCAAGAAAACATTCAAGCACAGTTCTCCTTTATATCCCCACTGCTCATCTCACATCTACGTGACATTCCACATCACACTGCATGACATCCAACATCACAATACATTCGCCCTTAAACCCCCCCGACTACTGTTTACCCTTTGCTTCCTGACTGAGATGCTGTCTGACTCAACCAAGCTTCTACAACTCTACAATATGCATTTTGTGTCTGCTACACCCCCCCCCCCCCCGCCCCAGACAGAGTTTCAGTCACAACGTCTTTTGGGCTTCAGGCTCCTCCCATATCTGCTGTAACGGGGGTTTCTGTGCCGGCGGGGGGCTGCTGCACGTGTGTCTGACTGCGTGTGGGCCATGGCGACGGGGGGGGGAAAACCGCTTTGCCCGTGTGGCTGTCCTGGTGAATCCTTTGCCTGGGGAGTTCTCAGTGGGGGTCTTCCATGCCGAGGGGCCCAGGCCAGCAGAACTTGCTCGTCCACCACTACAAAGGCGGGCTTAAGTCTGTCTATGCATATTTTCTCCCAACGTCCCCCCCCAAGTCTAGCAAAAAATGCTTGTCCCCTGTTTCCAGCACTCTGAACGGGCCATCATAGGGTGGGCGCAATGGTGGGCGGTGGGCATTGTGTCTGACGAACACGAACTCCGCGTTCTTCAAAGTTTTTGGCAAGAAAGCGCATGGAAAACAGTGGTGGGCCGGGCTGGGCAGCGTGCCTGTGTCTGCACTACGCTGCAAACGCTGAGACGGGCAGCTGTCCGGCGCGGGATTATCTGGCAAAAATTCCCCGGGCAGCCGCAGTGGCTGAGAAAAAAACAGCTCAGCCGGGGAAGCCTTCAAATCCTCTTTTGGTGCGGAATGCAACCCCAATAAAACCCACGGCAACCGGTCCACCCAATTTGCATCCGTCAACGAAGCCCTGAGTGCTGCTTTCAGTGACCTGTGAAAACGCTTGCATAACCCATTTGCCTGTGGGTTGTACGCAGTTGTGCGGTGAATTGCAACACCCAGGCTGTGGGCCATCGCGGACCAAAGTTCGGAAACAAACTGAGGGCCCCTATCGGACGTGATGTCCGACGGGATCCCAAGACGCACCACCCATGTTGTCAAAAAAGCGCGCGCCACGTCCGCGGACGTGGTTGCCGCCAGCGGGACTGCTTCTGGCCAGCGTGTGGCGCGGTCCACCACTGTCAGAAGGTGCGTGCACCCCTGCGATGGTGGGAGGGGGCCCACGAGGTCCATGTGAACGTGGTCGAATCTTTTAGCCGGTATACTAAACGGCTCCAAAGGAGCCTTCGTGTGTCTATGCACTTTTGCTCGTTGGCACGCTATGCAGGCTGCCGCCCACTCTTTCACTTGTTTGCGCAGGCCTGGCCACATGAATTTCGCTCCCACCATTTTGACTGACCCGCGCACTCCTGGGTGCGCCAAAGTGTGAACTGACTCAAACACGCGGTGCCGCCACGTGACCGGGACCACCGGGCGCGGGCATCCCATGGAAACGTCGCAGATTGGGGGGGGCTGCCGTCTTGCAGTACTCTGCTCTCCAGCCTTAACCCTGTTGGTCCAGACTGGAGCACGCACACGTCCGTATTGCTAATCTGCTCTGCGGCCATGGCTGTATAATCTATCCCTACGCAGACCGGGGCCACAACCCCGTGCAAGAGGCAGTCCGCCACCACATTCAGTTTATCCGACGCATGCTGAATATTGGTCATAAACTCCGAGATCGCAGCCAGCTGTCTCTGCTGCCGGCCCGACCATGGTTCCAAAACCTTGGCCATCGCGAACGTCAGCGGCTTGTGGTCCACGAACGTGGTGAAGCTGCGCTCTTCCAGCCATAACTGGAAGTGGCGTATGGCCAGGTGGAGAGCCAGCAACTCCCTGTCGGACGCGCTGTATTTACGCTCACTGTCGCGCAAAACCCTGCTGAAAAAAGCGAGCGGCTGCCAAGAACTGGCGACACATTGCTCCACGACGGCCCCTATGGCCACGTCCGAGGCATCGGTAGTGAGCGCTATCCGGGCCACCGGGTCTGGGTGTGCCAACAGAGCGACGTTTGCCAGGGCTGTTTTCACCTCAGAGAACGCCTGCTCCCGCTTTGGAGTCCATTCGACTCCATCCGCGGGTTTCCGTCTCTTGAGTGCGGCGTACAATGGCTGCATGAGTTGAGCTGCGCGGGGGAGGAAATGGTTATAAAAGTTAACCATCCCCAAAAATTCCTGCAGCGCCTTGACCGTCTGAGGCCGGGGAAAGTTTGCCACAGCGCGCACTTTGTTGGGCAAGGGTATCGCTCCCTCCGGTGAGACGCGGTGCCCCAAAAAATCAATCCCCATCACGCCAAACTGGCACTTCGCCGGGTTGATTATTAACCCGTGCTCCTCCAACCTCTGGAAAACCGTCCTGAGGTGGGTTACGTGTTCGTCTTCGGACGCACTGGCTACCAGAATATCATCCAGGTAGACGAACACAAACGGGAGATCACGCAGCACCGCATCCATCATGCGCTGGAACGTCTGTGCCGCTCCTTTTAACCCGAATGGCATGCGCAGAAACTCGAACAAACCGAACGGAGTTATTACCGCTGTTTTGGGTATGTCCTCCGCGTGCACTGGGACCTGGTGGTAACCACGGACCAGGTCTGTTCTGGAAAAAATGCGTGCTCCGGCGAGGTGAACGGAAAAATCCTGAATGTGGGGAATCGGGTAGCGGTCGTGTGCTGTGGCATTATTCAACTTGCGGAAATCGCCGCACGGTCGCCACGACCCCTCAGCCTTAGGGACCATGTGTAGAGGGGATGCCCATGGGCTGTTCGATCGCCTGATGATGCCCAACCTTTCCAGGTTGGCAAACTCCTCACGCGCTATGGCCAGTTTAGCTGCGTCCAAGCGCCGAGGTCGTGCGAAAATGGGCGGCCCGGTGGTGGTGATAAAGTGCTCCACCCCGTGTTTAGCGATGGCCGCTGAAAACGTCGGGACCGTGAGTGCTGGGAACTGGGTGAGCAGTGTGTGGAACTTACCGCCTGGAGCTGTGACGTTGGCTTGTGTTACTGGCCCGGCCCCCCGAGCTGTACAGGGGAGAGAGTCAAAAGACAGTGCATTAACTAGGCGCCTGTTAGCAACATCAACTAGTAAACCATGCGCACATAGAAAATCAGCTCCCAGGATCGGGAAACTCAGTGCTGCTATGACAAAAGTCCACTCGTATGTGCAGCCGTGTAGAGAAAAAGCCAGTGTTCTCTCACCAAAGGTCTTAATGTCTGAGCCGTTTACTGCCACCAGCCCGGGGCCGCTAGGTCCTGCCAGCCGGTCGGCGTAGGTCGGCAGGATGATGCTCTTCTGGGCTCCGGTGTCTACAAGGAAACGCCTCCCTGAGCGCGAGTCCGTCACATAGAGCAGCTTGTTGTCTTTGCCGGCGGTCGCAGTTGCTACCGACTGCCGGCCCTGGCATTTCCCGAGCGCTTAAATTGGCACAGTGGTGCACATCTGCGTGCGTTCCCTCCAAAACGGTGGCGGTAGAAGCAGAGCGTGTCTCTCTGGTGCTCCTCGGCCCCCGCTGCCGCTACCGTCGGTGGCTCCTCGCCTCCTCTGGTTGTCTCGCTGGGTTCCAACACTGCCGCGTTGACTGTGCACACTCTGGTGGTAAGGATGATCCGGTCTGCCTCCTGGGCTAGCGCACGGTAGTCACGCGTGGCCAGCAACGGCGAATTGGCCAGGACTGCTCTCGCCTCTGTTGGAAGGTTCCGGAGAAAAAGGTGGGCAAACAGAAAATGCCCATCGTCCGTGCCCATTAACACCAACATCTTCTCCATCAGATCGACGGCCGAACCATCTCCTAACTCGGAACACCTCAGGATCCTCTCTGCTCTCTCACAGTCCGAGAGCGTGTAGCGCCGGGTCAGCGCAGCTTTGAGAGCCTCGTATCTGCCGTGGGCTGGGGGCTGGTCGAGCAGGCTCGCTACCTGCTGAGCTGTGCGAGCGTCCAGCGCTGCAACCACATGGTAAAACTTGGTGTCATCTGCCGTTATTCCCCGGAGGGCGAACTGGGCCTCGGTGTGGTGGAACCAAGAGCGTGGGTTGTGCTGCCAAAAGTCCGGTAGCTTGACTGCAACTGCGCACGCGTTGCTGGGGGTTCCCGTCCGGGCCGTCTGTGGGATGCTTGCCGCGTTGCTGGGGCTTCCTGCCTGGGCCGACTCCGGGGATCTTGCCTCGTGTTCCATAATACATCTAGGGTCACCAGTGTGCGCTATGGCCAGTTTAGCTGCGTCCAAGGACCCGGAGGCGTGCTGGCCGGATCATAGCCGATCCCTCACACCCTGGTCACGTACTGTTTGCCCCCCTCCCCTCTGGTAGAAGACTTCGGTCCATCCAGACTAAAACCTCCCGTCACATGAACAGCTTCTTCCCCTCTGCCATTAGACTGCTGAACACTAAGTGACTCTCGTGCACCATGTACAGCAGCTCAACCAGACTCATGTCAATCATCACTGTTTTCTTCCTGCATTACCGACTGCACTATATAGTTCTCCACAGTATCTGCTGCTGGCTAATATATATTTTAACTGTTGACCAGTATCACTTAATCTTATCCTACACTTTATTACATGTATAGTTTATTTCTCTTATCTTATCATGTTTAATGTTGCAGCATTGTACCGAGACAAATTCCTAGTTTGTGTACTACATGAACAATGGCAATAAACCTGATTCTGATTCTGATTCTGATTCTGATTCCAAGCGCCGAGGTCGTGCGAAAATGGGCGGCCCGGTGGTGGTGATAAAGTGCTCCACCCCGTGTTTAGCGATGGCTGCTGAAAATGTCGGGACCGTGAGTGCTGGGAACTGGGTGAGCAGTGTGTGGAACTTACCGCCTGGAGCTGTGACGTTGGCTTGTATTACTGGCCTGGCCCCCCGAGCTGTACAGGGGAGAGAGTCAAAAGACAGTGCATTAACTAGGCGCCTGTTAGCAACATCAACTAGTAAACCATGCGCACACAGAAAATCAGCTCCCAGGATCGGGAAACTCAGTGCTGCTATGACAAAAGTCCACTCGTATGTGCGGCCGTGTAGAGATAAAGCCAGTGTTCTCTCACCAAAGGTCTTAATGTCCGAGCCGTTTACTGCCACCAGCCCGGGGCCGCTAGGTCCTGCCAGCCGGTCGGCGTAGGTCGGCAGGATGATGC
Organism: Pholidichthys leucotaenia; assembly: GCA_020510985.1. Lineage (NCBI taxonomy): Eukaryota > Metazoa > Chordata > Actinopteri > Cichliformes > Pholidichthyidae > Pholidichthys > Pholidichthys leucotaenia. The sequence goes on along the minus strand of CM035836.1, from coordinate 391,243,531 downwards.
TCTTCTGGGCTCCGGTGTCTACAAGGAAACACCTCCTTGAGCGCGAGTCCGTCACATAGAGCAGCTTGTTCTCTTTGCCGGCGGTCGCAGCTGCTACCAACTGCTGGCCCTGGCATTTCCCGAGCGCTTAAATTGGCACAGTGGTGCACATCTGCGTGCGTTCCCTCCAAAACGGTGGCGGTAGAAGCAGAGCGTGTCTCTCTGGTGCTCCTCGGTCCCCGCTGCCGCTACCGTCGGTGGCTCCTCGCCTCCTCTGGTCGTCTCGCTGGGTTCCGACACTGCCGCGTTGACTGTGCGCGCTCTGGTGGTGAGGATGATCCGGTCTGCCTCCTGGGCTAGCGCACGGTAGTCACGCATGGCCAGCAATGGCGAATTGGCCAGAACTGCTCTCGCCTCTGTTGGAAGGTTCCGGAGAAAAAGGTGGGCAAACAGAAAATGCCCGTCGTCCGTGCCCATTAACACCAACATCTTCTCCATCAGATTGACGGCCGAACCATCTCCTAACTCGGAACACCTCAGGATCCTCTCTGCTCTCTCACAGTCCGAGAGCGTATAGCGCCGGGTCAGCGCAGCTTTGAGAGCCTCGTATCTGCCGTGGGCTGGGGGCTGGTCGAGCAGGCTCGCTACCTGCTGAGCTGTGCGAGCGTCCAGCGCTGCGACCACATGGTAAAACTTGGTGTCGTCTGCCGTTATTCCCCGGAGGGCGAACTGGGCCTCGGTGTGGTGGAACCAAGAGCGTGGGTTGTGCTGCCAAAAGTCCGGTAGCTTGACTGCAACTGCACACGTGTTGCTGGGGGTTCCCGTCCGAGCCGTCTGTGGGATGCTTGCCGCGTTGCTGGGGCTTCCCGCCCGGGCCGACTCCAGGGATCTTGCCTCGTGTTCCATAAAACGTCTAGGGTCACCAGTGTGGAGAGTGTGGGAAATGATGAGGCCAGTTTACGAACAGACGAAATTTATTAACACTCTCTCATCATTCTTACACAGAAAAGTATGAAAGCATTCAAGCACGGTTCTCCTTTATATCCCCACTGCTCATCTCACATCTACGTGACATTCCACATCACACTGCATGACATCCAACATCACAATACATTCGCCCTTAAACCCCCCCGACTACTGTTTACCCTTTGCTTCCTGACTGAGACGCTGTCTGACTCAACCAAGCTTCTACAACTCTACAATATGCATTTTGTGTCTGCTACACTATGTTCAAATATTTGTTATGTTATGATAAGGACTTAAAGACTGTTTATTGTTCATTATGAGCTATACATAGTCTGCTAATTGTTCCAGATACATGGTACTTTGCCTAAAGCAGTTTTTTTTTTCTTTTTTTTTTTTTTTTAGAGGGAGCTGTAACGTTTTAAGAACAATCACTCCGATAACACTTTTATTTTGAAATACCACAGCGTGGAAACCGGAAGTGTTATATACAAGTCGGTAACTTAGCACAGCGATTAGCCGCAGTTGTAGAGTTGGACAATATAAATAATATAAACAATAAAGAGTCGGTTGACACTGTTAAACTCCCGTTAAAGCGTGTGGACTTGTATTCATTAACAAGCAGGCAGACACAAGACTCACAACACAATAGAAAGGATAAATAAGTAATTGTGTCTCATATTCAGCCAATTGATTCTGCCTTAAGCTGAGCTGATTATGTTGATCTCCTCTTAACATGAAGGTCATTATTTTGTGAACAGGCAGTCTGATTCACATGGAGCACAGCACTAAAGTTGGGGAACATAAATCTGATTCAATACTAATTCTCAAAAAAAAAAAAAAAGGAAAAAATAAAGTAAAAGTAAAGTATTTTGTCTCACTGGCAGAATCTGTTCTGTCTGCAGGGTTTTTAAGGTTCTGAATGTTTAAATCTCAGCTTAACACTGAAGTTCATTTATGAAACCTTGTGCAGGTTCATTTCCAAAGCACAAAGCTGTTTGAGGAATCCTCTGTTTGGGAAAATCCACCTGCGCTCTTTGACCTTATTGATCGCCTCTAGCAGGGTGTAACGGTGATGGATCATTAGGTAGGCCAGAACGAGGGAAGCAGACCTGCTCACCCCAACTGCACAGTGGACTAAAATCCGAGCTAGAGAAGAGGGAGAAGGGAAATATCACAGTGAGCATAAAGCATGTGCTGAATGTGGGATTTTAAGATGAGAGAGAGGCCTGCAGGGACTGACACTGCAGCACCATGAGGGGTATTTACCATTGGTGGTGTCAAGTGCATTCTGAATGTACTCAGCAGAAGTGAAGAAAAAGCGAGACAGGTCAAAAGACGGCAAGTCATCTGCAGGTACTCCATAATAATCTATAGTGGTTCCATAAAAGTCATGACTCCCTTGACAGTGCATCCTCCCGTGAGCTGCATTCAAAACGTGAGTGATTCCCAGCTTCCACAGACTGTAACGATCATTGGCCACAAACCTGAGTACAAAGAAAAACCAACATTTTAACTCTCAACATATTAGTCTGTTTAATTTTATAAGATGTTAAGGTGAGTGTCAAATACTCACATATCGCCAATGAACAAGTTAGGCCAAACTTCATCCACATGATTACCAAATCTTTTCCCTCCATACAAAACCTTCTCCAGGTCTTTTATTGAAGGTGCGGCAAGCGAAGCGACCCTATTTTCCTCCACATTATTCATCCTCAAACACTCACACGTTTGTTTTTTAGTTTACTTGAAACATAGTTTCTTCCCTCATTGTTCATTTTCAAACTCTGCTGAGGCTTTACTACAACCAAGTCAGTAGTTGGTACTGACAAGGACAGGTGGTCCTGGTCTAAAATTAAAACCATGAGTCTGAACTTAACATTGACCCCTACATATTCACACTGCATACAAAACTTAAGAAGTCAATGCTTATTTGTTGCTTTGACAATGTGAATTACTGCCATTTTGCTCTCTATATAACATGTGTATATACAGTACATATTGTGGCGTCAAAGACATTTTGCTATTAAAACATTTGCCAGTTTTTGTTAAAAAAAAAACAAAACAAAACTCCCTATCACTGAAGTTCATTTTTCTGGAGCGTATCCTGCATTCAGACTATTTTAACATAGTAATACTTCAGGTTCAGGTTACTTTATTTGTACCCGTAGGTAGATTTGTTTTGCAGTTGGTGACATCCATATTTACAAGCCACTAATTACATTCAACATAGACACAAACACAGGCACACATCTTACTTGCTTAGACATTCACAGTTATTTTACTCTTACACTGTAAACAGTGCAAATAAAAAAAAGTCTTAACCCAAGAGCAACCAGGCAGCTCAGGGCCCTGGACCCCAAGTGTCAGATGGGGTAAATGGTGGAACTGACTATCAAGGGCCCTTAATGAAGGTTTATTGTCAAAAGGTTGAACTGCAGAATTTGGTCAAGAATTGTAGCAGGTGCTAGAGGTGAATGGACTTTGAGTAAAGTGAGAAGAAGAAAAGAAATGGTCAAGCTCACCAATGTCTACGCAATGCTGAAAAGTGTGGCTTTTTTCTGTGACTTTTGACCTGAAATGACATACCAACAACATGCAGTACTAGATACTAAAATAATTAACATTTCTTGTTTAATTCTTAGTTTCGAGGTTAAAAACTTTCCTATTTGCCGCGGCCTTTCTGTAGAACAATTATTAATCCCCCACAGTGCACTGTAGCTTTTATTTCTTGCACTTCATCTGTCTTATTCTATTTCAGCTTGTTTCTATTTCTCTTTAATTTTGACTTTGCTTTGAAATTCTTATGTATTTCTTTTGCAGCTTGCTGTAATGCTTTACTGTTTTATGTAAAGCACTTTGAATCGCCTTGTACATGAAATGTGCTATACAAATAAACTTGCCTTTCTTATTTCCTTAGTTTTTCAATAAAAACATTAACAGTCAGCCAGTTAGTAGAGTTACCTTATAGCTGTTTTGTAACTTGAATTTATTGATTGATAAGTAAATTTAAAAAACAATATGCTGAAAATTATAAGCAGCCCCCCCCCCCCCCCAGTGGCCACCCCGGCCCCTGCCACTGGACAGTCTAACATAATTTTATAACTTGTTTTTCTTTGTCATATTTTACATATAGTAGATGTTTAAGAATAATTGATGTGTGTGTGGGGAGACTTGAATAACGAAACCGAATTGTCTTTCATTCCAGTTTATTCAAGAAATCATTCCACTGTCTGCTCTCATTTTTGAGCAGCGAACAAAGAGCGTGAACACACCAAAGTTCTCTCTTTTAAACATTCTGACATCAAACCATTTCCCTCGCGGGGGAAATCACACATCTCTCTCAAAATCTCTTTATTCACATTCATTAGCCTTTTATTTACATAACTCCCCCTTCTCTCTTCCCGAGCCTCAGTGGTCAGGAAGTCTTCTGTCCCCTGTCCTCCGCAGGGGGTCCAGGCTCTGTGGCTCCGCACCGCAGGGGGCTGGCTCTCCTTCATCGTGGTTAAATCACATATGCAGTGTCCAACATATACATGTCTCACAACACAGCCATATAACCCCCCCCAAACGATGAAGAACAGACTAATTCCTAAAATTAAATAGCACCTTACTCACTACTGAATAATCAACACCAACATTCAGTCTGTGCGCCGCTTGGGCTTCAGCCGTCTGCCGAATCTGCTGTGCGTTGGCCCCGCCTTGCCTGCGGTGCGTTTCTGCTTCGGCTCTGTTGACTGAGGGAGAGAGTGGTTAATTGCCCTCTGCGGGGGCCTGCCTCGTCGAGGCGCCACTGCGACCGGTACAGACATGTCCTTCATGACAAAAGCAGGTTTTAGTCTGTCAATACTGACTGTCTCTTTTCTGTCTCCAAAATCTAGCACAAATTGCTTATCACCTGCCTCCAGTACTCGAAATGGCCCTTCGTAAGGTGGTTTGAGCGTTGCTTTTAGGGCTTCGCGCCTGACAAAAACGAAATCGGCATTTTTCAAAGCCTTGGGGACGAAAACTCGTGGAAAAGCGTGATGAACCGGACCCGGGAGCGTGTCTGCCCCCGTGCCGACTAACGGTCCCAGAGCCGAGAGAGGTGGGGGCTCTGGGTGCTCTGGTAAAAACTCGCCCGGCAGCCTCAGAGTTTGTGCGAATACCAGCTCCGCTGGGGAGGCGTCTAAGTCCTCTTTAGGCGCAGAACGCAACCCTAATAAAACCCATGGAAGTTTATTCACCCAATCTGCATCCGTGAGCGACGCTCTGAGTGCTGCCTTCAAAGACCTATGAAAACGCTCGCATAAACCATTGGCCTGAGGGTGGTAAGCCGTAGTGCGGTGAATTTTGGCTCCTAAGCCGTTGGCCATCGCTGACCACAGCTCAGAGATGAATTGCGGTCCTCTATCGGACGTAATGTCCGACGGAACCCCGAAACGCGCCACCCAAGCCGTTAAAAAAAACGCGAGCCACCTCCGCGGCCGTGGTCGTCGCAAGTGGGACCACTTCCGGCCAACGTGTGGTGCGGTCCACCATTGTCAAAAGATACGTGAACCCCTGTGATGCCGGTAGGGGGCCCACAAGGTCGACGTGCACATGGTCGAACCTTCTGGCCGGAATGCGGAACGGTTCTAACGGGGCTCTTGTGTGCCTGTGAATTTTGGCCCGTTGACAGGAAATGCAGGTTTTTGCCCATTCCTTCACGTGCTTGCACAGGCACGGCCAAACAAACTTTTCCGCCACTAGTTTCACCGACGCGCGCACCCCCGGGTGCGCCAGTGAGTGGACCGAGTCAAAAACACGGCGGCGCCACGTGGCCGGAACCACCGGACGCGGGCGCCCCGTCGACATGTCGCAGATCAGGGGGGGCATACCGGTTTGTAAACACTTGCTCTCCAGCCTCAACCCTGTTGGTCCAGACTGGAGCGCGCGCACGTCTGCGTCCGCCCCCTGGTCCGCTGCCATGGCTGCGTAATCTATACCCACGTGCACCGGGGCTGCGCGCGCCACCGTGCCGCTCTCCTGCGGCGCGGTCACGGTGGCCCGTTCTGCCTCTGCGCGTGTTGGGGTCGTGAACGCGCGTGAGAGACAATCCGCTACTACATTGAATTTGCCCGTGACGTGCCTAATGTCAGTGGTAAATTCCGAGATTGTGGCCAGCTGCCTCTGCTGCCTGCCGGACCACGGGTCTGAAATTTTGGCCATGGCGTATGTGAGCGGCTTGTGGTCCACATAAGCGGTGAAGCACCGTCCTTCCAGCCAGAACTGGAAATGACGAATAGCCAAATGCAGCGCCAACAGTTCTCTGTCAAACGCGCTGTATTTTCGTTCAGCCGCGCTTAAAGATTTGCTAAAGAAAGCCAAAGGCTGCCAAACTCCGGCTACCTGTTGCTCAATAACGGCCCCTATGGCTAAATCTGAAGCGTCTGTCGTCAGCGCGATACGTGCTGCAGGGTCTGGGTGGGCCAGGAGCGCAGCGTCAGCCAAGGCTTTTTTAACCTCTGTGAACGCGCGCTCCCGCTCCGGGGACCATTCGACCGCCTGGGTCGGTTTTTGTTTTTTGAGCGCGGCATATAACGGTTGCATGATTTGAGCTGCGTGGGGCAGGAATCGGTTATAAAAATTCACCATCCCCAAGAATTCCTGTAGTGATTTGACCGTTTGTGGACGGGGAAAATCCGCTACCGCGCGTACTTTCTCTGGTAACGGAACCGCTCCCTCCGGGGAGACGCGGTGACCCAAAAAATCGATCCGCTCGACGCCGAACTGGCACTTGGCTGGGTTAACTATTAAGCCGTGCTCTCCCAGCCTCCTAAAAACTGCTGTGAGGTGCGTTTCGTGTTCGTCCTCTGAAGTACTCGCGACCAAAATGTCGTCGAGGTACACAAACACGAAAGGGAGATCGCGTAACACGGCATCCATCATCCGCTGAAATGTTTGCGCCGCCCCTTTGAGACCAAACGGCATGCGTAAAAATTTGAAAAGTCCGAACGGGGTTATTACCGCTGTTTTAGGAATGTCCTCCGGTTGGACCGGGACTTGGTGATAGCCGCGAACTAGATCAATCTTTGAAAAAATGCGCGCCCCCGCCAGGTGCACCGAAAAATCCTGAATGTGCGGGATGGGATAACGATCGTGCGCCGTAGCGTTGTTTAGCCTGCGGTAATCCCCGCACGGTCTCCAGGAGCCATCGGCTTTCAGTACCATGTGCAGCGGCGAAGCCCACGGGCTCTTCGACCTACGAACGATGCCCAGCCTCTCCAGGCTGGCGAACTCCTCGCGCGCAATGGCGAGCTTAACTGCATCCAAGCGCCGAGCTTTTGCAAACACGGGAGGACCAGAAGTGGGGATAAAGTGTTTCACCCCGTGCTTCGCGACCGTCGCTGAAAAAGTGGGCACAGTGAGCGCTGGAAATTGGGTGAGGAGTGTGTGAAACTTACCACCTGCTGTAGCGACATGGGTCTGTACTGGTGGCGGGGACACTCGAGCTGAACAGGGGAGAGAGTAAAAAGAGAGTGCATTTACCAGCCGTCTATTAGCAAGATCAACTAACAGATTGTGTGAACACAAAAAATCCGCGCCCAACATGTTGAAACTCACCGCCGCTATCACAAAAGTCCATTCATATGTGCGGCCATGTAAGCATAAAGGCAAGGTCCTTCTCCCGTAGGTGTTGATGTTCGAGCCATTTGCCGCTGTAGCTCCGCTACCGTGGGGTCCAGCCACCCGGTCCGCGTATGTTGGGGTGATGAAGCTCACTTGTGCTCCGGTGTCGATGAGGAACTCTCGTCCGGAGCGCGCATCCGTGATGTAGAGCAGCTTGTTGCGTTCTCCGAGGGTCGAAGCTGCTAGCGACCCCCGGTCTTGCCGTTTCCCGAACTCCTGAAGATGCAGGGCGGCACACACCTGCGTGCCTTCTCTGCGAACCTCCGATGGTAAAAGCAGAGATCTTCTCCTCCGCTGTGTCGTGCCCGCGCCTCTGCCGTCGGGCTATTGGCTCCCCCTCGTCGCGGCCGTGTTGCCGCCGTCGTCGGCCAGTCTGGTTCTGCCGCCTCTGGCTCCCCGCTGTCTCGGGTCGCTGCTGTGGTTGCTTGCCCGCCGCAGGCGTCCAGGATCCCATCTGCCTCCTGGGCCAGCTCCCGGAACTCCTCCAGGGTGTGACACTTTTTGCCGGCCAGCGTGCTTCTCGCATGCGCCGGGAGGTTGGAGAGGAAGATGAACTGAAAAATGAAATCATCGTTGTCCAACCCTCTCAGCTGTATCATCTCCTCCATCAGGGCGCTCGGCCTGTGTCCACCTTGGTCTAGCAAAGACAGGATCCTCCTCGCCCTCACTTCAGCCGAGGGGGTGAAAAACTTGATGAGGGTGGATTTCAGCTTGCCGTACCTGTCGGTCGCGGGTGGCTGCTCCACCAAGCTTTGCACGCACCGAGCTGTGCTGTTGTCCAGTTTAGTGATGACATGGTGGAACTTAGTGTCATCCACCGTTACTCCTGCGAGCGCGAACTGCGACTCTGCTTGCAGAAACCACGACCGTGGGTTATCCTGCCAGAAATCAGGCAGCTTAACGGCCACTGCGCTCGCCAGCTCTGAGCGCTGTGAGTCCGGGACCCTGAGAATTTCTTCGTTCATTCTCAACGTCGTCAGTCACCAATGTGGGGAGACTTGAATAACGAAACCGAATTGTCTTTCATTCCAGTTTATTCAAGAAATCATTCCACTGTCTGCTCTCATTTTTGAGCAGCGAACAAAGAGAGTGAACACACCAAAGTTCTCTCATTTAAACATTCTGACATCAAACCATTTCCCTCGCGGGGGAAATCACACATCTCTCTCAAAATCTCTTTATTCACATTCATTAGCCTTTTATTTACATAACTCCCCCTTCTCTCTTCCCGAGCCTCAGTGGTCAGGAAGTCTTCTGTCCCCTGTCCTCCGCAGGGGGTCCAGGCTCTGTGGCTCCGCACCGCAGGGGGCTGGCTCTCCTTCATCGGGGTTAAATCACATATGCAGTGTCCAACATATACATGTCTCACAACACAGCCATAGTGTGCTGTATATTAACAAAATACAGCAAAGCAGGACAGATCACACTGTCAAGGTGCATTTAGACCAAACGCGAACGGACACGCAGCGTGCTTATATTTTGAATTGATTTTGATGTGCCATCCCAAGCTTTCCAGTGGCCTCCCCTATGAAAAATGTCTGGAGGCGCCCCTGATTATACGGCAGAGGATGTGTTCTCTCTCAGGTCCCAAAGCTGGTGCAGCACCCCTGCTTGTGTTAATCTGTTTGTGATCATGTGTCAACTTTATCTGTTTAAAATTTTTGGGGGTGGATGTTTAAGCTTTCAACGATGAAGCATTATATGATAAAATTCATTATTTTTTGTGATCAGCTGCTGAAGGAACTTTAATGCTGTTCCCAATATTCGTCAGTAAGTGTCACTGTTGGACACACTTAAGCCAAGACCTTTTTTTTTTCATGCACCGCTATTCTAGACATTACCTCTTTGTCAACATTTATGCTAGCTAGCAACGATGCCTACAAAGCCAGAATCATTGCAGCATATACGAATACGATTTATCTCTAAGATGCTATTTATTCAGTTAGCTGGATAAATAACATCCGTGTCATTTTGCTACACCTCAGACCGGGTGAGTGGCCGCAAACCACAAGCACTGGTAAAGCTAGCAGCGGCTAACTAGTCGCCTTTAGCTTGATCTGAATTAGCCGGTTAGCAGTAGTTGCGATGGATGAGAGGATGCTTTCATTTGCCTTCATCTCTGTCTAAGGTATACTGGTTTTATAGTTCAGCTGGTTTATCTTTTTGAAAGCATAAATACGTTTAGTTTAACAGTACGGTAGCCTTTAAACCCATCATACCCTCCCAGATATGATAGGGAATAAAGTGGATTATTACAGGTGGATTCTTGTCAATGGGCATTTTTGATCGGGTTTATTTCTGATGCTAACAATGCAATGATAATTACTGCGCATTTTGTCATCCGTAATTAGTACCTGTCTACGTTTTACTGTCTGTTCTTTGGGGAAAAAAAGTCTTGTCCCTTATATTTTCACGATGTTGTGATTGTAAACTATATCTGAATCTGTTATTTCTCATCGACCCTGAAGTGCTGAACATTTCTTTTGTGTGAAGTTCAGTTACTGAGTTAAACTCACTGGTTACTCATACTTTTGTTGAATATATTCAGCTTGCAGTCAGTTGGCGATTTTAAAAAAGGGGGTGTATGATTAAAAAAAGTAAAACTGCACATTTACAAGACAAGAGATTCCAATTTAAGAAGAAAAAAACTCAATAATACAGTTTATTGTATTATAATATTGAAAGCTTTTTAAATAGTTTCTTTTTATTATTTGGTAGTTACAAAAATAACTAGAAAAGCACTCAGAGCGCACATACCTCCGCCAAGGCTCCTTCTGTCCCTCGTGGATCACCTCCAAAATGTAATGGATTTGTGTGTAGGCAATGCGCCAGTTCGGGTGAAAATTGCATCAGTCTATCCGCTAGTTTTGGAGGATTCTTGCAAACACACTGTGAGAAGATAAGATTGGTGGAGGTGTGCGTTCTCAGATCATCACCAAAATGTTATGGGTTCCTCTGTAGTCCAAGCACCACTTCTTTTTTTTTTTAATTTAAGTTTTTGTAAAGGGTATACATGTCATTACAGCATTGCATTGTTTACATTTTCATCACATATTCCCTTTTTTTGTTGTTTTTTAACAACATTGGAAAAAAATTATTACAACACCCTTTTTTAAGTGAAAGAAAAGAAAAAATTAAAAAAACAACAACAAAAGAGCAGAAAAATAAAAGAGCATCTGAGTAGTGTTGGAACAAAGAGAGGTGCCATTATTGAAATGGTGTTTGTCAAAGATTAGATCTAATGGAAGACACATATGCGTTCCAGGGTTGCCAAAAGTTCAAGAACCCATCCATGTCCTGTCTCAGTACAAATGTCAACTTTACCATCAAATAAATGTCCTGAATCACATTAATGCAATCTTCAGGTGCAGGACAGTCTTTCGACATCCATTTTTTTTGTTAGAGCTTTTTTACTTGCCAATATTAAAACAGTGAATAAGTATTTTTCTCCTCGTCTTTCCAGTGAGTCCGGTAGTAAACCAAATACAAAGTTAGAAAAGAAAAGGGAACTGTTACTTTGAATATTTTCCCCAATATTGTCTGTACATTGGTCCAATATTGGTGGATAACTGGGCATGACCAAAACACATGAAAATGATTTGCAGTCTTTTCACCACACAAGCGCCAACAATTCAACCCTTTACGAGTAAATTTGTTTTGTGCAGGTGTTCTGAAAAATCTTACCAAATTTTTCCATCCAGATTCTCTCCACTGCAGGGATGAGGTACTTTTCCATTGTTGTTTATTTAGCTTTTCCCATATTTCCAGTTGTAAAGTGAAATTCCCCTCTTTTTCCCATTTCTCTTTTATATATGGTGTGTTGTCTCCTTTTAAATCTTGAAGACCATGGTATATTTTAGAAATGTATCTGATCCCTGGGATCCCTTTATATGCCATTAAGAAGACCTTCAGAACACCTGACTGGGCCCTTTCCAAATCCTCCTTTTTAAGTATTTTGTTTATGTGATGTCTAAGCTGAAAGAACCTGTTAAGGTCTTGATTTACTAGACCTTGTTTTTTCAAATCTTCAAAACTTCTTAAAGTTTGCCCTTTAAAAGAATTGTAATATTTTATCAGTCCGTTCTCTTTCCACTTTTTAAATCTAGTGTCTGTTTTATTAGGAGTAAAATCCTGATCAGAGGAAATCCATTGCAATAATCGGTAGGGTTCTTTAGTTTGATTCTCTCTGACTATCTTAAACCAAATTTTAGCGGGGTCTCTATCCACGGGTTAATGTTATTCAAAGGTTTAGGTAAGGCATTATTCCCTATTATCGCCTCTAGGGGAATGTCACTTGTTATTTGGCATTCTATCTCCTTCCATTGTGCAGTGTAGACTGGGTTACATATCTCTACTAAAGTTTTAATTTGTGCGGCTTTAAAATAGTCCCTGATATTTGGCAGCACAAGCCCACTTTTGTCTTTGTTTAGCTGTAGGGTTCTATATCTGATTCTAGGTCTCTTGCCCTGCCATATGAATCTTGAGATCCTTCTGTCCAGTTCTTGCCATGTTTTTTTGGGAGGTTCTACCGGTATTGTTTGGAAAAGGTATAGAAGATGTGGAAGTATATTCATTTTGGCTACTTAAGCTCTTTGTGCAGTACCCAAGAATGGTATCGTATTCCATCGTGCTAGATCAGATTTTATTTTTGCCATCAGTGGATCATAGTTTAGTGTTATAATTTTGTTGAGTTGTTTCGGGATATTGACCCCCAGATATTTCATAGATTCCATCTCCCAGTTAGTTTTGAATTTGCTTAGTAAATATTGATTTGGGTTATAGTTGAATGTTAAAATTTGGGTTTTATGCATGTTTAATTCGTACCCCGATAACTCTCCATACTCTGAAAAAACTGAGATTAGTTCTGGAAAAGAGGTGTCCGGCTGCCCCAGGTATATTAAAATGTCATCAGCAAAGAGTGCTATTTTATGTTCCTTCTGACCAAGTGTAATACCTTGAATTTTTTGATTCTGTCTTATACATGTGTAATGACAATAAAGTTGAATCTCATCTCATCTCATCTCATCTCATCCATTGGCACAGAGGTTCTATGAAGATTGCAAAGAGCAGTGGAGACAAGGGGCAGCCCTGACGACATCCTCTTTCCAGTTCAAAAGATGATGATAATTTACCATTAATCCTTATTTTAGCTGTTGGTTTTTTTATATAATGCCTGGATAGTTCTAATGAAGTTGTTATGAAAGTTGAAACTGGACAAGATTCTACATAGGAAAGACCAGTCAACCGAATCGAATGCTTTTTCAGCATCTAATCCCAATATGGCTGCATTTAAGTTATATTTTTTTATATGATGAATTATGTGTAAAGTGCGTCTAATGTTATCTTGTGTCTGTCTTTGTCTTATAAAACCTGTTTGGTCTAAATGAATTAAGTCTGTCAGTATATTTTCTAACCTTCTGGCAAGGATAGTGGTAAAAAGTTTATAGTCCTGATTTAACACACTGATTGGTCTGTAGTTGGAGCAATCTAATTTATCCTTTTCAGGTTTAGGTATGACTGCAATGAGCCCTTCTCTCCAGGAGGGGGGATTTCCCCTGTGTGGAGGACATAGTTAAATGTTTTCAGGAGGAGAGGAGATAGTTGCTGTTTAAAGGTTTTGTACCACTCTGCTCTATAACCATCTGCTCCTGGGGATTTGTTAGCTTTAAGTTTCATAATTGCTTTTTCTAATTCTTTAGATTGTATTTCTGCCAGTAGTTTTTTATTTTGTGACTCAGTAAGTTGGGGAAGATTTAATGTATTTAGGAAGGCTTCGGATGTGTCTTTGTGTTTTTTGAGGGAATACAAGTTCTTGTAGTAATTCTTGAAGCTTTTATGAATTTCCTGAATTCTAAATTTTATTTCCTTTGATACTGGGTCTCTGATTTTGTAGATTGCTGTCTCCGTTTGTTGTTTCCACAATTTATAGGCTAGTAATTTTGCCGATTTGCTACCTGTTTCTTAGTATTTTTCTTTCAGAAATGTCAGTTTCTTCTGGATTTCTATTGTGTAGATCTCGTTTATTTGTTTTTTAATTCCCTTAATTTTGAGCGAGTCATTAGAATGAGTGTTGTCTTTGTGCTCTTTTTCTAGTTTCTTAAGTTCTGACTCTAATGTGATTAGTTTTTCTTGTCTCAATTTCTTTTGGATTGCCAGTTTTGCGATAATCTTTCCCCTTATTACAGCTTTGCATGCGTCCCACAGTATTAAAGGGGATACTTCTCCATTGTCATTTTCTTCCAAATATCTGAGAATATCTGATTCCACTTCATCTTTCAGTGGTCCTTTCAGCACATTTGAATTTAACCTCCAACAAAATGTATTATTTGTGTATTTTTGGATATTTAAGTCCATATAGATCGGACTGTGGTCAGAGAGATCCATCAGTCCTATTTTACATGTTTTTACTCTTCCAATGTCTCTGTTAAACATAAAAAAATAGTCAATCCTTGAGTATGATGAATGTGGTGCTGAGTAAAATGTATAATCTTTTACACTGGGGTTGAATTCCCTCCACACGTCACAGATTCCCATTTCATTTAGTAGCATCCTAGTTTTTCTTCTTTGAGTGTTATTTTGATGTGGAGAATTACCTGATGCATCCCAGTATGGATTCAGTCTTAGATTGAAGTCTCCACCACATATCACTAAACCTTGGGCTTTAGTTATCATTAGGTCAAATACATTTTTATAAAATTTCCAGTTAGCCCCTGGAGGTGCATATACATTCAGCAGGGTGATATCTTCTCCCTCTAGCCGCCCAATTACCATGCTAAATCTCTCTTCTTTATCTTTGTGTTCTGAATTTTTTTCAAATATAATTTTGGTTGAGATCAATGTCGCTACCCCCCTCCTCCTCCCTGACTTATATGAAGATGAAGAGATCAGTTTAAACCCTTGTCTATTAAGTTTAGTGTGCTCCAAGTCTGTTAGGTGGGTCTCCTGTAAAAATATTATTCCTGCTTTGTCTTTTTTCATTTTGCCTAGAATCTTGGATCTTTTAACTGGATTCAGGATCCCTTTTACATTATATGAGATTATTTTGGTTGCACCCTGTTTCTCCATTGTATTGTCTTATTTAGTCTTAACAGTATAGTGGCCCTCTTTTATGCTACTCAAAAACTGAAAGAACATTAAGAACATAAAAGAACATAGTATATAAAACTTTAAAACAAAAAACTGTCAAAAGATCTTCCTGAACTGAGGTCTTTTTAGCGACCTTAGAAGAGCCTTGATGGTGTGTTGGCTCTGAGGGAAATTCCTCAAACTTTGTTACGTGTTGAGGGCCCTCTCTTACCCCTGTAAGTTGTCCCATGTTTTTAACGTGATTTTCAGATCCCAATCCGAACTTGTAATGATTTTTTTTGTTTTATGCCTATACCCTATGAAATTGTGCGCAACCTCCCACCACCATCACAGCAAACAATCACGTTAGTACAGTATTTGTTGGTGTGGAGAGTTCATGTGGTTCATTGTCACATTTCTATTTTAACAAGTTTTTTTTAAATTTTTTTTTAAAGACTTATTTGTTTCTAATATTATGACTGTTCCATGAAATGTTTTACCACTTCATATTTGCTGATTCTGTATCTCCTTTAATGTTTGTTACCTTGTAGGAGGAGGGTTGGATGCGCAGATTGACTAAAAATATTGTTATTCCCTCCTGAAAGCGTCCAGTTTTTCCTTATAGTCCTGGCGCTGGGTTTCCCGCTGCTGGCCCGTGGATTTTGAGGGTCTCTGTGTGGACCACGTTTGAGCCTTGAGTCTTTCGATCGGGTCTGCTGCGGGTTTATACACCATTACCGGGAGCCCTCTTCTTGCCATATCTCTGGTTGCTTCTTCCGCCGAGTTGTAGAGACACGTCTCTTCCCCGTAAAAAACCCTCAGCTTCGCCGGAAATGGAGTTTGAAAGCGCAGTTTCTTCTCTCTTAGTACCTTTTTAGCGTCATTGTATTCCCGACGCTTTTTAAGGACCTCCGGGGCGTAGTCATGCTCCACAAAAACTTTTCTTTCTTGGTGCATAAATCCTTTTTTCTGCCAAGCCAGCCTCAAAACCTCTTCTTTTGTTCTGAAGTTGGAAAACTTCACCACCACCGATCGCGGGGGAGCTTCCGCCGACGGCCTTGGGGCTAGTGAACAGTGCACCCTTTCTATCTTCAAGTTGGTGGATTGGAGAATTTCCAACTTTTCTCTCAGTATGGTTTCCACGCATGCAGCCATTGTGGTGAAACCATCCTCGACTCCTTCTTTCAGACCATGGATTCTTATGTTGTCCCTTCTTAGTCTTCCTTCCAGGTCGGTTAGCTTAGCCTCCAGTCTTGTCTGTCATTTAAGTAATTCCAGCGTGGTTTCTTCCAGCCCTTTTATTCTTTCCTCTGCTTCCATGATTCGGTCCTCAGCCTGGTCCACTCTGTTGTTTGTCCTTTTTATTTCGTCTTTAAGTTCACGAAATTCGGCCCAACACTCTCGGCAAAATTCTCTTAATTCTTGAAGTATCGTTTTTAAGCTAGCTGTGTTGCTAGCCTCATTTTGCTCCTCTATTTCCGAGTGGTTATTGTCTTCGAGGTCAGATTCTCCGGCCGATGTGTGTCTTGGCCTGGTAAATGTCGATCTCTTCTGTTTTCCTTTAGGCATAATGACTTTGTCTTTTGAGTTTCACTCTTCCATAAATCAGTTAAATCTGATTTTCATGGTATTTTCACGGATGGGATCTGGGAACTTCAGCGTTAAGCTGCTACCACCATGGTGTCCAGACCGGAAGTCCCAAGCACCACTTATGGTGAAAATTTTTTATCCAAATCCATCCGGTAGTTTTTGTGTAATCGTGCTGCACAAATACAAACAAGGGCCTTGGTGGAGGTATGCACCCTCAGATCATCACCAAAATCTAATGGGTTCATCCTTGGTCCAAGGGCTACCTTTGGTGAAATTCTCACCAAAATCCATCCAGTAGTTTTTGTGTAATCCTGCTAACAGACAGACAAACCACCCCGATTGTCTCCTTGGTGGAGGTAATTCTGTTCTTTCATTACAGCACATGGCATTAAGTCCGTATATGAATGCTTTTATTCCTTTTATGCAAAACACAGTGTATTTGAGAATAATGGTACATTCATTTTAATGTCAAATATGTTTTGTGTAATTGAAAGAGCTCAGTGACTGCTAACTCTCTGGAAACTACTAGTCTCAGTGACTGATGAGCACAAAAAAATGATATGTTAATTTCAAGCCTTGCTTGGAATGCACAATATACATACATACAATATACGTGAAAAGTTCATAGTGGTCAAATTTGACCAAATGTGGTTTATTTTTCAATATAGTTCCCCCCCTTCGGTCCACACACTTCTTCCATTGGTGTTGCAGCGCTTGGATCCCTGTGGTTGAAAAATAAACCACATTTGGTCAAATTTGACCACTATGAACTTTTCAGCCCCCCCTCCCTCCCGTAAGTATAGCATTATGATTATTCAAGTATATGTAGAGTAGAAAAAAATACTTCAGTAAAACTAAGAAGTACCTGCTAAAAAAAATAATTGAGCTGTGAGAAATGACTCTTAAAAGTTTAAGATGTTCTCTTCAACTAATTACTCTTCTCATAAATTTGAGGTAATTTTTCTGTAAATTTACAGCTGTTGTTTACCTTTGTTTTTACATTATTTCATAATAAATTTCCTATTTTCTCTCCAATTTGTGAGGTTTACAGTATGGTGAAGAATTGCATATACTGTACAAGGGATGTAGTTAAGAAAATATTTTGTTCTTAAAGGAGTCACTGACTGAAACATTGTGTTGGTTTTAACCTTCCAAAATGGGACTTCATGTGATTATTGAAAAAATGTCAGAACACACTTCTTTAAAAAAAAAAGCCTTTATATAGTTTTTGTGTCTGAGAAGCCGTTTTAAAGGTCCCATTCACTGCCGTTTCCCCACATTTTCACAAACTGTCTTAATGGTCTTAATGAAACGTTTGTGACATACACTCGTGGACAAAATTGTTGGTACCCCTCTGTTAATGAAAGAAAAACCCACAATGGTCACAGAAATAACTTGAATCTGACAAAAGTGGTAATAAAAAGTCTATGAAAATTAACCATTGAAAATCAGACAGTGCTTTTGAATTGTGGTTCAACAGAATTATTTTAAAAAACAAACTCATGAAACAGGCCTGGACAAAAATGATGGTACCCTTAACTTAATATTTTGTTGCACAACCTTTTTAGGCAATCACTGCAGTCAAACGATTTCTGTAACTCAATGAGACTTCTGCACCTCTCAGCAGGTATTTTGGCTCACTCCTCATGAGCAAACTGCTCCAGTTGTCTCAGGTTTGAAAGGTGCCTTCTCCAGACGGCATGTTTCAGCTCCTTCCACAGATGTTCAATAGGATTTAGGTCAGGGCTCATAGAAGGCCACTTTAGAATAGTCCAGTGTTTCGCTGTTAGCCATTCTTGGGTGTTTTTAGCTGTGTGTTTTGGGTCATTATCCTGTTGCAAGACCCATGACCTGCGACTGAGACCAAGCTGTCTGACACTGGGCAGCACATTTCTGTCTAGAATACCTTGATAGTCTTGAGATTTCATTGTACCCTGCACAGATTCAAGACACTCTTTGCCAGATGTAGCAAAGCAGCCCCAGAACATAACAGAACCTCCTCCATGTTTCACAGTAGGGACAGTGTTCTTTTCTTGGTATGCTTCACTTTTGCGTCTGTGAACATAGAGCTGATGTGCCTTCCCAAAAAGTTCCAGTTTTGTCTCATCTGTCCATAGGACATTCTCCCAGAAGCTTTGTGGCTTGTCAACATGCAGTTTGGCAAATTCCAGTCTGGCTTTTTTATAATTTGTTTTCAACAGTGGTGTCCTCCTTGGTCGTCTCCCATGAAGTCCACTTTGGCTCAAACAACGACGGATGGTGCGATCTGACACTGATGTACTTTGACCTTGGAGTTCACCATGAATGTGTTTAGAGGTTGTTCTGGGCTCTTTTGTTACCATTCGTATTATCTGTCTCCTCCTGCGGCCACGTCCAGGGAAGTTGGCTGCAGTCCTGTGGATCTTAAATTTCTGAATAATATATGCAACTGTAGTCACAGGAACATCAAGCTGCTTGGAGATGGTCTTATAGCCTTTACCTTTAACATGCTTGTCTATAATTTTCTTTCTAATCTCCTGAGACAGCTCTCTCCTTTGCTTCCTCTGGTCCATGTTTAATGTGGTACACACCACGTCACCAAACAGCACATTGACTACTTGTCACCCTTTAAATAGGCCGACTGACTGATTACAAGTTTGTAGACACCTGTGATGTTAATTAGAGGACACATCTTGGTTGAACATGTCCCTATGGTCACATTATTTTCAAACTTTTCTAGGGGTACCATCATATTTGTCCAGGCCTGTTTCATGAGTTTTTTAAAGTAATTCTGTTGAACCACAATTCAAAAGCATTGTCTGATTTTCATTGGATAATTTTCATAGAATTTTTTATTTATTACCATTTTTGTCAGATTCAAGTTATTTCTGTGACCATTGTGGGTGTTTCTTTCATTAACAGAGGGGTACCAACAGTTTTGTCCACGGCTGTATTTTGGTCACGTTTCCTTAAATAATTATTGCAGCATCATTGTGAATCATCTTTTGCAGCCTTACTCAGAACCATTACCATATTTACTTCAGTGACATTGTCCAAACAAATTTATTTTAATTTCCATTTAAAATAAATTTGTTTCCTAGCCCTAGACTGCACCTGTTTCCGTTCCATCCAGACCACCACCCCAGTTATATGCTCGCATGGTTTGGAATTACAGTAGAATTGCTGATTCATGTGAAAGCAAAGTGTGCATTATACATTTTCTTAAGATGAATTTGTTGGTGGGTAAATCAATAAGGAACTCATATTGATGCGTGAATGTTTCTCTGTCCAGTCTTCAGTGTCCAGGAAATGAGCCAGCTGAGTGTCCGCCGCTGGACTCCTAAACATGTTGCCAAGTGGCTGAAGGAAGAGGGCTTCTGTGACTATGTGGACCTGCTGTGCAACAAGCACCGTTTGGACGGCATCAGTCTACTCGCCCTCAGCGAGTATGACCTCCGCTCACCACCTCTGGAGCTCAAGGTGCTGGGGGACATCAAGCGGCTGATGGTGTCCATCCGCAAACTTCAGAAACAGAACATTGACGTGTTGGAGGAGCTGGGTCTTCCCTACGACGGCCAATCACCCACGTGCTCTGGAGGCACTTTGGACTGGTTGTGTAACGGAGACCCGAGCAGAGACTGTGACAGCACTGACACTGCACCAGTGGGAGAGGAGTACCATCAGTACACTAATGGAAAGTTCAAGCAGAATATGAGGCGCCTGGATCCAGAGTACTGGAAGACTGTGCTGAGCTCAGTTTATGTGGTGTTTGTGTTTGGGTTCACGTCCTTTGTCATGGTCATCGTGCATGAGAGGGTGCCTGACATGCGCACGTATCCTCCACTGCCAGATATCTTCCTAGACAGGTGGGTGTACGTTTTTAATCCTTATTATGTCACATAACTCAAGAAAAATCATTTATCATCTGTGAAATACCACAAACCAAAAAAATAATTTTATCTGCTGTCACAGCAGATAGTGGACAGTATAATTGCCCTACTTCCATGGTACATGTTTCTATTATTGTCCTCCTGTACTCCTGGTGGGCTACTCTGGTCCAAAGAAATCTTTGAGATCCCCTTTTTTTAATATAGTGACCTATTTGGAAGTATGAGCTGTTGTTTATGACCAGCCCTGGGTTCTTTTTGAAATGTCATAACCTACTGGAAGAGCTTATTTTAGGGTACTAGAGAGGTAAAACATGTTGAAGCAAATTCTGACACACTTTTTCCATCACTCTGGTGTTGACGGCTTTCGAGAAAATGTACTTATTCCTTCTAATTTAGTTTTAAATATTTTTTTTTTTATTATCAGCTCAGATCAGATACATTTAGTAGCAACTGAAAGAGTCCCAGTCAATAAGGTTTAATATGTTTGTTAGTTAATCTACAGTATAAATGTTGAAGGATTTACTTTTTATTTACTATATTTAATTTCTAACAAATCTTATCATTTTTTTCCATTAAACAGTCAGAAAATTCTGTAAAAATCCATCCTTATTATAACATCAGACAGTCTTAAGTGATGCATTGAAATAGCTTCTTTAACACAACCAGTACTCCAAACCATAAAAATCATTATTTCAAGTATATTGTGAGAAGAAATAAAAGTTGTGAATTTAAAAGCATATTTTGTTTTTCCCCCATGGGGTTTGAATGGGCCATATTCTCCACCTCCATTGTTGAAGCAGCTGCCCGGAGCTGTGGCCACAAGGTCGTTGGTGCATCTCGTGCTGGCAACCCCCGAACCAAGTGGTGGACACCAGTGGTGAGGGCAGCCATCGAGCTGAAGGAGGAGTCCTATTGAGCTTGGTTGGCTTGTAGGACTCCCGAAGCAGCTGAGGTGTACCAACAGGCCAAGCGGAGCACAGCTCAGGTGGTTGCTGAAGAACAAGACTTTTGGTCGGCCTCAAAGAGATTCTGGCAAGCTGTCCAACGACTCAGGAGGGGGAAGCAGCTCCCTGACCACACTGTATGGTACGGATGGGGTGCTGCTGACTTCGACTGGGGACATCGTTTGGCAGTGGAAGAAATACTTCGAGGATCTTTGTTGGATCCTTGTTGTAACTTCTTCATAGAGATCAACTGGACTGCTCTTAGTCTGACCCTTCACCTAGGACCAATTTGCCTTGGGAGACCCTACCTGAAGCAAATTGCCCTGGACAACATAGAGTTGTGCTCATAAGTTTACATACTCTGGCGGAATTTATGATTTTTTTTGGCCATTTTTCAGAGAATATGAATGATAATACAAAAACTTTTCTTTCATAGTGGTTGGGTGAAGCGATTTAT
Organism: Pholidichthys leucotaenia; assembly: GCA_020510985.1. NCBI lineage: Eukaryota > Metazoa > Chordata > Actinopteri > Cichliformes > Pholidichthyidae > Pholidichthys > Pholidichthys leucotaenia. Next base: position 391,222,013 of record CM035836.1, on the reverse strand, counting down.
TATCAAACAATTGTGTTTCTAACAGAAACTACCCAAATGACCCCGATCAAAAGTTTACATACCCTGGAAGTTTTGGCCTGATAACATACAGTGGATATAAAAAGTCTACTCTTCAAATGCCAGGTTTTTGTGATGTAAAAAAAATGAGATCAAGATCAATCATTTCAAAACTTTTTCCACCATTAATGTGACCTATAACCTGTACAACCCAATTGAAAAACAAACTGAAATCTTTTAAGGGAAAAAATAAAAAACTTACAATAACCTGGTTGCATAAATATGCACACCCTTAAACTAATACTTTGTTGCAGCACCTTTGGCTTTTATTACAGCACTCAGTCTTTTTGGGTAGGAGTCTATCAGCATGCACATCTTGATGTGGCAATATTTGCCCACTATTCTGTGCAAAAACGCTCCAAATCTGTCAGATTGCAAGGGCATCTCCTGTGCACAGCCCTCTTCAGATCACCCCACAGATGTTAGATTGGATTCAGGTCTGGACTGTGGCTGGGCCATTCCAAAACCTTAATCTTCTTCTGGTGAAGCCATTCTTTTGTTGATCTGGATGTGTGCTTTGGGTCATTGTTGTGCTGAAAGATAAAGTTCCTCTTCATCTTCAGCTTTCTAGCAGAAGCCTGAAGGTTTTGTGCCAACACTGACTGGTATTTGGAACTGTTCATAATTCCCTCCACCTTGACTAAGGCCCCAGTTCCAGCTGAAGAAAAACAACCCCAAAGCATGATGGTGCCACCATCATGCTTCACTGTCGGTATGGTGTTCTTTTGGTGATGAGCAGTGTTGTGTTTGCGCCAAATATACCTTTTGGAATTATGGCCAAAAAGTTCAACCTTGGTTTCATCAGCCCATAACACATTTTCAAACATGCACTTGGGAGATTTCAAATGTGTTTTTGCAAAATGTAGCCAGGCTTGGATGTTTTTCTTCATCCTTGCCACTGTAGATGAGAGATTGTTGTCACATGTGTTAAATAGCCAGTACTTGCCAGAAATCCCTGCAGTTCCTTCAATGTTGCTGGTGGCTTCTTGGCAGCCTCCCTGACTAGTTTTCTTCTTGTCTTCTCATCAGTTTTGGAGGGACGTCCAGTTCTTGGTAATGTCACTGTTGTGCCATATTGTCTCCATTTGATGATGACTGTCTTCACTGTGTTTCATGGTTATATTTAATGCCTTGGAAATTCTTTTGTACCCTTCTCCTGACTGATATCGTTAAACAATGAGATCCCTCTGATGCTTTGGAAGCTCTTTGTGGACCATGGCTTGTGCTGTAAGATGTGACTACAGAGATGTCAGGAAAAGCCTACTAGAACTGCTGAACATTATTTGGGGTTAATCAGAGGCACTTTAAATGGTGGCAGGTGTGTGCTGACTCCCATTTAACATGAGTTTGAATGTGATTGGTTAATTCTGAACACAGCCACATCCCCAGTTATAACAGGGTGTACATATTTATGCAACCAGGTTATTGTAAGTTTTTTTATTTTTCCCCTTAAAAGATTTCAGTTTGTTTTTTCAGTTGGGTTGCACAGGTTATAGGTCACATTAATGGTGGAAAAAGTTTTGAAATTATTTATCTTGGTCTCATTTTTTACATCACAAAAACCTGGCATTTGAACAGGGAGGGGTGTGTAGATTTTTTGTATCCACTGTACACACGTTGACACACATGGTTTTATATGACTACTAAAGATAACCATCCTCACCTGTGATCTGTTTACTTGTAATTAGTGTGTATAAAAAGTCAGTGAGTTTCTGGGCTCCTGACAGACCCCTGAATGTTTCATCCAGTACTGCACTGACGTTGCTGGATTCCGAGCCATGGGGAAGGGAATGTAATGTAATGTACTTTATTTATATAGCCCTTTAAAACAACCCGTAGGTGACCAAAGTGCTTTACAGAAAATAAACAGCATTAAAAACACACAGAGCATTAAAAACAAATAACATAAACAAAAACAACCTAAAAATAAAATAAAAACAAATGCCAAGACAAATATCACCACTACTGGGTATTAAAAGCCATCCTAAACAAATATGTCTTAAGTTCTGATTTAAAAAGGGCCAGGTCAGAGATAGCACGTAGGTCGGGAGGAGATTATTCCAGAGCCTGGGGGCGGCAACAGAAAAGGCTCGGTCACCCCAATGTTTATACCTTGACCTAGGCACATCCAGCAAAAGCTGATTGGATGACCTCAAAGCCCTGCCTTGGTCACGGACAGTCAAAGTCTCAGACATATAAACCGGAGCAAGGCCATTAAGAGCTTTAAAAACAAAAAGCAAAAGTTTGAAATTAATTCTAAAATGGACTGGAAGCCAATGAAGTGAATAAAGGCTCGGAGTAATGTGCTCTCGCCTAGGTGTGTTGGTCAAAAGACGGGCCGCTGCATTTTGCACAAGTTGAAAGCGGCCGAGAGAAGACTGAGAGATGCCAACATAAAGTGCATTGCAGTAATCAAGTCGAGATGTGACTAAAGCATGGAGGGAAAGGGAAGGCAAAAGAATGATCAAAGGACCTGCGAGAGAAGATAGTTGAACTTTTAAAACAGGAAAAGGATATAAAAAGATATCCAAGGGATTAAGAATGCCAATCATCAGTGTTCACACTAATTAAGAAGTGGAAAATGAGGGATTCTGTAGAAACCAAGCCACGGTCAGGTAGACCAACAAAAAGTTCAGCCACAACTGCCAGGAAAATTGTTTGGGATACACAGAAATACCCTCAAATAACTTCAGCTGACATACAGGACTCTCTGAAAAAAGGTGGTGCGGCTGTTTCAAGATGCACAATAGGGAGATACTTAAAGAAAAATGAGCTGCATGGTCGAGTTGCCAGAAGAAAGCCATTACTACACCAGTGCTACAAAGCAGCCCGCTTACAATATGCCAGCCAGCACAGAGACAATCCTCAAAACTTCTGGAACTAAGTTATTTGGAGTGATGAGACCAAAATTGAACTTTTTGCCCACAACCATAAATGCTACATTTGGAGAGGAGCCAACAAGGCCTATCATGAAAAGTACACCATCCCTACTGTGAAACATGGAGGTGGATCGCTGATGTTGTGGGCATGTGTGAGTTACAAAGGCACAGAGAACTTGGTCAAAATTGATGGCAAGATGAATGCAGCATGTTATCAGAAAGTACTGGAAGAAAATTTGCACTCATCAGCCTGGAAGCTGCGCATGGGACGCACTTGGACATTCCAACATGACAATGATCCAAAACACAAGGCCAAGTCAACCTGTCATTGGCTACAGCAGAAAAAGGTGAAGGTTCTGGAGTGGCCATCTCAGTCTCCTGACCTCAATATCTTTGAGCCACTTTGAGGAGATCTCAAACGTGCCGTTGATGAAAGACAGCCCAAGAATTTACAGGAACTGGAGGCTTTTTGTCAAGAAGACTGAGCAGCTTTACCATCTGAGAAAATAAAGTGCCTCATCCATAACTGCCACAAAAGACTTTAAGCTGTCATTGATGTTAAAGATGGCAGTAACATGGATCAGGGTCATTTGGGTAGTTTCTGTTGTCATTATGGTTTGAAAAGAGTAAACACAATTGTCTGATAATAAATGGCTTCACCCAACCACTAACTATGAGTGTAAGAAAAGTTTTTTTATTATCATTCATATTCTCTGAAAAATAGCCAAAAAAAATCACAAATTCTGCCAGGTTATGTAAACTTATGAGCACAACTGTAGCTCCTGGGATCTTTACGGCATGCAAACCCCTCCATCACGATAAGGTGGTGATCCACAGAAGGGTTAAGTTCATTTACTCAACCTTAACTGACATTTCTGTCTTTCACAAAGTCCAAAATAAAAGGAATGTGTTAAGTCAGTTTTAGTCAGATCAGAATGTGATTCTTTATTTTTACTAAATGTGAGCCCTAATTTTCTCCCTGATATATGATCAACAGCTAATCAGTTTTTAGGTAATTCTCTATTTAACAATTAATTGACTCATTAATGGCATGCAGCTGCATCTGTTTCCCTTCTGTCTGAAACACTGAAACACAGATCCTCGTTTGGATCTACGTCCAGGTTGTGTTCCAGGTCAAACACCACAGGCTATGTGTACATGTCATTTCACCTTTGAGCCTGTCATGAATGAATCTTTATTTTGGATAGATTAGATTAAAAGATTAAAAGAAAGGAACAGAATAATGTAACAAAGGGGAAAAAATCCAACATGGTCAAATTAAACAATAACTCCTCGGATTATACAATTCAACCTAAATTATCTGAAATGGGTGATGGCTGAAGCTGCAGCTTTTATTACCCACCCATGTTCCATCTAAGAATTCAAAAATAAAATAAAATAAAATAAAAGTGATTACAAATCAAAACTAGAAAAGCACTCGGAGAGTGCAGACCTCCGCCAAGCGCCACAGTTCCCTCCATACAGTGTTTGTGTGTACGTTTTCAGATTCCTTGACCATGAAAACATACAGTATGACTAGCAATTGGATTCACAATGATAGGATTAGTGGTTGAGTAGTTATTCACGAAAATCGCATTTTCTGTAATGGCGGTTTTCTTCTGGACGGTGATCTGGATCACCACCAAAATCTATTCATCTGTAGGATACCCCATTTCTGACAATCTGTGAAAATTTCATGAAAATCCGTCCATAACTTTTTGAGTTATCTTGCTAACAAACAGACAGACAGACAGACAGACAAACCAACGCCGATGAAAACATAACCTCCTTGGCGGAGGTAACAAAGCTAAGACAAAACGTGACAAAACAAAACTAAGCAACAGCACAACACAGACTGGATATGATAATCCTTATGTGATTTTACATGTTGTTTTGTATATGTATTTGGAGTATTTCTTCCTTTAGTTTTTGTTTAAATTGTCCAAGCGTTGTACATGATTTTAATTCAGGTCCAAAAGCGTTCCACAGTCTGACTCCTTGCACTGAGACACAGTGTTGCTTGGTGGTAGTTCTCACTGAAGGTTTTTGAAATATACATGTTCCTCTGAAATGATATCGTTTTTCCCTTATTTGGAACAACTTTTGGATATTTGCGGGCAGTGATAGATTCTTCACTTTAAACATTATTACTGCAGTTTTAAAATCAACCAGATCTTTCAACTTGAGAGCTTTTAAGAAAAAGTGGGTTTGTTGGTTCCCTGTAAGCAGCTTTTTTTTTTTTTTTTTTTTTTTTTTTGTTACTTATTTGTACCCGTAGGTAGACTTGGTTTGCAGTCTGGTGACAAGCCACCGACTGCTGGTCGCTGCGTGCGCAAGCGCCCTAAACCTACATGTTTTTGGTGTGCGGGAGGAAACCGGAGAAATCCCGGAGTAAACCCGCGCAACACGGGGAGAACATGCAAACTCCACACAGCTCACTGTTGGTCGGGGGCTGGGATCGAACCCACGATCTCATGATCCCTGCGATCCCCCGGCCGAGGGTAAAACTGTGCTGCCACAGTGCTAAACCACTGCGCCACCTGCACGGTGGTTTAGCACTGGTGGTTTAGCAGTGGTTTTGTTTATTATTCTAATAGCTCTCTTCTGAAGCATAACGATTGGATACTGTATATGTTTGTTTTATATGTATTTCCCCATACTTCAATACAATATGTCATGTATGGGAGTATTAATGAATGACACAAAGAATATAGTGTGGGTTGATTCAGCAAATATTTCACTCTGTGTAGTATTGCGATTGATTTAGATATTTTACCTATAATATAATTAATATGTGACTTCCAACACAGTTTATTATCAGTTATTACTCCAAGAAATTTAATTTCGGATACCCTTTCAATCTCTACACCATTTTACACTGAGTTTAGATACTGAGTTGTTGTGATGGTTGTTAAAAATTATAAATTTTGTCTTACTTAAATTGAGCGTTAATTTGTTTGAATCAAACCAAAGTTTGAGCTTTTCTAATTCCTTTCCGAGTGTATCCAAAAGTTGTTCCAAATTGCTTCCACTGCATAATAAATTAGTGTCATCTGCAAACAATATTAAATCTATTTTTTTCAGAAACTGTACATATATCATTTGCATACATATTGAATAACAGTGGCCCCAAAACTGAACCCTGTGGGACTCCGCAAGTAACCTTCAGTAACTGTGAGTTTTTGCTACCAACACATACATACTGATATCTGTTCTTTAAGTAACTACATAACCAGGACAGTGCCCAATACCATAATTTTGTAGTTTCGTTAACAATAATTTATGATCCACTGTATCAAATGCTTTTTTAAGATCCAGGAATACCCCAACTGAATACTCTTTATTTTCTACAGCAGTTGATATTTTTTCTATAAATTCCATTAGTGCAAATGCAGTTGTCCTCTTGTGTCTGAACCCATATTGTTGCTCACACAATAAATTATTCTTCATTTTAAAGTTGTCAATTCTTTCACAGAGTATTTTTTCGGCCTATAGTTTGAAAATGTTTTTTTTTTTTTTTTGAAAGATTGGTTGGGTAGTTTTTTATTTCCAAGAATGTTGTTAAGTATTGTCCATGTGTTTTTAGTGTTATCTTTGTTTTTCTCCACTTCTTTACTGTAATAGTCTCTTTTACTACATCTCGTTTTATATATTAACTTATTTTTTATGTTTTATACCGCTGCTCTGCTTCTTTTGTCCTTTTTTTTTTTTTTTTAGAAAAGCTTTATATAGTGAATTTTTCTTTTTACACACTTTTTGTAATCCTTTGGTTAACCATGGCTTGTCAACAAATTTCTTTTTAAGCTTTTTCTTTACTAATGGACAATTTTTTTCATAAAGAGCAGTTGCAATGTTCATGAATGTATCGTAGGCTTCATTTACATCTGATACATAGAGTTTTGTCCAGTCTTGCTTCAGCAGGTCTTCTTTAAAAGAACTGATTGCATTTTGTGATTTGTATCTGAAAGATTTTAAAGTTTTTTTCTGTATTGGCCCCCATGTGGCCATGGATAAGTGCAAAGACTAGCAGATGGTCACTTATGTCATATGTCATTTATCAATAATCCACTTTCTATTTTCTTATCAATAATATTAACAAACAGGTTGTCAATAAGTGTAGCAGTGTGGACTGTGATTCTACTGGGATGTGTTATTGTAGGATATCAGGTTCAGGTTCAGGTTACTTTATTTGTACCCCTAGGTAGATTTGTTTTGCAGTCTGGTGACATCCATGTTTACAAGCCACAAATTACATTCAGCATAGACACAAACACAGGCACATATGAAGCTGACTATAAACATGATAAGAATACTCAAGGCTCCATCAATCAGGGTATAAAAAGACAAAGAGATGGGAGAAAAACCAGAGGTAAGAGAGAAGGGTCATATCAAAAGTTAAAAACTAGTCAAAGAGGTTAAAAACTCAAAGGTCTAAAACCCAATAAAATATTTAGAACCCAAGTGACATCCTACAAAAATAAGTAAGTATAAAATGAAGTTAATAAATAGGTACCTAAATTATGTGCAATATATTGTTACAGCTTGTTCAACTCTTTGACAGCAGCAGGGACAAAGCTGTTTTTGTAGCGCTGGGTTCTACTTTTTGGGACAGCAAACCTCCGTGTTGAGGGAAGAAGCTGAAAGTGGCAGTGCAAAGGGTGGGAGTCATCATTTAAAATGGAGGTAGCCATCCTCTGTACTTGTCTGGTGTACGGGGATGTCAGGCTCAGCTGTGGCTCACCAAGCAAACGACTGGACCATCTAACTACCTGATCCAAGGATTTCCTCTGTTTCAGTTTTATCTGACCAAACCATGACACTAAAGAAAAGGATAAAACAGATTCAATAAAAGCCGGATAAAACATTGTCATTATGGTTCGGGCAACTTGGAAGCGTGCAAGTTTTCTCAAGCAATGCAAATGTTGCTGACCCTTTTTGCACACCCTTTCACAGTTCTCTTCAAAGTTTAAATTACTATCAATAATTGTCCCAAGATATTTGTAGGATTGTACACATTTGGTGGTCTGGCCTTTTAGTACGGTGACTTTGTGCCTGGGATTTTTCCTCCTAAAGTCAATAATCATATCTTTAGTTTTTGTTGTGTTCAGCTGCAGGTAGGAATCCTCACACCAGTGAACAAAATCATCAACTACTGGGCCGTGGCCACTCTCACCATCCTGGAGGAGACTGACAATAACTGAGTCATCAGCATACTTTATAATGTGTCTGTTGTCATGTCTGCTCCGACACATGTTTGTGTACAGGATGAAGAGTAGTGGTGACAACACACACCCCTGAGGAGAGCCAGTAGAAGAGCACTTTAGGTCAGACAATGTACCATTGACCCTTACTCTCTGCGTCCTGTTGGTTAAGAAATCCAGAATCCAACCCACCAGATTATTGCTCAAATCAAATTGCTGCAGGAGCCTTTCAACTAAGATATGAGGTTGGATTGTATTAAAGGCGGAGGAAAAGTCCACAAATAAAAGTCTGGCGTGTGTCCCATTAAAATCCAGATGTTTAAAAAGCATGTTAAACAGAGTGACAGTGGCATCCTCCACTCCTCTGTGAGGCCTATAGGCAAACTGCAGAGGATCCAATGCATGTTCAGTCTGCTTTAGGACCTCACATCTGACCAGTTTTTCAAAAATTTTCATTAAAATTGAAGTCAAAGCAACTGGTCTAAAGTCGTTTACCGTTTTACGACAGCTGGATTTTGGAACGGGAACAACCACGGCTTCTTTCCAGATCTTAGGCACATGTTGTGTCTGTAAGGACTTATTGAAAATGTAATGAAATATAAGGCTCAGTTCATGTGCACAGGACTTTACCAAGCGCCCACATATATTATCAGGGTCCTGACTTTTGTTCACTTTTACAGCGCAGAACTCCCTTTTAACATCCTGCACCTCAATATTAAAGTGCTGATTGTCTTTGAGTTTCTGTTTCAAATCTTGGGTTTCTGTGCTAAAATCAAAGGAGTCAAAACGACCATAAAAACAATTAAGAGCATTAGCCAGCTCTGTGTCTGAATTAAAACCATCTAAAAACACACGATTACTGCGCTCTGTGCTCTGAAGGCCTGCAATAGTTTTCATACTGGCCCAGGCTGAACCAAGTTTCTTTGTTGCCATCTTGCTTTCCAATTCTGATTTATAATTCTGTTTTGCTTTTAAAATTTCGGACTTCAGCTCTTTTGTGGTAACCTGTAGTTCAGAAACAGACCCCTGTTTAAAGGCAAGTGCTTCCCTCTGTAAGCAGGATTTAACTGATTTTGTAACCCTGGCTGCACGGTGGCGCAGTGGTTTAGCACTGTGGCAGCACAGTTTTACCCTCAGCCGGGGGACCGCGGGGATCATGAGATCGTGGGTTCGATCCCAGCCCCCGACCAACAGTGAGCTGTGTGGAGTTTGCATGTTCTCCCCGTGTTGCGCGGGTTTACTCCGGGATTTCTCCGGTTTCCTCCCGCATACCAAAAACATGTAGGTCTAGGGCGCTCGCGCACGCAGCGACCAGCAGCCGGTGGCTTGTCACCAGACTGCAAACCAAGTCTACCTACGGGTACAAATAAGTAACCAAAAAAAAAAACAAAAAAAACCCCATGGTTTGTTGTTGGGATATATTTTGACACGTTTACATGGAACGATCTTATTTTTACAGAAAGCCATGTATGAGCATGTGACGTCCACCAAAGAGTCCAAATCATCCCCGCAGGCCAGTGTGAACATCTCCCAGTCTGTACAGTTAAAGCATTCCTGGAGGCTGTGCTCTGAATCTTCTGTCCACACATCAATGTGTCTCGTCTCCACTTTGCCTCTTCTGAGAGCAGTTTTATATGTGGGCAGCAAATGTACACAGTTGTGATCTGAGGATCCTAAAGGAGGAAGGGGGAGTGATATATAGGCCCTCTCTATGGATCCATAGCACAGGTCCAATGTCTTTTTTCGCCTGGTTGGGCAGGAGACATACTGATAAAAGTTTTTAAGTGTCTTCTTTAAAGAAACATGGTTAAAATCCCCAAGAATGAAGTTTGGCGCCTCTGGAGAAATTGATTGCAGCTGCTGGATCACATCAAAGATTGTGCTGCAGGCGGAGTCAGCGTCTGCCCTCGGATGAATGTACACAATTGTGATGAAAAGTTGGGGGAACTCGCGAGGCAAATAAAAGGGGCGTAGTGACACAGACAGCAGCTCCACATCGGATGTACAGATGCGCTCTCTGACCGTGACAGATGTGCAGTACTGCTTATTAATGTATAAACATACGCCGCCCCCCTGACATTTCCCTGTTACCTCTTCCTGCCGATCCGAGCGCAGCGGGGCTCCAAAGCCGTCAATACACAGGTCTGCGTCTCGGTCATGCGCAGTAAGCCAAGATTCAGTGAAAGCCATGACACAGCAGTTCTTAAAGTCCTTCTGGTAGCGTACATTCCCTTGAATTTCATCCACCTTGTTTCTCAGAGACTGTACGTTCCCCAAAATCATCGAAGGAAGAGGAATGTTACCAAACTGACGTCTCCTCAGGCACAATTTCACACCTCCGTGCCTTCCGCGCTTCCTTCTGCCGTCTCTCTTTTCACCGCTATGTCCGTCTCAAAATAAAGTCCGGCAGTTGCGGCTTAGACTCAATCACAGCCGCTGCATCAACCGTGTTTAAATGCAGCAACATGTCCCTGGAATAATGTATCCTGCCCGCCATGATGCCGAATGCGTTTACCTCATAGACAAAGAGCCGGAGGAAAAGTAGCAGCAGTGCAAGAAAGGGAAGGAAGTCCATGTTGTTGGAACCAGGGAGCACTTCGCCATACAGTCCACAAACACTCCAGGGCAGAAACGACACAGAGGATTTCGTAAAAACATATAAAAGTACATAAAAACACACACAGACGACGGACTTTTTTCACCAGCTGCCGGTCGCTGCGTGCGCATGCGCCCAGTATGATATAGACTCATACTGTACATAGAATTCATGAACTCTGTAATTACATTTTGTTGAAATGCATTTAGTAAATCAGTATTGAAGTCTCCACAGATTACAACCATTTTCTTATTAGTTATTTAACTTATCTCTGAATGTCTCAACGCAAGTTCCCGGCGTTCTATATATCCAACTTATAATTAGATTTTTTGTTTTATCTTGGTCAATCTCAACAGTAACACATTCCAGAATCCCTGGTAGTGCAAAGGACATTCCATTTACAAGTTTACACCTATACAGGTCATCAATATACAGTGCAACACCACCACCCTTTTTTGAGATGTGTTAATGTGAAACATCTGATATCCCTCTATTGCCATCAAAGAAGCCTGCTCTTCATTGAGCCAAGTTTCAGAGACTGCGATAGCTGTAAATTTTCTATCCAGCTGTTTTAAATAGTCCTGAATCTGTGGAAAGTTTTTAAGACCTGCTGTTAAAGTGTATTATTGATAGTTTACCACCTACTTGCACTTGACTTTTAAATTGCTTTTTAGTGTAATATTCACAGTGATTATGAATATTATTGAAGAAGTGGTTATCAGGATCAATATCATTCTCCATCTCTTGTAGTTTATGTTCAGCATAATGAGATATTGTCAGAGTCTGAATTTCCTCTCTATCTCTGTCAAATGACTTCCTCCAATTGGGGATGATTGATGTCTACTAAAGTCAGTCATGAGTTGTTTTTTTTTTGTTTTGTTTTTTTAAAGTACATTATCATGTTATGTCACAAAAGGACTGTTCTTGCTGTGTGTGTGGATATGGATTATCGTAGTCTCTTAATTTTCTTAATCAGTGTTCATCTATATTTATTTAAGTCAGTGAGATCACTTATTATTATGGCCTTTGCTTCCTCAGGTGTTCCATTTAATTTAATCCAGACTCTACAGTTTCTTGTCCATGTTGCCTGTATCTTGTTTTGTCTTTTCAACATCTGTGCTTGCCGTGCTATTTCAGCATTAGTCTTTGTTAAATGTTCATTTAGGTAAACTTCTGTTCCCTGTAGCTTTCTGGCCTGCCTCAGTATGTCAATTTTTACCCTTCTGTTCACAAAGCACATTACAATTGATTTCTTTGTTTTATTATCCTTTCTGGGTAGTGTATGGCAAGCTGAAATTGCATTTACATCAGCATTTATGTTTCTGCTTTCAAGGAACTGAAGCACCTGGTTTTCCAAGGAGACTGATTCACTTGGGGGAGCCTCCTCACCTCTCATCCCTGCTGTAGCATGAGCATATGATTGATATTTAATGTCTAATCCACTAATGATTAAATCATCCATATGAGTATATTGTTCAAGATCCTCAATGCGTCGCTCCAAGTCTGCAATTTTTTGTCTCTTTCCTTAATTGTTAATTTCAGCTCTTGGACTTCCTCCATTAGCCCTAATAGTTTAAACTGTTGATTGGCCACTTTGGTAAGTTCTTCTGACATGAAGTTCAGAGATTTTTTAATCTCTTCCATTTCCTCTGTCTTTGGTGGCATTTTTTTACTGACCTGATGATAGCAGGATAATTTCTGCTGCTGTTGCCGGTATCTGGTCCAGCTGACCTCGGATCCAGCTGGGGCCTCAGCTAGCCCCTCCGCTGCTAGCTCCGCCACTTATCACCGCTGTAGTTGAGCTCTGATCCAGCTGGGGCCTCGGTTAGCTCCTCCGCTGAGCTCCGCTGCCTACCGCCGCTGTAGTTGAGCTCTGATACGGCTCCTATCCAGCTGGGACCTCTGTTAGCTCCTCTGCTCCTCCGTTGAGCTCAGCCGCCTACCGCTGCTGTAGTTGAGCTCCGATCTGGCTCCTATCCAGCTGGGGCCTCAGTTAGCTTCTCCGCCGAGCCCCATCGCTTACCGCTTCTGCAGTTGAGCTCCAATCTGGCTGGGGCCTCAGCTTGCTCCTCCGCTGAGCTCTGCCGCCTACCGCTGCTGTAATTGAGCTCTGATCCGGCTCCTATCCAGCTGGGGCCTCAGTTAGCTCCTCTGCCAAGCCCCAATCACAAGATTCTAAGAATCTGTGCGGGAGGCTCAGCCGTCATCTACCGGGCCGATGCTGGGTCGGTGAGACAAACCGGGGGCAGAGTCGCTCCTTTGTGTCGTGTTAGCTACGACTAGCTGCAGCGTTAGCTCTGAGGCAGTATATCAGTATGTATATGTGTCTGTGTAGAGAACTGAAGGCTCTTGGTGGCCTTGGGGTGGGTTCATCAGGCTGTTATGAGCTGGTCCTTCATTGGCGGTCTGGATTTCAACTCTAATCTTTTCCTTTTGGACAGCATGCCTAGAATACCGTGGGCCTTTGCCATGGCTGAAGCATGTGGAGTGATCCTCTGTAACATCTGGCTGCTGGTTCTCCTGCTGCATAAACACAGGTTCAGCATCAGTTTATTTCCATTTCATGAAGTTTTAAATGAGTGCTTTCCTTAAGTCATTACCACGGAAAATCCTTGTAAACCATTTATGATCTGCAGGTCCATCCTTTTGCGGCGCATGTGCAGTCTGATGGGTACGGTGTTCATGCTGCGCTGTGTCACCATGTTTGTCACCTCCCTGTCGGTGCCCGGACAGCACCTGCAGTGCTCAAGAAAGGTAACACAAGGTCATTTAAAAAAAAAAAAAAATCCCCTCTAGATGCCGAGTCTCTCTGACAGATCACACTTTAAACATTTAGAGCTCTTGTTTCCTTCCAGATGTACGGCGACATGTGGGCCAAACTTCAGCGAGCTGTCGCCATCTGGAGTGGTTTTGGGATGACCCTGACAGGAGTGCACACATGTGGCGACTACATGTTCAGTGGCCACACTGTGGTGCTAACCATGCTCAACTTCTTTGTCACAGAGTGTGAGTCTGTTCTGTATTTGTTGGTGTTTTGTTTTTCGTGTCCATGTTGTGTCCTTGTTTTCTTTCGCAGCACTAAAGATATTTCATTAAAAGTAATTTAGTTTGAAAGGGATAAACTTGAAATCATGTTTTAGATATTGACCTGACATTTTAAAGGTTCCATATTGTGCAAAACTGTAGTTTTGTGAGTTTTTACTATAGTTGCACAATTCAGCGAATCACAGTTGTGATTCTGATCTCAGCAAACATACAGTCACACAAAATGCTAAGTTTTACTTTGTAAACAACACTGTACAAACTTATGTTTTTGTATTTTTTGTGGAAATTAACATTTGAGTTGACAAACATGTTAAAATTATTCACTTATTCTCCATTTCCCTTGACAATGAAGCAAATCAACTCATGAAATGTTGAAGTGTAAACAATCTAAATCGGATCACAAATTGCAATATTTGGGGCAATAATCCCAATTACACATTTTTGTCAAATGGTTCAGCTCTAGGTTTAACTTGATGAAATACATCCATGGGCCACTTGTATACTCGTGTTTGTCCTCACGTTAGTCCCGTATAGCCACAGTGTCCGTGTGATGTTATTGGATTTGGCAGAGATTTTAAAAAATGTCTTTCTCGGTTTTTACAGTCACTTCTGTACTGGTAATATATTAAAGTGCTCCCTTCATGGAAAAATACACACTGCCTTTTGTTAAAACACTCACAAATCCACAAACCCTGTTATCAACCCTCTAAGGTAGCAAAATAACTCAGTTGGATTAGGGCTCACTAATATTAATAAGCAGGCTCAAAATGGGCTGATTCAGACACAACTTATAGAAAGCTTTTTTGATGACCTGTCAAACAATGCGGAAATGTTTTTTGTTTTTAAATTACATATACAGCTCTGGAAAAAATGAGAGTCCAAAGAAACCGCTCCAAAATTATCACTTTGTATCTGGTTTTGCTAGATACAATAAGTGTCTTGTACTTATTGTACAAGAAGTGCTCCACAGGTCATAAGAGCTACACATTTAGAATCTTTGTACAAGATTATAAGTTTACTTAAACTTGTGTTTAAATAAAATTAACGATTTTGTTTTATTCTCTAACCTACTGAAACCAACTCACCCAAATTCCAAGTCAAAATATTATCATTTAGAGCATTTATTTGACATTGATTTAAATGACAACCGACCAAAACAACAAAAAAACATGTTGCTTTTAGATGTGCTTTTAGATCAAATAATGCAAAGAAAACAAGTTCATTTTCATTCTTAAACACTAGAATACTTCAGTTTTAACAGGAGGAACTGAGAAATCTGTATTTGTGTAATAACTCTGATTTTTATTCACAACTTTCATGCATCTTATACCCCCTTTACATAGGGCTGGAGATCATTGAGAGATCTGGCCAGTTTTTGATCTATCAGTGACCCTGGTTACATGGTCACAATAAACTGATTACTGGAGTAAACTGATAAAGGTCATAAATGGCTTATGGTGTTTACATGCACTGAGTAAACGATTTATTGGGCAGATAAACTAGGTATGTTAATTTGTTTTCTCATAAACAGATAATGGCCTTTAACTGATAAAGGTAATCGGATTACTCTGTTTACATGACAGTTTGAATAATCAGCTAACTCCAGAAAGCTGATCATGTAAACGGGGCCAGTGACCCAGTTACATGATCACAGTAAACCGATTACTGGGAATAAACCAATAATGCCAGTAATCAGTTTTCTTGTGTTTACATGCACTGAATAAATGGATTATTGGAGGGTAAACCACTTGAGTTAATGACCACAGTTACTTGGCCTTTATCAGCTTATTCTGTTTACATGGCCACTTCAATAATAGGATATCTCCAGAAGTCCAATCATAACCACTTTCTTCGTGTGCATGTAAACATGGTCTGTCATCTTCAATTATATCCACAGTCGTTATGGTCTCCTCATAATTTTGACTCAGTCCAAAACACACAAAGATATCCAGAACAATCCCAAACATCAAAAATTGGCCTAATCTCTCAACGATCTCCATGCTATGTGAAGGGGCACTTACCATACTTAGATTATCACCTAATCAGTACCTCCTTAAATTGAGGTGTCCTTGTGTTGGAATTCAACAGATACTCTAACTGAAGGGCTGCCATACATGCAGAGATGCTAATTTAGGAAGGATTTAGCAATGGTTTCTTTAATTTTTGTTTTTTCCAGAGCTGTATGTCTTTGAAGATGTCAAATCTTAAATGTATTAACTGAAAAATGCACAAAATAGGGCTTTAAATAGAATGTTGTATACTTAATAAAAAAACCTGTTATTTCCCTACAAATATACATTTCTTATTTACTATATTAAATGGATGACACTATGCCAATTAACTTCTCTGTGCAAAAGGCCTGAAACTTTTAAACACACTAAAATTGAAATGAAATCTAATGAAACTTACATAGCCTCAAGATTACACAAATGACAGCATGTTTTGCTTTTATCAACTTAATTAAAAGACTTTATGAGCCACTATTAAAGGCCAGGTGGTTTTAGTGGTGAATTATTTGCAGACAGCTTTCTTGTGTTGCCATCTTGTGGCCATAACTTGTACTTGCAAGCTGAGATTTCAAGGCAAGGCAAGTTCATTTGTGTAGCACATTCCTTGTACAAGACGATTCAAAGTGCTTTACATAAAACATGAAAGCACTACAGCAAGTTGCAAAAGGAACGCATAAGAATTTAAAAGCAACTAAAGAATAAATTAAAGAGAAACAAAACAAGCTAAAATAGAATAAGAGAAAAAGTGCAAGAAATAAAAGTTACAGTGCATTGTAGGAGATTAATAATTGTTCATGTCTGAACTTGATTAAAAACCACTCGCCCAATAACTCAAATCATTTCCCAATGGAGTAATATAAATCCAGTAAAAGTATTTAAAATGTTTCTTTCTTCTACTGTCCTGCAGACACTCCACGAAGCTGGAACTTTATTCACACGCTGTCCTGGGTCCTCAATCTCTTTGGCATCTTCTTCATCCTGGCTGCTCATGAGCACTACTCCATTGACGTGTTCATAGCCTTCTACATCACCACCAGACTCTTCCTCTACTACCACACTCTGGCCAACACCCGGGCGTATCAGCAGAGCCGCCGCGCTCGCATCTGGTTCCCCATGTTCTCCTTCTTTGAGTGCAATGTCAATGGGCCCGTGCCCAACGAGTACTGCTGGCCCTTCTCTAGGCCTGCAATATTGAAGAGGCTGATTGGATAATGGACAGCAGAGAACTTTAACTTACCGTCTTGTGTAGTTGCCAACCGAGGTGCTGTGACACATCCTCGATGATAAAGATGCCTGATGTGGTCATATTGACAGAAAGTTCATGTGGGAAACATGGAGCCATACCCTGTTAAATGGACTATCCCTGGTGGGGCTGAAATAGGCAGATTGCAAATGTACACAAACCTTGCAGTTTGTAGAATGCCTCATCATTATTGTCACGGTCATCATTTTTTGTGGCATGAATTGCATTTTTGAAGCCTCTAGAATATTTGGATAATACAGAATAAAAGACATTCTTCATATTATTCTTGTGCAGGTGAAATGCTTGATTATGGATCATCGACTCAAAGTTTGGTCCAATTTCCCACTTTGCAATTTATAGCAACACTGGTTGTACGTCAGCATTTTTATCGTATGGCAAATTTGTTTTCATGTTGAAGTAAAAGTCGTTTGCATTCCTTTGAGGCTGTGCATTTTTTTTCTGAAAATAAGACTTAAGGATTGAATAGAGATCCATGTATTATTTATAAGGTAAACGACATACAGTGAATTATTTTATGTTGTTGACATAGAGTCTGCTTTTTGCGGATGAGGTCTAAAAAATATGCGTTTAAGAAAATGCCATGTGCTCATTATCAGCCAAACACCTTTTCCAGCTGTCTTAAATCGGTTTCCATTTGCCAATTGCCCCAAATCTTAATATGCTTCTCTGTGTAGAAATGTCCTAAATGTTTACTGTGAAATAGATGTATATATTTTTTTAAAGAAAGCACTAGTGTAAATCAACAGACCAAATCCAATGTGAGCTTTTCCTGATTGGAACCCGTTGCTGTTATTGTCATGAAGAAGACCCTTGACTTTGTATCTGTGTTTATATTAATTTATTTCATTTTGTAAATGTCAGTAGGTATTTTTTTATATTTCATATAAAAATTCACAGCAACCTGCACACAGAGAAATGTTTACAGTTGCTTTGATCTACGTATTTGTTTGAACCACTATGCTATTTAAGTTTGATGTTGATTGAGATTGCGCTCTACATTTCAGATGCGACACATGCCACTTTAGTTTATTCATTGATTCATCTTTGAAATATAATTGTTTTAAAGTCTGACATAAATCCTTTTTTTTTATTTATGAAGGAAGCCTGTTGAAGTACTCCTGCAAACCCACATGATTTGTTTCCTGTCTCTGAGCATTTTCGTTATTAAAGAGCTGAAATCAGACTTTTTAAGCTATTATTTTTCATATGCTGCACAGCCATATACTGAATATGCACCATGTACAAGGGCTACAGCATGAACATGTTTTGGTTTGGTATTCTGAGCAAGCATTTATGATGCTGTTTGCGCATTGGTAAGTATGTGCAATTAGGAATTCGAGGGAACTCAGAGTGCAAGGCCATTTTTTTTTTGTCCTGTTTAATGACAAACTAACATGATGAAACTATAAAGCAGAGGTAATAAAGTAAATGGACTTTTACTACATTCAGATTTGGTTATGATTATATTCCGTTTTAGGAGGCATTATGAAATTGTGCATTTCATCGTAATGCATACCAAAATTTATATATCACAGAGAAAAGATGCTTATGAAGAATCAAAAATTATTACAAATAAACAGCTCATACAAATATGGTCAATATACAGTATATGACTAGTCTTAATTTCTGTCACACAACAAAATCTGGAAGAACCTAGAGCTCAACAGGGTGGTGTCAGAATTGTTCACAAGGTGCATCTGTATGGACTTATTCTGACAACAAGAAGCTCATATTTTACTATAATTCAAAGCACAATAAACCCAGAGAACTGTGAAATTTTCACTAAAGTTCTACATTTTATACAGTTTAACAATCACTTAAGAAAAAAACAAAATATCAATAAAATAAAGGCCAAACTGTTTTTTTTTTTTAATCTTAAAATATAATTATTGGGCACTCAGCAGTTGGCGGAGCATTCCTACAGTCGCACTGTAACACCAACTGCACATCCTCCAGATTTGCGCATAGCGGACACTGGATTGAGTGAATTAACTGCACGTTTTGCAGTGTCTTTTTTAAAAAAAAAAAAATCGTGACCAACCCAGTGGGAAGCTTTATTTCCGTTTACTCACTATATTTAACATGCTGCAGTTATCACAAAGACTCAAGATTTGGTAGAAATATGCCATTTGTGTGCACAGAAAGTCTTACAGATTTTTTCTGTAATTTGTTATAAAAGGAGCAAACAGATCAAGTGTAAAGTATTTATTACATTTTTGTACAAACGCTTACAAATGTGCAGATACAACAGTTATGATTATGTAAATGTAGTGTTTTTAATGTCTCAAACTTTATGTACAATAAAGGTATTCTGTTCTATGTTTTAGTCCATTTCCCCCTCCTCAGATCAATTCCACATGATACCTTTATTTCACTATGATTTGCTCTGCTATATAATGCTGTGCCGCTGTTGCGTGCTGTACTATGCTATGCTTTTGGATACCATGGTGATTTAGAGGTCTTCAAATTGCCGGCATTGTTAGCAAAGCATCAATAAAGCTATTATATATGACAAAAAGTAGGTTTCCTTTGGTACCTGTTTTGAAATATCTATTTCAATAAATAGGAAAAGTACTGAAAGTAAAGAATTAGAGAGTCACTTAAGTTTTTAGTCAGGCTCAAATCGCGCTACTACATTTGGGGTCCTGCGTCGGAGGTCAGCTCGCTGCGGGCTGGTGGTTGTCTCCTCGACATTTGTCCTACGCCGGCTTCAGTTGCTAAGTGTTCAGCTGTTACCTTTCTAACAGTTTAATAACAGCCCGAACAAGGACGGGGATTACCGGTGAGTAAAAGGAGGCGTAATTACAAGGGATGTTTAGGTGGTGTTTGTTTGAATACACAGGATATTGATGTGTAAACGTGCCATTTGCTAGCTAGAAAACGTCCCCTACTCTATCATCCTGGCTCGGGCTAAAGCCACTGCCATGTCTTCTTTACTATTTAGTGATATTTTTAATGAAAATTTATGCAACTGGCAAAATAAACTCCTCTTTTCAGTTAAGGGCCAAAAGGAGATTTTGTACAGATAATCTATCTGTGCGACTCTGTCTAGTTTTATTATTTAATTCTTCTTTACTTTCATGCGTTATATTTGGGGTAGCTAAGGAGGAGATGCATTTCCAGCAATTTCTCTCCGGGATCATTTTCCTGTAGTTGTCATATTGCACGTTAGTGGAAGAAATCTGTTTAACCTTGACAATGAAGAGGCCCGACTACACAACATAAACAGGAGTGGTGGTGCCTGGCTCAATTAATAAAAAAAATAGGTAAGGTACAGCTCTTAGTCCCCTGGCATTTTGATTCAAAATTGTAATTTTGTCTTTTCCAAGTTATGTATAATTCTGGTAAAGTCTTCTAGAAGAGAAATTGTTTTCCTTTAATTGTTCCTTTTTCCAGAATGTAATAGTTGGGCTGTTTTCTATGTGGTCAATCAGTTAAATGTTCATTTGTACTAAAAGGGATGTACCAGCACTACTTTTTTTAAAACTTTGCACTAGTGTTTGAGTATACACTGATGGTGGTGGTGGAGTCGATATATTGCAATACTTTGTGGTGGTGATACTGTATTAATTCAGAGACACGGTATTGTGATACTTTATTAGAAATTATTCATGTTACAAACACAAAATTAGCTATTTATATACCAGAGTAATAATAAATGGTTGACTTTTCAGTCCATTAGCTGGTGCTGTGAGTGGGGCAAAAGATTGATTTGGCATAGTGTCACAGTACTTTGAATTCAGCTTTATTTATATAGTACCATTTCACAACAGTCATCTCATAGCACTGTCAAACTGCAGGGGAAAATCTCCTGTGAGCAAGCACTTGGCGATGGTGGAGAGGAAAAACTCCCTTTTAGCAGGAAGAATGTTAGTGTTTTGTGTAAAAGTGTGGTTTGTCTGTTATAACACTGGATGAGAAAAGCGAATAATTACATATACATTCCATTGCCTTGTCTGACCAAAATGCTGCTGTTCATCCTGAAAGGTGTCAAGCTTTTTATAATGGTAATGTAATTGTTATCAACACAACGAAACAAATGTCTTTGTATGCGTTCTGTCCTTCTTTTTTTTTTCGAAATTTAATACAAATTAGCACCGCTGTATCCATTTCTCTACATTGGGTACAGTTTTTATGTTAAATTATAAGCAGTTATACAGGTGTACTTTACATTCAGCAGCAGACACTGATAAAGTAAAAGTCGAAGTAGGTAAAAGGTAAGTACATGTAAATTGAACGTTCTATCGGCATTCCAAATTCTGAGAATTTCAATACATTATAAGGAGTCTAGCATCATATAAAGGGAAAATACCCATACGTGTAAACCCAAACGTAACAACAGTTTCGTTGTTCAAAACGTTGACGAGTGTGAAAAACCTATGATTTTTTGATTCAATACGTCCAAAGTGTCATAGGTTGGGAAAAAAAATTATAATTTGGTGTTGGCCAGTGTGACAATGTCACAGTATTTAATAGGAATAAAACAAGTTTCGTCACATAATTTCTAGGTCCATTGGCAGTTCCATCAAACCAAAAGTGACTTGTCTACTTGCTGCATTTTTTGTAGACAGTTTCTCCGGTGTTTTAGCATGTAATTACCTGTCCCTTAACAGATATCCCTTATAAATAACAGAAGACAGATGGGAAAAGGATACACAATTGTGTTTCTGTTGCCCACAACCGTTGTTACCCACAGGTTGTGGTGCTACATTTGGATGTGCTTTTTAAAAATGTTTGAAATCATTTTGTAAGTAAAAATGGGATAGGATTAACTGGAAATATAACATGTTTCCACACATAATTCCAAGGTCAATTGGCAATTCCATCGAACCAAAAGTGAGTTGTCTAGCTGCTGCATTTTTTTGCAGTCAGTTTCTACGGTGTTTTAGCATGTAATTACCCGTCCTTTAACAGATATCCCTTGTAAATAACAATAGACAGATGGGAAAATGATACACAATTGTGTTTCTGTTGGCCACAACCGTTGTTTCCCACAGGTTGTGGGGATACATTTGGATTTGCTTTTTTCAAGTATTTAAAATTATTTTGTAAGTAAAAGTGGTATATGATTAAGCTTCTGCATTTTTTTGCAGACAATTTCTCCGGTGTTTTAGCATGTAATTACCCGTCCCTTAACAGATAACCGTTATGAACAACAGAGAAGACGTAGATGAAAAGTGCACATCATTTTATTTAAAAAACACAGATGTTTGACATATGTATGCACATGAATACTGACCAAATGAAATGTCTACTTATTGCTACACAAGTACTGCATCACAGCATCTCTTATATCTCCACCCTGCTCCTCTACTCCCTGTGCCGCTGCCACCACTTGTTCATCTGCTGCATCATCCAATGTAGTGTCAAAGGCCTCTCCATGACTCTCACACACATTATGCAGTGCACAAGTCAACACCATCGATTTCACCAGTACGATGTCACAGTCATTCCATTTTAGAAGGCAGCGCCACCTTCCCTTCAGCCTGCCGAAAGCATTCTCGACAACCACCCGTACCCGACTGATGATCTGGTTGAACGTGTGATGTTCTTCAGTCAGTCGTCCGGTGTCATGGAATGCTTTCAATAGCCAGTTTTGCAGTGGATAAGCAGAGTCTCCGAGGATGAAGTAGTCCACACGTACCGCACCAATGTTCCTGATGTTAGGTGGGAAGAGGTTTCCCCGACTGGCTAACTCCCACAGTGTGGACAGTCTCAGCACCCTAGCATCGTGCATGCTCCCTGGCAGCCCAGCAAACACGTTCCAGAACAACCCCTTTCCATCAACAACACCTTGAAGGATTACGGAGTGCCAGCCTTTACGATTAAA
Source organism: Pholidichthys leucotaenia (assembly GCA_020510985.1). Classification (NCBI taxonomy): domain Eukaryota; kingdom Metazoa; phylum Chordata; class Actinopteri; order Cichliformes; family Pholidichthyidae; genus Pholidichthys; species Pholidichthys leucotaenia. Next base: position 391,199,132 of record CM035836.1, on the reverse strand, counting down.
GTAGTCGGTGTGATATTGTGTTGGTGCTATGATGGGTATGTGGGAGCCATCGATGGCACCAACGCATATTGGTAGCCCCCACCGACTCTCGATGTAGGCCGACATTTCCGTGAACCTCCCTTCATCAGGAAAATGGAGTTGTTCTGGAACCAGCAATGACTCTGCTGCTGCACAAAAGTCCTGCACACACCTGCACACCGTTGTGATGCTGACCCCAAATAGATGTCCAATACTGCGGTACTCTGAACCGGTAGCAAGCTTCCACAGTGCAATGGCCACTCTCTTCCTCAGAGGCACACATTGGCGGAACGTCGTATCTTGATGCTCCATGCATGGACGCAATTTGTGGCATAAGTAGGTAAAAGTGTCCTTGGACATCTGGAAGTTCTGCAACCACTGCGTGCTTGAGAAGCCGGGGACAATATTCTCCCACCACTGCGAGCTACGGTTTACTGTCCAGGCCGATGGTCTGCAGCGATTATTTCGCAACAACGCAGCCAACTGAAACACACACACAGCATACATAATGTAATGCCTTTAATACTGATAACCTGTCAACATCAAAATGCTGTACACAAGAATGACATGACTATAAAATGACAATAGAAAGCATTAGCATGCGTTAGCTTACCGACATCTGCTCCCTCATCTGCCGGGTAGTTAACCTCACCATTGCAGCTTCATATTCCGCCGTGGCAACCGCGAGTCTCCTGTACTGCTCCAACGTGTGTTGTCTCAATGCACGTCGTCTTCTCTGGTAAAACTGTCTTCTCTGGTTAAACTCTGGCCTTCATTGTGATAAAAAGCTGCAGAGCGAGCAACGTGTAAATCCTCCGCTCGTAATCCTCCATTTTCTTTGTTGTGGAGGATTCGGTTGCGTGCTTTACGTCAGGAGAGTGTGGCGCCGCCTCGCTGTTATAGAAATCCCACCCACCCCAGCTTTACACGGTTGTAATGGAGACAAAACTGAGGCCGAACCGAGTAGTAGCGAAACGAGGCGAGGCGAGGCGAGCTGTGCTAGTGGAAAAGCGGCTTAAGAGTGGTCCAGTGGATCTCAATGAAAAATGTTACATTAAGGACCCAGTGTACCCAAAGGGGGCACATGGGTCCACCCTCCAGTGGGCTCACCTCCTGCAAGAGGGATCATGGGGATCGTGGTGCTATGTGAATCAGGCAGATGTTTGGGCTACTCTGCCTGGACTGATGCCCCGTGACCCGGATAATAAATGTTCCAAACACAAACTTACTTATTTACGTACCAGAGTAAAAAAAAAAAAAAAAAACCCGGTTGACTTTTCAGTCCACTAGATGGTGCTAAATGTTCACTGTCCGTTTCAGTCAACACAGTAAATGACTGACTTGTGAGATCTAGCCAGGAGTTGGACAAGACAGAGATGGGGATAGGAATCACAATACATCATATCGCAAGATCATCGCATCGCGGCTTAAGTATCATGATAGCATTGTATTGTGTGACCTCTGGTGATTCCCACCCCTAACAGTTTGTTCAAAATGCAGGACAGCAGTAGCGCCAAGAATAAAAAAATGAAACCACCAAGAATACAATCAGAGTGCAAATCATGCATGTTTTTCCTTATTTCAATAGCTAGGCTTACAGCTTAAGCAGCAACAACCTGTGATTATTCAGCTTTGCCGCTAAAATATTTTAAGTCATTTACTTACAGGTGATGGATGGGTTTCAATCACAGTTTATAACAGTATGGAGGCATCATCATCTCTACAAGTAGTTTCACAGACACCATAGCTATGTAAACTTAGTTTTAGTCAAGCCATTAGCTAATGCTAGCTCTGTTGCTAAAAAAGCTGTGCCCAGACCCCTGGGTTTGAGTGGAAGTTCTCCGGCTAAGGTTGCTCGTGCTCTGGGGGAGGAGGTGGTGATGTATGTGCCATGGTGGTGGAACAGTAGCCTCTTCGATGTTTGTCTACCAACAGTTTATAACATGCTATGTCCAGAACAGCTGTGTTTATTAATCAAGAACTCCACAGAGGAGGATAAAAATCCAATTTGTGCCCAATGGAACATGTTCAGTTTTTATGGTTTAGCCGGTTTTGTTGTGGTTAGCTAATGGGCCTGGAGCTCAGTGAAACTCTAAGCAGGGGCTGGATCAATATCACAGCCAACAGCAGAGAGATAAATGATGGATTGGTTTTGTCTTAGTGACGTAGGGAAATGAAATCTAGAAGAGCTATATTGGCTTCTGTCAGTGTATATAAATATTTATAAGTGAACAGAGATTTTAATATTTTTTGTAGTCATAAAACTGAAGGAATCATCATCATTCGTATTTATTTTGACAGGACACAATTAGTCCCTCAGTTGGGGTGGGTCCTCTTAAAGTTGAAGTGGAGTTTTTATGGAAGCATTTTATAAGGTTAAAACCCAGAAATGGAACATGTTTTAGTAAACGTGACTTGTAAAGTTGGCACTGTTCAGAGCAGTGGCGTTTAAAACTGTGTGATCCTGCCCATTAAAAACTACATGCATTCTCGAAACTACAAAATAATTTCCCCAAAGAAACACCCAGCTTTCAGAATTTTATCAATTTCAGTTTTTAACTGTTGCATTTTATGCTTTCATCAGTTTGCACATGCTTTTTTCTATTTGATGAGCTAAATTTCTTAATCTAAAGTTTTTAAACAATTTGTGTTCCACTATCTGGCACCATTTCCGTTCTATAACTGTATCTTTTATGACAGATACAATGGCGGTTCCTCCAGCATATGCAGATCTGGGCAAATCAGCAAACGACATCTTCAATAAGGGATATGGTAAATGCCAAGATTTCATGAGAATCTGTCTAGTAGAGAACATGTCTGCCTTGGTTACACCTTCCAAATCCAAGAAGTGGTTTCTTACAGTCACTGTCTTTACAGGTTTTGGGATGATTAAACTTGATGTGAAGACAAAGTCTTCAAATGGGGTGGTGAGTGTAATAGATACACAGTCACTAGTTGCTATACCTTAAATTAACATTAAATATCAATAGTTAAAGGAATTTACCTTCAGTTTATAGGCAGCTTCTAATCATAATTTCCATGTTTGTTAATTGAATACTGTAGTTTTGTGATAGATGAGCTGCATTGTTTTAGGATGGGATTAATTTCCTCTTTTGTTCATTTCAGGAGTTTAAAACATCCGGCATATCCAACACAGACACCAGCAAAGTGACTGGAATCTTGGAAACCAACTATAAGTGGGCTGAATATGGCTTAACACTCACAGAGAAGTGGACCACAGAGAACACTCTTGGGACAGGAATTTGTGTTGAGGATAAAGTCAGTTTAAAAATGGTGCCATATTGTAGACCGTGCCTCCAAAATGAAATGGCTTGAAATAAAATCTTTTTTTTTTGTTTTAGATCACCAAAGGCCTCAAACTTACATTTGACACCACATTTTCACCAAATACTGGGTATGTTAGGTTTGAAGTGGAAAACTTGTAACTTTAACTACATTTAATAAATGTTGCATCTAATTTTTTTTTCTTTGCTTTATAATCACTTCACAGCAAAAAGAGCGGCAAGCTCAAAGCGGCATATAAAAGGGAACACGTTAATGTCGGTCTTGATGTAGATTTAGATTTTGCTGGTCCCACCATCAACGGAACAGCAGTGGCTGGATATGAGGGGTGGCTGGGAGGCTACCAGATGATCATTGACTCAGCCAAATCCAGGGTGACCCAGACCAACTTTGCAGTCGGTTACAAGACTGGAGACTTCCAGCTCCATGCCAGTGTGTATGTTTAAAAATAACACATATGTGGGCCAAGCAGGATGAGTAACTTAGCTGTGCACAAATAGCTTTCTAAAGAAGTCATTGATCTTGTGGTCAAGTGAAGTTGTTGACATGCATTGTGCGTTTTTTTTTTGTTTTTTTTTTCTCCTTTAAGAAATAATGGCACAGATTTTGGTGGATCAATCTATCAGAAGGTAAATGACAACTTGGAGACTGCAGTCAATCTTGCCTGGGCAGCGGGCAGCAATGGGACTCGCTTTGGGATCGCTGCAAAGTACCTGTTAGACCCCAGCGCTTCCATATCAGTAAGTGCCCAAAGAAAAGGAATGATTTATGTTTTGATACCCACTTTATTCCTCATTATCTAATAGTGGTGTCAGGCAAACACACTGATTAAATTATCAGGTTATCATCTTGGGACAGGGAAATCTAAATGATAGGAATCAGCTCTCTGTGTACTGCAGGAAAAGAGACCAGGTTTTGTGGCATGAGATGAGAATATCTTTTATGTTTGCCATGAGTTTTTCCCAGGACTGTTAGCAAGTTCAGTGATTTATTGATAGTTTTGGTCTGTCTTTCTAGTTGAGTTATGGTTTTCTTGACTGTTGTTAATGCTATTAAAAGGAAAGCTTGGAGATGTTTGGGGATGGTAAGCACAGTGAGCTCACCTAAGAGGGCTATGGAGGGGGTGAGAAGGATGCTTGAGGACCTTGTACAGCTCTCATGTGACTTCCGACCAATAGTGTCTGATTGGTGTGCAGAGCCAGACCACATGAAAATGATTGTCTATTGCAGTGAGACTGTGTGCGCGGGTGTGGCTATCTGTGAAGCTCATGTAATGCAGTTTATGAGTGGTGGTGATGATGTGTGTTAAAGTTCTAATTGGGTTTTTTTCAATTTTATTAATAAATGTAGTTTGTTATGTCTCAGTGAAACAGAGAGGCATATGGTAATCAGTTAATGTGTCTCTGTGTGTGTGGTTGTATCTGTCTGTCTGTTACCAGCTTTTCAGCTCGCCCAGTCAAAATTAAGTGCAACTAAAGGCTTGTATCAATGTATGACCATATTTTCTCAGCTTTTAATTTGCCAGAATTTAAAAATAATACTTTTTGAAATAAACACAAATTTAACTCACCATTTGTCAATGCCGCAGTGAAAAAAAGGTATTGTAATAACTATCTCAGGCCAGTAGAGGTCAGAGTGCCACTTTTTTACAGCCACCCATGCTACCATGATGCCACAGGCACCCACAGCACCTTGGTGTTTTCATTTTGATAAGTATCAGTGCTTAACTTAATATTCCTAATAAGTTATTTGCTTTTATTATACCCCTTGCAACAAATTTTCCATGTGTTTGACATTTAATGTTGTCGCCACCATAATTTCTGTATTTCTTGTCAGATTCACTTCAGATTTATACAGAAGCTTTAATTCATCAGTACCTTAGACACATTTGATTTTCACATACATCTAATGAGGGGTTCCATTTATTTTGGGGAGGGGGACTTGTACTTTTTCAGCCCATTTTATGTTGATTACAGCTCTCAGTGGCCCCTGTTATGCAGATGTGTAGGGTATTTGAGCTTGCTCACTAAGGTTCTTTCATTGTTTTTTGCAGTGCAGGCAAGCTGACACACAGTTGTGCTCACAAGTTCACATACCTGGAGTTATGTAATCTTATGAGCACAGCTCCATGAATACCACTGATTACTAGTGGTTAAAATATGACTGCTCATAAGTTTACATACCTCCAGGGTATGTAAACTTATGAGCACAACTGCATCTGGTTTAACTTAACTTTTAATGTTCTTGTCAGTGGTGAAAAACGACTAGTTACATCCCTCAATATTGATTTCTCTCCTGTCACAAAACACCAAACCATAAATGGGATATAAACACTCCTGTTATCATGGCAACACTTCTGGCCTGTCTGTCATTGGCTGGTTACTGCAGCAGCAAACAGAAATTCTGGTACTGTTGGTGATAGGACAGTTTTTCTACCATTAACATATGAATGCAACATAATTGTTTTTTTTTCTCTTCAGGCTAAAGTGAATAATGCCAGCTTGGTAGGAATTGGATACTCCCAGACTCTACGGCCTGGTCAGAACCATCTCATTGTATTTAATAAATATTAAGAAGCACCTGATTTCATCGTGGATCTCTTCATTAACTGGAAAATACATTTCAGGTATGAAACTCACCCTGTCTGCCCTTGTGGATGGGAAGAATATCAATGCCGGAGGTCACAAGCTAGGCCTGGGCCTGGAATTGGAGGCATGAGGACCTAATCTACTGTGCAAAAGAAGAAAATGACGACTATCAGCAGAACCTGGCCTTGTCAGCAAACTATATTTTAATGTTGAAGCCAAAGCAACAGAAACTGTTCACATGCACTGATATTTTCAGAATTGTTCCACTAACCTCCTTTGAGTGTGATTACAATACATAGTCATTCACACATATCTTCTGCCAATTACACCCCAGAAATGATAGAGAATCCCTCTGCTAGATGTTGAAAGTTGGCTTCTTCATTACAACAGTGCTGGAGTGGTTCCAAAATTAAAATGTTGTAACTCTGCAGAAGTGCGATCATGCAGAAGGTAAACCTGAGTTGTTACATTTCCACAATAGTATCAACTGTTATTTGAGCTTCTCCTTCTGTTTCTTTTGCACATTTTTTGGTAGTGTTGTACTGTCTGTTGGAAGGTTCACTTCAACAAGTTACGCTATCAAGACCGAAGCCAATCTCTTCGCTGCTTTTGAGTTATTTTCCTAGAGAGCTTTAGTGGTGCTGTGTGCTAAATTTAGGACCTCTGCTACCCTAAATAAATTCTATACTGCGAGATGATGTAAATGCATTTTATTTTTCCGCTTTGTGACTTGAGTGGCAGGCTGAGTGAATTGTTCACTTTACTTTCCCTTTAGGGACTGTGACACTAATCAGGGAGCTGTCTGTGTTGATGTGTCTCTTTACAATAAACTCCTCAAACAACATTTATTCTCTCCTGTAGTCTGATTGTAATCCAGTCATGATCAAGGTGAATTGTATACAATCACTTTAATAAGGACAAAAATGGATAGTGTTTAATCAAATTTCTTCACTTCTAATGATTAAGTGCATTTTGGCAGTATCTCATTATCATCTTAGAAAGCAAAACTGACATCTCCTATAATTTGATCGCCAGAGTGAGGCCGTCTCCCACTGTGAGCATGCTCAGGTTAATTCGAGTATCTCTGTGCAGCTTCTTGTTCAGCTTATCAATGGCCACAGTGTCGGCGTCATCTGGAGAAGGATTCAGCACCAGCCCTCCCCATAGCACCTGCAGCACCAGAGGAACATTTGTTCAGTTTAGGTTTTTTTTCAGCACAAAAAACTAGTGGTTTGAGCTTAAAATACGACCCTTTGCCCTTACATTGTCGACAGCGATGATGCCACCCTTTCTCAGAAGCTGTAGAGACTTTTCGTAGTAACAGTCATAGCTAACTTTGTCTGCATCAATGAAGACAAAGTCAAATGTTCCAGCCTGGCCAGAAGACAGAAGATCATCTAAGAGGAACAAAATGGAGCAGAAACAAATATAATATCTTCTCGATAACTTGATGCTAAATTATAAAATCCTTTTGATCAATTTTTCACTCCAAGCTTCAGTGTCAAGCACAATCACCCAAACCTGTGCAATCGCGCACAAGTGTGAAAGAAGGGTGATAACTGTAAAATCCCTGCTCCTTTAAAGCAATCATTGACTGAAAAAATTCTGTTTTTGTAGGTTTTAGCCTTCTGAAATGCATATTGGTCATGTGATTATTGAAAAAATATCAAAACACTTCTCAAAAGAAAAATCCCACACAGCTTTTATCTTTTTTTTTTTTTTTCAAGAAGCTGTTTTGATTCTTATGGGTATTTTCCTATATGTCAAGAAATGGGAAATATCAGTAAACGGTAAATGTCACTAGCCTTGATACCTGTCCGCTGTCCTATTATTGGTCAGCCTAGCACCAGGCACTACAGACTGGGACACTTTCAAGCACACAACCACTCAAAATGGACACACAAACCTAGAGTACACTGAGGTTGTTGTAGCATACATAGCAAAATGCATTGATAAATGTCACTCACTGCAAAACCATCACTGTTCATGCCAACCAAAAGCCATGGATGACAGCAGAGGTCCAAAGGCTCCTGAGGGCTCAGGACGTAGCCTTCAGGGCTGACGACACTGCAAGACTAACAACGGCTAGGGCCAACTTGTCCCCTGGCATCAAGGAGGCAAAACGACAGTACAGCAAGAAAATATCCAGCCACTCCAGCAACACCAGAGATGCACGTTCCCTCTGGCATGGCATACAGACCCTCACCAACTACAAACCACCTCAGACCTGTGCGAGTGACACTGCATTGCTTAACAACCTAAATGACTTCTTCAGCTGCTTTGAAGCACATAACAGCACATCAGCACAGAAGACCACCACTCCTCCAGATGAGCAGGCCATAAGTCTGGATCTGGCTAATGTGAAGAGGACCCTCTGCAGGATCAACCCACACAAGGCAGATGGACCAGACAACATACCGGGTCGCATTCTGAAGGACTGCAGAGGAGCTCAAGAATGTCCTGGCCGACATCTTCAACATCTCCCTGACTCAAACTGTTGTCTCCACATGTTTCAAAAGTGCCACCATAGTACCAGTCCCATCCAGCTACAACGATTACCAGCCCGTAGCACTGACTCCCATCATAATGAAGTGCTTCGAGCAGCTGGTCATGCAGAACATCAAGTCCATTCTCCCTTCCTCCCACGACCCATTCAGTTTGCATACAGGTCAAACAGATCCACAGAAGATGCCATCTCTGCTGCTCTACATCCAGCCCTCACCCACCTGGACTCAAAGAACTCCTGTATGCAAATGCTGTTCTTGGACTTCAGTTCAGCATTTAACACAATCGTTCCCCAACACCTAATACGAAAACTCCGACACTTTGGACTCAAAACCTCTCTCTGTAACTGGGTGCTGGACTTTCTTACAGAGAGGCCACAGAATGTGCGGGTTGGCAACAACACCTCCAAGACCATCACACTGAGCACAGGGGCCCCACAAGGGTGCGTGCTCAGCCTGCTGCTCTTCACCCTGCTGACCCATGACTGTGTACCAGCCTACAACACCAACCACATAATCAAGTTTGCGAATGACATGATGGTGGTGGGCCTCATCACCAACAACAAGGAGGCCAACTACAGAAATGAGGTGAGCCAACTGGTCCAGTGGCGTAAAGACAATAACCTCTTCCTGAACATGGGAAAAACCAAGGAGACTGTGGTCGACTTCAGGAGGGGACACACACAGCATCCCCCTCTGATTGATGGAGCAGCTGGGGGGTGCACATCTCTGAGGACCTCTCCTGGTCCAACAACACCACATCACTGGCCAAGAAGGCTCAAACTCGCCTCCATTTCCTCCACAAACTGAGGACAGCATGAGTCCCACCCCCATCATGTACTCATTCTACTGGGGCACCATTGAGAACATCCGCACGAGCTGCATCACAGTGTGGTATGGAAGCTGCACCGCCTCCTGCCGGAAGACACTACAACACACAGTGAAAGCGGCCAGCAAGATCATCAGTGCCCCTCTGCCCCCCCCCCCCCCCGGACATCTACCTCACCCACAGAGCCATCAACATTGCAGGCGACACCTCACACCCTTCACACCCCCTCTTCAGCCCCCTACCCTCGGGGAAAAGGTACCAGTGTCTCTGGGCCCGCTCCACAAGACTGCTAAACAGCTTTGTTCATCAGGCCATCAGGACTCTGAACTCTGTCCACCCCCCACCCCCCTGGGACCTTAACACACTCACCGGCACAATAACTACCTCAGCTGTTGGCACAGAAAGATTGGCACACCAACAGTAATACATTTACTGCCGTATGTCTCTGCACTTTACTGCAACCATTTGCACAAATGCCATATCTGCTGCTGTCTGTCATTGCAATACTGATCATGTGCAGTCCTATCTGTCACTGTTTGCATCTGCACTACCGCACTGAACTTGGTACTACGAGTATTACTGCTCTACTTTTCTGTATATAAGATTGCGGGGTCTCATCGCTCATCGCTTATCTTTATTTGCACTATGGGAGGTCTGGGTCTATCTTTTGTCGCCATTTGCACTATGAGTAGCATTACTGTACATAGACTTGTTGTTTTTCCAGCCTTATTCCTTTTTCTTTTTTTGTATTGTGCACACCACTGAAGAGAGAGAGAAAAACGCCATTTCAATTCTCCTGTATGTCCTGTACGTATAGTAGTATTGACAAATAAAATCTTTGAATCTTGAATATCATCAAAAAGTTGATTTATTTCAGTAATTCAATTGAAAAAGTGAAACTCATATAGATTAATTACCCACAGAGTGCTCTAAAATTTCCTGGTAGAGAGCTGCACTGACTTTGGACTAAATAAAACAGTGGACCAACACTAGCAGATGACATGGCTTCCTGAATCAGGTGCCAAGTCCTGTCATTTGGAAATCAAGGTCCCACAGTCTGGAGGAAGAGTGGGGAGGCACAGAATTCAAGTTGCTTGAGGTCCAGTGTGTAGTTTTCACAGTCAGTGATGACTCGGGGAGCCATGCCATCTACTGGTGTTGGTCCACTGGGTTTTATCAAGTACAAGGTCAGCATAGCCTTCTGCAAGTTGCTCCTAGTGGCCAGGCTAGTGCCTGTGTGTATGGCAGCTCTGCCGCCATCAGTGTGTGAATGTGTGCGTGAATGGGTGGATAGCAGGATCTATAAAGCGCTTTGGTCACCCAGAGATGAGAAAAAGTGCTATATAAGTGAACGCCATTTACCATTTCTACCAGGAAATTTTAGAGCACTTTATGCTTCCCTCTGCTGACAAGCTTTATGGAGATGCTGATTTCATTTTCCAGCAGGACTTGGCACCTGCCCACACTGCTAAAAGTACCAACACCTGGTTTCATGACCATGGCATTACTGTACTTGATTGGCCAGCAAACTCTCCTAACCTAAACCCAATAGAGAATCTATGGAGTATTGTCAAGAGGAAGATGAGAGACACCAGACCCGACAATGCAGACGAGCTGAAGGTCACTACCAAAGCAACCTGGGCCTCCATAACACCTCAACAGTACCACAGGCTGATCACCTCCATGACACGCTGCACTGATGCAGTAGTTCATGCAAAAGGAGCCCGGACCAAGTATTGAGTGTGTACATGGGCATACTTTTCAGTCGCCCAGCATTTCTATTAAAAATCCATTTTTTAATTAATTTTATGTAATCTCATTTTTTGAGAAACTTAATTTGGGGTTTTGATGAGCTGTAAGCCATAACCATCAAAATTAAAAGAAATATACTCTTGAAATATATCACTGTGTGTGTAATGAATCTATGAGTTTTTTTTAATTAAATTACTGAAAAAAAACTTTTTGATGACGTTCTAATTTACTGAGATGCACCTGTATGACCATGATCTCCAGTGAGGAGAACCACAATATTCATGTGTATAATATTTTGTATAGAATATGAAAATCTGATTTTATGCCCATGTCTTGCATATCAAATAACATATAAAAATTACTGAATAGGATGTTGTGTACAGGAGTTTAAAATATTTCAAGGTAATGATCTGTGCTGTAGAACCCTGCCTCAAATCTGTTAAACCATTTTCAAAGTTGGTGTACCCTTACAAATCAATACTATCAGAGACACATAAAAACAGTGATGAATAGCAATATGACTGCATTTGATCAATTATTCTCAGATACACTAGATTTGGCTTTGTTAACTTACTGATCTTTAATATGAAACAAAAAATTCAATTTTAGTTTAAAAAAATATTTTTCTATGTAGACTGTGAACCCATCAAAATAAATGAAGAATTTTAATCTTGACTTAAATTGAATTATGTCCTTTTACAACTTTATTCCATTACCTCAAACTACTGTGATAATATTTTAAGCATTATTTTCCTTTCTTTAAATAGTTAAAAGCTCACTGACAAATCCACCATTACATGGATCAGAATAAAATTTTAGGATCCGCTCCACGGAACAATCATTCATTTTCTGTCAAAAAAGGTAAAGTTATAAAAGAAGTATTACTGTACCAAGAGTTTTCGATGCAGGCTGAATGCGTAGATCAATTTTATGCTCGACTCCAGCCTGTTAACAGAAAGCAGAACAAGTTTTCAAGAGTTACGATGCAACAAAAAGTGTCAGGTATTGAAAAACATAATGTGTTTAGAGGACACATTTAAATGCATTACTATATTTGTTCTGTTTTTATTTCATTTTCATCATCTAATGAAAATAAATTCTAAAATCACCAAATAGGGCAGCTCTGTGGAACAGTGGTTATCACTGTGGCAGCACAGCAAGACCTTTCTATGTGCACTTTGCATGTTCTCCCGGTTTTCGCTGGGTATGCTGGTTTCCTTCTACAGTTGAAGGTTTGTCTGTCTCTGTGTTGGCCCTGTGATGGGCTGGCGATCTGTCCAGGGTATACCCTGCCTCTCACCCAAAGATGCTGGGATAGGCTCTGGGCTGGACTGGTAATCTGGCATACTGGGCATTTTCCTGGAGGGCCAGTGCACCAGTGGGCTTTAGTCAAGTGAGGTGCACTCCTGCAGCAAGCCGATCAGTTTCTGGTGGCCCATCACTTTTTGGCACAACACCTGTCGTCAATACAATTGTATAACTGCGGCTTCAAGAACCACTACGCACCAGCCTTTGGAGCACTGACAGCAGGCCATTTGTTTATTTTCATTACTGACATTGGGAGGAGATTTCAACATGGCTGGTGACGAATACCCCCCTAAAATTCATCACAGTTCTCCAAACACTGTTATTTCAGATTTCTATGGCATTCATAACTTAATCGATCCCTGGCGCTTCAAAAACCTTGATTTCGAACAATATTCCTGGCTCAAGCCAAATTGTGTTGCATGTATTGAAATCTCGCATTGACTTCTGGCTAATTTCTGCTTCCTTGATACATTTGGTCTCAGAATGCTGTAAGTCAGCAGCCCCTCTAAGGGATCACTCTGTTATAAAATTGTGTTTTAAACCCCCTGAAAGCTGCCATAGAAACAAGGGACACAGGAAATTCAATTCTTCTCTTTTAAATTATCAAGAATACTGTAATGGTGTAAAAACCCTAATTAATGAAGTATTTACAGAAAATTTACAGCAATTGCAGTCTCTGAAACCTGGCTTAATGAAGAGCAGGCTCCCCTGATGGCAATAGAGGGATACCAGATGTTTCATATTAACAGATCTCAAAAAAAGGGTGGTGGTGTTGCACTGTATATTGATGACCTGTATAGGTGTAAGCTTGTAAATGGAATGTCCTTTGCACTACCAGGGATCTTGGAATGTGTTACTGTTGAGATTGACCAAGATAAAACAAAAAAATCTAATTATAAGTTGTATATATAGAACGCCGAGAACTTGCATTGAGACATTCAGAGATAAATTAGTCGAGCTGTACAATAATATTACTAGTAAGAAAATGGTAGCAATTTGTGGAGATTTCAATATTGATTTACTGAATCCACATCAACAAAATGTAATTACAGAGTTCATGAACTCTATGTACAGCATGAGTCTATATCCCACAATAACACATCCCAGTAGAATCACAGCTCACACTGCTACACTTATTGACAACCTGTTTGTCAATGTTATTGATAAGAAAATAGAAAGTGGATTATTGATAAATGATATAAGTGACCACTTGCCAACCTTTGCACTTATCCATGGCCACACGGGGGCCAATCCAGAAAAAATTTCAACATCGTTCAGATACAAATCACCAAATGCAATCAGTTCTTTTAAAGAGGACTTGCTGAAGCAAGACTGGACAGAAGTCTATGTATCAGATGTAAATGAAGCCTATGACACATTTATAAACATTGTAACCACTCTTTATGAAAAAAAACTGTCCATTAGTAAAAAAAAAGCTTAAACAGAAATTTGCCGATAAGCCATGGTTAACCAAAGGACTACAAAAGGCGTGTAAAAAGAAAAATTTATTATATAAAGCCTTCCTAAAGAAAAGGACAAAAGAAGCAGAACAGCGGTATAAAACATACAAAAATAAGTTAACATATATAATAAGATGTAGTAAAAGAGACTATTACAGTAAAGAACTGGAGAAAAACAAAGACAATATTAAAAATACATGGACAATACTTAACAGTATCCTTGGAAATAAAAGCAGAAATACAAGCAACCCAACTAATATTCCAAAAAATAATAAAACGACTCAGAGTGTGAATGTAGCTTCACCTGCAGATGAATTTAATAACTTTTTTTGTTAACATTGGTCCTAATTTGGCTCGAGAAATACCCACTACGGTGCCTACAGGTGATACAATATGCAATAACACTGCTGTAAAAGACTCCATTTTCATAAAGAACACAGAAGAAAGAGAGGTCATTGAAATTGTCAAATCGTTTAAAAGTAAAACATCTACGGACTGTGATGGTATTGACATGCTCTTAGTCAAAACTATTATTGAATGCCTAGTAAAACCACTGACGTATATCTATAACCTGTCTCTCCAAACAGGTATATTTCCCAATGCAATGAAAATAGCTAAAGTAATTCCGACATACAAGACGGGTGACAGAGGGGAACTCTCAAACTATAGACCAATTTCACTATTACCGCAATGTTCCAAGATACTTGAAAAAATATTCTATGAGAGAACTGACAACTTCATACTGAAGAATAATTTACTGTGTGAGCAGCAATATGGGTTCAGACACAAGAGGACAACTGCATATGCTCTAATGGAATTTATAGAAAAAATATCAACAGCCATTGAAAATAAAGAGTATTCAGTTGGAGTATTCCTGGATCTTAAAAAAGCATTTGATACAGTGGATCATAATTTATTATTAAAGAAACTACAGAATTGTGGTATTAGAGGGGTAGCACTGTCCTGGTTAAGTAGTTACTTAAAGAATAGATATCAGTATGTATGTGTTAGTAACAAAAACTCACAGTTACTGAAGGTTACTTGTGGAGTCCCACAGGGTTCAGTTTTGGGGCCATTACTATTCAATATGTATATAAATGATATATGTAAAGTTTCAGAAAAAATGGACTTAATATTGTTTGCCGATGACACTAATCTATTATGCAGTGGAAACAATTTGGAACAACTTCTGGATACACTCGGAAAGGAATTAGGAAAGCTTAAACTGTGGTTTGATTCAAACAAATTAACACTCAATTTAAGTAAGACAAAATTTATAGTCTTTAACAACCATCACAACAACCCAGTACCTAAACTCAGTGTAAATGGTGTAGAGATTGAAAGGGTATCTGAAACTAAATTTCTTGGAGTAATAATTGATAATAAACTGTGTTGGAAGTCACATATTAACTATATCAAAGGTAAAGTATCCAAATCAATTGCAATATTACACAGAGTGAAATATTTGCTGAATCAACCCACACTATACACCCTGTATCATTCATTAATACTCCCATACATGACATATTGTAATGAAGTATGGGGAAATACATATAAAACAAACATATATCCACTCTTTATGCTTCAAAAGAGAGCTATTAGAATAATAAACAAAGCAGCTTATAGGGAACCAACAAATCCACTTTTTCTTAAACTAAAAGCTCTCAAGTTGAAAGATCTGGTAGACTTTAAAACTGCAATAATAATGTTTAAAGTGAAGAATTTATCACTGCCCGCAAATATCCAAAAGTTGTTCCAAATAAGGGAGAAACGATATCACTTCAGAGGAACATGTATATTTCAAAAGTCTTCAGTGAGAACTACCACCAAGCAACACTGTGTTTCAGTGCAAGGAGTCAGATTATGGAACGATTTTGGACCTGAATTAAAATCATGTACAACGCTTGGACAATTTAAGCAAAAACTAAAGGAAGAAATACTCCAAACATATATACAAGATGACATGTAAAATCACATAAGGATTGTCATATACAGCCTGTGCTGTGTTGTTGCCTAGTTTTTTTGTTTTTTCTTTTTTTTCTACTTTTTTCTGTCACACTTGGTCTTAGCTTTGTTCTGAATTGTAATGGCTCTTGTATTGTTTTTTCTTCTGAATTCTTGGATGGAATATGGGTGGGCAATATAAGCTGCGGCTTCAGCCATCACCCATTTCGGATAACTTTTGTTGAACTGTATAATCAGAGGAGTTATTGCCTAATTTGACCTTGTTGGATTTTATTTCCCCCCTTTTGCTATACTATTCAGTTCCTTTTAACCTGTACTATCCGAAATAAAGATTCATTCACTCATTCATTTACTGACCACACTATAACATCATATGTCTCTAAATGGGAATATTTAAAATTTAAGATTTGTGAATTTTAATTTAATTTTGGAAAATCTATCATTTAAAAAAGTGTAAGAACTAAAGTTAATTAAAGATATAAACACTGCAATAAGACATCACCATCAGACAGTGATAAATAGAGAATAATAACTTTGCAAAACAAACTCGATGAGTTATATTTAAAAAAAGCTGACAGAGCCTATATAACATCTAGAGCTAAATGGATGGAGGATCAGGTTCAGGTTACTTTATTTGTACCCGTAGGTAGATTTGTTTTGCAGTCAGGTGACATCCATATTTACAAACCAGGGGAAAGAAGCACTGCTTACTTCTGTCATTTAGAAAAAAGAAGGCAAGAAAGAAATTCAATCAAAACTTTATTGTCCCAGGACCAATTATGCACAGTTCCAACTTTGATTGCAAAAGAAATACTTTCTTTCTACAGTAACTTATACTCAACCTCCTTCTCCAAAATGAATGCAGAGTTTTTCTTTAATCATATTAGTAATATACCACAGATTAATATACAATTTGCAGAGTTATGTGATGCTGATACTACTGTTGATGAGTTAGACAAAGCTGTAGAGAGCCTATCTTTAAATAAATCTCCAGGTTGTGATGGTTTCACATCCAACTTTTAGAGATATTTTTGAGACCAACTTAAAATTCCATTCTCTCTCATGCTAAAAAAAGCAACTGATAATTTTTCATTTCCTTCCACCATGAAACAAGGAATCATTACCTGGTTGAATGTTGCCACTTACTGTATGAGATTGTTTACTGTCAACATGAAGGCATGTATAAGGGTTCTAATATTAGATTAGGTTATAACTAGCAGCAGTCACAGTGGGAGGGGGCACTTTTTCAGCCCCTCAAAATGTGTCTGCATGTCCCTGCTACTGGTCTAAGGTGAGAATCTTTGTAATTAAATTATTCCAAGTTATGCATCTTTTAAGCAGGTAATAATGTGATCATGTCACTAATTATTCTATTCCCCATTTTATATTCTGTTCCCCTGTTTTGCATGCAATACTCAGCTTTATTGTTGCTTTTGGGAATAGCACAGTGCGTGCACATACACTACAGTTCAAAAGTTTGGGGTCACCCAGACAATTATTTTGTGTTTTCCATGAAAAGTCACACTTATTTACCATTGACTAATAATAAAAATAATAATTTTTTCCTTCAAACTTTGCTTTCGTCAAAGAATCCTCCATTTGCAGCAATTACAGCATTGCAGACCTAACATGATTGCACAAGGGTTTTCTAATCATCCATTAGCCTTCTGATGCAATGAGCAAACACATTGTACCATTAGAACACTGGAGTGATAGTTGCTGGAAATGGGCCTCTATACACCTATGTAGATATTGCACCAAAAACCAGACATCTGCAGCTAGAATAGTCATTTACCACATTAGCAATGTATAGAGTGTATTTCTGATTAGTTTAAAGTTATCTTCATTGAAAAAAAAGTTCTTTTCTTTCAAAAATAAGGAAATTTCTAAGTGACCCCAAACTTTTGAACGGTAGTGTATTTAACTAGACCATGATGCCATTTGACCGATCGTGGTGGGCCGCCTGGACCAAAAATGCCAGGGTCAGTTTTTTTGTCACAGTCCAGGCCTGGATAGGCTTCAACCTCCCCGCGACCCAAAAAGGATTAAGCGGTTGAAAATAAATGAATGACTCAATCACCAAATATAATAATGATAATAATATACACTAATTTTCATAAACCTTGATCTCATAAAAGTAATTTAGTGTGAGAGGTAGTGGAAAACGATGACTCCTCCCTCTCCCCCATTCTATTTAAATCTCTAGCTTATCTTTTTAAGATAAGATAAGATAAGCCTTTATTAGTCCCACAATGGGGAAATTCCAGGATTGCAACAGCACAGGGATAGCAACACTCAGAGCAACAATCAGAAGGCAAGAAAAAACAAGAGCAGCTAGTCTACATATGTACATATTAATATAAATATATATATATAGACACACAGTGCAGAGCATTGTGGTTGGTGGATGTGCAGCAGAAAGTCTAAGCTCTCTCTCCGCGGATGCGGCGGGCCAGCTGGATGTCTTTGGGCATGATGGTGACCCTCTTGGCGTGGATGGCGCACAGGTTGGTGTCTTCGAAGAGACCCACCAGGTAGGCCTCGCTGGCCTCCTGCAGAGCCATGACAGCGGAGCTCTGGAAGCGCAGGTCGGTCTTGAAGTCCTGAGCGATCTCCCTCACCAGGCGCTGAAAGGGCAGCTTACGGATGAGCAGCTCCGTGGATTTCTGGTAGCGACGGATCTCTCTCAGAGCCACGGTACCGGGCCTGTAACGGTGAGGCTTCTTCACTCCGCCGGTGGCCGGAGCGCTTTTCCGAGCAGCCTTGGTGGCCAGCTGCTTCCTGGGGGCTTTTCCTCCAGTAGATTTACGGGCGGTCTGCTTGGTTCTTGCCATCGCTCTTTATTATTCTGTCTTATATTTCTTGCACGCCGCCTAAACTCCAGCCCGGCACCCGCGTCGTTTTCGCTTCAGTTTCTCCCGGTATGTCGAGTTTCTCCGTTAGCACCGGGTGGCGGTTGAGTGCTAGCTAGCTCTTCCCTGCTGTATCGTCTCCTGCTGTAAACAGAGGCTCCGTCCGCCGACTCGGGAGACCTTTGGGGCGATCTGTGTGTCCGTGATATATATAGAGTGAAAGGTGTGCCGGATCAGAAAGTTATCACCGGATCAGAAAGAAGAAGGAAGATAAAAAGACTCAGAATTGAGCCGCTGTTGCAAAAGGCAGCCAACTCGTGTGGCGCCGGAACCGGAAGTCATTTTATAGCAGTATTGCATTACCACTCTGCTACAGAACACCTAGCGTTTTACTTATTTACAGATTAATAAATTATTAACCACGCCAATTTAGTCAAAGTGCAGGTAGGGACATCTACGGGTTAATCCATCTGTTTTTTAACTCAGCAAAAAATAAAGTTAGGGGCACCAAACTGAGTACAAAAATTCACTTTGGGACACTCACCTATGGATTTGTTTTTGGGGTCAAAAGGCCACAAAGCCACCAAGTGTTTGTCTGTTTTTGTGTTTTGCTGAACAATATATGAAGCTAGGGTCACCAACTTAGCACACAGGGTGAACGTAGGACTTAAACATCTGGTTATACTTTTGTCACAGGGTCACTAAGGGTTTGATTGTTATTCCCTAACTCCAACACCAGAACAACTGCAGATATCAATGCCAAACCTGAGGCATGAATAGCACACGCAAAATTCTAGACATGCTTTCATTCTGAAGTTAAAAGGTAAGAGGTCAAGGTTACAGGATCAGCACGGGTCTGCAGCTCCCAATACAATTCTAGTCTGCCGAATCACTAGCTTAAGATGCCCAACAGAACTAAAGTGATAGGAATACTATGCTATGAGACAACTGTTGTGAAATGGCGCTATAGAAATGAAGTTTAATTGAAATGAATACACACCACATTTGGAACACATCCATCCATCCATCCATCTTCTACCGCTTTTCCGGAGGTCCGGGTCGCGGAGGCAGCAGTTCAAGCAGAGAAGCCCAGACTTCCCTCTCCCCAGCCACCTGCTCCAGCTCTTCAGAGGGGATACCAAGGCGTTCCCAGACCAGCTGGGAGACATAGTCTCTCCACCGAGTCCTGGGTCTGCCCCGGGGTCTCCTCCCAGTGGGACGTGCCTGAAACACCTTAAGTGGGAGGCGTCCAGGAGGCATCCTAATCAGATGCCCATACCACCTCAACTGACTCCTTTCAATGTGGAAAATTTCAATTTGGAACACATGATATTACATATTCATAAATGCATTTTCATTTAGTGAAGCATATGCCTGAACTGTACCTCTTTCCAGAATGGTTTACCAATGCTGGCATACTCTTCACTTATATCACAGGCCACCACAACTCCATCTTCAGGCAGGGCCAGTGCCATATTCAGTGTGTTGTAGCCAGTGTATACTCCTGTAAAAACAAGAAATCACCATTTAGCATGAAAATAAAGAACATGTGTCCACGCCAAATAACATTTGATTTTTGTCACTGTGCATGCACCATTTATACTGGAGCAATCTGATTTTTTTTTTTTTTTTATTCTTTTTTTTTTGTTTAAGTTTTTGTAAAGGGTATACAGGTCGTTACAGCAGTGCATTGTTTACATTTTCATCACATGTTCCCTTATTTTCTGATATCTGACAACATTGGAAGATTAATTCTTACAACACCCCCCCTTTTTTTTTAAGTGAAAGAAAAAGTGAAATTAAAGAGAAAAAAAACAAAAACAAACAAAAAAAAAACAAACCAGCAAAAAACAAACAAAAAGAAAAAGTAAGTAAATAAAGGTAAAAGAGCATCTGAGTGGCATTGGAATAAAGAGTGGAACCATTATTGAAATGGTATTTGTCAAAGATTAGATCTAATGGAAGACACATATGCGATCCAGGGTTGCCAAAAGTTCATGAACCCATCCATGTCCTGTCTCAGTGTGAATGTCAACTTTTCCATCGAGTAAATGTCTTGGATCACGTTAATCCAATCTTCAGGTGTAGGACAGTCCTTCAACATCCATTTTTTAGTTAGAGCTTTTTTGCTTGCCAATATTAAAACATTGAATAAGTATTTTTCTCCTCGTCTTTCCAGTGAGTCCGGTAGTAAACCCAAATACAAAGTTACAAAAGAAAAGGGAACTGTTATTTTGAATATTTTCCCCAATATTGTCTGTACATTGGTCCAATGTTGGTGGATAACTGGGCATGACCAAAACACATGAAAATGATTTGCAGTCTTTTCACCACACAAGCGCCAACAGTTCAACCCCTTATGGGTAAATTTGTTTTGTGCAGGTGTTCTGAAAAATCTTACCAAGTTTTTCCATCCAAATTCTCTCCACTGCAGGGATGAGGTACTTTTCCATTGCTGTTTATTTAGCTTTTCCCATATTTCCAGTTGTAAAGTGAAATTCCCCTCTTTTTCCCATCTCTCTTTTATATAAGATGTGTTATCTCCTTTTAAGTCTTGAAGACCTTGGTATATTTTAGAAATGTATCTGATCCCTGGGATCCCTTTATATGCCATTAAGAAGACCTTCAGAACACCTGACTGGGCCCTTTCCAAATCCTCCTTTTTAAGTATATTGTTTATGTGGTGTCTAAGCTGGAAGAACCTGTAAAGGTCTTGATTTATTAGGCCTTGTTTTTTCAAATCTTCAAAACTTCTTAAGATTTGCCCTTTAAAAAAATCGTAATATTTTATCAGCCCTTTCTCCTTCCACTTTTTAAATCTGGAGTCTGTTTTATTAGGAGTAAAGTCTTGATCATAGGCAATCCATTGCAGAAGTCGATAGGGCTCTTTAGTTTGATTCTCTCTGACTATCTTAAACCAAATTTTTAGCGGGGTCTCTATCCACGGGTTAGTGTTATTCAAAAGCTTAGGTAAGGCATTGTTCCCTATTATCACCTGTAGGGGGATGTCACTTGTTATTTGGCATTCGATCTCCTTCCATTGTGCAGTGTAGACTGGGTTACATATCTCTACTAAAGTTTTAATTTGTGCGGCTTTAAAGTAGTCCCTGATATTTGGCAGCGCGAGCCCACCTTTGTCTTTGTTTAGCTGTAGGGTTCTATATCTGATTCTAGGTCTCTTGCCCTGCCATATGAATCTTGAGATCCTTCTGTCCAGTTCCTGCCATGTTTTTTTGGGAGGTTCTACCGGTATTGTTTGGAAAAGGTATAGAAGACGTGGAAGTATATTCATTTTGACTGCTTCAATTCTTTGTGCAGTACCCAAGAATGGTATCATATTCCATCTTGCTAGGTCAGATTTCATTTTTGTCACCAGTGGATCATAGTTTAGTGATATAATTTTGTTGAGTTGTTTCGGGATATTGACCCCCAGATATTTCATAGATTCCGACTCCCAGTTAGTTTTGAGTTTGCTTAGTGAATAATGATTTGGGTCATAGTTGAATGTTAAAATTTGGGTTTTATGCATGTTTAATTTGTACCCCGATAAATCTCCATACTTTGAAAAAATTGAGGTTAGTTCTGGTAAAGAGGTGTCCGGCTGCCCTAGGTATATTAAAATGTCATCAGCAAAGAGTGCTATTTTATGTTCCTTCTGACCAAGTGTAATACCTTGAATTTTTTGATTTTGTCTTATCCATTGGCTCAGAGGTTCTATGAAGATTGCAAAGAGCAGTGGAGACAGGGGGCAGCCCTGACGACATCCTCTTTCCAGTTCAAAAGATGATGATAAATTACCGTTAATCCTTATTTTAGCTGTTGGTTTTTTATATAATGCCTGTATAGTTCTAATGAAGTTGTTATGAAAATTGAAACTGGATAAGATTCTATATAGAAAAGACCAGTCAACCGAATCGAATGCTTTTTCAGCATCTAATCCCAATATGACTGCATTTAAGTTATATTTTTTTATATGATGAATTATGTGTAAAGTGCGTCGAATGTTGTCTTGTGTCTGTCTTTGTCTTATAAAACCTGTTTGGTCTAAATGAATTAGGTCTGTCAGTATATTTTCTAACCTTTTGGCAAGGATAATGGTAAAAAGCTTATAGTCCTGATTTAGTACACTGATTGGTCTGTAGTTGGAGCACTCTAGTTCAGGGGTGTCCAACCATGTGCCATGGAGAGCCAAGACCCTGCAGGTTTTACCTCCAACCAGTGTCTTCAACAGCAGATTTCTGTGAACTTCTTCCCACTGATTGCTGATAAGTGAAAACACCTGCTGAAGAGACTGGGTAGAAGAGAAAACCTGCAGGGTCTTGGCTCTCCATGGCACATGGTTGGACACCCCTGCTCTAGTTTATCCTTTTCAGGTTTAGGTATAACTGCAATGACCCCTTCTCTCCAGGAGGGGGGATTTCCCCTGTGTGGAGGACATAATTTAATGTTTTCAGGAGGAGAGGAGATAGTTGCTGTTTAAAGGTTTTGTACCACTCTGCTGTATAGCCATCTGCTCCTGGGGATTTGTTAGCTTTAAGTTTCATAATTGCTTTTTCCAATTCTTTAGGATGTATTTCTGACAGTAGTGTTTTATTTTGTGACTCCGTAAGTTGGGGAAGGTTTAATGTGTTTAGGAATGCCTCGGATGCGTTTTTATGTTTTTTGTGGGAGTATAAGTTCTTATAGTAATTCTTGAAGCTTTTAAGAATATCCTGAATTCTGAATTTTATTTCCTTTGATACTGGGTCTCTGATTTTGTAGATTGCTCTTTCTGTTTGATGTTTCCTCAATTTATAGGCTAGCAA
This sequence comes from Pholidichthys leucotaenia, assembly GCA_020510985.1. Lineage (NCBI taxonomy): Eukaryota > Metazoa > Chordata > Actinopteri > Cichliformes > Pholidichthyidae > Pholidichthys > Pholidichthys leucotaenia. The sequence goes on along the minus strand of CM035836.1, from coordinate 391,175,748 downwards.
TTTTGCCGATTTACTGCCTGCTTCATAGTATTTTTGTTTCAAAAATGTAAGTTTCTTCTGGATTTCTATTGTGTAGATCTCATTTATTTGGTTTTTAATTTCCTTAATCTTGAGCGAGTCAGTAGAATGAGTGTTGCCTTTGTGTTCTTTTTCTAGGTTCCTAAGTTCTGACTCTAATGTGGATAGTTTTTCTTGTCTTAGTTTCTTTTGGGTTGCCAGTTTTGCAATAATCTTTCCTCTTATTACAGCTTTGCATGCATCCCACAGTATTAAAGGGGATACTTCTCCATTATCGTTTTCTTCCAAATATCTGAGAATATCTGATTCCAATTCATCTTTCAATGGTCCTTTCAGGACATTTGAATTTAACCTCCAAGAAAATGTATTATTTGTGTATTTTTGGATATTTAAGTCCATGTAGATCGGACTGTGGTCAGAGAGATCCATCAGTCCTATTTTACATGTTTTTACTCTTCCAATGTCTCTATTAAACATAAAAAAATAGTCAATCCTTGAGTAAGATGAATGTGGAGTTGAGTAAAATGTATAGTCTTTTACACTGGGGTTGAGTTCCCTCCACACGTCACAGATTCCCATTTCTTTTAGTAGCATCCGAGTCTTCCTGTTTTGGGTGTTATTTTGATGTGGAGAATTACCAGAAGCATCCCAGTATGGATTCAGTCTAAGATTGAAGTCCCCACCACATATCACTAAACCTTGAGCTTTAGTTATCATTAGGTCAAATACATTTTTATAAAATTTCCAGTTAGCCCCTGGGGGAGCATACACATTCAGCAGGGTGATATCTTCTCCCTCTAGCCGCCCAGTTACCAAACTGTATCTCCCTTCTTTATCTTTGTGTTCTGATTTTTTTTCAAATGTAATTTTGGTTGATATCAATGTCGCTACTCCCCTCCTCCTCCCTGACTTATATGAAGATGAAGAGATCATTTTAAACCCTTGTCTACTGAGTTTATTGTGTTCCACGTCTGTCAGGTGGGTTTCTTGTAAAAATATTATTCCTGCTTTGTCTTTTTTCATTTTGCCTAGAATCTTGGATCTTTTAACTGGATTCAGGATTCCTTTTACATTATATGAAATTATTTTGGTTACACCCTGTTTCTCCATTGTGTTGTTTTGTTTAGTATAACTGTGTGGTGGCCGTCTTTTGTGCTACTCGTCTTGTTGCTTGATTGTCCTCTCGGCGCCACACCAGTAGGCTGCCTTTTGCAACAGTGGCTCGATTCCGAGTTTTTTTTCCCTTCCTCTCTCTTTTGATCACTTTTTTTTTTTCACCCCACTTATATCATGGACACACAGATCGTCCCAAATGTCTCCTGAGCCGGTGGACGGAGCCACTGTTTATAGCAGGATACGATACAACAGGGAAGAGCTGCTAGCACTTAACCGCCACCCGGTCCCACTGGAAAAACTCGACATACCGAGAGAATTGAGGCGAAAGCGTCGCGGCTGCCGGGCTGGAGTAAGGCGGAGGACAAAAAATATAAGGTACAGACCCTCCCTTCCATCTGTTGTCATGGGAAATGTACGGTCGATACTGGGAAAGTTAGATGAGCTAGCGGCTATCTCCCGTTATGATAGCACTTACCGGGAGTGCTCTCTCCTTTTGTTTACTGAGACGTGGCTAACTGAACTAGCAGCAGATGCTAACATTGAGCTGGAGCGTTTTCACATGATACGAGCTGACCGAACACCAGAGAGTGGCAAAGCTAGGGGAGGTGGAGTGATAATGTATGTTAACAACAACTGGTGCAGACCGGGACATATCACTGTTAAACAACGACACTGCAGCAAAGACATTGAGTTGCTAGCTGTTAGCATGAGGCCTACATATCTCCCGAGAGAACACTCACACGTGATCTGCATTGTTGTTTATGCAAATCCGACGGCGAACGCTGGGACAGCGGGTGACGTCATCCATTCAGTAACCAGCAGGCTGCAGACAGAACACCCAGATGCTCTTCTCCTCATCTCAGGCGATTTCAACCACGTTTCACTGTCTCCCATTCTGCCCACTTTCACCCAGTATGTCACATGCCACACTAGAGACAATAAAACACTGGATTTGTTCTACGCAAACACTAAGGAGGCGTACACCTCATCACAACTCCCCCCACTTGGGAGATCGGATCACAACTTGGTTCATCTCCGACCGGTGTACAAACCCCTAGTGCACAGACAACCTCCGGCCATGCACACTGTGGAGTTATGGTCTGAGGAGACAATGGACACTCTAAAGGACTGTTTTGAAGCCACTGCCTGGAAGCAGCTCTGCGATCCACATGGTGAGGACATCGATGGCCTCATTCACACCTTCACGGGCTACCTCAGCTTCTGTGTGGACAAATCCGTTCCCACCAAGACCATACGGCGTCACTCAAACAACAAACCCTGGATCAACCCTGAGATAAAAACACTTCTGAGAGAGAAGAAGAGGATCTTCAGGTCGGGGAACAGGGAGATGCTGAAGTCCGTACAGAGGGAGCTGAGGAGAAAGATCAGAGAAGGCAAGGACAGCTTCAGGAAGAAGATGGAGGACAAGCTGCAACAGAGCGACATCAGCGGGGTCTGGAGAAACCTCAAAACCATCTCGGGGCTCCAGAATACCTCCCCCCAGGCCATGGGGGGCAGGGAGTGGGCGAACAACCTGAATCTGTTTTTCAATAGATTTGACCAACCGCCCTCCCCCCTGTCTGCACAACAACCACTGCTGCCTCTAAGAAATCAAATCCTGCTGCCCACTCCCCACTCCACCGACACCCCCCCCCACTCCCAACACACAGCCCCCCATCCTGACCCTGACCAAGACCCAGGTGAGGACGGAGCTGAGGAAGATCAAGGCGAGGAAGGCGTCGGGACCGGACGGCATCAGCGCAAAGCTCCTCAAGTCCTGTGCAGACCAGCTGTGTGGGATTGTGACGTATATCTTCAACATGAGCCTGAAACTGGGGAGGGTACCACAGCTGTGGAAAACATCTTGTGTGGTACCTGTACCAAAAACTTCCCACCCCAAAGACCTGAACAGCTACAGACCGGTGGCCTTGACGTCCCACTTGATGAAGACCCTGGAGAGACTGCTCCTTGCTCATCTCCGCCCCCTGGTGGAACCAGCGATGGATCCACTCCAGTTCGCCTACCAGCATGGCATTGGGGTGGAGGATGCGGTGATCTTCCTCCTTCACCGTTCTCTGTCCCACCTGGAGAAGCCCGGGAATATGGTGAGGATCATGTTCTTTGACTTCTCCAGTGCTTTCAACACCATCCAACCGATGATCCTGAAGGACAAGCTGCTGCGCGCAGGGGTGAACCAGCACCTGTCATCATGGATCCTGGACTACCTCACGAACCGGCCTCAGTTTGTGAGAACCCGGGACTGTGTTTCCGACACGATCATCAGTAGCACGGGGGCCCCCCAGGGAACGGTGCTGGCTCCCTTCCTGTTCACTCTTTATACTGCGGACTTCTCACACAACACAACACATTGCCATCTACAGAAGTTCTCTGATGACTCTGCGATCGTTGGTCTCATCTCCAACGGAGATGAAGCTGAGTACAGAGGGCTTATCCAGGACTTTGTGGACTGGTGCCATCGGAACTGCCTCCAGATCAACGCGAGGAAAACTAAGGAGCTGGTGGTGGACTGCCGCAGGCATGGGCAGCCCCTCACAGCACCAGTAAATATACAGGGAACAGACATCGAGATGGTGACATCCTATAAGTACCTGGGTATTCATCTGAACAATAAACTAGACTGGTCACACAATACTGACGCACTCTACAAGAAGGGACAGCGCAGGCTGTTCCTGCTGAGGAGACTCAGGTCTTTTGGTGTACAAGGGGCGCTGCTGAAGTCATTCTATGACACGGTGGTGGCATCAGCCATCACTTTTGGAGTGGTCTGCTGGGGCAGTGGCATTACTGCAGCCGATAGGAAGAGACTGAACAAACTGATTAAGAAAGCTAGCTCTGTCCTGGGGCAGCGCCTTGATCCGATGGAGGAGATAGGAGACAGAAGGACGGTGGCTAAACTGTCATCTCTGCTGGAGTCCGAGTTCCACCCTATGCAGGACATACTGGATGCACTGAGGAGCTCATTTAGCAGCAGACTACATCATCCCAGGTGCACAACCGAGAGGTTTCGTAGGTCCTTCCTACCAACGGCTGTCAGACTGTACAACCTAAGCAGGGCTGCTCGCAGAGATAGCAAAAAGACGTAACAAACTAATAGTTTTTTTGAATGCAAAAGATGCAATAGACTTACACAATGGTCCTCTCCGGCATACAACTAGGAACATACCGGTCGCTATGGAGGGTGAGAATATGTATGGGCACATAATCATACCATGTAGGATAACTAAATAGACGGTTATGCTGTTTCATCCCACCTAGCAACAATGCTCTGCACTGTGTGTGTTTATATATTTACATATTTATTCCATCTAGCTACAATGCTCAGCACTGGGTGTGTTTATATTTATATATCTATATATTTATTCCATCTAGCTACAATGCTCCGCACTGTGTTTTTATATATCTACATATTATTCCATCTAGCTACATTGCTCCGCACTGTGTGTGTTTATATACTTGCATATTTATTCCACCTAGCTGCAATGCTCCGTACTGTGGGTGTTTATATATTTACATATTTATTCCATCTAGCTACAATGCTCTGCACTGTGTGTTCATATATTCATATATTTATTTCATCCAGCTACAATGCTCTGCACTGTGTGTCTGTGTGTGTGTGTGTATATATATATTTTATAGTAATATGTACATATGTATATTAGCTGCTCTTGCTTGCTTGTTTTTTTTCTTGCCTTCTGATTGTTGCTCTGAGTGTTGCTATCCCTGTGCTGTTGCAATCCTGGAATTTCCCCGTTGTGGGACTAATAAAGGCTTATCTTATCTTATCTTACTCAGAAACTGAAAGAACATTAAAAACAAGAAAAACATTAAGAACATAGTGTATAAAACTTTAAAACAAAAAGCTGTCAGAAGAACTTCCTGAGCTGAGGTCTTTTTAAAGACCCTGGAAGAGCCTTGATGGAGTGAAGGCCCTGAGGGAAATTCCTCAAACTCTGTTACGTGTTGAGGGCCCTCTCTTACCCCTGTAAGTTGTCCCATGCGTTTAACGTGAGTTTCAGAACCCAATCCAAACTTGTAATGATTTTTTTTTTCCTTTTATGCCTAAACCCTGTGAAATTGTGTGCACCCTCCCACCCCCATCACATCAAACATTCACGCAAAAACAGTATTTGTTAGTATGAGGAGAACATGTGGATTATTGTCACATTTCTATTTTAACAAGTTTTCTTTTTTTTTTATTAAAAAGACTTATTTGTTTCAAATATTATGACTGTTCCATGAAATGTTTTACCACATGCTGAATACGCATCTCCTTTAATGTTTGTTACCTTGTATGAGGGGGGTTGGATGTGCGGATTGATTCAAGAGAAAAAAAAAAAAAAAGGTCGCTATTCCAACCTGAAAACGGACAGTTTATCCGCGACGCTCTGGCGCTGGGTTTCCCGCTGCTGGTCCGTGGATTTTGAAGGTCTTTGTGTTGTCCATGTTTGCGCTTTGATCTTCTCACTCGGGTCTGCTGCGGGTTTAAATACCGTTACCGGGAGCCCTCTTCTCGCCATGTCAGCTGTTGCTTCTTCCGCCGAATTATAGAGACATGTTTCTTCGCCGTAGAAGACCCTTAACTTCGCAGGAAATGGAGTCTGAAAGCGCAATTTCTTCTCTTTTAACACCTTTTTCGCATCATTGTATTCCCTGCGCTTTTTAAGGACCTCCGGGGCGTAATCGTGTTCCACGAAGACTTTTCTCTCCTGGTGCATAAATCCTTTTTTCTGCCAGGCCAGTCTTACAACCTCTTGTTTTATTTTGAAATTGGAAAATCTTACCAACACCGAACGTGGGGGCGCTTCCGCCGCCGGCCTAGCGGCTAATGAACGATGTGCCTTTTCTATCTTCAAGTCGGTGGTTTGTGGAATATCCAATTTCTCTCTTAGTAAGGATTCCACGCATTCTGCCATTGAGTTAAACCGTTTTCGGCTCCTTCTATCAGACCATGAATTCTTATGTTGTCTCTTCTTTGTCTTCCTTCTTGGTTGGCTAGCTTAGCCTCTATAGATGCTTGTCTTTTGCGTAGGTCCAGCACAGAATCTTCGAGCACTTTTATTCGTTCCTCTGTTTCCAAGATTCGGTTCTCGGCCTGGTCCACTCTGCTGTTTGTCCTTTTCAATTCTTCTCTGAATTCCCGAAATTCGGCCGTAACCTCTCGGCGAAATCGTCGTAGCTCTTCAAATAGTGATTTCAGGCTAACCTTTTTGTTAGCTACCACCAGTTCCTTGTCTTCTGAACGGAGATCTTCCAGTTCAGATTCTCCGGCCGATACGTGTCCTGGCCTGGAGAATTTCAGTTTCTTCTGTTTTCCTTTAGACATGATGATTTTGTCTTTTGATTTTCACTCCTCCAAAAATCCGTTAAGTTTGATTTTCAAGGTGTTATCTTGGATTGGGTCTGAGAGCTTCAGTGTTAAGCTGCAGTCGCCATGGCGTCCAGACCGGAAGTCCAGCAATCTGATTTTTTTATTGTGTAAATTGAAAAACAGTTCTCTATAACTGTCATAGGCCTTTAGGGAAATCCAAGTTAATCTTATGTTGCCCAGCACAAATTCTCTTCAAATACTTTCATTATATAATACTGTATTTCTTACCTGCTTTTTTTTTTTTGCTTTTTTTGGGCTGCACGGTGGCGCAGTGGTTAGCACTGCGGCAGCACAGTTTACCCTTGGCTGGGGGATCGTGGGATCATGGGTTCGATCCCAGCCCCCGACCAACAGTGATCTGTGTGGAGTTTGCATGTTCTCCCCATGTATGCGTGGGTTTACCCCGGGATTTCTCCGGTTTCCTCCCACATGCCAAAAACATGCAGGTTAGGTTAATTGGAGACTCTAAAGTGGCCCTTGGTGTGAATGTGTGTGTGAATGGTTAAAAGGGATGACGCCGTATTGTGGCTGCTTCATCCATCTAGGTGGTGGATGACCCTTAATTTCTGTAAAGCGTCTTTGAGTGTCTATGATAAAGCGCTATATAAATCTGATGTATTGATTGATTGCTTTAAAATGGGCAAAATTAACAGCAGCCATTTTACACAAAATAGGAAAACACAATTGTCACTATTCACATTAATTAAGGTTCTGTGCTTTGTTAATTTGATAAGCTGCACTCAAAGTTACAAGTTTTCTAAAATTAAAATATTGCTGTGAAAAAACAGCTCTTTTTTACAGTGAGTATAGAAAAAGAGTTTTTCTCAACAAAACTGAAACATGTTTTACACAGGCTATGCCACACTGCAAGTATAGTTGCAATTAAAATTATTCAACCCCCACTGCAAAACAGGTTTATTGTCAGAATGTACTAACAGCTGTTTGTAATAAACAAAATCAAACAAGAACAATTTAAATTGCTCAACACAAATAATATTACAGATGGTTTCTTCAAATTCTACACAAAATGCCACTTTTAATGACTATTACTGCAGTCTCAAAATCATTCACCTCCTTCATTCACTCATTTATTTATTAATTTATTTGAACATCAAGACAAAAAATTTAAAACACAAGGAATCAAAACCAAAAAAAAATAAAAAAAATATATAAACAGAAAAAAATGCCTTGTTCAAAAGGAGTGGGAAGAAGCCGACGCTTATATAGTCTCACACATGACAAGCATCTAGTGTCGCACACCACCAGCCTGAGGACACTTATTTCAGTCTAGGGCTGGGCGATATACAGTAGCTAAAAAAAAGTATTGCGACATAATTTCTCTATATTGCAATACACGATACATATCGCGATATGTATTTTGTGTACTGAATGTCCTTTGAAATGTGGTTTTTTTTTCCCACAATATCTTTATTGAACCTTTTTTTTTTTTTAACAAACATGACACAAACAATCAAACACTAACACTAAAGTACTACAAAAAAATGCACTAAAAACACCCACAACCACCAACAAAATCAAGTCTTCAACAATGCTCCTCTGTTTAGTCTAGACAATCCATTACATAAGTATACATATTATGTTCACCAGTTTGGAATTTACAAGGTCCACACACATCATTCACCTTCTTCTTCAAGAGTTATGTTTAAATTTTTTACATAATCAATAAAAGGTCTCCATATATTCTCAAACACAATTTCCTTTGATTTCAGTATGTATGTTATTCTTTCTAATGGAAGGTTTGTTAACATCTGTCTTAACCACTGAGTCACATCTGGTCTATGAGTCTTTTTCCACAGTAGTGCAATACATTTTTTGGCATTAAGCAAACTGAGGTCTATGAATGTTCTTTCACTTTTATTAAAGTTATGCTTTTCTGGGTACAGACCCAACAAAAACAGTTTAGGATTCAATATGATTTGTTTTGAGATTATTTTTTCAATTGTTACCCTCACCTCTTCCCAAAACATTCTAATTATTCTACATTCCCATACACAGTGAAATAGGGTTCCTTTACTTTCCATGCATTTTGTGCACGTATCTGGTATGTTTTTGTTATATCTATTTAACTCCTCCGGTGTAACATACATCCGCATTAACCATTTAAAATGTATCAATTTAAGACGTACATTTATTGATTTGGTTTGAGCTTCTGTACAAGCCAATTCCCATTGTTCCTCTGAAATTTAAGTTTGCAGATCTTCTTTCCAGTAGTTTAATCTTTTCTGTGAGTTTTCACTTGAGGATAGTGTCAATGAGTTAAAAAACTCTGAAATAATACCCTTTCTTTTACTATCTTTCATCAACATTTTTTCCAAGGATGAATAAATAGGTCGAGTGAGAGCTTTATTTTGATTTGATCGAATAAAGTTTCTAAGTTGAAGATATTTAAAAAAATGTGTTCTATTAAGATTAAATTTGATCCTCAGCTCTTCAAAAGACATTATGTTATCTGCACATGGCAAATATAAATCTTGAATCTTTTGAATCCCTTTTAAATTCCATACTTTAAATACAGCATCCGCTCTCCCTGGTTTAAAATATTGATTACCCCATATTGGGCTAAATTGTGACAATAAGTGTGGTTCTTTTAAATAGTTTTTAGTTTCACACCATATTTTGATCATATGCTTTACAAATGGATTTTTAACTTGTTTTTGTAATTTTTTTGCCGAATCTGAGTATATGAATATGGGAAGAGGTAAAGGTAAATTGTGTGATTCCATTTCAGTCCAGTGAGGGAGATCATTTAATGAAAAGTAATATGTCATAGACCTCAGTTGTGCCGACCAATAATACAACATAAAATTTGGACATTTCAGACCTCCACGATCAAATGGTAAATATAATAAAGACAGACGTAATCTAGCCCTCCTGTTGTTCCATATAAATTCCACTAACTTTTTTTAAATTCTTGAGAATAAATCTAAAGGTGGTGGTAAGGGAATGTATTGAAATAAATAAAGTATTTTAGGTAAAATATTACTTTTAAGTATATTGATTCTCCCGATCATCGACATTGGTAGTGACATCCATCTCTGAATTAACTCATTGATATCTGTCATTAAGGCTTCATAGTTGACACTGGCGACTGATTCTAGCTTAGGCACAATTTGGATTCCTAAATATTTAAACTGATTTACAACGTTGAATTGATTTACCTCAGGGGCTGGGTGATTTCTCTGGGTCTCATTTAGCATTAATATTGAAGATTTAGTTTTATTTATTTTATATCCTGATATTTCCCCAAAATTCTTTATTAAATTCAACAAGGACGGAATTGATTTTTTAAGATTCGACATAAACAAAATTATGTCATCGGCATACAGGGAAATTTTATGTTCTGTTGGTCCAACTTTAATTCCATATATTTGTGAATGTAAACGTACTGCCATCGCTAAAGGTTCAATTGCCATAGTAAACAGTAAAGGTGAAAGTGGACAGCCTTGTCGACATCCTCTATTGATTTTTATTGATTTTGAGATATTGCTCTTTGTTAGGATTTCTGCTGTAGCATTATTATATATTATCTGGACCCATTTTATGAAATTATTTCCAAGTCCAAACCTTTGTAAGACTTCAAAAAGAAAGGGCCATTCGACTCTATCAAAGGCCTTTTCGGCGTCCAGTGATAGGAGAGCTGTATCCGGTGCTTCTTTATTAGAATAAATAATATTAAATAGTCTTCTTACATTATGGAAGCCTTGTCTTCCCTTTATAAAGCCATTCTGATCTCGATTAATAATATTTGGTAAAATTTCTTGTATTCGTCTTGCTAAAATTTTACAGATTATCTTAAGGTCTGCATTTAATAGGCTTATTGGTCTCATATTTTCACATTTATTAGAGGGTTTACCTGGTTTTGGCAACAGTATAATTAAGGCATTATTCATGTATGATGGTAAATTACTATTTTGAAATGCTTCTAAAACCATTTCCAAAAAAGGTTTTATTAATTTATTCTTAAATTTTTTATAAAGGTCAACTGGAAGACCATCTGGTCCTGCACTTTTTCCTGATTTCATATTATCAATGGCTAGCCCAACTTCTTCTTGACTAATTTTAGACTCCAGTATCTCCCTGTTTTCATTTGGAATACACGGTATAGATAGTTCGTTCAAAAACCCATTTAGTTTTGTTAAGTCAGATTCATTTTTGGTATCATATAATTTTTCATAGTAATCTCTAAAGGCTCTATTAATTTCTAAAGGATCTATAACTACCTGTCCATTACTTATAATACTGGTAATTGGTGTTTTAAATTCTAATTGTTTAATCTGCCATGCCAATAATTTTCCTGATTTTTCACCTTGTTCATAAAAAGATTGTTTCAATCTTAGAAGACTCGAGGCAGCTCTATTTGCTGATTTTTTTTGTCATATTCAGCTCTCAAAATCAGTAATTCGTTCTCCAACCTTGGATCACTTCCTGCATACACTTTTTCTTGAAGACTTTTTATTTTATGTTCCAATTGGGCTCTCTCCTCTCGAGTCTTCTTAGATTTTGAACCTGTATAACTAATAATATGTCCCCTAATAAAAGCTTTGAAAGCCTCCCACTTTACACATGCTGATGTTTGTGTAGTATTGATGTCAAAGAACTCATCTATCTGTTTTTCTATGTACTTGACAAATTCCTCATCCTGAAGCCATTTATGCTGAAATTGCCATCTACCTGATTCCTTTGTCAATTTCTTATCTACATACGTATATTAGACAGCAGGGTGCATGATCAGAGATCACGATGTTATCATAAAAGCAGTTTTGAATCTTGGACCTTAATTCTGTGGAGATCAAAAAATAATCAATACGTGAGAATGTCTTGTAGGTATTGGAATAACAAGAGTAGGCTTTAACTTGTGGTTTCATTTCTCTCCATATATCTAGCAATCTCAATTCTTTCATAAAATGATTAATGGTCATCCTACATCCATTGTGCGTACAGTCCAGTCCTGTTGATCTATCTATACCGGGATTCAATGTACAATTAAAATCCCCTGCTATTATATGTTGCCCTGTAAGTGATGATAAGATAAGAAATAAATTAGCAAAGAACTTTTGATCATCTATATTGGGACCATATAAGTTCACCAAATTTATATTTTCTAATAGCAAAGATCCTTGAATGATTACATATCTTCCAAATTTGTCTCCAATTACATTTTTCACTTGAAATGGGACTGATTTATGCATGAGAGTCATAACTCCCCTGGCTCGGGATGAAAATGATGAGGTGAAAACACTTCCTTGCCATCTACTCCTAATTCTTTTTACATCCTCCTCTATTAGATGAGTTTCTTGTAAAAACACAATTTTTGAACCCATGTCTTTTATTTTATTCATAACTTGTTTAAGTTTTTTAAAATTTTGTAGACCTCTGCAATTCCATGAAGTTAAATTAAGATTAACGCTTTGGTTTATGATCAATAGGGAGTTTGGGATTACCTTGCAGTGTAAACATGCTCATACAGAGAAGCAAAAAAATGAGTGGTTGAACATTCATCCTACAAACTACACACAAACAAATTCCCCCTTCCCACATTTGTGGCGATCCCCCCAAAATCAAAAGAAAAATTCCGTCTCCCGATATAGCCATCGACCGCTCCACACCCACGAGGAACAGCCAAAGCCACTCCTTCTTCATCCTCCCAATCACCCTAACTCTACTGCTTTTAATGACGTAACATTAACTCTCCTCTGTAGTTTTCCAACTTAACTCCAAAATTTTTAGCAACTTTGTACATCATAGTTTTTTTTTTTAAATATATAATACAATCTATTTTTTGTAAACTTGCTATTTGCTTCAAGTCAGTCAGATGCCTGTGCAAATGCTTAAATATTCTACCTTATATTTTGTTCATGCTTAGCTCCCACCAGTCTCTTCTTGGATCTTCTTGATGAACTCCTGCGCCTCCTCTGGGGTCTTGAAGATGTGGGTTCTGCCCCCATACGTGGTCAACAGTCTCGCAGGATAAATTACACCATGATGAATCCCAAGGTTGCGCAGCTCTTTACGTACGGGATCAAACTGCTTCCTCAATTGTTGGATTCCTGTGGCCAAATCTGGGTAGAACCGCACCTGTTGGTCCTGATGTTTAATCTCTCCTTTAGCTCGTGCAGCGTTGAAGATCTTCATCCTGTCTCTGTTGCTGAGGCACTTCATAATTAGGGTCCTCGGTGGTCCCTTATCTCTCCGTGGGCCAATACGGTGTGCGCTTTCCAGAACCACTGCTGATTGCAGCTCCGCGCTGCCCAGCGCCTCCGGAATCCACTTTTCCAGAAAGGAACATGAGTCCCGACCTTCGGATTCCTCCGGTAGACCCACCAGCCTCAAGTTGTTCCGTCTCGACCGGGACTCCAAATCCAGGACATTATCTTCCAGACATTTATTTTTTTTCCAAAGTGCGCACCTTTAATTGAAGACAGGTGACGTCATCTTCAGCACTAGAGACACGAAGCTCCACCTGCGCCATTCGTTCTACACAGTCACCCAATTCCTTTCTCATTCCTTCCAACGCTGCCATAATCCCATCAAATTTAGAGGAAAAGTCTGCTCTCATTGAACTTATGGCAGCTAGCACCGCACCTGTGCCGTTTCCCGCAGATACCGCACCGCTGCTAGCTTCCTCTGCCATATATGGAGCTTTATCTGCTGCGTCACAGACCTGAAAGTCCGTTAATTTGGACTGTTTCGGCGGCTCGCTTTTTCCTCTACCTGGTTTTCCATCCTTAGGCTTCACCGACATATCCTCGCCCAAACGCTGGGATACGTTCTGTCCCAAATGAGAGAGTTATTTGCCGATTTTTTTTCTCCAGGAGCAGAGCAGAGTGAGACGTGTCCTTCTCACGTGGCAGCCATAACCGGAAGTCTGAAATGTGGTTTTACTTACATTTTTTTTAGAAATTTTATATTACACACACACACACACACACACTACTCACAAAAAGTTAGGGATATTTGGCTTTCGGGTGAAATTTATGGAAGATGTAAAAAGTTCACACTACAAGTGATATAATATCATGAAAGTAGGGCATTTAAGTAGAAGCATGCAATGGTGATTTCCTCATCTCAAACAATTTATTGAAACAAAAGCCACCAACAGTGGTGGGTATACCACAACAGAAAATGTCAGTGTCTCAATAACTTGTCATGTGCCCTTGAGCATCAATTACAGCTTGGCAACGATGTCTCATGCTGTTCACAAGTCAATTTATTGTCTACTGTTAATGGATTCAGACTGCCAGGTGACCTCCAATAATGTACTTGGCTTCTCATTGTTCCTGTTCTTTATGTCTGTTCTCTTCATCCTCTCTATCCCCTCACCCCCAGCCAATCGCAGCAGATGACTGCCCCTCCCTGAGCCTGGATCTGCTGGAGGTTTCTTCCTGTTAAATGGGAGTTTTTCCTCTCCACCGTCACCAAGTGCTTGCTCACAGGGGATCGTCTGATTGCTGGGTCCTTCTGCAATTGTGGGGTTTTCCCTGCATTTGGTAGTGCTATGAGATGACTTTTGTTGTGATATAGCACTATATAAATAAATAAAGCTGAAAATAAAGCTGAAGCTGCTAAGGCATGGCATTCCACTCTTCTTGAAGGGCGGCCCTCAGGTCATTCAGGTTGTGGGGTGCAGGGTTACAAGCCTCTACACCGTGACTCAGCTGATCCCATAGGTTTTCTATGGGATTCAGGTCTGGAGAAAGTGCAGGCCACTCCATTTGAGGTACCCCAGCCTCCAGCAGCCGTTCCCTAATGATGTGACCTTGTTGAGCTGGAGCATTGTCATCCATGACAATGAAATTAGGCCTGTGTTGTTCATGCAGAGGCACAATGACTGGATTAATGATGCTATTCAGGTAGTATTGGGTTGTCACTGTACCATTCAGAAGGTGTAGGGCAGTTCTGTATTGACTAGACATACCTACCCAGGCTGTAACACCACCACCAACAAATCTAACAAATCTACCTACGGGCACAAATAAAGTAACCTGAACCTGAACCTGAACCACCACCAAAGGCTTGTCTGGTGACAACAGTGGCTGATGCATAGCACTCTCCTTGATGTCTCCAACATTGTTGGTGGCCACAATTTCTGCTCAACATGAATCAACTTTCATCAAAGAACAGCAGTGAGCCCCACTGGTCCCTTGTCCGGCATAAATGGTCCCTGGCTCATGCAAGACGATGACCACTGTACCCTTCAGAAGGTGTAGGGCAGTTCTGTATTAACTAGACACACTTGCCCAGACTGTAACATGGTGACAACAGTGGCTGATGCATAGCGCTCTCCTTGATGTCTCCAACATCGTTGGCAGCCATAATTTCTGCTCAACATGAATCGACTTTCATCAAAGAACAGCAGTGAGCCCCACTGGTCCCTTGTCCAGCATAAATGGTCCCTGGCTCATGCAAGACGATGACACCTGTGCCTGATGGTGTGGTCAGGTACCCTTGCAGGTCGTCTAGCACGCAGACCATGCTGATGTAAACGGTTTTCAATGGTCTGACGTGACACTTGCGTGCCTCTCACCTCCCTTAAATGTGGCTGGAGTTGAATGGTATTCATCATCTGGTTCTGCAGGGCACTGTTCACAATGAAGCGGTCATCAGCATGGGATGTGGCCAAATGACATCCACTTCTATGCCTTTCTGTGACTCTTCCAGTCTCTCTGTATCTCTGTTGCAAGCTGCTGATGGCATCTGTGACACTCTAAGCTCAGTGGCCACTTCCCTCTGAGAACATACTGCTTGAAACCTCGCAATGGCGAAGTACTGTTGATTAATTGTGAGGTGTCGTCTTGGTCTCATGATGTCAAAATGTGAACAGCATGATGAAGAGGGCTGTCTAAATACCAGTTGTAATTGAACCAGAAAATTTATCGGTCGATTCATGGATCAGACACCTGTTGTGAATTTTGCCCTGAAGCACCTTGTTAGAGAACAGCAAGTTATGCAAAAAAGTACTGAAACATTGAACAGTTGGGCATGTACATTCAAAAGGTAGTAAAGAAGGTCAAATTAAGTTCACCTGTAAAGGTTATAGTGCATTTTAGGTGCATCCTGAAATTTCACCCAAAAGCCGAATATCTCTAACTTTTTGTGATTAGTGTACTGTATATATATTCTTTCATTTACGAAAAAGCTGAATAACAGAATAAAATGAAAACTTATGTCAGAGAAAATTCTTCACAACAATATAGAACTGAGCAAAATGTCTTTTTTCCTTTGTTTTACAGAATTCACATTATCAAGTGATAAAGTTTATCCACATGAGTAGAAATGTTTCAATTTACCACACATAGTTAATACTAATGAGTGACAGAAGCATAATTTGTCGCTTATTTTTGTATTTTTTTATGTGCCTACATTTCATCAGTTCTTTATTTGGCAAGCTACTCGCTTTTATTTTGAAGAGTTGCAAGACCAGATAGCTCTTATTTTGAAAGTTCGTTCGCTAAGTGAGCAGTTACATGCAGAGTTCAGACTCAAAATGTTCATCTTTTCCTGCCCCCCCCACCCCCGTTTCTGGTATTTCAGGTGAGCCTACGTTTATTCTGTTATCTTCCGTATCATCTCTGCTTGGTGCAGTGTAGGTGTCTCTCTTTGTGAGCATGCAGGGAGTGGGGCAGCCACGCTGAACTTCTGCTCAGACTACAGCAGTGGCTAAGCTACAGACAGACCGGTCTTGTTGCAGTGGCGGCTCATATTAGTGTGACAAATATTCAAATATGCACGATACAACTATTTTATGTATTGTGGATGGGCAAATGCACCCTGCCTGTCGCCCAAAGATGCTGGGATAGGTTCCAGCCTACCTGTGACCCGAAAAGGATTAAGCGATAGAAGATGGATGGATGAGTGGGCAAATATACTGATACAATATACTGATACTGTATATATAAATATATATATATTATATATATATACACTACCGTTCAAAAGTTTGGGGTCACCCAGACAATTTTGTGTTTTCCATGAAAAGTCACACTTTTATTTACCACCATGAGTTGTAAAATGAATAGAAAATATAGTCAAGACATTGACAAGGTTAGAAATAATGATTTGTATTTGAAATAATAATTTTTTCCTTCAAACTTTGCTTTCGTCAAAGAATCCTCCATTTGCAGCAATTACAGCATTGCAGACCTTTGGCATTCTAGCTGTTAATTACCTCTGCCAGGAGGTTATGTTTTTGCCGGGGTTTGTCTGTCTGTTTGTCTGTCTGTTGGTTAGCAAGATAACTCAAAAAGTTTTGGACGGATTTCGATGAAACTTCCAGGCATTGTTGGAAATGGTACAAGGAAGAACTGATTAAATTTTGGGGATGATCCGGATCACCGTCCAGAAGAAAACCGCCATTACGGAAAATGCCATTTTCATCAATAACTACTGAACCACTAATCCTATCATCGTGAATACAATTGCTAGTCATATGTTTTCATGGTCAAGGAATCTGAAAACGTACACACAAACACTGTATGGGGGGAACTGTGGCGCTAAACCGCCATTATGGAAAATGCCATTTTCGTCAATAACTACTGAACCACTAATCCTATCATTGTGAATCCAATTGCTAGTCATATGTTTTCATGGTCAAGGAATCTCAAAACGTACACACAGACACTGTATGGGGGGGAACTGTGACACTTGGCTGAGGTCTGCGCTCTCCGAGTGTTTTTCTAGTTTGTTGAGGTTATCTGGAGAATTCTGATGCAATGAGCAAACACATTGTACCATTAGAACACTGAAGTGACAGTTGCTGGAAATGGGCCTCTATACACCTATATAGATATTGCACCAAAACCCAGACATTTGCAGCTAGAATAGTCATTTACCACATTAGCAATGTATAGAGTGTATTTCTGATTAGTTTAAAGTTATCTTCATTGAAAAAAAAACAGTGCTTTTCTTTCAAAAATAAAGAAATTTCTAAGTGACCCCAAACTTTTGAACAGTAGTGTATATATATATATATACACACACACTACTCACAAAAAGTTAGGGATGTTCGGCTTTCTGGAGAAATTTCAGGATGCACCTAAAATGCACTATAGAGGGGTTGCACTAATGTCACACGGGTTATGTGTCTTTTGTTTACTGTGTCATTTTGGACGGCAACGAACAGTCAAATCACCAACAGCAAACGTGAGTGAGTGTAATCAACAAGATAAATGGCTCCACACAAATCAACACCGTGGTCCACCGATAAGGTGCACACTTTACTGTGCTTGGTACCGGATTAAAGAAATCCAGAGGGAGCTGGACAGAGCGACCTGAAATGAATTCACAACCATGGCGGAGGCAGAGTGGTGTGGACCCGACCATGGCATCATCATTGTTGAGAACAGTGATAGAGGATGGCGAGTGATGTGATATTATGAATCTTTGCTGTTATTTATCCCAGTGGCGGAAAGCTCACTTTGAACAAACAACACCATTGTCTCCTGTATGCAGACAATGAGCTAACTAGTTAGCCATCAATGCTAACTCAGTGCTCTGCTTGTATTTTGCGCTTGTGTTGACAACATCTGACGAAATAAGCTAGTGTTAATCCTGGTTAAAAAGTAGTTTTGCTGCACTTTTGTGCTGTGCATGTACTTAAGTTGTGTGGGTATTTTCATTCTTGAGTCCCACCGCAGGCTGAAGATCTGCTGAACTGGGACCAGCAGCACATCCAGTTGCTTCTCAGTGAGGCAAGAGAGCATGAAATGGAAACAGGTCAAGTGAGCACTCCATGTGAGCACACCAAGTGGACCCCGGGGTCCAATCTGTACATGTACAAGTATATTTTCAATCCAGTGATTTACAAACTGATTCAGAGCTTTCTAAAACCTCATTCAGAACATTATAGTCCCACATACCTATTCTGTGGATTTTTATCTGGGGCAGCCAGCAGTGATGGGCAGCCAGCGGTGATGAGCAGCAGCGGTGAAGAAGAAAAGTCTTTTGAAAGCAGAAACAGAGCCAAAACCTCTTCCGGGTCAGCTTACTTGTCATGTTACATACATATACTTTTTTACACTTCTTGGTGACCGGGAAAAGTCTTTCCAACAGTTTTACACAAATTCTTGTTATTGTTCTCCTTTGTGTTTACAAATCACTGGATTGAGAATGTACTTGTACATGTACAGATTGGATCCCTGCGTCCACTTGGGGGTGCTCATTTGGTCAGGGGTCCACTTGACCTGTATCCCATGAAACCACCTGGTGAAGGGAGGAGATGGCTCAGAATGCTGCCTTCAATCAAGCATTCCTTGGTGTGCTGGGCCACCTTGTGAAGGCGATAAGTCGGTGTGTGTGGCCGGAGTGTATGACCCATTCTGAGTTTTTTTTTTTTTTTACAGTTTAAAGTTTGAATTTTGCACATTCTATATAATCTGGATTTTGCTGATGATTGTAATAAACAATTTAGTGACTTATGTGTTTGTATCATGATTTTCTATTTGTCTGTTAAGACACCTGTGGGAAGAGTCAACAGTACAAACCAAACATTTATCAATGAAGTTGAAAATAATGGCTCATCTTTAAGAAAAAGTAACCAAGAGCAATTATTTTATTTACTGAAGACTGTATTGTTGGATGCGCCAGTGCAGAAAACACTGCACACTTTAGTGATAGTACCGGTATATGGAGGAATTCTGGGCCATATTAGTATCTGTATTTCCTAATAATGTGTTTGGATTTAATAATAATAAGGCACCTTTATTGTCATTCAAATCCATACAGCCAATCATGTACAGTAGAATGAAATTATGTTTCTCTTATCTACAATGTTAATCACATACATATATACAGTAGAATCAAAGGGGTCACTGCCATGCAAGGTGCTACCACAAATTTCCCTCCTCCATTCCATTATTTCTGAGCACCAAGCTGGACGGCAGGAAGTTCCGCTTTTTAATATGGTTTTCGGCATGACCCGGCCGAGATTTGAACCCTAGCCTCCCGGGTGCGGGGTGGATGCTCTACCAACTGAGCCACCACTCCGGTGGTTAATGGGATTTAACATGTTTTAACACAAACTACTTTATGGTTCATAATTCTGTTGACAGACTTACACTAAACCAAAAGTGATTTCTCAAACTGCTGGATTATTTAGATAGCTTTTCCAGGGATACAGGTCAAGTGGACCCCTGACCAAGTGAGCACTCCCAAGTGAGCACCCCAAGTGGACCCCAGGGTCCAATCTGTACATGTATATTCTCAATCCAGTGATTCGTAAACACAAAGGAGAACAATAACAACAATTTGTGTAAAACTGCTGGAAAGACTTTTCCCGGTCACCAAGAAGTGTAGTGTAATACACACACACACACACACACACACACACACATATATATATACAGTATATATACGTATATATATATATATATATACACCCACACAGATATATACAGTATCTACATGTATATATCCAGTAAATCCATGTATTTTTCATGTAACCTTGTGACTGCATTATTTTAATTGCTTTTAATCCTAGATGAAGTTTGTTTTGGGTTAAATATGCATCATGATTGTTAAATATATTTTATTATACCTAACTCAATACTGTTTACCTGTTGAAGTATATATTTTACGGCTAATATAACCCCATAACTATAATATGGCACCTGGTGATCAATTTTTGGCAGCTGATCACTTTTTGCCATGACACCACCGGTTGGAGCAGGTACATCCCATGATGTCTCAAAAGTCTCTCCATGATTTTCACACAGATCAGAGCAATTTGTAGCACAGGAAGCTAAACATTTCTACAGACATTCTGAAGCTCTGCAATCGCTGCGGTTCGTGAAACTGGGGTGACATCCTATCACTGGAGATTGGTTGAACACCCATACCGACGGTTTGAAGCGATAATTTTGCCGCAAGAGAGCCATCTGAAACACACACACACACAACATACATATTTTAGTACCTAATAGCGATAACTTGCCACGATTACAGTGTAGTACGGGGGACTTATTAGTGCTAACTAGCATTAGCAATCAATAGCTTACCATCATATGTGATCTAGTTCGTATCCTCACGTCTTCTGCTGCTCCATGGCTTCCTAAACTCTTCAGTACTTTTCGAGTGTTTCGTCTTGCTGCCTGTAGCCTTCTCTGGCTCTCCTTTTTCGCCTTTACTCTGACAAAAAGCCAGTGAGCAGCAGGCTCGCCTCCATATCCATCTTGTGTTTTTCTTGTCACATACAAACGATGTCATGGGAGTGTCGGGCCGCCTTGCTGTAAAGATCTCACTCACTTAAGGTGGTATTCAGTCATAATAAAAAACGAACAACACCGTGGCGAGTCGGACTGAGTATGTGCTAGTGGAACTATTATTATTCTCAACGCAGGGTCCAAGCTATTTGACATCCAAAATGGCAGAAAAACAATGTGGCACGTGACCATTGACGTCACGTCCAACCCCTCTATAACCTTTACAGGTGAACTTAATTTGACCTTCTCTGACATTTTGAATGCACAAGTCCAACTGTTCAGTGTTTCAGTACTTTTTGCATATCTTGCTGTTCTCTAACAAGGTGCTTCAGGGCAAAATTCACAACAGGTGTCTGATCCATGAATCGACCAATAAATTTTCTGGTTCAATTACAATTGGTACTTAGACAGTCCTCTTCATCATGCTGTTCACATTTTGACATCATGAGACCAAGACGACACCTAACAACTGATCAACAGTACCTCACCATTGTGAGGCTTTTAACAGGATGTTCTCAGAGGGAAGTGGCCACTGAGCTTAGAGTGCCACAGAGTGTCATCAGTAGGTTGCAGCAGAGATACAGAGAGACTGGAAGAGTCACAGAAAGGAATAGAAGTGGACGTCCTTTGGTCACATCCCATGTTGATGACTGCTTCATTGTGAACAGTGCCCTGCAGAACCAGATGATGAATACCATTCAACTTCAGCCACATTTAAGGGAGGTGAGAGACACCCAAGTGTCACGTCAGACCATTCAAAACCATTGACATCAGCTTGGTCTGCGTGCTAGATGACCTGCAAGGGTACCTGACCACAACACCAAGCACAGGCATCATCATTTGCATGGGGCAGGGAGCATTTAGGCTGGACAAGTGGACAGTGGGACTCTGCTGTTCTTTGATGAAAGTCGATTCACGTTGAGCAGAAATTATGGCTGCCAACGATGTTGGAGACGTTAAGGAGAGCGCTATGCATCAGCCACTGTTGTCACCATGTTACAGTCTGGGCAGGTGTGTCTAGTCAATACAGAACTGCCCTGCACCTTCTGAATGGTACAGTGACAAGCTGATACTATCTGAATAACATTATTAATCCAGTCATTGTGCCCCTGCATGAACAACACAGGCCTAATTTTATCTTCATGGATGACAATGTTCTAGCTCATCGAGATCGCATCATTAGGGAATGGCTGCTGGAGGCTGGGGTACCTCAAATGGAGTGGCCTGCACTTCCTCCAGACCTGAATCCCATAGATAACCTACGGGATCAGCTGAGTTGTGGTGTAGAGGCTCGTAACCCTGCACCCCACAATCTCAATGACCTGAGGGTCGCCCTTCAAGAAGAGTGGAATGCCATGCCTCAGCAGACAATAAGTCGACTTGTGAACAGCATGAGACATCGTTGCCAAGCTGTAATTGATGCTCAAGGGCATATGACAAGTTATTGAGACATTGGCATTTTTTGTTGTGGTATACCCACCACTGTTGGTGGCTTTTGTTTCAATAAATTGTTTGAGGAAATCACCATTGCATGCTTCTACTTAAATGCCCTACTTTCATGATATTATATCACTTGTAGTGTAAACTTCTTACATTTTCCATAAATTTCACCCGAAAGCCAACTATCCCAAACTTTTTGTGAGTAGTATACTGTATGTATGTGTACACACACACACACACACACACAAATATACAGACGTGGACAAAATTGTTGGTACCCCTCTGTTAATGAAAGAAAAACCCACAGTGGTCACAGAAATAACCTGAATCTCACAAAAGTCGTAATAAATAAAAAGTCTATGAAAATTAACCATTGAAAATCAGACAATGCTTTTGAATTGTGGTTCAACAGAATTATTTTAAAAAACAAACTCATGAAACAGGCCTGGACAAAAATGATGATACCCTTAACATTTTGTTGCACAACCTTTTGCGGCAATCACTGCAATCAAACGATTTCTGTAACTGCCACTGAGACTTCTGCACCTCTCAGCAGGTATTTTGGTCCACTCCTCATGAGCAAACTGCTCCAGTTGTCTCAGGTTTGAAGGGTGCCTTCTCCAGACGGCATGTTTCAGCTCTTTTCACAGATGTTCAATAGGAGTTAGATCAGGGCTCATAGAAGGTCACTTTAGAATAGTCCAATGTTTGGCTCTTAGCCATTCTTGGGTGTTTTTAGCTGTGTGTTTTGGGTCATTATCCTGTTGCAAGACCCATGACCTGCGACTGAGACCAAGCTGTCTGACACTGGGCAGCACATTTCTCTCTAGAATACCTTGATAGTCTTGAGATTTCATTGTACCCTGCACAGATTCAAGACACCCTGTGCCAGATGCAGCAAAGCAGCCCCAGAACATAACAGAATCTCCTCCATGTTTCACAGTAGGGACAGTGTTCTTTTCTTGGTATGCTTCATTTTTGCGTCTGTGAACATAGAGCTGATGTGCCTTGCCAAAAAGTTGCAGTTTTGTCTCGTCTGTCCATAGGACATTCTCCCAGAAGCTTTGTGGCTTGTCAACATGCAGTTTGGCAACTTCCAGTCTGGCTTTTTTATGATTTGTTTTCAACAGTGGTGTCCTCCTTGGTCATCTCTCATGAAGTCCACTTTGGCTCAAACAATGACGGACGGTGCGATCTGACACTGATGTACCTTGACCTTGGAGTTCACCATGAATGTGTTTAGAGGTTGTTCTGGGCTCTTTTGTTACCATTCGTATTATCCATGTCCTTCTGCGGCCACGTCCAGGGAGGTTGGCTACAGTCCCGCGAATCTTAAATTTCTGAATAATATGTGCAACTGTAGTCACAGGAACATCAAGCTGCTTGGAGATGGTCTTATAGCCTTTACCTTTAACCCCTTGCACTCTGGTCAATTTCCCTAAAAACGCCAAAAAATAACGTACCCAAAGTAAATCAAAAGCTGTTCTTCAACCCTTTGCAGCATTTCATGGGGTTGGTCTCATTTAAAAGAAAACACTTTGAATTTTTTGGCAAAACAGTCATAATCTCTAAGTGCTCCTGCCACTGAGTAACAGTCATCTAAACATACTGAACTTGAAGAAAATAAATTTCACCTGGGTGTTTTTTGGATACACCTGCCTTGAGAGAGAGCAGTCGCATTTTTCTTCCCTCCTCTCGTCTGCCTTCCTGACCTATTCCCAGCTTTGCAATGTTGCGTTTTTGTCAGTGTTTAGTCGCTCTTCTTCTGCTGAATCTTAATCTAAACGGAAATTATGGATTTGGAAGCGGCTTAAATGTGCTATTGTCACTATTTTTCAACAAGAATCGGGCCAAGGAGGAGCCCAAGAATTGGAACCTACGAGGAGACTCATGGACATTGGAATTCATGCGTCTGTGGAAACATTATTGGTTATGATCTCAGGACTTCTATTTTTGGCTGTGAAGTTCCCTGATGCATCAGAAATTGAAGGAAGGTGAGACAGCTGATCAAAGCGGACCCGGCAAGCTCCTTCATCAAATTCGACCAGTTGGGGAGGGCATGAGTAGCGGCAAATGGTGAACTGAATGACAGTGATTCAGTGGAGGAATACATCTGGAGCCCTGTGCTCTCCATGGAAAAAAGTTTAAGCCTGCACATGGAAATTATGAAAGCACAGAATTGCACGGGTGAGGAAAAATTCTATTCTCTGAGTGCACTGTGCTGATTTGATTTGACCTTGTCTTTGGTGCCCCGTGTTTACATTCCTCCTGATGAAGATAAGCGGAAGGAGCGGCTCTGCCTGCTAACCCAAACAACGACACAGTTGTTATTGTTTCAACAGATGAACGTTCAAGGACAGTGCACCATGTGACAATTTACCATCTGCAAGCAGAGCGAGAGGCTCTAGACTGTTTAGATCACATGACTTTAACATCTATCCACTGCCAGGAGGCGCCCTCTGCTGTTCACTAGCAACTGACACACCTACACTTGCATTCAACATTACACTACTGACACAATTACTGATATATATTCACAATACACTGACTCTCTCAACTACTGCTTTGTCATTGTATGATCTATTGTCTGCTAATTGTGCATTTGAGAGTTTTTTTCTTGTAATAAAATTTTGGTCATAAAATGAGCTCTATTTTGATCAACAATGCTTTTTTCTCTCTCCTATTGTGTTTTTCCCTATCCTTCCCCCCTCCCCCCTCTTCACCCCCCCCCATATGACAGGCGCCTTTCATGGCTGCCGCGTCATTGGGATGCGCCTTTCGTGCGCGCCCAATGTCAAGTCAAATTCCTTGTCTGTTTACTTGTAAATGTGCTTGGCAATAAATCTGATTCTGAGATGCTTGCAAATAACACACAGCTGTCAGATACTGGCTGGAAAATGCAACAGAAATGTAGAACCAAGTGTTATCCAGCTGAGGTCAAAATTTTGTAGCAATACCACAAAAAATGAATATATTACACAGCTTTTTTCTTAGGTTGTTCCCAGGAGTTTTTGAACTGTGCCAAATTGTGCCAAATGGCACAGTTTGGAAAAATGTCTGTAACTTTTGAATGAGTCAATATAGAAGCTCCATCTTGGGCTCTAATGAAAGGTGAAGGGCTGTGTGTGTGTGTGTGTGTGTGTGGGGGGGGTTATTTATTCATTCATGAATGAATGAATGAACAAACAAGCCCCCACACACAAAGAAGCATGCCACGTAAAAAATGTGTGGCTTTTTTTTACAAGAAAAAATGACCTACAGTGCAATAAAAATTATACTAAAATATCTGTAATGTAGAAAATAACAATTCCCCCCCCCCCCCGCTACAGAGGACGGACATCGTCCATCGACACATGACGGGCGCTGCGGTCTACTACGCACAGTTGTACTAAAATATCTGCAATAATATCTGCAATCCGCTACAGAAGAGTAGCGGGGGGGGGGGGGGGGCGGACGCGGCGCACGGACTGGACACGGTCCATGCGCCGTCCGGACCGGACCAGAGCCGTCATGTTGCGATAACGCACAATTGTAATTTACCGATCGGTCAAAAGTCATTTGGATTACAATTTTCAGGGATAAAGAATAATTTAGCTTATAACACTTACCTGTCCACAACAGCACTGTCGCTGGCAAACTTCTCTTCCTCATTGTCAGATGAACATGACGCTCGTCCGCTTGTTACGGACTCGTGGTTCTGGTCACGCGACCTGGTCAAATCATAATTCCATTATTGCGGTTTTGTGCTTTCATGATTGCGGTTTTGGCAAACGATTTTTCAAAACAAATAAGAACAGTAGTAAGAAAAAAAGACTGGCGAACGCCTGTGTGTCACCCAGCCTTACACAAAACAGCTTTCGAACTTCTGTGCTTCAATTGGCTGGCTGTATTCGCAGCCGTTGGTAGGCGGGTCCTTCTTGCTAGGTTTTCAGTCATTGGTTCTTCAAGGTTTCAGAAACCCAATTCAAGGCTCTTATTAGTAGAATGAGAGGTCAATCACATCTAAACCAATCAAAGCACTCCTTTGGCTTTCTGTTCGCGGCTGTGTCTGTAGTGGAAGAACGGAAATGCAGCTTTTTTTTTCAGTGTGCTCTAGGACGCAGCGCCCTCGTGCGCTCTAGGACACAGAGACATGTCCGCCCGCGGTACACCGGAGTGCAAGAGGTTAACATGTTTATCTATAATTTTCTTTCTAATCTCCTGAGACAACTCTCTCCTTTGCTTCCTCTGGTCCATGTTTAGTGTGGTACACACCATGTCAACAAACAGCACAGTGACTATTTGTCACCCTTTAAATAGGCCAACTGACTGATTACAAGTTTGTAGACACCTGCGATGTTAATTAGAGGACACATCTTGGTTGAACATGTCCCTATGGTCACATTATTTTCAATCTTTTCTAGGGGTACCATCATTTTTGTCCAGGCCTGTTTCATGAGTTTGTTTTTTAAAATAATTCTGTTAAACCACAATTCAAAAGCATTGTCTGATTTTCATTGGTTAATTTTCATAGACTTTTTATTTATTACCACTTTTGTCAGATTCAAGTTATTTCTGTGACCATTGTGGGTTTTTCTTTCATTAACAGAGGGGTACCAACAATTTTGTCCACGGCTGTAGCTAACAATCCTATATGTGTAAAATATATTCAAAACTAAGCTATCTTCATCTATGCATATATATGAAGACAGTATATGTGAAGATGCATATATGGATATATGAATACATGCATATATGAATACATTCATATACATGCATCTATTCTTTCATTAATCATTTATCACAAAGGAAACCTGTAGGGCAAAAGCACAGCAGAGCAAAATCTAACTCCATGTGAATGTGCATTGTAGACCCTATTGCAGACCCTAAACTATCTCCTCGGCGTCTTCTAGGTCCCCATCTAGGTTCAGTCGTGGCACAACCTCGTAATCGTCCTGGCAATAGGAGAGCAGGTGGGCAGCTTCCTGGACCCCTTGATATGGAGGCGGATCCTTGGAAGAGAAGGCCACTAAATTAGATCTTTCTTTTATTTTTTATTATTGTTTATTCTTTTATTCTTTTAATCATGGGAATACAACAACATCCACAAAAAACAAAGATCCATAAACTAATAATTATACTTATAAGGGCTCCTTAAATTAGTTCTCCCCATTTGCCAAATATGTTATCAAACCAACTACCTACAAGATTATCAATGCCAGATTAAGCTTTATTGAGCTTTTAGCTCTTATAAAGATTTTAATTTTTCTAAAATTTAGGCTATACTTTATAATTTTATTAAAAATATGCAACTTATGGATTTTATAACTATTTTCGTAAGTTGATTGATTAATTATGCAAAAGGTTTTTCTTTTTCTTTTTCAAATATTAATTGTGCTATATAATAATCAACCAGATCCTACAATTTCTACTATAACTTTAAATGTGTAAACAATAGATTAGTATATTCAAGATACCCGACTTTGTGTATAACATAGACAGCCCTTTTTGTAATGTTAGCAATGAATTAAGTGTACTTTTATAATTGTTACTCCAGGCCTCTATATAATAGGTCAAGTATGGAAATACCAATGAGCAATACAGGATATGGAGTGATTTGTAATCTAGGACTTGCTTAATTTTTGTCATATCCGGCTCTAGGGAGCCGGGCAATCAGAGCCAGGGGCAAGCCAGTGAGTCGTGATATTTTATTCAGGGTAAAGGGGAAGGGATGAGGAGAGCACAGATACTCATGCAGACGTACACTCACAGGTTGCACAGCGCAGAGGTAAGCAGCTCGTACCGGACGTGGGGGTAGCAAGACGTACATACTCACAGCGGGATACAAACACAGGAATGCTGCAAGAGGAGTATAAGCTGACACCAGACGAAGGGGCTTCAGCTTAGCAATGTGTTTATGTCGCAGCCCCGAGTCATCGAGGCTGCTCCTATTTATCCTCATTGGCAGCGCCCCAGCTGTCCATAATGCTGCCAGCTGGGGGCCAGCTGAGACGCTGCTCAATGGGAAGCAGGGATGAGGGAAAACAAGGGCTGAGTGCCGAGACGGCATCTCAACCCATGGTGACAGAGCCCCTCCCTCAAGGTCGGGCTCCTGAACGACCAGGAACATCCCAGCCCCCCCCCCTTCCCACCCAGGGTGGGAGGAAGGGAGGCGGACCGGAGGGGAAGAAGCCAAGGGAAGGACAACACCAATGGGGCAATGTAGGGTAGCGGGAAAGAAAAACCCAAATACAATACTGACAAAACAGAATAATTAACCCAGGTACAGATGGGGAGAAGAACTGGGTCAGCACGCCGGTTACATACTACCCAGAGAGTACCAACCATGCGTGACCCAGAGCAAGGAAAAAAAAAAACCACCAAAAAGGTACAGGGCAAAAAATGCTGAGTACGGTTAAATAAAGGGGAACCTATACACAGCGCTAATTTAAGTACATACACACAGTCACCAAGAAAAGTGAGGGTGACTGGAACAAATGACAATTATAGAGCATGGTGTTACGGAAAACAAGGCACATGACTCTATAATGAACCAACAGGACAAAAAAGAAATACTGAGTGCAGGCAAAGAAAAACCCACACACACGAATATATAAATACCCAGTCACCTAAAGAAATGAAAGTGACTGGAATAAATGGATAACTGCAGAGCATGGTGTTACGGAAAACAAAACATAACTCTACAATACAAAAAACGAGGCTAAAAACATGGCACAAAAAGTAAAATGCTGAGCATGAGCGATGGAAAACACAGCACTATAAAAACGAATCCACCAACAGGACAAAACATTACACCCGAGTGACCTTAATAACAAAAGAAAAAGTGACACCCGAGGAACATGGCAGGCAGAGTCCAAAAATGGCCGAGATGGCTCCGGAGATCTCCCCGCCCATCGTCCAGCTGGCGAATCAGGGAAAGAGAAGTGTTCGGACGGCGAACTCTGGACCCAGATCCCAGGAATCCAGTCCACCGGCAGCCGAACCAGGCTGCCCAGAGGGAAACACAGACCAGTGGGGGGAACCAGATCACCGAACCGAAAGTTTGGTGGGTCGGGTCGTCGACCCGCATCACTCAACCACCAGGACCGTTGAGACGGGCGAAGGATCAGAGCGGATCCCGGTGGAAGAGGCTCAGGGGAGAGCCGATGACGAGGGCGGCGGGCGTCAGGCCGCAGGAAAACGGCCACCTCCTCACCGGACCTGGACAATACTGGGGCAGCACCCACGTCGGACCCCGATCGGGCCTCAGGCGAACCCACGTTGGACCCCGACTGGGTCTCGGGCGAACCCACGTTGAATACTGCACCAGAACCGACCTCCAACGTTGAACCCGGACCCTCCAGCACCACGAGGAACAGCAACTCCTTGCCGGTGACCCTGGAAGAAGGCTCAGAAGAGAAAACAGAACCGGGATCAGGATCACCGGCAGCGCCAGAACCCGGCGAGACGAGTTCAGATGCAGCGGACGGCTGCACCCGGCTCGTCTCCCCTGGAGATAGGCTGAAGTGCTCGGGGATAAAAAGAGAGAAAAGAAAGGAGAGCACTCGCCTGATCTCGGGTTCTGACGCCGTCCAGGACTGCGAAGATCCAGGATCCGTCGTCAGGAGGTCGTTGTCAGGCTCCCATCTAGCCGCGTCGGGCCCCGCAGCCAGCACGATGGTCAGCGCAGCTTGAGATCCCTCCAGCTCAGGTAACCCCACCGACGATCCACTCGGCGTGAAGCCAGAAGAATCTCGTCCCGCCGGACCGAACCGCTCCTCCGTGGAGACCCGGGGACGCTCAGTCGTCGGCGTAGACTCCACGCAGCAGTCAGTCCCCCTCCTCCGTCCGCAATGTAGCTGCGGAACCACAGGCCCTCTCCATATCCCACCACGTTGACCCGGAGCCGGGGACCGCTCGGCGGAGAGAGACACAGAGGATGCGGGATTAGGAATACAAGCTACAGCAGGTGGGGAGAGTTCAGGGAGCTGCGAACCCTGAACTTCTCCTCCAGGGATGTGACAGAGCAAATCATTAAGCAGGTGTGAAAAAACAATGACTTGCCTGCCCCCTGGAGGTTGAGTATCGCCTGCTGTAGTAGAATCTGCTTCTTCCTCTCCCCGCCCGGCGATAACGGAGGACCCCCCGGGAGTTAGTCTGAGGATCGCTCGCGTTGTCTCCAGCAGAGAGCTCACCAGGCCGGGATTCCAGGCACACACAGCGGTCAGGAAGCGCGTCGAGGAGGAGGGGGAAACAGCCGGGGTGAGCCAGCCCGAATGTCCAGGAATGACAGCGGGGGAACGAGGCTCAAGGGACGAGGCTGTAGAATCTCCACACTGACGAGGCGAAGGGATGACAGCTGCGTGGGAGGAACGGTCCTGACGATAGCCCAGAACTGGATCCGGACGAGGTTCGTGCAGAGGTGACTCGGCGATGTGATGGCGGCTATTCCCAGGGAACGAAGCGAGGGGGAAACTCAGGATTCGCCGCTCCAGATCAGAGAACGAGGCGAGGAAGGCGCCGAGCACGGGAAAGCTTCGTAGCCCTGAAGTCCACACCATCAATCTCCCTGCCGCCGCCACATGCCTGAAGGTGGTGACAGGAAACACAGTAGAGCTCGCGACAGCCACTCGACCCCGGACATAACTGCTGTCAGCTGCGGCTCCTTGAAGGGAATCCCGAGTGACGTGGCGCAGGTCGGGGGAAGTCCTCTGGTTGGTGCGAACTCCCGGACTGGAATAGCGGCAGGAACGGGACTCCGAAGCGGGGAAAGACGTCGCCCACTTCGACTCCGTGCCGGGATTTCCATCCACCCCGTGGAGCTTCTCTCGCTGTGTACCTGCAGCGTCTATCCTGGCACCGTCCTCCAGATGGTACAGAGAGTGAGGGTGACAGTCCAGGAGTTCCTCAGCACGGCCCGGATGCCAGCGTCTCGCGTTGGAGGCGTCGTGCAGGGTGAAGAGCGTCCCGTCGACAGCCTCCGAGATGGACCTCAGCTCGTCGCCCTGGCGCCGGAAGTGACTCCTGGGAAGCGGCATGCTAGCAGCGCTGACACCCGGACAGAAAGGTACATTTCCACAGCGACTCACGGCCGCCGGCAACTCTTCTGGCTGCGACATACTGTCATATCCGGCTCTAGGGAGCCGGGCAATCAGAGCCAGGGGCAAGCCAGTGAGTCGTGATATTTTATTCAGGGTAAAGGGGAAGGGATGAGGAGAGCACAGATACTCATGCAGACGTACACTCACAGGTTGCACAGCGCAGAGGTAAGCAGCTCGTACCGGACGTGGGGGTAGCAAGACGTACATACTCACAGCGGGATACAAACACAGGAATGCTGCAAGAGGAGTATAAGCTGACACCAGACGAAGGGGCTTCAGCTTAGCAATGTGTTTATGTCGCAGCCCCGAGTCATCGAGGCTGCTCCTATTTATCCTCATTGGCAGCGCCCCAGCTGTCCATAATGCTGCCAGCTGGGGGCCAGCTGAGACGCTGCTCAATGGGAAGCAGGGATGAGGGAAAACAAGGGCTGAGTGCCGAGACGGCATCTCAACCCATGGTGACAATTTTATTTATGATTGCAATATTTTTGCAACTTTGTTTTGTATTTACAGTATCTGACGTGTGGTTTCCAACTACTTTCATCATCTAGTATTACCTTGTAATAGAAATTCACTAATTATGTATTTATCTGTTGAGATCACATATTTTATAAGTGTGTGTGTGGGTGTGTTACAGCATATAACTGTAACTTTTATCCATATATGAACTGTTTTAATATGCTATATTAACAAGCTGTTTGATGTGTCTGTTATATTTTGTGTTCCAAGATAAATTTCCGTCCTCATATGGTTCTCTCATTAATCCAAACATTCCAGTGTGGTAATCTGACTCTGTGGGCTGATTTACATTCTTTCCAGGCCTGTTATGTCTAAGACTCATAGCATTCACAGGCAGAGTTTGCATATTTTCTCTTCCCCTCTTCCTCCGTCTGCTCCTAATGCCCAACAACTGTTGTCCCTGAGGAGTAGCTGAGTGGGGCAGAGGTTGTAAATTTTGTAAAAATGTGTCAGTTGTGTCCACTTTTTACATTTCCTATTTTGTGTGTACATCTCATAGCCATATAGTTCAAAATTTACAATTTTTCTTCATTAATCCATATTTCACTTATTGCAATAATCCTAAATGGGGTATTAAATTGATTTAAAACTCCTTAATGCTATCACAGTTTGCATAGAGACTCCTACTATTAATATGTATTATTGTCAATGTTTGATCCGAATTCATAATTCCATTTAATTGTTGATCATAATAAGCACACTTATTGCTAATATGATTAAAATAGTTATTGTCTGGGTCAATATCTCCTAAAATGTCTTGTGGTTGCTGTTCAGTATTGACAAAGGTTTCAGCTTCAATTTGCCCTAATACACTTCCATTATTAAATAAAGAAGGATGATTGGTCAAAATACTAATCATAAGTTACGTCAACAATGTACACCAAAAGAAAAAAAAGAGAGAAGAAACACAAAGGAGAAAAAAAAGAACACAAAAATCTCCACTCATAATCTTACTGCACTATTATTCATACATCAAAACTAAGGTTTAAATTTATCTAATTCCTCCATTTCTCTAATCATTATTACTTTAGCTTTTTCTGGAGTTCCAAGCAGTTTTATCCACACCTTACAGTTCTTTGTCCATGTTGACTGTATTTTTTAATGAATCACGGACTCGTCTGTCTGGCTGTCCTGGGAGTTTGGACATGGAGAGCTTCAGCATTTAGTATGCGCCTTACTATTGTTGATAAAATGACTTGATTTCTCTGTCTCTCCCTCTCTCTCACACACTTCTTTATCTGCTTCCTTTACACACTACACTGCAGAGTTTAGATTACACCCCATAATTCATTCGTTGAAATCAGTTAGAATCAGCTCTGTACACAGCTGAGCTGACACGTAAGTTTAAAATATGCTACAGATACAATGAGGTAAAAACCCCTCCCTCTTGCATGAGGGGGGTGGTCAGGCTATAAAAACCATAGGGCTCCATTTTGGGGTGGCACACTCTCTCGAGGAATTGCCTAAGAGGTGTGTCCCAGCGCTGTTGTAATTCCATATCTCACTTTCAGTAAATTCAGTGAAAATGTACTTCATCTCTCAGCCTGGTTATTTGGCCGTCGTATCACAGAACTGGGGTTTAAGGTAGTTTAGACTCAACAATTTGGTGTTTCCGCCCGGTTACGAGGTTAAATTTTAGTTTTAGTTTTGTAAACAGCGTGAGGATTTTTTTCTCTACAGACTGGCGGCCGCAACATGACAAGAGGTGAGCAGAAAACCGTTTTCAATAAATTTCTGCCTGTCCCTTCGGGGACAGCCCTTTCTGTAGAAATTAAATACTCATGCACATGTGATTTTATTTTTGGAATGAAACTGAGATATGGTCTTGAATTTATGATATGTTGTTTTAAGAAATATATTTACTGAGTTTGATAAGGAAATCTCCAAACGGTTTTGACCCCGAGGGATAAGTCAGACGTGTTAAAACTGTACCTGAAAGTCCAGTGGACATATAAATAAAGACAAAAAAAAAAAAAATCCTATAGGGCCACCGGAAGAGTTGGAGAGAGCTTGGGTAAGAGGTTTAAAGTCCGGGGTGGCTGAAACAGGGCCACCGAAAAAGTTGTCACCCCGTTACGCATAGCTTGGCCAAAAGGTTAGACCCCTTGAAATCATTGCTTGATTTCAAAAAGGAGAAGGTTGGCACCCCTAGCGTATTTTAGCCCAGACCAAGCGGTTGAAACTCCCAGAGAAACTGCAACGAGCACGTTTCTAAAATATAGTTGGTCTTACCGCATTAGATAGGGACCTACTGTGTGTGAAATAAACGCAAAAGTTTTAAGTTACCTGATCGGGACGATCGGTTCATAGGTGATATACAATAATATAACTAAACTAATTATAGTAAAAAAAACACGGTGATGTGTGAGGCAATATTGTCATGAGGAAGTGGAAATAAATAAAATCATAATAATAATTTCATTCTATGCTATAAGATATTGATATTAGACTATAACATTTAAAGATGTTGGATTAAAATGGCAACAAAACTGGATAACGATAAAAGACAATGGTAAAATGGATAATGATAATATGGGGGGCCCCTAACGAAAGCCGTTTGTGTGTGGATTGTTTTGTCTTTCTGTAATCTGTTTTGTCTTTCTGTAGTTTCTGTAATCTGCTCCAGCGTGGAAAAAAAGGATGAGAGTTCTCTGCGGAGGTGGAAGGAGCAGGTTTTAAACTATTGTAATTTCTTAGCATAAAAGGATTGATTAATTAATTGTTATCCTTTTGAAAATGTTTAAAATTATAGGTATTTGAAAATAGTAGCTTTGAGCAAAAGGAGTCGACTAGTGTTGTGTTATGGCAGTGTAGAAAAAACGGAAGGAGTTGCTTCGACCTTGTGGAGAGAATAACAATTCTGTGTGTGTGTATGTGGTTGATCTGTGTGAAAGAGAAGTAATCTAAATATGGGTATTTTTGCAAAGTTTTGGGGTTTTACTTTTTCAATCTAACTTTGTGGGTTTTTAACTAATGTTGCGTACGTGATAAATTATTTACATATTTTTAAAGCAATTTTTGACGTATTACTGACCTTTCTTCTTTGACTGAAACATAGCAGTGCACTTTACAGGGAAAAAGGACCCAGGACGTGACCACATGACCACATGCACATCGAACACAAAGTTAAGTATAAATGTTTACATCTTAATCAATGTTACCAGCATGACAATGATGAAATTAATTGAATATTACAATATCATGATGTCACGTAATAATGCTTAATCACTGAAGGTTTTATGTATACCCTATATTACATGATTTAAAGCATAGAGGTTCAAAAGAGATTGATAATTAATGTGTTTGTGCATATGATTTGCCAGAGGCTACGGATTATCAAACAAAGGTCTTGGTAATTGTATGTTATATTGTTGCTTTGTTTAAATAACACTGTACTCACCTTTTAATAAATGACATAGGCAATCTTATTTACATTTCGACCTTAGGCCTGATGAAGTTTTCATTATTGGGAGATGGTAAATTTATGAACAGAAAAGACAGAAATACCACAAGAATTTTGATAGATACTGAGACTGATTAGTGGGTTGTGTCAGTCTGACCTAGATAAGAATAGACAGAATCAGCCTTAAAAAAAAAAAAACAAACAAACAAAAAAAACCGCCACAGGCTGTGGGTTTGTGTCACAAATTTTTGAAAACAGAGATTAGGTTTCCTGCTAACACCAACTCCCTAACATGTGTTCAAGGCCCTGACTTTATCTAAGCTACACTGGCTGGAACCATCTCTCCAAGTGACTGCTTCTAATCTATGGTCAGCACTGAACATTCTGCTGCATGACCTGGTCAAGCTGTCACCCTAACTTCAGGCATACAATACAGTACAGCTTGGTATGATAAAACAATGGAAGCTTCGTCATTATTTACAATCTTGTTCAACCTAATCCCACACTGAAAAACAGACAGTCTTTTTCAAGCTCTGAGACAATGGAAAATACAGCAAATGAGGCATTGGCTCATTAAATGCACCAGATACAATTATAATATAAAATAGAATAATATAGCATTGAAATCATATAGAATAATCAATGAAACCTGAAAATATCCTATCAATTACCTTTTAATTTAATACATCTTTGGTGACATATGCAATATGTAATAAAATAATAAAAAACAATAATTGACAATCACCCCCTCATGGATCGTCACCTTATCGTGGTGGGGGGGTTTGCGTGCCCCAGTGATCCCAGGAGCTATGTTGTCCGGGGCAATTTGCCTCTGATAGGGTCTCCCAAGACAAACTGGTCCTGGGTGAAGGGCCAGACGAAGAACGATCCAACAGACTCTCATGATAAATTGTATATCAAGGATTCAGTGTACCCCGCCCGGTATGGGGTTACCGGGGCCCCACCCTGGAGCCAGGCCTGGGGGAGGGGCTCGAAGGCTAGCGTCTGGTGGCCGGGTTTCCACCCATGGGACCCGGCCGGGCTCAGCCCGAAGGAGTTACATGGGTCCGCCCTCCAGTAGGTTCACCACCTGCAGGAGGGATCATGGAAGTCCGGTGCTATGTGGATTAGGTGGCAGTCAAAGGCGGAGACCTTGGCGGACTGATCCCAAGCTTTCTAAACTGGCTTTTGGTACGTGGAATGTCACCTCTCTGGTGGGGAAGGAGCCTGAGCTGGTGTACGAGATTGAGCGATACCGGCTAGATATAGTCGGCCTCACCTCAACACACAGCTCCGGTTCCGGAACCAGTCTCCTGGAGAGGGGCTGGAGCTTGGCCTTTTCTGGAGTTGCCCCGGGCGAGAGGCGACGAGCAGGGGTAGGTATTCTTGTATCGCCCCACCTTGCTGCCTCTATATTGGAGTTTTCCCCGGTGGACGAAAGGGTTGCTTCCCTGCGCCTTCGGGTTGGGAAACGGGTCCTGACCATCATTTGTGCCTATGCACCAAATGATGTTTCAGAGTACCCACCCTTTTTGGAGTCTGTGACTGGGGTGCTGGAGGGTGCTCCTCCTGGAGACTCCATTGTCCTACTGGGGGACTTCAATGCGCACGTGGGCAACGACAGTGAAACCTGGAGGGGGGTGATTGGGAGGAACGGCCTGCCCGATCTGAACCCGAGTGGTGTTCAGTTATTGGACTTCTGTGCTAACCACAGTCTGTCTATAACGAACACCATGTTCAAGCATAAGGGTGTCCATATGTGCACCTGGCACCAGGACACCCTAGGCCGCAGGTCGATGATCGATTTTGTTATCGTATCATCAGACCTGCGACCGTATGTCTTGGACACCCGAGTAAAGAGAGGTGCAGAGCTGTCAACTGATCACCACCTGGTGGTGAGTTGGATCCGATGGCAGGGGAGGAAGCCATTCAGACCTGGTAGACCCAAACGTATAGTGAGGGTGTGCTGGGAGCG
The DNA here is from genome assembly GCA_020510985.1 of Pholidichthys leucotaenia. Taxonomy (NCBI): domain Eukaryota; kingdom Metazoa; phylum Chordata; class Actinopteri; order Cichliformes; family Pholidichthyidae; genus Pholidichthys; species Pholidichthys leucotaenia. The sequence goes on along the minus strand of CM035836.1, from coordinate 391,138,592 downwards.
TCTGGCTGAGGCCCCTGTCCGGGAGGTTTTCAACTCCCACCTCCGGAAGAACTTCAACCACATTCCGAGGGAGTCTGGAGACATGGAGTCTGAATGGGCCATGTTCTCCACCTCTGTTGTTGAAGCGGCAGCCCAGAGCTGCGGCCGCAAGGTGGTCGGTGCATCTCGTGGTGGCAACCCCCGAACCAAGTGGTGGACACCAGTGGTGAGGGGGGCCATTAAGCTGAAGAAGGAGTCCTATCAAGCTTGGTTGGCTTGTGGGACTCCCGAAGCAGCTGAGGTGTACCGGCAGGCCAAGCGGAGTGCAGCTCGGGTGGTTGCTGAAGCAAAAACCCGGGTATGGGAGGAGTTCGGTGAGGCCATGGAACAAGACTTTCGGTCGGCTTCAAAGAGATTCTGGCAAACTGTTCGGCGGCTCAGGAGGGGAAAGCAGCTCCCCGTCCACACTGTGTATGGTGCGGATGGGACACTGTTGACTTCAACTGGGGATATCGTCGGGCGGTGGAAGGAATACTTCGAGGATCTCCTCAATCCCACTGATACGCCTTCCACAGAGGAAGCAGGGTTTGGGGACGAGGGGGATGACTCGCCTATCACAGGGGCTGAGGTCGCCAAGGTGGTTAAAAATCTCCTTGGTGGCCGGGCCCCGGGGGTGGACGAGATTCGCCCCGAGTACCTCAAGGCCCTGGATGTTGTTGGGTTGTCATGGTTGACACGCCTCTGCAACATTGCGTGGAGGTCGGGGGCAGTGCCTTTGGCATGGCAAACCGGGGTGGTGGTTCCTCTCTTCAAAAAAGGGGACCGGAGGGTGTGCTCCAACTTTAGAGGGATCACACTCCTCAGCCTCCCTGGGAAGGTCTATGCCAAGGTACTGGAGAGGAGAGTCCGGCCGTTGGTCGAACCTCGGATTCAGGAGGAGCAATGTGGTTTTCGTCCTGGCCGTGGCATATCGGACCAGCTCTTTACCCTCTCGAGAATTCTTGAGGGTTCGTGGGAGTTTGCCCAACCAGTTTACATGTGTTTTGTGGACTTGGAGAAGGCATTTGACCGCGTCCCTCGTGGATTTTTGTGGGGGGTGCTTCGGGAGTATGGGGTATCGGGCTTGTTGTTACGAGCTATTCGGTCTCTGTACGACCGTTGTGAGAGTTTAGTTCGCATTGCCAACACTCGGTCGGAGTCATTCCCAGTGAGAGTTGGACTCCGCCAGGGCTGCCCTTTGTCACCGGTCCTGTTCATAATTTTTATGGACAGGATTTCTAGGCGCAGCCAGGGAATGGAGGGTGTCATGCTTGGTGACCACAGGATCTCATCTCTGTTGTTTGCAGATGATGTTGTCCTGTTGGCTTCATCCAGCAATGACCTACAGCTCTTGCTGGGACGGTTTGCCGCTGAGTGTGAAGTGGCTGGGATGAGAATCAGCACCTCCAAGTCCGAGTCCATGGTCCTCAGCCGGAAAAAGGTGGATTGTCCTCTCCGGGTTGGGGACAGGCTCCTGCCCCAAGTGGAGGAGTTTAAGTATCTTGGGGTCTTGTTCACGAGTGAGGGGAAAATGGAGCGAGAGATCGACAGACGGATTGGAGCAGCATCTGCAGTGATGCGGACGTTGTACCGGTCTGTTGTGGTGAAGAGGGAGCTTAGTTCTAAGGCAAAGCTGTCGATTTACCAGTCAATCTACGTTCCTACTCTCACCTATGGTCACGAGCTTTGGGTAATGACCGAAAGAACGAGATCACGGATACAAGCGGCTGAAATGAGCTTTCTCCGTAGGATTGCTGGACTCACCCTCAGAGATAGGGTGAGGAGCTCAGTCATCCGGGAGAGGCTCAGAGTAGAACCGCTGCTCCTCCACATTGAAAGGAGTCAGTTGAGGTGGTATGGGCATCTGATTAGGATGCCTCCTGGACGCCTCCCACTTGAGGTGTTTCAGGCACGTCCCACTGGGAGGAGACCCCGGGGCAGACCCAGGACTCGGTGGAGAGACTATGTCTCCCAGCTAGTCTGGGAACGCCTTGGTATCCCCTCTGAAGAGCTGGAGCAGGTGGCTGGGGAGAGGGAAGTCTGGGCTTCTCTGCTTGAACTGCTGCCTCCGCGACCCGGACCTCCGGAAAAGCGGTAGAAGATGGATGGATGGATGGATGGATGGATGGAATTGACAATCATTGACATTGACTGACCACAGGAGAAAGGACCCCTAAATTGATAAGCATCTTTAGAAGCTAAGTATGACTTTGTATGATGTTGTAAATGACATAAGGTATACTAATTTAAATGACTCTGACTTTACAAATGTAATGTTTATATGATTTTATATGATTTTGCACTGCAGGACATATTTGATGTTACTCACCACATAATGGTGTGACAGCATCATATTTCAGAAATGTGACAGTAATAAGGAATGTGTTTTCCCGATCTCAGCCATGGCCAAGCTGGGCCTCGGGACTACATTCCACCCCATAATTTACCAAGGAATGTATAAAATGAGGCATTCTTTGTAAAAAAATTAAACCAAATTTTAATTAGGCAAAATGTCCACCTTTCCACTGACTGAAAGAGTGTGACACAATCTTTATTCATTTATACAAATTCAACCTATCTGTGTTCAATTGGACAAACTGACCTTATTTATCAATGCTAACTTATATCAAATCTGCACAGACAGCTATTTTGCTTTTCTTAAATGGAATTTGTAAATTAGTTCAAGAGACGTCACAAAAGAAGCCATGATTATTGAAATCTTATTTTGAAGGAGCTGTACTACCCACAAATTTTCATCTAAATTAAAGGTGGTAACACACTTCCTTTCAGTAAAAGAATCAAGCAAATACCCTGTAATTTTGCTGCATGTGCGTCTCCATGCATCAAAAAAGGGGGTATCAAAGAAATTAATTGGCAAAATAATTAGCAATCCTCAGAAAAATAGATAATACATAAAAATTACCAATAGATGATCAATAATGAATTCAATTCAATTCAACTTTATTTATATAGCACCATTTCACAACAACAGTCACCTCATAGCACTTTCAACTGTAGGGAGAACCCTACAAAACTTAAAGAATTTTAAACTTAATTCTAAACTCTATGCGAAGCCAATGAAGAGAGGCCAGAACCGGAGAGATATGATCTCTCTTTCTGGTACCTGTTAAAACTCTTGCTGCAGCATTTTGGATCAGCTGAAGACCTTTTAAAGATGTTATAGGACAACCTGATAAAGAATTACAATAATCTAATCTAGAACTAACAAAAGCGTGGATCAGTTTCTCAGCATCACTCTGAGACAAGATGCTCCTAATCTTGGTAATATTACGCAAAGAATAGAAGGCAGTCTTAGAAACAAATTTAATATGTGAATTGAAAGACAGATCTTGATCAAAAATAACTCCAAGGTTCCTTACAGAGCTATTAAGAGAGTAAGTGCATCCAAACTGAAAGTTTGATTTGGAAAGGTTTTTCTAAGGTTTTTTGGATCAACAAGAATGACTTCAGTCTTATCTGAATTTAATAGCAGGAAATTACAAGTCATCCATCTGTGTAACAATGAAGATGTATACAGTGCTTTCTAATAATGTTGCCTAACGGAAGCATATAAATTAAAGAAAATTCATTATTGACATGAACAAACTGGAACCTATCTGATAAATAAGATCTAAACCACTGCAACAAAGTTCCATTAAGTCCAACACAGTGTTCTAATCTATCAAGTAGAATATTATGATCGATAGTATTAAAAGCTGCACTAAGGTTTAAAAGGACAAGTACAGAAACAAGTCCATTATCAGATGCGATGAGGAGGTCGTTAGTGACCTTCACTAAGGCTGTTTCAGTACTATGATGGATTCTAAACCCAGATTGAAACTCTTCAAGTAAACCATTTCCCTGCAGGTGGTCAAATAATTGCGTAGCAACAACTCTTTCTAAGATTTTTGAAATGAAAGGAAGATTAGAGATTGGTCTATAGTTAGCTAAAGCTCCTGGATCTAGCGTTGGCTTTTTGAGTAAGGGTTTAATTACAGCAATTTTAAAAGCCTGCGGTACATGGCCTAAAGTTAATGAAGAATTGATTATGTGAAGAATAAAGCCACCAACAAGTGAAAAGACTTCTTTAAATAACCTAATAGGAATAGGGTCTAAAAGACAAGTTGAAGGCTTGGATGAGGAAACTATTTTGTCTAACCCTAAAAGGTCAATTGGAGTAAATTCATTAAGACAGATATCAATTGAAGGAATTGTGGTAGTTACTGTATTTAAGTTAACGGTGGGAAGAATCTGATTGATTTTATCTCTGATAGATGAAATTTTATTATTGAAAAAGTTCATAAAGTCCTGACTAGTAAGCTCTAAGGGAATGCTAGGATTGACAGAGTCCTGACTCTTTGTCAGCCTGGCTACAGTACTGAAAAGAAACCTGGGATTATTTTTGTTCTCTTCTATTAATGCAGAATAATAACTCGTTCTAGCTTTTCTAAGAGATTTTTTATAAATTAAAAGATGATCTCTCCAAGCTAAATAGATTTCATCTAAATTAGTGGAGCACCATTTTCTTTCTAATTGACAAGTTTTCTGTTTTAAGCTACGAGTTTTGTGTTGAACTAAGGAGTTAGAAATCTCTGATTAGACTTTTTTTTTTAAGGGGGCCACAAAATCTGGAGTCTGATGCGGAGAAGCTGTAATACTATCTACCATGCTATCACAGAAGGAGCAAGCTCTCCATAGCTTATTTCCGTTGTGTTGACACATGGCATAGAGGAAACAATCTGCATACATTTGGTAACAATATCATCTGAGAGGCATCTACTGTAGTAATATTTTTCTTTAGGAGCCAAATAGTCAGAAATAGTAAAATCAAAGGTTAACAGACAATGGTCTGACAGTACAGGGTTATGAGGAGACACTACCAGCTTTTCTATTTCTATGCCATATGAACAAGGTCCAACGTATGGTGGAGATAATGCGTAGAATTTCCTACTTTCTGAGAAAACCCCATCAAGTCCAATATTGAATTAAATGCCACATTAAGGCAGTCACTATCTATATCTACATGTATATTAAAGTCCCCTACTATAATTATTTTATCTGATTTCAGCACTAAATCAGCTAAGAATTCAGCAAATTTGGATAAAAATTCTGAGTAGGTTGATGGAGGACGATAAACTATGGCAAATAAAATTAGGTTTAGCCTAAAATTGCTAAAGTGCCCAATACTAAGGACCAGGCCCTCAAAGAAAGCATGTTTTTTGCTTTACATTAATTAGTAATTTGGAATGGTAAGTTGTTGTTGCTCCTCCTCCACGATCAGAACTTCTGGGATTTTGACAGTTTAAATAACCAGAGGGAGTTGATTCATTTAAGCCAACATAATCCTCTTGCCCTAACCAAGTCTCTGTAAGGGATATTAAATCAATCTGATGATCAATTAACAGATCATGGACTAACAGAGACTTAGGAGTTAGAGACCTAATATTTAATAAACCATATTTAATTTTAAATTATGAGGCGGAAGAGAGGCCAAATCATTCAATTTAGAGGCTTCATGTTTAATTTGAGTTTTACCAGTTTTTGTTTAATCACTTTGGGATGCTTATACATTAACACTTATACATTACTTTATTTAAGACGAGCTCCCCAAAATGAGCTCTAATTGTCAATGTAGCCCACGTTGTTTGCAGGACACCACATAGACAATGATAATGAAGAGAAAAATACAAATGAAACCGTTTAGTAATGAAATCCCAACATTCAATAGGAGAAGTTAAAAGTTACATCAATAAATTTCCAGATATTTAAGGAAATACCTGTAGATTATTGTAAAGGAACTATCATGTCTATAAGGAACAAGGTAAACTGGTAAGGAAGAAAACCATGCAAATCTATGAGAAAAGTTCCAAATGTCTAAGGAAAGTTCAACTTGCTGAATTTATGTTTACTGTGGGACTTGATTTAGAATCTACTATAAAGACAATACAGATTTTTACATTTATTAAGATTGCTTTACAAAAATTAAGTGGGTACTGGTACAAGTCCCACTGTATCAAATGCAATGTGCCTCCAGGAACTCGGACACTGGCAGAAGTCTGTGATTTATTATCTTTGTAATGCTAAAATTCTAATCAGATGCAAAAAGATGCAAAAAGATATATAACATAAACATATACACTACCATTCAAAAGTTTGGGGTCACCCAGACAATTATTTTGTGCATACTTATTTACCACCATGAGTTGTAAAATGAATAGAAAATATAGTCAAGACATTGACAAGGTTAGAAATAATGATTTGTATTTGAAATAATAATTTTTTCCTTCAAACTTTGCTTTCGTCAAAGAATCCTCCATTTGCAGCAATTGCAGCATTGCAGACCTAACATGATTGTACAAGGGTTTTCTAATCATCCATTAGCCTTCTAATGCATCCATTAGCCTTCGCAATGAGCAAACACATTGTACCATTAGAACACTGGAGTGATAGTTGCTGGAAATGGGCCTCTATACACCTATGTAGATATTGCACCAAAAACCAGACATTTGCAGCTAGAATAGTCATTTACCACATTAGCAATGTATAGAGTGTATTTCTGATTAGTTTATAGTTATCTTCATTGAAAAAAAGTTCTTTTCTTTCAAAAATAAGGAAATTTCTAAGTGACCCCAAACTTTTGAACGGTAGTGTACTTCATAAAATTTTTGAAATTTAAATATAATTATTATAATAATGATTAGAGAAAGGGAGGAATTAGATAAATTTAAATTTTGTGTGCTTTTTTTCTTTAGTGTTTCTTCTTTTTTCTTCCTTTTCCTTATTTAATAATGGAAGTGTATTAGGGTAAACTGAAGCTGAAACCTTTGTCAATACTGAACAGCAACCACAAGACATTTTAGGAGATATTGACCCAGACAATAACTATTTTAATCATATTAACAATAAATGTGCTTATTATGATCAACAATTAAATGGAATTATGAATTTGGATCAGACATTGACAATAATACATATTAATAGTAGGAGTCTCTATGCAAACTTGGATAGCATTAAGAAGTTTTAAATCAATTTAACACCCCATTTAGGATTACTGCAATAAGTGAAATATGGATTAATGAAGAAAAGATATAAATTTTGAATTATATGGATATGAGATGTACATACAAAAATAGGAAATGTAAAAGTGGTGGTGGGGTCAGATAGAAAATTAAAAGTGGACACAACTGACACATTTTTTCAAAAATTTACAACCTCTGCCCCATTTGGCTGCTCCTCAGGGACAACATTTGTCGGCCATTGGGAGCAGACAAGAAGGGGAGGGAAAAGGAAAATATGCAAACATTGCCAGTGCATGCTATGAGTTTAAAGACATAACAGGCCTTTAAAGAGTGTAAATCAGCTCACAGAGTCCGATTACCACACTGGAATGTTTGGAGTAATGAGAGAACCATATGAGGTCGGAAACTTTATCTTGGAACACAAAATATAATGGACACATTAAACAGCTTGTTAATATAGCATATTAAAACAGTTCATAGATGGATAAAAGTTTAAATCACCCTTATTGTCATTCAACCATACAACCAATCATGTACAGTAGAACGAGATTGTGCTTTACCTATCTACAGTGTCAATCACAGACACCCCAGTGCAGAATCAGAGGGCCGCTGCCATGCAAGGCACCGCCACAGATTTCCCTCCTCCATTCCATTATTGCTGCGCACCAAGCTGGATGGTAGGAAGTTCCACTTTTATATGGTCTTCGGCATGACCCGGCCGGAATTTGAACCCCTGCCTCCCAGGTGTGGGGCAGATACTCTACCAACTGAGCCACCACTCCGGTAGTTACAGTTACAGTTAAGTTACAGTTATATGTTGTAACACACACACACACACACTCATAAAATATGTGATTTTAATAGATAAATGAATAATTAGTGAATTTCTATTACAACGTAATATTAGATGATAGCGGTAGTTGGAAATCACATCAGATAAATACAAAACAAAGTTGCAAAAATATTGCAATCATTAATAAAATTAAGACAAATTACTTTATATCCTGTATTGCTCATTGATACTGCCATACTTGACCTATTGTATAGAGGCCTGGGGTAACAATTATAAAAGTACACATTAATTCATTGGTAATATTATAAAAAGGGCTGTCCATGTTATACACAAAATTGGGTATCTTGAACACACTAATTTATTGTTTACACATTAAAAGTTATTGAAATTGCGGGATCTGGTTGATTATTATATAGCACAATTAATGTTTAGAAAAAAGAAAAAGAAAAAAGGAAAAACCTTTTAATTAATCAATCAATTTACTAAAATAGTTATAAAACCCATAAGTTGCATATCTTTAAAATATAGCTTAAATTTTAGAAAAAGAAAATCTTTATAAGCGCTAAAGGCTCAATAAAGCTTAATCTGGCATTGATAATCTTGTAGGTAGTTGGGTTAATAATATATATTTAGCAAATGGGGAAAAAATAATTCAAGGAGCCCTTATAAGTATAATTATTAGTTTATTGATCTTAGTTTTTGTGGATGTTGTTGTATTCCCATAAAATTAAAAAATAAAAAAGAAAGATCTATTTTAGTGGCCTTTTCTTCCAAGGACCCGCCTCCATATCGAGGGGACCCACCTGCCCATCTATTGCCAGGACGATGATGAGGTTGTACCACGACTGATGGGGATCTAGAAGATGCCGAGGGGATAGTTTAGGGTCTACGATAGGGTCTACAATGTACACTCACATGGTGTTAGATTTTGCTTTGCATTGCTGCTGCCCAACAGGCTTCCTCTGTGATAAATGATTAATGAAAGAATAGATGCATGCATATGAATATATTCGTATATGCAAATATGTGTGTGTGTGTATGCATGTACGCATTTTCACATATATTCATATGCATAGATGAGGATAGTTTAGTTTTGAATATATTTTGCACATATAGGATTGTTAGTTATATTAACTCATGATGTCTGCACCACACCCGATGTCCTCTGGAGAGATGGCGAACTGAGGGGGGCAGGTCTATGCGAATGCCGGAAGGAGGACATCACGCACATATAGAACTTTAGAAACACTATACACATAGGGGGTAGACTAGGGTTGAGATGGGTATTAGACCCATCTTAACAGGGGGAGATGCAAAAACGTAGGTTTAGATGGACAGATAGATAGGTAGATAGATAGTTAGTGAGGTGCCCTGATAGGACACCTCAACAGGGGGTATTGTTGATAAAATGACTTGATTTCTCTGTCTCTCCCTCTCTCACACACTTCTTTATCTGCTTGCTTTACACTCTACACTGCAGAGTTTAGATTACACCCCATAATTCATTCATTGAAGTCAGTTAGAATCAGCTCTGTACACAGCTGAGCTGACACGTAAGTTTAAAATATGTTACAGATACAATGAGGTAAAAACCCCTCCCTCTTGCATGAGGGGGGTGGTCAGGCTATAAAAACCATAGGGCTCCATTTTGGGGTGGCACACTCTCTCGAGGAATTGCCTAAGAGGTGTGTCCCAGCGCTGTTGTAATTCCATATCTCACTTTCAGTAAATCCAGTGAAAATGTACTTCATCTCTCAGCCTGGTTATTTGGCCGTCGTATCAAAGAACTGGGGTTTAAGGTAGTTTAGACTCAACACTATGGAAATTGGAACCTCAGTACCTGATGCCACCAAGTCTTGCTGTAGATCTTTTGCAGTCAGTCAGGGGATTTTGACCACCTGCCTCCTCAGAACTCTGGTGGCAACCGTTGATAGCTTCTTCTTTCTGTCACGTCCTGGTGATGTAGACACTGTTCCTTTGACTTTAAACTTCTAAACTATGCTTCCAACTGTATCTCAGGACCATTCAGTGCCTTTGCTATCTTTCTGTATCATTGTTCTTGGTTGCGCAAGGCAATGATCTCTTCTGTGAACTTTTTGGACAATTCTCTTGACTTAGCCATATTTCTAAAATCCAATCAAACATCACTGTCAACAGTCCAGGTATGTGAGGTGTTCTGTCTCAAGCACACCTAATGTAACTAATGAAGCCCTTGATTGGTTGCATCAAATGCGCTTGACACCACATCTGATTTGGAAATCTGTGCTTTATGAGGAATTCTAATCAGGAGTTGAATAATTTTGAGCAGTAGTCATTGAAAGTAAGGTTTAGTGTTGAATTTGGATAAAATCCTTGTAATTTGTTTACTGCAAACACCTGATTTTTTTTTTTTAATTTTGCAAAAAAACTTAAATTGCAATAGGGGTTGAATGATTTTGATTCTAACAGTAATGTAATTGCAGGGTTTCCTCTGGTAACATTTGTCGGTGGCAGCCCGCCTCGCCAGAAATTTTACCGCCATGCCAAGGAGATATGAATTTATTAAGAAAAATATATGAAGCAATGACTTTCCGCCAGCGCGCACACGAACAACATGCGTGGCCATCATCCGTGCGGAGTTTAGAAGTGCCCCGCCCACGCAAGCTTTCCAGCCAGCAGGCAGTGTCTCGCTAAGCACGACTGTCCGACAGAAACATGAGTTTGTTAAAGTACTTTAAACACGGAAAAAAAAATCAGAAGAGGTATGTAAGCACTGGAGGCATTTATCATGGTTTAAACCCGCTGGAAACGGGAGCAAAAATGGAAGAGTCACTTTGCTAAGAGACGTGGTTAGAATTCATATTGCAGCCGGCTTCATATGAAGGGAAAGGCAAGAGGGACTAATGAATTGCTGAGTATATATTTTACCAGCCACTACAATATTAAGTTATGTTTCCTATTATGTACCTGACAAGTTAAACTGTCCGAGTTCCCATATGGCGACATAACCCCTAGTGGTCAAGAGTGGTAATGATTTTTTGTCAAGAAAATAGTTCAGATTTCCAAGGCTATAACTTGAAAGTTGCAAGAGATAATGGCTTACTGTCAGTTAGAAAGATGTAGAATATGATCCAAAGTTTCAGATAGGAATAAATTTATGCATCTAATTTGCATAATGTCACGGCAGCTATATAAATTACATAACTCAGTCAAATGTGGACTTTGGACATATTTACACAAAGAATGGTTCGGGGTTTTTTTTTACACCGTTTTGTCGACAGGGGTATGTTTTTATCTTATCTTCAAAGTATATGAACCAGAAAATCAGTGCAATGTAAAAAACAAATAAATTCGTCACTTACCGGTGGTGGTGAGGGAGGGGTGCTCCCTCACTCATATGGTCAATCCATTTTCGCCCATTGTAAGATAAGATAAGATAAGATAAGATAAGATAAGCCTTTATTAGTCCCACAATGGGGAAATTCCAGGATTGCAACAGCACAGGGATAGCAACACTCAGAGCAACAATCAGAAGGCAAGAAAAAACAACATCTAGCAAACATATGTCCATATTACTATAAATGTATATATATAGACACACAGTGCAGAGCATTATGGCTGGTGGATGTGCAGCAGAAAGTCTAAGCTCTCTCTCCGCGGATGCAGCGGGCCAGCTGGAAGTCTTTGGGCATGATGGTGACGCCCTTAGCGAAGAAGAGACCACCAGGTGGGTCTCGCTGGTCTCCTGCAGAGCCATGACGGCGAAACTCAGGAAACGCAGGACGGTCTTGAAGTCCTGAGCGATCTCCCTCACCAGGCGCTGGACGGGCAGCTTACGGATGAGCAGCTCCGTGGATTTCTGGTAGCGACGGATCTCTCTCAGAGCCACGGACCTGTGACGGCGAGGCCTCTTCACTCTGCCGGTGGCCAGAGCGCCTCTCCGAGCAGCCCTGGTGGCTAGCTGTCTCCTGGGGGGCTTCTTCCTCCAGTAGATTTTACGGGCGGTCTGCTTGGTTCTTGCCATCGCTCTTTATTATTCTGTCTTATATTTCTTTCACGCCGCCTAAACTCCAGCCCGGCACCCACTTCGTTTTCGCTACAGCTCCCGGTATGTCGAGTTTCCCATTAGCACCGGGCGGCGGCCAAGTGCTAGCTAGCACTAGCTCCTCCCCGCTGTAACGTCTCCCACTGCAAACCGTGGCTCCGTCCGCCGACCCGGGAGACCCCCGGGGCGATCCGTGCGTCCGTGATATATATACAGAGTGAAAGGTGTAGAAAGAAGATCATTGTGATCATTGTTTTGCGTTTTGTCTGTCATTTATGCTCTCTACCACATCTACAAACTCTTATGATTATCCCACGTGAATTTCGTTTGTATTACGCGGCTATTTTTCCTGTATGATGCAGTTTTCTGTGACGATCCATGACGATCATGGTGGCCATATTGGTCTTTTGAGCTCAAAGCAGGAAAAGGAAGAAGAATAATGAGGATTTCTTCTTCTTTGCTGTATTCCGTGTCAGCCATGATTCCTCCAACACGTGCTTGCCACCTTTTGAACTGTCAGATCAGTACAGATCAGTACAAATCCTCAGTACAGCCGGCGATGTCGGAGTGAGTTGACAAGCGCAGTTGCTGCGCTGTGCCACTGGGGGTGCACGACCTGTCCATGAAATGTGGCCAGTTTGAAGGTTAAGATGACCGAAATTCACGATGTCAATGACTTTAATCCATCAGCAGCCTTCAGACAAACTAAATGTGCCAACGTTTGTATTTCAAAATAAGGGAGGTTTGTCTTGCCGTCTTGGTGGTGAGAAGATTTCTAAAAAAAACCCTAAAATATATAGAAATATTACAACAGAAATAACGGCATCCTTGGTCATTTACGTTAATTTAAATCATTAAATGCAATTTTATTAATATTTTTTCCTTTGTAATCAGAGTTAAATTATTGTTCTGTTCTGACTGCAAAGTTATGGTCAAAAATATAAATTGTTATAAGGAAAAAGTAAAAAAAAAAAAAAAACCACAGTCTGTTTCAAATTTATTTAAAAAACAGTAATTTTATTTAAAAAAAAACAGACAAAAATAAGCTATAAAATAATCCACAAATTTATAATAAAGTTTCAAATGTACAAGAAAAGTCAATTTTACAAGAGGAAATTACAAATTTGAGGAAAATTGTTTCAAATTTAGATAAATTTACAGAGAAAAGTAGAAAACTATAAGAAAATTGTTATAAATTTTGGAGAAAAACCTCAAACATCAAGTCATTACTCAAGTTTTAAGTGGGTGCTCTTTGTACCCTTAACTAGAAATTTTTGGTTGTCTCCTTTAATTTACATGGCACTTGATATTTTCTAACCTGTTTGTATACCATCATAGACAGAGAGAGAACTTGAATTAGACAGAGCTCAGAGAGGGCAAGATTAGACAGAAGAGAGGAGCCAAGGAGAGGAAAGTGTTCAGGCAGAGGGTCCAGGAGAGGTGAGGCAGAGGAAGGAGAAAAGGATGACACCAGTAAAAAGTCCAAATACAGGACGTCTGGGTGGGACCCCAAATGGCCCAATATTCCAACATTCAAGCCTTGGTTGTACAATACTTCAAATTGTAAGTTCCATATGCACGGCAGTGGCTGAGGGGGTAGAGTGGGTCGTCCAATAACCAGATGGTTGGCGGTTTGAATCCCGCTCTCCCCAGATATCCTCCCGTTGTGTCCCTGGGCAAGACACTTTACCCACCTTGCCTCCAGTGTCCATAACACTGGGTATGAATGTGTATAAATGTTCGGTGGTGGTCAGAGAGGCCGTTGGCCCGGATTGGCAGCCACGTTTCCGTCAGCCTGCCCCAGGGAAGCTGTGGCTACAGTAGTAGCTTGCCACTACCATTGCCTGTCTGGAGTGAATGAATAATGTATCTGTAAAAAGCGTCTATGATAAAGCGCCATATAAATCTGATGCATTATTATTATTATATGCAAAATTTTAAAAAAGAAATAAATAGTATAAAATTAACATATTCATACATATGTGTGTGCCCCCCCCCCCCGGAAAAATATGTTGCTACCGCGCCAAGGTCTTTAAGCCAGAGGAAACACTGAATTGCTTTGAGAATTAAAAGAGAACTGTTGCCCCAAACACTTGAAAATATAAACAAGTTAAACTGGAAAAAAAAAAAAACACTCCCAACTGTGACCAGCATTTGAACAGAACAAAGGGGATTTAAAGGTCACATATTGTGCATTTTCCAGGGATCAATTTTAAGTTTTCACATCTTTAAGATGATATGTATGCAGTTCTAAAGACCACAAACAATTTCTGTGTTGTTTTACAGTTCATCAAAATAACTGTCTGTAAAGCTGTTTTCAGCCTGTTCATTAATATTAATGAGCCACTAATCCGACTGGGTAAAGGCTTTCCGAGAGGACCAATCACAAAAAAGAAAGGTTTATTTTGCTAACTTATGGAACTGAAGGCGAGGCTTGTTAGTTTGTGGCATCATAAAACCCAGAAAGTAAAATCCACCCTTTAAGTGTTTAAATAAATAACCAGTGTGTATTTCTAAATATTTCAGTGGTTTACTTGTGACCCATGGCCATATTCTTTAAGGTTAAAACCCACAAAACACTATTTTGTACAATATGGGACCTTTAATGCATTTACAAAGTGACTTCCCCTTTAATTTCTACAAGCTATGTTCATTTTTATATGCAGTACATAAATATAATCTGGAATCTGACATTCTTACCAATCTCTATAGCCTTCTTGGCTTGTATTAGTTTAGCTAGATTGGCCAAAAACTGAGCCTCCTCACATGCAACCATCATGGCATTCATGGACTCTTCCATTGTTCTCTGAAAAACAGTTGCATTCATTTCACTATTAGTCTGTATTTATCTGCCTGATTACATCTTTTGACACTGAATGCTTACAAGCTCCACAGCACTAACAGGAAGGACTACTTACCTGATTGAGTTTTTTCAGGACTGGGTGCTCCCTCATGGAGTGATTGAGAACATACTGCAAGAGTGGGTTGTCTTTCCACCCACTGTGGCTTTTGGAGATGCTCATTATAGATGATTTCTTTTTTCCTGAGGGTAAACATGAACCATAGAACAGCTATAAGTATCTTAAGAGAATGATGATTATTGTTATTGGTTAATAAATGGAAATTAATTTAAGTCAGTGGTGAATGGAATTATAGCATCAGCAGCAACTGATAAAGCAGCAAGGGAAATTGTACGAAAATGTAGCTTGACATTTTTAATTTAATAAACTACTAAACTGATATTCATGTAATGTCTGTGTCCTGGCGTCTTTGTAGATTCATTTATAAAACTGACCTTACATCTTTTTTTGTGATTAAATGTAGAGTTTGCACTGCAGGACCTTGTATTTGCTGTGTCACTTTGCAAACTTTGTGTATTCTATAATTCTGGCTGACCTGAATAAAAGGGTTGACAAGGGTACATGTAAGGGTGGATTCACACTACACCGTATGGACCAACTTTTTCTGATGTTTTAGCAAATGTCTGGCTCTGCTGGCAAAAGTTGATAAAAGTTACTGATAATAAATCAGATTTATATAGCGCTTTATCACAGACACTTGTACAAATGGATACATTATTCATTCACTCCACAGACAGACAATGGTAGCGGCAAGCTACTACTGTAGCCACAGCTGCCCTGGGGCAGGCTGACGGAAACGTGACTGCCAATCCGCACCAATGGCCTCTCCGACCACTTATACACAGCGTTATGTACACTGAAGGCAAGGTGGGTAAAGTGTCTTGCCCAGGGACACAACAGCAGGATGTCTGGGGAGAGCAGGATTTGAACCGCCAACCATCCGGTTATTGGACGACCTGCTGAGCCACTGCCACTACTGATAGTCGGTGTTTGTTGGCAAACGCTGGCGAAAGTTATGTTCTCTGAAAATTGCTGAAAATTTGCCAAAGTTTGGAAATAAACCTTGGTGAAAGCTGTGCTCAGTTTGTAAAAGTTCCTGAGCGCTGGGCTAAGTTATGCAGAGTTCACCTAAGTTGGCCTGAGTTAAGCTCCATTGGCAAACGTTGACTGAAATGCCAGTGGAAGCAGATGTTTTTAGACCGAATCTCACTTCAGACATGCATGGATGAAAGAAAAATGGGGAGAAGGGGGAGTTTTTAAAAAAAGTAAAAATATATATATAATCTCCCAAAAAAGTGACAGCCCCCACCCCCCCCCCCCCCCGCCAAAAAAAAAAGAAAATCTCCTCATTGCGAAATTTACTGTTCTTAATTTTCTGCTCCATGTGTAATCATTCTCCAGGATTTATTGGTTTGGCTTCCATTGTGGGGAACCAAAAAGCGCTGATGTGGTGTCAAAAAGTAAATCACATTTAACGGGATTGTATGTTATTTTAATGGACAGACTTGTAACAGTCAAAATATAATCACCCGTCATTTTATTTATATGATGATACACTAAATAGTTTTTTTTTATTCCATCCACATTCACACTTTAATTGCAGACTTACTGTTGGAGTCTATAGATAGGCATTACTGTATTATTTTTTTTAGAGAAATGAATGAATGATTGAACAGGGGAAAGGGGTATGAAGAAGTAACTATATAGGAATACAAAACAAAAATAAATACTAAAACATATGCCCAAGGAAGATGTGTTCACTCCAAAAGCAGGTCCAGAATGGCAGGAAGCCTCCACAAATGCTGATCTTTATATGAGCAACGCCTGACGCCGATGTCAGCTGACTCAGTATTCGTTTGCTTAAGTTAACCTAAGTTGGCAACAGCTACACATATGCTAGCTTAAGTTGGCAAAAGTTTGCCAACGTAGAATGCAGCGCTGGCAAATGCTAGCAAAAGTTCGTAAAAGTTGGTGTGCGCTGGATTAAATAAAACCTGCTCACGAACATAATTTCACCAACGTTTGAACTAATTTCTCTGATTTTTCAAAATGTCTGTAAAAGTCGGTCCAAAAACACAGCTTTACATTGACTTGAACTGTCAGTGATATGCATTTAAGCATAACTGCAAAAACAGGATCACAGGGTGCAGCATTGGTGTCTATAAACTCCAAAACTGGTTTAGGAATAAATAGCAAAACTACTACATTTACGGTACATGTAAGTAGGTACAAACTGCAATAGCCTATTAATTAAAGAATTTTAACACTTACATCAGGGATTGGCTACCTATTGAGAATTTGCAGCAACATCACCAAACCACGTTATGTTCTGTCTATGCCCCTCGATGGTAAACAAACAAGTATTGCTGCCAGCGCATTTGTGCTAGATTACAGCACTTTTTTTAATACCTTTACCATCTTTTTTATACAGTCTATGGATTAGAGTGGATTAAATTTCAACTCTGACCATGGTCACTATATGCATGGTGGAAGATTGTCATAAACTGGCCTCAGTTTGTGAGAACCCGGGACTGTGTGTCCGACACGATCATCAGTAGCACGGGGGCCCCCCAGGGAACGGTGCTGGCTCCCTTCCTGTTCACTCTTTATACTGCGGACTTCTCACACAACACAACACACTGCCATCTACAGAAGTTCTCTGATGACTCTGCGATCGTTGGCCTCATCTCCAATGGAGATGAAGCTGAGCACAGAGGGCTTATCCAGGACTTCGTGGACTGGTGTCATCGGAACTGCCTCCAGATCAACGCGAGGAAAACTAAGGAGCTGGTGGTGGACTGCCGCAGGCATGGGCAGCCCCTCACAGTACCAGTAAATATACAGGGAACAGACATCGAGATGGGGACATCCTATAAGTACCTGGGTGTTCATCTGAACAATAAACTAGACTGGTCACACAATACTGATGCACTCTACAAGAAGGGACAGCGCAGGCTGTTCCTGCTGAGGAGACTCAGGTCTTTTGGTGTACAAGGGGCGCTGCTGAAGTCATTCTATGACACGGTGGTGGCATCAGCCATCACTTTTGGAGTGGTCTGCTGGGGCAGTGGCATTACTGCAGCCGATAGGAAGAGACTGAACAAACTGATTAAGAAAGCTAGCTCTGTCCTGGGGCAGCGCCTTGATCCGATGGAGGAGATAGGAGAGAGAAGGACGGTGGCTAAACTGTCATCTCTGCTGGAGTCCGAGTTCCACCCTATGCAGGACATACTGAATGCACTGAGGAGCTCATTTAGCAGCAGACTACATCATCCCAGGTGCACAACCGAGAGGTTTCGTAGGTCCTTCCTACCAACGGCTGTCAGACTGTACAACCTAAGCAGGGCTGCTCGCAGAGATAGCAAAAAGATGTAACAAACTAATAGTTTTTTGAATGCAAAAGATGCAATAGACTTACACAATGGTCCCCTCCGGCATACAACTAGGAACATACCGGTCGCTATGGAGGGTGAGAATATGTATGGGCACATAATCATACCATGTAGGATAACTAAGTAGACGGTTATGCTGTTTCATTCCATCTAGCAACAATGCTCTGCACTGTGTGTGTTTATATATTTACATATTTATTCCATCTAGCTACAATGCTCAGCACTGGGTGTGTTTATATATTTATATATCTACATATTATTCCATCTAGCTACATTGCTCCGCACTGTGTGTGTTTATATACTTGCATATTTATTCCACCTAGCTGCAATGCTCCGTACTGTGGGTGTTTATATATTTACATATTTATTCCATCTAGCTACAATGCTCTGCACTGTGTGTTCATATATTCATATATTTATTCCATCCAGCTACAATGCTCTGCACTGTGTGTCTGTGTATATATATATATATATTTTATAGTAATATGTACATATGTATATTAGCTGCTCTTGCTTGCTTGTTTTTTTCTTGCCTTCTGATTGTTGCTCTGAGTGTTGCTATCCCTGTGCTGTTGCAATCCTGGAATTTCCCCATTGTGGGACTAATAAAGGCTTATCTTATCTTATCTTATCTTAAAACCAGAGGAAAGTCTTTTTACCGCTTTCCTTCGGATCTAGTTTGGAGAGTAGTGTGTGTACCACAGGTCAGATCTGCAGTGATCATTTCATCAAGGATAAGTATATGTACAAATGATGACCCGGGGATAGCAATGGTGGGTCTCAAGAGTTATATTTGGTGTTTTATTATAATCCCAAGAAACCCAACTATGTTCCCTCGTTGTTTAAACATACAGACTGACCTCAAAAAAGAAAAGCAAGACTGTCCCTAGATATTTCTCATATAGACACATCAGCAAAATGCAAGAGATTAACCTCCATTTATTAAATGGAGGTTATTTTATTGTTTTGTAACCATCCATCCATCTCCATCTTCTACCGCTTTTCCGGAGGTCCGGGTCGCGGAGGCAGCAGTTCAAGCAGAGAAGCCCAGACTTCCCTCTCCCCAGCCACCTGCTCCAGCTCTTCAGAGGGGATACCAAGGCGTTCCCAGACTAGCTGGGAGACATAGTCTCTCCACCGAGTCCTGGGTCTGCCCCGGGGTCTCCTCCCAGTGGGACGTGCCTGAAACACCTCAAGTGGGAGGCGTCCAGGAGGCATCCTAATCAGATGCCCATACCACCTCAACTGACTCCTTTCAATGTGGAGGAGCAGCGGTTCTACTCTGAGCCTCTCCCGGATGACTGAGCTCCTCACCCTATCTCTGAGGGTGAGTCCAGCAATCCTACGGAGAAAGCTCATTTCAGCCGCTTGTATCCGCGATCTCGTTCTTTCGGTCATTACCCAAAGCTCGTGACCATAGGTGAGAGTAGGAACGTAGATTGACTGGTAAATCGACAGCTTTGCCTTAGAACTAAGCTCCCTCTTCACCACAACAGACCGGTACAACGTCCGCATCACTGCAGATGCTGCTCCAATCCGTCTGTCGATCTCTCGCTCCATTTTCCCCTCACTCGTGAACAAGACCCCAAGATACTTAAACTCCTCCACTTGGGGCAGGAGCCTGTCCCCAACCCGGAGAGGACAATCCACCTTTTTCCGGCTGAGGACCATGGACTCGGACTTGGAGGTGCTGATTCTCATCCCAGCCGCTTCACACTCAGCGGCAAACCGTCCCAGCAAGAGCTGTAGGTCATTGCTGGATGAAGCCAACAGGACAACATCATCTGCAAACAACAGAGATGAGATCCTGTGGTCACCAAGCATGACACCCTCCATTCCCTGGCTGCGCCTAGAAATCCTGTCCATAAAAATTATGAACAGGACCGGTGACAAAGGGCAGCCCTGGCGGAGTCCAACTCTCACTGGGAATGACTCCGACCGAGTGTTGGCAATGCGAACTAAACTCTCACAACGGTCGTACAGAGACCGAATAGCTCGTAACAACAAGCCCGATACCCCATACTCCCGAAGCACCCCCCACAAAAATCCACGAGGGACGCGGTCAAATGCCTTCTCCAAGTCCACAAAACACATGTAAACTGGTTGGGCAAACTCCCACGAACCCTCAAGAATTCTCGAGAGGGTAAAGAGCTGGTCCGATGTGCCACGGCCAGGACGAAAACCACATTGCTCCTCCTGAATCCGAGGTTCGACCAACGGCCGGACTCTCCTCTCCAGTACCTTGGCATAGACCTTCCCAGGGAGGCTGAGGAGTGTGATCCCTCTAAAGTTGGAGCACACCCTCCGGTCCCCTTTTTTGAAGAGAGGAACCACCACCCCGGTTTGCCATGCCAAAGGCACTGCCCCCGACCTCCACGCAATGTTGCAGAGGCGTGTCAACCATGACAACCCAACAACATCCAGGGCCTTGAGGTACTCGGGGCGAATCTCGTCCACCCCCGGGGCCCGGCCACCAAGGAGATTTTTAACCACCTTGGCGACCTCAGCCCCTGTGATAGGCGAGTCATCCCCCTCGTCCCCAAACCCTGCTTCCTCTGTGGAAGGCGTATCAGTGGGATTGAGGAGATCCTCGAAGTATTCCTTCCACCGCCCGACGATATCCCCAGTTGAAGTCAACAGTGTCCCATCCGCACCATACACAGTGTGGACGGGGAGCTGCTTTCCCCTCCTGAGCCGCCGAACAGTTTGCCAGAATCTCTTTGAAGCCGACCGAAAGTCTTGTTCCATGGCCTCACCGAACTCCTCCCATACCCGGGTTTTTGCTTCAGCAACCACCCGAGCTGCACTCCGCTTGGCCTGCCGGTACACCTCAGCTGCTTCGGGAGTCCCACAAGCCAACCAAGCTTGATAGGACTCCTTCTTCAGCTTAATGGCCCCCCTCACCACTGGTGTCCACCACTTGGTTCGGGGGTTGCCACCACGAGATGCACCGACCACCTTGCGGCCGCAGCTCTGGGCTGCCGCTTCAACAACAGAGGTGGAGAACATGGCCCATTCAGACTCCATGTCTCCAGACTCCCTCGGAATGTGGTTGAAGTTCTTCCGGAGGTGGGAGTTGAAGACCTCCCGGACAGGGGCCTCAGCCAGACGCTCCCAGCACACCCTCACTATACGTTTGGGTCTACCAGGTCTGAATGGCTTCCTCCCCT
The DNA here is from genome assembly GCA_020510985.1 of Pholidichthys leucotaenia. NCBI lineage: Eukaryota > Metazoa > Chordata > Actinopteri > Cichliformes > Pholidichthyidae > Pholidichthys > Pholidichthys leucotaenia. Next base: position 391,117,315 of record CM035836.1, on the reverse strand, counting down.
GCCATCGGATCCAACTCACCACCAGGTGGTGATCAGTTGACAGCTCTGCACCTCTCTTTACTCGGGTGTCCAAGACATACGGTCGCAGGTCTGATGATACGATAACAAAATCGATCATCGACCTGCGGCCTAGGGTGTCCTGGTGCCAGGTGCACATATGGACACCCTTATGCTTGAACATGGTGTTCGTTATAGACAGACTGTGGTTAGCACAGAAGTCCAATAACTGAACACCACTCGGGTTCAGATCGGGCAGGCCGTTCCTCCCAATCACCCCCCTCCAGGTTTCACTGTCGTTGCCCACGTGCGCATTGAAGTTTTGTAACCAGTAGGTGGTAATTGTTTAGGTCAAAGGAGAGAAATCTTTCCCACTCTAATCCAAATTAAGTTTATATTTATGTGTGTGTATTTTAAATAAGTTAACTAAAAAGGTTGGCAGGATTTTTTTCAACTGCTCTCTGCCTCCCACTGGTTGAGGCTGCTTATGTCTGTTCATTAATTTTAGGATATTTTCCTAGTGAATAGTTGAAACAATGGGACTCCATTGCCGGGAAATGGGGCAGACGAGCCGTTTAGTTCTCTGTACTGGCTGGTAAACTCCAGCAGTTGCATTAAAGCCAGCGGATGTGCTCTGAGAGATAGGTCTCATCACTGCTGACTGGGTCAAAGAAAGCCGGTGTTGATATCATCCATGACTGTCTCTGTTCACTTGAAAAAAATATTCTAGCAGTACAATTTAAATACAATATAAACTTAGGAAGGTGAAAAAATAAAAAAAAGTGAACAGCACTAGGAGGCTGGATAGCAAGGTCTGCCCCGGAACCCCATCATCGAAGAGTGTGGGTTAAGTGGTTTCAACCATTCAGTAGGAAAATATCCTCTATTTGATTTACTAACAATCTATTTTTAAACATATTATGTTGGCACTCTTTAACAATTACCAATTTTTTTTTTAAAAAATCATGCAGCCTGCTCAGCTGAATGACAGCTTCCACCATGCTTCAAGCCTCTGCAGAACAAGGCAGTGTGAGCCACCCTTCATCACCCTGTTTTCTTTCTGTAACACTCCAGATGATTTTTAGTGAGAGATTTTGTGTATTCCAATAAATGATAAACCATTTCTGTCATTGTTCCTTTCACAAAGCTTGCCAACAAATGTGGCAATCCACGTGATCAGCATGTGACCAGTGACATCACTTGCAAATCCTCAATAGACAGCCTAAGTCATGCCCCTTCTACTTCCGCATATGAGACCTTAAATTCAAAAAATTCTCCATTGAAAAGAATGGAAAGAGCGAAATTATCTTTTGATCCCAATCAAATTTTGCCACGAGATACACATATGACGTTTGTCAATTTAAAAAATAATTTTCCACGTAATTAAAGTTGCCAGCTGTCGTATCCACCTTATTCCTGGGGGTGCTGCTGTAGGAACGATTATGTGCGGAACTTCGGGTTTCAGCTGAGGTAGTGTTAAATCAGTCAGCAAGAGTGGAGTAGCAGGGGCATTTAAAATAGCATTTTTAAAAGTTTTTCAAATTCATTTTAATGTATAGTCCACATATGTGTTTTGCACTCAAGTGGCAGCTAATTTCAGCACTTGTAGTTTTTGTATTTTGTGAATGTTTTGGTGTACTTCTGGTACTTGTTGCTGGTGTTTGTGGTTGTGCCACAGACTGTATAAATGGAGGCTTCTCACTGGCAATGTGTAGATCATGCATTGAAAACGAATAAGGACTGTTGGTGTGATTGGTGGTACAGACACAGGACAGACACAAGAGCACAGCAGGTATGTTTTCACTTGTATCAATGTCACAGATCTGACGTTTATGCATTATACAGTGGTGTGAAAAGTGTTTGCCCCCTTCCTGAGTTCTCATTTTTTTTGCATGTTTGTCATACTTAAATGTTTCAGATCATCAAACAAATTTAAATATTAGACAAAGCTAACACAAGTAAACACAAAATACAGTTTTTAAAGAAGGTGTTTATTATTGAGGGGGAAAAAATCCAAACCTACATGGCCCTGTGTGAAAAAGTGATTGCCCCCTAAACCTAATAACTGGTTGGGCCACCCTTAGCAGCAACAACTGCAATCAAGCGTTTCCGATAACTGGCAATCAGTCTTTTACAGTGCTGTGGAGGAATTTTGGCCCACTCATCTTTGCAGAATTTTTTTTTTTTTTTTTGGACTTATTTTGTACCCATAGGTAGATTTGTTCTGCAGTCCGGTGACAAGCCACCAGCTGCCGGTCATTGCGTGCGCAAGCGCCCCTTAACTCCCTAACCTGAATTGTAGTAATTCAGCCACATTGGAGGGTTTTCGAGCATGAACCGCCTTTTTAAGGTCATACCACAACATTTCAATCAGATTCAGGTCAGGACTTTGACTAGGCCACTCCAAAGTCTTCATTTTGTTTTTCTTAAGCCATTCAGAGGTGGACTTGCTGGTGTGTTTTGGATCATTGTCCTGCTACAGAATTCAAGTGTGCTTCAGCTTGAGGTCATGAACAGATGGCCGGATATTCTCCTTCAGGATTTTTTGGTAGACAGCAGAATTCATGGTTCCATTTACCACAGCAAGTCTTCCAGGTCCTGAAGCACCAAAACAGCCCCAGACCATCACACTACCACCACCATATTTTACTGTTAGTATGATGTTCCTTTTCTGAAATGCTGTGTTACTTTGACGCCAGATGTAATGGGACACACACCTTCCAAAAAGTTCAATTTTTGTCTCGTCAGTCCACAGAGAATTTTCCCAAAAGTCTTAGGGATCATCAAGATGTTTTCTGGCAAAACTGAGATGAGCCTGATGAACTGAGATGTTCTTTTTGCTCATCAGTTGTTTTCATTTTGGAACTCTGCCATGCAGGCCACTTTTGCCCAGTCTCTTTCTTATGGTGGAGTCATGAACACTGACCTTAACTGAGGCAAGTGAGGCCTGCAGTTCTTTGGATGTTGCTGTGGGGTCTTTTGTGACCTCTTGGATGAGTTGTCGCTGCGCTCTTGGAGTAATTTTGGTCAGCAGGCCACTCCTGGGGGGGCTGGAGCCTATCCCAGCATCTCTGGGCGAGATGCAGGGTACACCCTGGACAGATCGCCAGTCCATCGCAGGGCCAATACAGAGAGACAGACAACCATGGGCTGCACGGTGGCGCAGTGGTTTAGCACTGTGACAGCACAGTTTTACCCTCGGCCGGGGGATCACGGGGATCATGAGGTCGTGGGTTCGATCCCAGCCCCCGACCAACAGTGAGCTGTGTGGAGTTTGCATGTTCTCCCCGTGTTGCGTGGGTTTACTCCGGGATTTCTCCGGTTTCCTCCCGCATACCAAAAACATGTAGGTTTAGGGCGCTCGCGCACGCAGCGACCAGCAGCCGGTGGCTTGTCACCAGACTGCAAACCAAGTCTACCTACGGGTACAAATAAGTAACAAAAAAAAACAAAAAAAACATTCCCTCTCACATCCATCCCTAGGGACAATTTAGAATCCCCAGTTTTGATGCCAATTAACCTAACGTGCATGTTTTTGGCATGTGGGAGGAAACCGGAGAAATCCCGGAGTAAACCCACGCAGACACAGGGAGAACATGCAAACTCCACACAGATCACTGTTGGTTGGGGGCTGGGATCGAACCCAGGATCCCCCGGCCAAGGGTGAGTTGCTGTGCTGCCGCAGTAATAACCACTCCGCCACCGCACTGCCCCCCTTAAAAACACCTTCAATTAAAAACTGCATTTTGTGTTTACTTGTGTTATCTTTGTCTAATATTTAAATCTGTTTGATGATCTGAAACATTTAAGCGTGACAAACATACAAAAAAAAGGAGAAATCAGTAAAGGGGCAAACACTCTTTCACACCACTATATATGTCACCAGAATGAAGACTGCATGAAGTAAAATAATAAATGAAAAATAGTAACAGTTTGCTTCCTAAGGCTTAACGATTTAAGAAAGATATTAAATAGTTTTTTGGGGTTTTGTTGCATTTGTTGCACTGCCTTTAGGCCGTGAGCAGCTGCCACTTTTCGTTCAGTTTTGTGGCACCCAACGGGGAACTAAAATTTTAGTGTTTCTAAATTAAGATTACATTATTGTAAGACAAAATATCGATGTTCCCACTTCCAAAGGTGTGGATAGCTGTATGAAAAATGCGAATGAAGTCAGTCGGTAATAATTGTCTGGCTACCTTAAACATGGCCCAGTCCGGGATGTTTTAACTAATCAGCGTCGTCCCTTTGGTCATGTGACAACAAAATGGCAGCGCCCACAGGGGTAGCGTGCGCTGAAAGCCTCTCCTGTGTTATTCACATTTCCGATAAGTTTTCGGGCAGTATCACTCGTTTTACTGAAGCATCGTGGGTAAAAGTACGTGAGTGTGCCCAAAAATGGCTTGTACTTGACGGACCCCAACAGAAAGTAGCAGAACAACGTCGCGACTTGTTCAAGAAAGGTGAGTGGCAGCCATTGTTTATGGCTGTACTGCGTGTGCCCTGGAGACGTTTGGCTCCGATCATTTGTAACTCTAAATATGAACTAAAATGGAACCCTAGATGTCTAAAACCTTTGTCAACTGCTCACAGGGTGACCTAGTCCTGCTCTAAGACTCCGAGTAGGCCGATCTGGGGGTGTGGAGGCTAATAACCAAGGGACTCTGGGTGCCAGGTAACACAGTCCTAGGTATAGATATAGATGATGCAGATCGACTCACTCTGATGATGCATCTATCCCCAGAACCCACCCTGGGCCTGAATTATAGTCAAAATATACCACTACCACAAAGTAGCTCAAATGGGAAAAGGGTAGCAATCCCAATGAGCTTAACTCTGAGTCTGAGGGTTGGATGTACTTCTCAGCCCAAGCCCAAGGGGTGCAGTGTACTAGTAGGTGAGGGAGGAACAAGTTTGGGCATACATTTATGTATGCCTGAAGAGATCTTGAACTATGTGCACTGTTCATGCAAGCGGAGTAGGTGCGAGTTCAGCAGATGTACATGCAAGGCATCGGATCTCAGCTGCACTGATCTATGCGCCTGCATCGATTGCGTGAATCGTGTTCTTACAGAATCTGAAAGATCTGTGGAAGCAGAGGAGGAAGAAAATGAGGGAGATGATTCTGGTGATGAATAAGGTGGAGGTTGAATACAGGTTGTATCAGGATATGATAGCTATACATGTTGGATTTATGTAAATTAGCAGAGTTCTTTGACACTCAATCACATAACTGACCAGGAATCGATTTCTCGGGTCAACGTTATTTGGAAAAGATGTATCAAACGTGATTCTAGGTAGAGTGGTTAAGAAGTTAGGCTATCCATGCCTATGACGGCCATCTTGGATTTATTTAAATGAGTGGAGTTCTTTGACCCTCAGTCACACAAGTGACCTCAGAAATCGATTCCTGGGCATAACATTATCCGAAAATGATGTCTCAAACGTGATTCTAGGTGGACTGATTAAAAAAGTTCATCCATCCATGACGGCCATTTTTGATTTATGCAAATAAGCGGAGTTCTTTGACCCTCAATCACATATTTGACCTCAGAAATCGATTCCTCGGGTCAACATTATGCAGAAAAGACGTCTCAAACGTGATTCTAGGTAGAAGGGTTAAGAAGTTGGACTATCCATCCCTGTGGCGGCCATCTTGGATTTATGCAAATGAGTGGAGTTCTTTGAGCCTCAATCACAAAAGTGACCTCAGAAATCGATTCCTGGGCATAACATTATCGAAAAATGATGTCTCAAACGTGATTCTAGTTGTACTGATAAAAAAGTTAGGCCATTCATGGTAGCCATCTTGGATTTATGAAAATTAGTGGAGCCCTCAATCATATATCTGACCTCAGAAATCGATTCCTCGGGTCAACATTATCCGAAAAAGACGTCTCAAACGTGATTATAGGTAGAGTGGTTCAAAATATAGTCCATCCACACCCATGGTGGCCATCTTGGATTTATGCAAATTAGCGGGGTTCTTTGACCCTCAGTCACACTAATGACCTCGGAAATCGATTCCTCGGGTTACTGAGGAATCAGCCGAAAAGGACGTCTCCAACATGATTCTAGGTAGAATGGCTAAAAAGTTAGTCCATCCATGGCAGCCATCTTGGATTTATGCAAATTAGCGTGGTTCTTTGACCCTCAATCACACAGTCGACCTCAGAAATCGATTCCTCGGCTCAACATTATCCGAAAAAGAGGCTTCAAACGTGTTTCTAGGTAGACTGGTTGAAATATTAGGCCATTCATTCCCTTGGTTAGTCGTGGCAGCCATCTTGGATTTATGCAAATTTGACATAGCTATCCACACCTTTGACAGTGGGAACATCAATTTTCGGATTCAGCAGGGTTTTTTTTACATAGAAATCATCAAAGATCCCGTAGTTCCCAGTTGGGTGCCACGAAAATCATTTTCTAGCCACATTTTGAGGGAGCTGCTCACGGCCTACTTGGAACGATATGGACTAGCAGCTTTAACATGCATTAATTTTTAAATTATCACAAAATATACACTACCGTTCAAAAGTTTGGGGTCACCCAGACAATTATTTTGTGTTTTCCATGAAAAGTCACACTTATTTACCACCATGAGTTGTAAAATGAATAGAAAATATAGTCAAGACATTGACAAGGTTAGAAATAATGATTTGTATTTGAAATAATAATTTTTTCCTTCAAACTTTGCTTTCGTCAAAGAATCCTCCATTTGCAGCAATTACAGCATTGCAGACCTAACATGATTGCACAAGGGTTTTCTAATCATCCATTAGCCTTCTGACGCAATGAGCAAACACACTGTACCATTAGAACACTGGAGTGATAGTTGCTGGAAATGGGCCTCTATACACCTATGTAGATATTGCACCAAAAACCAGACATTTGCAGCTAGAATAGTCATCTACCACATTAGCAATGTATAGAGTGTATTTCTGATTAGTTTAAAGTTATCTTCATTGAAAAAAAGTGCTTTTCTTTCAAAAATAAGGAAATTTCTAAGTGACCCCAAACTTTTGAACGGTAGTGTAGATCAATAAAGTTTTGAACAATTGTCAGAAAAGGTCTGTACGTGTTAAGTTAAATAACAAGCATTCAGTGCATGACAGCAGCATGAGCATTTTAATTTTTTTTTTTTTTGATTTTGCATACTTTATTGATCTCCAGACGGGAAATTGAGGGCGTCCACCTGGATGGATGAAGCAGCCACGGTACGGCGCTATCCCTTTACCATTCACACACACATTCACACCTAGGGCCACTTTAGAGTCTCCAATTAACCTAACCTGCATGTTTTGGGCCTGTGGGAGGAAAACCGGAGAACTCCCGGAGTAAACCCACGCAGACGCGGGGAGAACAATTTCAGGGTAAAATGAACAGCTGTAGCTGTCTGTTTTACCCCAACATTAAAACCCTCAAGCGCGGTGTTGTGGTTCTTTGTGGCTTTGACTAGATTCTACATCTACTCTGAGGTAAATCTGATTATGTCCAACATCTGCTCGAACAACAAACCCTGGATCAACCCTGAGATAAAAACACTTCTGAGAGAGAAGAAGAGGATCTTCAGGTTGGGGAACAGGGAGATACTGAAGTCCGTACAGAGGGAGCTGAGGAGGAAGATCAGAGAAGGCAAGGACAGCTTCAGGAAGAAGATGGAGGACAAGCTGCAACGGCGCGACATTGGCGGGGTCTGGAGAAACCTCAAAACCATCTCTGGGCTCCAGAACACCTTCTCCCAGGCCACGGGGGGCAGGGAGTGAGCGAACAATCTGAACCTGTTTTTTAATAGGTTTGACCAACCCCACCCCACCACCACCACCACCTGCACACCAACCACTGCCGCCTCTAAAGTCATCAAGACCTGCTGTCCACACCCCACTCCACCAACACCCCCCACTCCCAGCACACAGCCCCCCAACATGACCCTCACTAAGACCCAGGTGAGGACGGAGCTGAGGAAGACCAAGGCGAGAAAGGCCTCGGGACCGGACGGCATCAGTGCGAAGCTCCTCAAGTCCTGCGCAGACCAGCTGTGTGGGATTGTGGAGCACATCTTCAACCTAAGCCTGAAGCTGGGGAGGGTATCACAGTTGTGGAAAACATCTTGTGTGATACCTGTACCAAAGACTTCCCACCCCAGAGACCTGAACAGCTACAGACCAGTGGCCCTGACGTCTCACATGATGAAGACCCTGGAGAGACTGCTCCTTGCTCACCTCCGCCCCCTGGTGGGACCAGCAATGGATCCACTCCAGTTCGCCTACCAGCATGGCATCGGGGTGGAGGATGCAGTGATCTTCCTCCTTCACCGTTCCCTGTACCACCTGGAGAAGCCTGGGAACGCGGTGAGGATCATGTTCTTTGACTTCTCCAGTGCTTTCAACACCATCCAACCGATGACCCTGAGAGACAAGCTGCTGTGCACAGGGGTGGACCAGCACCTGTCATCATGGATCCTGGACTACCTCACTAACCGACCACAGTTTGTGAGAACCCGGGGTTGTGTGTCCAACACGATCATCAGCAGCACGGGGGCTCCCCAGGGAACGGTTTTGGCTCCCTTCCTGTTCACCCTTTATACTGTGGACTTCTCACACAACACACTGCCATCTACAGAAGTTCTCTGATGACTCTGCAATCGTCGACCTCATCTCCAACGGAGATGAAGCTGAGTACAGAGGGCTTATCCAGGACTTCGTGGACTGGTGCCATCAGAACTGCCTCCAGATCAACGCGAAGAAAACTAAGGAGCTGGTGGTGGACTGCCGCAGGCAAGGACAACCCCTCATAGCACCAGTAAACATCCAGGGAACAGACACTGAGTTGGTGACATCCTACAAGTACCTGGGTGTTCATCTGAGCAATAAACTAGACTGGTCACACAATACCGACACACTCTACAAGAAGGGACAGCGCAGGCTGTTCCTACTGAGGAGGCTCAGGTCTTTTGGTGTACAAGGGGTGTTCCTGAAGACATTCTACGACACAGTGGTAGCATCAGCCATCACTTTTGGAGTGGTCTGCTGGGTCAGTGGCATTACAGCAGCCGATAGGAAGAGACTGAACAAACTGATCAAGAAAGCTAGCTCTGTCCTGGGGCAACGCGTTGACCCAGTGGAGGAGATAGGAGAGAGAAGGATGGTGGCTAAACTGTCATCCCTGCTGGAGTCCGAGTCCCACCCTATGCAGGACATACTGAACGCACTGAGGAGCTCATTTAGCAGTAGACTACATCATCCTAGGTGCGCGACCGAGAGGTTTCGCAGGTCCTTCCTACCTACAGCTGTCAGACTTTATAACCTAAGCAGGGCTGCTCGCAGAGATAGCAAAAAAACATGACGATCTAAAAGTATTGAATGCAAAAGACGCAACAGACTCACACAAACGGTCCCCTCCAGTATACAATTAGGACAATATCAGTCGCTACGGAGGGTGACAATATGTATGGGTACATATTCATACTATGTAGGATAACTAAGTAGACGGTTATGCTGTTTATTGCATCTAGCTACAATGCTCCGCACTGTGTATATATATTTATAAATTTATGTGTATATATGTATATTCACTGCTCTTATTTTCTTATCTTCTAAATTATTGCTCTGAGTGTTGCTGTCTCTGTGCTGTTGCAATCCTGGAATTTCCCCATTGTGGGACTAATAAAGGCTTATATTATCTTATCTTTTAACAAAATGCATCCGGCTTTACTGCGGTGGAGACACTGATATATCTCAGAGCTTTTATTTGTTTACAGCATTAGCATCTTAGCAGCGGCACTAACTAACGGAGCTACTGTCTGCAAGGCCACTTTTTAAGGTCATCTTCCTATCCCTCCATAGTCGTGGGAAGTGGTGTCATTATATTACTGTTTTTGAGGTGCAAAAGACCGTGTTGCCACATTTTTGATGCCGTTTGTTTTTTTAACAAGGAAAAGTGTCCCGTTTCAGTGACAACCACACATTCTAAACTAGTTCCGGAAGTTGCGCCCATAATTCACGCAAGGCATCATGGGGGCTAGGAATAAGGTGGATAATAGCAGAGTAATATTTAGTTTTTGTTTAAATGAGTAGCGGACAACTCCCATTATCCCACATCACTAAACACCATTACAGTTTTATCACAAAAAGCTGCAAATATGGAGGAAAAAAGACACATTTACATGAAAATTTTGTGAAACAGAACTTGCAAATTCATTACAATAAAGCCTCAAATGTACAAGGAAAATGTCACAAAATAAGAAAAAAATCAAATTCATGAGAAAAGGAGTCACTAGTTTATGAAGTCAGGTGCAAAAATACAACAGTACAAAATTATATAAATAATAATAATACTTCGTAATTTATGAGTGGAAAAGTAGTAAATTAACAAAAAGTTTAAATATAAAATTATGAGGGAAAAAACAAATATATGAGAAAAGATATTGAAAGAAATTTATTTAGAGATTTATTTATTTTGAACAGATATTTATTTTCAAGGGAAGCAAGCAACTTTCGCATCTCGGCTCGTGCAAAGCATCACGGGAACGTGGCTACCAAATGTGCTCTATCAATACATTTAATTTATGGAAAGTTCCTGATCTATGAGCATATTGTATGCGTAGGGGTCTTCACGGTTGTACCCGCAAACACAAGAATAAACAAGTTGCACTTGCATTCGCGGCCACGTTGCAGAAATTGGCCAAAATGGCCCCCCTGTATGTACGCTGACATAGCAGATTTTTTTGTTGTCAAAGGACCACGTACCCTTACTTGCGAGACTCCGAGACTACAAAGAAGGTAAGCAAGTGGTTTGACAGCTCAGCTTTGGTTTTGTCATTCTGAGTAAATTTCACTACAAGGCATAGCCTGCTTACTTAGATCTATAGGTCAATACTACTATAGTTTAAGTACCACACGTTTTCAATGATTTGCAATTTTATTTTATACCAGCCTACTTATCAATGGCCTTAATTACATGTGTGTGTAGATCAAGCTTCATTACCAGTATACAAAGAACTATACCGTAGATCCAGGCCTGCCTGCCCATACCTACTACTTCAGGGTTTAGACTTGTGTCAATTAGGCTAGAACTTGAACAATACACAACACTATTTAATTATAATATAGACTTACTGCTTTAATTCAACAATTATGTCCGTCCGGATCCTTCAGCTCCGTGGGGAATGTATGTAACGTGAATGGCGGCGGACATGTACACACGCTGGTCCCGAAGTTACACGCATGTATGCTGCAAGTTTGCTTTTTCCACTGCTCTAGATGATACATGCCGTTCCCACACTTCACTACGGCACAGTGTGCACCTGGCATAACGGAGATTTAAAGCTTAAAGCAGACTTTAAGCGGCAATTGTTCAGGTGTGACATTACTGTTTGTATACAAAAGCAAGCCGGCTACCGGAATGTTTGGTAGTCGTGAACTTTGAATGCACATAGTCCGCACATGCGCACTCGTAATACGAAAATGGCTTATTTTTTGTCATTGTAAATAAATAATGATGAAGACCTCTGTGTCACGGTGGTAGAGTGGTTAGCACTGCGGCAGCACAGCAACTCACCCTTGGCCGGGGGATCCTGGGTTCGATCCCAGCTCCCGACCAACAGTGATCTGTGTGGAGTTTGCATGTTCTCCCCATGTCTGCGTGGGTTTACTCCAGGATTTCTCCGGTTTCCTCCCACATACCAAAAACATGCAAGTTAGGTCAATTGGCATCAAACTGGGGATTCTAAATTGTCCTTAGGTATGACTGTGAGAGTGAATGGTTGTCTGTCTCTCTGCGTTGGCCCTGCGATGGACTGGTGATCTGTCCAGGGTGTACCCTGCCTCTCGCCCAAAGATGCTGGGATAGGCTCCAGCCCCCCAGCGACCCGAAAAGGATTAAGCGGAAGAAGATGAATGAATGAGAATGAATGAATGACCTCTGTGTCATTTGATAATTTTGTAGAAAAATTTTGGGGCATTAAATATTTCAAAGAGCGTACTGATATTATTAAAAATACATACAGTAAGTACAGCAAATTTTACTGTATTGTAACGTCGGGGCTGTATTTGGGGGGGGGGGGGGCAGCGATTTTCCCCAGCATGCTTTGCAACAGAGGACGTTATTGTATGTGTGTATTAAATGTTATTACTGAGTTATTATACTGCTGTGTAATTATAACTGCGTTACAATGACCCAGCAGTATTTCATAGGCAAGATTTATTATGTGTGTGTAACCATGATTTAAACGGAGGTCTGGGAGAATGACCTCCCCTCCTGCCTGTGCTCAGAGTGTGTGTGAATAAAGCCTGTTCGTCACAACTATCTGCTCCTTTTCTTTGTGTGAACCTTGCATACGTCACACTGGTGTCAGGAGTGGGATGGAGCAGATGGAAGCCAGGATCAGAATGGAGATCCAGCAGCTGGAGCAATTCATTGCTCAGCTGATGACGGACGATGGGACCGAGACATCACCCCCGGGAGCCGGGACGAACGAAGCGGCGGCGGACATGACGGGGCCAGCGCACCCCGCCTTCTGCCTTTTTCAAGACAGAGCGGGCAGAGCAGAGCAAACCAGCCCTGCATTCCGCCCTTTTCAGGACAGGACGGGCTGGCGATCCCACGGCGATCAGGAGTGGCGATCGATCAGGAGGCGGCCATACCATCTGTTCGGCAACGGGCCAAGATTCCCCGCTTCAACGGCGAGACCACGTTGGATGACTACCTGACCCAGGTCGAGCTGGCCGCTGCACTGAACGGCTGGTCACCAGAGGAAACCGCCGTGCAAGTCGCGCTGGCCTTGGAAGGGAGAGCTCTCTGCACGCTCTCTGATCTCCGGCCCGAGGAGCGCTACAGCTGGCCAGCGCTACAAGGGGCGCTCCGGAGACGATTTGGGAGAACGGCGGACGCTGAGCACGCCCAGAAACAGCTGACCCGCCGCCACCGAAGCAACCAGGAAAGCCTAGGAGCCTATGCTGCAGACATACGGCTGCTAACCCGGCGCAGCTACCCAGATTTCGCACCGGAGGTGGTAGAGAAGCTCGCCCTCCGGAGCTTCATCCAAGGTCTCCACCCGGCCCAGCTCCAGAGCCACGTACAGATCCACGCCGTGAGCGACTGGGAGACTGCGGTGGCAGAAGTAGAGCGGGTGGAGCCGCTAATGAATCGTACAATTGAAGCGCCAACGCACAGTCAAAGAACCTTCCAGGCCACGGTGGAGAGCGAGGAGGAAGAGGAGGAATTACAGCAGACCACGGCGGCGCGTCCACGGAGAAGATGGCCACGGCAGCGCGAGGAAGGGTGCTTCCGCTGCGGAGAGCTGGGACACATCGCACGGTACTGCCCCGCACCCACCCCACGACAAACTGGCCCCTCGCCGGCATTAAACTAGAGCGAGGTGGAGTGAACGGGGACAGGCCGCCTCCCGCAGATGTTTCCCCCGAGGAGCCGGCACCACGCATGGGCCGAATTGGACACTCTCCAGGGATGTATCTACAGTGCAGCTTGGGGAAGACGTCGATCCGGGCCCTGATTGACACCGGCTCTACAATCTCCTTGGTTCGACCCGGTGTGCTGCCGGGCACGAACAAGATGGCCCCACGGGGGTGGGAACCCACCAAGCGCTGCGTCACCATGGCTACTGGTGAGCGCGCCAGACTGAGGGGGCGGAGAGTCCTGGTGGTGGGGGTGGCCGGTCAGAACATAAGACACCCGTTCTGGCTGGCTGACATCCAAGAACCCTGTATTATTGGACTAGACCTGCTCACAGCCTGGAACGGCAAGATCGACACCGCCGGACCGTCCCTCCAACTGGGAGACCGGACCATCACGCTCCACAGCAGAACCCAGGGAAGGAACACGGGGGCCTGCGCAATCGAGGGATCACCAAGACAGACCGGACCAGGCGGGCCACCGCGAGGACCGGACACGATGACGTCACCAGCGCGGGCAGAGAGAGCACGAACACACACAGGGACAGCAAGGGGAGGGGTCAACTTGTCAGCAGAGACGCAGCAGGCGGTCGAGGAATTATTTCAGCGGAGCTGCAGCGGGCTGGACCCGGAACAGAGACGCCAGCTGCGGGAGCTATTGGACTGTTATATGGGTGTTTTCGCCGCGAAGGATGAGGAATGCAGCCGGACCGGCTTGGTGCAGCACGAGATCGACACCGGTGAGACCAGGCCGATTCGACTCCGCCCATGCCGGCTGCCCTTTTCAAGGCGGGCAGCAGCAGAACAAAAAGTGCGAGAAATGCTGGAGGCAGATGTTATTGAGCCCTCCAGCAGCCCCTGGGCGGCGCCGGTGGTGCTGGTCAAGAAGAAGGACGGGTCGTGGCGGTTCTGTGTGGATTACCAGCGCCTGAATGACGTCACCCGGAAGGATTCCTACCCCCTGCCCCGCATCGATGACGCGCTGGACCACATCGCCGGCTCCAGCTGGTTCAGCTCGCTGGATCTACACAGTGGCTACTGGCAGGTAGAGCTGTCACCTGAGGCCCGCCAAAAAACAGCCTTCTCCATCGGGCAGGGACTGTACCAGTTTAAAGTGATGCCGTTTGGACTCTGCAATGCTCCGGCCACCTTTGAGCGCTTGATGGAGCGAGTGTTGGCCCACGTGCCCCGGAGTCGCTGCGTTGTTTACCTGGATGACCTACTGGTGTATGCAGCTGATTTTGACAGCGCCCTGTCAAATCTCCGAGAGGTGCTGGGTGCCATCCAACAGGCGGGGCTACGGTTGCACCCTAGAAAATGCCACCTGTTCCGGCGGGAGACCACCTTCCTGGGCCACGTCGTCAGCGCAGCGGGGGTCGCCACCGACCCAGAAAAAGTGGCAGCGGTGAGAGACTGGCTAGTGCCGCAGAACGTGGGAGAACTGAGGAGTTTTCTTGGATTGGCCTCCTATTATAGGAGGTTTGTGAAAGACTTCGCCACCATCGCCAGCCCGCTGCATCAGCTGACGCAGAAAGGACGCACGTTTCAGTGGAGTGACAGCTGTGCTGCTGCTTTCTCCCAGCTCCGCGCGGCGCTCATCGGAGCCCCCGTCCTGCAGTATCCTGACCCGAACCGCCCTTTCATCGTGGACACGGACGCCAGCAACCAGGGCATCAGGGCGGTGCTATCCCAGGAGGGAGAGCAGGGAGAGCAGGCAGTCGCTTTTTTCAGCCGCACTCTCAGCAGAGCCGAGAGGAACTACTGTGTGACTCACAGAGAGCTGTTGGCTGTCATTCAAGGACTGCGTCATTTCCGCCCGTATGTGTACGGGGGAGGTTCCAGCTCAGGATGGATCACGCTTCCCTGACCTGGTTATTAAACTTCAAAGAGCCGGATGGACAGTTGGCGAAATGGCTGGAGGCACTGCAGGATTATAATTTCCAGATTGTGCATCGGGCAGGCTGCCTCCATGCCAACGCTGACGCGCTGTCTCGGCGCCCCTGTGCGACAGAGGAGTGTCGTCACTGCCAACGGGCTGAAGATCGAGACCAAGCCACCCCACGGGCTGCTGATCTCCGGGCCGCTGCGAGCAGGAATCACGCAGCGACGCGCAGCCCCTCCTCGAATGATCAGGCAGCTCTCCCCAGCAATGACGTCACAGAGGTTCTTGGCACGCAGCAGCTGCAGAGCGAGCAGGACAGAGACACGGTCATTTCTCGGGTTCGACAGTGGCTGGACGCAGGACAGCGGCCCGCCTGGGAGGTTGTGTCACCACTGGACCCAGAGACTAAGGCCCTACACTCCCAGTGGGCCAACCTCCGCTGCCACGAGGGCGTGGTGTATCGACAGTGGCACACTCCAGCTGGGCAGCGGCACGTCTGGCAGCTGCTGGTTCCTCGTCGACTCCGGCCCAACGTACTCCAGCTGGTTCATGGGGCGGTAGGAGCGGGCCACTTCGGAGTGACAAAGACGCTGCAGCGCCTTCGAGCCCGGTTCTACTGGCCCGGCTGTCATCAGGACGTGGAGCTCCACGTTCACCGCTGCGACACGTGCACAGCTCAGAAAGGGCCAACTCAGTGATCCCACGCCACGTCACTGATGAATACAAAGGAACAGCAGGGCTGCTATAGTTTGGCACCAGCGCCATCACAGGAGCTGCCAGAACGATGTTGAGCACAACAGAGAACTGCCTTAGGGGCTCCAACTCTGGATTTTTCCTCAGGGTTGACTCCCGAAGCCTTTCCCATGACCGGGTGCGCCGCAAGGCAGCGGATGTTTGAAATCAGGGTTTACCTTCTCCTAGATGGGCTACCTTCCCAGGTTGACGAGCCACCATCTAAACCCGGACCACCCCGCTGCATCCACAGAGCGACGGCCTGGTCGAACGATTCAACCGGACCCTCACCACCCAGCTCGCTATTCTAGTGGACCAGCGACAGCGAGACTGGGACCTGCATCTGCCTTTTGTTTTGTGGGCGTACCGGACGGCAGCTCAGGAATCTACTCGGTGCACCCCTGCAGCGCTCATGTTTGGACGCGAGCTGCGCACACCGGTGGACTTGGTATTCGGTCCCCCCCCTGAGCCGGAGGTGGAGGGAAAACCCGGGTTGGATTATTTTTTTTGTTTGAAAGAACGTCTCCACACGGTGCATGAACTGGCTCGAGAGGCCCTGGCAGCGGCAGGGGGTCGGCAGAAGCGAGTGTATGACTCCCGCTGCCAGGGGAGGGACTTTGCACCGGGAGATTGAGTCTGGGTTTTCTGCCCTGAGAGGAAAAGAGGACGATCACCGAAGCTGGCGAGCCATTGGTTGGGACCGTGCGTGGTTCTGCAGAGACTGTCGGATGTGGTGTACAGGGTGAGGCTTAGGAAAAGGGACCGGGTTGTGGTCCTTCATCGTGACCGTCTCGCCCCGTATCAGCCATCTGCACCACTGGTGGACGAACCGGAGCTTTCATCCCGACCAGATACCCCGACCGAGACTCAGATGGACACTAGGGGGCCTGTACGTGTTGGTCGCCGGCACCGAAGGCCGCCCCGACACCTGGATGAGTTTGTATTGGACTTTTGAACTGGACTTTAATTTTTCTGGGGACAGAAACCAGTCCAGGAGGGGGGCAGTGTAACGTCGGGGCTGTATTTGGGGGGGGGGGGGGGGGGCAGCGATTTTCCCCAGCATGCTTTGCAACAGAGGACGTTATTGTATGTGTGTATTAAATGTTATTACTGAGTTATTATACTGCTGTGTAATTATAACTGCGTTATAATGACCCAGCAGTATTTCATAGGCAAGATTTATTATGTGTGTGTAACCATGATTTAAACGGAGGTCTGGGAGAATGACCTGCCCTCCTGCCTGTGCTCAGAGTGTGTGTGTGAATAAAGCCTGTTCGTCACAACTATCTGCTCCTTTTCTTTGTGTGAACCTTGCATACGTCACAGTATTTAGCTTTACTTTTTCAATACCAGTGCCTTTTGTGGTTGAGCACCTGCTCAAAACTAGAAAAAAAACAAAACCTAGAAACTAGAAAAGCTCCATCGCGCACATTTCTTAAGGTGAAACTAGGGTCACTCCTTGTGTACTCATTTGTAGTAGCGAGTTCACAAAAACTACAAATCTATCACATTTTCAATAGCTTCGTTCTTACCAACAAAATATCCAGCCACAAAAACGACACCGAGTGTAACTGAGCCAACCAGCGCTTCTCTAGAAACGTTACGAAGAAACATGCTTGTAATAATCTCAACGGTCGGGGATGGTCGCGCTGTTTTTTTTTCTCTTCCGTCTTTGGAGAGTTCTTTACCGTAATAACGGCGACACTTGGGCAGGTAAATACATAAGAAAACGGGGAGAATTCTGCTGCGTCTCCATGCCACTACTATCATGTGATGCTGTTGATTTAGCAGCGATCCCATGAAAAACTTTGATTAAACAGCAACAAATAACAAGCACAATGCAACACACGTCCTATGCATACTGCGCAATCCAAATGAACTTGAAGGATTTCGCTAAATTAAGAGGATTAGGTTGCTTAGTCATTTGCATGAAGCATGCACAGCTCGGCAAAGAAAACGAGATCTCACCACCAAATACAGTCCGTTCGGTTGGTTCTGGGGCAGCAAACCATGGAATTCCTTCTTCTTTTAGATTTGATTGGCGGTTGGCAGCCAGCTTACAAGTGCATTACGATGGAATTCCTGGTTGAGTGAAGCGTTAAATATTGTTCGGGCTTGGCTGGTCATATGATCGACCCCCGCTCTTGTGATAGGACTATAAAATAAACACCCACTGCCTCAAATGCTGCTGGGTGCAAACTGTAAAAATGTGAAAGACCTCACCAACTTTTGAATTTAATTTTTTATAAGTCATGCATTCACAAGATTTTTTTTTTCATTCCTTTACAGAAAAATCATAGGAATTTCATGCTTTTTCGTCTGACCACTTATTTTTACCACAAAAATGTTCCAAAACCACAAGAAAATGTTGCAATTCAACATGTTTCTCATGAACAAATAACATACGAAACTTATATAACACCTACATTTTACTGTTCTTGCGCAAGTGAAATGCAAGCAGTCAGGGCCAGATTATGGAGGATGGAAACAACTGAGCTAGAGAACTACACAAGTACTACGCACACGAACCTCAAAGGAACACTCTGTAAGCAAAAACGTTAAAAATAACTGTGTGGTTTAATCAGAGATTAAGATGAAAAACTGACTTCTCCCACATGTTATTGCCCAGACATTCCTATTTGCAAAGTTCACAATCGGGTTTGTTTTTGGTGTAATATAGCCTGCTTCCTAGAGCCACATATTTTGACCCCCCCCCCTCCCCCACCCCCGAGAGGCTGGATAAGAGATGAGTCAAACTCTGCCAGAGAAAAACAGTGTGCGACTGCAGGTGTTCGGACGTGGTGGCTTGTGAAGTGTTTTCTGGTGCGGCGTGAATTCTTCTTCTGTTACTGGCGGATAGCAAACAACTGAAAGGTGCATACCGCCACCTACTGTACAAGAGTGTGTAACATTATGTCATCTGACCCCGACCCCTAAATTCTATGACTTAATCCTGTGTTATTTAAAAAGAGAAAAGAGCCCTCCTTGTGATTCTTATTGCCTCTCCATCTCCATCTGTTCCAACAATCCCAGTTAAATCCCATTCCCTACCGGCTTCTCAAGCTTCATTTTCCATTATCTGTCTTTCATTTCCGCATTTGTGACAGTGTAATAAGATGTGCTTTTGGTGACACATGGGGAGTGCATAATTGTATAGCATCTTAGACAAGAACAAAGAGCAGAGTTTCCCTGGGAGATAACAGGGAGGTGTGAAGGATGAATGCAGTGTGATCTTTTGTGTGTTAGAAACTTCTGGAAGGATGTTAAAGGATTAAGGAAGTGAATGCAATGTGACCTTTTGTGTGTTAGAAGCTTCTAGAAGAATGTCATGCTTTTTAAGAGGAGAGTCTCTGCTGAGTATTCATTCTGACTATGCTTCTGTGTGAGATGTGTAATAAACTGTCTAAGTCAAATCCGCCTCGTTATTTACACGCTCCACACTGGTGACCCAAGACGAATCATGGAACACGGCAAAAGATCCCCGGAGCCAGCCTCGTTGGGAGCCCCCAGCCAAGCATATGCTGTTGCAATCAAGCTACCGGATTTTTGGCAGCACAATCCGCGCTCCTGGTTCCACCTAGTTGAGGCACAGTTTGCCCTCCGGGGGATATCAGCGGATGACACGAAGTTCCACTATGTGGTCGCAACGCTCGACGCCCGCACGGCTCAGCACGTGGAGAGCCTGCTCGATCAGCCACCAACCAACGACAAGTACGGCGCGCTGAAGGCTGCACTCATCCAGCACTACACACTCTCGGATGGTGAGAGAGCAGAGAGACTCCTGATGCGGACTGGGTTAGGAGATGGGTCGGCCATTGACCTGATGGAGAAGATGCTGAGATTAAAGGGCACGGATGACGACCATTTCATTTTTACCCACTTCTTCCTCCGGAACCTTCCGTCAGCGACGAGAGCGACCCTGGCCAATTTGCCGTTGCTGGCCAAGCGGGACTATTGTGCACTGGCCCGAGAAGCAAACCGGATCATCATCGCCAGCAGAGAATTCACGACCATGGCGGCAGCGACGGAGCTCGGCGCGACGGCCGGAGGAGGCGAGGAGCCATCAACGGCAGCAGCAGAGCCACCGACGACAGCAGCAGCGGGGGCCAAAGAACACGGGGGAGACACCCTTTGTTTCTACCACCACCGCTTCGCAGAGAGGGCACGCAAATGTATACCACCGTGCCAGTTCAAGTGCTCGGGAAACACCAAGACCGGGGATCGGAAGCAGCCGCGACCCTCGGGGAGGAGAACAAGCTGCTCTACTTGACGGACGCACGCTCGGGGAGGCATTACCTCGTGGACACCGGCGCCCAGATGAGTTTCATCCTGCCAACCTACGCCGACCGTCTGGCAGGATCTAGTGGCCCCGAGATGGCAGCAGCAAACGGCTCGGAGATTAAGACCTTTGGTGAGAGGACTCTACTCCTGTCTCTACACGGCCGTACATTTGAGTGGACTTTTGTCATAGCAGCATTGAATTTCAATATACTGGGGGCTGATTTTTTGTGCACACATGGTTTGTTGGTTGATGTCGCTAACAGGCGCTTAGTTAATGCAGTGTCCTTTGATTCTATCCCCTGTATAGCTCGAGCGTCCCGGCCAACAGCACAAGCCAACGTCACAGCTGCATGCAGTAAGTTCCACACACTGCTCACTCAGTTCCCAGCACTCACTGTCCCGACATTTTCGTCAGCCATCGCTAAACACGGGGTGGAGCATTTTATCACCACCACCAGGCCGCCCATTTTTGCAAAACCTCGGCACTTGGACGCAGCTAAACTGGCCATAGCACGCGAGGAGTTCGCCAACCTGGAGAGGTTCGGCATCATCAGGCGTTCAAACAGCCCATGGGCTTCCCTGCTACACATGGTCCCTAAAGCTGAGGGTTCTTGGCGACCTTGCGGGGATTTCCGCAGGTTGAACAACGCCACAGCGCACGACCACTACCCAATTCCTCACATTCAGGATTTTTCCGTTCACCTGGCAGGAGCACGCGTTTTTTCTAAAATAGACCTGGTCCGCGGTTACCACCAAGTTCCAGTGCGCGCTGAGGACATACCCAAAACAGTGGTGATAACTCCGTTCGGTTTATTCGAGTTTTTGCACATGCCATTTGGGCTTAAAGGGGCTGCACAGACGTTCCAACGCATGATGGATGCAGTGCTGCGCGATCTCCCTTTTGTGTTCGTCTACTTGGACGATATCTTGGTAGCCAGCGCGTCCGAAGACGAACACGAAACCCACCTCACGACGGTTTTCCGGAGGTTGGAAGAGCACAGGTTAATAATTAACCCAGCGAAATGTCAGTTCGGGGTGACGGGGATTGATTTTTTGGGGCACCGCGTCTCTCCAGAAGGAGCAGTACCGCTGCCTGACAAAGTGCGCGCAGTAGCAGATTTTCCCCGGCTGCAAACGGTCAGGGCGGTACAAGAATTTTTGGGAATGGTGAATTTTTATAACCGTTTCCTTTCCCGCGCAGCGCAGCTCATGCAACCACTGTACGCCGCGCTCAGAAAACAGAAGCCCGCGGATAAGGTCGAATGGACCCCGGAGCGAGAGCGGGCGTTCTCGGAAGTCAAAGCAGCCCTGGCAAACGCCGCATTGCTGGCACATCCAGACCCAACGGCCCGCATAGCGCTCACCACTGACGCTTCAGATGTGGCCATAGGGGCGGTCGTGGAGCAGCGTGTAGCCCGGGCTTGGCAGCCGCTTGCCTTTTTCAGCAGGACTTTGCGCGACAGTGAATGTAAATACAGCGCGTTCGACAGGGAGTTGCTGGCTCTCCACCTGGCCATTCGCCACTTCTAGTTCTGGCTGGAAGGGCGCAGTTTCACCGCGTTCGTTGACCACAAGCCGCTAACATTTGCGATGGCCAAGGTTTCAGAATCGTGGTCGGGCCGGCAGCAGAGACAGCTGGCCGCGATCTCAGAGTTTACTACCGATATTCAGCATGTCTCGGGTGAACTGAATGTAGTGGCAGACTGCCTCTCGCGCGCCGTGGTGGCCCCAGTCTGTGTGGGGATAGATTACGCAGCCATGGCCCCGGAGCAGGTTAGTGATGTGGACGTGCGCGCGCTCCAGTCTGGACCAACAGGGTTAAGGCTGGAGAGCAGGGTGCTGCAAGAGGGCATGCCCCCCCTAATCTGCGATGTCTCCACAGGGCGCCTGCGTCCCGTGGTCCCGGCCGCGTGGCGCCGCCGCGTGTTTGACTCGATTCATTTTTTGGCGCACCCGGGAGTGCGCGCGTCGGTCAAAATGGTAGGAGAGAAATTCGTGTGGCTGAGCCTTCGCAAACAAGTGAAAGAGTGGGCAGCAGCCTGCATGGCGTGCCAACGAGCCAAAGTACACAGACATACGAAGGCTCTCTTGGAGCCGTTTCGCATCCCGGCTAAGAGGTTCGACCATGTTCACGTGGACCTCGTGGGCCCCCTCCCGCCATCACAGGGCTGCACGCACCTTCTGACAATGGTGGACCGCACCACGCGCTGGCCGGAAGTGGTTCCACTGGCGGCAACCACAGCGGAGGAGGTGGCGCGCGCATTTTTAACAGCATGGGTGGCGCATTTTGGAGTCCCGTCGGATATTACGTCCGACAGAGGCCCTCAATTTGTTTCCGAACTCTGGTCAACAATGGCCCGCAGCCTGGGTGTCACAATTCACAGCACAACCGCGTACAATCCACAGGCTAATGGGTTATGCGAACGTTTTCATAGGTCATTGAAAGCGGCTCTCAGGGCGTCACTGACAGATGCAAATTGGGTAGACAAGCTACCGTGGGTTTTATTGGGGTTACGTTCTGCGCCTAAAGAGGATTGGGAAGCTTCCCCGGCTGAACTCGTTTTTGCGCAGCCACTTCGGCTGCCCGGGGAGTTTCTTCCAGATAATCCCGCGCCGGGCAGCTCCCCGTCTCAGCTGTTGCAGCGTAGCATAGACACAAGCACGCTGCCGGGCCCTGCTCACCACAGTTTTCCGCGCGTTTTTGTGCCTAAAATTTTGAAAAACGCGGAGTTCGTTTTTGTCAGACACGATGCCCTTCGCCCTCCACTGCGCCCACCTTATGGTGGACCGTTCAGAGTGCTGGAAACAGGGGACAAGCATTTTTTGCTAGATTTGGGGGGTAGGAGGGAAAAGATTGGCATAGACAGACTCAAACCCGCTTTTGTGTTGGCGAGGGCCCCTTGGCATGGAAGACCCCCACGGGGAGCTTCCAAGAGAAAAGATTCCCCAGAGCACCCACACGGACAGACTTTTACCCCTCAAACATCAGCCCCCCAGCATGACAGCGCCGCGGAGGCGGTGAATCCTGGTTACAGCAGATACGGGAGAAGACTGAAGCCCAAGCAGCATGTGGATTGATGTTTAATGATTTTACCACAGCATATGGACTGTCATTCTATTGTTCTATCCAAGACGCTCGGGGGGGTCGTTTGGTGACACATGGGGAGTGCATAATTGTATAGCATCTTAGACAAGAACAAAGAGCAGAGTTTCCCTGGGAGATAACAGGGAGGTGTGAAGGATGAATGCAGTGTGATCTTTTGTGTGTTAGAAACTTCTGGAAGGATGTTAAAGGATTAAGGAAGTGAATGCAATGTGACCTTTTGTGTGTTAGAAGCTTCTAGAAGAATGCCATGCTTTTTAAGAGGAGAGTCTCTGCTGAGTATTCATTCTGACTATGCTTCTGTGTGAGATGTGTAATAAACTGTCTGAGTCAAATCCGCCTCGTTATTTACAGGCTCCACATGCTCGACAAATTTTCTTTTACTCCACATTCTCTACATTTGTCACTTTCGCTTTTCCCCATGGTGAATAAAGTGCCATTTAAACGTGTGTGATCCAGTCTGAGTCTTGCCATAACGATGTCTTCCCTCCTTTTGGTTGTTAAGAAATTCTTTTTTCCAATTCCAATTCCAATTCAAATTCAAACGTTTATTTCAAACTCAGGGTTCATATTAAATGCAGAACTAAAACGAGTAGAAAATAAATAAATCAATAAAAGTATATACAGATCAGCAGTCACTCGGCGCTCTTGTAACAACAATAACATACAATATTGAACTCAGTATAAAATAGAACGCCACCACTTCCAAATGCTGGAGTGAAGTGTGAGTGACAAGTTGACAATTGCTGATATAAGAAGATTGTTACATGCCAGCAACCTTCTCATAAAACTGTGAACATTCTTTTGTATCAACTCGCCAAAAGACGGAAAGTTCAAGGACACAAACATCTTGCTTGCACTCGATCTACGTGGTATATCTAACAACCTTCTTAGGGAGTTATTATATGCAATGCTGATTTTGTTCCTAACAGCAACATTGCTATTAAACCATAAAGGCGAGCAATACATTGAGGTACAGAAGGTCTTGGAACAGCATACATTTAACATCAGGAGAACATCTATGGAAATTTCGCAACAGTAAATTTGTTTGAGCATAGAGTTTCCTGAGTTGCCTGTTACAATCAACATTGGTCTTATCAGATTCAATCCACACACCTAGGTATTTGACTTTTTCAACAAAGTTCAAGCTATTACCACAAAGTGGCATAACAGGATTCAAAGTATTGACACCCTTCGGTTTGAAAGCCATACACATAGATTTAGTACAGTTGAACAAGATGTCATTTTTTTCACTATATTTTTCACATTCCGAGAGGAGGTGTTGCATCGCTGCAGTAGACAAACTTAACAAAGAGAGATCATCAGCATAGAAAATGTGATTTAACAGTGCACCGTTAATGGAGCCGCCCACATTAGTATTGTTCAACAGTACACTGAGATCATCAACATAGACATTAAGCAACAAGGGTGACAGTATACCACCTTGTTTAACACCGTTGGTCACATGAAATTTGGATGAGGTAACATTGCCCCACCTAACAACCATTGACTGCCTTCTGTACCAGTATAGCAGGATGCTAACAATGTAAATAGGAATACCTCGATCGATCAGTTTTCTAAACAAACACCAGTGGTTAATCCTTTCAAAAGCTTTGCTAGCATCTAAAAACGTAGCATACACACTAGTGGATTGGCTTCTGAAGTAGTCAACAAATTCATGGAGTAGGTAAACAGCCTTATCAGTTGAATGGGCTGACTTGAAACCAAACTGATTGTCGTTTGTCCACAGATAATCCTCAATTCTGTTCAGAATTAAACCCTCTAACAATTTAGATATGACATTTGCAATAGCTATAGATCTGTAGTTGTTCATATCAGACAGACTGGCACACTTGTTTTTCACCAAGGGAATAATAACAGAGTCCATCAACATATCTGGCATGTAACCATGAACAAACATACAATTAAAACACAATGACAACAGAATCAGAATCAGAATCAGATTTATTGCCATTGTTCATGTAGTACACAAACTAGGAATTTGTCTCGGTGCCATGCTGCAACATTAAAAACATGATGAGATACAGAGATAAACTAAAAAATTAAAAGACTAAAAACATGCAATAAGTGTAGAATAATAATAATAATAATAATAATAATAATAATAATGAGTAATACTAGTTAAGGCAGTTTTAAATAAATTAGCAAGTAGCAGATAATATGGGGTACCACAGTGCAGTCGATAATGCAACAGAAAAACAGTGATGAATGACATGAGTCTGGTTGAGCTGCTGTATATAGTGCACGAGAGTCAATAAGTCACTTAATGTTCAGCAGTCTGATGGCAGAGGGGAAAAAGCTGTTCATGTGCCGGGAGGTTTTAGTCTGAATGGACCGAAGTCTTCTACCTGAGGGGAGGGGGACAAACAGTACGTGACCAGGGTGTGAAGGATCGGCTATGATCCGGCCTGCACGCCTCCAGGTCCTGGACATGTACAGGTCCTGGAGAGATGGGAGCTTGCAGCCGATCACCTTCTCAGCAGTGCGCACGACGCGCTGCAGCCTTAGTCTGTCCCTGGCAGTGGCTCCTGCGTACCACACGGTTATGGAGGAGGTGAGGATGGACTCGATGATGGCCGTGTAGAACTGCACTAACATCTTGGTGGGTAGCTTGAGCTTCCTCAGCTGCCGCAGAAAGAACATCCTCTGCTGGGCCTTTTTGATGAGGGAGCTGATGGTTGGCTCCCATTTGAGGTCCCGGGTGATGGTGGTGCCCAAGAAGCGGAAGGAATCTGCAATGGTGATGGGAGAGCCTGTGATGGTGAGGGGGGGCAGGGGGGTTGTGACTTTCCTGAAGTCCACAATCATCTCCGCTGTCTTCAGAGCGTTCAGCTGCAGGTTGTTGTGGCTGCACCAGGACACCAGCTGGGCTACCTCTTTCCTGTAGACGGACTCGTCGCCGTTGGAGATGAGCCCGATGAGGGTGGTGTCGTCCGCAAACTTGATCAGCTTAACAGACTGGTGGGAGGAGGTGCAGGAGTTGGTATAAAGGGAGAAGAGTAGGGGGGAAAGTACACAGCCCTGGGGTGATCCGATGCTGATGCTAACAGAGTCCGAGACAGACTTCCCCAGCCGCACATGCTGCCTCTGGTCCATCAGGAAGTCGGTGATCCACCTGCAGAGGGAGTCAGGCACGCCGAGCAGGGACAGCTTGTCCTGGAGCAGAGCGGGGCAGATGGTGTTGAATGCAGAGCTGAAGTCCACGAACAGGATCCTGGCGTAGGTTCCCGGGGAGTCCAGGTGCTGCAGGATGGAGTGGAGGGCCAGGTTGACTGCGTCGTCCATAGACCTGTTGGCACGGTAGGCAAACTGCAGCGGGTCCAGGAGGGGAGTGGTGATGGACTTGAGGTGAGACAGGACCAGGCGCTCAAAGGACTTCATGACTACAGAGGTGATCGCTACAGGTCTGTAGTCGTTAAGTCCAGTAATCCGTGGCTTCTTGGGGACAGGGATGATGGTGGAGGATTTGAGGCAGGACGGCACGTGGCATTGCTTAAGAGAGGTGTTAAAAATGTCTGTGAAGACAGGAGCCAGCTCTTTCGCACAGTGTCTCAGGGTGGAGGGAGACACACCGTCCGGCCCGGGGGCCTTGCGCGGGTTCAGTCTGGAGAATTGTCTGTGCACGTCCTGCTCACTGATGACAAGGGCAGGGGGGGAGGAGGAGGAGGGAGGACCGCTTTTGATGAATTAGGGGCCGAGGAGGCAGTGGAGCTGGGTGGAGTGGGGGAGTTGGACACAGCTGACGAGGTGTCAAAACGGGCGTAATGTTGGGACAGTTTTTGACAAAGGGCTTTGTCATCCTGACCAGAATACACAAATTGGAATCAGCATTGATGAGGCATTCACTGGTGAGACAATCAGGGCCAGCTGATTTGCCTTTCTTGAGAACTTTGATCAGTGAAGCAACTTCAACAGGAGTAACAGCAGAAATATCGGAGGTATCAAACATGTCATTATACAGGCGAACATCATGCATAACAGAATCCTTCATTGAAACATTCTTGACTGAGTTGAAAATAGCTTCATATTGACATTTCCACTTTTCAGCAATATTAACATCACCAGTCACACCATCAATAGTGTTTGATATAACAGACCGGTGGGAGCTCATAGCCTTCATTTGTTTCCAGAATTCTACCATGTTCAGTTCACTCATATGACTAGCTAACTGGTCACATTTGATACTTTCTTCATTGCGCCTACATGCTTGTAGAGCGTATTTGAACCTAGCCCTACAACTTTTCATGTTATCAAATATTGGACCAAAATGTGGTTTGCTATTACTCCTCCACCACAAAAAGCATCCCGAGCAGCTGTGTGAGCCTCACTAACAACATCATTCCAGCCTGGGACGTTATACTGGGTGGCTACACTGTGACTAGGAATGCATTCACTCACACAAAAATTTAAAGCATCAACAATATCGCTGTAAAACCTGTCGATACCATCCCTGTGTGCCGCACAATAACGGTCATGACACCTGATGGCGTCCGTAGGAGCACGGATGTTACAGAGTTTCCTACGAGTAAGTTTCTTATATCTGGACAGGTCTGACGCTGTGGCATCACATCATTTGTATGTCCTACTACCCATTGTGGCCGAGGGAGCTCCCTGGGGCCACTTACAGCACTTGATACCTCAATATTCATAGATAAAGGTACATGATCGGAACTCACATAACCATACAGAACTCTGATATTGGACACGTTATCATGGCCTGAGGATGTAGTCACACAGTGATCAAGCCATGATGTAGAGCCATGAGCCATGCTAACATGAGTAAAGGTATCACCTGGTAAGATAATCCTGTCCGAGATGTGTAAAGAGTATCTCTCACAAAAAGACACCAGTTCATTTCCAAAACAACTTGAACGTGATATATTAGCGTTGAAGTCACCAAGTATATACACATATGGAGTTGGAAAATCCTCAGTGATACATTTAACAAGACTCATGCAGTGCAAGTATTCATCCAAGTTTTCAACACTGTCACAGGGGAAATAAACACACAATATAAGACAGTGAAAGTCACCCAGGTTGACTTCAATACCTGTAACTCTTACGCACTCGTAAGTTTTCACAACACAACTGTTCGCAAGTGACTTCCACCATAGGATACCAATGCCGCAATAGATTTTTGTATTTTGTAATACTGTGGAGTGTGTAAAATAAGAGACATATTCACGACAGACGGTTTATTACACACTTCACATCTTTCAAGCACAGAACAGAATGGTACATTTCAGCAGGCACTCTTCTTTTACCCAAATTTCTCTTTACAAGTTTCATGGCATTTCTCCACACACAACATGACATTTGTATTGCACTGCATTCAACCCCCTATGTCCTTGACTCCTTCCTGCTATCTCACCAGGAACCTCCTGAGCATTATTCTCCCATGCTTATCCACTGTGTCTTGTCTGAGATGCTAAATAATCTGACTCCCCCAAGGTGCTACACCGCCCCCCCCCAGCATCTTAAATAGAACAATAGAACATCAGTCTACACGCCGTTTGGGCTTCTGTCTCCTCCCATATCTGCTGTAACTGGGGTTTACCGCCTCCGTGGCGCTGCTGTGCCGGTGGGGGGCTGCTGGGAGTGTGTCTGACTGCGGGTGGGCCGTGGCGAGGGCGGGGGGCACGTTGGTCTGTCCGTGTGGCTGCTCTGGTGAATTGTTTCCCTGGGGAGCTCTCCGTGGGGGTCTTCCACACCGAGGGGCCCTCGCCAACAGCACTTGCTTGTCCGCCACAACGAAAGCGGGTTTGAGTCTGTCTATGCCAATTTTCTCCCGCCTACCCCCCAAGTCTAGCAAAAAATGCTTATCCCCTGTTTCCAACACTCTGAACGGTCCCATCATAGGGTGGGCGCAATGGAGGGCGGTGGGCATCGTGTCTGACGAACACGAACTCCGCGATCTTCAACGTTTTAGGCACGAAACACGCGGAAAACAGTGGTGGGCAGGGCCCAGCAGTGTGCCTGTGTTTGCGCTATGATGCAAAAGCTGAGACTGGCAGCTGTCCGGCGCGGGATTATCTGGCAGAAATTCCCCGGGCAGCCGTAGGGGCTGCGCAAAAACCAGCTCTGTGAGGGAAGCTTCCAAATCCTCTTTTGGCGCGGAGCGCAACCCCAATAAACCCACGGCAGCCTGTCTACCCAATTTGCATCCGTCAGTGAAGCCCTGAGTGCTGCTTTCAGTGATCTATGAAAACGCTCGCATAAACCATTGGCCTGTGGGTTGTACGCCGTTGTGTGGTGAATTGAAACACCCAGGCTGCGGGCCATCGCGGCCCAGAGGTCAGAAACAAATTGAGGCCCCCTGTCGGACGTAATGTCTGACGGGACTCCAAAACGCGCCACCCATGCTGTCAAAAAAGCACGTGCTACGTCCGCAGACGTGGTTGCCGCAGCGGGACCGCTTCTGGCCAGCGCATGGTGCAGTCCACCACTGTCAGGAGGTGCGTGCACCCCTTGTGATGGCGGGAGGGGGCCCACGAGGTCCACGTGAACATGGTCGAACCTCTTAGCCGGTATCCGAAATGGCTCCAAGGGAGCCTTCGTGCTGTCTGTGTACCTTGGCTCGTTGGCACGCCACGCAGACTGCAGCCCACTCTTTTACTTGTTTGCGTAGGCTCGACCACACAAACTTCTCTCCCACCATTTTGACTGACGCGCGCACTCCTGGGTGCGCCAGAGTGTGAACCAACTCAAACACGCGGCGGTGCCACGCGACCGGGACCACCGGACGCGGGCATCCCGTGGAGACATGGCAGATTGGGGGGGCCACCATCTTGCAGCACCCTGCTCTCCAGCCTTAACCCT
The DNA here is from genome assembly GCA_020510985.1 of Pholidichthys leucotaenia. Taxonomy (NCBI): domain Eukaryota; kingdom Metazoa; phylum Chordata; class Actinopteri; order Cichliformes; family Pholidichthyidae; genus Pholidichthys; species Pholidichthys leucotaenia. Next base: position 391,087,071 of record CM035836.1, on the reverse strand, counting down.
GTTGGTCTAGACTGGAGCGCGCGCACGTCTGCATCGCTAATCTGCTCCGCGACCATGGCTGCGTAATCTATCCCCACGCAGACCGGGGCCATCACGGCGCGCGAGAGGCAGTCCGCCACCACATTCAGTTTACCCGACACATGCTGAATATCGGTAGTAAACTCTGAGATCGCGGCCAGCTGTCTCTGCTGCCGGCCCGACCATGGTTCTGAAACCTTGGCTATCGCGAATGTTAGCAGCTTGTGATCCACGAACGTGGTGAAGCTGCGCCCTTCCAGCCAGAACTGGAAGTGGCGTATGGCCAGGTGGAGAGCCAGCAACTCTCTGTCAAACGCACTGTATTTACGTTCGCTGACGCGCAAAGTTCTGCTGAAAAAAGCGAGCGGCTGCCAAGCCCCGGCGACACGCTGCTCCACGACTGCCCCTATGGCCACGTCTGAAGCGTCGGTAGTGAACGCTATCCGGGCCGCAGGGTCCGGGTGCGCCAGCAGTGCGGCGTTTGCCAGTGCTGTTTTAACCTCCGAGAACGCCCACTCTCGCTCTGGGGTCCATTCGACCCTATCCGCGGGTTTCTGTCTCTTGAGCGCAGCATACAATGGTTGCATGAGCTGCGTGGCGCGGGGAAGGAAACGGTTATAAAAATTCACCATCCCCAAAAATTCCTGCAGCACCCTGACTGTCTGAGGCCGGGGAAAATCCGCGACGGCGCGCACTTTGTCGGGCAGCGGGATTGCTCCTTCCGGAGAGATGCGGTGCCCCAAAACATCAATCTCCATCACGCCGAACTGGCATTTCGCCGGGTTGATTATTAACCCGTGCTCTTCCAACCTCTGGAAAACCGTCGTGAGGGTGGGTTTCGTGTTCGTCTTCGGACGCTCTGGCTACCAGGATATCGTCCAGGTAGACGAACACGAACGGGAGATCACGCAGCACTGCATCCATCATGCGCTGGAATGTTTGTGCCGCGCCTTTTAACCTGAATGGCATGCCGCAGGAACTCGAATAGACCGAACGGAGTTATTACCGCTGTTTTGGGTACGTCCTCCATGCGCACTGGGACTTGGTGGTAACCGCGGACCAGGTCTATTTTGGAAAAAATGTGCGCTCCGGCGTGGTGAACGGAAAAAATCCTGTATGTGGGAATTGGGTAGCGGTTCGTGCGCTGTGGTGTTGTTCAACCTGCGGAAATCACCGTACGGTCGCCACGATCCCTCAGCCTTAGGGACCATGTGTAGCGGGGATGCCCATGGGCTGTTCGAACGCCTAATGATGCCCAACCTCTCCAGGTTGGCGAACTCCTCGCGCGCTACGGCCAGTTTAGCTGCGTCCAAGCACCGAGGTCTTGCAAAAAACGGGCGGCCCGGTGGTGGTGATAAAGTGCTCCACCCCGTGTTTAGCGATGGCCGCCGAAAACATCGGGACCGTGAGGTGCTGGGAACTGAGTGAGCAGTGTGTGGAACTTACCGCCTGTAGCTGTGACGTTGGCTTGTGCTGTTGGCCGGGTCACTCGAGCTATACAGGGAAGAGAAATCAAATGACAGTGCATTAACAGGCGCCTAGTTAGCAACATCAACCAGTAAACCATGTGCACACAGAAAATCAGCCCCCAGAATATGGTAATTCAGTGCTGCTACGACAAAAGTCCACTCGTATGTATGGCCGTGTAGAGATAAGATCAGTGTCCTCTCACCAAAGGTCTTAATTTCCGAGCCGTTTGCTGCCAACATCATGGGGCTGCTAGGTGCTGCCAGCCGGTCGGCGTAGGTCGGCAGGATGAAGCTCATCTGGGCTCCGGTGTCCACGAGGAAACGCCTCCCCGAGCGCGCGTCCGTCATGTAGAGCAACTTGTTCTCTTCACTGAGGGTCGCAGCTGCTACCGACTGTCGGCCTCGGCGTTTTTCCCGAGTGCTTGAATTGGCACGGTGGTGCACATCTGCATGCGATCTCTCCCAAGCGGGCAGTGGTAGAAGCAGAGCGTGTCTCTCTGGCGCTCCTTGACCCCTGCTGCTGCTACCGGCGGTGGCTCCTCGCCTCCTCTGGTCGTCTCGCTGGCTCCGCCGCTGCCGCGTTGACTGTGATCACCCTGGTGGTGAGGATGATCCGGTCTGCCTCCTGGGCAAGGGCACGGTAGTCACGCGTGGCCAACAACGGCGAATTGGCCAGAACCCGCTCTCGCCACCCGTTTGAAGGTTCCCGGAGGAAAAGTTGGGCAAACAGAAAGTGGCCCGTCCGTGCCCATTAACGCCAGCATCTACTCCATCAGGTCGATGGCCGAACCATCTCCTAACTCGGTCCGTCTCAGGAGCCTCTCCGGTCTCTCACATACCGAGAGCGTGTAGCGCTGGATGTGCGCAAGCCTTGAGCTCCTCATATTTGTTGCGGGCTGGCGGCTGATCGAGCAGGCTCGCTACCTGCTGAGCTTGTGCGGGCGTCCAGCGCTGCGACGCATAGTAGAATCTGGTGTCGTCCTGCCGTTACTCCTGGAGGGCGAACTGGGCCTCGGTGTGGTGGAACCAAGACCGCGGATTGTGCTGCCAGAAGTCCGGTAGCTTGACTGAAACCGCACACGCGTGGCTGGGGGTTCCAGTCCGGGCTGTCTCCGGGGTTCTTGCCTCGTGTTCCATAATACGTCTTGGGTCACCAGTGTGGAGTGTGTAAAATAAGAGACATGTTCACGACAGATGGTTTATTACACACTTCACATCTTTCAAGCACAGAACAGAATGGCACATTTCAGCAGGCACTCTTTTTTTACCCAAATCTCTCTTCATAAGTTTCATGGCATTTCTCCACACACAACATGACATTTGCATTACACTGCATTCAACCCCCTACGTCCTTGACTCCTTCCTGCTATCTCGCCAGGAACCTCCTGAGCATTGTTCTCCCATGCTTATCCACTGTCTCTTGTCAGAGATGCTAAATAATCTGACTCCCCCCAAGGTGCTACAATACGATCTATCTTTATGATCTTCATCCCATCTTTTTTGCCATAGTTCAGTTCCTTTTTTCTTGATTACTGCTTTCCCTTCACTTTTTCCGAGAGACAATGGTATAGTTATTTCTTTTCCAAGAGCACTTTTTGCTAATTTGTCTGCACAGTCATTCCCTTTCAACCCTTCATGTGCAGGAACCCGACAAAACTGAACTTCTCCACCACCCCTGTGTACCCTAATAAACTGTGATATAGATCCAATCACCATGTCTTCTCTTGTAGATTTGTGTCTGTATGGTTTTTAGCACTGCAAGTGAGTCTGTGCACACCACCACCTGTTCCAGTCTGACCTCCTCCACCCACTGCAAAGCAATAATTATTGCCACCCATCTCTGCTGTAAACACAGATGTATTGTTGGAGAGTCTTTTTGCGATGGTCACTTTATTCTGGGATGTATACTCCAACTCCACAGAGCCCTCTTTATTCTTTGAACCATCGGTATAGAGCTGTACGAAGTTATAGTAATTGTTCCTGAGGTAAATGCTTGTTTTAACATCAACTTCACTCATATGCCAATCCTTTTTCCTCATTAGCAGACTAGCGTCTAGCGGTGTGATTCAATGAGGAGAGCTTGTTTTATCGTTGAACCAAACCTTTATCTCTTACTTGCAGTTGGGGACACATTTTACAGATGCACACTCGTGTTACATCAATACAGGTCCGGGTAGTGCTCTACATAGTTCCTGTTCATAAATCCCATAACACTGCACTCCCCCCACCCCCGTTTAGCTAGAATGCCCCACTGGTGTTAGTATAAAGAACAAAACATTTATCTGCATAACAGTAAGGCGAAACATCAACAGTGCAACAGTTATGCATTACATTGCAAACATTTTTTTTCTCAAGTAGTACTCACTTTGTGCAAATGAAAACTATTAAACATAACACAATGACTATAGTTGCTAGAGTATGTTACACCTGACTCTAAACATAGTCCTTATAGTGAGCTGGCCTGTTTATAGCCCTTCATATCTTGGGCATATTTGTTTTGGACTTCTTGGTTCCTCTGTGTCTGTCTCACATGGTGGTGTAGGAGATACTTCTGTTGGCTCCCTGTGATGTTCATGAGTTTTCTCTTGACTTTGTGACTCAGTAAAGTGAACCTTTCTATGCATTTCTGCACATGTGGGTTGTATAGTTCACACAGATGACTCCTGCAACGTCTGATTTTGCTGTCATTTGGTGTTTGTACAATGTAGTTCCTTGGTTCATCACACTTTTTTAAAACAACTGCTGGATGCCATGTCCCTCTGGCTTTGTTCAGGCACTGTTACATGGTGTCCAGGACAGAGTGGGGGTAGCTCCTTGCGGCTGCTGTGGTCGTGTTGTTCTTTCATGTCTACAGCTCTCTGTTGTAATTGAGTCTATGTTCTTCCTTGCCTGGGTCTCCCTGACTTGGCAAAAGGTTGTGACCTGTTCTGCCAAACATTAGTTCAGCAGGTGATGGTAGTTTACTGTCTATGGGTGTCGCCCTGACCTGCAGTAAAGCTACCTGTAGATCGCCACCTGTTTTCAGCTTCTTTTAGACAACTGATTTGATGTGTCTGACATGCCTCTCAATAAATCCATTGCTCTTTGGGTAATGGGGTGAACTTGTGATGTGCTTGATTCCCCAGTCTGTCATAAATTTTTGGAATGTGTGTCCTGTGTACTGTAGTCCGTTGTCTGTCAGTATCTCATCCGGGCGTCCAAATAGAGACATATACATTTGCATTTTTTGTGCAACTGCATGGCTAGACACAGGTACAGTCATTTCATCCACAACTGGGACTTTGGAATATCTGTCCACTGTCAGTAAGAACTGACGCCCATTAATCTCTAACAGGTTGGAAGCTAGAGATTGCCAGGGTTTAGATGGTATTTTGTGTGGAATGAGAGGTTCTTTGAGGTTTGCGTCCTGATGTTCTACACACACGCTACAGGATCTACACACTTTCTCTATGTCATCATTCATGTGTGTCCAGTACACACTTTCTCCTTCCAGACGACGTGTTTTCTCTATGCCTCGATGGCCTACATGTAGCTGTGTCAGTATGTCATCAGTCATGAGTCTGGAATGAGTACCTGTCTGCCTTTCAATTCAATTCAATTCAATTCAACTTTATTTATATAGCGCCAATTTCACAACAACAGTCATCTCATAGCACTATCAACTGTAGGGAGGACCCCCACAGTTGCAGAAAGACCCCAGCAATCAGGGGGTCTTTGAAGATGACTCCTGCTTCGATTGCAAGCTCATCTCTGAAGGACCAATAAGCACGAAGGTCTTTTGGCAGGTCTCTGATGTTGTCTGGCCATCCTTGGTGAATTATCTCTTTTAATGCTTTGAGCCTGAGATTTTTGGCAGTTTCTTTTTGGAGAACATCTTGCTTTTCAAGACTGAAATTTATTATCGAGACAGTGTGAAGCTCTGATCCTCAATCTCTATATCCACTTCGTCGATGTGCTCATCTAACGCAATATCGCCGTGGTTTTCAGGGTTTGGTAGTCGACATAGTGTATCTGCCAGGACCATCTGGGTTCCTGGCCTGTACATAACCTTGTAGTTGTAGCCTTGTGTCTTATCAGCATGCACTGGTAGTCGCGATGGTGCAGCATGTAGTGGTTTTGCACATATAGTGACAGTGGTTTGTGGTCTGTTATCACAAGGAATGACTTTCCATACAGGTAGGTGTGATAACGTTGCATTCCATACACAATTGCAAGCTTTCTCGCTCTGTGTTGCTGCATCTGGATTGACAGTCAATAAGTGTTTTTGATCCAAAAGCAATTGGTCTGTTGGTCTGCACAAGGCTATGCCCAGTCCTTTCTGTGACGCGTCTACCTCAAGAGTTAACGGTGTGTTTGGGTCATAGTAGTTCAGGCAGTCATTTTTGGGTAATTGTTGATTTGGATCCTCAAAGCGTTTTTGGTGGTCAGTGTCCCATGTCCACGGTACATCACTTTTTAACAACCC